>OX424547.1:10000-2410000 GCA_949152445.1 Cerastis rubricosa
ACCTAACCTAACCTAACCTAACCTAACCTAACCTAACCTAACCTAACCTAACCTAACCTAACCTAACCTAACCTAACCTAACCTAACCTAACCTAACCTAACCTAACCTAACCTAACCTAACCTAACCTAACCTAACCTAACCTAACCTAACCTAACCTAACCTAACCTAACCTAACCTAACCTAACCTAACCTAACCTAACCTAACCTAACCTAACCTAACCTAACCTAACCTAACCTAACCTAACCTAACCTAACCTAACCTAACCTAACCTAACCTAACCTAACCTAACCTAACCTAACCTAACCTAACCTAACCTAACCTAACCTAACCTAACCTAACCTAACCTAACCTAACCTAACCTAACCTAACCTAACCTAACCTAACCTAACCTAACCTAACCTAACCTAACCTAACCTAACCTAACCTAACCTAACCTAACCTAACCTAACCTAACCTAACCTAACCTAACCTAACCTAACCTAACCTAACCTAACCTAACCTAACCTAACCTAACCTAACCTAACCTAACCTAACCTAACCTAACCTAACCTAACCTAACCTAACCTAACCTAACCTAACCTAACCTAACCTAACCTAACCTAACCTAACCTAACCTAACCTAACCTAACCTAACCTAACCTAACCTAACCTAACCTAACCTAACCTAACCTAACCTAACCTAACCTAACCTAACCTAACCTAACCTAACCTAACCTAACCTAACCTAACCTAACCTAACCTAACCTAACCTAACCTAACCTAACCTAACCTAACCTAACCTAACCTAACCTAACCTAACCTAACCTAACCTAACCTAACCTAACCTAACCTAACCTAACCTAACCTAACCTTTTTTTTTTTTTTTTTTTTTTTTTTTTTTTTTTTTTTTTTTTTTTTTGTCGCTGGGAAAAAATGCATTACGCACACCCTCCCATCGGGGGCTGGAAGGGTAGTGTGGGACTCCCCGGTCTGAGACCGGTATACCCACTAAAACGACCCAGCGGCATTCCCGCTTCGTCCTAGTGGCGGGGGACTGGGAAACCGGCACAGCCTTTACTTCCAGTCCTCCGCCGACGATGACCCGCACAGCGGACCTCACGCCCCCCCCGTGGGGAGGGGGACGGGCCCGGGAATGACAGACGAAGGTGGTGACGGGTGCAATGCGGGCGAAGGCACCCCCGCGCCTGTCGCCCGCCCGTCGCCACCATGAAGAGGGAGACCGCGTCTTCTCCGACCTCTTCTTCTTCTGCGGAGCGGCGCTGCGAGAGGGTCTTCCTCCCGCGCGCGCTCCGCCGCCCCCTTTTGCGAGACTACGTCCTCGCAAAAGGAGGCGACCGCTGACCAGGCCCCCTCGGCGTCCAGGGCCATGTCCCCCCACGCGGCGGCCACGTATCCCGGTCCCCTCTCTAAGAGCGAGAGGGGAGGGGAGTCCGTGGAAGACCGCGCCACCAACGCCACCAGGCCGTCCCGGTCACCCAGCCAACGGCCAGGGACCGAGTAAGGCTCGGCGACCACCGCCAAGTCCACCAACCACTCAGCCATCGTCTGCATCAGCAGATCTTGGGCTGCCCTGCAGTGGTTGGCGTTCGCCTGAAGGATGCGATGTTCGACTATATCCATCAGTCGGACATCGCACCCCCCTCCGCAGCCGCCGCAGGAACGGCGGTACCAGCAGCCGCAACAGGCCCGGTTGGCGCCAGCACTTTGCCACGCTTAGGGGGAGGATTGCAGTTCCTCCCCTTCATCACGTGGTCCGCTTGGCTGCCACTGGCAGCACAGACCGAGCAGTGCGGCGTGGCGACCTTACAGGAGGCGGCTTGGTGGCCCCCCATGCCGCAGCGGTAGCAGGTGTCTGACCTGTCCACCGCGGACGGACACAGCGGCCGGGTGTGGCCGATGCCGAAGCACCGGAAACACCTCAGCGGCTGGTCCTCGAGTGCCCTGACCGCACCCGAGCTGAATCCGACCGTCAGCCGGCCCTTCGCCAGGGCGGCTCTGGCAGCGGGAACCGGGCACCCAAGGCGGACGGTGCCCATGCCACCGCGGCCGGGCCTTATGTCCCGACTCTGAACCGCCGCGACGTCGCAGCCCCCTAACGCTGCGACCGCCTCCACCACCTCCTCCTTGGTGACGGAATCGTCGAGATCCGTCACCTCGAGTGTCACCAACTTTACCGGTCGGGCCACCTTGGCGGAGTCCGCGATGACCTCCCGCAGCTTAGCTGCAAAGAGGTCCGCGCGGGCTCCCCCCTCTGCCCCCGGGAACTCGAATAATCGAGCCCCGGCTTGGGTCCGCCGGCAAGACACACTACCGATCCCCAATTGAGTGGGATCGGCATTGCTACGCGCCCGCACTAAAATTGACATGTACGTCTCCCCTCGCTCCGCCGCCTCCGCGGTGAGGGTCACCACGACGGCCGCGGTTTTTGGGGAGACTAGCTGCCCCTTTCCCCTCGCTCTACCTCTACCTCCCTGCTTCCCTCTGCCGGTCGTCTGCGACTGGCTGGGAGCGGGGACGGCTGGGGCGGCAGCCGCCGACTTTTTGGCTTTGCCCTTCCCCCTCCCGACCACTTCCGTCCATTCATTGGACGGGGTGGTTGAGGGGAGAAGGGCGTCCTCCTGGACCTGGGATGAGGAGGACGGCCCCGGCTCGGAGCGCCCCTTATCCGCCGCAAGCTGCGGTCGGAGGCGCTTTTCCGGCAGGAGTCGGTCCTCTATTCCTGCCAGGCAGGCTCGCGTGAAGGCCCGCTCCTCCATTACCACCCTGCGGATTATGTCCTCAAGGTTGGAGTTGGAGGAGGTGCCGTCTGCCGCAGGACTCGTCTTCTTAGACGTCGACGTCGAAGGCGTTGATGACGTCCTCGTCGTCTCGGCAGGGGCCGTGGCTTCAGCCAGCTTGCGATGAAGCTCACTGACTTCCACCTGCAGGCGATCCACCCTCGCCTGCAGTTGCCGTGTCTCGTCAGTGGCCTTCCGCTGCACCAGCTCCTTGACCACACCAAGCAAGCTCGCGGCCCGACATTTGAGGGCCTTCTGGAAGGTCCCCTTCAAGTTTGAGGACTTTGAGGCAACCTCCAAAATTTCCTCCTCGTCCTCCTCCGCCATTTGTTCCAGCTCCAGCAGGGAGTGGTCCGCGTAGAGCACACGGGACGCACCGTACCCGGACTTTGCCCGGGTGACGTGCGCCCGCCTCTCCCTCGCGGCAACCCGCTCCTCAAGCTCCTGCTGGAGCTGCGCCCGCTGCGCAAGATCCAACTTACGTTGGGCGTCCGCGAGCCCAACGACGTGGGTGTCCGCGGCCGTCGGCTTTTTAGCCTTTGTCAGCCTCGCCGACCCTGACGCCGAGGAGCCCTCGGACCCATCCCGCAGGAAGGCCCGCTTTCGCGACTGCGAGTCGCCTGCACCCGAGACGCCAACCAGTGACTCATCGTCGGAGTCAGACAAATCCGACAAGTCCGTCCTTCCGAAGAAGCTAGCCGCAGACGGCGCGCGGCTAGCCTCTGACGCCGAAGCGTCGGTTTGGCCCTGAGAAGGGCCTTTGGGTTGGCCCTGAGAAGGGCCTTTGGGTTGGCCCTGAGAAGGGCCTTTGGGTTGGCCCTGAGAAGGGCCTTTGGGTTTAAAATACCGCCCGCAGGCATCCCGCGTTGGCTTTGGCATATCCTCCGCAGGTTCGTACTCTCAAGGCAAGATGAGCTACGATAATCACAGTGCACTTTGGCCGAGCCCAGTCTGCCACTCCGTTACGGTGGTCAAACTGGGTCGTTTCCAGGGGACGCGACGTGGACGCAAGCACTGTGGGGTGGTCCCCCAACCTAACCTAACCTAACCTAACCTAACCTAACCTAACCTAACCTTTTTTTTTTTTTTTTTTTTTTTTTTTTTGTGTCGCTGGGAAAAAATGCATTACGCACACCCTCCCATCGGGGGATGGAAGGGTAGTGTGGGACTCCCCGGTCTGAGACCGGTATACCCACTAAAACGACCCAGCGGCATTCCCGCTTCGTCCTAGTGGCGGGGGACTGGGAAACCGGCACAGCCTTTACTTCCAGTCCTCCGCCGACGATCACCCGCACAGCGGACCTCACGCCCCCCCCGTGGGGAGGGGGACGGGCCCGGGAATGACAGACGAAGGTGGTGACGGGTGCAATGCGGGCGAAGGCACCCCCGCGCCTGTCGCCCGCCCGTCGCCACCATGAAGAGGGAGACCGCGTCTTCTCCGACCTCTTCTTCTTCTGCGGAGCGGCGCTGCGAGGGGGTCTTCCTCCCGCGCGCGCTCCGCCGCCTCGAGGCGACCGCTGACCAAGCCCCCTCGGCGTCCAGGGCCATGTCCCCCCACGCGGCGGCCACGTATCCCGGTCCCCTCTCTAAGAGCGAGAGGGGAGGGGAGTCCGTGGAAGACCGCGCCACCAACGCCACCAGGCCGTCCCGGTCACCCAGCCAACGGCCAGGGACCGAGTAAGGCTCGGCGACCACCGCCAAGTCCACCAACCACTCAGCCATCGTCTGCATCAGCAGATCTTGGGCTGCCCTGCAGTGGTTGGCGTTCGCCTGAAGGATGCGATGTTCGACTATATCCATCAGTCGGACATCGCACCCCCCTCCGCAGCCGCCGCAGGAACGGCGGTACCAGCAGCCGCAACAGGCCCGGTTGGCGCCAGTACTTTGCCACGCTTAGGGGGAGGATTGCAGTTCCTCCCCTTCATCACGTGGTCCGCTTGGCTGCCACTGGCAGCACAGACCGAGCAGTGCGGCGTGGCGACCTTACAGGAGGCGGCTTGGTGGCCCCCCATGCCGCAGCGGTAGCAGGTGTCTGACCTGTCCACCGCGGACGGACACAGCGGCCGGGTGTGGCCGATGCCGAAGCACCGGAAACACCTCAGCGGCTGGTCCTCGAGTGCCCTGACCGCACACGAGCTGAATCCGACCGTCAGCCGGCCCTTCGCCAGGGCGGCTCTGGCAGCGGGAACCGGGCACCCAAGGCGGACGGTGCCCATGCCACCGCGGCCGGGCCTTATGTCCCGACTCTGAACCGCCGCGACGTCGCAGCCCCCTAACGCTGCGACCGCCTCCACCACCTCCTCTTTGGTGACGGAATCGTCGAGATCCGTCACCTCGAGTGTCACCAACTTTACCGGTCGGGCCACCTTGGCGGAGTCCGCGATGACCTCCCGCAGCTTAGCTGCAAAGAGGTCCGCGCGGGCTCCCCCCTCTGCCCCCGGGAACTCGAATAATCGAGCCCCGGCTTGGGTCCGCCGGCAAGACACACTACCGATCCCCAATCGAGTGGGATCGGCATTGCTACGCGCCCGCACTAAAATTGACATGTACGTCTCCCCTCGCTCCGCCGCCTCCGCGGTGAGGGTCACCACGACGGCCGCGGTTTTTGGGGAGACTAGCTGCCCCTTTCCCCTCGCTCTACCTCTACCTCCCTGCTTCCCTCTGCCGGTCGTCTGCGACTGGCTGGGAGCGGGGACGGCTGGGGCGGCAGCCGCCGACTTTTTGGCTTTGCCCTTCCCCCTCCCGACCACTTCCGTCCACTCATTGGACGGGGTGGTCGAGGGGAGAAGGGCGTCCTCCTGGACCTGGGATGAGGAGGACGGCCCCGGCTCGGAGCGCCCCTTATCCGCCGCAAGCTGCGGTCGGAGGCGCTTTTCCGGCAGGAGTCGGTCCTCTATTCCTGCCAGGCAGGCTCGCGTGAAGGCCCGCTCCTCCATTACCACCCTGCGGATTATGTCCTCAAGGTTGGAGTTGGAGGATGGGCCGCCTGCCGCAGGACTCGTCTTCTTAGACGTCGACGTCGAAGGCGTTGATGACGTCCTCGTCGTCTCGGCAGGGGCCGTGGCTTCAGCCAGCTTGCGATGAAGCTCACTGACTTCCACCTGCAGGCGATCCACCCTCGCCTGCAGTTGCCGTGTCTCGTCAGTGGCCTTCCGCTGCACCAGCTCCTTGACCACACCAAGCAAGCTCGCGGCCCGACATTTGAGGGCCTTCTGGAAGGTCCCCTTCAAGTTTGAGGACTTTGAGGCAACCTCCAAAATTTCCTCCTCGTCCTCCTCCGCCATTTGTTCCAGCTCCAGCAGGGAGTGGTCCGCGTAGAGCACACGGGACGCACCGTACCCGGACTTTGCCCGGGTGACGTGCGCCCGCCTCTCCCTCGCGGCAACCCGCTCCTCAAGCTCCTGCTGGAGCTGCGCCCGCTGCGCAAAATCCAACTTACGTTGGGCGTCCGCGAGCCCAACGACGTGGGTGTCCGCGGCCGTCGGCTTTTTAGCCTTTGTCAGCCTCGCCGACCCTGACGCCGAGGAGCCCTCGGACCCATCCCGCAGGAAGGCCCGCTTTCGCGACTGCGAGTCGCCTGCACCCGAGACGCCAACCATTGACTCATCGTCGGAGTCAGACAAATCCGACAAGTCCGTCCTTCCGAAGAAGCTAGCCGCAGACGGCGCGCGGCTAGCCTCTGACGCCGAAGCGTCGGTTTGGCCCTGAGAAGGGCCTTTGGGTTGGCCCTGAGAAGGGCCTTTGGGTTGGCCCTGAGAAGGGCCTTTTGGTTGGCCCTGAGAAGGGCCTTTGGGTTTAACATACCGCCCGCAGGCATCCCGCGTTGGTTTAGGCATATCCTCCGCAGGTTCGTACTCTCAAGGCAAGATGAGCTACGATAATCACAGTGCACTTTGGCCGAGCCCAGTCTGCCACTCCGTTACGGTGGTCAAACTGGGTCGTTTCCAGGGGACGCGACGTGGACGCAAGCACTGTGGGGTGGTCCCCCAACCTAACCTAACCTAACCTAACCTAACCTAACCTAACCTAACCAGTCTGGCTCCAACCACGGTCGCGAACGCCACGTTTTTGTTACGCTCCCGACGAAAAAAATTCAAAAAATTGGTAAAAAGTTGACGGATTTCAACAAGTTTGGTGTCAGTGTGTGTGAAAAAGTGAAGGCCATACGCCCTTGTGAAGTTTCAAACCCGGATTTCAGTGCATCTCCATCTACGCCTGAAAAACATCAAATCTTGGAGGTTAAAGTTTTAGGAAAAAACTCTAACCGTGAACGCTGCTTGATCAAGCGCGGCGACCCCGCCTTTTTATTGTAGAAAGGTGTGGGGACCACCACTGCACACCATCCTGCATTCCAAGAAATTGGAAAACACCAGAGTTCCAGCTTTCAGGCCAGAAAAACCAAAAAACACGTGGTTTGAAAAATCATAACCAGTGGAGTCAGACGTCTGAAATTTTGCAGCCTACACCACCTGCTGCAGTTAAGACGGTATCCTGAAAAAGTTTTTACTTTACTACTACCCCCGATTTTTAAAGGGAGTTAGTATTTCCAGAATTTTGACTTTTGTATCTTCGACCCTGATCAAGATAACAGGACTCTACAACTGCAGGCCTTGGCGCGCTCATCAGTTTAATAGAGATTTTAAGTTTTTAGATTTTTAGGTTTTATAGTCTTTAAGATATTAAGCTTTTTCTAGAAAAATCATATTTTCATAAATTTTGTATGTTATTTTAGGATATCAAAATTAATTATTATTGTATATTGTAGCGTCATAATTATTGTATTTTTAGAACATTTTTCCAAATTTTTTCAACCAGACATTCCTGAGATATCAATATTTTTGTGTTTTTTGGTCATAATTCTTAAATTAATAGTAAAATCAAATTTTTGACACCAGGATAGGGTCTAATACACCCATCCCGACCTATTCAAGCCCAAACACGGGCCCCATTGCCCTTAGTTTGGCGTTTTTGGAAATTTTTTAAAATTAGATCATAACTTCTCAACGGAAAGTCGTAGAGGGCCGGGGTTTCCTTTGGGTAAATCAGTAGGGTTCATGCTGACAGCCCTTATACTTTTCAGGCGTTTCGGTTGATCGAAAATATTTCAGCCTGAAAACCGTTTCAGTGGTTTGGTCTCGCCGAACCAAGCTCGGAAAGCCCAAACATCGAGGTTTTTGGACCGGTAGTTCCGGAGAAACCGCCTTCAAGCATATCGGGTTTTTCAGTTTGGAAAAAACCCCGAAATTTTCAGGTTGCGATATCTCCGGAACCCCTTGGCGTAACTGCACCGAGTTTGGGTTCATCTGGGAGGGCTCGGGGAGGGCTATCCACTGGCACTGACAGATCGACTCTACATAGAGTCCCTCCAAAACTCGCTCCAAAATCAGGGGTTTTTGACTCGGAAAAGTTCTCTTGACTGTTTTCCGACTGTTTACTTGTGACCCGCTCTTTTGAACGGCTCTACATAGAGATCAACCGCCGAAAATTGTAGACCTAAGGCAAAATTGCATTTTTGACTCTTTTGACAAGACAAGTCCATTTATACTATTATTGTGCTGCTGTTATATATCTTATTTTCTTCTCTTTTGTTGCTTTAACCACCGCCATTTGCGTTGAACTACCAAGCGCGCCGTTGACCTCCAAGTCGCGTACATCTGAAAGACAACAAGCGTTGACCGCGCGAGACCAATTTGAGACTTGACTTATTTTATTATTTTTAATTTTTTGACCTGCTTCTATTAAATAGAAGCAGAACAAATACGAACACGACAGGCTACCTTGGTTTTTACCTTGTTGAGCAAGAAAAAACCAACGAAGCTTTATTTATAAAGTCGTCTACACATATAATTACTATTAATCTTATATCATCTTGTTGAATTTATATATTATCTTTTAAAAATTTTTATTTACGATCAAAATTTTATATATCTGTTAACATATCGGACTAAGCCGTTTGACTGCACACTTATTGGGTCCCTTTACAATCCAATAAGAGTTACTTAAGCGCTTTATCAAACCCTCCGAAACCAGGATGTTCGGCATGAGGACGCCAGCACAAACCCTTAAGGACAAATATGACCCCAAAAAATTGGGAGAAACCTCCTCATTAAACTCCACTTTCACAAAGACCTCCCCGGAAAAAACTTCACCTGCGGAGAAATCCACAGTAAGAAAGAGTATCGGCGAGTGGGAGGCGGCTAAACAGGAAGCCTCAAAAAAGCCCCAAGCGAAGCCTCAGACCCCTCCCGGGAAAGCGCCGGGCGCCCCGAGCACCTCTACTCTTATTAACGTCGCTTCCCCAACCGCAATTGAGCCCAGGCCAAAAGATAGAGTGACCGAAGCCAGAATTAGCCTAGCCAAAATTAAAACTCAGCTAGGCCAATCTCGTAACACAAAAACCGAGATAAAAGCGGAAATCACTCTAGCTGCGGAAAGATTATTCCAGCTTGTAAAGGAGGCAGAGTCCACGAACGTAAATAAAAAGACGGAACTGCCTCAGCAGTCTCCAAAACAGCTGGGGACAAGCCACGGTGAGAGAGCGGATGGGGAGAGGAAACAGCAGACTGATACTTTTAGGAAGATGCTCGAGGACCACGCGATCCTAATAAAGAAGAATACAGAGAGTATGGGGATCCTTCAAGAGAAGCTCGAAAAAGCCGAAAAACAAACATATGCGAGCGTGGCGTCGTCCGCTAGGAGACAACCTCCGGAGCGGAGGGCGCTGCACTCGCTGGTAGTTACGGCTACAGATGAAACCGAAACGGGCGAGCAGGTCTTAGAGAGAATAAGGGAGGCTGTGAAGGCAAAGGAGGGAGGAGTGGAAGTGGAGAGGATTAGAAAGGCCAAAGACAGGAAGGTAATAGTGGGCTTTAGAAGTCAGGAAGAAAGGGAGAAGGTAAAAACCACATTGACGAGGTGCTCAGACCATTTGAAGGTCGTGGATATGGTTAATAAAGACCCACTGGTTGTGCTCCAAAACGTAATGCAGTACAACAGCGACGAGGACATTCTTGGTGCGCTGAAGAGACAAAACAGAGAGCTGTTTCAGGGAGTCTCTGATTCTGAAAGGCTGGAGATAGCGTACAGAAAGCGCGCCAGGAACCCGCTCGCAAGCAATGTCGTCATGCGGGTTTCCCCCAAAATATGGCAGCGAATGACGGGGGCTGAGTCGGTACACATTGATCTTCAGAGGATACGTGTGGCCGACCAGTCCCCGTTAGTCCAGTGCTCGCTTTGTCTGGGGTATGGTCACGGTAGACGTTTCTGCCAGGAGACCCAGGCAAGGTGCAGCCATTGTGGGGAGGCCCACATGAAGGCAGACTGCCCTGAATGGCTTGCGGGTGCCGGTCCTCAATGCTGCAACTGCACGCGGGCAAAACTCGAAAGAGTGGAGCACAACGCCTTCAGCCAAGAGTGCCCCATCAGAAGAAAATGGGATGCCTTGGCCAGAAGCACGACGTCGTATTGCTAAGGTGGTCACCGGCGGAACATCTGACTCAAACATAAGGCCATACATAGTAGCCCAAGCAAACTTGCAAAGAAAGGCACTGGCAACTAATGAACTAATGCTTGAGGCGAACAAAAGGAAAATGGCCTTTGCACTGCTCCAGGAACCGTACATAGGAGGCATAGGTAGAATGAAGGACTACCACGGCGTTAGAATTTACCAGTGCAGTAGGACAGAAGACGGTGCCGTCAAGACAGCAATTGCTGTCTTCGACGACGATATAGACGTCTTTCAGTGCCCGGATTTTACCACACCTAACATCACAGTGGTAAAGATGAGGACAACTGCCTGGGAGATCGTGGTGGTCTCATTCTACCTCGAACCAAAGCCAGAACCGATAGGGCCATACTTGGAGCAGCTTAAAAGGATTGAGCGGAGCTTCGGCCGGCGGATCATCATGGGAGGCGACGTCAATGCGCAAAACTCTTGGTGGGGTAGCCAGAAGAACAATGGGAGAGGTATAGAGGCAGCTGGCGCTCTCGAGGAAATGGAGTTGCAGGTGCTCAACGTCGGCAGCACACCAACTTTCCACACAGTACGCGGAACGACGCTGTACTCGAGCGTAGTGGACATAACGGTCTGCACGACGGAGCTGCTCGGCTTGGTGGATAACTGGAAGGTGGTAGAAGGCGTGACGAGTTCAGACCACAATACCATCACCTTTGAGTTGGCTTTGGAGAAGGCAAGGGGTACGCAAATTAGTAGAACCACACGCATTTTTAATAGCAGAAAAGCAAACTGGGGCCAATTTCATGAGAAATTGGCACAGTTGCTCATAGACCGTAAATTCAATCAATTGGAAATAGACGAAATTAAAAACAAAATAGAGTTAGAAATTATAATCAAAGAATATCAAAATGTCATCATAGAAGCAGCAAAAACAAGCATACCCCTAATAAAGCCAATAAACAGGGTCAACTTACCATGGTGGTCGGAGGAGCTCGCCGCGCTGAAGAGTGCAGTCGCCACCAAAAAACGTAGAATCCGTTGTGCAGCACCAGTCCGGAGAGATGCTGTCGTCGCCGAGTACCTGAAAATAAAAAACGAGTATGAGGAGAAAGAAAGACATGCTCAAACAGAGAGCTGGAAGAGTTTCTGCGAGAGACAGGATCGAGAAACTCTCTGGGACGCGATATACCGTGTCATAGGCCGGACCAGGAAACGGCACGAGGACTTGCCCCTGATCGTGAACGGAAAGGTACTGGACAACCTCCACTCTGCCGAATTGCTGGCAGAAACTTTCTACCCCGAGGACAGAAGGGAAGATGACAATGAGGAGCACATGCGCACTAGAGAATTGGCTGAAAAAGTGAACGCCGTGGAGCATGATGAAAAACATGACCCACCGTTCACTATCGAGGAGCTAGACTGCGCAGTGCGCACATTCAACCCCAAGAAGGCCCCCGGGCCGGATGGTCTTACGGCCGACATCTGCCAGCATTCGATTAACCACGATCCGGGAACTTTCCTTGCACTGGCTAACCGGTGCTTGGAACTGGGTTACTTCCCCGGGATCTGGAAGGAAGCCACAGTTGTGATCCTAAGGAAACCCGGGAAAGAGAGCTACACGGTTCCAAAATCCCATAGGCCAATTGGGCTTCTGCCGGTGCTGGGAAAAGTCCTGGAAAAAATGGTAATAAACAGAGTTAAATGGCACATTATACCGCAACTCAGTACTCGCCAGTACGGGTTCATGCCCCAGAAGAGCACAGAAGACTCCCTCTATGATCTAGTTGGACACATTCGTGGAAAACTAGCGGAACATAAGCTGACCGTAATGGTGTCGCTAGACATAGAGGGAGCTTTTGACAGCGCTTGGTGGCCAGCTATCCGAACCCGACTGGCTGAGAAAAAATGCCCAGTAAATGTGCGGAGGGTGATGGACAGTTACCTCGATAACCGAAGGGTCAGGGTCAGGTATGCAGGGGAGGAGGTAGTGAAGGAGACATCCAAGGGATGTGTGCAGGGATCGATTGGAGGACCGATACTCTGGAACGTCGTCTTGGATCCCTTACTAAAGGGGCTGGAGGAACGGGGGGACTACTGCCAAGCGTTCGCTGACGACGTGGTGTTAATGTTCGATGGCGACTCAGCGATCGAGATCGAGCGGAAGGCGAATGACGCCCTCGCCTATGTTTACCAGTGGGGTGTCAGTAATAAGTTGAAATTCGCACCGCATAAGACAAATGCGATGGTAATAACGCGGAGACTGAAATACGACACCCCGCGGCTGAGCATGGGAGGGGTCGCCATTGGCATGACGCAAGAGATCAAAATCCTGGGACTAACTATCGACAACAAGCTTACTTTTAACAAGCACACGGCGAACGTGTGCCAAAAGTCGCTTGACTTTTACAAGCAGTTGTCGAGGGCTGCTAAGATCAGCTGGGGCCTCCACCCCGACGTCATCCGCACCATGTACACGGCAGTGGTCGAACCCGTCATCTTGTACGCGGCGAGTGCGTGGGCATCGGCAGCTACAAAGAAGTGCGTACAGAAGAGGTTAAATGCGGTCCAAAGGGGATTTGCACAGAAACTGTGCAAATCCTACCGCACCGTTTCCCTAAACTCGGCGCTGGTGCTGGCTGGGATACTGCCCCTTGATCTGCGAATAATGGAGGCAGCCGCCCTGTATGAGGCGAAAAGGGGGGTACCCCAGTCAGTTCTAGGAGACAGGGACGTCGAGCGACGTACCGCATTTGCCTCAACACCCCACCCGGCAGAGCATATGAGCCTGCAGTTCATATGCCTGGCAGACCAGGAACAACTCGCCGACCACTGCACTCAAGCAGTCCAGATCTACACGGACGGCAGCAAAATTGAAGGCAGGGTGGGAGCGGCATTGTCTCTTTGGAGCAATGGCGCCGAAACCAAAAGTCTGAAATTGAAGCTGTCGTCCCACTGTACGGTCTACCAGGCCGAACTGTTGGCCATATGTAAAGCCTCGAGGGAGATACTGCAAAGCGCAAAGGAGTCGTTTGGCATCTTTAGCGACTCCAGATCTTCTCTCGAAACGGTCGCAAACCACCGCTCTTCTCATCCCCTTGCAGTCGAAACCAGGGAGAATTTGCGGCAGGGCAAATCCCAGGGCAAAGATATATGTTTGTTATATATAAGGATATATAATTGGTAGCATTAAGCAAAAAGATGTATAAATTCTGGATACAATAAAATAAGATAGTATATAAAATGTATGTAAAATAACAAAGCAAGTTTGTAGTATGTAACAGTAATAAATAATAAGACATATATCATACAATAGAAAATAAGTAATGTAATAGTGAATAAGAATAGAATATAAGAAAACTTTTTGACTAGTAATAAAGATAAGTTGCCAAGGTCTCGGATCATGTCTGAGGAACCCACTAGCTCGCAGACTCCGCCTTGCGCGGAGAGGTAGGCGCCAAAAAAAAAAAAAAAAAAACCTAACCTAACCTAACCTAACCTTTTTTTTTTTTTTTTTTGTTGACGATGTGGAAATCCGCACGGATGTCCTCCACCTGGGGTAGGCGGAGGGGTCTGTCAGACTCCAACTGACTAAAACCACACCGGTGTTCCCTCGCACACTTGCGTCAGGGGGCAGCGGGAACGAATGTGACTTCCGCTGCCCCGGACTAGTGCCGGCCCGCTTGACCAGTGCGGGCCTCGTCCCTGGGGGGAGTGAGGTGTACTCCCCCCGATACGTCATGAGAGGCGCGCGTGGAACACTACGCGCCGCCGTCTCGGGTCCAGTGAGATGGGGGGCGACGGATGTCCCCGAATCCGTCGCCCCTGGACCTGTTTAGGGGGGCCGGAAGAGGGCGTTATCCGCCCTCTGCCGACGCCCGGTGCGTCTGCTGCGGGATGGGAGGGAACTGGAGATCTCCCTCTCCCTTTCCGCAGCTTCCTTCTGCGACATGACGGTTTCGCAGAAGGACACCACCGCGTCCCAGGACTCTGTGCTGCCGACCATCGTGCGAACAACGGCCGGCAGCGACAGGTCTGCTCCTACCTCTGTGACAAGATCACGGCGCGGCTCATCCCACGCGGCACATTCCGCCAGCGTATGCCGCGCCGTATCCTCCAGACAGTGGACGCAGTGATGGCACCGAGCGTCCGGCTCCCTGCTTATGCGACACAGGTACTTCCCGAAGCAGCCGTGCCCCGAGAGCACCTGCGTCGCCCGAAACGTCAGGGAGCCGTGCTTCCTCCCGAGCCAGTCTTCGAGTACTGGCCGGATCGCCTCGATTGTGTCGAGGCCGGCGGAGGGATGGTCAAGCCTCCTCCGCCATTCTGCCACCATGACCTGTCGGAGCTGAGACCGGTGCAGCGTAATCTGTCGCTGCACCAGCCTTTCGCCCCGATCCCTGGCGTCCTCGCGCCACCGATGCAGTGTCGCGAGGGCTTTCGCCTCCAGGTCCCATGGTGGGGATCCGGCCAGTAAACAAGCCGCCTCGTAGGAGATCGTGCGATATCCCCGTATGACCCTGACGGCCATCGCTCTCTGCGGTTTCCGCAGGACTGCGATAGTGCGGGCCGTCAGGTCTGTCGCCCATACTGGGGCCCCATACAGGGCCATGGATCGCACGATCCCTACGTACAACCGCCTACAGGCGGTGCTCGGGCCCCCCAGATTGGGAAGCAGCGTTGACAGCGCGCCCGCCGCGCCCATCAACTTGGGCACCAGCCGCTGAAAGTGGGGTCCGTAGTCCCAACGGCTGTCGAGCACCAATCCCAGGTACTTCATGGTTGACTCGACAGCGATCCGGGCCCCCCCGACCACTATGTGTGATCCCAGCGGCGGCGCCCGTCGGGGGCCATGAAACGCAATGGCCTCCGACTTGTTGAGGGCCACCTCCAGGCCCAGGCGTCGTATGCGGCTCACCACCTGTGAGACCGCAGCCGTAGCCAGCAACGCTGCTTCCCTGTACGAGCTCCCCCGGGCAATGACCAGCGTGTCGTCCGCATAACACGTCAGGTTCACTCCCGGTGAAAGCTCGCACCGCAAAACCCAGTCGTAACCGATGTTCCACAGGGGAGGGCCCAGAACCGACCCCTGTGGAACACCGCACGACATCTCGCGACGGCCATCGCCGTCGCGTCCCATGTAGGTGACACACCTTCCCGACAGATAAGCCCCCACAATGTTGCGGAGGTAGAGAGGCACCCGGTGGTAGCGCAGGGCCTCCCTAATGCAACCCCAGGGCAGGGTGTTGAAAGCGTTGGAGATATCCAAGGACACCGCCAGCACCACCCCACCCCGAGACACTGCTTCCTCCGCCAGGACTCTCACCCTCATGATGGCGTCAATAGTAGAGCGCCCATGACGGAACCCAAACTGACTGTCGTCCAGGTTCGGCCCCTCTGAACACAAGTGGCCGACGAGGCGGTCTGCGATAATTCGCTCGAGCATCTTGCCCGCCTCGTCCAGCAGCACTATGGGCCGATAAGCGGACGACGAGTCCGCCGGGCGCCCTGCCTTCCTGAGCAAGACCAGTCGACCAGTCTTCCACCGGGTAGGGAACTGGCCCTGCTCAAGGCATGCCGAGAAGAGTCCTCTCAGTGGGGGCTCCAGCTCCTTCATGGCGAGGACCAGAGCGCGGCCAGGCACTCCATCGGGCCCCGGGGCAGTGTTCTTAGCCCGGAGCCGCAATACGGCCGCGCCCATCTCTGCCTGTGTCACCTCTGGGACGGTTTCGCCTTCATCTTCCTCCGACTCTGCAGCTGTGTGCAGAACCATCGGCGGTGGCTCGTACTCGGCTCTCACAGGGAAGAGGGCCGAGACCACTCGCTCCAGGAACTGCGGCTCGAGACTTTCCGTTAGCGGGGGCGCCCACGGCCGAAGTTTCCCTCGGACCGACCGGTAAGGGCGCCCAAACGGATCCCCGTCTAAGCTCGCCAGCATTTCCTCCCTGGAGCGTGTCTTCGACTCACCGATGGCCAGCCACAGAGCCAGCTTCGCCGCGCGGTACACCTCATACAGCGCGGCTTCTTCCTCAGGAACCCGTGGACATCTTCTCCGGCACCGCGTGTACGGGCGTCTCGCGTCTGCGCACTCGACGCGCAGTCGCTCGATCTCGACGCACCACCAGTACAAGCGGCGCCGTGCGGACAGAGAGGAGACGCGTGGCATGCATGCGTCGCAGATCTGCGTCATCGCATCGCCAAACCACTGCGCCTCCCGTTCGACGTCGACGGGACCGACGGTAGCCGACTCCCGGATCCAGGCATGGACTATGGCGGCTTCTTCGAGAGCTTCCCTGTCGAGGCGTTTCAGCGCCCAACGCGGGCCGTCTCTTCGGGGCCCCGATTGGCTACGTCCTCCAGCGGTCTGGGTGGAGACGTCGAAGCGGATGTATCGGTGATCCGATAGCGTCTCCACCTCCACCTCAACGTGCCAATCATGGACACGGTTCACGACAGCGGGACTAGCGAACGAGACGTCCACTATCGACCCGCCCCGCTGCCGTACACACGTGTAGGCGGAACCCCGATTTAAGACGGCCAGGCCCGTCGTTATGGCCCACTCCTCTAGCACTTCGCCTCTCGGGTCCGTGACGGGGGAACCCCAGGCCGCAGACTTGGCGTTGAGGTCACCGAGAAGCAAAATGGGTCGAGGGTGAGACTGGCCGACGACGGCTCCCAACTCGACAAGGAAACTCTCGAAGTCGGCGAGACTCTTGTTGGGCGAAAAATACGCCCCAATCGTGACGATCCCGTTCACAAGGGCCGCAACCCAACCGTGACCACGGGATACGTCGACGAGAGTCGCGCCGATGATGGCCACTAGGCCGTCTAGATCCCCTTCCCAGTTATCCCGGGGGGGTATGAAATACGGCTCAGCGACCACCGCCACATTTATCGACCACTGCGCCATGCTCTGGAGCAGGAGATCCTGAGCTCTGGTGCAGTGGTTGATGTTCGCCTGGAGGAAATGGTAGTGTGCCATCACTAGCACTCCATTTCCTCGGCGCTCCGTCCCACCACAGGCCGGGAGTCGGCCGAAGAGGTGCTAGGTTGCGGGGGGGGTGCGTCCCCCGCAGCCTTGGCCCATCGCTTGCTGCGCTTTCTGGGCGCGCCGCAGGCTTTACCACCTACCCTGTGCCCCGCGGACTTTCCTGCAGCCGCACACAAACTGCAATGTGGGTCCGCGGAGCACTGGGACGCCTTATGGCCAGGCTGACCGCAGCGATAACATAAATCGCTGCGGTCTGTGTCACAGGTGCACACTGCCCGGACGTGACCTTTCTCCAGGCACCGGTAGCACTGCATGGCCCTGGGTGCCAGCAGTGTAACTCTCGCTGACACCCAGCCCACCAGAAGACGTCCCGCATCAGCGACCTGCCTCGCCGCAGCCACCGGACACCGCACCCAGATGGTGCCAAGCCCGCCAGCGTTGACGCGGATGCCACCTGCCCGCACATTTTCGGCCGAACAACCGCCGCTTCGGGCTATGGCCACCACCACCTCCTCCGGGGTTACGGAGTCGTCCAGCCCATTGACGCGTACCTCAGCGGTCTTCATGGGTCTGGACACCCGCGCCTCCTCAGGGTTGAGGACGTCCCTCAGCTTCGCAGCCAGAGCGTCCGCCCGCTCAGTGCTGCTGGTCCCCGCCAACTCGAACATTTTGGCCCCCGTGGCTGCCGTTCGGAAACGGAAGCCGTCTGGGGTGCCAAAGTCGGCGAAGACCAGCTTGCTTTTTGCCTCCGCCAGTACCTTCTGGTAGGTGACGCCTCTGTCCTTTGCTTCGGGCTGAAGCGTCACCACCACTGCCTCGGAGCGAGGGACGCGGATTTTTGGGGATTTTTGACCGCCCTTGGCGGCCGGCCCCTTGGAACCCGGTGCGGGAGTGCCTTTGCGGCCCCTCTTGCGCCTCTTCTTCCGGCTTTCGGCCGTCGACCAAGCGTTCTCTTTGGGAGGCTGGTCACTCCCTTCAGTTGGCTTTTTTGCCACTGTCTTCGGCTTTTTAGCCCCTTCTGCAGGCTTTTTGCCCGACGTCGGGGGCTTATTGGCCACCTGTGAGGGGTTTTTGGCCACCTGTGAGGGCTTTTTTGTTGTTGGCGGTGCACTAGTCACCTGTGCCCACGTAGGCCCACTTATTGGAGCGGGCTCCACCCCCTTTTTCCTCTTATCTGCCGCCAGTGGTGGGCGGACATTTATAGGGGGATTGAGCCTAGGCTCTATGCTGTCCAAGCGGGCGGTCATTATTGACAAAAGCCGATGAAATTGATCCTCCCCCAAGGATCCATCCTGAGGCAGAGAATGACTAACCGAAGTGGTCGCATTCTGCTGCCGGCTGAAGTCCGCCCTCAAGGCGATGACCTCCCGCTGGAGCTCCTCCATCTTTGCGTGAAGACGGTTATTTTCTTCCTGCAGCTTTGCCGTCTCCTCTGAGGTCGTCCGGTCAAAAAGGACTTCCACCGCCTCCTTTATGCCATCAGCCGCCTCTTTCAGGGCCCGCGTAAACGTGCCCTTTAGGTTGCCCGACTTCGTGGCAACCTTCATGACGACGTCCACGCCGTCCAAGACCTGGCGGCTCAGAGCCTCAGCCGTCAGTCCCTCAGGGCCTGCGGCGGTCTGCAACCGCCGCTCCCTTGCCAGTCGAGCCATCTCAGCGACCTCATCAGTCGCGACGGCTTTCCGACCCTCTCGCCTGGCGGCGTTGAGCTCCGCCTTGGTACTCACCAATCCGGTGGAGGCCGCGCCACCGGCCTGCTCCACCTGCATAGCCCCTTCGGAGTCACTCACTCCGCTGGCCACTGGCGTATCAGGTCGCTTCAGGAAACGGCCCCGGGTGTCGCGCGACTCTGCCGCTGGAGTGCTGGCACCGGAAGCTGTTCTGCGACCTCTGCCCCTCCTTGCAGTTGTCACTTTGATGGCCGGCAGATTCTCCTCGCTTGAAGAGAGACCCGCCGACAACGCGTCCGACTCATAGCGCGGCCGCTTCCCCCAAAACTTGGAGGGACCGGCCGCAACTATTTGTGGTGCTGTGCCGGATTCCGACAGAACAGCCACCCTCTCCAGAACCACTAACGGTTCTGCTGGAGCCCCTGCTCCCGTCTTCAGTGACGCAGTGTCAGAACCTGACGCTGCGTCCGCTTTCTCCACAACTTTTAGATTTTTTAGTTTATCCATACTATTCCCACGAGTATGGGGGATATAAAACGTCCATCCGGGCAGTGCCCCCTGTACCCGGATAAGCCTTTAACATTTATAACCCGCCAGGGGGTCGGCCGGTACCCTGGCGGGGGTCGCACTAAAGACTGATTGTTCCATGGGAACACCCGTCAGCCATACATCCCCTCACGGTGCGCCGCCGCTTGAGATTCGGGGTAACTTTTTATAGAGGTTTTCTACCTCGCGGTCCGGGCGGTTAAGCCAAGACCCTCGGTCCCAATCGAAGCCGCGAGACGTGATCCACGACACTCCGATGATGGGATTACGAGAACGACGGGGACAGAGAGGGAAGGCGTCCCTCACTGTCTGCTCGGAGGCAGGGTGAGTGCACACCGAGCCCGTCCTTGCTCCTCCGCTGTGCCCTCTGCTTTTCAGAGGGTCACGACGAAAGCGCCCCTCTTGTCCAAGTTGGACCCCTCCTATGTCAGAATATTGGCCACAGACAGTAACATTCCCCGAAGAATAAGAATCTCTTCCCATTCCTCGGGGAAGGCCACTGCCCGCGCCCAGGGTGCACCGTCCCAGCCAGCTGCTGTTCCCTCCAAACGTATCGAGAGGGACCAGCAGCCGTCAGGCCCACGAGGAGGTTTTCTGACCCAGCACCCCAACCTAACCTAACCTAACCTAACCTAACCTAACCTAACCTAACCTTTTTTTTTTTTTTTTTTTTTTTTTTTTTTTTTTTTTTTTTTTTTTGTCGCTGTGAAAAAATGCATTACGCACACCCTCCCATCGGGGGATGGAAGGGTAGTGTGGGACTCCCCGTTCTGAGACCGGTATACCCACTAAAACGACCCAGCGGCATTCCCGCTTCGTCCTAGTGGCGGGGGACTGGGAAACCGGCACAGCCTTTACTTCCAGTCCGCCGCCGACGATGACCCGCACAGCGGACCTCACGCCCCCCCCGTGGGGAGGGGGACGGGCCCGGGAATGACAGACGAAGGTGGTGACGGGTGCAATGCGGGCGAAGGCACCCCCGCACCTGTCGCCCGCCCGTCGCCACCATGAAGAGGGAGACCGCGTCTTCTCCGACCTCTTCTTCTTCTGCGGAGCGGCGCTGCGAGAGGGTCTTCCTCCCGCGCGCGCTCCGCCGCCTCCTTTTGCGAGACTACGTCCTCGCAAAAGGAGGCGACCGCTGACAACGCCCCCTCGGCGTCCAGGGCCATGTCCCCCCACGCGGCGGCCACGTATCCCGGTCCCCTCTCTAAGAGCGAGAGGGGAGGGGAGTCCGTGGAAGACCGCGCCACCAACGCCACCAGGCCGTCCCGGTCACCCAGCCAACGGCCAGGGACCGAGTAAGGCTCGGCGACCACCGCCAAGTCCACCAACCACTCAGCCATCGTCTGCATCAGCAGATCTTGGGCTGCCCTGCAGTGGTTGGCGTTCGCCTGAAGGATGCGATGTTCGACTATATCCATCAGTCGGACATCGCACCCCCCTCCGCAGCCGCCGCAGGAACGGCGGTACCAGCAGCCGCAACAGGCCCGGTTGGCGCCAGCACTTTGCCACGCTTAGGGGGAGGATTGCAGTTCCTCCCCTTCATCACGTGGTCCGCTTGGCTGCCACTGGCAGCACAGACCGAGCAGTGCGGCGTGGCGACCTTACAGGAGGCGGCTTGGTGGCCCCCCATGCCGCAGCGGTAGCAGGTGTCTGACCTGTCCACCGCGGACGGACACAGCGGCCGGGTGTGGCCGATGCCGAAGCACCGGAAACACCTCAGCGGCTGGTCCTCGAGTGCCCTGACCGCACCCGAGCTGAATCCGACCGTCAGCCGGCCCTTCGCCAGGGCGGCTCTGGCAGCGGGAACCGGGCACCCAAGGCGGACGGTGCCCATGCCACCGCGGCCGGGCCTTATGTCCCGACTCTGAACCGCCGCGACGTCGCAGCCCCCTAACGCTGCGACCGCCTCCACCACCTCCTCCTTGGTGACGGAATCGTCGAGATCCGTCACCTCGAGTGTCACCAACTTTACCGGTCGGGCCACCTTGGCGGAGTCCGCGATGACCTCCCGCAGCTTAGCTGCAAAGAGGTCCGCGCGGGCTCCCCCCTCTGCCCCCGGGAACTCGAATAATCGAGCCCCGGCTTGGGTCCGCCGGCAAGACACACTACCGATCCCCAATTGAGTGGGATCGGCATTGCTACGCGCCCGCACTAAAATTGACATGTACGTCTCCCCTCGCTCCGCCGCCTCCGCGGTGAGGGTCACCACGACGGCCGCGGTTTTTGGGGAGACTAGCTGCCCCTTTCCCCTCGCTCTACCTCTACCTCCCTGCTTCCCTCTGCCGGTCGTCTGCGACTGGCTGGGAGCGGGGACGGCTGGGGCGGCAGCCGCCGACTTTTTGGCTTTGCCCTTCCCCCTCCCGACCACTTCCGTCCATTCATTGGACGGGGTGGTTGAGGGGAGAAGGGCGTCCTCCTGGACCTGGGATGAGGAGGACGGCCCCGGCTCGGAGCGCCCCTTATCCGCCGCAAGCTGCGGTCGGAGGCGCTTTTCCGGCAGGAGTCGGTCCTCTATTCCTGCCAGGCAGGCTCGCGTGAAGGCCCGCTCCTCCATTACCACCCTGCGGATTATGTCCTCAAGGTTGGAGTTGGAGGAGGGGCCGTCTGCCGCAGGATTAGTCTTCTTAGACGTCGACGTCGAAGGCGTTGATGACGTCCTCGTCGTCTCGGCAGGGGCCGTGGCTTCAGCCAGCTTGCGATGAAGCTCACTGACTTCCACCTGCAGGCGATCCACCCTCGCCTGCAGTTGCCGTGTCTCGTCAGTGGCCTTCCGCTGCACCAGCTCCTTGACCACACCAAGCAAGCTCGTGGCCCGACATTTGAGGGCCTTCTGGAAGGTCCCCTTCAAGTTTGAGGACTTTGAGGCAACCTCCAAAATTTCCTCCTCGTCCTCCTCCGCCATTTGTTCCAGCTCCAGCAGGGAGTGGTCGCCCCTGGACCTGTTTAGGGGGGCCGGAAGAGGGCGTTATCCGCCCTCTGCCGACGCCCGGTGCGTCTGCTGCGGGATGGGAGGGAACTAGAGATCTCCCTCTCCCTTTCCGCAGCTTCCTTCTGCGACATGACGGTTTCGCAGAAGGACACCACCGCGTCCCAGGACTCTGTGCTGCCGACCATCGTGCGAACAACGGCCGGCAGCGACAGGTCTGCTCCTACCTCTGTGACAAGATCACGGCGCGGCTCATCCCACGCGGCACATTCCGCCAGCGTATGCCGCGCCGTATCCTCCAGACAGTGGACGCAGTGATGGCACCGAGCGTCCGGCTCCCTGCTTATGCGACACAGGTACTTCCCGAAGCAGCCGTGCCCCGAGAGCACCTGCGTCGCCCGAAACGTCAGGGAGCCGTGCTTCCTCCCGAGCCAGTCTTCGAGTACTGGCCGGATCGCCTCGATTGTGTCGAGGCCGGCGGAGGGATGGTCAAGCCTCCTCCGCCATTCTGCCACCATGACCTGTCGGAGCTGAGACCGGTGCAGCGTAATCTGTCGCTGCACCAGCCTTTCGCCCCGATCCCTGGCGTCCTCGCGCCACCGATGCAGTGTCGCGAGGGCTTTCGCCTCCAGGTCCCATGGTGGGGATCCGGCCAGTAAACAAGCCGCCTCGTAGGAGATCGTGCGATATCCCCGTATGACCCTGACGGCCATCGCTCTCTGCGGTTTCCGCAGGACTGCGATAGTGCGGGCCGTCAGGTCCGTCGCCCATACTGGGGCCCCATACAGGGCCATGGATCGCACGATCCCTACGTACAACCGCCTACAGGCGGTGCTCGGGCCCCCCAGATTGGGAAGCAGCGTTGACAGCGCGCCCGCCGCGCCCATCAACTTGGGCACCAGCCGCTGAAAGTGGGGTCCGAAGTCCCAACGGCTGTCGAGCACCAATCCCAGGTACTTCATGGTTGACTCGACAGCGATCCGGGCCCCCCCGACCACTATGTGTGATCCCAGCGGCGGCGCCCGTCGGGGGCCATGAAACGCAATGGCCTCCGACTTGTTGAGGGCCACCTCCAGGCCCAGGCGTCGTATGCGGCTCACCACCTGTGAGACCGCAGCCGTAGCCAGCAACGCTGCTTCCCTGTACGAGCTCCCCCGGGCAATGACCAGCGTGTCGTCCGCATAACACGTCAGGTTCACTCCCGGTGGAAGCTCGCACCGCAAAACCCAGTCGTAACCGATGTTCCACAGGGGAGGGCCCAGAACCGACCCCTGTGGAACACCGCACGACATCTCGCGACGGCCATCGCCGTCGCGTCCCATGTAGGTGACACACCTTCCCGACAGATAAGCCCCCACAATGTTGCGGAGGTAGAGAGGCACCCGGTGGTAGCGCAGGGCCTCCCTAATGCAACCCCAGGGCAGGGTGTTGAAAGCGTTGGAGATATCCAAGGACACCGCCAGCACCACCCCACCCCGAGACACTGCTTCCTCCGCCAGGACTCTCACCCTCATGATGGCGTCAATAGTAGAGCGCCCATGACGGAACCCAAACTGACTGTCGTCCAGGTTCGGCCCCTCTGAACACAAGTGGCCGACGAGGCGGTCTGCGATAATTCGCTCGAGCATCTTGCCCGCCTCGTCCAGCAGCACTATGGGCCGATAAGCGGACGACGAGTCCGCCGGGCGCCCTGCCTTCCTGAGCAAGACCAGTCGACCAGTCTTCCACCGGGTAGGGAACTGGCCCTGCTCAAGGCATGCCGAGAAGAGTCCTCTCAGTGGGGGCTCCAGCTCCTTCATGGCGAGGACCAGAGCGCGGCCAGGCACTCCATCGGGCCCCGGGGCAGTGTTTTTAGCCCGGAGCCGCAATACGGCCGCGCCCATCTCTGCCTGTGTCACCTCTGGGACGGTTTCGCCTTCATCTTCCTCCGACTCTGCAGCTGTGTGCAGGACCATCGGCGGTGGCTCGTACTCGGCTCTCTCAGGGAAGAGGGCCGAGACCACTCGCTCCAGGAACTGCGGCTCGAGACTTTCCGTTAGCGGGGGCGCCCACGGCCGAAGTTTCCCTCGGACCGACCGGTAAGGGCGCCCAAACGGATCCCCGTCTAAACTCGCCAGCATTTCCTCCCTGGAGCGTGTCTTCGACTCGCCGATGGCCAGCCACAGAGCCAGCTTCGCCGCGCGGTACACCTCATACAGCGCGGCTTCTTCCTCAGGAACCCGTGGACGTCTTCTCCGGCACCGCGTGTACGGGCGTCTGGCGTCCGCGCACTCGACGCGCAGTCGCTCGATCTCGACGCACCACCAGTACAAGCGGCGCCGTGCGGACAGAGAGGAGACGCGTGGCATGCATGCGTCGCAGATCTGCGTCATCGCATCGCCAAACCACTGCGCCTCCAGTTCGACGTCGACGGGACCGACGGTTGCCGACTCCCGGATCCAGGCCTGGACTATGGTGGCTTCTTCGAGAGCCTCCCTGTCGAGACGTTTCAGTGCCCAACGCGGGCCGTCTCTTCGGGGCCCAGATTGGCTACGTCCTCCAGCGGTCTGGGTGGAGACGTCGAAGCGGATGTATCGGTGATCCGATAGCGTCTCCACCTCCACCTCAACGTGCCAATCACGGACACGGTGCACGACAGCGGGACTAGCGAACGAGACGTCCACTATCGACCCGCCCCGCTGCCGTACACACGTGTAGGCGGAACCCCGATTTAAGACGGCCAGGCCCGTCGTTATGGCCCACTCCTCTAGCACTTCGCCTCTCGGGTCCGTGACGGGGGAACCCCAGGCCGCAGACTTGGCGTTGAGGTCACCGAGAAGCAAAATGGGTCGAGGGTGAGACTGGCCGACGACGGCTCCCAACTCGACAAGGAAACTCTCGAAGTCGGCGAGACTCTTGTTGGGCGAAAAATACGCCCCAATCGTGACGATCCCGTTCACAAGGGCCGCAACCCAACCGTGACCACGGGATACGTCGACGAGAGTCGCGCCGATGATGGCCACCAGGCCGTCTAGATCCCCTGCCCAGTTATCTCGGGGGGGGATGAAATACGGCTCAGCGACCACCGCCACATTTATCGACCACTGCGCCATGCTCTGGAGAAGGAGATCCTGAGCTCTGGTGCAGTGGTTGATGTTCGCCTGGAGGAAATGGTAGTGTGCCATCACTAGCACTCCATTTCCTCGGCGCTCCGTCCCACCACAGGCCGGGAGTCGGCCGAAGAGGTGCTAGGTTGCGGGGGGGGTGCGTCCCCCGCAGCCTTGGCCCATCGCTTGCTGCGCTTTCTGGGCGCGCCGCAGGCTTTTCCACCTACTCTGTGCCCCGCGGACTTTCCTGCAGCCGCACACAAACTGCAATGTGGGTCCGCGGAGCACTGGGACGCCTTATGGCCAGGCTGACCGCAGCGATAACATAAATCGCTGCGGTCTGTGTCACAGGTGCACACTGCCCGGACGTGCCCTTTCTCCAGGCACCGGTAGCACTGCATGGCCCTGGGTGCCAGCAGTGTAACTCTCGCTGACACCCAGCCCACCAGAAGACGTCCCGCATCAGCGACCTGCCTCGCCGCAGCCACCGGACACCGCACCCAGATGGTGCCAAGCCCGCCAGAGTTGACGCGGATGCCACCTGCCCGCACATTTTCGGCCGAGCAACCGCCGCTTCGGGCTATGGCCGCCACCACCTCCTCCGGGGTTACGGAGTCGTCCAGCCCATTGACGCGTACCTCAGCGGTCTTCATGGGTCTGGACACCCGCGCCTCCTCAGGGTTGAGGACGTCCCTCAGCTTCGCAGCCAGAGCGTCCGCCCGCTCAGTGCTGCTGGTCCCCGCCAACTCGAACATTTTGGCCCCCGTGGCTGCCGTTCGGAAACGGAAGCCGTCTGGGGTGCCAAAGTCGGCGAAGACCAGCTTGCTTTTTGCCTCCGCCAGTACCTTCTGGTAGGTGACGCCTCTGTCCTTTGCTTCGGGCTGAAGCGTCACCACCACTGCTTCTGAGCGAGGCACGCGGATCTTTGGGGATTTTTGGTTGCCCTTGGCAGCCGATCCCCCGGAGCCCGCGGTGGTCTTAGCCTTGCGGCCCCTCTTCTGCCTCTTCTTGCGGCTTTC
This sequence comes from Cerastis rubricosa, assembly GCA_949152445.1. Taxonomy (NCBI): domain Eukaryota; kingdom Metazoa; phylum Arthropoda; class Insecta; order Lepidoptera; family Noctuidae; genus Cerastis; species Cerastis rubricosa. Next base: position 36,475 of record OX424547.1, read on the forward strand.
GGCCGTCTTCCAGGCACCGTCTTTTTCTTTAGGGGGCGAGCTGCTCCCCTCAGTGGGCTCTTTCGTCCCCTTCACGCCCTTTTTGGCCCCCTCTGCTGGCTTTTTGGGCGTCTGCGTGGTCTTTTTTGGCGCAGGTGGCGCTTTAGCCACCTGTGCCCACGTAGGCCCAGGCGTTGTTGTAGCGGGCTCCACTTCCTTCCTCCGCTTATCCGCTGCCAGCGGCGGTCGGACGTTTACAGGGGGGTTGAGCCTGGGTTCAAGGCTGTCCAGGCGGGCGGTCATAATACTCAACAGCCGGTTGAACTGGTCTTCCCCCAAAGACCCGTTCTGTGGCAGAGTGCGACCGTCCGAAGTCACACCCTGCTGCCGGCTGAAGTCCGCCCTCAGGGCGCTGACCTCCCGCTGGAGCTCCTCCATCTTCGTATGGAGACGGTGATTCTCCTCTTGGAGCTTCACCGTCTCCTCCGAGGTCGTCCTATCAAGGAGGACTTCCACAGCCTCCCTGATACCCTCCGCCGCTTCCTTAAGGGCCCGCGTAAAGGTGCCCTTTAGGTTGCCCGATTTTGTGGCAACCTTCAAGACGACGTCCACGCCGTCCAAAACCTGGCGACTAAGAACCTCAGCCGTCAGTCCCTCGGGGCCAGCGGCGGTCTGCAACCGCCTCTCCCTTGCCTTGCGAGCCAACTCGGCGACTTCGTCGGTCGCTGCGGCCTTCCGGCCCGCTCGCCTCGCGGCGTTGAGCTCCGCCTTGGTGCTCACTAACCCGGTGGACGCCGCGGAATCGCTCATTTCCACCTGCATGGCCCCCTCGGAGTCGCTCACTCGGCTGGCCACCGACGTATCGGTGCGCTTCAGGTAGCGGCCCCGCGTGTCACGTGCCTCCACCCCCGAAGTTTTGGCTCCGGAAGGTGACCCGCGACCTCTGCCCCTCCTTGCAGTCGGCACCTTAGCGGCCGGCAGGTTCTCCTCACTTGAGGACAAACCTGCCGACAACGCGTCCGACTCAAAGCGCGGCCGCTTACCCCAAAACTTAGAGGGGCCGGCCGCAACTATTTGTGGTGCGTCGCCGGACTCCGGCAACACACTCACCCTCTCGAGAACCACTAACGGTTCTCCTGGAGCCACTGCTCCCGACGTCAATGACGCAGTGCCAGAACCTGACGCTGCGTCCGCCTTCTCCACAACTTTTTTATTTTGATTATCCATGTAATTCCCACGAGTATGGGGGATATAAAATGTCCATCCGGGCAGTGCCCCCTGTACCCGGATAAGCCTTTAACATTTATAACCCGCCAGGGGGTCGGCTGGTACCCTGGCGGGGGTCGCACTAGAGACTGATTGTTCCATGGGAACACCCGTCAGCCATACATCCCCTCACGGTGCGCCGCCGCTTGAGATTCGGGGTAACTTTTTATAGAGGTTTTCTACCTCGCGGTCCGGGTGGTTAAGCCAAGACCCTCGGTCCCGATCGAAGCCGCGAGACATGATCCACGACACTCCGATGATGGGATTACGAGAACGACGGGGACAGAGAGGGAAAGCGTCCCTCACTGCCGGCTCGGAGGCAGGGTGTTTTAAGGCTTCTAAAATGGTTTTGTTAAACCGTTCCGCCTGTCCGTTAGCACGAGGTACTCCTGTCGCTACGATATGTAACCTAATATTTCTATTTACACAGTACTGAGAAAATTGACTTGAAGTGAAACAAGAGCCTGCGTCACTGATTATTCTTCCCAAAACTTAGAGGGGCCGGCCGCAACTATTTGTGGTGCGTCGCCGGACTCCGGCAACACACTCACCCTCTCGAGAACCACTAACGGTTCTCCTGGAGCCACTGCTCCCGACGTCAATGACGCAGTGCCAGAACCTGACGCTGCGTCCGCCTTCTCCACAACTTTTTTATTTTGATTATCCATGTAATTCCCACGAGTATGGGGGATATAAAATGTCCATCCGGGCAGTGCCCCCTGTACCCGGATAAGCCTTTAACATTTATAACCCGCCAGGGGGTCGGCTGGTACCCTGGCGGGGGTCGCACTAGAGACTGATTGTTCCATGGGAACACCCGTCAGCCATACATCCCCTCACGGTGCGCCGCCGCTTGAGATTCGGGGTAACTTTTTATAGAGGTTTTCTACCTCGCGGTCCGGGTGGTTAAGCCAAGACCCTCGGTCCCGATCGAAGCCGCGAGACATGATCCACGACACTCCGATGATGGGATTACGAGAACGACGGGGACAGAGAGGGAAAGCGTCCCTCACTGCCGGCTCGGAGGCAGGGTGAGTGCACACCGAGCTCGCCGTTGCTCCTCCGCTGTGCCCTCTGCTTTTCAGAGGGTCACGCGGAACAGCCCCCTGTGATCCAAGTTGGACCCCCCTCCTATGTCAGAATATTGGCCACAGACAGTAACATTCCCCGAAGAATAAGAATCTCTTCCCATTCCTTGAGGAAGGCTACTGCCCGCGCCCAGGGTGCACCGTCCTAGCCAGCTGCTGTTCCCTCCAAACGTATCGAGAGGGACCAGCAGCCGTCAGGCCCACGAGGAGGTTTTCTGACCCAGCACCCCGAAAAACCTAACCTAACCTAACCTAACCTAACCTAACCTTGTATTAGAGTGATGTAAGCAGAATAAAAGAGAACTGTTCAATTCGACGATTCGTGTAATAATGCCCATAATTAGTGTGTGCAGTTACAAATATAAGGTTAGGTGAGCTGCACACTACACCTCCCCTTTTTTTAAAAAAAATGTTATTATTACATAGTGAGTACATAATGCATTTTTTTTACTTAACACAATACAACATCTAAAGTAATACACTTTTAAACCTAATATTTGTTAAATTATAAGTTTACTAATTTTACTTTAAATAAATTCGAGACAATCAACTGGGTAATTATTTAATTTTACAATAAGTTCGGTACAAATAACAATCAATGATATAGCGAGTTTGAGAATAGTGAACTATCCAAAATCTGAAAGCCCAAGAGGCCGCTCCGCTTGTGCTTCGCCGTTTTAAAGCTTCAGGCACCCCCACTGCAGGAACCTCAGCAATATGAAACTGCCTTCATTGACGTCAGTTTCTTTGCTGTCGTCTGCAGATGGCGCTTCAAATGTAGTGTTGCCAACACGGCCATGCTGCATGGTGCCTGCCCCAGGCACCTCACGAGTCTGGATAGGATACTGAAATCAAAATAATTATGTCCCTGTTAAAATACAAATACATAAACGCATTCTAAGAAAGGACACCAGAAGAAGTATTGCACGTGCGTTGCAATGCCACTTCCTGCACCTAAAGGGACTTTGCCACACTTAGGAGACCAGGTTCATAGTTGACATAATTATCACTTGCACTCGAAGAGTATTTCACTCACTCAAGCGTACCAAGTTGATCTCGTACAACACAAAGCAAAGCATTACATTTCAACAACGTGCAATACAACAAAATGCTATGCACCTTTTAATTACAGGTACCTTCAGTATTCTATCTAGGCTCGATAATTCAAAAGGGAAATTAATTTGACACTATTCAAGGACTATTAAAGAGATTATTAATAAAAACAGTTTTTGAACATTACACACAACACAATTAAAAAATAAATTAGTTCTATTATAAATACCTTGCCAACACGGTTTTTATTATTTACTTTCCTTTTGCTATATTATTATTCAATGCTCCAATCATTAATATTTATCCATGGTTTCATATTTTCCGCCACGGCTACTCCATTATACATTTTAGAGCTTCTTTGACTGCCTCTTAAATCCGATATCTCGTATCTATCATTTTCCAGGACTTTCTTTATTTGGAATGGGCCTTTGAATGCAGGCAATAGTTTTCGACTTTGACCATCATTACTTTGACTTTGTATTTTGACCAATACCAAGTTCCCTTCTTTATACCGTGTGGCTTTGATACGCGTTTTGTCGAATCTGTTCTTTTGATCCTCTGCACTGGCCTTAACATTTTCGTCCACCATTTCGCGCAACTTTGACACGTCTACCAATGCTTCGCTATCAAAATCTGGGGCGAGACTGTCACTATCCATACGTAACCTATAGCCAAACATTACCTCACTAGGAACGGCTCGAGTAGTTTTATGTATCGTACTATTAAGTCCCTGCTGTAATGGCTTAATGCACTCATCCCACCTATCATCGTTAGTCTCCGCACCCATAGTTTTTAAGGCTTCTAAAATGGTTTTGTTAAACCGTTCCGCCTGTCCGTTAGCACGAGGTACTCCTGTCGCTACGATATGTAACCTAATATTTCTATTTACACAGTACTGAGAAAATTGACTTGAAGTGAAACAAGAGCCTGCGTCACTGATTATTCTTCTAGGGTTTCCAAATATTTTAGATATACGTTCTAATTCTTTAATTACTCCAGTTGCATTAGTTTTACGTACAGCACATATAAAAACAAATTTTGTGAACGAATCTACAATTACCAAAACATATTTGTTTTTGTTTCTAGTTGTTACGAACGGTCCTAAATGGTCAAGATGGAGGGTGTGGAAAGGTTGTGCATATTTTGGTAGAGGGTACAGTTGTCCCTCTTTTGGACCTCCCTTATTTTTAAAATATATGCAACTCAAGCAATTTTTAATATACTTTTTTACAATATAACGCAAACGTCTAAACCAATACCGTGTACGTATACGCTCGACACACTTATCAACAGAAAAATGACCTAAATCATCATGATTACTTTTTATGATTTGCCAAAAACATTTTTTTGGTACGACCCATCTACGTCCCTGACTAGTTCTCCTATAAACTTTGCCGCCTAAAAGTTCATAATTATTGAAAATATTTTTATGTTCGTCGGCCTCTCCTGATGCCAATATATCCCTTATTCTTACTATTTCAGAGTCCTGTATCTGTACTGTCAACAACCAATCAGCCTCTGTAATTGACATAATGATCTCAGATTCCGATTTTTCACCGGATGGCACAGGATTGCGGCTCAAAGCATCCACGTGCTGCATCCGGGATCCTTCCCTATGAACTATTTCAAACGAGAACTCTTGAGTCGATAGGACCCAACGTGCTATTCGTGGGATAATATCCTTTTTAGTTAAGGCATACCTAACCGCATTACAGTCAGTAATTATTCGGAACTGTTTACCTAACAAGTACAATCGAAATTTTTGAAGACTACATACAACTGCTAACAGTTCTAATTCAAAGGAATGATATTTTTTTTCATCTTCCTTAGTTTGCCTACTATAATAATGTACGACCTTTTCGCCCTCATCATCGATCTGGGTAAGTATACCAGCGATACCGTCCCTACTTGCGTCTGTATATAGAACTTTATCTTTATTAGGATCAAAAATGGCCAAAATGCTTTCAGAGGTTAATTTATCTCTTAAAATATTAAATGCCCTATTTTGTACATCATCCCATACCCAGACGGCATCTTTCTTCAACAGTTTTGTAAGGGGTGCTGATAAAACTGCGCAATGTCGTATGAATTTACGAAAATAACTAATTAACCCTAAAAACTGTCGAAGCTGATGAACGGTTTTGGGTATTGGAAAATTCCTAACCGCTTCCAATTTTGACTCATTTGGCATAATATATCCTGGTTTAATTTTATAACCCAAAAATTCGATTTCGTTTTTAAAGAAATGGCACTTTTTTAGATTCAGTGTCAAACCATTCGTTCTAAATATCTGTAATACTTGTTCTAATAAACTGATATTTTCTGCAACTGTTTCAGTAACAAGATAAACGTCATCAAAAAAAAATATCACATTGCCAAATCTCAAGTTCCCAAGTACTTTGTTCATCATCTGTTGAAAACATGACGGAGCATTTGCTAAACCAAACGGTAGTCTTAAAAACTCATAATGCCCGTCTTCTGTAATAAAGGCTGTTTTATCTATCGAATCTGTATGTAGTGAAATCTGATAATATCCACTTTTTAAGTCTAAACTTGTAAAACATTTATGTCCTTGAAGCCTATCTAATAAATCATCAATCCGGGGCATAGGATATTTATCTTTGATTGTGATTTTATTTAACAACCTATAGTCAATGCAGAGCCTTTTTTCTCCATTTTTTTTATTTACTAAAAGAGCTGGGCTGGCATATGGGGAATTACTATCACGTACAATTTTGTTTTCAACTAATTCTTTTACTATTTCCCTAATGGTCTGCCTATCCGAATACGAAGTTCTAAAGGGTCTGCATTGAACTGGCTGTAAACTTGATAAATTAATTATCATTTCGTAATTGTTAACTTTTCCAAGTTCTTTTATGTTTGAAGCAACACAATCACTGTATCGATTGAACAAAGCCAATAACTCGTTTTGATGGGTACTTGTATCTAAATCTATAGCGGCTACATTACTACAAAATTCTGTAAGTTCACTCGCGGATTGGAATTTAAATTGGTCGCCTACACGCGAGTACATTAAATCAGACCGCTCAGTCACATTTCTTCCAATCAATATATCGCACCCAACCATATCATCCAAAACGTACATATCTATATCACTCAAAAAGATAGAATCTAAAGAAAGACTAACAGTTACCTTTTTATTTACGTGTTTATAAGTTTGTTTAGAAAACCCTTGTAAAACGACGGGTGAGGGTAGTGCGATATATGACAAAGGAATTTTATTTGCTAAAGATTCGGATATTAACGAGCAACTACTACCAGTGTCAATAAATGCTTCATAACAGTTATTTAATATGAAAACGTTTTTTATAAACTTATTACGTGGATTTGTACAAATAAATTTAGTTTCTTGTTCAGGTTTCACTACAGGTTTTGTTGAATTTTTCTTATGGTAACAACTCGATTCTACGTGCCCTCTTTTCCCACAATATTCACATTTATTTGCATCGCATTGATTCCTTTTATGATTACCCCCACAATTATAACATTTAATTATTTTTCGACTAAAATCTTGACCTACACTGGACGAGGACGGTTGGCTTGCAACGGCAGAGTTTGTGGGTATAGGAGTTCGATTTACGGATGATGACTGGCTCTGCGTTGTGGGTTTAACATGTATGTCCCGTGAACTATTATCTTGTCTTACATTTTTCTTGTAAACACGACTGTGTAAATAACTAGCTAAATCATCACTGGATTTAAAATTAATAGCTTCTATAGATGCACCGATAATGTGATCGCCTATGTTTCCTACTATTATTGAAATAATATCCTGTTCAGAAAAATTCAAACATAAACGATCTATCTTGCATTTTTGCTCAAAATAAAATTCATACAGGGATTGGTTATCGATAGGTTTTTTATCTATGATTTCTTTTAAAAGATCGAACATATTCCGACGTATTTGGAAACTACCCGACAATTTTAACCTCCAGTCGTCCCATTTCCATGCGGGCCACTGCTTTTCTGTACGTAATAATGAATCATACCATACTTTAGCAGATCCTTTTAATTTATTCAAAGCTTGATAGCGAATCATTTTATCGGACCATGAAAAAGTATTTGCGTAAGATCGAATAATGCTAAGCCAGGTGTCTATATCATCTTTTATTGGATCAAAATCTGGTATAAAATGGTTCAAAGTAGTAGAATTTGAATTACTCACAGTTTCGGTATCATCATGAAATACCTTATCCTTTCGCCTTGGTGGCGGCGATGGCGTCCTGGCGCTCGAGCTTGAAGAAGAGGTGGAGCGAGCACGTTTTCGCTTGGAACGCTTACTACTGCTACCTCGTTTTTGTTTACCCATGGCGTGAAAGTTGTTTGTCACTTCTGATGTTAAATTATAAGTTTACTAATTTTACTTTAAATAAATTCGAGACAATCAACTGGGTAATTATTTAATTTTACAATAAGTTCGGTACAAATAACAATCAATGATATAGCGAGTTTGAGAATAGTGAACTATCCAAAATCTGAAAGCCCAAGAGGCCGCTCCGCTTGTGCTTCGCCGTTTTAAAGCTTCAGGCACCCCCACTGCAGGAACCTCAGCAATATGAAACTGCCTTCATTGACGTCAGTTTCTTTGCTGTCGTCTGCAGATGGCGCTTCAAATGTAGTGTTGCCAACATATTATATAAAAAAAACATCTTATCTTAGTATTTTAAGTTACAAACAGTTTTGTATTATTTTTATGAATTACATATTCTTTGTCATCTTTTAAAATTTTTACATTTGGTGATACATCTTCAATAACTCTGTATGGTCCTAAATAAACTTTATCTAACTTATTACCTACTTGATTTTTAATTAGAACTAAATCTCCACTCTTATATTTTAATCGATTTACATTTTTATCAAAATTGATTTTTCTTATTTCCTTACTAACTAATAAATTATTTCTAGCTTCAGCTTGTGCTCTTTGAAGTCTGTATTTTAGCTCCAAAGGGTATGAATCAGGATTATATAAAGGATCAACATATGAATTTTGTGCTATATTAGATGGTAAATTACAATTTTTTCCAAATACTAACTCAAATGGAGTGTATTTTGTCTCAGAGTGAATTGTAGTGTTAAAAGAAAAGCACCAGAATGGAAGCCAACTGCTCCAATCTGTTTTGTTGTTGTCACACTGAATCCTAAGATAAGCTCCTAGAACCTTATGAGTATTTTCCAAACCTCCTAGAGTTTCATGATGATAGGCTGTCGAATGCAGTTTATTTATATGCAACAAATTGCAAATCTCAGTAAAAACTGATGACATAAACTCTGTTCCCTGGTCTGTTATTATCTCTTTAGGGATACCATACCTCAGAATAAAATTGTTTACAAATAACCTAGCTACAGAAACAGTATCTTTCTTTTCTAAAGGATAAGCTTCGACATATTTTGTTAAATCACACTGTAATGTCAAAATATACTTATAGTTTAAATTATCTACATCTAAAGGACCCATTAAATCTAAACTAACTCTTTCAAAAGCGGTGGATGCCGTGGATGTGATTACCATCGGCTCCTTCGTATGCCTATTGGAATGCTTTTGAATCTGACAACTTCTACACTTCTTTACGAATTCTGTTACGTCATTAGTCATTCCTGGCCAATAATAGTACTTCCTAATATTATTTAACATTCTGTTAACCCCCGCGTGACCACTCGTAGGTAACAGGTGGAAGTCATTTAAGATCACAGTTTTCGTGTCTTTGTCAGTAACTCTTGTCACATCTTTAATAACAAGTAGCTTAGGAATATCATCTAAATGACTCATTTCCTTTATAAAATTGTTTACAAGAATTTCATTGTGCTGGCTTTTGATTATTATGAGCTCGTTTAGTTTGATTTGCTCACAAAATCGTTGTAATTCTCTCGCTAACACACCTACGGTTGATAACGATCGAGAAATCACTAAAATTGCTGATTTTTCTGGCACGTATTTGCAGTTTCCATTATCGCTTGTGAAATGTTTTGTTTTTTCTATCTGATTTATTGTATTTTTATTAGTGCATAATATCAATTCAACACTGTGAATTGGTCGTTTGAGGATTTCCACTACCTTAGGTTGATCAGGCCTTGAAGTAGAGGATACCTCAGTAGTCATGTCGTTGTTGTCACAGTCAGTATGTAACCTTCGAGTCTGTGCCCTTGTCATGACCGATACTACATGCTTGTTCATATCCTTTAAGCTGTTGGATGTAATAGGTATCCGGCTCAATGCATCTGCAGCTGCGTTGTGCCGTCCTGGGACATAGCTGATTTCAAAGTCATATTCCTCAAGATATAATCTAAACTTTGTTAACCGGCTTGAAGGATCTGTCATATTAAATAAATAAATCAATGGCTTATGGTCCGTCTTTATTTTAAACTTTTTGCCGTATAAATAAGGTCTAAAATGTCGAACTGCCCATACAATAGCAAGTAATTCTAACTCAATCACCGGATATCGTGTCTCAGCTGGTTTCAAGTTACGGCTGGCATACGCGACTACCTTGCTATTGCTATTAGACAGCACGGCGCCTAATCCAAGTTTTGATGCATCTGTTTGTAACGTAAAAGTATTATTGTCGCTAAAGTCCGGATAGTCAAGTATAGTCGGACTAGTAAGGATCTGTTTTAGCTTGTAAAATGCTCGCTCGCATTCATCACTCCACACGAAAGCTACATCTTTCTTACATAACGCATTCAATGGATAGGCTATTTCAGCAAACTTTGGAATAAAACGCCTATAATAATTAGCAAATGCAACAAATCTCTTGACTTCGTCTACGTTCTGCGGGACAGGGTATTTTTGCAGGCATTCTACCTTTGATGGATCTGGGAATATACCTTCTGAAGTAATCTTATGTCCTAAATAAACGATTTCTTTGCGTAAAAATTCACACTTAAGAGGATTTAGTTTCAAATTCACTCTTCTTAGGCATTCTAAAACTTTTATAAGATTCTTGTTATGCGTTTCAAGACAATTTCCTACGACAATACAATCATCTTGATATAAGAAACATGATTTATAATTTAACCCAGACATTGCTATTGTCATGAGACGAGCAAAAGCACTAGGCGATGTCTTAAGTCCCATTGGACATCGTTTCATTTGATACTGCTTGTCTGTTGTAAAAGCAGTAAACTTCCTAGACTTGTTATCTAAAGACAGTTGATAATAACCTTGACTGAGATCTAATTTTGAAAAATAGATGCTATTAGATAACGAATCTAGAATCTCAGTGATGTTGGGTAACGGAAATTTATCATCCTGTATCCTATTATTGAGTTGGCGATAGTCCACTACAAGTCTCCATTTCCTTTCTCCTGACCTATCTGTCTTTTTAGGTACTAATAAAACTGGACTTGACCATTCTGAAATTGTCTCTTCAATGATATCGTTTTTAACCATTTCATCTATTTGTCTTTGTACCTCGCTTTTCAATGCTTTAGGCAATCGATAAGGCTTCACGTACGCTGGAGACGCATTTTCCTTTAATTTTATTGAATGTTCTATTAAATTAGTAGTAGTGAGCTTATCTCCTGGCAAATGGAAAACATCGGCATATTTGGCACATACGTTTTCAATGCCTCTTTGTTCCTCTTTATTTAAATAGGTATGGAGTTGTAAAGTAGTAAGCAAAGTTCTGACTCTATCCACTGATTTACCATCGTGGTCAAACTTGCAAACATAAAAATTATCTAGGCTACTAATAATTAAATCTGATATATTTATATTAACTGAACCATCAGTTGTATTTAAAATCCTAACAGGAATAATTCCATTATGTGGCTTCGATACTACACCCGCTGTGAACACACCCTTATAAATTTCCTTTGACAAAATGACGCAATCACTGTTGTGTGACGTCGGGATGTGTTTAATTACTTCGCAACGGGGCGGAATTGTAAATACATTCTTATTAACATGAACACTAACAGACTGGTCTCGGGTTTCTAAACTCAGAGTACCATTTTTATAATTTAATACCGCGTTATATCGTTCAAAAAAATCCTGCCCGAGTATACCTTCTGCGGCGCACGATAAGTGTTCAAAAATGTAAATTTTTTGTCGGAAAATCACATTATTAATTATAATATCTAAATTAATATATCCCAATGACTCTAAATTACCACTAATTCCTTTAATAACTATCTTATCCTGTTTTACTAAATTAATTAAATTCCTATGTCGCGACAACCATTCATACTTAAGCACACATAAGCTTGCTCCACTATCAATCAGTAAATTAAGATCTACATTACTATTTTTTATTTGACAATTAATTATACAAAAATTACTAAAACTATGAATTGAATGAGTGTACGGTTTAGGTACGAAAAAATTCTAGTCTTTCATGACTATTTGTGTCATCATTGCGCAAGTTTTCTTGGACATTGGAATGTTGCGCGTTATGCTGAACACGCTGACAATGCACCGGACGTCCGCGTAAATGCTGACGCTGACTACCTGACTGTTTGCCTCGATTTACACTGTATGAAGTTCTTTGACCTGTGCTATTTTCATGGTTTTTGTTTGAGTTTTGATTAAATTTTTTATTGTTATAGAACTGTCTATTTCCTCGGCCTCGAGAACCTTTAAAGCTTCCACGTTTATAGTTTTGGTTAGCCCTAAATTGCATAACCTGGTCTTGTGACTGGACAGACATGGATTGCTCATCTACCGCAGCCGTAATAGCTTCAGACAACGACGCAAACTGTCGTGATGCAATTATGGTGCTGAGCCGCTTATCGGCCAAACCATCGCTAAATCGTTTAATTGCAGTCTTCTCGTTGAGTGGTCGCAAAACCTCATAGGCATCGCGCTTGTCGTTAGCCTGTGCAATCGTGAGATTTACAAACAACTTCTCGATCTCTGTACCGAATTGTTCTATACTCCTACGGCCTTGAGTAGCCTTAAACAATTGTGTTTGTAAAGCTACAGACGATTTTTTCGGTAACAAATAAATACGTATGTCTTCTACCAAACTTTCAACATCTGTGTAATTAGTTTTAAGACGCAATTTTGCATTAGGCGAGAGACGCGTTTTTAGCACAAACTGTATCAATTGAGTTTTACTGGCATCATTGATAAGCGAACTATAAAGCAAGATACCATCAATAAGCTGATTGGTCACCTGCTCCTGGCCATTCATCACCGGCAAAAGAGAAATTGCCGTCCTAATATCGAATGCGTCAGCCATTTTTAGACCACAATCTGAATGTTCTATAAAATCCTTAGAATTAGTTTGACTACTACTATCTACTAAAGAAAGTAAACCCTTTATTTTCTGAAAATTTGATTGAACCTCCTGAATTAATGTTTGGAAAACCTCACAAGATTCTTTGTCTAACTTGCGATCTTTAACTTCTTGGTTCAACTGAGTCAAAATACAATCCAGTTTATTATATTCTTTTTCTGCTTCTATTAGTTTCTTATAAGCTAAATCTTGTCTACGCCTATCTGGACCTAGTTTTACTAAATATTCTCTTAAATACTTTAATTTTGCGTGCAAATCTTGCAATTGTTGGGACATTCCTATTCTCCAAAACTAAATATTAAATAATACAGCATAGTCTAATTACAATTACATCTTTTTTTTTTTTTTAGAATAAATATAAATATATTAGCTGTGCAAAACTTACATTGCAGTAGGTACGTTTTTTACTGACAACGTATATATAGGTCACGACGTCTCACGTGGCGTGGATGAACGGACTTGGACTCGAGCTGACTCCCAGCGGCTCCACATCGGACCCGAACTATTTATCTCCCGGCGCCCTGCATATCCTCTCATCATAAGGCTTGAGCATTCTCCCGGCACCCGGCACTCCGACTTCTTATTTCATTTAGTTATTTGTTTTCAGTTCTTCATACAATTCTTCTGGTATGATTCTGTTTCTTTTATAAACTTCTAAAATCTTCATTGCTTTCTTTCTTCTAATTTTCTTCGTCGTCACAAACTTCCATCAGTATAAATCTTGGTGATTTTTTTTTCAACTTCTGACATTTTCGCTTTGCTCGTTAGTTGCAAAATTTTAATTGCTGGCTAAGGGTCGCCATGTATTAGAGTGATGTAAGCAGAATAAAAGAGAACTGTTCAATTCGACGATTCGTGTAATAATGCCCATAATTAGTGTGTGCAGTTACAAATATAAGGTTAGGTGAGCTGCACACTACAACCTTTGTTGACGATGTGGAAATCCGCACGGATGTCCTCCGCCTGGGGAAGGCGGAGGGGTCTGTCAGACTCCAACTGACTAAAACCACACCGGTGTTCCCTCGCACACTTGCGTCAAGGGGCAGCGGGAACGAATGTGACTTCCGCTGCCCCGGACTAGTGCCGGCCCGCTTGACCAGTGCGGGCCTCGTCCCTGGGGAGTGAGGTGTACTCCCCCCGATACGTCATGAGAGGCGCGCGTGGAACACTACGCGCCGCCGTCTCGGGTCCAGTGAGATGGGGAGCGACGGATGTCCCCGAATCCGTCGCCCCTGGACCTGTTCAGGGGGGCCGGAAGAGGGCGTTATCCGCCCTCTGCCGACGCCCGGTGCGTCTGCTGCGGGATGGGAGGGAACTAGAGATCTCCCTCTCCCTTTCCGCAGCTTCCTTCTGCGACATGACGGTTTCGCAGAAGGACACCACCGCGTCCCAGGACTCTGTGCTGCCGACCATCGTGCGAACAACGGCCGGCAGCGACAGGTCTGCTCCTACCTCTGTGGCAAGATCACGGCGCGGCTCATCCCACGCGGCACATTCCGCCAGCGTATGCCGCGCCGTATCCTCCAGACAGTGGACGCAGTGATGGCACCGAGCGTCCGGCTCCCTGCTTATGCGACACAGATACTTCCCGAAGCAGCCGTGCCCCGAGAGCACCTGCGTCGCCCGAAACGTCAGGGAGCCGTGCTTCCTCCCGAGCCAGTCTTCGAGTACTGGCCGGATCGCCTCGATTGTGTCGAGGCCGGCGGAGGGATGGTCAAGCCTCCTCCGCCATTCTACCACCATGACTTGTCGGAGCTGTGACCGGTGCAGCGTAATCTGTCGCTGCACTAGCCTTTCGCCCCGATCCTCGCGCCACCGATGCAGTGTCGCGAGGGCTTTCGCCTCCAGGTCCCATGGTGGGGATCCGGCCAGTAAACAAGCCGCCTCGTAGGAGATCGTGCGATATCCCCGTATGACCCTGACGGCCATCGCTCTCTGCGGTTTCCGCAGGACTGCGATAGTGCGGGCCGTCAGGTCCGTCGCCCATACTGGGGCCCCATACAGGGCCATGGATCGCACGATCCCTACGTACAACCGCCTACAGGCGGTGCTCGGGCCCCCCAAATTGGGAAGCAGCGTTGACAGCGCGCCCGCCGCGCCCATCAACTTGGGCACCAGCCGCTGAAAGTGGGGTCCGAAGTCCCAACGGCTGTCGAGCACCAATCCCAGGTACTTCATGGTTGACTCGACAGCGATCCGGGCCCCCCCGACCACTATGTGTGATCCCAGCGGCGGCGCCCGTCGGGGGCCATGAAACGCAATGGCCTCCGACTTGTTGAGGGCCACCTCCAGGCCCAGGCGTCGTATGCGGCTCACCACCTGTGAGACCGCAGCCGTAGCCAGCAACGCTGCTTCCCTGTACGAGCTCCCCCGGGCAATGACCAGCGTGTCGTCCGCATAACACGTCAGGTTCACTCCCGGCGGAAGCTCGCACCGCAAAACCCAGTCGTAACCGATGTTCCACAAGGGAAGGCCCAGAACCGACCCTTGTGGAACACCGCACGACATCTCGCGACGGCCATCGCCGTCGCGTCCCATGTAGGTGACACACCTTCCCGACAGATAAGCCGCCACAATGTTGCGGAGGTAGAGAGGCACCCGGTGGTAGCGCAGGGCCTCCCTAATGCAACCCCAGGGCAGGGTGTTGAAAGCGTTGGAGATGTCCAAGGACACCGCCAGCACCACCCCGCCCCGAGACACTGCTTCCTCCGCCAGGACTCTTACCCTCATTATGGCGTCAATGGTAGAGCGCCCACGACGGAACCCAAACTGGCTGTCGTCCAGGTTCGGCCCTTCTGTACACAAGTGGCTGACGAGGCGGTCTGCGATAATTCGCTCGAGCATCTTGCCCGCCTCGTCCAGCAGCACTATGGGCCGATAAGCGGACGACGAGTCCGCCGGGCGCCCTGCCTTCCTGAGCAAGACCAGTCGACCAGTCTTCCACCGGGTAGGGAACTGGCCTTGCTCAAGGCATGCCGAGAAGAGTCCTCTCAGTGGGGGCTCCAGCTCCTTCATGGCGAGGACCAGAGCGCGGCCAGGCACTCCATCGGGCCCCGGGGCAGTGTTCTTAGCCCGGAGCCGCAATACGGCCGCGCCCATCTCTGCCTGTGTCACCTCTGGGACGGTTTCGCCTTCATCTTCCTCCGACTCTGCAGCTGTGTGCAGAACCATCGGCGGTGGCTCGTACTCGGCTCTCACAGGGAAGAGGGCCGAGACCACTCGCTCCAGAAACTGCGGCTCGAGACTTTCCGTTAGCGGGGGCGCCCACGGCCGAAGTTTCCCTCGGACGGACCGGTAAGGGCGACCAAACGGATCCCCGTCTAAGCTCGCTAGCATTTCCTCCCTGGAGCGTGTCTTCGACTCACCGATGGCCAGCCACAGAGCCAGCTTCGCCGCGCGGTACACCTCATACAGCGCGGCTTCTTCCTCAGGAACCCGTGGACGTCTTCTCCGGCACCGCGTGTACGGGCGTCTGGCGTCTGCGCACTCGACGCGCAGTCGCTCGATTTCGACGCACCACCAGTACAAGCGGCGCCGTGCGGACAGAGAGGAGACGCGTGGCATGCATGCGTCGCAGATCTGCGTCATCGCATCGCCAAACCACTGCGCCTCCAGTTCGACGTCGACGGGACCGACGGTGGCCGACTCCCGGATCCAGGCCTGGACTATGGCGGCTTCTTCGAGACCTTCCCCGTCGAGGCGTTTCAGCGCCCAACGCGGGCCGTCTCTTCGGGGCCCCGATTGGCTACGTCCTCCAGCGGTCTGGGTGGAGACGTCGAATCGGATGTATCGGCGATCCGATAGCGTCTCCACCTCCACCTCAACGTGCCAATCATGGACACGGTTAACGACAGCGGGACTAGCGAACGAGACGTCCACTATCGACCCGCCCCGCTGCCGTACACACGTGTAGGCGGAACCGCGATTTAAGACGGCCAGGCCCGTCGTTATGGCCCACTCCTCTAGCACTTCGCCTCTCGGGTCCGTGACGGGGGAACCCCAGGCCGCAGACTTAGCGTTGAGGTCACCGAGAAGCAAAATGGGTCGAGGGTGAGACTGGCCGACGACGGCTCCCAACTCGACAAGGAAACTCTCGAAGTCGGCGAGACTCTTGTTGGGCGAAAAATACGCCCCAATCGTGACGATCCCGTTCACAAAGGCCGCAACCCAACCGTGACCACGGGATACGTCGACGAGAGTCGCGCCGATGATGGCCACTAGGCCGTCTAGATCCCCTTCCCAGTTATCCCGGGGGGGTATGAAATACGGCTCAGCGACCACCGCCACATTTATCGACCACTGCGCCATGCTCTGGAGCAGGAGATCCTGAGCTCTGGTGCAGTGGTTGATGTTCGCCTGGAGGAAATGGTAGTGTGCCATCACTAGCACTCCATTTCCTCGGCGCTCCGTCCCACCACAGGCCGGGAGTCGGCCGAAGAGGTGCTAGGTTGCGGGGGGGGTGCGTCCCCCGCAGCCTTGGCCCATCGCTTGCTGCGCTTTCTGGGCGCGCCGCAGGCTTTACCACCCACTCTGTGCCCCGCGGACTTTTCTGCAGCCGCACACAAACTACAATGTGGGTCCGCGGAGCACTGGGACGCCTTATGGCCAGGCTGACCGCAGCGATAACATAAATCGCTGCGGTCTGTGTCACAGGTGCACACTGCCCGGACGTGCCCTTTCTCCAGGCACCGGTAGCACTGCATGGCCCTGGGTGCCAGCAGTGTAACTCTCGCTGACACCCAGCCCACCAGAAGACGTCCCGCATCAGCGACCTGCCTCGCCGCAGCCACCGGACACCGCACCCAGATGGTGCCAAGCCCGCCAGCGTTGACGCGGATGCCACCTGCCCGCACATTTTCGGCCGAGCAACCGCCGCTTCGGGCTATGGCTGCCACCACCTCCTCCGGGGTTATGGAGTCGTCCAGCCCATTGACGCGTACCTCAGCGGTCTTCGTGGGTCTGGACACCCGCGCCTCCTCAGGGTTGAGGTCGTCCCTCAGCTTCGCAGCCAGAGCGTCCGCCCGCTCAGTGCTGCTGGTCCCCGCCAACTCGAACATTTTGGCCCCCGTGGCTGCCGTTCGGAAACGGAAGCCGTCTGGGGTGCCAAAGTCGGCGAAGACCAGCTTGCTTTTTGCCTCCGCCAGTACCTTCTGGTAGGTGACGCCTCTGTCCTTTGCTTCGGGCTGAAGCGTCACCACCACTGCTTCTGAGCGAGGCACGCGGATCTTTGGGGATTTCTGGTTGCCCTTGGCAGCCGATCCCCCGGAGCCCGCGGTGGTCTTAGCCTTGCGGCCCCTCTTCTGCCTCTTCTTGCGGCTTTCGGCCGTCTTCCAGGCACCGTCTTTTTCTTTAGGGGGCGAGCTGCTCCCCTCAGTGGGCTCTTTCGTCCCCTTCACGCCCTTTTTGGCCCCCTCTGCAGGCTTTTTGGGCGTCTGCGTGGTCTTTTTTGGCGCAGGTGGCGCTTTAGCCACCTGTGCCCACGTAGGCCCAGCCGTTGTTGTAGCGGGCTCCACTTCCTTCCTCCGCTTATCCGCTGCCAGCGGCGGTCGGACGTTTACAGGGGGGTTGAGCCTGGGTTCAAGGCTGTCCAGGCGGGCGGTCATAATACTCAACAGCCGGTTGAACTGGTCTTCCCCCAAAGACCCGTTCTGTGGCAGAGTGCGACCGTCCGAAGTCACACCCTGCTGCCGGCTGAAGTCCGCCCTCAGGGCGCTGACCTCCCGCTGGAGCTCCTCCATCTTCGTATGGAGACGGTGATTCTCCTCTTGGAGCTTCACCGTCTCCTCCGAGGTCGTCCTATCCTATTAGCAGCCGGCAGGTTCTCCTCACTTGAGGACAAACCTGCCGACAACGCGTCCGACTCAAAGCGCGGCCGCTTACCCCAAAACTTAGAGGGGCCGGCCGCAACTATTTGTGGTGCGTCGCCGGACTCCGACAACACACTCACCCTCTCGAGAACCACTAACGGTTCTCCTGGAGCCACTGCTCCCGACGTCAATGACGCAGTGCCAGAACCTGACGCTGCGTCCGCCTTCTCCACAACTTTTTTATTTTGATTATCCATGTAATTCCCACGAGTATGGGGGATATAAAATGTCCATCCGGGCAGTGCCCCCTGTACCCGGATAAGCCTTTAACATTTATAACCCGCCAGGGGGTCGGCTGGTACCCTGGCGGGGGTCGCACTAAAGACTGATTGTTCCATGGGAACACCCGTCAGCCATACATCCCCTCACGGTGCGCCGCCGCTTGAGATTCGGGGTAACTTTTTATAGAGGTTTTCTACCTCGCGGTCCGGGCGGTTAAGCCAAGACCCTCGGTCCCGATCGAAGCCGCGAGACATGATCCACGACACTCCGATGATGGGATTACGAGAACGACGGGGACAGAGAGGGAAAGCGTCCCTCACTGCCGGCTCGGAGGCAGGGTGAGTGCACACCGAGCTCGCCGTTGCTCCTCCGCTGTGCCCTCTGCTTTTCAGAGGGTCACGCGGAACAGCCCCCTGTGTTCCAAGTTGGACCCCCCTCCTATGTCAGAATATTGGCCACAGACAGTAACATTCCCCGAAGAATAAGAATCTCTTCCCATTCCTTGAGGAAGGCTACTGCCCGCGCCCAGGGTGCACCGTCCTAGCCAGCTGCTGTTCCCTCCAAACGTATCGAGAGGGACCAGCAGCCGTCAGGCCCACGAGGAGGTTTTCTGACCCAGCACCCCAACCTAACCTTTTTTTTTTTTTTTTTTTTTTGTTGTCGCTGGGAAAAAATGCATTACGCACACCCTCCCATCGGGGGATGGAAGGGTAGTGTGGGACTCCCCGGTCTGAGACCGGTATACCCACTAAAACGACCCAGCGGCATTCCCGCTTCGTCCTAGTGGCGGGGGACTGGGAAACCGGCACAGCCTTTACGTCCAGTCCTCCGCCGACGATGACCCGCACAGCGGACCTCACGCCCCCCCCGTGGGGAGGGGGACGGGCCCGGGAATGACAGACGAAGATGGTGACGGGTGCAATGCGGGCGAAGGCACCCCCGCGCCTGTCGCCCGCCCGTCGCCACCATGAAGAGGGAGACCGCGTCTTCTCCGACCTCTTCTTCTTCTGCGGAGCGGCGCTGCGAGAGGGTCTTCCTCCCGCGCGCGCTCCGCCGCCTCCTTTTGCGAGACTACGTCCTCGCAAAAGGAGGCGACCGCTGACCAGGCCCCCTCGCTCCCCAGCATGGCGTTGACCACACCGGGAAGCGAGAGGTCCTGTCCGATCTCCGCGATCAGACTGCGGCGTGGCTCGGACCAAGCTGGGCACACCTCGAGGGTGTGCTGCGCCGTGTCCTCCGGCGCGCCGCAGTCGTGGCACGCCGGGGCTTCCTCCCTCCCGATCCGGTGCAGGTACGTTCCGAAGCAGCCATGCCCGGACAACACCTGCACCAGACGGAACGAGAGGAAACCATGGGACCGCTCGAGCCAGGCCCGGAGGACCGGACCGAGCGCGTCCAACGTCCGGCGGCCAAAGGCGGCGGTGGCGAGGTCCTCCGTCCAATGGAGAACGATGGCGTCCTTCGCCTCCCGACGCACGGCCTCCCGCTCCTCGGCGACGGGGCGCTCCCCGAGCGCCCTGCGATGCGCCGTCCACTCATACACCCTGGCCAGCACCCAAGCCTCCAACTCCCAAGGAGGGGTGCCGGCCAGAGCGCACGCCGCCGAAAAACCCACCGACCGGTAGGCCCTCGCCACCCGCAGTGCAATGGCCCTTTGGGGCTTGCGGATGGCGGTCGCGTTCTCCCTCCTGTGGAGGGAGTCCGCCCAAATGGGGGCCCCGTACAGGGCCATGCTCCGCAAGATGCCGGCATAGAGGCGCCGGCATTTCGCCTTGGGCCCCCCTAGGTTCGGGAGGAGCCACGAGAGGGCGTCCGCGGCCTTCAACAGGCGCGTCGACAGCCCGCTGAAATGTGGGCCGAAGCTCCACCTGTCGTCCAGCACCAGGCCCAGATATTTCATCCGGGGCTGGACCTCTATACGGACGCCCTCCACGACGATGTGGGCGTCGGGTGGGCAGCGCTGCCGAGGCCCGCGAAAGAACACGGCCTCGGTCTTGTGCAGCGCCACCTTCAATCCCAGGCGGCGGATCCTCTCTGCAACCAAGGATCCGCCAGCCGAGGCCAGACAGGCCGCGTCCGCGAAACTCCTCCCCCGGGCAGTGAGCAGGGTGTCATCCGCGTAGCAGATGACACTCGTGCCCGGGAGGAGGGCTCCCCGCAGCAGCCAATCGAACCCGATGTTCCACAGCGGGGGCCCAAGCACCGACCCCTGTGGAACACCGGACTCTGTGCCGTACCGCCTGACTGTGGCCGTCTTGTCTACGAGGAGGACTTCTCGGTCCTCCAAGTAACTGGCCAAGAGGCTCCGCAGATATTGGGGCACTCCGTGATACCGGAGCGCCTCCAATATCGTCGAGTGGGGCACGGAGTTGAAGGCATTGGCAATGTCGAATGACACCGCCAGCACTCCGTCCCCCGCCTCGACTGCCTCCCTCACCTGGCCCTTGATAAGGGCCAGCGCGTCGATCGTCGAACGCCCACGACGGAAACCGAATTGGGTGTCCAACAGATCCGGCCCTACATCCCGCAAATGGCTCCCGAGCCGGGAGGCGACTATCCCCTCGAACAATTTACCGACCTCATCGAGCAACACGACGGGCCGGTATGCCGAGGGGGAGTCCACCGGGCGTCCCGCCTTTCGGAGGAGGCAAAGCTGCCCCTCCTTCCACAGTTTCGGGAACTTCCCAGCCGTAAAGCACGCGCTGAAAAGGTCCCGAAACCTGTCCTCCATCTCGGAGGCAGCTATTGCCACCACCCGTGCGGGGACGCCGTCCGGCCCGGGGGCCGTCTTCTTGGCGCGGAGGCTGAGCACCCCCGCGTAGATCTCCGCCGCCGTCACCGGGGGGACCTCCTCCTCCCGCGAAGCCGCCCCTTGCGGGGGATCCATTGTTGGTGGGGCGAAGTCGGTCCTGCGCGGAAACAGGGACCGGACCACCCCATCCAGCAGTGCTGGCTCGAGGGTCTCCGACAGTGGGGGACCATAGGGGCGGAGCTGGTTCCGCGCCGCCTTGTATGGCCTCCCATAGGGATCTCTGTCGAGACCCTCCAGCATTTCGGCCCTCGCCGAGTCTTCTGCAGCGCCCATTGCAGACTTGAGGACCGTCGTCGCCTCTCGATAGCAGGCGTATAGGCGGTCCTCTTCTGCCCGGACTCGGTTCTGGGCGCTGCGCCGTCGACTCCGCGAGTAGGCCCTTCTGGCCGCCACGCAGGCGGCCCGGAGTTCCGACAGCTCCTCCGTCCACCAATAAACGGCGCGACGGGGAGGTGGACGGCGAGACCGAGGCATGCTGGAATTGCACACCTCGGTCAGGGCCCCTCTGAGCCGAACCGCTGCGGCGTCCACGTCCAGGACCTCAACAGGGGGCGACAGCCAGTCCTGGAGGAAAGCCGCCTCCTTGGCTGCCTCCCGGTCCAGGCGGGTGAGTGCCCACCGCGGGAAGGGAGATTGCCCAGCGCGGGCCATCCCCCCCCCTTGGGTGGAGATGTCGAACCGCACGTATCGATGGTCCGACAAGGTCTCCACCATCTCAACCCGCCAGTTCACGACGCGGGCGGCTAGCGCGGGGGTGGCGAACGTGAGGTCCACCACCGACCCACCCTGTTGCCGCACACACGTGTGGACCGTCCCCCTGTTGAGGAGGGACATACCGCCCAGAACTCAACGGCGCGTCCCCGGACGTTGCACCCGGCGGCCGGGTTGCCCCAGGCCGCCGACTTGGCGTTCAGGTCGCCCAACACCACGACCTGGCGAGGCGCCGCCCTCCCTACGACTGCAGTGAGGACCTCCAGAAAATCCTCAAAGTCCGAGAGAGGGCGGTTTGGGGAGAAATAGACCCCGACCAGGGCAATGTCCCCCCCCCACGCGGCGGCCACGTATCCCGGTCCCCTCTCTAAGAGCGAGAGGGGAGGGGAGTCCGTGGAAGACCGCGCCACCAACGCCACCAGGCCGTCCCGGTCACCCAGCCAACGGCCAGGGACCGAGTAAGGCTCGGCGACCACCGCCAAGTCCACCAACCACTCAGCCATTGTCTGCATCAGCAGATCTTGGGCTGCCCTGCAGTGGTTGGCGTTCGCCTGAAGGATGCGATGTTCGACTGTATCCATCAGTCGGACATCGCACCCCCCTCCGCAGCCGCCGCAGGAACGGCGGTACCAGCAGCCGCAACAGGCCCGGTTGGCGCCTGTACTTTGCCACGCTTAGGGGGAGGATTGCAGTTCCTCCCCTTCATCACGTGGTCCGCTTGGCTGCCACTGGCAGCACAGACCGAGCAGTGCGGCGTGGCGACCTTACAGGAGGCGGCTTGGTGGCCCCCCATGCCGCAGCGGTAGCAGGTGTCTGACCTGTCCACCGCGGACGGACACAGCGGCCGGGTGTGGCCGATGCCGAAGCACCGGAAACACCTCAGCGGCTGGTCCTCGAGTGCCCTGACCGCACCCGAGCTGAAGCCGACCGTCAGCCGGCCCTTCGCCAGGGCGGCTCTGGCAGCGGGAACCGGGCACTCAAGGCGGACGGTGCCCATGCCACCGCGGCCGGGCCGTATGTCCCGACTCTGGACCGCCGCGACGTCGCAGCCCCCTAACGCTGCGATCGCCTCCACCACCTCCTCCTTGGTGACGGAATCGTCGAGATCCGTCACCTCGAGTGTCACCAACTTTACCGGTCGGGCCACCTTGGCGGAGTCCGCGATGACCTCCTGCAGCTTAGCTGCAAAGAGGTCCGCGCGGGCTCCCCCCTCTGCCCCCGGGAACTCGAATAATCGAGCCCCGGCTTGGGTCCGCCGGCAAGACACACTGCCGATCCCCAGTTGAGTAGGATCGGCATTGCTACGCGCCCGCACTAAAATTGACGCGTATGTCTCCCCTCGCTCCACCGCCTCCGCGGTGAGGGTCACAACGACGGCCGCGGTTTTTGGGGAGACTAGCTGCCCCTTTCCCCTCGCTCTACCTCTACCTCCCCGCTTCCCGCCCCCTTCTCTGCCGGTCGTCTGCGACCGGCTGGGAGCGGGGACGGCTGGGGCGGCAGCCGCCGACTTTTTGGCTTTGCCCTTTCCCCTCCCGACCACTTCCGTCCACTCATTGGACGGGGTGGTCGAGGGGAGAAGGGCGTCCTCCTGGACCTGGGATGAGGAGGACGGCCCCGGCTCGGAGCGGCCCTTATCCGCCGCAAGCGGCGGTCGGAGGCGCTTTTCCGGCAGGAGCCGGTCCTCTATTCCTGCCAGGCAGGCTCGCGTGAAGGCCCGCTCCTCCATTACCACCTTGCGGATTATGTCCTCAATGTTGGAGTTGGAGGAGGGGCCCTCTGCCGCAGGACTCGTCTTCTTAGACGTCGACGTCGAATGCGTTGATGACGTCCTCGTCGTCTCGGCAGGGGCCTGCTGCGGCCGGGCCGTGGCTTCAGCCAGCTTGCGATGAAGCTCACTAACTTCCACCTGCAGGCGATCCACCCTCGCCTGCAGTTGCCGTGTCTCGTCAGTGGCCTTCCGCTGCACCAGCTCCTTGACCACGCCAAGCAAGCTCGCGGCCCGACATTTGAGGGCCTTCTGGAAGGTCCCCTTCAAGTTTGAGGACTTTGAGGCAACCTCCAAAATTTCCTCCTCGTCCTCCTCCGCCATTTGTTCCAGCTCCAGCAGGGAGTGGTCCGCGTAGAGCACACGGGACGCACCGTACCCGGACTTTGCCCGCGTGACGTGCGCCCGCCTCTCCCTCGCGGCAACCCGCTCCTCAAGCTCCTGCTGGAGCTGCGCCCGCTGCGCAAGATCCAACTTACGTTGGGCGTCCGCGAGCCCAACGACGTGGGTGTCCGCGGCCGTCGGCTTTTTAGCCTTTGTCAGCCTCGCCGACCCTGACGCCGAGGAGCCCTCGGACCCATCCCGCAGGAAGGCCCGCTTTCGAGACTGCGAGTCGCCTGCACCCGAGACGCCAACCATTGACTCATCGTCGGAGTCAGACAAATCCGACAAGTCCGTCCTTCCGAAGAAGCTAGCCGCAGACGGCGCGCGGCTAGCCTCTGACGCCGAAGCGTCGGTTTGGCCCTGAGAAGGGCCTTTGGGTTGGCCCTGAGAAGGGCCTTTGGGTTGGCCCTGAGAAGGGCCTTTGGGTTGGCCCTGAGAAGGGCCTTTGGGTTGGCCCTGAGAAGGGCCTTTGGGTTTAAAATACCGCCCGCAGGCATCCCGCGTTGGTTTAGGCATAATATCCTCCGCAGGTTCGTACTCTCAAGGCAAGATGAGCTACGATAATCACAGTGCACTTTGGCCGAGCCCAGTCTGCCACTCCGTTACGGTGGTCAAACTGGGTCGTTTCCAGGGGACGCGACGTGGACGCAAGCACTGTGGGGTGGTCCCCCAACCTAACCTTTTTTTTTTTTTTTTTTGTTGTCGCTGGGAAAAAATGCATTACGCACACCCTCCCATCGGGGGATGGAAGGGTAGTGTGGGACTCCCCGGTCTGAGACCGGTATACCCACTAAAACGACCCAGCGGCATTCCCGCTTCGTCCTAGTGGCGGGGACTGGGAAACCGGCACAGCCTTTACTTCCAGTCCTCCGCCGACGATGACCCGCACAGCGGACCTCACGCCCCCCCCGTGGGGAGGGGGGCGGGCCCGGGAATGACAGACGAAGGTGGTGACGGGTGCAATGCGGGCGAAGGCACCCCCGCGCCTGTCGCCCGCCCGTCACCACCATGAAGAGGGAGACCGCGTCTTCTCCGACCTCTTCTTCTTCTGCGGAGCTGCGCTGCGAGAGGGTCTTCCTCCCGCGCGCGCTCCGCCGCCTCCTTTTGCGACACTACCTCCTCGCAAAAGGAGGCGACCGCTGACCAGGCCCCCTCGCTCCCCAGCATGGCGTTGATCACACCGGGAAGCGAGCGGTCCTGTCCGATCTCCGCGATCAGACTGCGGCGCGGCTCGGACCAAGCTGGGCACACCTCGAGGGTGTGCTGCGCCGTGTCCTCCGCCGCGCCGCAGTCGTGGCACGCCGGGGCTTCCTCCCTCCCGATCCGGTGCAGGTACGTTCCGAAGCAGCCATGCCCGGACAACACCTGAACCAGACGGAACGAGAGGAAACCATGGGACCGCTCGAGCCAGGCCCGGAGGACCGGACCGAGTGCGTCCAACGTCCGGCGGCCAAAGGCGGCGGTGGCGAGGTCCTCCGTCCAATGGAGGACGATGGCGTCCCTCGCCTCCCGCCGCACGGCCTCCCGCTCCTCGGCGACGGGGCGCTCCCCGAGCGCCCTGCGATGCGCCGTCCACTCATACACCCTGGCCAGCACCCAAGCCTCCAACTCCCAAGGAGGGGTGCCGGCCAGAGCGCACGCCGCCGAAAAACCCACCGACCGGTAGGCCCTCGCCACCCGCAGTGCAATGGCCCTTTGGGGCTTGCGGATGGCGGTCGCGTTCTCCCTCCTGTGGAGGGAGTCCGCCCAAATGGGGGCCCCGTACAGGGCCATGCTCCGCAAGATGCCGGCATAGAGGCGCCGGCATTTCGCCTTGGGCCCCCCCAGGTTCGGGAGGAGCCACGAGAGGGCGTCCGCGGCCTTCAACAGGCGCGTCGACAGCCCGCTGAAATGCGGGCCGAAGCGCCACCTGTCGTCCAGCACCAGGCCCAGATATTTCATCCGGGGCTGGACCTCTATACGGACGCCCTCCACGACGATGTGGGCGTCAGGTGGGCAGCGCTGCCGAGGCCCGCGAAAGAACACGGCCTCGGTCTTGTGCAGCGCCACCTTCAATCCCAGGCGGCGGATCCTCTCTGCAACCAAGGATCCGCCAGCCGAGGCCAGACAGGCCGCGTCCGCGAAGCTCCTCCCCCGTGCAGTGAGCAGGGTGTCATCCGCGTAGCATATGACACTCGTGCCCGGGAGGAGGGCTCCCCGCAGCAGCCAATCGAACCCGATGTTCCACAGTGGGGGCCCAAGCACCGACCCCTGTGGAACACCGGACTCTGCGCCGTACCGCCTCACTGTGGCCGTCTTGTCTACGAGGAGGACCTCTCGGTCCTCCAAGTAACTGGCCAGGAGGCTCCGCAGATATCGGGGCACTCCGTGATACCGGAGCGCCTCCAATATCGTTTAGTGGGGCACGGAGTTGAAGGCATTGGCAATGTCGAATGACACCGCCAGCACTCCGTCCCCCGCCTCGACTGCCTCCTTCACCTGGCCCTTGAGTAGGGCCAGCGCGTCGATCGTCGAACGCCCACGACGGAAACCGAATTGGGCGTCCGACAGATCCGGCCCCACATCCCGCAAATGGCTCCCGAGCCGGGCGGCGACTATCCCCTCGAACAATTTACCGACCTCATCGAGCAAAACGAATGCCGAGGGGGAGTCCACCGGGCGTCCCGCCTTTCGGAGGAGGCAAAGCTGCCCCTCCTTCCACAGTTTCGGGAACCTTCCAGCCGTAAAGCACGCGCTGAAAAGGTCCCGAAACCTTTCCTCCATTTCGGAGGCAGCTATTGCCAGCACCCGTGCGGGGACGCCGTCCGGCCCGGGGGCCGTCTTCTTGGCGCGGAGGCTGAGTACCCCCGCGTAGATCTCCGCCGCCGTCACCGGGGGGACCTCCTCCTCCGGCGAAGCCGCCCCTTGCGGGGGATCCATTGTTGGTGGGGCGAAGTCGGTCCTGCGCGGAAACAGGGACCGGACCACCCCATCCAGCAGTGCTGGCTCGAGGGTCTCCGACAGTGGGGGACCATAGGGGCGGAGCTGGTTCCGCGCCGCCTTATATGGCCTCCCATAGGGATCCCTGTCGAGACCCTCCAGCATTTCGGCCCTCGCCGAGTCTTCTGCAGCGCCCATTGCAGACTTGAGGACCGTCGTCGCCTCTCGGTAGCAGGCGTATAGGCGGTCCTCTTCTGCCCGGACTCGGTTCTGGGCGCTGCGCCGTCGACTCCGCGTGTAGGCCCTTCTGGCCGCCACGCAGGTGGCCCGGAGTTCCGACAGCTCCTCCGTCCACCAATAAACGGCGCGACGGGGAGGCGGACGGCGAGACCGAGGCATGCTGGAATTGCACACCTCGGTCAGGGCCCCTCTGAGCCGAACCGCTGCGGCGTCTACGTCCAGGACCTCAACAGGGGGCGACAGCCAGTCCTGGAGGAAAGCCGCCTCCTTGGCTGCCTCCCGGTCCAGGCGGGTGAGTGCCCATCGCGGGAAGGGAGATTGCCCAGCGCGGGCCATCCCCCCCCCTTGGGTGGAGATGTCGAACCGCACGTATCGGTGGTCCGACAAGGTCTCCACCATCTCAACCCGCCAGTTCACGACGCGGGCGGCCAGCACGGGGGTGGCGAAAGTGACGTCCACCACCGACCCACCCTGTTGCCGCACACACGTGTGGACCGTCCCCCTGTTGAGGAGGGACATACCGCTTGAGGCCGCCCAGAACTCAACGGCGCGTCCCCGGACGTTGCACCCGGCGGCCGTGTTGCCCCAGGCCACCGACTTGGCGTTCAGGTCGCCCAACACCACGACCTGGCGAGGCGCCGCCCTCCCTACGACTGCAGTGAGGACCTCCAGGAAATCCTCAAAGTCCGAGAGAGGGCGGTTTGGGGAGAAATAGACCCCAACCAGGGCAATGTCCCCCCCCCACGCGGCGGCCACGTATCCCGGTCCCCTCTCTAAGAGCGAGAGGGGAGGGGAGTCCGTGGAAGACCGCGCCACCAACGCCACCAGGCCGTCCCGGTCACCCAGCCAACGGCCAGGGACCGAGTAAGGCTCGGCGACCACCGCCAAGTCCACCAACCACTCAGCCATTGTCTGCATCAGCAGATCTTGGGCTGCCCTGCAGTGGTTGGCGTTCGCCTGAAGGATGCGATGTTCGACTGTATCCATCAGTCGGACATCGCACCCCCCTCCGCAGCCGCCGCAGGAACGGCGGTACCAGCAGCCGCAACAGGCCCGGTTGGCGCCTGTACTTTGCCACGCTTAGGGGGAGGATTGCAGTTCCTCCCCTTCATCACGTGGCAGCACAGACCGAGCAGTGCGGCGTGGCGACCTTACAGGAGGCGGCTTGGTGGCCCCCCATGCCGCAGCGGTAGCAGGTGTCTGACCTGTCCACCGCGGACGGACACAGCGGCCGGGTGTGGCCGATGCCGAAGCACCGGAAACACCTCAGCGGCTGGTCCTCGAGTGCCCTGACCGCACCCGAGCTGAAGCCGACCGTCAGCCGGCCCTTCGCCAGGGCGGCTCTGGCAGCGGGAACCGGGCACTCAAGGCGGACGGTGCCCATGCCACCGCGGCCGGGCCTTATGTCCCGACTCTGGACCGCCGCGACGTCGCAGCCCCCTAACGCTGCGACCGCCTCCACCACCTCCTCCTTGGTGACGGAATCGTCGAGATCCGTCACCTCGAGTGTCACCAACTTTACCGGTCGGGCCACCTTGGCGGAGTCCGCGATGACCTCCCGTAGCTTAGCTGCAAAGAGGTCCGCGCGGGCTCCGCCCTCTGCCCCCGGGAACTCGAATAGTCGAGCCCCGGCTTGGGTCCGCCGGCAAGACACACTGCCGATCCCCAATTGAGTGGGATCGGCATTGCTACGCGCCCGCACTAAAATTGACGCGTACGTCTCCCCTCGCTCCGCCGCCTCCGCGGTGAGGGTCACCACGACGGCCGCGGTTTTTGGGGAGACTAGCTGCCCCTTTCCCCTCGCTCTACCTCTACCTCCCCGCTTCCCCCCCTCTCTGCCGGTCGTCTGCGACTGGCTGGGAGCAGGGACGGCTGGGGCGGCAGCCGCCGACTTTTTGGCTTTGCCCTTCCTCCTCCCGACCACTTCCGTCCACTCATTGGACGGGGTGGTCGAGGGGAGAAGGGCGTCTTCCTGGACCTGGGATGAGGTGGACGGCCCCGGCTCGGAGCGCCCTTTATCCGCCGCAAGCGGTGGTCGGGGGCGCTTTTCCGGCAGGAGCCGGTCCTCTATTCCTGCCAGGCAGGCTCGCGTGAAGGCCCGCTCCTCCATTACCACCTTGCGGATTATGTCCTCAAGATTGGAGTTGGAGGAGGGGCTCTCTGCCGCAGGACTCGTCTTCTTAGACGTCGATGTCGAAGGCGTTGATGACGTCCTCGTCGTCTCGGCAGGGGCCTGCTGCGGCCGGGCCGTGGCTTCAGCCAGCTTGCGATGAAGCTCACTGACTTCCACCTGCAGGCGATCCACCCTCGCCTGCAGTTGCCGTGTCTCGTCAGTGGCCTTCCGCTGCACCAGCTCCTTGACCACACCAAGCAAGCTCGCGGCCCGACATTTGAGGGCCTTCTGGAAGGTCCCCTTCAAGTTTGAGGACTTTGAGGCAACCTCCAAAATTTCCTCCTCGTCCTCCTCCGCCATTTGTTCCAACTCCAGCAGGGAATGGTCCGCGTAGAGCACACGGGACGCACCGTACCCGGACTTTGACCGGGTGACGTGCGCCCGCCTCTCCCTCGCGGCAACCCGCTCCTCAAGCTCCTGCTGGAGCTGCGCCCGCTGCGCAAGATCCAACTTACGTTGGGCGTCCGCGAGCCCAACGACGTGGGTGTCCGCGGCCGTCGGCTTTTTAGCCTTTGTCAGCCTCGCCGACCCTGACGCCGAGGAGCCCTCGGACCCATCCCGCAGGAAGGCCCGCTTTCGCGACTGCGAGTCGCCTGCACCCGAGACGCCAACCATTGACTCATCGTCGGAGTCAGACAAATCCGACAAGTCCGTTCTTCCGAAGTAGCTAGCCGCAGACGGCGCGCGGCTAGCCTCTGACGCCGAAGCGTCGGTTTGGCCCTGAGAAGGGCCTTGTCCCCCAACCTAACCTAACCTAACCTAACCTAACCTTTTTTTTTTTTTTTTTTTTTGTTGACGATGTGGAAATCCGCACGGATGTCCTCCGCCTGGGGAAGGCGGAGGGGTCTGTCAGACTCCAACTGACTAAAACCACACCGGTGTTCCCTCGCACACTTGCGTCGGGGGGCAGCGGGAACGAATGTGACTTCCGCTGCCCCGGACTAGTGCCGGCCCGCTTGACCAGTGCGGGCCTCATCCCTGGGGGGAGTGAGGTGTACTCCCCCCGATACGTCATGAGAGGCGCGCGTGGAACACTACGCGCCGCCGTCTCGGGTCCATTGAGATGGGGGGCGACGGATGTCCCCGAATCCGTCGCCCCTGGACCTGTTTAGGGGGGCCGGAAGAGGGCGTTATCCGCCCTCTGCCGACGCCCGGTGCGTCTGCTGCGGGATGGGAGGGAACTAGAGATCTCCCTCTCCCTTTCCGCAGCTTCCTTCTGCGACATGACGGTTTCGCAGAAGGACACCACCGCGTCCCAGGACTCTGTGCTGCCGACCATCTGCGGCTTCCGCCTCCATCATGGCGGCGGTGGAGGCAAGTTATCCTCCACCAGGCGAAGTGGCCAAACTGCGGGCGGAGGTCGCCCGCCTGACGGCCGCAACGGAGCTTCTCCGCGAGGAGAATCTGAAGCTCCGGGCAGACCTGAGTGGTCTGCGAGAGTCCGGCTCCCGCGAGGTGCCCCAGCAGCGGCAGAGCCAGCCCGCGTCTGTGGAGAACCAGGTCCTGAACCTGGTTCGGAAGGAGCTGGCTGCCTTCCAGGCGCGGTTTTCCGTCTTGGAGGGCATTGTCCTGCGCCCCCCCCCTAGCGGCAAACAAGGCGGCCCCGGGCCCGGGGGCAAGCTCGGGCCCGAATGCGGTCCCGGGCCCGAGGGTGGTCTCGGGCCCGAAGGCGGCCTCATATGCGGCTGCTGCGGCTGCGTCAGGGACAGGGCAGTCTCAGCCCTCCGGCAGGACTAGGCCGGGCCCCGGAAAGTCGGCTCCGCCAAAGCCGACAGCGGCCCAAAAGAAGGGCAAGGCGGCTCCCCAGGCAGCGACGGCGCCTCCGCCAGCAGCAAGCCAGCCGCAGCCACCGCCGCCGCCTCCCCCGCCAGCCATGGCCGAAACCGAGTGGCAGGTGGTCGGAGAAAGGAGGAAGGGGCGAAAGGCGGCCAAAAAGGCCCGAAACGAGGAGAGGAGGCGCCGGCACAAGACGAGAAGCGTCGCGGCTAGACTCCGCGCCCCGAAGACCGCAGCTGTAGTGATTACGCTACAGCCGGATGCGGAAAAGAGGGGCGTATCCTACCGCGACGTGCTCTCGAAGGCGAAAGCGACGGTGGATCTCGCAGAGCTCGGGATCACTGGGGGACTCCGGCTTAAAGTCACCGCAACAGGGGCTCGAGCGCTGGAGATCCCTGGTGCAAATAGCGGCCCGTCCGCTGACGCTCTGGCTGAAAAGCTTAGAGCGTCCCTAGATGCGGACGAGGCCCGAGTGTCCAGGCCCGTCAGATGCGCAGACCTGCGCATCCTGGGTCTGGACGACTCTGTGACCCAGGAGGAGGTGGTCGCCGCCGTCACCAGGACCGGTGGGTGCCCTGCCGAGCAGGTCAGGGCAGGCACCCTACGTCCGGACCACTCGGGCATGCGAACCGTGATGGTAAGCTGCCCTGTGGCGGCGGCGAGAATAATTGTGGAGGCTGGAAGGCTCCTGGTGGGATGGGTGGCAGCGCAGGTGAAGCTCCTGGAGCCCCGACCTCTGAGGTGTTACCGGTGCCTCGTGGGGCAGCACGTGAGTTGTCGGTGCTCCTCGGAGGTGGACCGCAGCGGCGACTGCTTCCGATGCGGTCAGCCCGGTCACATGGCCGTGGCTTGCTCTGCCACGCCGCATTGCACTGCATGTGCGGCAGCGGGCAAACCGGCCGATCACCGGGCAGGGGGCAAGGCCTGCGCACCACCCACCAAGGCCAGGGGCAAGGGAAGGCCTCCAGCCACCGCCTCCACCGTCGCCACCACCGCAGCCACCGGCACTGTCGCTTCCGCCGTTGCCGCCAGCGTTATCGCCACAACACCTGTGGCGGGGCCCTCACAGGGGTCCCGGGAGGGGGCTGAAATGGAGTGCCAATAATGGCCCCATTACGCCTTCTCCAGGCGAACATCAACCACTGCCGCTGTGCTCAGGATCTGTTGCTCCAGAGCATGGCGGAGTGGTTGATTAACGTCGCCGTGGTCGCTGAGCCGTACTTTGTCCCGCCCAGGGAAGACTGGGTGGAGGACCTGAGCGGCTCAGTGGCCATAATTTCGTCGGCCGCCGCCGGTACCCCGACCCTTGAGAGTGTCAGGAAGGGTCAGGGTTGCGTAGCAGCACGGTTCGGGGAGATCGTCGTAGCGGGAGTCTACTTCTCCCCGAGCCGAACTCTCGCCGAGTTCCACAACTCCCTCATGGAGTTGAGTGTCGTCATCCGAAACTATTCCCTCCCCGTGCTTGTGCTCGGGGACTTCAATGCCAAAAACTTGGCTTGGGGTTCTCGTTGCACGGATGTGCGGGGTAGAATGGTGGAGGACTGGGCTCTGGAGGTGGGCCTGGTCGTCCTAAATCGGGGTTCTGTCCCCACGTGTGTGCGGATGCGGGGCGAGTCGGTGGTGGACATCTCGTTCGCTAGCCCCGCTCTGTCACCGCGTGTCATTGACTGGCGCGTCATGGAGGGGGTGGAGACCTATTCCGACCACCGGTACATCCGGTTCGATGTCTCTGCCCCGGACTCAAGCGCGCCGGTCCTACAGGCCCCGAGTGGTCCGCGTTGGGCGCTGAAGCAGCTGGACCGGGAGCTCCTCCTGGAAGCCTCGATAGTGCAGGCCTGGGTGTCATCACCGAACAGGCCTGCCGACATCAACAAAGAAAGAAAGAAAGAAAAGAAAGAAAACATATTTATTTGACACATGCCACAAGTGCACACAATAAAAAATAAAAAAAACTAAATCAAACAGAAAATAAAAAATATAATATTGTGTGTCTCACGGCTGCGCCAAATAGGCCCAGTTCAGCAAACTGCCGAGCAGCTAGTGCCCGACGCTGGTTTTCAACTAGACCTGAGAGATAGTGACGAGACGGACGTAAAACAGTTTTATACGTTGTGTTAATATGTGAATGAGAAGGTACTTACATACATATACATTAATAACAATAATAACAAATACATTAATAGGAAATAAAACAACATTGTAATAATTATAGTGAAAAAGAGTAACATAAAACAACAAAAAATACAGGAATGAGACGCACTTTCCCTGACTTCCAAACGCACAATGTTTCGTATCCGCGCACTTAGTGGCTCAACACGCTGCAAGCAGCCGAGCGCGACGGACTAACAATACAATTTGTAAAAACTCTAGGTAAAAAATGTACATATTAGGTCAAAATATTTTTCAATGGAATTGGAGCAAAAATATGTGTGTTTCGTGTAAAACAATTGTACCGTAATCCAGTTAATTAGATATGCAGGTAGGTTCAGAGTTTGTAAATCATATTATTGAGACATTTAAAGTGACCATATCCAACTTACGTTGCGATTCTATCAGATACTGCCGTAAATGTTTTCTGAAAGTTTGTATTGTGCTTATCATTCTAATAGGTGGTGGCAGGTTATTCCATATTTTGGACGCCGCATAGCGAAAGCTACCTCTGAAGGCTGCTGTGTTATGAGACTGAGTCGAGAGCTGCTGCGCGCATTGTCTTCTCCCACACTCGCGTCTACTAGTTAACCAACTAAGTTTATTATACAAGTAGTCAGGTTTTTGAAATTTAACCACACCGAACAGTAGGCACGCCAAGTGTAGCTTACGTCTGGACTTCATTTTGAGTGAGAAATGCTTGTTAAGAAAAGTTGTTACGTGACTTCGCCGAGGAATATTGTAGCAAAACCGGGCACAAGCGTTTTGTACTCTTTGGATGAGCCGGTCTGTACGAGCTAACAGGCGCGGGCCGTATACTGTGTCGGCGTAGTTTAACCTAGATAGTACCAAGGTTTCCACAAGCTGTTCCCGTAGTGATTCAGATAAGTAAGACCTCATCTTATATAAAACCTTCAGGCGATAAAAACAGTTTCTGACAGAGTCTGCTACGTGCTTCTCAAAACGGAGGTCTTTGTCCATCTCAAGACCCAGATTTCGCGCCTCATAAACTCGCTCAATTTGGTTGCCCATTAGTCTCAGGTTAAAAGTCGAAGGTAGTCTAGCCAGCTGGTTCCTGGTGCCAAAAACTATATACTTAGTTTTAGATGGGTTCAGTGATAAGCAGTTCTCCTCAGACCAAACGGCGATTCTTTCAACATCTTCGTTAAGATCTTTAATGGCGCTGTCATACTCGTCGGGTCTGAAGGAAATATATAGTTGTACATCGTCTGATTGTTGAGTTTATAAATAAAGTAAAATTACGGGAAATAACTACAGCACAGAGCATGGTCTCTTCGGCCATTTATTAATTAGTCGCAAAACAAAACAAAAATCGAAAAATAAGGGCTCTGACCATGTTAGAGGAACACTGGTGGGGCAGGAGTGTGGTTTTAGCCGGTTCGATTCCGGCACTACCTCGACTGTCTCACAAGTCGTGAGATAGTCGAGGTGTCCGTGGGGATTTCCCACTCCTGCCAAAACAAAAAAAAAAAAAAAAAAAAAAACCTAACCTAACCATTTTTTTTTTTTTGTTGACGATGTGGAAATCCGCACGGATGTCCTCCGCCTGGGGAAGGCGGAGGGGTCTGTCAGACTCCAACTGACTAAAACCACACCGGTGTTCCCTCGCACACTTGCGTCAGGGGGCAGCGGGAACGAATGTGACTTCCGCTGCCCCGGACTAGTGCCGGCCCGCTTGACCAGTGCGGGCCTCGTCCCTGGGGGGAGTGAGGTGTACTCCCCCCGATACGTCATGAGAGGCGCGCGTGCAACACTACGCGCCGCCGTCTCGGGTCCAGTGAGATGGGGGGCGACGGATGTCCCCGAATCCGTCGCCCCTGGACCTGTTTAGGGGGGCCGGAAGAGGGCGTTATCCGCCCTCTGCCGACGCCCGGTGCGTCTGCTGCGGGATGGGAGGGAACTAGAGATCTCCCTCTCCCTTTCCGCAGCTTCCTTCTGCGACATGACGGTTTCGCAGAAGGACACCACCGCGTCCCAGGACTCTGTGCCGCCGACCATCGTGCGAACAACGGCCGGCAGCGACAGGTCTGCTCCTCCTTCTGTGACAAGATCACGGCGCGGCTCATCCCACGCGGCACATTCCGCCAGCGTATGCCGCGCCGTATCCTCCAGACAGTGGACGCAGTGATGGCACCGAGCGTCCGGCTCCCTGCTTATGCGACACAGGTACTTCCCGAAGCAGCCGTGCCCCGAGAGCACCTGCGTCGCCCGAAACGTCAGGGAGCCGTGCTTCCTCCCGAGCCAGTCTTCGAGTACTGGCCGGATCGCCTCGATTGTGTCGAGGCCGGCGGAGGGATGGTCAAGCCTCCTCCGCCATTCTGCCACCATGACCTGTCGGAGCTGAGACCGGTGCAGCGTAATCTGTCGCTGCACCAGCCTTTCACCCCGATCCCTGGCGTCCTCGCGCCACCGATGCAGTGTCGCGAGGGCTTTCGCCTCCAGGTCCCATGGTGGGGATCCGGCCAGTAAACAAGCCGCCTCGTAGGAGATCGTGCGATATCCCCGTATGACCCTGACTGCCATCGCTCTCTGCGGTTTCTCGCAGTCGCTCGATCTCGACGCACCACCAGTACAAGCGGCGCCGTGCGGACAGAGAGGAGACGCGTGGCATGCATGCGTCGCAGATCTGCGTCATCGCATCGCCAAACCACTGCGCCTCCCGATCGACGTCGACGGGACCGACGGTAGCCGACTCCCGGATCCAGGCATGGACTATGGCGGCTTCTTCGAGAGCTTCCCTGTCGAGGCGTTGCCACTGGATGCCACTGCCTCCCAAGCCCCCCCGCTGTCGACCATGGCCTTGGCCACAGCCGGCAAAGAGAGGTCTGCCCCGATTGCTGCTGCGAGAGCACGGCGTATATAGCCGTCAGCATACCAAATTCGGTCCACCCAGGTTTGGCAACAGCCGGCTGAGGGCAGACGCCGTGCCGATCAGCTTCGGCACAAGCTGAGCAAAGTGCTCGCCGAAGTTCCACCTCCGGTCCAAAACCAGGCCCAGGTATTTCATGCTTGCCCGTACCGTTATCCTTACACCACCAATAGTGAGGTGTGCGTCAGCCGGTGGCCGGCGTCGGGGCGCATGAAATACCAGGGCCTCCGTCTTTTCTAGCGCCACCCTGAGGCCCAGTGCCTCGATTCGTCCCACGACGAGGGACGCGCCTTCGACGACAGAGCGTGCCGCTTCCTCGTAGTTCTCTCCCCGGGCCGTGACGAGAGTGTCGTCAGCGTAGCAGATGACGCTCTGCCCGGGGGAGAGCACACTGCGCAGCGCCCAGTCGTAGCCTATGTTCCACAGGGGCGGACCCAAAACCGACCCCTGTGGAACACCGCACGCGATGGCTCTGCGCACAACTTGGCCTTCGCGTCCCTCGTAGCAGACGAACCGCCCCTGCAGGTAATCCGCTACAAGCTGCCTCAAGTACACGGGCACCTTATGGTAGCGGAGCGCCTCGCCAATGCAGTCGAATGGCAGAGTGTTGAACGCGTTAGCGATGTCTAAAGACACTGCCAACAACACCCCACCCTGCGCGACAGCATGCCTCGCCTCGGCCTTGAGACGCAAAATTGCGTCTATTGTCGAACGCCCAGCCCGGAAACCGAACTGGGCGTCCGACAAGTTGGGACCGACCGCTTCCAAGTGCCGGACGATGCGGGTAGCGAGAATCTTCTCTAGCATCTTCCCCAGGCATCGAACAGCTCCCTAAGTTTGCTTTCCAGTGCCGCCTTTAGTGCCAGGGCCAGCACCCTTGCATGAACCCCGTCCGGTCCGGGGGCTGTCCTCTTGGACCGCACCCGTAGAATGGCTGCTTCCATTTCTGCGTCCGAAATTGGGGGAGTCTCCACCTCCGCATCCGGTTCAGCCTCCGCTTCGGCCATGGTCGGGGAAGGGTGATCCGCTCGATCCGGGAACAGCGTCTCCACGACCCTAACGAGGAACTGAGGCTGCAGGGTTTCCGTCAGTGGGGGGCCTTTGGCACGGAGTTTCTTCCGCGCCGCACGGTACGGACGCCCCCAGGGATCACGGTTCAGGTCCTCCAGTGCCTCAGATCTCGACTGCTCCTTCGCTCGACAGATTGCCAACTGCAGAGCCCCCCGAGTATTGCGGTATGACTCATGCAGTTGGGACTGAAGGGTCTCCAGCTCTGCATTGCGGTGGCGTAACCTGCGGATCTGCGAGTAGGTCCTCCGGGCAATAATACAGGCCGCGCGGAGGCCACCTATCTCTTGGGACCACCAGTATACCGCTCGCTTTGGGGGTTGCCTTCGGGAGCGAGGCATGGCTGCATCGC
The DNA here is from genome assembly GCA_949152445.1 of Cerastis rubricosa. Classification (NCBI taxonomy): domain Eukaryota; kingdom Metazoa; phylum Arthropoda; class Insecta; order Lepidoptera; family Noctuidae; genus Cerastis; species Cerastis rubricosa. The sequence continues at coordinate 74,445 of OX424547.1, forward strand.
ATACAGCCGCCATGGTGTCGCGAAAGCGGTCAGCCTTGACATCGACTCCCTCTGCTAGTGGCGACGAGAACAGCCAAGCCTGGACAATGGCTGCTTCCTCTAGGAGGTCCCCGTCAAGCCGCCCCACTGCCCACCGCGGGAATTGCCGAGCTTCGGGTCGTGGAGACACTGTTGGGCCCGAGGAGGTGGAGACATCCATACAGATGTACAGGTGATCTGATAGGGTCTCCACACTCTCTAGGACCCGCCAACCCTGGACCCTTGAGGCGATAGCAGGGGTGGCAAACGAGAGGTCCACTATAGAGCCCCCATGATGCCGGACGCACGTGTTAACGGAGCCCCTGTTTAAAAGACAGAGGCCCGCAGCCGCCGCCCATTCTTCGACAGCCTGCCCCCTGGCGTCCGTCCTGGGAGACCCCCACGCGGTGGATTTCGCGTTGAAGTCTCCCATGACGACAGCCTGGGCCGGCATTACTCGCCGAACCGAAGTCCCTAGGCAGTCCAGGAAGTCCTCGAACTCCGCAAGACTCCTGTTTGGGGAGAAATAAACTCCGAAGAGAATTACGTCCCCCCAGGCAGCCGCAACGAAGCCTCGACTCCTCTCCCGGATGGTAAGGGGAGCCCAGGAGCTGATAATAGCGACGGAGCCATCTATATCTCCTGCCCAGTCAGGGCGAGTTGGGACGAAGTACGGCTCCGCCACTACGGCCACACTGATCGACCGCTCTGCCATGGTTTGAAGAACCAAGTCCTGCGCACCGGCGCAGTGGTTCAGGTTCGCCTGGAGGAGAGAATGACCACGGACCGGGTCCATATTAGTCCGTGATCATTATCGCCCCTTGCGACGGCTCCTCTGGTCGCACCGAACCGGAAGCGGTCGACAGCAGAGTCCTCAAACCATCCCTGTTGGAACGGGGTGGCGGTTTGCAGTCCTTTCTGCCAGCGACGTGGTTGGCCAGTAGTCCTGCCGCCGCGCACAGCAAGCAGTGCGGGTCGGCAGAGCACAAGGAGGCCAGGTGTCCCTGCTCACCGCATCGGAAGCAGTGTCGGCTGAGGTCGACGCCAGAGTCGCACTTCTGGCTTATATGCCCCAACCCCCAGCACCTGTAGCACCTCATGGGCCGAGCGTCCAGAACCACGACCCTGGCAGAACTCCAACACACCAAGAGCCGACCGGCGTCGGCCAGGTGCTTGGCCACTGCGACGGGGCACTGGACCCAGACAGAGCTGGCGCCTCCCGGGCCGGGTCGGATCGAACCGACTCGAACCGCGTCCGGAGAGCAGCTAGTTTTCCGCGCTATTGCGTCCTGCACATCCTTCCCAGTCACGGAATCGTCAAGGCCCGAGATGCGCAGTTCAGCGCACTTCGTCGGCCTGGAGACCTTGACTTCCTCCGCGAGGACCTCTCGCAGTTTCTCCGCAACGCGGTCCGCCCCCGCAGTGCCTTCAGCCCCTGGGAACTCCAACATGCGAGCCCCGGTTAAGGCCTGTCGGAACCTGACCTCGGTAATGCCTAGCGCTTCCAGGTTTACGGCTTGCCTGGCCTTGGTAAGGACAGCCGCGTATGTGACGCCCCTCTCCACTGCTTCAGGCTGCAGTGTGAGCACTACTGCAGCGGACCTGGGCGCACGGAGCCCTCGCTTTGAGGTTTTGCCCTTCTTCGGCTTGGAGGACTTGCCTCTCTGAGCGCCCGAGACTGCCGCAGTTGTTTGGGGCAGGGTAGGAGAAGAACCTTCGTTGTTCTTCTTCTTCCCACGCTTTCTTCTCCTTACGGTCTGCCATCCTTCAGTGGCAGATGTCGATTGGTCCGCGTCGGGGGCTCCAGTGGCCCTAGGATGAGAACCACTTGGAGGAGAACCCCTCTGCGTCTCAGGCAATCGAGGAGGCATCTGAGGAGCCACAGAAGACTGTTTCGCCCTGTCGCCAGTGCCGCCAGCGCTTCCATCAGCAGCCGCACTCCTGCGGTCCGCTGCCAGAGGTGGACGAACAGACCTCGCTGGCAGGAGGCGATCCTCAATGCCAGCAAATCGGGCATCCATCATTTTTCCGATCTGGGAAACGATTGCATGCGCCTGCATCTCGCTCATTGGTGGCTCCTGCGGGGCAGAGAAGCACCTGGAATCAACAGATCCCGACTGCGGCGTACGTTCCGGCCGTATCCGAAGAGTTACAAATTCCTCCCGGAGAGTCGCCATCTCTTTACGAAGGGCTTCGACCTCCTTTCGCAACCGGTCGTTTAGCAGGTGGAGCCGTCGGGTCTCCTCGCTAGAGCTCCTACTGGCGAGACTTGGCCCCCTTTCTCCTCTTCGTGGCAGAGGCGCCACAGTCTTTTTCGCCAACTCTGTGCCCGGCGGGCTTCCCTGCAGCTGTACAGAGGCTGCAGTTTGGCGCCGCGGAGCACTGAGCTGCCTTGTGGCCGGGCTGACCGCAGCGATAACACTGATCGCTGCGGTCAATTTCGCAGGTACACCGCACCCGGACATGCCCAATGTCCAGGCACCTGTAGCACCGCATGGCCCTGGGCTGCAGCAGCTTCACCCTTGCTGCAACCCACCCCACCAACAAACGACCACAGTCGGCGACCTTGTTCGCCGCCAACACCGGGCACCGCACCCAGATCGTGCCGAGCCCGGAAGCGTCGGCTCGAATGTCGCCCGTCTTCACGTCCTGAAGCGAACATCCGCCGGCTCGGGCAACGGCCGCCACGACCTCAGCCGAGGTCACCGAGTCGTCCAGACCACTGACTCGCAGCTCTGAGGTCTTCATAGGCCTGGACACCCGGACGTCCTCCGGATTGAGGACCTCCCTCAGTTTGGCGGCCAATTTATCCGCCTTTTCCCCGCTAGAGGCACCCGGCACCTCGAGCAGCCGCGCCCCCGTCAATGCCGGCTTCATTCTGAAGCCGGACGGTATGCCAAGGTCATCGAGCGCGACCTTAGATCTAGCCTCAATAAGGACCGCCTTATAGGTGATGCCCCTTTCGACGGCTCCAGGCTTCAACGTAATTAAAACAGCCGCGGAGCGTGGGGCTTTGACCCTGGGTGGTTTCTGGGCCTCCTTAGGTGCCGCTGCTGCTCCAGCCGGTGTTGGTGTTGGTGGCGCCGTCTTCTTCTTTTTGCGGCCCCTCTTAACGACCGTCGTCCAGGAATCCGTGGTAGGCCCTGGTTCGGCCGCTGGAGGTGCCGTTGGAGCCGCTGCTGGAGGTGCCACTGTTTGTGAAGCAGCCGTCTGCCGCTTTTTAGGCGCTCTGCCCTCGGATCGACCCGTTTCTGCCATTGCGGCTGTGGAGCCCCGTCTATCGACCCCCTCCCCCCCGCGTCCGTCCCCAGCAAGCGGTGGTCGGATGGACTCAGCTGGGAGGAGCCTCGTCTCTATAGCCTCGAAGCGGGCACTCATCATGTGCCCGCACTGAATCTGGCAGATGCGGACGATCTTTTCGACCTCCGCATCTGCAAGTGCGGTCGTCGACGACAGGGCCGGCGATGGAGCCGATGACGGGGCCGCAACGGGAGACGACCCGGCGGCCACGGGAGCTTCTTTCTGGGCGGCAACCAGCCGCTTGAGGTCCTCAAGCTCGGCTCGGAGACGGCTATTCTCCTCCCACAATTTTGCCGTCTCCTCCGTGCTGTTGCACTTAGTGAGGACCTCAACCGCCTCCTTGATGCCCTCAGCCGCCTCCTTCAAAGCGCGCGTGAACGTGCTCTTCAGATTGCCTGATTTGGTGGCAACCTCTTGCGGACCTCTTGCAGCTTCGCTGCGAAGAGGTCCGCATGGGTGCTCCCCTCTGCTCCCGGGAACTCGAAAATTCGAGCCCCGGCTTGGGTCCTTCGGCAGGACACACTGCCGATCCCCAGTTGGGTGGGATCGGCATTGGCACGCGCCCGCACCAAAATCGACGCGTACGTCTCCCCTCGCCCTTCAGCCTCCGCGGTGAGCGTCACCACGACGGCCGCGGTTTTTGGGGGGACCAGCTGCCTCCCTTTCGCTTTCCCCTTCCCCTTTCCCTTGCCGGTCGTCTGCGACTGGCTGGGAGCGGTGGTGGCGGCGACGGCAGGGACGGCCATCGCCGACTTTTTCCCCTTCCCCTTTCCTTTGCCGGTCGTCTGCGACTGGCTGGGAGCGGTGGCAGCGGGGACGGCAGGGACGGCCGTCGCCGACTTTTTCCCCTTCCCCTTTCCTTTTTACAACCTTGTGGATGATATCCTCAAGGTTGGAGGCGGGGCCCTCTGCCGCAGGGCTCGACTCGGCCTGTCGTGGCCGGGCCGTGGCTTCAGCCAGCTTCTGATGAAGCTGGCTGACCTCCGACTGCAGGCGATCTATCCTCGCCTGCAGTTGCCGCGTTTCGTCGGTGGCATTTCGGTGGACTAGCTCCGCGACTACACCGCGCATGCTCGCGGCCCGGCATTTAAGGGCCTTCTGTAGGGTCCCCTTCAGGTTGGAGGACTTAGAGGCGACCTCCATAATCTCCTCCTCGTCCTCCTCCGCCATTTTCTCCAGCTCTGCCAGAGAGTGGTCCGCGTATATTACACGGGACGCACCGTACCCGGACTTGGCCCGGGCGACGTGCGCCCGTTTCTCCTTTGCGGCCACCCTCTCTTCCAGCTCTTGCTGGAGCTGCGCCCGCCGAGACAGATCCAGCTGGCGCTGGGCGTCCACGAGCCCAACGTCGTGAGTATACGCGGCTGCCGTCGGCTTTTTAGTCTTCGACAGCCTCGTCGATCCCGAGGCCGAGGAGCCCTCGGACCCCCGGCCCCGCTTCCGCGACCGAGAGTCATCCGCGTCCGACACACTAAAAGGAGAGTCGCAGTCAGACGACTCGTCCGCCCCTCCGAAGAAGCTAGCCGCAGACGGCGCGCGGCTAGTTTCTGACGCCGGAGCGTCAGAGAGGCCCTGAGAAGGGCCTTTGGGTTGGCCCTGAGAAGGGCTTTTTGGTTTTAAAAACCGCGAGCGGGACTTTGCGTCCGACTTAGAACCGCGCGGCCGCTTCCCCCAAAACTTGGAGGGTCCGGCCGCAACAGATTGTGGTGACACTGTCACCCTCTCCAGAACCACCAGGGGCTCTGCTGGAGCAAGTGCTCCCGTCTTCAATGACGCAGTGCCAGAATCTGACTCTGCGTCCGCCTTCTCTACAACTTTTTTGTTTTTGATTAAATCCATAGAATTCCCACGAGTATGGGGGATATAAAACGTCCATCCGGGCAGTGCCCCCTGTACCCGGATAAGCCTTTAACATTTATAACCCGCCAGGGGGTCGGCCGGTACCCTGGCGGGGGTCGCACTAAAGAGAGACTACGTCCTCGCAAAAGGAGGCGACCGCTGACCAGGCCCCCTCGCTCCCCAGCATGGCGTTGACCACACCGGGAAGCGAGAGGTCCTGTCCGATCTCCGCGATCAGACTGCGGCGCGGCTCGGACCAAGCCGGGCACACCTCGAGGGTGTGCTGCGCCGTGTCCTCCGCCGCGCCGCAGTCGTGGCACGCCGGGGCTTCCTCCCTCCCGATCCGGTGCAGGTACGTTCCGAAGCAGCCATGCCCGGACAACACCTGCACCAGACGGAACGAGAGGAAACCATGGGACCGCTCGAGCCAGGCCCGTAGGACCGGACCGAGCGCGTCCAACGTCCGGCGGCCAAAGGCGGCGGTAAGATAAAGATAAAGATAAAGATAATTTTATTTTGCAAACATGGGTAACATTAAATGGTGACAAAAAAAAACATATTGAAAGTTCAGCCATATTTTACCACGTAGGCATGCAAAAGATATAGAACATCAACTTATAACTAGATAGTAGGTAGAATTAAAAAACATTACACGAAAAAGTAGGTACACAAAATAAACATTATTCTAACTTAAAAAATTTTTCTCAGTAAGGTATTCACTTAAATTATAATAAGCTTTCACCACTAAAAAGCTACGAAGTCTTTTTTTAAATAATTGGACTGGAAGCCCTTTCCAACTCTTAGGCAAGTGTGGCGGTGGCGAGGTCCTCCGTCCAATGGAGGACGATGGCGTCCCTCGCCTCCCGCCGCACGGCCTCCCGCTCCTCGGCGACGGGGCGCTCCCCGAGCGCCCTGCGCTGCGCCGTCCACTCATACACCCTGGCCAGCACCCAAGCCTCCAACTCCCAAGGAGGGGTGCCGGCCAGAGCGCACGCCGCCGAAAAACCCACCGACCGGTAGGCCCTCGCCACCCGCAGTGCAATGGCCCTTTGGGGCTTGCGGATGGCGGTCGCGTTTTCCCGCCTGTGGAGGGAGTCCGCCCAAATGGGGGCCCCGTACAGGGCCATGCTCCGCAGAGGCCGGCATAGAGGCGCCGGCATTTCGCCTTGGGCCCCCCCAGGTTCGGGAGGAGCCACGAGAGGGCGTCCGCGGCCTTCAACAGGCGCGTCGACAGCCCGCTGAAATGCGGGCCGAAGCGCCACCTGTCGTCCAGCACCAGGCCCAGATATTTCATCCGGGGCTGGACCTCTATACGGACGCCCTCCACGACGATGTGGGCGTCGGGTGGGCAGCGCTGCCGAGGCCCGCGAAAGAACACGGCCTCGGTCTTGTGCAGCGCCACCTTCAATCCCAGGCGGCGGATCCTCTCTGCAACCAAGGATCCGCCAGCCGAGGCCAGACAGGCCGTCCGCGAAACTCCTCCCCCGGGCAGTGAGCAGGGTGTCATCCGCGTAGCAGATGACACTCGTGCCCGGGAGGAGGGCTCCCCGCAGCAGCCAATCGAACCCGATGTTCCACAGCGGGGGCCCAAGCACCGACCCCTGTGGAACACCGGACTCTGCGCCGTACCGCCTCACTGTGGCCGTCTTGTCTACGAGGAGGACCTCTCGGTCCTCCAAAAACGCATTACGCACACCCTCCCATCGAAAGATGGAAGGGTAGTGTGGGACTCCCCGGTCTGAGACCGGTATACCCACTAAAACGACCCAGCGGCATTCCCGCTTCGTCCTAGTGGCGGGGGACTGGGAAACCGGCACAGCCTTTACTTCCAGTCCTCCGCCGACGATGACCCGCACAGCGGACCTCACGCCCCCCCCCGTGGGGAGGGGGGCGGGCCCGGGAATGACAGACGAAGGTGGTGACGGGTGCAATGCGGGCGAAGGCACCCCGCGCCTGTCGCCCGCCCGTCGCCACCATGAAGAGGGAGACCGCGTCTTCTCCGACCTCTTCTTCTTCTGCGGAGCGGCGCTGCGAGAGGGTCTTCCTCCCGCGCGCGCTCCGCCGCCTCCTTTTGCGAGACTACGTCCTCGCAAAAGGAGGCGACCGCTGACCAGGCCCCCTCGGCGTCCAGGGCCATGTCCCCCCACGCGGCGGCCACGTATCCCGGTCCCCTCTCTAAGAGCGAGAGGGGAGGGGAGTCCGTGGAAGACCGCGCCACCAACGCCACCAGGCCGTCCCGGTCACCCAGCCAACGGCCAGGGACCGAGTAAGGCTCGGCGACCACCGCCAAGTCCACCAACCACTCAGCCATCGTCTGCATCAGCAGATCTTGGGCTGCCCTGCAGTGGTTGGCGTTTGCCTGAAGGATGCGATGTTCGACTATATCCATCAGTCGGACATCGCACCCCCCTCCGCAGCCGCCGCAGGAACGGCGGTACCAGCAGCCGCAACAGGCCCGGTTGGCGCCAGTACTTTGCTACGCTTAGGGGGAGGATTGCAGTTCCTCCCCTTCATCACGTGGTCCGCTTGGCTGCCACTGGCAGCACAGACCGAGCAGTGCGGCGTGGCGACCTTACAGGAGGCGGCTTGGTGGCCCCCCATGCCGCAGCGGTAGCAGGTGTCTGACCTGTCCACCGCGGACGGACACAGCGGCCGGGTGTGGCCGATGCCGAAGCACCGGAAACACCTCAGCGGCTGGTCCTCGAGTGCCCTGACCGCACCCGAGCTGAATCCGACCGTCAGCCGGCCCTTCGCCAGGGCGGCTCTGGCAGCGGGAACGTGGGTGTCCGCGGCCGTCGTCGGCTTTTTAGCCGACCCTGACGCCGAGGAGCCCTCGGACCCATCCCGCAGGAAGTGCCTCCTCCCGAGCCAGAGGTCGAGCACTGGCCGGATCGCCTCGATGATCTTGAGGCCGGCGGTAGGGCGTGAAAGCCTGTCCCGCCATTCCGCCACCAGGACCTCGCGAAGCTGTGACCGACGCTGCTCCAGCTGTCGCTGCATCGGTCGCTCGCCTCGCGCCCGCATTTCCTCGCGCCACCGATACAGCGACGCGAGAACTTTCGCCTCCAGGTCCCAGGGCGGGGATCCGGCCAGTGCGCAAACCGCCTCGTAGGAGATCGTGCGATATCCCCTGATGACTCTGACGGCCATCGTCCGCTGCGGTCTCCGCAGGACTGCGATGCTGCTGGCCGTCAGGGCAGCCGCCCAGATCGGGGCCCCGTACAGGGCCATCGATCGCACGATCCCCACGTAGAGCCGCCTACAGACGGCGCTCGGGCCCCCCAGATTGGGAAGCAGCGTTGACAGCGCCCCAGCCGCGCCCAACAACTTGGGCGCCAGCCGCCGGAAGTGGGGTCCGAAGTCCCACCGGCTGTCGAGCACCAGTCCTAGGTACTTCATGGTAGCCTCGACAGCGATCCGAACCCCCCCGACCACTATGTGTGATTCGGCCGGCGGCGCCCGCCGGGGACCATGGAACACCATGGCCTCCGATTTGTTGAGGGCCACCTCCAGGCCAAGACGCCGTATGCGGCCCACCACCTGTGAGACCGCAGCCGTCGCCAGCAACGCTGCCTCCCTGTGTGAACTCCCCCGGGCCGTGACCAGCGTGTCGTCAGCGTAACACGTCAGGTCCACGCCCGGCTGGAGTTCACCCCTCAGCACCCAGTCGTACCCGATGTTCCACAAGGGAGGGCCCAGAACCGACCCCTGCGGAACACTGCACGACATGCGGCGCTGGTTAACGCCATCACGTCCCACATAGGTGACACACCTCTCCGACAGATAAGCCCCAACGATTCGGCGGAGGTAGAGAGGCACCCGGTGGTACCGCAGTGCCTCCAGGATACAACTCCAGGGCAGGGTGTTGAATGCGTTGGAGATGTCCAACGACACCGCCACCATCACCCCGCCCCGAGACACCGTTTCCTCCGCCAGGACTCTTACCCGCGACACAGCGTGTATCGTCGAGCGCCCGTACCGAAACCCGAATTGACACTCGTCCAGGTCCAGCCCTTCTCCGCTCAAGTGGCCGACGAGGCGGGCTGCTATTATACGCTCAAACAGCTTAGCCACCTCGTCGAGCAACACTATGGGCCGGTACGCAGATGGCGAGTCGGCCGGGCGCCCTGCCTTCCTGAGCAGGACCAGACGACCATTTTTCCACAGAGTGGGAAACTGGCCCTGCTCTAGACACGCCGTGTAGAGTCCTCTCAGCTGGGGCTCCAGCTCCTTCAGAGCGAGGGCAAGCACCTGGCCGTGGATTCCGTCAGGCCCCGGAGCCACGTTCTTGGCCCGGAGCCGCATCACGGCCGCCCTCATCTCTGCCTGTGTCACCTCTGGGACGTTGATGGCGCTCTCATCTCCTTCAGGCTCTGCGGCTGTGGGCAAAGCCATCGGCGGCGGGGTATGCTCCGCTCTAGCTGGGAAGAGGGCTGCGACCACCTCCTCCAGCAGCTCGGGTTGGAGACTCTCTGTGATCGGAGGCGCCGCGGCTCTGAGGTTTCCTCGAACCGCTCGATACGGGCGCCCCCACGGATCTCCGTCTAGAGTCTCCAACATCTCCTCCCTGGCTCGCGTCCTCGCCTCAACGATGGCCAGCCACAGAGCCTGCGTCGCCGCGCGGTACACCTCATACAGCGCGGCTTCTTCGTCAGGGACCCGACGACGTCTCCTCCGGTATCGGGTGTACTGGCGCCTAACCGCTACGCACGCGACTCGTAACTGTGCGATCTCGGCGGACCACCAGTACACCTGGCGTCTTGCTGACTGTGTGTGGACCCGGGGCATCGACGCGTCGCAAATCATCACCATCGCCCCGCGGAACCACAGCGCCTCCTGTTCGACGTCGACGGGTCCGGTCGTTGGCGACTCCCGAAACCAGGCCTGGACAATCGCGGCCTCCTCGAGAAGTTCCCTGTCGATGCGTTTGCGCGACCAGCGCGGGCCGTCGATGAACTCAGGCCGCCGGCAGTCTGGGCGGAGACGTCGAAACGGATATATGTATCTGTGATCCGACAACGTCTCCACCTCCGCAGCGACACGCCAGCCGCGAACACGGCTCGCGACAGCAGGGCTAGCAAACGAGACGTCCACTATTGAGCCGCCCCGCTGCCGCACGCACGTGTATACCGAGCCCCGGTTCAGGACGACCAGGCCAGTCACGACCGCCCACTCCTCCAGCGCCTCACCCCTAGCCTAACCAGGCCTGGACAATCGCGGCCTCCTCGAGAAGTTCCCTGTCGATGCGTTTGCGCGACCAGCGCGGGCCGTCCGTTCGTGGGGCCGATGAACTCAGGCCGCCGGCAGTCTGGGCGGAGACGTCGAAACGGATATATGTATCTGTGATCCGACAACGTCTCCACCTCCGCAGCGACACGCCAGCCGCGAACACGGCTCGCGACAGCAGGGCTAGCAAACGAGACGTCCACTATTGAGCCGCCCCGCTGCCGCACGCACGTGTATACCGAGCCCCGGGTCAGGACGACCAGGCCAGTCACGACCGCCCACTCCTCCAGCGCCTCACCCCTAGCATCGGTCACCGGAGATCCCCACGCCGCAGATTTGGCGTTGAGATCCCCGAGCAACAGCACCGGGCGAGGGTGGAAACGGCCCACGACGGCACCCAGCTCGACAAGGAAATTCTCGAAGTCGGCGAGGCTCTTGTTGGGCGAAAAGTACGCACCAATCGTACCAACGCCGTCCGCGAGGGCGGCTACCCAGCCGTGACCTCGGGACGGGCTGGACAGAGCCCCACCGATGATGGCCACCAAGCCGTCCAGGTCGCCCACCCAATTATCCCGGGGGGAGACAAAGTATGGCTCGGCGACCACAGCCACGTGAATCGACCACTCTGCCATGCTCTGAAGAAAGAGATCCTGAGCTCTAGCAGAGTGGTTGAGATTGCCCTGGAGGAAATGGTAGAGCGTAGCCATTATGCGCAATCCATTCCCTCCACACCATTCCTAGCTCGGGAGTCGGCAGACTGACGGGGGTGTAAAGAGCCCCCGGCAGGCTTGGCCCCCTTTCTCCTCTTCGTGGCAGAGGCGCCACAGTCTTTTTCGCCAACTCTGTGCCCGGCGGGCTTCCCTGCAGCTGTACAGAGGCTGCAGTTTGGCGCCGCGGAGCACTGAGCTGCCTTGTGGCCGGGCTGACCGCAGCGATAACAATGATCATCAAAAAATGCATTACGCACACCCTCCCATCGGGGGATGGAAGGGTAGTGTGGGACTCCCCGGTCTGCGACCGGTATACCCACTAAAACGACCCACCGGCATTCCCGCTTCGTCCTAGTGGCGGGGGACTGGGAAACCGGCACAGCCTTTACTTCCAGTCCTCCGCCGACGATGACCCGCACAGCGGACCTCACGCCCCCCCCGTGGGGAGGGGGACGGGCCCGGGAATGACAGACGAAGGTGGTGACGGGTGCAATGCGGGCGAAGGCACCCCCGCGCCTGTCGCCCGCCCGTCGCCACCATGAAGAGGGAGACCGCGTCTTCTCCGACCTCTTCTTCTTCTGCGGAGCGGCGCTGCGAGAGGGTCTTCCTCGCGCGCGCGCTCCGCCGCCTCCTTTTGCGAGACTACGTCCTCGCAAAAGGAGGCGACCGCTGACCAGGCCCCCTCGCTCCCCAGCATGGCGTTGACCACACCGGGAAGCGAGAGGTCCTGTCCGATCTCCGCGATCAGACTGCGGCGCGGCTCGGACCAAGCTGGGCACACCTTGAGGGTGTGCTGCGCCGTGTCCTCCGGCGCGCCGCAGTCGTGGCACGCCGGGGCTTCCTCCCTCCCGATCCGGTGCAGGTACGTTCCGAAGCAGCCATGCCCGGACAACACCTGCACCAGACGGAACGAGAGGAAACCATGGGACCGCTCGAGCCAGGCCCGGAGGACCGGACCGAGCGCATCCAACGTCCGGCGGCCAAAGGCGGCGGTGGCGAGGTCCTCCGTCCAATGGAGGACGATGGCGTCCCTCGCCTCCCGCCGCACGGCCTCCCGCTCCTCGGCGATGGCGCGCTCCCCGAGTGCCCTGCGATGCGCCGTCCACTCATACACCCTGGCCAGCACCCAAGCCTCCAACTCCCAAGGAGGGGTGCCGGCCAGAGCGCACGCCGCCGAAAAACCCACCGACCGGTAGGCCCTTGCCACCCGCAGTGCAATGGCCCTTTGGGGCTTGCGGATGGCGGTCGCGTTCTCCCTCCTGTGGAGGGAGTCCGCCCAAATGGGGGCCCCGTACAGGGCCATGCTCCGCAAGATGCCGGCATAGAGGCGCCGGCATTTCGCCTTGGGCCCCCCCAGGTTCGGGAGGAGCCACGAGAGGGCGTCCGCGGCCTTCAACAGGCGCGTCGACAGCCCGCTGAAATGTGGGCTGAAGCGCCACCTGTCGTCCAGCACCAGGCCCAGATATTTCATCCGGGGCTGGACCTCTATACGGACGCCCTCCAAGACGATGTGGGCGTCGGGTGGGCAGCGCTGCCGAGGCCCGCGAAAGAACACGGCCTCGGTCTTGTGCAGCGCCACCTTCAATCCCAGGCGGCGGATCCTCTCTGCAACCAAGGATCCGCCAGCCGAGGCCAGACAGGCCGCGTCCGCGAAACTCCTCCCCCGGGCAGTGAGCAGGGTGTCATCCGCGTAGCAGATGACACTCGTGCCCGGGAGGAGGGCTCCCCGCAGTAGCCAATCGAACCCGATGTTCCACAGCGGGGGCCCAAGCACCGACCCCTGTGGAACACCGGACTCTGCGCCGTACCGCCTCACTGTGGCCGTCTTGTCTACGAAGAGGACCTCTCGGTCCTCCAAGTAGCTGGCCAGGAGGCTCCGCAGATATTGGGGCACTCCGTGATACCGGAGCGCCTCCAATATCGTCGAGTGGGGCACGGAGTTGAAGGCATTGGCAATGTCGAATGACACCGCCAGCACTCCGTCCCCCGCCTCGACTGCCTCCTTCACCTGGCCCTTGAGTAGGGCCAGCGCGTCGATCGTCGAACGCCCACGACGGAAACCGAATTGGGCGTCCGACAGATCCGGCCCCACATCCCGCAAACGGCTCCCGAGCCGGGAGGCGACTATCCCCTCGAACAATTTACCGACCTCATCGAGCAACACGACGGGCCGGTATGCCGAGGGGGAGTCCACCGGGCGTCCCGCCTTTCGGAGGAGGCAAAGCTGCCCCTCCTTCCACAGTTTCGGGAACTTCCCAGCCGCAAAGCACGCGCTGAAAAGGTCCCGAAACCTGTCCTCCATCTCGGAGGCAGCTATTGCCAGCACCCGTGCGGGGACACCGTCCGGCCCGGGGGCCGTCTTCTTGGCGCGGAGGCTGAGTACCCCCGCGTAGATCTCCGCCGCCGTCATCGGGGGGACCTCCTCCTCCGGCGAAGCCGTCCCTTGCGGGGGATCCATTGTTGGTGGGGCGAAGTCGGTCCTGCGCGGAAACAGGGACCGGACCATCCAGCACTGCTGGCTCGAGGGTCTCCGACAGTGGGGGACCATAGGGGCGGAGCTGGTTCCGCGCCGCCTTGTATGGCCTCCCATAGGGATCCCTGTCGAGACCCTCCAGCATTTCGGCCCTCGCCGAGTCTTCTGCAGCGCCCATTGCAGACTTGAGGACCGTCTTCGCCTCTCGATAGCAGGCGTATAGGCGGTCCTCTTCTGCCCGGACTCGGTTCTGGGCGCTGCGCCGTCGACTCCGCGCGTAGGCCAGTAGGCATGCTGGAATTGCACACCTCGGTCAGGGCCCCTCTGAGCCGAACCGCTGCGGCGTCTACGTCCTGGACCTCAACAGGGGGCGACAGCCAGTCCTGGAGGAAAGCCGCCTCCTTGGCTGCTACCTCTACCTCCCCGCTTCCCGCCCCCTTCTCTGCCGGTCGTCTGCGACCGGCTGGGAGCGGGGACGGCTGGGGCGGCAGCCGCCGACTTTTTGGCTTTGCCCTTCCCCCTCCCGACCACTTCCGTCCACTCATTGGACGGGGTGGTCGAGGGGAGAAGGGCGTCCTCCTGGACCTGGGATGAGGAGGACGGCCCCGGCTCGGAGCGCCCCTTATCCTCGCAAAAGGAGGCGACCGCTGACCAGGCCCCCTCGGCGTCCAGGGCCATGTCCACCCACGCGGCGGCCACGTATCCCGGTCCCCTCTCTAAGAGCGAGAGGGGAGGGGAGTCCGTGGAAGACCGCACCACCAACGCCACCAGGCCGTCCCGGTCACCCAGCCAACGGCCAGGGACCTAGTAAGGCTCGGCGACCACCGCCAAGTCCACCAACCACTCAGCCATCGTCTGCATCAGCAGATCTTGGGCTGCCCTGCAGTGGTTGGCGTTCGCCTGAAGGATGCGATGTTCGACTATATCCATCAGTCGGACATCGCACCCCCCTCCGCAGCCGCCGCAGGAACGGCGGTACCAGCAGCCGCAACAGGCCCGGTTGGCGCCTGTACTTTACCACGCTTAGGGGGAGGATTCCAGTTCCTCCCCTTCATCACGTGGTCCGCTTGGCTGCCACTGGCAGCACAGACCGAGCAGTGCGGCGTGGCGACCTTACAGGAGGCGGCTTGGTGGCCCCCCATGCCGCAGCGGTAGCAGGTGTCTGACCTGTCCACCGCGGACGGACACAGCGGCCGGGTGTGGCCGATGCCGAAGCACCGGAAACACCTCAGCGGCTGGTCCTCGAGTGCCCTGACCGCACCCGAGCTGAAGCCGACCGTCAGCCGGCCCTTCGCCAGGGCGGCTCTGGCAGCGGGAACCGGGCACTCAAGGCGGACGGTGCCCATGCCACCGCGGCCGGGCCTTATGTCCCGACTCTGGACCGCCGCGACGTCGCAGCCCCCTAACGCTGCGACCGCCTCCACCACCTCCTCCTTGGTGACGGAATCGTCGAGATCCGTCACCTCGAGTGTCACCAACTTTACCGGTCGGGCCACCTTGGCGGAGTCCGCGATGACCTCCCGCAGCTTCGCTGCAAAGAGGTCCGCGCGGGCTCCCCCCTCTTCCCCCGGGAACTCGAATAATCGAGCCCCGGCTTGGGTCCGCCGGCAAGACACACTGCCGATCCCCAGTTGAGTGGGATCGGCATTGCTACGCGCCCGCACTAAAATGGACGCGTACGTCTCCCCTCGCTCCGCCGCCTCCGCGGTGAGGGTCACCACGACGGCCGCGGTTTTTGGGGAGACCAGCTGCCCCTTTCCCCTCGCTCTACCTCTACCTGCCCGCTTCCCCCCCCTCTGCCGGTCGTCTGCGACCTCTGTCGAGTCTGTCAGACTCCAACTGACTAAAACCACACCGGTGTTCCCTCGCACACTTGCGTCAGGGGGCAGCGGGAACGAATGGACTTCCACTGCCCCGGACTAGTGCCAGCCCGCTTGACCAGTGCGGGCCTCGTCCCTGGGGGGAGTGAGGTGTACTCCCCCCGATACGTCATGAGAAGCGCGCGTGGAACACTACGCGCCGCCGTCTCGGGTCCAGTGAGATGGGGGGCGACGGATGTCCCTGAATCCGTCGCCCCTGGACCTGTTTAAGGGGGCCGGAAGAGGGCGTTGTCCGCCCTCTGCCGACGCCCGGTGCGTCTGCTGCGGGATGGGAAAGAGCTCGATATCTCCCTCTCCCTTTCCGCAGCCTCCTTCTGCGACATGACGGTTTCGCAGAAGGACACCACCGCGTCCCAGGACTCTGTGCTGCCGACCATAGAGCGAGCAACGGCCGGCAGCGACAGGTCTGTTCCTACCTCAGTCACAAGAGCACGGCGCGGCTCATCCCACGCGGCACATTCCGCCAGCGTATGCCGCGCCGTGTCCTCCAGACAGTGGACGCAGTGATGGCACCGAGCGTCCGGCTCCCTGCTTATGCGACACAGGTACTTCCCGAAGCAGTCGTGCCCCGAGAGCACCTGCGTCGCCCGAAACGTCAGGGAGCCGTGCTTCCTCCCGAGCCAGTCTTCGAGTACTGGCCGGATCGCCTCGATTGTGTCGAGGCCGGCGGAGGGACGGTCAAGCCTCCTCCGCCATTCTGCCACCATGACCTGTCGGAGCTGAGAGCGGTGCAGCGTGATCTGTCGCTGCACCAGCCCTTCGCCCCGATCCCTGGCGTCCTCGCGCCACCGATGCAGTGTCGCGAGGGCTTTCGCCTCCAGGTCCCATGGTGGGGATCCGGCCAGTAAACAAGCCGCCTCGTAGGAGATCGTGCGATATCCCCGTATGACCCTGACGGCCATCGCTCTCTGCGGTTTCCGCAGGACTGCGATAGTGCGGGCCGTCAGGTCCGTCGCCCATACTGGGGCCCCATACAGGGCCATGGATCGCACGATCCCTACGTACAGCCGCCTACAGGCGGTGCTCGGGCCCCCCAAATTGGGAAGCAGCGTTGACAGCGCGCCCGCCGCGCCCATCAACTTGGGCACCAGCCGCTGAAAGTGGGGGCCGAAGTCCCAACGGCTGTCGAGCACCAATCCCAGGTACTTCATGGTTGACTCGACAGCGATCCGGGCCCCCCCGACCACTATGTGTGATCCCAACGGCGGCGCCCGTCGGGGGCCATGAAACGCAATGGCCTCCGACTTGTTGAGGGCCACCTCCAGGCCCAGGCGTCGTATGCGGCTCACCACCTGCGAGACCGCAGCCGTAGCCAGCAACGCTGCTTCCCTGTACGAGCTCCCCCGGGCAATGACCAGCGTGTCGTCCGCATAACACGTCAGGTTCACTCCCGGTGGAAGCTCGCACCGCAAAACCCAGTCGTAACCGATGTTCCACAAGGGAGGGCCCAGAACCGACCCCTGTGGAACACCGCACGACATCTCGCGACGGCCATCGCCGTCGCGTCCCATGTAGGTGACACACCTTCCCGACAGATAAGCCCCCACAATGTTGCGGAGGTAGAGAGGTACCCGGTGGTAGCGCAGGGCCTCCCTAATGCAACCCCAGGGCAGGGTGTTGAAGGCGTTGGAGATGTCCAAGGACATCGCCAGCACCACCCCGCCCCGAGACACTGCTTCCTCCGCCAGGACTCTTACCCTCATTATGGCGTCAATGGTAGAGCGCCCACGACGGAACCCAAACTGGCTGTTGTCCAGGTTCGGCCCCTCTGTACACAAGTGGCTGACGAGGCGGTCTGCGATTATTCGCTCCAGCATCTTGCCCGCCTCGTCCAGCAGCACTATGGGCCGATAAGCGGACGATGAGTCCGCCGGGCGCCCTGCCTTCCTGAGCAAGACCAGTCGACCAGTCTTCCACCGGGTAGGGAACTGGCCCTGCTCAAGGCATGCTGAGAAGAGTCCTCTCAGTGGGGGCTCCAGCTCTTTCATGGCGAGGACCAGAGCGCGGCCAGGCACTCCATCGGGCCCCGGGGCATTGTTTTTAGCCCGGGGCCGCAATACGGCCGCGCCCATCTCTGCCTGTGTCACCTCTGGGACGGTTTCGCGTTCATCTTGCTCCGACTCTGCAGCTGTGTGCAGAACCATCGGCGGTGGCTCGTACTCGGCTCTCTCAGGGAAGAGGGCCGAGACCACTCGCTCCAGGAACTGCGGCTCGAGACTTTCCGTTAGCGGGGGCGCCCACGGCCGAAGTTTCCCTCGGACCGACCGGTAAGGGCGCCCAAACGGACCCCATCTAAGCTCGCCAGCATTTCCTCCCTGGAGCGTGTCTTCGACTCACCGATGGCCAGCCACAGAGCCAGCTTCGCCGCGCGGTACACCTCATACAGCGCGGCTTCTTCCTCAGGAACCCGTGGACGTCTTCTCCGGCACCGCGTGTACGGGCGTCTGGCGTCTGCGCACTCGACGCGCAGTCGCTCGATCTCAACGCACCACCAGTACAAGCGGCGCCGTGCGGACAGAGAGGAGACGCGTGGCATGCATGCGTCGCAGATCTGCGTCATCGCATCGCCAAACCACTGCGCCTCCCGTTCGACGTCGACGGGACCGACGGTAGCCGACTCCCGGATCCAGGCATGGACTATGGCGGCTTCTTCGAGAGCTTCCCTGTCGAGCGCGCCCAACAACTTGGGCGCCAGCCGCCGCATTAGGCAATCTAGTTATAAATTTAGGCAAATTTTTTGATATTAAATTATATACTAAGTATATTATGCAAATATCAGAAAATAAGTTTCAAAAAAAAAAAAAAAAAACAAAATTAAATATGAGGACATAAGTCGCAGAAAAACGCAAGGGCATGAATATGTATATATACAGGTTATTAAATCGTAAAATTAGGGTAAAATAGTAGACATCACCATTTTGAAAACATATAGTAAATTTTAAAGAGACATAAAAGGAACATAGAACTTAATGGTATTCAATATAATTATGAAGCGGATTATATAATTAAATAGTAAACAACGTAAATATAAAAGACAAAATGATATAAGTAAATGCAAAAGTTGTAAAATTATGTTAAAACAAAAATAGAGTTTGGTCTCTTCGGCCTTCTACGAATCAATCGCGATACAAGGTAATAAAATTGTAAAAAAGGTCTCTGATCATGTCAGAGGTACACTGGCGGGGCAGGAGTGTGGTTTTAGCTGGTTCGAGTCCGGCACTACCTCGACTGTCTCACAACCCGTGAGGCAGTCGAGGTGTCCGTGGGGATTTCCCAATACTGCCAAAACAAAAAAAAAAAAAAAAACCTAACCTAACCTAACCTAACCCTTCCCGAAGTGGAAGGTCGCCCACGTGTGCATCCTCCGCAAGCCGGGAAAGGACGACTACACCAGCCCAAAGTCCTACAGGCCAATAGGTCTGCTCTCCGTCCTAGGAAAAATCGTCGAGAAGCTCCTATTAGGCAGACTCCAGTGGCACTTCCTCCCTACACTCAACAAAAACCAGTACGGCTTCATGCCGCAGCGCGGTACCGAGGACGCCCTTTATGCCCTAATGCAACACGTTCATGCCGAAATCAAAGCCAAAAAGATCGTGCTTTTGGTATCATTGGACATAGAGGGGGCCTTTGATAACGCATGGTGGCCAGCACTCAAAAGACAGATGGTAGTCAAGAACTGTCCCAAAAACATCTACGCTCTCGTCGCCTCATACCTGGAAGACCGGAACATCAGGGTCAACTACGCCAGAGCGACTAGTGAAAAGGGGACCACAAAAGGATGCGTTCAGGGCTCAATTGCCGGACCGACGTTTTGGAACCTTATCCTAGACTCACTCCTACACAAAATGGCTAGTATGGGCGTCTATTGCCAAGCCTTTGCAGACGACGTTGTCCTAGTTTTCTCAGACTTTTCGACCGCCCCCCTGTAGCAAAACAGCCAACGACACGTTAGACGTTGTATCGGAATGGGGCGTCAAAAATAAGTTTCGTTTCGCCGCGCACAAGACCAATGCGATGGTGTTAACGCGAAAGCTTAAATACGACGTTCCGGTACTTCAAATGTCGGGCACCCAGCTGAACCTGGTCAAAGAGGTCAAGCTGCTAGGTCTCACTATAGACTCCAAACTCACCTTCAACGCGCACGTGTCTGCGACAGGTCGCAGACACGTGCACGTTGAAAAAAAAGGCTTTAGACATTTACAAGCAAGTGGCATGCGCGGCAAAGGTGACTTGGGGCCTCAACAGAGAGATAATTAGGTCAATATACGTGTCGGTGATAGAGCCCATCGTGATGTATGCAGCGAGTGCGTGGGCCCCCGCAGCTGAGAAACTGATGACAAGGAATCAGTTTGACTCACTGCAGAGGGGCTTCGCGCAAAAGATCTGCAAAGCATACCGCACGGTGTCTCTGACATCGGCACTTGTTCTGTCAGGCCAACTGCCCTTAGATCTCCGGGTAATCAAGGCCGCAACCCTGTTTAAGATCAAAAAGTGATACTCCCAAGAGTTCTTACCGCCGGGCCACGAGCTAGAGTGCAACTTGCACCACTCCCAAAAACCCCACCCTGCGCTACTTACAACAACAGTACGGACGCCTAGAGGACTTGACTCCAGAAACCCTGGAAACCCATCAAGTAAGCGGCCCCCAAATATACACCGACGGCAGCAAGATAGAGGGGAAAGTCGGAGCTGCCCTAACCTGGTGGGAAAACGGTAAGGTCTCCAAGTCCAGCACTTTTGGCCTGGAGCCCCACAACACGGTCTTCCAATCGGAACTGTACGCTCTCTTCAGAGCTGTCAGGATGGCAAGAGAATCCAGGTCGGCCTCCGTAAGCATCTTAAGTGACTCAAGATCGTCACTAGACCTGCTGAGGAGTCCGTCTGTCACTCATCACCAGGCACTACAAATCAAGAGATGCGTACGCGAGATCAGAGAAGAGGGCCGAGAAGTGAGGCTCTTTTGGCTCAGGGCCCACGTGGTAACCGAGGGAAATGAGAGAGCGGACGAGCTAGCCAAGGAGGCAGCCCTAACAAAGGAGACAGCAGACTACAGCAAGGTCCCCGTATCGTTCGTGAGAAGGAAGATACGGGAGGGGACTGTAAAGAAGTGGCAAGCGCGATACGAGTCCTCGAGTACAGGAGCGGTCACCAAAGTATTCTTCCCAGACGTCCTAGCGGCGAAAAGAATACTCAGAGACGCAGTTCTTACACCGGTCCATGTACAAGTCCTAACAGGACACGGAGGATTCTCAGCGTATCTCCACCGATTTCACCTCAAAGACAGTCCCTCGTGCATCTGTGACCCCAGCTGCGATGAAACAGTCTGGCACCTGCTCTTTGAATGCCCAAGATTCACCCAAGACAGAATGGAGCTGGAAGTAAAGATCAAAACCCAGCTGAGCCAGTCCATACTCCACACCATCATGGGGAGACCGGCTACAAGAAAACCATTCTTGGCATTCGCGAGCAAAGTCGCTAAAGTCGCTGCAGAGGGCAACAAAACGGACGCAACCTTGCGAAGTCGAAACCGACTACCATCTAGGCACACAGCATCAACAACCACAGTAGGTACAACACAAACAACATCAACAACAACCACAGCAAGTACAACACAAACAACATCCACAATAACGACGATAACAACAACAGCAACACAAAACACAACACACACACCACTCAACATAACACAAGACATACACGCAAACACTGACCACCAACCAGCACCAGTGGAAACAATAGCAGCAGCAGGAGCCAGCCTACAACCATCCCTTAGCGCCATGCTCATCACGCAACTCCTGGCACTCGGAGGAGACGGAGTCCCAGGCGTCAGACTGCGTCCTGTTGTTCTGTTCATGAATAGGGAAACTGAAAAGTTAGGCGTGGGCTTCTGCATTGGCTCAAGCCGACCTGCGGCCCGCACACCTATTTCGCCAGGCCTTGCCGCCTTAAGCAACGGAAGCACCAAGAAAACGAGCATAAGAGGCAGTAAGTACGCCGCACTGCCTCAGGTGGAAGTAGCCAATCACCGATGCCGTCTAATGCGATTCAAAGGAAAGACAATCGCATTACTCGAGTGGAGAGCGGAAATCATTTGCTCAGGCAAGCTCGTTGCTTCAAAAGATCAGGGAGGTAGGAGAACACACGGCAGTCACAGCCCGCCTCATTAGTATTGACGCGATGGAGGTCGGAGGAGAGAGAGGAGACGTCGCTGACTGCTTCGGCTGTTTGAAAGCCTCCGAAAAGCATGAGGTAGTCGTCTATGAGGACAGAGGGGAAACTCTAAGTTTTCTCAAAGCCCCCAGAGACCCAACAGCCAGCGCGACGAATCCCACCACAAGCCCGACCATACAAAGCGGATCCGAGAGGGCTCAGCAGAAGGCAGCCGCCGAAAAAGCCGCAAAGAAGCAGAGCGGTGCCACCAGCCCGGAGGACGAGGCTCGATCGAGGAGTCGCCTGAAAACCTTTGGCACTTTCCTCAGTGCACTACTCCCAAGCACCAGCCGCGAATCACCAGTTGAGAAGCAGGGAGCAGCATTGGCAAGGTTCTTTAAGAAAACTCCAACTGAACCAGCCCAGCGGCAGCCTACGCCAACAAGAGCAGACAAAGGGCAAGTCAGCCCACCTGCCCTCGCAGTAAACTCGGTCACCACGGACCATGTGAAGAGCGCCTTCCTCGAGTACGTTGCAATCGTGAGAGCGACCAGAGAGGTCAATCTCTTGACATGCAAGAAGATCCTGCAGACCTTCCAGAGGAATACAGAAGGACTGCTAAGGGTACTACTCGAGGAGGCAGGGACAGGGACACAAAAATAAATAGATGTCATTATTAACAGATATGTCAACCTGTGTTCTCAGGTTATTTTATTTCTTTTAGTTTGACACAAATGGCGTGTCATTCAACAATCAATTTGAATTTGAATTTAAACTTGAGTTTTCTGACTTGAGTTCTCTGATTTGAGTTTTTTGTCTGTTCTTCTCGATAATAAATTATCTTATAAGCTGTTCCGGTTTCTGCTTGAGGTTACCGACCTCCTGGCTTAACTTAAATTCAAAATCAGTAGTACCGAATGTTTTAAAAAAGGCTTCAATAGTCCCATCATTTCGCGACCACCACCTCCTCCTATTCCGCCAAGACCTTCTCACGCTTCCTCACAAAGTATCGTTCCTTCTCCAATAAGATCTGAGGAATGCCTACAATTTACCAGGCAGTTGTCTCTTACTAAGTGGAAGATTGTTTTCGATGTTATGACCTGCGTACGGGAATTTTTCACGAGTTTAGAGGAGTGCAGGGAGGCCGACAATTTGTCTGATGGTTATTTAGTTAAGCGATTCCATGAAGTCTTGTCAGGTGTCGCACTTCAATATTTTAGGTCAATCCGTCGTCCGGGTCTTTCCTTCTTTGAGATCAAAGAAGCCTTTTTTAAGACATTCGGTACGACCGATTTTGAATTTAAGATAAGCCAGGAGGTCCGTAACCTCAAGCAGAAACCGGAACAGCTAATAAGAGAATTTATTATCGAGGTTTCTTACTTAAATGCTAAACTGAGCAAGCCTATTGAAGAATCGGAGTTGTTGCAGATCATCACTCACAACATGTTGCCAAAGTATACTCCTTGCTTGTCTATCCAAAAATTTCATGACATCAATAATTTAATCGAAGCCGTTACTCATTTCGAGTCCTTTCTAAAACCTTCAAAGGCGGTAGCCAGTCTCAACTGTGTTGCCGACCAGTCGACTTCTCAAGCATTTAACCCACCAAAACCCAGGCCGAACAAAACTTCCCATCAACCAACATCTAGTAAGCCTCAGATTTGTCCTAGTTGTAGTCAGTCTCAGCTTTGCTTAAAATGTAACAAAGTTGGTCATTCTTACCGCTCTTGCCTAGAGATCACAGGCATGATTTGTTTTAAGTGTCGCACTCCTGGATTTATTACTAGGGAATGTCCGAAATGTAATCCAAAAAAATGCATAGACCACTGGCGATACGCTTCTTTCCGTACAGTATCCCCAGTGTTTACTTCAGATTCATTTGATAACCGACCGTTTATAGAGGTATTGAGCTACTGAGAGCGCCAAACTAGTGGCTCAGTTTTGGGCTGACACAATTTAGATTGCCATCGACACGCTAAGAAGAAGATAGAGGTATTATTATGTGGTAGTGTTGTTAAAGCATTACTTGACTCTGGTGCTCAGATGTCGCATGTTAGCGATAATTTTATTCAGCAACTTGGTGTTTCTTTGACATCAAAAGACGCTTGTCCCCATGTTATATCGGCTAATAATTCGCCGATTGATATTCTTGGTTGTGTATACCTTCCAGTTAAATTTAACGGTACAACTTTTATTCATGAGTTTTTAGTGGCAAGTTCGATGTCATCTTCTGTTATTTTAGGTATCGAATTTTGGAATAAATTCGGTTTAACGTCTATTTTTAGTCAGGCTTTTGATAAAATTATTAATGGTAATATGTTTATCCCTTCTGTTCATCACTCTTCCCCTCAAGTTTCCTCTGTTAGTGAGGTTCGTTATATTTGTCGGAGTCGGAGTCATTATTACGGATACAAGACTGACTATGAATCGAAAGCGCGCCAAAGGTCAAGCGACCAACTTACCAGTCTACCCACACCTAAGCGCGCTTACTACAGAGTCGTGATGTTTCGAGCTCCCAGCGAGGCGGACAGTCTGAGTCTGACCACCGCGGAGTCAAGACGTCCCGAAACTGTAACCCGATTCATGGTGCCTAGTGTTATTGTGTTGGATTGTAATTTCAAGTAATTTGTTAGTTCGATAAAAGCAGTGTACAGTGTGTGTGTGTTTTCATTGCACGAAACCCATGTTCTGCCCACATGGTGAAAGTCTAAACGGAATAAAATAATCAGACTGCGACATCAGAAGTGCGATCAAATCGTGTTAATGCAATCACACGCGAGAACAGTGACAATAACAATCAGTGACGGTTACTTTTTGAAATACAAAACAAATAATTGCACCCGCGATACGAACTAAAACTCAGCCAGTGAATAGCAAGCTAGTGTTTGAGCCTAGTTTGAATGAAGTGACTTTTGACTTTTTCGTGTTGAGTGCAGTGGAAGGAATCCAGCTTATTTGGACGTTAAGAAAGGCGTTGAAGGGCTCCGCATCTACATAGCTGTGACAAAGTGTAGTTAAAGTGTAACAAAGTGTAACAAAGTGTAACAAAGTGTAACAAAGTGTAACAAAGTGTAACATAGTGCTGTAACATAGTGTTCCGCGGCACATTGGTGTACCGTGGTCATTAGTTGGTGTGCCTCGGAAAACGAAGGTTATCTTTTGAAGTTAAATAGACAGACGGAAGGAAACTACCTACTTAAACATTCGTAAAATGCGTGATAGATTTTCCATCTACGGTATACCTCCAAAATGTACTACCGAATTTCTAGATGTACCTAGAACACAAAATGTTTGCCAGGTATGACGTGGGACCAGTTTAAATAATTGTTCAAGGCTAGATTTATGTGTGCCGAAACTTTTACGACTACCCTCATTAACCTGAGCAGTGAAAAACCAAAGGATAGAAAAACGTCACAAGTGTTCATCGCTACCGCAAATCAAGTGCCATGCTTGCGGACCAGGGAGAAACCAGGACTCAACGAAGCGGATTGTCGCACGAAGAAGCCGCTGCCTTTGCCGGCTGCTACGGGCATCGGGCAAGCGACTTAGGGCCGCGAAGCCCTTGCTGTGCGTCAAAAGTGTCATGCCGGTTCACGTACGTGTGTCGGTGGCAGTGTGCAGCGGGCCTGCCGACGGCGGCGGGGAGCCGAACAAGCGGCACGTCGATGTCTGCGTCGTCGTTACAAAACAGGTGAATTGTTACGGTTTACTTATTATTCTCATTCTGAATACTCGTTGGTGAAAGAAAGTTTTCCATCGAAATTTAATGGCAAACTTATTAGTCACGTTGTTGCTAAGACTGGTATAGTTCAGATGCGAGTATTCAGTACAGAACAGATTTTATGTCGTGCAGTGAATAACGATCACCCAATCGAAACTTTGTTGCCTGTTTGCCTGATAATTATTTACAAAGTAACGTCATGTTAGGTGGCGAGATTTGAAATCGGGGTTTTGTTGCAAACATGACGGCATGGGAGTTTTCGTTAACGAAAATCTTTTGTGTTCGGTGAGGCATAATAGTGGTAATATGTTTCAATCGGTTTTTAACTGTTATCGCAACGAATGTAACTGGAAATGAGTAGCCAAGACTTAAGTTCAGGCGTCTTTCACCGTCATATTCAACGCAATGGTAGGTCTAAATTCGTACCGTATTTAGCTCGTATTCTCCGATGGTCGGTAAACAGTAATTTCCGCGACCCTTATCGTTCACCTTGGTGCTGAAAAGACAACTGAAAAGCTTTTCGATTATAATTAGTTCCCGGGAAAGTTTCAGTACGTTTGAAAATTCGTAAATAGCTGCGTTACGTGCTAAGTAGCGATGTCTCACTCCGGTAAAGTACAAGCCGAATTGCACCCGGTACCTAAGGTGACGAGCCGGTGGTACATGGTTCGTATAGACACGACGGGTTAGCTTAGCTTAATATGACAAGTGTGCCGAGTAGACGAAACGATGGCAAAATTAAACGTTTTGCGATTGGTGATTTTGGGTTGTTAAAGATTAAAGGTCTGTTTAGAGTGATTGAGGTTTTAGACGGTTATCCTTAACACGGAAAGCTTTAAATTCTAAGCGTACCTACAGATACGCACGCGGTAGGCTAAGGAAGATGCCAGCGGGTCACGTACCAGTCGAAGTACTAGAGGGGGATCGCTACACATTGAGATCATTAACTTCTAAGCGTACTTACAAGTATGCACATGATGGGTTAAGGAGAATGCCCGAGGGCCAAGTACCGTTTGAAGTAAATGATTTAGAGTTGAGAGATAGTGTGGAATCTTGGTTCGGATGGTCAGACCGTACCAGTAGCCATTTCGTAGCCGTAGTCCGTTAGAAGTCGGTGTCTGCTTATAGTAGTCCGTGGATGCGCGGTGCGCGGGTGGCTCTGGCGGAGGTCGGGTCTTGTAGAGACCATAGAGTCATGCATGTGGGACTCGGCGTTCTTGAGGAACGTAGTAAAACAAACAGAGGTTTGTTGGAGGGCCTGAGTGTTGCTCATAGGCCACGGATGAGATTCCTGCTTTATGTGGTAATTAGTTGGATGAAGAGGTACTTGGTTGCTCTTGCATTTTAATTGACTTAATCGTTTGTTTGATGTAATTTTAGTTTTGATCCATGCGCTGGGTGTGTGAGAGCAATGCGATTGCTGGTCGGCTAGAGAGCCGTGGCGTTAGAGGCTTTACTCGAGGGTTTCTATAAGCTTGGTAGTTTTTTTTGTTGCAGTAGAGTTTTAAAGGTTGATTTGAACGACTATGGTACATGGCCTAGGGTTATCATTATTGTATTTTCGATTATTTCCAATCGGTTCGGTTAAAACGAAACGGCTAGTTCTACAATGTTCTTATTTCCACCACCCCGGTGAATCTAAAGTTTGGTCAGGAGTGACCGAGTGGAACAAAATTCTGTCGTGGAGTATTTGTTTGCAGGGTACCCATCACACGAGGACGTGTGCAAGCAGGATGGCCGTGTCGGAGTCGGAGTCATTATTACGGATACAAGACTGACTATGAATCGAAAGCGCGCCAAAGGTCAAGCGACCAACTTACCAGTCTACCCACACCTAAGCGCGCTTACTACAGAGTCGTGATGTTTCGAGCTCCCAGCGAGGCGGACAGTCTGAGTCTGACCACCGCGGAGTCAAGACGTCCCGAAACTGTAACCCGATTCATGGTGCCTAGTGTTATTGTGTTGGATTGTAATTTCAAGTAATTTGTTAGTTCGATAAAAGCAGTGTACAGTGTGTGTGTGTTTTCATTGCACGAAACCCATGTTCTGCCCACATGGTGAAAGTCTAAACGGAATAAAATAATCAGACTGCGACATATTCATCCTCGTAACATCCTATCGCCGGATCAAGAGTCTTGTCTTCAACAAGTTATTAAGGAGTACGAAGTTATCTCTTCGGAAAAAGTTGGTCTTGGTAAAACATCTTGGTTTTCCCATAAAATTAATACTACGGGATACCCTATCCGTCAAAGATATTATCCCTTATCCCCTGTCAAGTTTAAGATTCTCAATGAAGAGATTGACAAAATGTTAGATATGGGTGTTATTCGTCCTTCTCGTTCTTCATGGACTAGTCCAGTGGTAATGGTGACAAAAAAAGATGGTTCTGTTCGGTTTTGTGTCGACAGTAGAAAACTGAATAGTGTGACAGTTAGAGATTCATATCCTCTTCCCCGTATTCAC
Organism: Cerastis rubricosa; assembly: GCA_949152445.1. NCBI lineage: Eukaryota > Metazoa > Arthropoda > Insecta > Lepidoptera > Noctuidae > Cerastis > Cerastis rubricosa. The sequence goes on from OX424547.1 coordinate 102,225, forward strand.
GATATCCTCGACAACCTTCGTGGTGCTAGGTATATTAGCTCATTGGATTTTAGAAGTGCTTTCTGGCAAATTCCACTCGCTAATAGAGAAAGTTGTGAGAAAACAGCGTTTATTGTCCCACAACGTGGTCTCTTTGAGTTTGTTAGGATGCCTTTTGGTCTAACGAACGCTGCTTCGGAGATGCAACGCCTTACTGATATGATCGTTAATTTCGAGTTTACTTCTACCAGCGACGACTGTATTTTTGGGTACGTCGACGACTTGATAATCGTGTCTAAAGATTTCTCTAGTCATATGGCGCTGCTCAGGAAGGTGCTTGCTCGACTTAAAGAAGAAGGCTATGAATTAAAAAAAATGCGAGTTTTGTAAAAGCGAACTAACTCAACTCAACTCAACTCGACTCAAAGCATTTATTTCAATTAGACCATTACAGGCACTTTTGCAAGTCAAAGAACAAAAAAAAAAAAAAGAACGCTAAGCTACAGTCCCAGTCACAAGACATAATAACTTGTGAAAGTACTGTAGTTGCCCATTCCAAAGCGTAGATCTCTATGGAGAAGAATGGGCAAGAAACTCCATGGACACTCTTTTAAATTAAAATATGTTACAGAATCTTGGTTACATCATTCGTGTTGAGAAGTACTAGTATGTGAGAACGATGTAGAAATACGGGCAAGTTAAGAGCGTCCAGAGTAAAAGACGAAATCAATAATTCGAAAATAAAGTTAAAAATAAAATAATTAAAAATGAACCATGGCAGCTAAGAGATGACCAGGCACAACTGACAGCGCCCGTTCACGAACATGACGCATGTATCAGCCATCATTCAACTCAACCATATTGAAGGGAACTAAATGACCCGACACACCCGCCGCCATCAGCGTGACATTTAAGTGAGCATGACATTCACTCAACCGCCAGGGTAAATTCGCGTCAGTGTAAGTAAGATGTAGGTACTCAGTAAATGGTGGCTTTACAGTACATAGTTTTCACACATGTGCTATGCAATTATATAATACTAAGAGATTGAATCTATACAAAGCAAAGATATTTATACAATCTTCTGCAGCTTCCACAGTAACTTCACATGGTAATTTGATAGCCCCTATGGTTGTGGAGCAGGACCAGCATTGAGCCAAGCATTTTTATCATCAATGTAATCCCCCAACTTATAATATGCTTGCCTACATAGTGTGCGCTTTATGCAAGATTTAAATTTCGTTTCATTCAGTTGTAGAATGGGGGGAGGAATTTTATTGTAACATTTTAAACAGTACCCCATGAAAGATGAGTCTACTTTAGCTAACCTGAAACCTGGCTGAACCAGTTGGTCCCTGTTTCTAGTATTATAGTGGTGCCGGTCACTTCTTTTACTAAATAAATGCAGATTTTTCCTAACGTACATGATATTTTCATAGATATATTGACAAGGTACAGTCATGATGTTAATTTCCTTAAACAGTTCTCTTAGAGAATCGCGCCTACGTAGATTATATATGGCTCTGATAGCTCTTTTCTGCAGAATAAATATAGACTCGATGTCTGCAGCCCGTCCCCATAGTAAAATACCGTATGACATAATGCTATGAAAATAACTAAAATACACTAGCCTCGCGGTATCTACATCAGTAAATTGACGGATTTTCCTGACAGCATATGCTGCTGAACTCAGCCGTCCTGCAAGAGATGTTAAATGAGAACCCCATTGTAGCCTTGAGTCGAGCGTGATCCCCAAGAAAACAGTTTCATCGACAAATTCAAGTTTCTCTTGATTTAATACTATGTCACAATCACTACATTTGACATTTGGTAGAGTAAATCTTATACACTTAGTTTTTTTCCCATTTAATACTAAATTATTAGCGGTAAACCAGTTATGGACCTGCATTAGAGCGTTATTTACGTCGTTGAGGTTTGTGGCACGTCTGTTTATTCTAAATATTAAAGAAGTGTCGTCAGCAAACAACACCATTTGCGGTTGGTTTTTAAACAAATGGGGTAAGTCATTAATATATACTAAAAAGAGGAAAGGACCCAATATTGAACCTTGTGGTACACCCATTTTTACTTTTAAACCCATTGAATTTACACCATTTACTTGTACTTGCTGCTGTCTATCATTCAAATACGATTTTACTAAACTGAGCGCAAGTTTACCTAAACCGTAATGTTCAAGTTTCAAGAGCAGGGTTTCGTGATTTACGCAATCAAATGCCTTCGAGAGGTCACAGAAGATTCCTATGGCATCTTGTGCCTCTTCCCACGCAGTATATATATGTTTTAATAAAGTGACACCGGCGTCAGTCGTACAACGTCCTTTGGTGAAACCATACTGTTTGTCATGTAAGATTTTATTGGTGCTAAAGTGGGTGAGCATTTGATTAAGCATTACCTTTTCAAACACCTTGCTGAAAACCGGCAACACGGAAACGGGTCTATAGTTATTGGTCTCTTTACTGTCCCCAGATTTGAAAAGTGGTATTACCTTGCTGTATTTCATAAGGTCTGGGAAGACTCCCTGGTCCACACACAAATTGAAAATTAAGGCTAAATACGGTGCTATAGTATCGATAATGGCTTGACAAACTTTAACAGACATTCCCCATAGATCTTCGGTTAATTTGATTTTGATTTCCTTAAAAGCTTTAATGACTGTTATGGGGTTTATATGCTTAAATTGAAACTCAATCGGACAGGCTGAAACGTTCGCCTTTAATAAGTCAATGGAAAGCAAGGGTGAGGAATTTAAGGTTTCGGTAGTTTTAAGCGGGATATTGGTAAAAAAATCTACAAATTCTTGAGCTACTTCGTTTTTAGAACTTAGAAGACCATGTGAAGTCTCTAGTCTGATATCATTATTATGTTTTTTATTTCTATTTGTTTCACTATTGATAATTTTCCAAAAACTAAAACATTTAGGTTATATATACTAAAATATTTAGGTTATATAGTTAATGAAAAGAGTCTTCAAACTGATCCCGGCAAACTTGATGCTATTAAAGATTATCCTACTCCTACTTCAGCTAAGTCATTACGCGGTTTCATTGGTATGTGTTCCTATTATAGGCGTTTCGTTAAAGGGTTTTCTTCTATAATTACTCCGCTTACTGCCCTTATCGGTAAGAGAAAGGGTAATGATCCAATAAGTTGGAATGATGCCGCCGATCAGGCTTTCACTAAGTTGAAACAAGCGCTAATCGATACGCCTGTTATGGCATGTCCTGATTTCTCGAAGCCGTTCATCCTGCAGTGTGATGCGTCAGCTGTTGGTCTTGGTTCGGTACTGACACAGAAGATAGACGATGTTGAGCACCCAATCGCCTATTATTCGCGTTTATTCTCTCAAACTGAACGCAATTATAGTACTACAGAACGTGAACTCTTGTCAGTTTTGGATTCAATTAAACATTTTCGATGTTATTTAGATGGTATGAAGTTTTCTGTCATAACAGACCATATGGCCCTTAAGTGGCTCCTCACTCTTAACAACCCATCTGGTCGTTGGGCTATTATTATCTCCCAATATACTTTTGATATGACCAGATGTTGTCTCACTTCAAATCTAATGGGATACTGCATAGTCAGCAGTTTGGTTTCACGAAGGGTAGATCGACAACGGACGCGGAAGTAAAACTCATCAGTCACATTCTGGAATCCTGGGAAAAGTCCCAGGACGCTATTGGCATTTTTTGTGATCTCTCAAAAGCGTTCGACTGCGTCGACTACAACACGCTGATCTGTAAATTATATCACTACGGAATTCGTGGACAACCTGCTGATCTTGTTCTTTCCTATTTATCAAACAGGCAGCAAAAAGTAAATGTAAATGGGGCGACATCCTCTGGGTCTATAGTCAGGATGGGTTTGCCCCAAGGTTCAATTCTTGGTCCTTTCCTATTTCTTGTTTATATTAATGATCTCCCATATATGATGGCCAAATTATCGGATATAATTCTGTTTGCTGATGACACTTCGCTAATTTTTAATATTCATAGGAAAGATACGGATGTCATACATGTCAACGAAAGTCTAACTGTTCTCTCGAAATGGTTCGCAGCTAACAATCTTTTACTGAATACGAACAAAACAAAATGTCTAAAGTTCTCTTTACCAAATGTAACTCAACGTGACCTTAATTTAAATCTTGACGGCAAAAAACTTGATGTTATCGCGGAAACTGTATTCTTAGGAATTACTATCGATTCAAAACTGCAGTGGGGCGCGCACATTGGAACTCTTTCGGGGAGGTTAAGCTCAGCCGCCTATGCAGTTAGGAAAATAAGGCAGTTGACTGATGTAGCCACAGCCAGGTTAGTATACTACGCGTATTTCCACAGTATTATGTCTTATGGAATTCTGCTGTGGGGATCGGCAGCAGACGTTGATTCAATTTTTATATTGCAAAAGAGGGCAGTCCGCGCGATCTATAAAATGGGTCCTCGCGAGTCCCTCAGAGAAAAATTTAAAGAGATCGATATACTGACTCTGCCTTCACTTTATATCTTAGAATGTATTTTATATGTCCGCAAAAACCGAGGGCTTTTCAAAATTAGAAGCGACTTCCATTATATAAACACACGTAGTATCACGAAATTGTAATACCCAAATTTAGATTAACAAAAACTAGTAAGTCATTTCTTATAAACAGTATACGCTTTTATAATAAGTTGCCAAAGTCAGTTATAGAACTGACCGACGGAAAGTTTAAAAATTGCATCAAACGTGTCCTTATCAAAAAAGCATATTACAAAATTAAGGACTATGTTGAAGATAAAGAAGTTTGGCTGTAGTTCCTTCTGCTCATGCGGCTTCCCTGGTAGCTCATAAACGACACAAATATGTGGATGTCTCTAACTATTCCGAATTTTATTTATTCTATTCTTTTTTTCTCATGTTTTACAATAGTTTTCAAATCATTGCACCGTTTATTCATTGTGCAGAATAGTTACAGTACTGATGACTACATTTGTGTCAATTGTTTAATTAATTGTTCTTAGTTTTATTTTTACTTTTGTATAGATTCTTTTTCATTCATATTTTTTGTGAATGTGTGGACATTGTAGGCTTTGTGTTATAGGAAACGACCAACCCGAACCGTGCCTCTTCTGTCGACGTTTTATAAGTGCCCATGTAGGCCTATGTAAAATAAAATATTTTGATTTTGATTTTGATATTGTGCATCGTAAAGGTTCGCAACATATAGTCCCCGATGTTCTATCCAGGATCCATGCTAATCCTGTGTCGTTTGACCAGGGTCCTGAACATACTAATGACCGTTGGTATAAGAAGGTATATATAGGTGCTCGAGACACGCCACAAATGTTCCCAGCATACGCTATAAATAACGGTGTCCTTATGAGACGCATGCCTGTTACTAGTCCTTTATCTTCTGAACCATGGCATGTGGTGTTACCAGCTGAAAAGGTTCCAGACGCTATTTGGGAAATTCACAATAGTTTTCCTTCGATACATCCCGGTGTTACTAAAACGTATATAAAGCTTAGGGAGTTGTTCTACTGGCCAAATATGTTCCGTGACGTTACTTCGACGGTAAGTCAATGTGAGGTTTGTAAAGCCTATAAAATTTCGAACACACAACCTCGCGGTCAGATGTGTTACCCTAAAGAGGTTTCCTTGCCCTTACAGATGATTTCTATCGATATAATTGGTCCGTTGCCCTGCGCTTATTATGGTTATAAATATATCCTTTCTATGGTGGATGTTTTTTCCAAATATGTTTGGCTAGTTTCTCTGAAAAGGATTGACGCTCTTTCTGTTATAAAAGCGTTAGAGTCTGAAATTTTCTTTAATTTTGGGGTTCCGCGTACTATTCTTTGTGACAACGCTACAGTTTTTCGTAGTAAAAAATTCCTTAATTTTCTCAGATCTTTCCATATTCAATCACCTACTTTTACGCCATATTATACACCCCAAGCAAATACGGTTGAACGATACAACCAAAGTGTTATTACGTGTTTAGGTATTTTGGTTGGTGAAAACCAAAGAAGTTGGGCTAAAATGTTACCTAAAGTTAAGCTTTACCTCAATTATTGTGTTAATCTAGCTACTGGCTTTACGCTTAACTTTCTTATGTTTGGTAGAGAGGTTCTTATGGATAGCAGTCGTGTATATAGTCAGGCTCGAAGCTCTAATTTGGCAGACAGTCGGGCTCGTCATGCTTCAAACCTATCTTCTCTCAGCGAAGTTTATGCAAAGGTTGCTGATAATCTTTCTTTAGCTTTTCTCCGTAACTCTCGTGCATATAATTCTAATCGATCAGCTATCACTCTGAATATTGGTGATATTGTATGGAGAAGGAACTTTTCCAAGTCTTCTGGAAATGATTTTTTCTCTGGGAAGCTTGCTCCACGTTTTATTAAGTGCCGTGTGATAAGAGTCATTTCTAGGACCACCTATTTGCTACAGGATTGTGATTCAGTCCACTCCGGACAATATCATATCAAAGATATCTTAAAATAAATTGGATTAAATTCTCTTTGTTCCATTTTAACATTGACATTTGCTTTCTAATCCTTTTTTCTCTTTGGAATATTTCTTTGCATTAGTTTTTGATTAGGTTAAAAACTTCATAGATTATCTGTTAATTGTGACATCTATTTATTTCTGTGTTATGTCAACTTGTGTTCTCAGGTTATTTTGTTTCTTTTAGTTTAACACAGATGGCGTGACATTCAACATTTAATTTTAAATTTGAATTTAAACTTGAGTTTTATGACTTGAGTTCTCCGATTTGAGTACTATGTCTTGAGTTCTTCTTTGACTTAATTAACTTAAGTTTTCTTTCTTAAACTTAGTTTTTTTTTGTCCAACTTGTCTTTTGTTTTTATAACAAATTTTTGGGATCCCCGGGTTTTTTTCTTATTAAGTCTTATGTTAAGTTAGTCTAGTTTTACTTAGATCCAAAGTTCACTGGTTGTTCTTCATAGTTATAAGGATGTGATAGGTTAGTGTTTGGTTCTAATTGAACAATTTATATTTAGATTTATGAGTTCGTTTTTTTCTTTTATATTCTCCATAGTTGTAATTGTGATATCGCGAGCTCGCGCAGATAACGTTTAGATGTGGAGGCCTCCGTGTTTATTCAGTATCTGTTGCACTTCGATATCGTTTGATTCAGATATGATTCCTGTTGTTGTTTTTGCCTGTTCCAATTTTTTCTTTTTTCTCACTCGTACTTTCGTCCTTTTTTTTCTTAGAAAGAGGGTATTGCTGCATTATCACGCTGATTATTGATTCGCCTGAATAAAAACTATTCCGTTCGTCTAAGTCGACCTCATTTCTAATTAAATTTCTTTTTCTTATTTCCGTTCAAATTTAAAAAGTATGATCATTCCATGGTTTGACAAGAGAAATTTTTTCTGGTGAATTTGCGTCGAATCTTTTGATAGGAAGCTTACATGGGTTTCTGTTGATAAAATACAACAAAATTATTGTGTCGAAGACGGGTTAATCTTTTCCCTTACCGTAAGAACCTAATAAAAGTTGTGGCTGTATCTATTAGCACCGTACTAGATAGTCGGTTGCATAAGTGTTTTTTACAAAGAACCGGTATGTATTTGAAACATTTTAAATTTTTACTGCTTGAAAGATTCTTTTTTGAGCATGGTGTTCATTTTCTCTTATTTTTCTCACCATAGATTCGCTCAGAATCGGTTCAGGGACTATAAAACTACCTGTGGACTGGTGTCCCGAGTACTTTCGGCGCCGCGTCTCAATACCGACCAGGGTTCGGGAGGCGCGTGCTAGCGGTTGACTCCGTGGCTTGCGACCGAAGACCCGGAGCAACAGCGCGACATCGCTGCGTGTCAAATACCAAACAAATTTTGTTTCTATCCTCTTTTTATGGTTATAGCAATAGTGTAGTTTTTTTTTGTACCACATCTTATATTTTTTTTAACTATTCGTGTTAAAAGGTCGCGGAATGAACTTTTTCCATATTTAAGCACGGATACAATTTGATCGCGCCTAGGGCCGAATAGGTGTTGCAACTCCTTCTCATCTTCTGGCTTTAATTTTCAAAATCACAGATCTTATACTATTCTAGACAATCCATTTCGCAACTTTTCTTAAATTCACATTTTATATCGCCAATTCCTTTATTTTCCCTTTGATTCTTTTTATTTTTTTATAAAAACATTTGTATTAGGTTTTTTTTATATCGGAAAAATTATACGTATTAATCATGTAGTGACGACTATTATTTTTATTTACGCTACAACGTGTACAAAACCACATTTGTATATCCCAGTACGCGGATGATTTTGCTATATATGTGCAGTGTTCTTCTGTTAGTGAGGGACAACGCAAAATACAGTCTGCACTTGATCTCATCAACAGCATGTTGACGAATGTAGGATTAAACATTTCCCCAAATAAAAGTAAAATCTGTTGGTTTAGAAGACCAGTTATAGAAGTATGTTTGAACGGGACCATCTTAGAGTTAGTAGATCACGTCAAGTAGGATTGTGGCTGGATAGAAGCCTTCGATGGAAGAAACATATTTGTGAGGTGTGTGAGCGAGTGCTTAAATTGATTAATATTTTTAGGGTTTTAGTGGGATGTATTCCCGTTGTCCCCGTAATCCGTGTCCCCGTCACGGGGACGTCAGCACGTCATATAATTCCTTACCGTTGTCCCCGTTATTTACATATGGGCAACGGGGACAACGGGCAGTTAAAATTTCAGGTATCGTTGTCCACTTAAAATTTTTATTTAAACGTATTATTTAGCGCGGCAAACCTAAAACTGAAATGAAAGATATTTTGTACTAATAGATTCAAAATATAGGAAGAAATCAGATATGTTTACACACCAAACTCTTCTTGTTCTTCTTCTTTCTTGTTGATTCTTGTTGATTCTTGTTGTTCGCCAGATTATTGAGAAAGCTCGTGAATTCAACAAGCCAACATACATCTGCTTTGTTGATTTCTCCAAAGTATTTGACTCGGTAAAATGGCCAGTATTGTCGAAAACTTTACTTGAAATGGGCACGCCGAAACACCTAGTTCATCTTCTGAGAAGGTTGTATGAAGAAAGCACAGCCTCAGTACGAACAGATGACATACTGTCCAGTCACTTCCACACCAGTGCAGGTGTCCGCCAAGGATTTATTATATCGCCACTCTTATTTAATATTTACACAGAGCTTATAATGCGCAAAACTTTGGAAGATTGGACGGATGGGGTTGCAGTTGGTGGCTACAATATTGCGAATTTGCGCTACGCAGATGACACCACTCTTTTTGCATCTGATGCTCGCCATATGGAAGATTTACGACGCAAAATGGAACAAGTGAGCCTTGAATTTGGATTAAAGATTAATTGCAGTAAGACCAAGGTGATGATTGTGGACCGTGCCAACAATAATTCGCCAGCAGTTACTCAGATCGCGAACTGCAACGTAGTCCAATCTTACGTTTTCCTTGGAGCTTTAATCTCGAATAAAGGCGGCTGGATTGACGACATAAAGAGACGTATGGCGATCATGAGAGAAATTAACAACAAATGAGAATAACTAAATACCTTATTTATTTTGATTAAGTTTTAAATGAAAGGGTGGAATGAAACACAAATGATTTGAATGTTATACTTACAAAAACATACAACATTAATATACCTATTTATCTATAACGACACAGAATTAACATAGTATAAAAACGATTTAGATAATAAAAACAAAAACAGGATTGAACTTAAAGTACATACATAATGAAAAAAAAACAGTTAAAATAAAATTGACTACAAACAGAACTTTAATTTTATACTTATTAATAATATCACAATTATTTATTCTCAGTAAATACTAGTTAAGTTTTTCAAGAAAATGTATGCGTAAATAAATGTATAAATAATGCGCATCCTTTTCAAAGTCACATTTTATAATAAGTTTCCTAAATACTCAATTGGGAAACAAACGCACATATTTCATTACTGTTATATACATATAAGACTTTATATTTTTAAGCGAATACATTCGTAAATTATAAATTCTTTTGTCGCAATCACATGTCTAACTATTAATTAGACATTGTGTTTTTTTTAAATTGTATATGTAGTCATTAGTTCCATTTCATTTGTATAGGTACAATATTCTCTCTATTATGGCACTCTCACTTCTAACTTTAACTCAACGGGGACAACGGGCATAATTTGAAAAGGATATTTTACAAAAAAATAACGGGGACAGCGTACGGGGACAACGGGAAGTAATTTTAATTATTTTATTAAATTCCCTTTTCTCCTTTAACGGGGACACGGCCTACGGGGACAACGGGAATACATCTTTAGTGGGACCTGGGTGGGGTGATCATCTTAACCACTTAAGAAGACTGTATATTTCCCTTATTCGTAGTCGTATCGACTTCGGTAGCTTTTTACTGGACAATAGTGCCAACACACATTTAAATAAACTGGATAGATTACAAAACATTTGCTTGCGATTAATTGGTGGGTTTATCAAAAGCACTCCGATTCACGTGATGGAATCCGAAACAATATTGCCTCCCCTTTTTATTCGCCGCCGATATTTAGCTGGTAAATTTTATTTAAAATCGAAGTGTTACCATTTTCCATTAATCGATTTACTGGATGAACTACATGGCCTTTGTAACAATAATCCTTATTGGAAAAATAAGAAAAATCCATTGTTAGTTTTGTCTCACGATTTTCTAAAGCAGGAACATATGTTTTGCAGCAATAAAATTGGCGTGTTTTCCATGGATACTTGGGTCAGCAATATGGACTTATCAGGTATTGTAAAGCCTGGTTTAGAGTCAGTGGATAAACCTAAGCATTGTTATAATGTAAATAACCTTAGATCAATATGTTGCAGATCTCTGAATACACAGTACTCAGGCTTTAACTGCATATATACGGACGGTTCTAGACACGAGAAATACTGTGGCGCAGCTTTTTTTCGATCCACAAATAGATGCTTCGTTTAAATTCAAAATTTCATCCAAAGTTTCAATAATGCATTTAGAGCTAATAGCTATAGCTGAAGCTTTGGCTTATGTCGAATCTTCGGATGGCGATCGATTTGTAATTTTCACTGACTCAAAAAGTGCTCTTCTCCATCTGATGAGATGCACGAGTACTTCACCTTTTAGGGGCCTTCCACTTGCGTATAATGTATTAAAGACAGTTACTGACCTTGTTGCCAAACGTAAAATTATTGTATTACAGTGGATTCCATCTCACGTTGGCCTACAGGGAAATGAGATGGTTGACCGTTTGGCTAATGAAGCGGGGTCTGATGGGGAAATGTATCCTTGTCCTCCTTGGCATATCGAGCTCTTACCCATAGTCAGAGACTGATGTATTCACGCATGGTCAGAATATTTTGATGAAAGGTCTCTGACTAAGGCTATCTGGTACAAAACGATTCATCCATCTCTTCCACGAGTGCTTTGGTTCAGCGAGGGCAGGATGAATAGGCAAGAAGTTGTGACGGCTTTGAGACTCCGATCCGGTCACATACCACTCAATAGCTTCGGATTTATGATGCGCAAAGTCGATTCACCAAATTGTGCTGTCTGTGGAGTGATTGAAGATGTGCATAATAATAATATCATGACGGAATGTGTTCGTGTGGGGGTCCAAAGGCGTCAAGTTTTTGTCCATTGTTTTGATGTAGGCTTCTATAATAGCATTCTGGCCTCACCATTGTCCGATGAGAGAGAGATTTAAACTCACATACACAAACAGCCAGACCCGGAACAACTATCTGTAGGCCATACAAATATTTGTTCCGTGCGGGGATCGAACCCGCGACACGCAGCGCAGCAGTCGATCGCTCAGCCACTGCGCCAACCGTGCCGTCAGACTATTATTATTTTAGCTATAAGGTTGCGGGTAGGCTAGTTTAGTTTAAGTTTGTAATTTAGTTGTTTACGATCATCGGGGTGACATATTCTTTATAGAAAAAACCCTGTAAATAAATAAAGATAAAAAATATATGTTATGTAATAATTGAATAATGCTGTATTTTGGATTGTTCTAATTTTTGTAAATCTAAGTATAAAGTGTAATTAGTTTAAGTTCTGAACTGTCGCATTATGGTAAACCATGTAAGGATAGTTTAAGGTGTTACAAATAAATACGTGGGACACTCAGAAAGTTTTGCGAAACTAAAAAAAATTGTTCTATACGTACATATATTTTTATTAAATCTTTTCAAAGTACTTTCCACCAGCCTCTATACAAAGATTCATGCGCCTAAACCAGTTTTCAAAACACTTTTTCCAGTCCGCCGCAGACACCTCGTTTACAGCCTGCTCGAACCCAGCCAGCGCATCTTCCGGCGACGAAAATTGTATCCCTTTGAGCTGATTTTTTATTTTTGGGAATAAAAAGAAGTCACACGGTGCTAGATCAGGGCTGTAAGGAGGGTGACCCAGGAGTTTGACTGGCGTGCTGTCCAGGAAGTCCCTCGTTTTGAGTGCGGTGTGCGCAGGTGCATTGTCGTGGTGGAGCAGTAGCCCGCGGAGCCCTGTGTTTGGTCGCTTGTTGCTTATAACAGAGAAAACTTCTGGCAAACATTTGGAAGTATACCATTCGGCATTAATGCTTCTTTGATCCCGTAAGGGAATTGATACCAAGTGGCCAGTCAAATTAAAAAAGCTAGCGATCAAAATCTTACCCCCGCTTCTAGATCGCTTCACTTTGGTAGGCGTTGGCTCATTTTGAAACACCCAAACAGTCGACTGGCGCTTGGTTTCTGGGTCGTATTGATAAATCCAGGACTCATCACCTGTAACGATGTCGTAAACACGCCGAGACGAGCCTGCTTCAAATTTGTTAAGCATATCACGGCACCATTCCACCCGGGCCTGCTTCTGAGCATCGGTGAGGTTGTGCGGCACCCAGCGTGATACTATCCTCCTCACGCGAAGATGGCTGTGTAGAATCTCGTGAACGCTTCCCGATCCAATCTTCAATATGTGTTGAATCTCCTGATATGTAATTCGCCTATTGTCTTGGATTAAATTTTTCACTGCTAGCACGTTTTCTTCGGTAACAGCCGTCAAAGGGCGACCGCTTCTTTCGTCATCCCCCAAAGTTGGTCGACCGCGCTTGAATTCGTTATACCAACGATACACGGTTGCCTTGGAAGGGCCTTCATCCATGAATGCCATTTGAAGTCTATCGTACGATTCATCCGGTTTCAGGCGACACTTGAAATCGTATAAAATCATAGCTCTAAAATGTTCCCGGCGCAGATCCATATTTCAGTGAGACACAATACTTTGAATTAACTCGCAAAAAATGTGGAGGGAAATTTTGAAATTGGAACTTACTTATTTTTACTTATAAATAATCATATTTTCGAAAAACATAATAACTGGCCAGTCTCCCATATATAAAAACTTTTTTTCGCAATACTTTCTGAGGGGCCTGGTAAATAAATTAATTAATTAATATTCACTCTGGCATATTGGCAAGAATTTAATAAAGGTTCACATAATACTAGTTTAACATTAATGCAGAAATATGACGTGGCAGGGCGAAGGTATGAGAGCGACTGGCGATGGCGAGGCGAGCGGTCTCCCGGCCCGGCAGCTATCAAAAGTGCACATCAGCATTTTGCTGCGCAAGGGTCGCTACACATTAAAAAACAAACAACAAAATACCTAATTCCAAAAAGTGAAAACCGGTTGGGGTTTAGAAATCTTACAGGATTAAAAGATCAAAATAAACAAAAATAAGTGAAAACTGGCTGAGGCTTGACCCTGCAAACCGCGATTAACGGGCGGTCGCTGAACCATCAGGCTACTTACTTCGCTAAATACTGGTCTAATGCTTTTCATGACTGCTTTCAGTTGACAAACAGTTAAGAACTATGGACATAGTGCAATATTGCTCACCTCCCAAAGTTATTTGCGTGATAATATATGTCGCCGCAAGAGCGTTTACCTGCTTAGACTATTCGTTAATCTAATTAAGAACCAACTCATAATTCTCATTTGTGATAATATTGATGAACTTGCCATGCCATCTGTGTAGGTAGTGGCAGTGCAATTATTATAAAGAATTAGAAACGTCCGTATCGATTATAAAGAGACTGAGCGCCATCTATTGGGTTGTGTGTTAACTACTGCTTAGATGGGGCTTGATCTTTCAGACAACTCATTGAGTAATTTATTAACTAAAGCCTTTAGCTAGAACTATAGTTACAATTAAGATTAGCATTTTATTAGGAGATTAAACGAACTTACCTGTAAGTGAAGTTCTATCTCAATTATACTCACTCCTTGTCCGAGACGGTTTACAGTGTAGTCACGGCCTTATTTGCCGGCACTGTCACATATTTTAAAGCTAATCAAAGCAATAAAAAAAAAACTCTGCGTGTTTCTGAACACACCTGTCAAAATCATTTCGTTTAAAGCGCATTTCATGAACAACAAATATATCTTTATAGGGAGGGTAAGAATTTACATTGGGAGGGAGTCCCGTCTCGGACAAGGAGCTTCGTATAATTGAGATAGAACTTCACTTACAGGTAAGTTCGTTTAATCTCCTAATTATACTCACTCCTTGTCCGAGACGGTTTACAGTGTAGATGTTTAAAGTCATGTTGTGAATGAAAGGCTGTTGTAATTGAAAGATAATTATTGGAAATTACAAAACATTACAATTATGTATCAAAGAACATGTATAAAAATTAATCTTAGGTACTAGATTCTATTTAAAGTATTGCAAACAGCATTACTAAAAGCTAGGGGGTCTTCTGTTACTGGTCTATTATAAAACCTAGCAAAGGTTGACGATGTGCCTGACCATCCTGCCGTCCTCCTAATGAGATCTATGCTAAGACCCGCCCTACTGGCCGCCGAAGTAGAAGCGTGTCTAGTGCTGTGTGCAGTAAACACGGAAGTATCAATACCTGCCTCATTTAATGTCAGTTTTATCCATCTACTTAGGGATTGAGAGGAGGCACTATGGTAGGGTTTTTTGTATGTAATTATTAAGTTATCTATTTCTTTTCTAATGTCTTTAGTTACATTTAAATACGACCTTATTGTGTGTACTGGGCAGATTTCTAATTTACTAGTATAGCTTTTTAAATGTAAACAGGGTTGAAGGGAATTTTTACTTGAAGTTTTAATATTGTCAGGTACTTTTATTTGTACTCCATCAGCTAAAAATGTTATATTTTTAATTTTTATTAGTGATAGTGTTTGGACTCTATGCCCTGTTGTTAAAGCCAGAATTGTTACCAGTATTCTTGTTAAGATATTTAATGAAAGATTCTCATTGGGATACTTGGATACTAGGTAATCCAATACCTTTCCCGGATCCCATGTAATACTGTATTTTGGGTTGGGAGGCTTCAGCCTAAATACCCCTTTGAAAAACCTTTTTAGTCTGTCGTCTGTACTAATTTTAGGCCCCATTATCATGGAGAGAGCAGATCTCGTGGTATTTAATGATCCATAAGACATTCCTTTATGAAAGGAGTCACTCAGAAATTTTAGTATAAAAGGTATGGATCCTTCATAGGGGTTAATCTTGTGAGTGTAACAGAACTCCCACCAAGCCTTGAGAGAGCAGTTATATTGTTTGACTGTATTGCTTGAAATGGAATTAAGCATTATCCCAAGAGCGGAGTTTGGAGTTCTGCGCCTTATAAATGCTTCGCTGATAGCAGCCCTGCAGCCAGGGTAAGATGGTGGTACATAGGATGGGGTTCCCTGTAAGGGGAAGTTAAAAGAAGTTTATTAGGAGGGAAAATAATTAAATCTTTCACTAGAAGTGGTTCTATTAGCGGAAACCACGGCTGAGATGGCCAATAAGGGAAAACTAAAATACCTACAGCTCTATCAGTCATTATTTTATTGACACATTTTAATATTAGGGAAAAAGGTGGAAAAGCATAAAAGAAAAAAGTTTTCCAGTCCAGAGTGAATGCATCAACTGCTAAAGCTTCTGGGTCTCTCCTCCACGAGACAAATTTTTGACATTTGTAATTTATTCTAGATGCGAATAAATCAATTTCAGGCTCCCCTAAGGTTCCCCTGATTTTTTCGAAACATATTTCAGATAGCTCCCATTCAATATTTACTTTCCTGGACTCAGTGTCTGCTTCAAAATTGTCTTTGGTATTTATATATGAAGCAAAAATCCAAATTTTTCTTTCCTCACACCATTGCCATAGTTCCCTTGTAATATCATTAAGATGTTTAAACTGTACTCCCCCCATTTTGTTAATGTAAGCTACAGCTGTTGTATTATCTACTCTGAGTAATATTTCACAATTTTGAAAATTCTTAGCAAAGCACTGAAGCCCAAGAAAAGCAGCTTTTAATTCCAAATAGTTGATGTGAAACTCTAACTCTTTGGAAGACCAAGACCCAGAAGCCTTTTTTCCTTCACAGACAGCACCCCAGCCCGTACGAGATGCATCGGTATGTATTTCCAGTTGGAATGTGTACTGTTTGATGGAGTTCTTATTGTTTATGTTTTCTGTCCACCACTGTAACTCAGGATAAATGTTTTCTATAAGTGACATTTTTTCATCATAATTTTCATTGGAATCTTGCAATGCTAAGTACTTTTCTCTTTCTACCAACTTTGTGTACACCCACCCATAAGGAACAGCAGGACATATGGAAGTTAAAGAACCTAAAAGTTGGGAAAATTCTCTAATTTTACAGATATTTTTTAATTTGAAGACATGCAACTTTTTGAGAATTGACACTTGTTTCTCTTTAGGTACTGAAATTGTTAGATCCCAAGAATCTATGGTAAATCCTAAATAGTCGCATGCCTGACTAGGTTTAAAAATACTTTTTTCATAATTAATAACAAAACCTAAGTTCTGAAATAATTTGCAAGCTGAGTTAACATTTTGAACACATGCATTTTTGCAATTATTAATGTACAAACTGTCATCTAAGTAATATGTCATTATTATATTTTCTTTTTCTCTAAGGTATGTAACAATGGGTTTCATAATTTTTGTGAATATCAATGGAGCAGTACATAATCCGAAGGGTAAGCAATTGAATTGGTATAATTTGCCTTCAAAATTAAATCTAAGATATTTCTTGGAGTGGTTAGAAATGGGAATAGAGAAATAAGCATCTTTTAAATCAATTTTTGCCATGTAACTATTTTTTGAAATTAGTTTGCAAGCTGTTCTATAATCCTCTAACTTAAAATGTTGGGTGTATATGTACTTATTGAGTCCCTTTAAGTTGAGTATAAACCTGTATTTCCCATTTGGTTTAGGTATGACAAAAATTGGGGATACATATTGATTATTTGTATGTGAACATTCAGAAACTGCACCCAATGATAGAAGCTTTTTAATTTCTTTTAAAATAACAATTCTATCATTTGCTGACCAATTTTGTACATGGGCTTCAGTTGGAGGTGGGTCAGAAGCAAAAGGTATTTTGTAACCATTAATCCACTGCAAGATAATAGGATCATTTGTAATTTTTTCCCAGTTTGAATTAAAAAATCTAGTTTTGCCTGCATGTACCTCTAATTGTGTCGCTGTTTGCGTGGTGGAGATCGTTTCCTCTGCTGCGGCTGCCTCTTCTTCTGTGGTCTCGGGTAAGGCTTTGCTGGCTGACGGTACTGGTATTGCCCGCTGCGAGGTTTCTGTTGAGGTGGCAGCGGGCTCCTGAAGTTTTTCTGTTTTTCTTTTATCTGAGCTCCAGTTCTCTGAATTGTTTGGGCTAATTTTATCTTCTCAGAGCAAGCACTTCCAAATAGCATCTCGTCTGACTTTTCATTTTTGATGGCGTCTTTGATCAGTGAACTGGTGCCTGCGAGTGCAAAGTACTTCCTTGAAGACAAGTCTTGGTGATAGATGTCTGTAGTAATCTTTGCAGCATCACTAAGGTACTCAATCAACTGTTTCGAGTTGAAGTTTCCCTTCATGACACTTGTCATGGCCTTTCCGATAGCTGTTAACTTTCCCAGTCAGTTTTTGCCTCATTACGAGTCTGTTGTCTCTTTTAATAGAAGTATCTGACATGACTGCTTTTATTTCAGGATTTAATGAAGGTGCTGTGGTGTTAAAATTTTCAGGGTCAGGATATTTTTTTGAGATTTCCTCTCTGGTTTCCTTTTTTAAACCTTCCATCATAATATTTTTCCATCTTGATGCTAACTGAGGATGGATCGGTTCACTGATCTCATTGGTGTCCGCACCTTCAGGACCCAAGGCCAGAAGAAGTTCTTCAGGCACTTCTTCATTGTCTGAAAGATTAATATGTTGTGTAAGCTATAGATATAAAATATTCGACTATGTCTATCCTCTGTGTGATAGCACTTGGTTTTGTTGGTTGGTCTATCCTCTAAGTGATAGCTCTGAAGTGTAATATTGAATAATTTTGAAATAGTTTCGCCCTTCCTCCCGGACCTCCGTTCAAATCGGACGCTCATTCTGCTACCGTTAACCATTTTTTTAACGTTTTTAAATTAATTTTTACTCAAATAATAACTTCAAAAAAATAGGAGTGCATAATCAGCAAGAGGTTTTGACTTCGAGGCAACTCAAAGTACGCAACGCGTGAACGAGTACACACCGCAGGCTGTGAGCGAGACAGCTATAGAGAGAGACAGGTACGCAACGTATTGTCAACGCCTACGCACTGTTGCTGTCTTGCTTTAACCCGATCGCGGGTACTATTGTCTATCTCTGTCACTGTACGATAGCAATATCGCACACATCTCCAGTGCGCACAACCACATATTAACTGTGTGTATGAATGAGACGTACGTGAAGCTTTATTACGCCCGCAATTTGCTGCTGCCCTGGTACCTAGCTTCGATAACTGTTGCTGTTTTTAGACTTACTCAAAGTTTTGAGGGTTTTTACTAAGTCGCACAAGGACGGAACGACAGGGGTACGCAGCCAGCTGGCGGCGTCTTCGTACTTGCTGATATCCTGGTACCTGTCTACGGCTGAGGATACTTGCTTTGTTGTCCGTCCGGCTGAGTACAACCGTATTTAAAGACATCGCTTACGTTAACATCTCTGTGGATTGCTGCCGCCCTGGTGTATTGGTTGACGGATTGTTTTTTCTTTGGCACATCTAACATTAAAATATAATGTCGCAAACTCCAAATTCATCACCTCAACGTGTTGCGTCAGAGCCGAACTTGCAAGTCATGACTGATAGTATCAGTAGTAATAATATCACCAGCAGGTACAAACGTAAACATGGAGAGAATCTCATGGAGGAAATGAAGGAACTTTTCAGTAATTTTACGGTACAACAAGATGCAAAACTCCACTCACTGCAAGATTCCATAAACGGCATTATTAAACAAAATAATGATTTTCGCGAGTCTTTTGCTATGATATCGGAACAGTACGATCTAATGAAATTAAAGCTGGAAAAGGTACAGGAAGAGCGGAAACAAGAGCTGTCTTACATACAACAATTGGAAGAAAAAATTGAAAGTTTAGAAAAGAGTAAGAAGAGTACCAGTATTGAAATTAGAAATATACCCGCTAAAAAAGGGGAAACGAAAGTGGACCTGCTGCAGGTTGTCTGTGCAGTTGGCAAAGGTATAAGCTGCCGAATTCTAAACTCTGATATCCGTGACATTTACCGTACGAATACCAAATCCTCAGCTCTCAAACCCATTATTGTTGATTTTGTTAGTGTCCTGCAGAAGGACAATTTGTTAAGTACTTATAAAAATTTCAACAAAGACAACAAAGGAAACAGGTTAAGTACTAATCACTTGGGACTCCAGTGCCCGCAAATTCCCATTTATATTGCTGAAAACCTGATATATAAAACAAAGCGGTTGTTCTACCTTGCTCGGGAATTTGCCAAAGTGAATGAATTTTCCTTCTGCTGGACAGCTCATGGTAAAATCTACCTTCGGAAAAAAGAAGGTATGCAGTCGATACATGTAAGGGCTGAAGGTGATCTAAGGACGATCAATTGCGACCAATGACTAGCAACAAAATGTAGAAATTCCTCTTTGCTGTCTCTGAATTTGGAATATGCATGCATTTCAAATTGTTTTTTGTTTTTAACTTATCTTTGTTTTTTGTCAAATATACTTTTAACACTTACTTATCATAATCTACTACATACCACATACTACATACACACACCCACTCATAAAGAAGACGTCGTAAAAAGTCTGAGTTTTAACATTTATCTCTCTCGATCATTCTGGCCACTTAAGTTCCCAATTAATAATAAACTTGAAATTCACTGTTGATAATATAACCGAGATATGTAATGATTTGGAATCAATTAGTGTCTCTAAGTCTTTCACCTGTTCTCCCTACGATTGTACCAAGTACGTTAACAAGTCCGATAAAAAACTTAATGTATTTCATATGAACATACAACGTTGTACGTAGCATAAACTCAAATTTTAACGAACTTACTATTCTCTTGGATTCGATAAATATACCTTGTGACGTAATTGTCCTGACGGAGTGCTGGCTTAGTAAGGTTGTAAATGCACCCACTTTGGATGGCTTTATAAACTACCAGTCATCCTTCTGTAACCAGAACGATGGAGTTATTGTTTATGTTAAATCACATTTAAAACACAAAATTACTCAACCATTGTTATTGGATGCTAATTGTCTGGTATGCACTAGTGGTGAAGTCGCTATAGTGGCAATATATCGTTCGCCAGCAAAAAAGAACCTTGACAATTTCCTTTTAAACCTCAATGATGTGTTGGTGTCTCTGAATGGATATAAAACTTTAGTCGTCACTGGCGATTTAAACATAGACATAATGCCAGAGAACTTAAATAACCAATCGGAGGAATACCTTAATATTATTTCGTCACATGGTATGTTACCTGCCCACGTCTCCCCTACAAGGGGGCAGGCGTGTCTTGATCATGTCATGTTAAAGACGCAAAAAAGTGCAACCACACTAGTGCTGGACACTTTGATCACGGATCATTACCCTACCATACTAAGTGTCGGCACGACAAATCCATCACCCAAACCAAATTATTACATTAGGCGTACCGATCAACAAGCTGTGTTAGATGAGTTGAGGAAAACAGACCTGTCTTATTTGTTCAATATTAACGATGCAAATGATGCCGCTGAGTCTTTAATTCATAAAATTTCATCCTCAATTGAGTTGCATACTAAAGAGGTCCTCATTCCGCACAAGAAAAGGATCATTAAACCTTGGGTTACCCCTGGACTTCTGAGATGTATAAAAAACAAAGACACAATGCACGTTAAAGCTCAAAAAGATCCCGACAATATGATACTTAGTACTACCTACAAACGCTATCGTAATTCTCTCAACAACTTATTGAAAAAACTAAGAAACACTTATGATCGGAACTTGCTTCAGGAGGCCAAGGGTAATTCCAAGGCAACCTGGGATGCCATCAAAAGTATTACGGAGCCGAAGCAACAAAAGACCGTACCAAATGAGTTACTGAGTTTGTGTGAAGACCCAAAAGAATCAGTTGATATAGTCAATAAGTACTTCGCAGGTATCGGGATAATACTAGCAGACCAAATCCCGAATTCTGCGTCTCCTACGTCACAAAACGTGACCAGTCCGTGTTACTCAATGGGTATGTTTGAAGTTTCTGAACAGGAAATAGAAACTGTTATACTAGGCCTGAAAAGCAATTGTGCGGTCGGTTGGGATGGAATATCAGTATCCTTACTAAAATCGGCCCGTCACTTATTAATACCTGGTATAATACATATATTTAACCTTGCAATTACTACAGGGACCTTTCCTAAAGTGTTTAAGAAGGCCATTGTTCACCCTATTTTTAAGAGTGGCGATAGAGACTGTGTCGGAAATTATAGGCCAATTTCAGTACTCACTACCTTATCTAAGGTTTTTGAAAAACTCATCAATAAACAATTAACCAATTATCTAATTAAAAATAATATAATTTCTCAAAACCAATACGGGTTTATTAAAGGTAAGTCAACTGAAGACGCGGTAATAGATTTAACAACGACTGTGATTCAATCTCTAGATAATAAATTAAAAACCATAGCAGTATTTTTGGACCTGTCGAAAGCTTTCGACACGGTTTCTATTCCTATCCTTTTAAAGAAGCTGGAAGCAGTAGGCGTAAGGGGCACTGTCCTAAAATTATTTAGTAGTTACCTTACAGAACGTAGTCAGTATGTCAGGGTCGGAAATTACACTAGCAATGAAGAGTTTCTCACATATGGAGTCCCACAAGGCAGTGTGCTTGGTCCCACCTTATTTTTGGTGTACATCAACGACCTGTGTCAACTGGCAATTAACAACTGCAGATTTATTACATATGCAGATGACACGGCGCTGATTGTACATGCCAAAGACTGGCAGCTAGCCTACACTGAAACTGAAAAGGCACTATCCTCCGTAATAACCTGGCTAAACGACAACCTATTAACCCTTAACGCAATTAAAACAAAATTTATAACCTTTTCTGGTTCCTCCGCGTCTCAACCTTCGGACTCCTTGAAAATTATTGCTCACACCTGTCGTCAGTCTAGTCCCAATTGTGACTGTCACCCACTCATACGAACAACCGACATAAGGTATCTGGGAGTTCAAATTGACTCCCTCTTTAGTTGGAACAAGCATATAGGAAATATAGTTTCCCGTACAAGAAAACTTCTGTACATTTTCAAAAAATTAAGGTCTTCTGCTGACCTAGACACTTTAAAGCTAGTGTATTTTTCCCTAGCTCAATCTATACTAATGTACTGCATACCGGCGTGGGGGGGCACGTTTGCTACTAGTATGCTGCGAGTGGAGAGAGCGCAAAGAGCGGTTCTTAAAGTACTCTTAAAGAAGCCTATTAGGTACCCGACCGTAAGTTTGTACCAACAATGCTCCGTTCTTACAGTAAGACAGCTCTATGTGCTTCAGACCGTCCTGCGTAAGCATGCTACAATCCCATATAACAAGCGCAGGAAGGACATAGTGTGCGAAATTCAGTCGCATAGAACTGCTCTCGCCAGTAGAAATTTTTATATAAATAGTTCTCGTCTCTACAACCGCATCAACAAAATAGCCTACATACATGACCTAACAAAAAATAAGTGCAAAAAAGAACTACACATCATCTTACTAAAGTTAAATTACCGGGAGACTGAAGATCTTCTCAAACCAATCCAATAGACGTATTTAAAAAACAGACACATACAGACACATACATACACTAACACATACACTCACTAATACACCCACCCATACATAATCACTCACCCGTGCATTGTCGTGCACGCATTCTCACAAATGTTCAACTTAAGTAAATAAGTAGCTTAATTTTAAATTCTACCTCAGTTTATAGTATTATTTTTAATTTTTAGATTTGTATTAATTATAAATGACTTTTACTGTTTATTTTTTACGAGTTCACTTTGTAGCATTTTTGAGTATTTTTATGTACACATTTCGGAAGGCGCTGGTGTCTGTGATACAATGAATTTCATTCATTAGTACAGGCACCAACGATACACTTATGTCTGTGATGTTCCTTTTTTTAATTGGTAAAATTTGTATTTGTGAACCTAAAAATGTGTTTTTCTGAAATAAAAATTTATTATTATTATTTATTATTATTAGTATGTCTATCCTCTGCATGTGATAGCTCACTATTTAATTGTAGCAATGTCTACCCACTATAGTAGTAGCTCTTATGCCAGTATCTGGTGTAGTGAATACGTAGGTACCTAACCATGTACAAACACCCATGCGTTTGAAGTTTAATGCCTATTTAGATAGGTAGTTATATGTATTATGATAAGTAGGTACCTGAGATCTCCAAGGGCAAGTCCAAGTCAGCATTCATCCGATTCAGCGTTGGTGGTCCCACCGAGGCGGCCCTCTCTCTAGGAGGGGAGTTCGTTGGTGTGTGACGACCATCTTCTTCTAATTCCTCGTTTTTCTTCAATCGTTTCTGCCATTTTTTTAGTTTATGTCTGATTTTTTCGGTTTCTTCTTCTTTACTTTTTCGTTTTCCCATCGTTAATCAGATTTGTAAGTATTTCGAATAATTTCGCGGAACGTGTTCGGTTGAAGTTGAAAATTTTGAATAAGTTTTCACTTTGACACTTTGTAACCACACACAAACGGCCAAACTCGGTTTTGCCTGGGTCATATCCGGAATCAGCGTTTCCGTTTCCGTTTCGAAAATCAATAATGTCGTCGATAAATCAATTTGATCAAATTGCGAATTGTTTATGAACGTAAATTTACCAGACAGAACACAACAAACGTGAAAATAACGCCAAAGTATGTTTTCTACATATTCCCTAATGATCTAATACTTCTTATCTTCGCATTTTAAGTAAATAAGTAATAAAAACTCACCGGAACTGCCAAACATGTTTCGTTGTTTTTGTTGTATGTTCCTCACTTACCGTTACCCAATTCGATTTTAGGACTTTTTTTGTCGTTGAAGTACTATCTTGAATAGATGTAAAGTTGAATAGGCTAATTTTGACCTAATAAATATCATTTTTAATGCTAAAACTCACTTAATTACACAAAAAAAACTATTTTTATTTACGGAAGCGTTGCGACAGCGCCGTGCACAAAAACCGTAATGATTTTGACAGGTGTGTTCAGAAACACGCAGAGTTTTTTTTTTATTGCTTTGATTAGCTTTAAAATATGTGACAGTGCCGGCAAATAAGGCCGTGACTACACTGTAAACCGTCTCGGACAAGGAGTGAGTATAATGATAACTGGGATTTTAGCAATGGCAATTTAGATTTTAACAATGGCAATATTTAATTTAAGCAAGCAATTATTGTTGTATAAAGTAATTAAGCTTTAACTTAATAACGCCTTTGCATTTGTCGATATTGGTATTGTTTAATTACTAAAATAATTAATGGTGAAGTTAGTATTGTTTAACTGAAGTTTTAATGAACTTACGATGTAATAAATTACTGTACTGAACTATTGACAAACCAAACCAAACCAAACCATCAAACCATTCAAACCATTTTCAGTCTCTGTAATTGCAATCAGTCAAAATTTGTCACCTTTCTAGTTTTATTTTTGCCATATAATATTAAAAACACAAATATCTATATATATATTTATTTATGTATTATATTTATATTATACATGTATATGTACATATCTGAAGTGATAACTTAACTGTTGTTATTTAACATTTTTGTGTAATAAGTACACCAGTGACTACCCCCTTTTTTATTTATATTCCATAATGTCCATCCAAAGGTTGTCTGGAAGATATCGCTATCAGCGATAAGACTGCCGTTGTAACCATAAGATTAGCAGTTTTGTAAGCCCGTTATTTTTCATTTTTGGTGTACAATAAAGTTTTATTCTATTCTATTCTATTCTATTCTATTGAGTGTGTGTGCGTTGCGTACTTCCGCTCACTCAGAACCGCAGGCGAAACGAGCAAGATGTCGTTCGAGCTAGCTCGCGAAGTCGCGATTAGAGAATTGAAATATTAATGAATTGAAAGTAGTTTTTGAAGTGAGCAATAATAAGTTATGTTAATAAGAACTGTAATAATTGAAAGACAGATCCAAAAGACACACATCAACCATGTTTGTGAATGGGCGGCTCAACTTATGGAAAGTTTATAAGTGTTAAAGTGCCTGTAACTGGTTTATTAGAAATAAACATAAGGAGTGTTGTGTGTAATTTCAACAACCCATCCACCTAATTAGCAATAATGAAGAATAAAGTTGCACAGTTAGCGACTGAAAGGCAATATGGCGTCGATATTCATTTATGGTGGAATCCCCGCCTTGATATATACATATATAGCCTATGTCCTTTCCCAGGTCCAAATCGATCTTCTAGCCGAATTCCATTAGGATCCGATCAGACGTTTAGTCGTGAAAAGGTAACAAACAAACAAACAAGAGAAACAGAGTGACTTTGGCATTTATAATATCAACAAGTATGGAAGTATGGATATTAGCATGGATAATATAGATTTGACTGTTGGAAAGAATTATTGGTAACTTAGTACATAGTTACACCTACACGTCAGCGCAGTTTTCATTCTACACAGCATTTATTTTTTTTGTAAATCGCGCAGAATATATTTCTGTTGCGTTTTCAAGGGCCGCAAGTACATGAAATAAAAGTCAAAAGTTACAAAAATGAACAATTTATTTATAAAATACATTTTGTGCAGGTGTATACAAGGTGAGCCGGTGGGGCCGGTGGGGCCGGTGGGGCCGGTGGGACCGGTGCGCGTCTAGGAGCGCAGGTAGTGGCGCGGCGTGTAGACGCGCGTGAGGTCACGCTCGCTCATGGTGGGCACGCGCGGTTTCAGCTCCGGGATGATGGCGCTGCCCAGCACCGACAGCCCGTTACTGCCCCTGTGCACAACACGCACACTCTTCAACCACTGCGGCACTTGCACATATTAACATTTGGCAGTAATTTCGCTCGCACCGCGCACGCGGTCACAACAGTGTCAGTCTGGGTCGGGATTCATAAAAATATAATAATTATACTAGCGACTTCGTTCGCGGGGAAATTTTGATGGGTTTTAGGGGTATGAAAAATAGATGTTGGTTGATTCTCAGACCTACCCGATATGTACACAAAATTTCATATAAATCGGTTCAGCCGTTTTGGAGGAGTTTGGTTACAAACACCGCGACACGAGAATTTTATATATTAGACTAGCTGTGCCCGCGACTTCGTCCGCGTGGAATTTAACAAAAAAGTGATTTAGCTTTTTTCGTTTTTGCATTTCTATTTTAATTATTTTAGAGTTTTTCTAAAATATAAACCTAAGTTACTCCTTATTACATCAGCTATCAGCTAGTGAAAGTCCCTTCAAAATCGGTCCAGCCGTTCCAAAGATTAGCCGGAACAAACAGACAGACAAAAATTGTAAAAAATGTTTTTTTTTGGTATTTGTACCGTCACCGTATATGCATGTAGTAAAAATCGGTTATTTTAATATTACAAACAGACACATTTTTTATTTATTTGTATGTATGTATAGATTATACAGTGAGTCTTCTAAATGTGCACATATCGAAATGAGGAATACTATGCTTAATTTTATCGACGGAAAACATATATAAAATAAATTACTTTTTAAAAGCATTTTTTAAATTCTTGTTCTCTCCTTGCCCCCTCTGTAAATAAAACGGTATTTACCTTTTAAACTAAACGATCAATCACGATTCATGATTAAATAAACTCTGGTATGATTGGATAATATAACAGTGCGTCTATATAAAATGAAAATTCTACTAAGGAAACTATTGCATTTTACAAGTATTTTTCATTTTACAATAATTTTAAAATTTCCCAACAAATGCCCCTATTATTTACCTTTTTATTACTTACTCAAAGTATTCTACATCGTATCAGCATACTAAAACTAAAAATACCACGTTTTGAACAGACTCTACCACAACATTTCCTATGTTGTCAGTTACAAAGAAAGGCTTTGCACACGGCTTCAAACATACAAAAAGTTTTTTTTTTAATGTTGTTTCCGTCTTTAAAGTTAAGCATAGTTTCCCTCATTTCGATATGTGCACATTATGAAGACACACTGTATATACGTTGACATCACCACATTAACATTATAAACATTAAATTAATCTAACTTTATAAGAAATAGCTTTAACCGCAGCTCGTTATCTTTATAATAAAGCTTATTTAAAATTATGAGACTCGGAAGTGTTATTATTTTAAGTTTAACAATAGGGAAGTTCTTAGCTCGAACGCAGATTATGTGCCTGTTGACTAGAGGCCTGCCCGAGACTTTAACTTTAGGTTTGATGAAATACACCACAAAACACCAAAGACCGCATGATCAAATAAGAATTAACTCAGTAGAGTTGTAAGTCAGACGTTAGGTGCGCTGAATATATATATGAGCGATGTACATACCTGATGGGCGCGGCTTCGGCGTCTGGTAGCCAGCAGTGCAGGGAGTACCCCCGACGCGTCTGAAACAACCGCCTTCTAGGTGTAAATGCTTGCCAACGTCCAGCACTAACTAGTACGCGAATCTGTCGGCGCGGCTCTGTCGGCGCGAGGCGTGAGGCGTGAGGCGTGAGGCGTGAGGCGCGACAGGCGCGGTGTTCTGCATAGGAGTGTTATACCTTGACGGAGCTCTTGAGCTTGCTGCGCGAGGCGCGGTACGTCTCCACGTCGGGGAGCGGCTCGCCCGACTTCTTCGAACTCTTGGAGGCAAGAATGGAAGAGTCTGTAATTCCAACCAATTTATTTGATTACGCTAGTTAGTTTCACTTACCAAAATCTAGTAATTCATAATACTACGTTGCAGTTTATAGCGTAGCGTACATATTAAATTTAAACGCATAATTATATTTACTACAGAAAGGACAAAGGCTCGGGTCCATTCTGTACAGGTTTTAATTAAATCAAAGTAGCTCATTTGAGAGCCGATTTATGGAAATGTAACTTCATCCATAATTCCTCGAACAAAACCTTTGGTTTCTCCGAAGAGGTAAGTATCCGCAAAGTAACCAGGCTACGGACCCTGAAAGGTCTGCATCGGGTCCATGCAGGTCCCGAAAGAAACATGTGTAAGGCTCCTTACTCTGCCATACCTCTCTGCGGTCATTAGTGTCAAGCACTGCAGGTTAGCGCCCGTTCTTTTCAGCCAAGGAGACCGGGGTGACCCTTGTCCATCGCGACCACATCTCGAACCATCCCCACGTCGGCTTCTAGGAAATATTCCCTGAGACTGCATACCGAATATACCGATAACCGAAACGAATACAGAAAAAAACAAAAAGCTCGACCTCCATACCACCGCGGGATTTACAGTCTCATAACCGAAGAACATGGGTGATGCGCTCGATATACCGCCAACAATGTACGCACCTTCCTATCTAGGGCGGTTTGAGTCCATTTGAGTAGGTATGTAAAATAACTCACATTTCTGCAAAAAATAAAACCGACAGAAAAAAGTTTTTTTTTTGCGGTGATTTAATCAATACATTCAATTATACTGCGTTTGGTGCGCTCTTGGCCGATTTTTAGTTTTGTTAGATGTCTGTCATTTGATAGTCGATGAACAGAATGACCAAACTTGTCTAATGCTTTGATGCCCTTTTGTTTTCTCTTCCTTGATTTTAAAATGATACTGTCAATTGGTACTTTAGTTCTTGAGAAAAAAACCGATAACGAATGGACTGCTGATGGAATGGCTAACTGGATAATGGATTTTTTAACTGTTTATTAAACTTTCAAACTAAAATCGACTCGAAAACGGCTTGAGTCTGTTGGAAAAAACTGTTTGTGCCCGTTATGATTATAACAAGACGTCCTCCTCGCTTTTACTGAACGGACATTAATTTAATCTTTTTGTGACCGACTCAAACCGAATTCGATTCCCTATTAATAGTAATACCAAGCGCCTCCTTCTTCATGGTGAGCGTCAGTTTGCTGGAGTCGGTGCGCGCGAGTCGCGCGAACGAGGGCGGCGCGGCGGGCGGGAGCGGGGGCGCGCTCCGGCCCCCGCGCCGCGCCACCCGCGCCGAGCACGCGCACGTGGCGCAGTGGCGACACGTGCACTCCTGGACAAATATTACACAAATCAAATATCGAGAGACGGTACCCCCAGCCTAGGTTATGATGCCGATGATGGTACAGCCAACTGCATCAGAGACATTGACAGCACCTTCATGTTGTGGCCCACTGGGTGCCTGAGTGCGTAACTGAGATATTAATAATAAAGATCTGTTCAAAAAATGCTTAAACAAATTTCTGCTTGCAAAATGGTATGTTTATTACACTATTAACGATTATTTAATGAAAGATACTAGACCTGCTACATCTTTTATTTTATTTTTACCTAGCTGTCCGGCGCAACTTCGCATGCGTCACATTTTCCCCGTTTTGAATGATTTTACTATTTCACAAATTATTAACTTATAATTAAAATACTGGTACGCCCGCGCCATCGCCATTAACGGCAAGACATAGCGTTCATATAATTAATATTGACATTACTTATGTTCTACAAATAAAAATATTTGAATTTGAATTGAACTGTGCTTTATAGTGGTAGTGTAAGCACAGTGTGTGGATACCTACCTACGTGTACATACATAGTACTTACTTGTGAGTTTTGTACCAAGTACGTAAAATAGTCGGGGACCAAACACATTCAAATATTAATTAAAATCTTTTAATTCTCTTTGTCAGGGTCTCAGAAAAAACTCTATCTCACACAATTTATTTGAGAAGAATACTTCGCACAACATGAAATGTTAATGGTATTTTTCCTGTGCCAGAACGAAAACCCTCATTAAAGTACTAAATAGTTTGTTTACTACACTACACTAGACGTACTGTCGGTCTTATTCGAAACGTTCGCACCGCCCGCCACGCCGCGCCGCCGCACTATGGGCAAGCCCCATACTAAGCCGTCTCAAAACCGTTTCAAGTAATAGTCGTTGTTATGGAAAAGAAATAATAAATTAATATAGTTTAATAGATAAGCTTTTTATTTGTAGGGTTCCATATCTTGAAAGGAAAAAACGGAACTCTTATGGGATCACTTTGCTGTCCGTCCGTCCATCTGTCTGTCTGTCAAGACCCTTTTTCTCAGGAACGCGTGGAGGTATCAAGCTGGAATTTATATCAAATACGCAGGTCTACTGTCCCTTAAAGCTGTAAAAAAATCAAACTTCTAAGCCAACGCAATCAAAAGATATAGTCGTTTATGCCGCAGACACTCGCAAGGGAATCAAAACCTACCCTGTGGTACCTACCTACTTCCCGTGAACTCAGAATCTTGAAATTTGGTACGAAGCAACGTCTTAAAGCACAGATAAAGGAAAAAAATCGAAAACCGTAAATTTTTTGTAACATCATATTTTATAATAAATATAGAAACCTTCGGTGTCCGAGTCCGAATCGCACTTGGCCGGATTTTTTTTTTTGTTAATCATTGTGTATTTAAAATAATAAGCATCAAAACTAACTCATGTTCAATAACGTAAATTTTGACGCAATACGTTACTACAATTTAACGCCACATTACGCGAAAGTTTTTGATTTAAATGTACAAGTATTATACATTTTTGGAATGCTTATAATCTCCACATACCGTTTCATAATTCATCATCATCTTCATTTCAGCCGAAAGACGTCCACTGCTGGACATAGGACTCCCCCAACGCCACATTGACCTAAGGGGGGCTTTGCCATAATCGCCATGCTTGGCAGGCGGGTTGGCGATCGCAGTACGGTTGTTACAAAAGCACAGAGAACACTGCTGCCCATTCTCTGGCAAGTCCCTTAGTCGCCTCTTACGACATCCACGGGAAGATATAAAATAAAGTGCACCTCACCAACATTAGAGGGCAGCACTCACATCTCTCTGCAGTCCACTACCACCTAGAGACTGAGAAACCAACGCTGTTTTTCCTAACGGAGACGCAGATAGCGAGCCCGTCAGACGTGTCGTACTTATCTTACCCAGGGTACACCCTGGAGCACAATTTTAACCACGCGCGGGAGTGTGTTTGTACTCCCGTGACGACTCTTGCTATCGGCGTCTCCAGATTCACGACGTTTTGGGCAGTGGTGGGCACAGGTCTGGATAAAATTATCTACGCCTGTGTCTACCGTTCGCACAGCGGAGATCAGGAGACAACCAGGCTCACAGAGTACCTTAGTGAAGCGGCTGATGCGGCACAGCAGCGGTACCCTTCCGCACAATTAGTGTTACTAGGGGACTAATGTCCACCATCAGTAGTGGCTCTTCCCATACCAGTGCACCGATCATGCTGGGCGGGAGATGCGTAAGCTTTCGCTAGCGCTAAACCTCACCCAGCTGGTCCAGAGAACAACGAGGTTACCAGATGTAGATTCGCACACGGCTAATTGCTTGGACCTTCTGCTGACAACAGATTCAGACCGATACTCCGTGTCGATAACTTCACCTTTGGGTAGTTCCGACCACTGTCTGGTGAAGGCTGTGTCCGTCTACTCCCCGCCCGATCCCAGCCTGAGAGGCACCCGGCGCGTTTGGCGGTACAGGTCAGCAGTTTGGGATGGGATGCGTTTTTTCTTCGCATGCTATCCTTGGCGGCCTACTTGCTTTTCTTCGGCTGACCCTTCGTCATGCGCGGATGCGAGTACTATATTCCGTTCTCTGACATAACAATATCTAGCGAACACCAGCCATGGTTTGGTGCCGATTATGTTATTGGTTTGGTGCCGACGCGCCTAAACATGAGGCCTACCTGGCATGGGTCGACGCTCGATCGAGCAAAGCGTGTGGTGTGGGTCAGAAGAAAAAGGCCTTCAACAGGGCTGCCAAGTCCTGCAAGAAGGTGTTGGGAGGGGCTCGGTTCGACCACATTGGCCGAATAGGGGCCAAGCTTGCTTATTACCCAACAGGTAGTAAAGCGTTTTGTCCCTGGCCAAGTCGGTCGAGTCGCACTTCTGCCGTCCCTCAATACCACCACTGCTGAAACCTGACGGGTCGCTGGCCCACTCCGCTGAGGAGAAGGCAAATTTATTTGCCTCTCTTTTTGCGGAATCTTCACGTCTGAGTCCTGGTGACGCGCGGCCCCCTCCTTTTCCTGATGGATGCGAGACGAGTATGTCGGATATTTGCATCAAACAAGAAGACGTTCGTAGGGTGCTCCGCACTCTCGACGTGAACAAGGCTAGCGGCCTTGACAGTATACCAGCAATCGTTCTTAGAACCTGTGCGCCTGAATTGTCTCCGATCCTGACACGCCTGTTCCTCCTCTCATATCTCTCTTCTCCTCTGTATGAGACTGGAAAAGTGCCGAATGCATAGAAGCCAGCCAACATACAGCCCGTGCCCAAGAAGTGCAGTCGAGCCGACCCGGTCAACTACAGACCCATCTCTGTAGCATACCTAGAAGCTTACGATATTCTTAGTGACCGCCAATACGGCTTCCGCCGTAATCGGTCTACTGGAGATCTTATATCGAGAGGCACGGGGAAGCACTTGCCGTCTCCCTCGATACCTCGACATCTCTTTTGATAGGGTCTGGCATGAAAGCCTTATTGGTAAGCTTCCTTCATTTGGTCTGCCCGGTGGTCTGTGTGATTGGATTGCAGACTTCCTAAGGGATCGGTCCATTCGAGTGGTTATCGATGGCTGCTCGTCGGACCAACTGCATATTAATGCCGGGGTCCCTCAGGGGTCCGTACTCTCCGCAACATTGTTTTTGTTGCACATTAACGATCTGCTAAGACCTTTGGGTATGCAGACGACAGCACTGTTGCTGAGAGATACTTGTCTAACGCACGGGCTACTGGGCCTCAGATCCGGTCTCTCCGTGAGGCCATGGTGGAGCGTTTGAACCTGTCCTTGCAGGCAGTCTCCGAATGGGGCGATGCCAATCTGGTCAGGTTTAATGCCACTAAAACCCAGGCGTGTCTTTTTTCTGCAAAAAAGAGCCAATTTCACCCGGCTCCAACTTTCCGAGATGTAACCGTGCCGATAGCAGACCATCTTAAGCTTCTTGGCGTTACGTTGACATCAACCCTCAATCTTGGCTCATTTGTTGAGGCAAAGGCACAGCTGGCCGCCAAAAAGTTGGGGCCTTGCAAAGATGAGAAGGTACTTCACGCCAGAACAGCTGCTCAATTTGTATCGGCAATGAAAAGCGGGCCAAGAGGCTCATTGGCAATGATGCATTGGTCAAATCAAAGCTCCAGAGCCTTGAACATCGTCGCCGAGTTGCCAGCTTATCGGTTACATTTCAGGGAGTGTGCGATGGAATTGCATGATCTAATTCCGTCTAGCCCGTTTCATCATCGAACTACCAGACGTACGGCGATGCGCCATCGGCACATGGTGGACATCCGACCTATACGCACTAAGCGTTTTGGGAATACTTTTATAATACGTACCGCTAAGGAGTGGGATTCCCTGCCGGAGTCTGTGTTTTCCAATAGCTACAATCTAGGGGTCTTTAAGTCAAAAGTGAATAGGTTTTCTTCTAGGCAAGCGTGCTTCATCGTCGACCACTTCGTCGCTTACCATCAAGACAGTGAGATAGTGGTCAAGCGCGAGCCTATAGATAATAAAAAAACAATGGGTTGGTGCTATTCTTTACGTCCGACACCATACAGAACATCATTTCATAATATTATATTTATTGGTTTAATAAAATAAACTTAACCAATATATTTTAAGACGGTATGTTTTTAGGGTTATTTTTTTAAGGAGACCTTTACCGCTTGTCCTGTTTACGCAAGGAGAAAATAAAACTTGCTCATACTTGCTCCTTTTCTGACACGGTGCCAAAACATATTGCGAGAAAACATATTTATTTTTGACGTGACAACGTCTAATAAATCGACGCACGCCGGCTGCATGTACGTTTAGGGGAATGAGGAACAGGGTGTAAAGTTCCTCATCCCCGGTGGTAAAGGGAGGATCCTCCGGCCGGACAGGTGTTATGTCGGGCGGGCAACTGCCCGACAGTTGTAGTCGGGTTTTTCTATATACTCTTAAGTCGATGTAAACTTTGCATGTGAGATGTAGGAAATTGCTGTTAGTTCTTCCGCCGTGTCATAGATGGCGCTGTAGTACTTTTTGTAGTAAGTTGCTTTTTGTACGTCGCTACATCACTCCCCCCCGGAGACCGGAGGTCGATCGTCGAATGAGTCTTGAAGTATTTTGCCATGCCAGTTTTGAGCTCGTTGCCGCATTGTTCACTGTGAGTCGGAACAGTCTGCGGTGGTGAGGCGAATCCCAGTGAGTCGGGGCCGGCGTTGCGTTTGCTCCAGTGCGTCGGACGTGGTGCAGCGCCGCGATGTGGCAGACAGCTAGAGAGGTGTCGACCGGGAGGTAGAAGCTCTCGACCGGCCGAAAGTGCAGTGTGCTGTGCCATGGTCGCTTCAAGAGAGGCTGAGGGTGCTGGCCAGGAATGCGCTTCCGCTGCATGCTGGTGGACAGGAATACCCGTTTGAAGCTGGCTGGCTGTGGGACTCGCTGCTCGAAGGCTTGAGGAAGTGATGTTGATGATGATGACGTCACGTTGCTCGAAGGCTGCGCTGACGTCCATTTCGGGGTCACCAGTTTAGGGGAATGAGGAACAGGGTGTAAAGTTCCTCATCCCCGGTGGTAAAGGGAGGATCCTCCGGCCAGACAGGTGTTATGTCTGGCGGGCAACTGCCCGACAGTTGTAGTCGTGTTTTTCTATATACTCTTAAGTCGATGTAAACTTTGCATGTGAGATGTAGGAAATTGCTGTTAGTTCTTCCGCCGTGTCATAGATGGCGCTGTAGTACTTTTTGTAGTAAGTTGCTTTTTGTACGTCGCTACATACGAAAAAGGATGACTCATTGTTCCGTTACGCTCATTGTACGCTTATTGTACCTTGAACTGTTTCGTCGACTATAAAGTGAATTGAAAAGATAATGTGGTTTTAATTGCTTAACAACAATTTCGGCTCTAGAGGTTAATTATTCTTGTAGTATAATTTCAAGTATTTATTCTTTTATTATTAAAAAAAGTAGCATCAGTCGGCGAGTGCAGTAATATTAAGTTATTTACAATTGACTAAAAGATTATGGTGATTCATATAATTATTGAAGATAGATATTTGATGTTCATTGTAACTTTGTTATGACGTTGTCACGTTATACTATCGTCCGTAAACCAACTTTTCAGACAACAAATTTATTAAATTTATTTTTATTTCTCTTATAATCACTTGTTTTCTATTGAAGTCAAATAAAAAAATCATTGAGTACTATGGTAATTTACCTATCGGACAATTGTCCGAAGACGCGCAAGAATCCCGAAATAAGGATTAGGTACTTACAAAAAGTTTAGACTTCATCATTCTAGAAACTGTCCAAGAGTGAAGCTACCAATGAAGACGTGTTCCATATCTTAAAGTACACTTTTGATCCATACATAATTATTGTTGTACAAGTTTGAGAAATACCTCAGAAACAATAAGTATCAAAAGAACTTTTCGATGAAGCCAAGGCCCTTCTTGCTGTCAACGAAAATCTGTAGGAACTTGCTGAATTTTGTAGGTAGGTACATTGTCGCTTGGTACTACTTATTTATATTCCAACTTATTTAAATAAAATATATATATATTATTTCCATTAAACTTGATATATCCAAGTAAATGTGTGCAAAATTACAGCTCATTTCGTTTTAAAACAACTGAGATTGACAGACGGAGTTTTGAGACGGAACATCATTCCCATAGTGCGCCGCCGCAGTGACGAAGTGAGATTATACACTTACTATTGGTTCGAGATTTAGGTACTTCTCACAATTTATTGTAAATCTGCCATTTTTTCTAATATTTTTTCATATAAGTCATTGTACTACCAAGACAAAACCATTTCGCTGCGGGAAAACAACCATCACAATTTCAGCGTGTGTAACAATTACATATGCAAAACTTATTTTTGCTTATGAGACCATTAAAAAAGGGTTCGCGTATGCAAATACCCGAACCCTTTACCATGCGTGATCCGATCCGACTAGCACTTGCTCGATTGTCATGAAGGTCGGTGAGTGATGTGTTACAGTGTGGTGTGTAGCACCTGGCAGGGCCCTGTAGCGGCGGCGTGCGAGTCGTGCGCGTCGCTCGCGGCGTGGGCGTCCTGCGGGAAGCGCAGGCGCATCTCCACGTCGGCGGGCAGCGTGGCGCGGCACGAGCCCGCCACCGTCACCGACCAGCCGCCTGTCACACAAGCGCCGTCAGCACACACGACCACACGTGGTGACGTGGCGCACCGCACGACAATCACGGCACGAATCATGTCATAGCACTAGCACAGTGTATTGTAGTCGAAATACATGTTGAATATTGCCTAGAGATGATACCTGGTGGTTGGTGGTCGGGCGCGGCGGGGTCGGGTGTGGGGGGCGCGTGAGGCGCGCCGCGCTCCTGGTCGCGGCGGCGCGCGGCGCGGCGGGCGCGGTCCTGCGACAGCCACTTGGGCGCCAGCGAGCACAGCAAACTGCCGCCAGACTCGCTGCTGTCGCTGGAGGTCGCACCGCCGCTGGCACCGCCGCCCATGAACTCCGGCAGCTTGACGGAGGGCGCGTGCATTCCGTCGTCATCACTTCTTTCGAAAGAGAAGCTCTGAGATTTTCGTTTATCACCGATGACGTGGGAGATGTCGTCCGGGGAGCGGTCTGAGGGCTCGTCGGTGTGCGGTGCGGGCGCGCGCTCAGCCGAGGGGGAGCGTACACGCGACGGTCGGTGGGGTGCGTTCCTGGGCGGCCGCTCTGCGCGCTCGGGCCGGGCGCCTCGCTCCGTGTGTGCTCGCGTGTCCTGAGTGCGTTCGTGCTGGGTGGTCACTGACCTGGGCGGCCGCCCATTATCAGACTCTGCCCTCTCTTTGTAACCTTCATGTGAATAAAACAACGTTTAAAAATGTGATATTTTAATAAACAAACTCTGGTTTACATAAATGCTCTCCTAGTGCCTAATATACCTAAAAATTAATGAGTTACTACAACGACGGGTGCGGGTCGCGCGTGCAGGCAACGTATTCTGCAGCGCACTGCGCGGGTGACGTGCACTCGTGCAGGCGGAGTGCTCGCTTCTCTCAGCAGTGATACGCACGTGTCTACGTAACAATACTTTTTAAATATATTAGATTTTTTGGTGCTGGAGTTTTCATGTGATAATAATGTAACTACGAGACGGACGTGGTCTAGCAGGTGTGGACCAAGTGTAAGCGTCGAGAGTGTGGCGCGGGTGCTACGCGAGTGAGACGCGCGTGTGGCGCACGTGTGGCGCACGTGTGGCGCTACTCGACGTGCACGGAGGAAGCGGTGTGATGCGGCAGCAGCAGCGGTGCGCACGAGACCGACAGTGAGATACCTTCGTCGTGCGGCGCGCGTACCGCGGGGCGCGTGAACCCCAGCCAGGCGCGCCCACGCCCCCCCGTCCCCCTCGCCACGTTCTCCGTCGTCGTGCTGGCTCGCATGGGGCTGGTCGCCGCTGATTTGCTACTCGGGGAGGTCATCGTTGTTTGGTTTTTAGACTTGAGCGCCCGCTTGTCTCCATCACTGTCCGTTATGGGAGAGGTGGCTGCACTTTTCATGGCTTTACACCGTCTCGGTGAATCAGGATGAGGCTTCAGTTTGTGCGGCGGGCTGCTGCCGGCTAGAGGAGCGGGCGCGGCGGTGCGCTCGGCGTCGGGCGACGCGCGGTACTGGTCGGCGACGTCGGGCGCGGAGGCGCGGCGGTTGTGGTTGAGGTCCTCGGTGCCGGAGTCGAGGCTAAGGCTGCTGCGCTCCTCGGGGATGATGTCAAACGTCTGCTTGAACCGCAGCGAGTTGGAGCGCGAGCGCGGCTCGGCGTGCGGTACGGAGGCGCGGCGCGGGGCGGGCGGCGCTGGCGGCGAAGACGGCGGGCTGGTGGGCGAGCCCAGTGCACCCAGGAGCATGTCTGCGATCAGGCAGTTGGAGTTGCCGTTGCGTTCGACTCGCACGGAGCTGCGCCGGTTTTTGATCTTGTTTGGCTCGTTGTTAGGAGACTTCTGATTTTTTTCGTAAATTGGGATAGGAATGCGCGACTTTTTGTTTTTCATGCAATTATTTTGATTTTCGTCAGAAGTTGTAGTTTCCGGTGAGCTCTGTGAACCGTTTACATATTCTAATATTTCTAAGATTTCGATACATTTGTTCCCGTCGTGTATTTCAGACTTTTGGTAAATCCTTTTGGCGGAGCGGTCGTCAGAAGCAACTGCGGGTCGCGTCACAAACGACAGTTTGCCGTGTATTTGGTGGCGCTCGCCCTTGTGCTTCCTCGAACTATACGAGTCGTAATGAGTAGGGTTGTTTTTTAAAGATTTGAATGGATCTCTGTCGTCGATTTGCTCGAGCTCTTTCTTCCAACTTGTCCGCTTGGCTACATTGTCGTCCGACTTGGAGGTGACCATCCTGGTGGGGCGGTGCTTGATTCGCATGCACTTGTACTCGTCCTGCGTGATCTTGCTGATGACGTCATCGATGAGCGCGTTCACGATGGCGACGCACTCGCGCTCCACGTCGCGCCGCGAGCGGTAGTGCTCGTCGTGGCGCCGCTCTGCGTCCCTGTCGCGTATGCGCTGCTTGCCGCGCGTACGTCGCGCACACTCCATACGCATTTCTCTCTTGTGATGTCGCCGGTAAAGCCTCTGTTTAATTTTCTCGGGCATTCTGTCAGCGACATTGACATTTTCTTTATCACAGTCACATTCATTGTCTTTTATTTTAATAAAAAAGGCTTCGCCCTTATCCTTGGGCGTCATCACTTGTTCGTTGCGAGCGTTCTCTGGCAGCAAGTCGAGAACGTCGATAGCGGAGCGCACGAGCTCGCTCCGACGCGCCGCTCGCTGCGCAACGAAGCCCCGACGCAGCAGCACGGAGCGCGGCGAGTTGGGGTCATCCAGGCTGTCCACCAGGCTGGTGCAGTCGGAGCCCGCCAGGTCCGCGTCATCGGAGGACGAGGTGTTGACCTCCATTGAGTCGGTGTGCGGGAAGGCGGAGAAGCGCGGGACCACGGGCTGCTCGTCCATGGCGGGGTAGTAGCTGCCGGTGCCGACGCCGCTGATGACCTCGTACTCGGCGCCGCGCACCTGCCCGCTGTCGCCTCCCATCGGACCGGGCTCGCTCTCGTTGTCTATGAACACATCCGTCACATTGGATATTTCAATGTGGGATATTTCTGGCATCGTCTTGCTGGTGTAGTCGGTATCGGGGTCCAGGTTGTGCAATTCGTCCTGGAACAGTTTCTGTATCTGCTGCAGCACGGCCTGGTTGACGTTGTCGTGCTGCAGGTCAAAGGACTCACACGGACAGGCGCCCGGGGAGCCCGCCGACGTCATGTTGTTGTTGGACTCAACGCTGTGCGCCTCATCGCGAAAGATGAGCGGGTCGTGCACGTCGTGCGCGTCGTGCATGTCGTGCATGTCGTGCGCGTCTTGCGCGTCTTGCAAATCATACGGGTTGTTGCAGCAGTCCGTGCGCTCCTCGTTAATGCACAACTCCTCGTTACCGAATATAATCTGGTTGTTAGAGGTGGGGCTTAAGTGTACTATCGTGTTCACTCCTGTATTTTGCAACTTTACTTTTATTTCTTTTTCTACGATACTAATTCTTCTATCGTTTCCGATGGACGCATTCATGAACTCCAATTGATCCGTTAATGAATTGAGGCTCTCCACTAAAATGTTGGATACGTATTCGTCGATATTAATATTTTGGGCGTTCTGGCTCACAGTGGGAGCTCTCAAATTGTGCGTCTGTTTGTCCAGCGGCAGCGCGTGCGCTCCCACCGCCGGCACAGCGCTGACGTTGAGTGTCTCCGAAACAACGATCTCTAGCAGCTCGTAGGAGGGCGTGTGGATGGAGAGCGGCTTGTCGTAGGGCACGGCATCGTTGTCGTCGCGCACCAGCGAGGCGGAGCGCGCGCACACACGCCCAGCGATGTGCGCGCTGCGCGTCATCTGCGCGCTCTCCTTGGTGGTGGGGTAGGACGCCGAGCACGAGTTGGACGAATCGGACAGCGAGCGCTCGTCGCTCAGGGCGAACGGCGCGGTTTGTTCGCTTGTGACGCTCGTGCCGTTCGCGTCGTCCGCCGTAGTTGATTTTACTTCTAACGTAGTCGTGTCCGACGATTGTCGCTCTGAGGATTGCGTGAATACATTTCCCTCGCTCGTCTTTTCGAACTTGGAACCAGCGCTGTCGGTGAATGCATTCGTCACTGTCTCTAGATAAGACGATGAGGGCTCGTGCACATGAGAGCGATACGTAGAGTCTGACAAGTCAGCTCTAGTGGCGCGGTCGGTGCGCGACTCCTCAGCGCGGTCGTAGCTGTTCTTCATGGCGGCGCGCAGCATCTCGTCGCTGCCGCGGAAGTCCCGCGAGCAGTCGAGGCGCTGGCGCTTGGGCGTGGCCCATCCGGCGGCGGCGTGCGAGGAGCGCGACGACGCCAGGCTGGACAGCGGGCCTAGCTCGGAGCGGCTGCCGTCCAACGAGCGCGTCTCGCGGCCATAGGGCGCAGGCTCGCACGGCTCGGCGCCACAGCAGCAGCAGGCGCGGCCCGGCTCGCAGGGCCGGCCCCACATGCGCCGCATGAGCGCCGACTTGCGCATGAGCTCGCGGTCGCGGCGCGCGAACCTGTGCGACGTGTCGCTGGGCGGCGGGGACGCCGACGCCACCGACCGGTTCGTAGGCGGCGCGCTCTCCTCCGAGTCTGATCTCTGCTGTGCGAGACGATACCTGCAATGTTACAGAAAACCAGTGAAAATTTGTACCTTATGCGACGTGGTCGTGAGCACGAGAGAACAAGTAGAGTTGGAGGACTCACTTCCTCATGATAGTCTCGGGGACGGAGTAGCGACGGCGCAGCAGGCCGGGGGAGGCGCCCGGGCGCGGCGATAGCTCGGCGGCGGCTCGCTCCATGAGGGCGGGCGCCGGGGCCGCGCGGGCGGCGTGGAGCGCGGGCGGGCGGTGCACCGTGCGACTGGAACGATTGAGAGACAAGCCATAATTCTACATGCTCTGGTTCGAACTCAACGGCACATTTATCTGTATTCCTCGTGCCTCACTTACCATTTCGTTACTTTTATGGATACAAAGTTCGATACGAGGTTGAAATTCTATAATGACAGTTATGTCCGACAGTATTTTATTTCCATGATCCAGATGAAGAAGTAGAAAAGAAAGTGGGCCACACTACTTGAGCTCGATGTGATCATATGAATAATAAGTGCATTCTGATGCACCTACATACATAATATGTAGACGATATAGTGCGCGTCGAACGTGATTGCGTTCGACGCGCATGGATCGTCTACTCGTCGAATCTCGATTGAGAATCGTCTAAACATTACCGTTCACAGCGCGCGGCTCATTAATATACAAGCAGCCTCCAGCGCCACCATGCCTGCATCGCGCCACCAAGTGCGAGTGCCGCCAGCTAAAGATTAGACTTGGCTCGCGAGGTTGTCGACATGTGGGATGTGTCGACAACCTCGCGAGCCAAGTCTAGATACTTGATTTGCTTATCTTTCTCGGCTTTCACGAGGTTCTCGTCGTGTGGAACCGTTATATCAACAATCATTGCCCGCGCTCTGATCGATCCACCACCACTATATCAGGCTTATTGGCTACAATAGTCCTGTCTGTGCTGATCGATTGATCCCAATACAGTGTGATATTGCCATTTTCGAGAACTGGGTCGGGCACATACCTATTATAAAAAAGTAAAGATAGACAAAATAAATATTTGTTGATTTTATTGAATACAATTATTATAAAAACGAAGTGTTTTTAACTCCAGTGTTTTTACCACCCTTAAAAATTTCACAAGAGCCAAAAATAATAATGTGGAACTACTAATAACAAATTCAACATTAGTTCCATTAATTTCAGATTCTTTTAAAATGGAACTAATGATAACAAAATCAACATTAGTTCCATTATTTTCAGATTCTTTTAAAATGGAACTAGTGATAACAAAATCAACACTAAGTAGTTCCATTATTTTCAGATTCTTTTAAAATGGAACTAGTGATAACAAAATCAACACTAGTTCCATTATTTTCAGATTCTTTTAAAATGGAACTTGGGATAAAAAAAACAGTCAGTAGTTCCATCATGGAACTGTTAATGGTACTAGTGACAACGAACCCTCGGAGCCGCAGCTCCGTCAGAGTCCGCATCGCTGTCTCGTTAACATATTCTCTACACCGCGCTCCGGTTGCTGCACTCGCACTAGTGTTTTTATAGTTAAAATTCAACAAGAAATAACGGTGCCACATCTGCTCAAGCACTGCAGCATGCGAGCGCCGCTCACGTGTGTTAAAATAGCTAACTTTTCTCAACCAGTCCCTTGATTTTCTTTTGAGAAGCTAGTAATATAATTGGCACTGATATAAAGAAGCAGTTGTAGGTAAATAGCAGTTTTGGTAAGTTCCAAAATTATAAATGGCACGTTTAATTACTAGTTCAGCAATTAAAACTAAGCAGTAAAGTAACCAAAAATGAGTAATAAAAAATAAATAATGAAATGGATCAGTGAATATATAATTGAGCAGGAAAATAATTAAATGGGCGGGCGGTAAAAATTATTGAACGAGCGGTTACGTGTGGGCAGTAAAATAAATCGGAATTTGTCGGTAAGAAATCTCATTCTAAGCAATTCTATAAACAATGAGGTGTAGGGGGGGGTGCACCCCTTCTCCCCTGGCACCACTCCCATCAAAAGGTAATGCACCGCCGTTCTTGACAAAAACCAATTATTGTAACCTAACCTCAAAACATTTTATATTCGCTTAAAAAGCATAGTCGACGTAGCCCCGCTACGGGGGGCTCCTATTTCTGTCTGCATGGTTTACAGTAACCTAACACAAAGGGGAAGTCATCTTACCTGTCCGAGTCGAACCTAACCTGTCCGAGTCGGGCTGCCCTAAGTCCGATGATCTGCCGAACTATTTATCGAACCGCTCATTCC
The DNA here is from genome assembly GCA_949152445.1 of Cerastis rubricosa. Classification (NCBI taxonomy): domain Eukaryota; kingdom Metazoa; phylum Arthropoda; class Insecta; order Lepidoptera; family Noctuidae; genus Cerastis; species Cerastis rubricosa. The sequence continues at coordinate 145,663 of OX424547.1, forward strand.
ATAATTTTTACCGCTCATTCAGTTATTGGACTGCTCAATTATTTTTACAATTGACATTGTATGATCAAATAACCGACTAATTGATTTATTATTACTGTCCATGTTTTACTGTCACAATAATTAATCAACCGTCATTAAATGAAAAAACTGCTCAAAACGTTTTCCAACTGATCATAATAACATCTCGAATATTTAATTAAACAACAGCTCAAAAAATTAGTTCCCATTTAAATATAAGGAGGGATGTCGGAAATGTTTGTTAGGTTCAGAACGTCGCGGCGACTGTTGCAGCACAACGTCGCAACAGTCCAAGACTTAGTGATGAAATCAATAAAGAATACCTACTATTGCCAAAAGGTAATGATAAGTAAATCTACAGTATCACGTAGGGCACGCTCACAACTACTGTTATACTTATTTCAGCTTGCGCCATTCATTCAGTCATTTCAGTCGTGCGCCGGAAGTAGGTACAGACATATCATAATCGTCTGCCTTGCTTTGTTCCTTACTATTTTGGGGTCGGCTTGTAGTCTAACTGGATGCAACTGAATACCCGTCATTTTAATGGAGCAACTCATGCCTATCTGACCACCACAACCCTTGGAAAGATTGGTTGTCAGACTTTCGGGCCATTGACTACTTGTAACGACTGTCAAAGGTCTACAAATGACAGCCGGGACCAACGGATAAACCGGAAATGCCAACATAATAATAATTCTTAAAAAAAAATGTGTTTGGATCACAAATGCAACATTTCATGAACAACTAGCCTCTTATTGGTGGTGCCACAACGCCGTTCCTGAGTGTGCGACTTGTTATCCTGTCTGTATGCTTTTATGTATCGGTTTGTATATGATTCTTGTTCATCATCATCATCATCAGCCTATAATGTGACCACTGCTGGGACACAGGCCTCCTCTCTATGAGAGGGAGTGGGCTGTAATCCACCACGCGGGCCCAGTGCGGGTTGGTGATGGTGGTTGATTCTTGTTACTTGAAAGAAACTATTATTTTTTACTGGGCCACATGACTCTGGCGCGGGGCGGCTCAATGCGCACTCACAACGTCCGCACTATCCGGAGTGTGGCGCCGAGCGCTGTGGGGTGTGCTCTATGGACGAGCAACGATATTTGTTGACGTACCTACTTGGCATCAAGTACAGACCCGTTCGGGTCTTATTGCCCCACACACAGGTGTCATGAATCCGCCCGTTAATGTATCATCCCGCGAGCTTGCCAGCAATGCCAGCCCATCATCCCGAAAGAACGAAAGAGCTAACTGGAAGAAAAAGTCAGCCGCTCACTGTTCACCTAAGTCACAGCCTATAAGTTTGCAAAAAACTGCTAAATTGCGTGCTCGAAGCAAATCAACGTGTTCGTTGTTTGCACATACCTCTACTAGCTCCACGACTTTGTTCGCGTGGGCATTTTATGTTTTTCAGGGATCAATTAATACATAAAACCTTCCTCTTGAATCATTCTGTCTATTGATGAAACCCGCATCAAAATCTGTTGCGTAGTTTAAAAGATCGAAGCAAATAGAGACGGCGTGAAGCGACTTTGTTTTATATCTACTATGTAAAAATGACAATTTTCGTTGCGAGTGTGTTCTTGACTCGACCAACTTAATTTGCCTTTCTTTGCACATGACGAATTCTGTACCTAACTATGATTCACTATTGTGGAGAATTCTGAACTATTTGTTATTAGTTCAGAATTCTCCACCATATGAGTAGTTGTGAAGTTAGGGGGAAGGGTGCACGTTTCTTGCGACTGGCAGGATTTCTCACAAACACTGTCTTTTTTACATAACCCATGAAAAATATACATGAGGAACCCACCCTGTTCCCGGAGTGAAAGAAACATCGACACGCAAACAGTTACCACTATGTTACCAGTTTACCACTCCCATCATTCCGAACTGATACAATATTACTTTTTAGGGTTCCAAATCCAAAGGGTCAAACGGGACCCTATTACTGAGACTTCGCTGCCCGTCCGTCTGTCACCAGGCTGTATCTCATGAACCCTAATAGCTAGCCAGTTGAAATTTCTACAGATTATGTATTTCAGTTGCTGTTTTGTTGTTATAGCAACAAATACTAAAAACAAAAGGGGCTCCCATACAAAAAAGTATTTTTTTTGCTTGTTTTTATAAATAATAGTTCAAACTCACTCAAACTCAAAGCATTTATTTCAATTAGACCATTACAGGCACTTTTGAAAGTCAAAAAACAAAAAAAAAGATGGTGCGGAACCCTTCGTGCCCGAGTCCGACTCGCACTTGGCCGGTTTTTTTATTTTTATTTGAGATGGGTTTGCTCTTGTCTCTAGTCTAGGTCAGAGATGACAGAGACAAAGTTGACGATGTTAAGACTTACCCAGAAGAAGCCTGTTCACTCTAACTTTGAGAAGAGATTTGGATTGTAAGCGTACTTTAAAAAAACAACAGTTTTTTCATACATTTTACCCGTGTAGGTATTGCACATTTGTCTTTTTTATTTTGCTTGTGTCACATACCCACGAATAGACGGAGTGTACGACGAAATTCCACAAAAGTACCTGCCTATTAGTAAAGTAGCTAAAAATATACTTCAAGTAGGTAATTAAGGAAATTGATTCAAAATTACGTAATTTTAGCTTCTTGGCAAGAGGAAAATAATTATTAAACTGATTACTCAACGGTTCTTCATTGAATAATAATATTCGTTGCCGATGGTTAGGTATATTCTTATATCCAAGGGAAAGTAGTTCAGAATGACCATGACGGGAATGCAGTTTGTAGGAGTAAGGTGAGAGACCATAACAAGCGACACTCATGTTCATTGTTGAGCACGCGCAGCTGCGCGGTGGGCACACACACAGCACACTCCACAGTCAACACTGACACCACTCTCACCTGACTGCGCGACGCGCGCGGTGACACCTCACACCTGACACCCTCACCCAGCACACGACACGTGCTTCATCAAAGTAATCGTTTATTTACTATTTATACATCGACACCAAAATTCGTTTCGTTTTCTAAATTCGTTGAACACATCGATCAAAATATGCATATTAGAACAAGGCACATGTATCCGCAAGCCGCGCCTGCGGTCGACTGGCAGAGTGGCACAGTCAACAGTGGCAGCTATGCGGGCGGTGCGGACACAAATATATTCCATAATTATTTCAGGCGAAGTGTATCATGAAAGCGCCCGTCGTGCATTGCGCGTGGGATGCTGCGCGCCTGGCTCCCAGACGCGTGCTCGAGCGGCAAGCTAGCAAATGTTAAATACTTGACAGATTTGAAGCGCGCGGCGGCGGCGGCGGTGCAGCCGTCAATGGGCCGTGCATTGTGCAGCGAGCGAGGCGGACTCACCAGTGCTCTGCTCATGATGTATATATATACATACTCATACGTACTACTGAATTGAAACTAACTCAACTTAATCTTTGTTTAAAAATATCGTGTAGGGTCATAACTTCTTAACAGGGTTGGAAAAGCTGGTAGGATTTGAGTCCTACCTCTCTAATACCAATTTAAATGTAATGCATATGTAGGAGCGCTGACACATCAGTTTTGTATTCGTAGTAAGTGCAGCGCTCAGCGACAACAGTTCGCCCGTAGCCACCGTAAGCTTTACACGCGCTCTCATTCTAATTAACTACTCCTTGTAATACGTAACAAGTTATTGAGTAAAATATATATCGATTTCCGAGTGTATCATTTCTCTCCGTATGCACACCACCTAAACACCCTACACACACGCACACAAAACATACTTTTCGCGAAATATGTTTCTTACCTCAAATCAGATAAAAAGCGAAAACGGAACGCGATTGACAACCAAGTCTGTCCCAATATTGTCTGTGGTGTAATTCGTTGTGCAAATCTGTCCCAGTATTCATCATTTCTGCCGATAGTCGTCCACTGCTGGACATAGGTCTCCCCCAACTGGTGCCACATTGACCGGTCCCGTGCGACTCACATCCAGCGGATCCCCGCAACGTTCACCAGGTTATCGGTCCACCTAGTGGGAGGCCTTCCAACGCATCGTCTTCCGGTTTGCGGTCGCCATTACAGAACTTTTCGGCCCCATCGCCCATCCGTTCTGCGAGCAATGTGCCCTAACCACTGAGACTTAAGTTTGGCAATTCTTCGGGCAACGTCGGCAATAACCGGTGATCACGCAAGGAAACTCCGAGCATAGCCCTCTCCATTTCTTTAAGCCTTCTGATGAGGCCCATTGTGAGTGACCACGTTTCGGTCCCGTATGTAATCACTTGCAACACACACTGGTCATCATAGACTTTCGTCTTGAGACACTCGAAGTTAGACCTACCCAACTGGACCGTTTGTCCCAGGTAGACATAATCGTCTACTACTTCGATTGTAGAGTCTCCGATCTTGATAGGAGGGGGTGTTACATGGGCATTCAACATGACTTTGGCTTTGTCCATGTTCATTTTAAGACCTACTCTTTCGGAAGCTCTACTGGGGTCGTCGAGCATTGTACTGAGGTCCTCCATGGTCTCAGCCATGACCACTATATCACCGGCAAATCAAAGGTGAGAGATGTACTCGCCATTGACGTTCATGCGTAGCCCTCTCCAACCTTGAAGACATCTTCCAATGCAGCGGTGAACAGTTTCGGAGATATGACGTCTCCCTGTCTTACACCTCGCTGCAGAAGGATAGGTTCCGAGGTCTGGTCCTGAAGTCGGACTGACATGGTGGCGTTATGGTAAACACTTCAACTCCTCGATGTACAATTTGGCACGTTGGAGAGACTGCAGTACATCCATCTCGATCGAATCGAAGGCTTTCTCGTAGTCCAAAAAACGCTAAACAGAGAGGCAGGTTGTACTCTTCGGTCTTCTGTATAACCTGTCGCAGCGTATGTATGTGGTCTACGGTGCTTTCGGAATCCGGCTTGTTCGGGAGGCTGAAAATCGTCAAACCTGCGCGCGAGACGATTCGTGGTGACTCTTGAAAATAACTTGTAGTCATGGCTTAGAAGTAAGATGGGCCTATAGTTTTTCAACCGGGCATTGTCGCCCTTTTTGAAGAAGAGTACCACACCCTTGCACCATGCCTGTAGCGTTTTCCCATTTTTTTTTTTTAAGCAGGGGAAATCATCAAATGACTTCTTCCGCTCTGGGCGGAGCGGAAGGGAGTGTCAGACTTGTACTGACTAAAACCCATCCATGTTCCTTCTTAGCCCTTTGTGTTCCAGGGGCACGGTATCTCTTTCGAACAACCCGCAGCCCTGGCAGGCATCGGCCCTCTCGGACCCCTTCCAATTTGCTGACATCTCCTTGAGGCGCGCGTGGAACACGAACACGCCGTCGGCACGGTCTGTCGTCATAAGACGAACGGACGGTGAGCTAGCCCATTACTCACCGTCCACCGGCCCGCGCCTACGGTGGCCGGGGGCCACTGGTTGCCCCCCGACGCCCGGGGCGTCTTCCGCGGCGGCTGGGACGTGAGGTTCTCTCCCTCTCACGTTCCGCCACCTCCTTCGCTAGCATGACTGCTTCGCAGAAGGAGGCGACGGCTTCCCATTCCCTCTCGCTCCGGACCATGGATTGAACCAGGGCCGGACGCGAGAGGTCGCCGCCGCCAATCGCCGCTACGAGGACACAGCGGTGCTCAGCCCAAGCAGGGCACAGCTCCACAGTGTGCTCCACCGTGTCCTCCGGCCGATCCTCGCAGTGGTAACACCCGGGCGTTTCCTCCCCTCGAGTATGACAGAATCAAACAGCGTCTGGAGGGCCTTAAGTACCGGTTTTCCACCCGCCTTCAGAAGTTCGGCTGTAATTCCGTCATCACCCGGTGCCTTGTTGTTTTTAAGCTGTTTCAGAGCCATCCTAATCTCGTACAGGCTGATGTCCGGGATGTCTTCGGTATAGTGTCGGGTCAGTCTAGCTCTTGGGTCATTCGCTAGATTTCCAGCGGGATTACTGCTTGACGTGTACAAATGCCCATAGAATCTCTCGATCTCCCTCAGTAGCTCCGGTTTGGCGGATAAGATCCTGCCATCGTCGGTCTTCAGTTTCGTGAGCTGGCTCTGCCCAATAGCCAGATCTCTTGCAAATACCTTGGAGCCTTTATGCCGCTCAATTGCGTCTTTAATACGCTCAGTATTAAAGCGGCGGAGGTCGCTTTTCAAGGATTTAGAAATCCGTCTATTGAGCTGTCGGTATTTCCACGCCTCTTCTGGAGACTGCAGGATCATCTCACGCCGTTCCTTCATGAGCTTGAGAGTATGATCAGAGAGCTTTTTGTTCTTCTGTGTACGACGCGTCTTGAAGAACTTAGACCCTGTCGTATGGCCAGTTTCCACGAATCCATCGTTGTATTCGGCCACCGAGCTTCCTAGGCACTAGAGCTTTCAAATACCGGATTATTTCAATATCGGTATCAATAGCGGTACTAGAAGTCAATACCGTGATCACGGTATTAATACCGGTATTGAACGCAGGTTCAATTAAGACATTAATAAAACCATGAAAATACGTGTTTTTTTATTTTCAAATCAGTCTTTATAGTTCTTATCTACTATATAAAAATAAGTCGGGTTTTCCTTCCTGACGCTATAACTCCAGAACGCACGAACCAATTTCCACGGTTTTGCATTCGTTGGAAAGGTCTCGGGCTCCGTGAGGTTTATAGCATAGAAAATTCAGGAAAGGTAGGGTAGGGTAGGTAGGTAGGGTAGGTAGGTAGGGTAGGGTAGGTAGGTAGGGTAGGTAGGTAGGGTAGGTAGGTAGGGTAGGTAGGTAGGGTAGGTAGGTAGGGTATGGTAGGTAGGTAGGTAGGGTAGGGTAGGTAGGTAGGGTAGGTAGGTAGGGTATGGTAGGTAGGGTATGGTAGGTAGGTAGGGTAGGTAGGTAGGTAGGGTATGGTAGGTAGGTAGGTAGATGAAAGTAGGGTTAAAATGCAACAAATTAAGCCACCAAATGTTCTACCGAAATTCAGTATTTTGTGAGGTAATTCCATTTTTAGTTTTTGTATGAAAAATCACAGATTAATATTATGAAGCCAATTTAAAAATGATTTACGACGCGACTTTAGTGGAATTTATACTATTATCTTAGTTGATGCATCATGTCATGGACTACTTACATTATGAACAGAATGATGGGGCAGTGACAGGGACTGCAGATCTGACCTCCACAATCCAGTTAGTACTGAGTAATACGCAAACCCTTGGTAAGACTAGTGGTTAGACTTTTTGATAGTCGTTACAGGTGTAACGACTGTCAAAAATCTACAAACGGCAGCCGGGACCAACAGCTTAACGTGCTTTCCAATAAGGAAACTCGGAATGTAATGGGTCACCCATCCACGGACAAACTCTATCAAGTTATCCTTACATCAATGTACATAAAAGCGAAATACTCTCTCAGAATGTCGATTATGAACATTCTTGATTAAGTAATTCGTCCTAGCAAGTTTTCGGAGTACCGTATATTGCGATGATGAACTTTCGGAATAACGTAATTCGTCGTAGCAAACTTTCGGAGTAACGTACATCGGAGTGACGAACATTATGAGTAATGAAATTCGTCATAGCGTACGTTCTGACTAACGTAATTCGTACTTACGAACTTTATGTATACCGTACCGTACCGTACTTCAGAGTAACGTATTACAGTCGAAGGTGAGCATTTAGTAAAAATAATTATGAAGCCGCTGAAAGGCCTAATATTAAAAAGTCAAATATTTTTGAATTTAGAACACAAATCGAATGTTAATTTGTTAATAACAGTTTTTTTTTTTTCAACATCAATCCACCGATATTTAGATTAAGCCGAGCTTGCCTAGGTTGGTCCGTGGATGGGTGACCACCCGTTACATACAGAGTCTTTATTAAAAATTGGTGAAAACGAGTGAGAGAATAAGATCACATCCAATGTTTGTAATACCGTAATCACGGTATTGGGGCGTCAATACCGGTATTGAAAAAGCCCATATTCAATCTGTGATCACGGTATTACGGGATCCCGGAATACCGGTATTGAAAGCCCTACTAGGCACTCGAAACGATTCTGGAGTTCAAGCTGAAAGCTCTTAAGGTTTGAAGCTGGATCTGTGCTGGTCGGAGCGTAGACTTCATCAGTCGAGACCTTTCAAGCTTAATATTAATGTTCAATGTCTAGTCCTAGTATTGTCTGTGGTGTAATTCGTCGTGCAAAATCGACAAAATGCAACGTAATGTTTACGTTCCGTTTTGTCGATATTTCCGTTTGCCTTCACGATTGACCTACGCTTGTACACTGGACACGATTTTCACGATTTTCTGCCTTATCGACTGACTTTTGCGGTGAATCATATCCTAAACTGTTAGTAAGAGAACTTAGGAAAAAACGGGCCAAGTTCGAGTCTTACCCGCACACAGGGTTCCATAGCCCCAAACAATATAATAACAATATTTTGAACGGTCATTCATTAGTAAACTTCCACTCAACCGCAAAACTAAATTTGTTTTTCATAGTAAGTTAATGAAAAACAAAGTTACTGCTGCAGTTTGGTCACTCAAAAACTAAATATCAAATCATATTCAAACCAAATTTCATTTAAAGATTTTTGTTTACGTTCTACATGCCAATATTTTTTCAGAATTGTTCTCCTCTTACTTTAGAAATTAGGGGGGGTTAGACATACGTTTTAACACTTGGGAAGTGTCTATCTTATACGATTGACTTTGAAAAAAAATGGTTTCAGGAACCTCAATGTCATTTTTAAAGACCTATCTATAGACACCCCGCACGTATAGGTTTGATGGTTTTTTTTTTAGTTTCAGTTCCGTGTGGAGAGGGGATATCCTTAATCTACATTTCTTTTTTATTTTTGTACAAAAATCGTAAAGCGAGCTCCGAACGGAGCACCCCAATTCGGACAGGTTAGGTTAGAAGGGGATGGCGGGCTCTAGTAAGCGAGTGAAGCGAGCGAAATCAAACCCCGCCATCCCATTCGTTGTTAATTGTTGTTAAACCATTGAGCCCCGAATATGCTTTTTGAGCAACTTTAAAGTGCTTTCAGGTTAGGTTACAATATGCGTTACCTTTTCATGGGAGTGGTGTCAGGGGAGAGGTAGCACCCCCCCCCCCCTGTCCCCTTAAGAACCCTCCACTTCCGGCCAAACGATGATTAATTTTAACCCGGTCATGCGACAAGTCGTGGTCGTGGCCGCGTAGTGCGTGACGTCCCTTAATGTTGATTCCTACTTCATTTATTTTTTTGCAAATTCATACAATTTTACTCATAAGTTTACTCAAAATTTGCCTTACGCTGAAAGAAATAAAGAGAAAATGATTTGTAAAGATGCTTGTGCAATAAGCTCCTTTTGAAAATATTGACCGTGTAAACAGTGCAGTGTCAGCATAGAGAAGCGCACCACCCGCCGACGTCCCACATCGCGGTGTGGCCGAGTCCCCCGACTCGGCCACAGCGCGTGTACGCTCGCAACAGTCAGTAGTCAGTCACCACCTACGCGCTCATTTTTATTGCTATTTAGGTTAACCTCATTATCGTGAGTAAATAAATAACTAAATATATTTAAAATAGTATCACATCACACAAACACTATATAAAATGAACAGATTGCTTTATTTCTAGTTCTTGGTTGGGTTGAGTTAGCCACCTACTATTAGCCTTCATCTAAGTAGTGGAATCAGATGTTAGCTAGAGCGGATGCGCTGGCAAGCAGAGTGTGTCACGTGCCAACAATAATATTGATCAGAACTGATTCTACAGAGTTCGCTTGGAAACCGCACAGCCCACCGCAGCACCCATTAGTACACCATGAAAATACAAAAATAATGTCACACACGATCATAGTTCTATTAACATTGATAACCCTGAATTATTGTCTAAATTTTATTTTAATGTGCCAAGTAAAACATTCCGATTTAATCCACCCTTACGTGTACCTCATACATCTTCAAATTATAGGCAGAACAGTTATATTGTGCGTGCAAGCAGACATTTCGATGATTATATGCACGGAATTTGATTTAAATTCATTCACAATTAGTGTGAATTCGGCCAAAAGGTGCTTAAGCCTCAAATTTTTCAAGTAGCGGAAGTTTTTATAGGATGCTTTTGTTTTTATTATTTTAGTTATAATTTTAAATTAAGTATGTATAGTGCTTTTAACTTTACTTTAATTAAAGCGGTGTGCTTTTTGGTTCTGTGCATTGTAAGTATTTGTCTATACGTGATGATTTGTAATTGACTCTCAGGTGACTATTGTTCCCTTTCTTGTTTGTTTTTTTTATTAGCTGTAAGTCCTCGATGTTCTAAATACTCGTAATCGTCTAAATAAACGTTTCTACATTTGTACATTATTATTATTTGTACATTTGTTTGATTTTAGGACTAGTTAATCACAATGCCATAATAAAAATCATTGCCATTGACCATACGAAACCACATCTTCCTTTCACCTATCACCGACTGTCATTTTAAATATTTGAATGTGCACTGTGGGCGTGAGTAAGTGATTGATTGAGTGAGGGAGTGAGTGAGTGAGTGAGTGATGACAGAAGCGATGAATGATGCATACTTACACATTTTGATACTACACGACTACTCTTTTCATTTATTCACAGGTCTAATGGTACAATTTCATTAGAAATAAGCATTGATGTGTGATGTTTTGAGTATAGTAAGTTGTACTGACAGCGTCTGAGTAGCGAGCGCGGCTCGGCCCACGTCTCGCGCATGTGTTGAGTGTAGTGTGTGTAGTTAGTTGTACTGACCAGCGGCTGAGTAGCGAGCGCGGCTCGGCCCACGCCTCGCGCATGTGTTGAGTGTAGTGTGTGTAGTTAGTTGTACTGACCAGCGGCTGAGTTGCGAGCGCGGCTCGGCCCACGCCTCGCGCATCTGTTGAGTGTAGTGTGTGTAGTTAGTTGTACTGACCAGCGGCTGAGTAGCGAGCGCGGCTCGGCCCACGCCTCGCACATGTGTTGAGTGTAGTGTGTGTAGTTAGTTGTACTGACCAGAGGCTGAGTAGCGAGCGCGGCTCGGCCCACGCCTCGCGCATGTGTTGAGTGTAGTGTGTGTAGTTAGTTGTACTGACCAGCGGCTGAGTAGCGAGCGCGGCTCGGCCCACGCCTCGCGCATGTGTTGAGTGTAGTGTGTGTAGTTAGTTGTACTGACCAGCGGCTGAGTAGCGAGCGCGGCTCGGCCCACGCCTCGCGTTGTGTTGAGTGTAGTGTGTGTAGTTAGTTGTACTGACCAGCGGCTGAGTAGCGAGCGCGGCTCGGCCCACGCCTCGCGCATGTGTTGAGTGTAGTGTGTGTAGTTAGTTGTACTGACCAGCGGCTGAGTAGCGAGCGCGGCTCGGCCCACGCCTCTCGTATAGTGTTGAGTGCGTCGCGTAGTGCCGGCGACACGTTGCGCTCTGCGCCGCCTGAAACAACACAAGTCACCCGTCAACACTCAGTTCGCTGCAACTTTTCCTTTATTAAATGTAATTTTATCTAGAATGTAATTTTAAATTAGATTAGGCTAAAGTTGGATGTTTATCCGCGGTATTCGCGTCAGTAAGGTAATCTGTCAATTTACTCAAAATACTACGATAGAGGATAGTAGGTGGCTGTGTTTGCTGCCTGACCGTGTGTACGTACACCGTACATAATCTGCCTAGCCTTTTCCCAACTATGTTGGGTCCGGCTTCCAGTAGTTTCGGATGCAGCTGAATAGCAGTAGTTTACATGGAGCAACTGCTTATCTGACCTTCACAACCCAGTTGGTACCTAGTGGGGTACAGGGTAATACTATACTCCTTGGCTTGACAGGTTGTCATACTTTCGGGCTCACTGCCTCCCTAACGACTGACAAAGATCTACAATTGACAGCAGGTACCAATGACTTAACGTGCTTTCCGAGGTACGGAGGAGACTCGGTATGTAATGGGTGGTCACCCATCCACGAACCAACCTAGGCAACACTGCTTTTAGCCAACTGCAGTGATCCACAAATGTATGTGGCTAACAACAGGCTATTCTCCCATTTTAGTGCGAACTAAAAAAATAAACTATTGCTTTCACTGTGGACGAATTGGTGACTGTCTGTAGATACTGCAGCAGTTTCAAGTCAGTGACTGTGGTGCAGGAGAGTGAAGACGGGAGCGTCCGTCAGTCCGACTAGGCAGCGGCGGCGGGAGCGCGAGGTCGCACTTGTTCCGGTTGTACTTTCGCTCTTATTTACTTTAGATCATTTCAGGGGCGCGAGTGCGAGGCCGAGTGCTGTCGACCGGCCGCGTATCGACGGCTCGGTGTGCACTGTTGCCGTCAAACTAATTAGGTACTTGTAATGACTGGTTCCGTATGTTTGGTTATGTTGGTAGTGGCGAGGCCAAGCGAGTGGCGCGCGGCGTCGAAGTAATCGTGACTCATATTTAGGCAGTCAGTTAAGACTGCGCGGGTGAGTCACAGGCTATTTCAGTGGCACTAAGATAAGGGTCGCGGCCGACCTCGCCGCCCGCCGCGCCGCGCCGCGCTACAGGCAGCACACATGCGCACGCCGCCACTCGGCGACCTCCGACGACATGCAAACTTGATGTGAGTGAACTAACTACATACTCGTTCAGTTGAATGAGCCCGCCGACTATTTATTTATATTATATTGTGTTGACTGCAGTGTCTGCAGTAATGACGGTCATGTTAACAAAACACTACCTAAGTAAATAGAATCTGCTCGTCTTAATTATGTATCCTCCATATTGTCTGGACACTGGCACTTTCATTGATCCGTGTATCTACAAGTTCGATGTTCTCGATTGGCCGTCCGCCGACATAAACAGGACTTGGCGACATCGGCACCCCGATAGGAGAGAACTCCATGCTGCAGGTTGCATGGTCTAGGTGGAAGGGACTGCCGGGTAGGGTTAGTTAATTGAACGCGTCGGTAGTTGTGCAAGTAGCTGCATGTATATGTAGTCGGTGGCGGCGGTGGATCGATGGCGGCAGTGGGTCGCGGGGTCAGGCTCGCGCCCTCGCGATCGCCAGCGGTGGCACTGGGAGCTACACCTCATCGCCTGCACACTTGCACTGGAGAGCTGCGCGGGCCAAGACGTCACCAGATTGAACATAACTCGAACAAGCACCACTAAATAGATGCCCTGGGTTACCTCGTGGCGACTCAACAGTCGGCTGAAGTGGTTTTTAAACCCTGACCAAAAAAGAGGGGTGTTATAAGTTTGACGCGTATCTGTGTATCTGTGTGTCTGTCTGTGGCATCGTATCTCCTAAACGGATGAACCGATTTTGATAAAATTGGTTTCGTTTGAAAGGTATTTTAATCGAGAGTGTTCTTAGCTATGTTTTGAGAAAATCTGCTCAGCCGTTTGAAGGTCATCAATCACCACTTTTCAGGTTGAAGGGAAATAAACATCTTCCCCAGGTCTGGTCGATTCAAAATTTTAAACCTTGTTACTTGTCACCATGGGCATCACCGGGGGGGGGGGGGAGACTGCACTGCCCCTCCCCCTTAAAAGTACTTTTTTTTAATTTATAACTTTCCTCATTTTCTTTAATTAGCAAAAAGAGGTGCAACGCCGAGAAAAGTAGAATTAAAATGGGGGAGGCCCATGCCCAGGAGTGGGACACAGACAGACAAGGCTAAGATAAAATAATATATGTTTAAAAAGCATGAATGATGCGTCGGGGTACCGCTTAGTACAAGCACAAAACAAGCGGACCCCCGACGCTACGACGCTTGGATTAATTTATTTTAGATTTTTTAGAGTTTTTTTGTGTCGGGGGTTTTTTTAATTTTTAATTTAATTTTTTAAGTCTGAAGATCGATGTGATGGCTGCATGGGCATAAAATAGTCTATGCATACGATCACCTTTTAGTTATTAAAATTACGTTGCAGTCAGTGCCACCCGTTATTTTTTTGTTTTCATCATCATATCAGCCCGGGATCTGCCACTGCTGGGTATAGGCCTCCCCTTTCGTCTGCCACACTTCCCGGTTCTGTGCGTCCCTTTTCCAGGTGTTCCCCGCGACTTTGACTATCGATGGCCCAACGAGCTATAGTACGGCCCTGGTTTCTTTGGCCTAACCTTGCCCACCACTCGGTCTCGGTTTTTTGTTTTGAGTGACTGAAAATCTGAAACGTGTTTATCGATCAAAAATGGCTTTCAGTCAAGTTTTAGTAACTTTAATTGTTGATAAGATGGATAGTAATTTTTATCGTTCTTATCAGTAGAACATATTTTAAGGACGTAGGTATTATGTAATGTTTTAATTTTTGAAAATAAAATTATTATTTAGAAAAAACTGTTCGTAAAAATGCGCTACAGGAAAAAAAAAGGTTATTCGTGAAAACGGTATGTACCTAAATGGTTCAAGATACCGCTTGAGTACATTATTTTCTACAGTACAGTACCTATACATGGCGGCTAGCGACTAAGATTTCACAACTTATCACAATCATTATGTAAACTTGAGAGCAGCACGCCGCGGCTACACTAGGGCCGCCTCCGGCCGGCGGGCGGCGGCCCCGTGCACCGGGACGTGTCCTACTTTGAAGCCTTGTGTCCCAGTGTTCCGGTGTGTCCGGTCAGTAAATCTCATTTGCATTTGGAAGTACCTAAGTCGCGTTGATTTCGCCCCGAATCCCTTCGCACAGTGGCTAAAGCAAGCCCGCACGGTGCCCTTGCCTCGGAAAACTCTATCCTATTCTAGAGCTGTGACTTGCTCTAGGATTTTTTTTCTTTAATTTTAACACTTTTCTAAATGAGTTCAAAAGCAAAAAGCAAAAGTTATTCATTCAAATTAGGCTAATAATCAGCACTTTTTGAACGTCAAAATTACAAGAGACAGTCCCCCAAAACGCCCACCCTTCGCCACTTCCTAGTGTTTTAGCTGTCAAAAACAACTTTGGTGTGAACGAAAAGTCTAGCCTATTCGAGACGGAATGTTTAAAATGTTCCCTTATCGGCGTTTCAGCACTGCTGTCAGCCCTAGGCTCGGCGCGCGGCGACTGTGCGCGAGCTGCGGTGAGTAGGCATCGCCACAGCTTGCACTTACTCAGTCGTTATACACACTTCAGGCCTAGTCCGCAAGCGAACTAATGCGCGGCTGGCAGGGGAATCAGTTCGTCATATAAATTTTAAAAAATCACAGTATCGGACTATCTTATAAAAATACCAAATCCTCGGCATGGTTTGCAACACCTGAAATACGCCTTAACGCTACAACGCTTCTCGCTCGTCACTCAGTCACACTCGCCGTCGCGTCCGCCACAGGCCCTAGTCAGCACGCGCACTACTTCTTACATCTCCAATCCACTTGTGTAACAGAAATTAATCGCTTCATGAGACAGGACGCCAACAACTAATACAATTTCTAAAGCTAAAACTAAGTCGCTTAACTCGAGTGAATGTTCACTCGTTTAATTTTTCGATTATTCACGCACGAGCACGAGCCAAATGCGACGAACGTCGAAATCTATAATCGTTGGATTTGTTATTTTATTTTGAACTAACGTCCCGCCCCGGCTTCGCTTCGTAAATACCTAAGCCAGTATTTCTTATAAAAAGTAAAGGATAAAAAATGTTTATTGTGAAATATCCTGATATACATATACCATCGCGGACTTTGTCGTAGACCTTTTTAAGGTGTACAATATTGTAGTACATTGTTTTGATCTATCTCGTTGGGTTCAGCCAGCGTTTGCAAAGTAAGTGTAAGCAAAAGTGTTTATTAAAATTATCAGTTTTTCTCTACTATATTATGCATGTTTTATACATATAAACCTTCCTTTGGAATCACTCAATCTATTAAAAAAAACCGCAACAAAATCCGTTGCGTAGTTATAAAGATCTTTGTTTATACTATGTAGTGATAGTGATGATTCATTCAATTGAAAAATATCGAATGCTAGAGCAATGAACAAAAAAAAAAAAAAAAAAGCACTCAAAAATCCTCTAAAAAGCCAAAAAAAAAATATCCAAGCGTCGTAGCATCGGGGGACCGCTTAGTACAAGCACAGCCCCAACCCCCTCAGCAATTTCCATGGTGACAAGCGACCACATTTCAAAGGGGTTTGGTTAAAAGTGGCATGATTTTTTATGTCTGCGGCCACTAATGAAATATATTTCATTCGTAAGAACACAATAAGACATTCATTTTCTTCTATGAACAATTATTTCCAAAATGCATCGGAGCCGAGATATACAGGGTGAACTTTTCAAGTGGGTGAAAGGCCAAGTCCGAAACCATGAGGAATAGCGAAAAAAACTCAAAGGAATCACGACCCTGATTTTGATAAAAACTAAAACGGCATCATTGGTTTTTGAAATATCAATATTCCTAGCCAGGAATCGAACCCATTACTTTTGAAAAAAAAAACAACCTGTATTATTACACCATTCGATAGTGTCGCTGCTAAGGATCAAATTCTGGGAAGTAATGACATACGGCAAACAATAGGAAATAGTTATTTTTTGTTAAAATACATAACAGTCTGCAAACTGTTTGTAGAAACAACACAATTTTGACATTAGATATTTCAGCTCCGATATAATTTTCGGCAAAATTATTTTAGGAGTAATTTTTATCATATATTCCACTATACGTTAGCAACAATTATCTTTGTGGCCGCTGAGAAAAAAAAAACATGCCACTGGTCCATACAAACTTACCCAATGTCCTTTCAAATCGACTACCTGTGAAAGTTGTTTATATCCCTTCATCAACTAGAAAAGAGGTGATGATCTTCAAACGGCTGAGCAGATTTATTCGAAACATAGCTTAGAACACTCTCGATTAAAAATTAACCCGCTTTGTTCTGTGCTTGTACTAAGCGGTCTTCTTAGCGGTCCCCCGACGCTACGACGCTTGGATTAATTTATTTTTGGCTTTTTGCAGGTTTTTTGTGTCGGGGGTTTTTTAAATTTTTAATTTAATATTTTTTCATGCTTTTTAAACTTATTTTATTTTTTCTTAGCCTTGACTGTCCTACTTCTGGTTAAGGAAACCAAGGAAAGCTATAAATTAAAAAAAAATGTAAATTTTGGTGGGAGGGGGGGTGCACCTCCCCCCCTCAGCAAAGCCCATGGTGACAAGCGACTATATTTCAAATAGACTACCTATGAAAGTTGTTTACATCCCTACATCAACTAGAAAAGAGGTGATGATCTTCAAACGGCTGAGCAGATTTTCTCGAAACATAGCTAAGAACACTCTCGATTAAAATACCTTTCAAACGACACCACTTTTATCAAAATCGGTTCATCCGTTTAGGAGCTACGATGCCACAGACAGACACACAGATACACAAATACACAGATACACAGATACACACGTCAAACTTATAACACCCCTCTTTTTTGGTCGGGGGTTAAAAATACCTTTCAAACGACACTATCTTTATCAAAATCGGTTCATCCGTTTAGGAGCTACGATGCCACAGACAGACACACAGATACACAGATCAAACTTATAACACCCCTCTTTTTTAACCCCCGACCAAAAAAGAGGGGTGTTATAAGTTTGACGTGTGTATCTGTGTATCGGTGTATCGGTGTATCTGTGTATCTGTGTATTTGTGTATCTGTGTGTCTGTCTGTGGCATCGTAGCTCCTAAACGGATGAACGGTTTTTGATAAAAGTGGTGTCGTTTGAAAGGTATTTTAATCGAGAGTGTTCTTAGCTATGTTTCGAGAAAATCTGCTCAGCCGTTTGAAGATCATCATCTCTTTTCTAGTTGATGTAGGGATATAAACAACTTTCATAGGTAGTCTATTTGAAATGTTGTCGCTTGTCACCATGGGCATTGCTGCGGGCGGGGGCGCACCCCTCTCCCCCCAAAATTTACATTTTTTTTTTAATTTATATCTTTCCTTGGTTTCGTTAACCAGAAGTAGGACAGTCAAGGTTAAGAAAAAATAAAATAAGTTTAAACAGCATGAAAAAAAATTAAATTAAAAATTTTAAAAAACCCCCGACACAAAAAACCTCTAAAAAGCCAAAAATAAATTAATCCAAGCGTCGTAGCGTCGGGGGACCGCTAAGAAGACCGCTTAGTACAAGCACAGAACAAAGCGGACCCCCGACGCTACGACGCTTGGATTAATTAATTTTTGGCTTTTTAGAGGTTTTTTGTGTCGGGGGTTTTTTAAATTTTTAATTTAAATTTTTTTGGTCGGGTGTTAAAAAGTGAAGTGTGCTAACAGCTTCTACACATAATAAGAGAGTGCCGCCTCAGCATCGCATGTCATGTGTTGGTGGCCTCGCTGGTGGAATCCACCCAGTGGCCAGTGGCTCTGTCAGGTAGTGTAACTGTAGAAGGTGCGCTGCATGTATAATAATCATTTACCACGTATACACCTCACCTACTACAACTGAGAGTGAGAAGTTTTATCCGTCGCTGTCAATTAGTTAGTGCGGTCTTATGGTAGCACAGTAACAGCTGCTGCTGTTCTATTACTTCAGTTTCGGATTGATCTTCACACTCAAAGTAAGAAATACGAAATGTGACTGCAGCTATTCGATTTCTGCTAGATAGCAGACTAGCAGTCACACTCCGGGGTGTACGAGTGTTGCCGAGTAAGACTCGGGAGTCTGGTGCGCGTTGCTCGCACTCTCGGGCGATCAGCCTGCCACCTGGTGAGCTGGAGCCGTTGTTTCATTCAATTTGTAAGGATGGCTGCAGACTTTTAATTTTTCACCCCCGACCAAAAAACAGGGGTGTTATAAGTTTGTCGTGTGTATCTGTGTATCTATGTGTCTGTGTATCTGTTTGTCTGTGTGGCTGTGTATCTGTATGTCTGTGAGTCTGTCTACGATGCCACCATAGTAGTTCCTAAACGGATGAACCGATATTGTTAAAATCGGTTTCGTTTGAAAGGTGTTTTAATCGAAAGTGTTCTTTGCTATGTATCGAGAAAATCAGCTCAGCAGTTTGAAGATCATCACAGTAAAAACATTGTGTTTTTAAAATCAGAAACCATTTTTCATTTATTCACCCTGGTTCAAGATTATCAGTATCATTGTAAGTACCTACTTCTACTACCTATCTACTATAAATCACTGTGGGGATGGAAATATCTCACAAAACGTACTGCCCTCGAGAAACTTAGTAGCACAACTCGGTAGCAGCAGAAAAGGCACGTATCGTAAATAATAACTAAGTAAAAGATTACGGAATTCTAAACTCAACGCATCTAAACAAAGCAATCACGCACGTAACAAACCACAGAAAAAAGTCTGTGACATCCGCAAGTAAATGTAGCCCGATCATTTTTTTATAATCTAATAATTAATCGTAATAGATCAATCGATAAAAACTACTTTGTTAATAAGGGGTATTCTAAATAAATACGGCTATTATCTTTGTAAACATTTATTATTTATCAATGTAAGCCTAATACTAATGTATGCAACCTATTATTGTCATCGTTCGGTTTTACTCGCATCGACTATGAGCAGTGTTTATTTATTCAATAGTTTTCGTCATCAAGAATACTTTAAATAAAGCCATATTTGGCGTACACCTACCATTGCTCATTTCAGATAATATGGTACAATAATACGTATACTCGTAAGAAGGATAGGGATAACATCATAGTCGTAAAATTAAAAGCTAACATAGTAGCGTTGAAGTTGTCAAATGTTGAGATCTAAATCTAAATGTTGAGATGTAAACTGCCCATAGGTTATATGTATATACTTAATTAAAAATAAATAGTTATTTTTTTTTACTTATCGTTTTATTTTGATATCGATAACTCAATTGATTAAAAGATGTCATTAGTTATTTAATTATTTGATACCTGGCAACTTTTTTTGTGTATACCAGTCAAACCACAGACTACATAGAATCAAACGGATGTCGACGTAATGTTTAACTATTCATTAACTTTAAGGTTATTCCCAGGGTGAAAGAAATTGTATAAAAAATAACTAGTAAATAAAATAAAAATATTAGTTTATTATTCCAATCAGGCACACGATACCACAAAAGGGACCTGCTCTGTGGCAATCTCCTTTAAGAAACATATATTATGAAACCCATTGGTATCAACTCTTAGAGTATTTTAATTTTGAGTTGAAACTATGTATAGTGATTCTATACCAGCTGTTGTCTTAAGTACATAAGGATAGCAATTGGGTTTGTGTTACACCCTGTATTAAAAGCGAAAGGTCGCTCATCTCATCACGAAATATCGAAAACCGCTTGACGTATCAAAACGTTGGCAAGGAGGTAGTTTATAGTTAGTAACAGAACAGTCATAACCATGCGGACGAAGTCGCGGGCAACAGCTAGTATTTTCATCACTCATTCATAAGTAACATTGAATAGCAAAACTAAATTTGTTTTTTTTTATAATAGGTATTTTAATGAAAAACAAAGTTACTATTCCAGTTATCAAAAACTAAACATCAAATCTTATTTAAACCAATTCTCGTTGAAAGTTTTTTTTACGTTCTACAAACCAACATTTTTTCAAATCCTCTTCTTTTTAAATAATGGGGGTGAGACACAATTCTTGTAAATTTTCACGACTTGTATATCTCATCAACAATTGACTTAAGAAACAGTGGTAGGTAGCGGTACCAAGCGCAAAAAACAAACAAGAAAAGAGGTGGACCGATGTGTCTGCTCTGAATAAGCGCGCCATAATCACGCTATAACTTCTGTTTATCCATGATCATTGTGCTTGCAACAGTGCAGCGCCATATTACTCAAAACAAATAGTAAACATGGTAAATACCTGTTAACAGTGGTAGGTCATTATAGTGTTAGCGACCACGCATCACTTTAACAATACTACATAATTTAGTCTTCAAGTACCTATAGACTCTAGATATTATTTTTGGCCACGCTATGTCATTCTGTTTTCGTTGCATGTTCGCGCCGTTAGCTCCCCTCAAGCTGTTCAGTGTTAATTAGTAGCATATTCTGATATGAGAGTAATTTTGAACACCACTCATCGCACTGGTATTGGCACAATTCATTACTATTCATTATAATCCATGCATCCACGCTTGGAACGTGGTCGTAATATTAAGAAAACGATATTTTTCCGTTCAGTTTACTAACACGTAATGGTCAATCACATAACAAGCCCACAAGTGCACGTGTAGCAGGTATGAGGCAGTGGGCGAGTGGTCGTGAGGTGATTAGCCCTGCATCGCATCGTGTCGCCATCGCATCGCCTGCTCGTGGCGCTTGGCTGCGAGCCTGCGAGTGCGACCCGTGCGCCTGTGCGTCGTGCAGCTGCAGCGAGAGTGCGCGACACACGCGCACACGCGGCACCGTGCACCAGGGCTCTTGCTTGAATGCCTTAATAGTTTCGATCCAATCAGCAGATTTAGAATGAAGACAAATACGCGATGAGTTGAGCGTTCATGTACTCAAATTAGCTAGGTGAGTTGTGCTCAATGCTGGTCCATAAGACTGTCCAATAAAAATGATGAAAATCAACGGCTGGGGATTTTGAAGTACGGTGCGCATATTATCGCTGCTCGCACACGTTAACGTTGAAACGAATTCGTTGTTTGCTCAGCCACTTACTCCAACATACATAGACACTACTTCAGTAGTAAATCAAGTACCATCTCCACTAACTCATTCCCACTTTGGCAGAAATGCGTGCTATGCTGGCTTTGGCCGAGCCACGTACACAGCGAGGTCAAACTATGTCTCTCTGCAATGTGCAATATTTCCAACTCCATCGTCAGTGACGTTAGCAACTGTGGCAGCTACGCCAGTGTTAGACTAGTGCTAGTGCACTCATCAAAAGCATTACAAACATAATATGCATCTATCGACTAGATTCTAGCCGATATAGACGGTAGAAGGTAGGCTAAGAAACTGAACAAGAAACTTCAACATATTGCACACAAGGCAGCATATGTGCCATCCCCAAATTGCAAGCCAATCGCTTAAAAACACCACACTTAAGTAACTCTTTTTCAGATAACTCACTTAGGTACTTGTGTGCCATAATTATTCTTATTAAATAGTTTGTGAGTTGAGTCAAACAAACAATGAAGTGAAGTGACAGCGTACGGGAGCCCCGGCTGCGGCGGCTGCGGCGGCTGCCAGGGAGACCGCGGCGTCAACACAAAGTGTGGCAGTGCGGACACCGCGCGAAGACGCACCGCCTGCACTATACACTTTAGGTACGTAATACAGCTTGATAGCTTTGAGGACGTGAACACAAAACCGTCACAGCGGAAAATCGATACTAACTTTAACGTAGTCGACGTTGAGGCGGCGAACAGTGTCCGGTTTGGACAAGTCTGCTGCACTGCTGATGCTGGACGGTTTGATGACAACAGTCAGGTCGGTCGGCGCGGACGGAACTTGGCACACTAAAGGCTTTGTTGACTTTAAAAGTTTGATCAGTGAAGTTTCGAGTAGAATCGTGTTCGTCTCCCAAGAGGGATTTTGCTGAAACACGAGTCAGTCTCGGAAGTCGGTGGAGGGTACGGGTAGCAGTGCACGCGAGACGCTCGTCGCAGTTCAGCCCGGGGGGCTCTAACCGGCGCGCGTAAGTCGTGCGGCCGCGGCGATGGCCGAGTGGCACTGCCGCGCGCCGCGCTCGCCACCGCGCTCGCCCGCCTGCGCGAGGTCTCGCGGAAGTCTCAATGAGATACTCACTAACCTCCACGCACCGGTTTGACCTGTAACTGTGAGCTACTTCTACATCTGTTTGAGACAATTACATTTTTGACGACCACTGTCTTCATTTTGGAGTTCTGGATCTTTAGATGAAAATTCGATTTTAGAAGCATTTATAATTGATGTTTCATCGAACTTACCTGTACGTGAAGATCAATAACAATTACTCGAAGAGCTTCGTTCGAAGATATTAGCATTAACACACATCGCCGTCCCCGGAGAATAAAATGATAACCGCCATGATCTTAGTTTAAGTTTTATGTCATTTTTGTGATCTGTGGGTCTGCTCAATTTTTTCGTAATTTTTATACTGTTAATTTACGAAGTTACAAAATTAAATTACGAGAATAAAGTGTTAATTTTATTATCGAAATGTATGTAAACAGTCCAAGGAAATACCTAATCGCGATAACGCCGTGAGTAATGACATGGTAAATAATGTAAGTGGCTGCCCGAGTTCCTGACTACTGGAATAACCCACCTGCTCCATAAATAAAGGTGCTACTGACTTGTCTACATGTTGGAAAGAATAGAAGAAGGCCTATGACTCAATGCCACATACATGGCTTATGAGGGTGCTAGAGTTGAATAAAGTTGATGCAATTCTGCGCACCTTCCTGATGTGGTGTATGTAATGGAGAGCAGTCCTTCGCTATCCAGGATGTCAGCAAATCCAGAGGAATGGCGAGCCGATACGGATAGAGCGAGATATATTTCAAGATAGTAGTTTCTCTCTGGGCGGAGCGGAAGGGAGTTTCATACTTGTCCTGACTAAAACCCATCGATGTTCCTTCTTAGGCCTTTGTGTACCAGGGCCACGGTACCTCTTTCAGACAGTCCCGTAGCTCTGGGAGGCATCGGTCCTCGTGGACCCCTCCTGATTTGCTGACAATTCTTTGAGGCGCTCGTGGAACACGAACGCGCCGTCGACAATCGCCGCTACGAGGAGTTCAACCAGAACGAGCCTTGAATCATCTTAGCACGCTGCTAGAGGATTCAGGACTAGGTTATCGGGTATAGAGAGCTGGTCAGGTGATATCTTACCTAGTTCACAAGGATAATCTGTAACTCTTTGCCCCCAGCAATTTGCAACTGCTGGAGCTAGTAAAAGTAACAAAAACTTTCAGTAGAGCCACGAGGATTGAATTTGATGTCGACAATCGCAAGTAATTATGCGAATGGAGGTTGTGGAATCTGTGGGAATCCAGCTCTCGGATTTCATAAATCTTAGCTCCCACTCAGCGACTAAAGTTTTGGGTATCAATGTTGCTGACATGAAGAAATGACGGTACGCTTGGCGCAGTGGTTGAACGATCGATCAAAATCGAAGATGGCGGAAACGATAAGTAGCGAATTTGTCGTCATGGGTGTCTAGTCAATGGTAATCGAGGGCGCTCTCAACGAATATGAGGTCAGAATCAAAATCAAAGATGGCGGAGACGATAATTACTTACCGATTTTTTATCATTTTCGTTACCATCGAGCCCAAAAATCACTTAATGACTCTCATGAAGAAAAATCCCGACATTTTCATTGGTGCTATCTTGGATTTTCATTTTCGTTATCATCGACCCCAAACAATATTTTCGTCGGTGCACATCTTGGACTTTCATTCGCGCAAATGTCCTAGCTAGATCTTAAAAAAAAGAAAATCTATTTCGCAGTGGCAAGGCGACAAGTTCCATAGTGCGGACGCCAAACTAAATGTTCGGAATGATCATGAATGTCAGTATACCTATTCGAAAAAGATTTTTTCTACATACTTAATTGTATGTTGGTTCCTGGAAATAATAGTCCGGGGCTTTTAGATTTGAACCTTGCATTAAATATAAACAGCAATTTTTTTCTTGAATCGTGTACTTGACCTTAGCTCTCCAAATAATAAAAAAAAAATTAAACATTTTCCGAGACCGGAATCAAGGTGAAAAGACGAAAACGCGTTTTTGTGAATAAAATCATGGGAAAAAAAGTTAACAGAACAAATTAAGTTACTTTAGGTACAGAATTTGTGACAGTAATATATTTTTTCAGAATTAAACATTTTCGTCCACGGAAATTACGGTAAAAAAAGATTTAAGAAATTTTTGGATTGTACTTATGGCAAAAATATAAACAGCGGTTTTTTTACATAAAATAACTTAAATTAATATATTACACCGCCATTAAACAAAATTAAACAAATTGTACTACCGGAAGTTATTATTACCAGTTTTTTTTCAATGGCGGTTGAGGCAAAAATGTAACAGGGTTTAATTTAGTTTAACTTTCATCTAAAGGCTATTTCTAACCTATTTACACGAAAATTAAACCCTTTAAAGCAAATCGTGAAAAAAAAGTCAATTAATGTTTACGTAAAATACGTCTGCAAGCTTTATTCTTGTATTTGGCGCAGCACTTTCATAGGAATTTGATCTTACCGAAATAGAAATAAGGTGTACAATCGCGTAACTCAATAAAACACCGACTCTCAATCAACAACAGTAATTCGCACACAATGAACGCAGCGCTTATCTTGTTTACGCACACTAGCACACGCCGTACGCTGCTTAGCGCTGACACCGTGCATCGTAATTTATTTATTTATTTTTTATTTATTTATTTATTCATTAACACTTACATTTGTTTTGACAGGTAAAACCCAAGCTAACAAAGGTAGTCATATAAATACATTGCTAATTGTCCAGTCCCAAGTAACGGGTCTGGGTAGAAGCACAAGTTATACAGTGGATAACATCCTAAGTGTCACCCTCTGGAATTCCGCCAAAGAGCAAGAAAATATGTCCAAACGCAGAGAGACACTATTGAGCACTCTTACTGCCCGAATTACTGGTGCAAACCTTAATAAGTTTGTACGGGTTGCCGGAACTTTAAAAAGCCCCACTCTCGGTCCCAACCGTAGCCTCCTGTCTGGAACGAGCAATCCCAACGACTCCAATATTTGTGGATTGTTTAGCATACCACGAAAAACCATAAAAATGTATTTTGCCAGAGCGAGGTTGCGCCTGACTTCCAACTTATAGTACCCAACCATCCCTATAACAAAGAGAGTTGGATACATAAGTGGGAAGAAAGGGTAGACACCAAACTGCTTCCAGTACAGGTATCGGGTAAATTTGTTCTGCATCTTTTCCAGCATCTGGGAATACTTCACTTCATAAGGATTCCAGATGATAGCACTAGTTTCCAAATTGCTTCGCACCAACGCATTGTAAAGTGCTTTCACTGCTGCCATATTAGTGAAGTCACGGGTTTCACGCATGACAAAACCAAGATTTTTAAACGCTTTTTTGCACACCTGCACTACATGAGCACGAAACGAAAGATCTCCAGCGAAAGTTACCCCGAGATCTCGCACTAGCCGCACCCGCCCGCGGTATGACGTGACCACCCATGCAATAATCATGGCGTCGGGGTACCACGGCCCGCGTGAATGACATTACGCTACACTTCGTCACGTTGAAGAGTAGTTTATTCTCTTCACTCCACGCTACCACCCGATCGATGTCTCGCTGGAGCATTTCGCAGTGCGACTCGTCTGTGATCCGCAAAAATAGCTTAAGATCGTCAGCAAATAACAAACAGCTAGCGTCTTTAACGACTTCTGGAAGATCATTAATCATAATTATAAATTCTAAAGGTCCTAAGTTTGTCCCCTGACTTACCCCTGTAAGGGTGAAATACGAGTCAGAGGTGTAACCTGCATATTCCACCATTTGTTTGCGGTTGCCCAGGTAGCTAGCAAAGAACTGTAAGAGGGCTGGGGTAAAACCGAACCTTGCAAATTTACTTAAAAGTATGTCATTATCCACACTATCAAATGCCTTCTTGAAGTCGAAGTAAGCGACGTCAAGTTGGGCACCAGTCTCCGAGTCTAGTACTGTGGTGGCCTGATTTAAAAAACACATTAAATTGGAATTCGTTCCACGGCCCACACGGAAACCATGCTGCGCGTCGTTGAGCTGTGAGGCTACTTGCGAGTGGATAGTTGAGCACAACGCGGACTCGAAAACTTTAGCAAAAGCTGACAGTACTGCTACTGGTCTATATCCACTAACATCCGAGCTTGGGGCCCCTTTCGGTACCGGAGTAACCCTAGTCAATTTCCAGCCGTCCGGATACGAGCATTCTCGTAGAAAACAATTAAATAAATGCAAGAGTGGCCGGGCCAGTACTGTCCTACAATCCCTAACGACGAAGGGTGGCACCCCGTCTGGCCCAACCGAACGCTTGGGCTTAAGGCGCTCGAGCGCAGCACCCACATCGCTGAGAGACAACTGCCCCACGTGCACGCGTGCGCCGCCCTCGGGCGCCGCCTGCCCTGCGGCATCCGCATCCAGCTGCGGTGCCACCGCCCCATAAACCGAATGAAAGTAGTCAGCGAACGCCTGAGCACACTCATGCTCTGGCAACGGCTCACCACTCTTGGTTATCTTCGGTCTACTACGTTTCGAGCGCTTGCCCCCAATAAAACCCCAAAAAGACCTCGGTTCCTTTACGAACTGTTGCTCCGTACGCCTCTGATAATTGCGGTATGCTGTACTAATTTTGTCTTTGACAAGTGAACGGCAGTGAGAAAATTTAACATAGTCGCTGACTGAACCAGTCTTCTTAAAAGATTTGTGCCATGAAGCCTTCTTCTTAATATGACCTATTATGTCAGCAGTGAACCATTCGGGGTAGTTATAACGCAAGCAATAAACCTTGGGACTCTTTCTTGGAGTGCTATCATCCAAAATCCCATAAAATAAATCATAAAATATTCTATATGCTTCGTCGGCATTAGTCGTTTCATACAGGGCGCTCCAGTCTACCCCTGCAAGTCCCAAGTACAAAGAATGGAAGTCCGCCTTGCTATAATTCCATCGTGGTAGGGAGGTGGAAGTCTGCGGTACGTGGTAACAAGGGCTAGAAGTCGCCCGCACCCGATTTATACTTACTCGTAGCGGCGGATGCTGTGGGTCTATGCATGATAAACAATCCTCACGATTCTCATTTACTACAATATCACCTACGGGCAAAGTAGTTAGGACTACATCGAGCGTACGATTGTTGCAATTTAGAACACTGTTACTTTGGCGAAACCCACAGAAAGTGACAAAATATTCATAATAACATTGTACCTCTTGGTTTGTTGAGTACATATTTAAATCAGCTACTAAAACAACTTTATCATAGCTAACACATAACTGCTCGAGCAAATGGAACAAACATATTCCCTTTCAATAGTTTTAGGTGGAATATACGCAACACAACACAAAAACAAAAAAGTGTTTTGACGGTATAACGTTGCACATACAATTTCGAACGGGTGGTGGTTCAAGCTAGCGTTATCGGGTAACGGTACTCTGCGTAAGTCGAGAGCGCCGCGCGGGGTGGCGATCAGCATGACCCCTCCGTGTTTACGGTCATCCGTGCGGTCACATCTTATAATTGTGTATCCGCTTGGAGCCAGTTCACCATCATGTATCGAGTCATTAATTCCAGTCTCGGTTATGGCTACCAAATCAAACATAGACCCTACAATATTATTATAAAATGATTTTAACTTTGTGCGTAAGCCTCTACCGTTCTGGTAGAATAGATCTAACGAGCACTTGGGTTTTTTGTCACTAGCTTGTACCACATTTACACCATTCGAACACACCAGTCCCAACGTTTGCGAGTGGGAACTATTTAAATCACTAGTATTAGCATACCGACACTGTGAAACATTCCTATTTCGTCGTTCAGTACGTTGTTCACTGGAAACACGCAACGACTGCGCGTGCGCTGTCGCCGGTGTGAGTCTTGGAGCTCGTGTCCCCCCGCTGGCCGCGGGGACGCCTCGGAAACCAGTCAGACAACTTCACTCCTGCGGGCCACGCCGCCGGCGTGTTTATGCTCTCATTCAAGCTCTCAGGAAAAGCAATTACGAAGGCAGCGTGTCTAGTAGTCTTAATTAAGCGTTTCTCCACAATAAATTGGTCACAAACATGAAGCTTGTTCAAATAGTTGAGCACGTTTTGCTCCGTCGTCTCCGGCTTGAAAGACCAAGCCTGCAAATATTTAAGGTTTTCTACCGTTTTTAGCTCATCATCATCTGGTCCGCTGCCAGCGACCACTCGACGTTTCGAATTTCGTACTTTGCGCGCCGGTTGCCACCCTTCATCGGAGATAATGTTTTCGTGGTCAATATCTCTTGCTTTAGCCGTGCGCGTTCCCGCTGAATTCGTGGCCCGACTCTCCACTGATGATAAAGTTGCTTTTGTGGGTAGATTGGGATTTGCACTCGTAGCAGTCATCGTAGAAGTCTTCAACATATTATTCGTGTCACCTACGTCACCATCGGTCCTTGGTTTTTCAGTGGCTGACTTTTTCGCAGCTGCTGCGTATCCACTATTGGCTTTAGCGCTAGAATTAACTCGCGCTTGACGCATGGGACGCTGCGTAGTCGCTGGAATCGCTGGCTTCTCTTGACCGCCGTCGGCATCCAATAGTTTCGTAGGGACTGATTTCGGTGTACCCTCAAT
Organism: Cerastis rubricosa; assembly: GCA_949152445.1. Classification (NCBI taxonomy): domain Eukaryota; kingdom Metazoa; phylum Arthropoda; class Insecta; order Lepidoptera; family Noctuidae; genus Cerastis; species Cerastis rubricosa. The sequence goes on from OX424547.1 coordinate 174,814, forward strand.
AGCTAACGTTAACGATTATTTTTATTTTATTTTTATTTTGTTTATTTGGGAAAACAAACGGTTACACATTACAGTATTACACACAACACAATTACAACTAGTTTGAGTAAATGTGTATCCAACGACATTTTCCACGTATTATAAAAAGAATTAGTTATAAAAACAATGCGACGTTAGCTTACAACTCAATGCTTAATATAAAATTACATAATGTGTTTACTTATTAAACTAAACAGGCATGCAAATTAAAAATGAAAAAAAGCACAAGTTAAGACGGTAGGTACAAGTATTTCAGTAATAGAGATGAAAGAAAAAAATTAAATAATCAGTGTTCAATCCTGAATGATTTTGCGAACAAGGCCTTTAAATTTTCCTATTGGTACAGCAAAGATGTCAATACTTTCAAAAAGATTATTATATTGACCAGTTATGCGGCGTAGGGGTGCTCGTAAGCCCGCGTTTGTACGACTAGAAGATACAGCAAATACGGGTCGTGCGCGCACCCCTCGGCTTATAGTTGTTCTAGGTACAACGTAACAAATTTTATTAGTGATATCCATACAATCACATGCGTTATTACATAAGTCATACAAAAACATTGTCTCTAAAATAATACGTCTGGCTTTAAGATTATGTAGATTATACTTATACAAAAGGTCACTATAAGAAGCATAAGTGCGAAAACAACGGAAATGCATGGCTCTTAAGAACTTGCTTTGGACTTTTTCGATAGCATCTGAGTACTTCCTATAGAAGGGACTCCATACCGCAACAGCATACTCTAACTGGGACCTGATCAACGATTTGTAAAGGTACAAATATGTAAATGGGCGGACAAATTCAGTGGCTGATCTCATAACAAACCCGTACATACGGAAAGCATTATTCACGATTTTACTAATATGAACGTCAAGGTGTAGTTTTTCATCCAATAGAACTCCAAGATCGCGCACTAATGTTTCTCTCGTTAAAATTACATTATTTAAGGTGTATGAATGCATGATAGTATTTTTGTTTTTAGTAAAACTTATACAGCAACATTTCGATATGCTAAGCTGTAGTTTATTACTTGAACAATATGCAGAGAATCTGTCTAGGTCTTCTTGTAGGAGTAAACAATCTTGCAAATTCCTAACTGGCCTAAAAATTTTGAGATCGTCTGCATATAGTAATATTTTAGAATTTAGAAAGCATTTGTTTATATCATTAATAAATATGACGAATAAAAGAGGTCCCAATATGGAACCTTGAGGTACACCAGAAGTGACACTCAGAGTACTGGAAATGAAGCCATTTATCACAACCCTCTGAGTCCTATTAGACACGTAAGAAGAGAACCATCTCAGAAGGTCTCCACGTATACCATTGAATGCAATTTTACTCATTAGCAGCTGATGGTCTACCTTGTCAAACGCTTTGCGGAAATCTGTGTATATAGTGTCAATTTGAATACGGGAGTCCATGTTGTTGAACAAATAGTCCACAAAAGTCACCAGGTTGGTTGTAGTTGACCTTCTTTTGACGAATCCGTGTTGTTGTTGAATTATTATATTGTGCAACAGAGGGTATATTTTATCGTGAACTAATCTCTCGAAAACCTTTGACAACGCTGACAGTATTGATATAGGACGGTAATTCTGCAAATCCTTCTTAGGTCCCGACTTATAAACAGGTGTTACGTTTGCAAGTTTCCAAGCTTCAGGAAAGCATCCTTGAGAGATAGATAGATTGAATATAATGTGCAGGGGTACACATAGGTTAGCAGCAGTATGTTTTATAAAAATTACTGGTAGACCGTCCGACCCAGGTCCTTTAGCGGGATCCAATGCTTTGAGCGCACTAAGTACTTCATCAGTAGTAAACTGAATATCACTTAGCAGAGCGCAACTTTCAGAACATTCGTCATCGTCGTACGTGGATTGAATATTAGCAGAGGTGGATGGTTCATAAACAGATTTAAAAAAGTCTGAGAACAGATTACAAATGTTTTCGGGGTCGCTAGTTGACTGATTGTTATAATTCATAGTTGACGGAATGCCAGCTGCAGATTTTTTCCTATTAGCAATGAACGTCCAGAAATGCTTGACATTGTTCCTAATCCCATCCTCAACAGAATTGATATATTTATTATAACAGTTCGTGCATTCGTCTTGGAATCTAGATCGGTAAAGTGCAAACTGCTCGTAATCCGATAAGTTGTGGTACATTTTCCATTTAACCCAGGCCTTGCATTTATTTTTAAAAATGTGTATAAGGGGCTTTGAGAACCACACGGGAAACTTAGAGGTTCTACAAATAGTCAATGGTACATACTTTTTAATAATACCAAAGATAATGTTATAGAATGTGTTTACAGATTCGTCAACAGATTGGTTGTTTAGGGCATCTTTCCAATTTATTTCCTTTAAGTCGTCATTAATTTCGTCATAACTTGCCCTGTAGTAATTATACTTTTTTATAGTTTTGCGTACCATTGTGTTGTGAGGTAAACGTAGTGATATGAATACACAAAACGGGGGATGGTGGTTGTCAAGTTGCAGTAAGTAATTTGAAGGTGTAGAAATTGAGCATTCATCATTACTTATGACTAAGTCTAATATCTTCCCGTTTAAGTTTTTTATCGTATTAAATTGGTAAGCATTTAAGAAGGACATAAATACACTCAAGTGACTACATATAGGAGAATTACCTCTACATAACTGCGCAGAAATTGAAAAATTGTCTGTGCTGGCAACCCAGTCGACCTCCGGCACATTATAGTCTCCCAACAAATAAAATTTTTCGACTTCGGTGTCATCAAGAAGCCTTTGTAATGAGTCAAAATATTCAACATAAACAGTCTCGGGTGTCTTAGGTGGTATATAAACTGCCGCAATCATTTGGAACTTACCTCTGGCTGAGCTCGGCAACTGTACAAGGATCTGTTCGATATTTGTGTGCATAGATGAACGCGGTATTACTCTTACCGAACGCAGTCCCTTCAGTATCGCCACGAGAACACCACCTCCATCTTTTTTATTAGTGCCCATGCGGTCACGGTCACATCGATATACTTCATAACGTTCATCAATGAACTCATTGTTAAATATCTCGGGCGTTAACCAAGTCTCAGTCAGAATTATAATGTCGTAGCAATTAGCTAAGACATTCATATATAGAATATGTAATTTGGTACGGATTCCCCTGCAATTTTGGTAATATATTATAAGGTTATCAGTCATTGCAGCGTAATATTCTACGAGAAATAGTCATACCAGCATTATCCGCTATAAACGCAATCTTAACTAGCAGCATAGATAATACACTATATACAAACAAGGCAATTAGAAACAAACGAGATTTAAAGAAATGGACTAAATTGATCAACCGCAACAAGCAACATACTAGCCAGTACCCACAATGTTTGACTAAAATTATAAATACATATATTATATTTGCGTGGCCGCCTGGCAAAAGACTCACAGCAATCATACTTGTATGTACATAATTGTTTACATAGTCGATAACCACACAGGGAATACAGTATTTCGCGACAGTACCTAGTAGTAGTTCTACCTTGTGAAGTGAATTATACGTATACAGAGAACCAATAACAAAGTTAAATGCAAATCTAAAAGCTTCTACGGCGCCAAAAACATTGAATATGTTATTCAAAAACTCGTGAGGCACCCTGGTTGTCAATCGGCGCCGCGTAACCAACCTTGATCTTAGCGATGTCTTGCGGCGTTCGAATAGCAAATGCCCTTGCCCCTTCTTTTTCACGAGCAAGAATGGTTCCGTGTTTAACCCAGAGGAACTTATAACCGTGCTTCCTGGCAGCATCTCGACACTCACGAAATAATTGCTTATTCTTCAATGTAAGATGCTCATGCATGTATATTGGCAGCGGTGTTCCTGAAATGCCAAGTTGTTCAGTTACAAGTCCCTTACACAATCGATGGGCACTAAGAACGTTGTCGCGCAATATCCGTGATGTCAATTTCAGTATTATATTTTTGGGCCTGTTGGTTTGTTGGTGTGCATGTGGGACACGGTGAACTGATATTATTTCATTCTGAGCAATGTTGAACTTTATTACGGACCCAATAGTTTTCACCAAAGACAGCAGGTTTTCGTTACGCCTTTCTGGGATATTGCATATCTCTATGTTGCAATTCCGAGCATTCTGTTCCAGATTGTCAATCTTTGCGACTAACTCGGCAACTACAGGCTTCAAATCAACAGTCTCCTGAATACGTTTACCAAGGCTGTCGACTTTCTTGTTGAGATCGGTTTGCTCGTCACCAACAAACTGGACCGAGTTTTGAAGAGAATCGATGCGTTCCGTCATTCCTTCATACTTCACATCCAGCTCCGATATTCGTTGTCGTAGAATTAATTGCTCTGAACGTAGAGAGTTTATATCACTTCTAATTTCTGAGGTAACTTGTGTTAGCGAAGCAAGTTCGTTTTTCACCGATACCACATTCCCTGATATCTTATCTAAACTCATCTCCAAGTCCCGTCGCCAGTCGTTTAGTGTATTCTTGAACTCAAAGGCCAGCTCATTAATAGCCAGTTTCCAATCAGGATCCGGTTGTTTGCGTTTGCGTCCTGTCAAGTTTAGTTCGTCTACATGTTCGCTGCTCATTCCCGCACCTAATGCTAAGTCGGTATCGGAATGGAACTTTTTCTTGTCTGGTGAATGGACCATAATAATCGGTTCTACAAGCTGTGTTTAGCAAGCAATCTTTGTTAAAATTATGTTTGCAAATAGAAAAAGAATTTCGTTTAGCCAGATTCGAACTTAAGACTCCTTGAGCGGCCGCAGTAATACAAAAAACACTTGCAATACCAATCGACCACGGTGACTTGATAACCCTTGTCGAAATTTTAGACTAGTAGTTAAAACTTTTGGGGTGTCAATGACTTGCAAATGTTCACTACTAATGAGGTCCTTTGTTCTCACAATCACTGAGGTCACCTTGAACACTTAAAATCGTTGTAGTTTTAAACAGTTTCTTGATAAATACTGGTCCTATACTGTGTTTTCTTTGCACTTTTTTGCAAATTAATGTTACACTAGAGTCACTGTATGTATCACAACAAAAATTTAGCCGAATTCTGCAGGAAATTGTCACTTTTTCTATATTATAACGAGGACTAACATAAACACACTGTACTCACAGCAACGGTCGCACGTGATCTCTCCTCTTGCTTAGCTATAATAGTGGATTGCTTATCAATTTTGCAATCAAGGGCACTGATTTTTGTCGCGAGTTCACTAACCACCTTATGTAGCTCGCGCACTACACCTTCAAGGGCCTTCTGGGCCATTTTTATATTTAAAAAATACGTAATACTGGGAGCTGCACTACACTGTGCGGTGTACCCGCACCAAGCATTTAATTTTTACTTTGACAATACTAATTAACGCTCTGTCTCTGTCTGTCTGTAAATCTGTTTAATTTTGGGGGATTAAGGTTTGGATTCATATATTTCTCATTATTAAATGAATTTAAATCCTGTTACATTTTTGCCGTAAGTAGTATTTAAGATTTTTTGATTTTCTTGATTTTCTGTGAATTCCGGAGCAGAATTTGTTTAATTTTCATAAAAATAGTTAGACATGGTGACATAAACCATTTTAGCACTATTTTTGTCCTGTTAATATTTTTGCCTTAAGTACGAAGTCAAATTATAAGTTTTTTTTGAAGTGAAAACTTCTTTAGCGGCGTTGAGCACTTTTTCTGTAATCTTAAACTCGCGTCAGGTCACGTGTCCTGATCGAAAATTCGTAAGACGAATTGACATTAGGTTGCGAAGGAATTTGAACTTTATGACATCTGTCATTGAGTTTGGTTTTCCAAAACTGGATAATTATCTTATGCACAAACAAAACCTTCGATTTCTCCAAAGAGGTAAAATTCGTAAAACGTATCGTAATATTTCTGTGTTAAATTTGTTATGTAATGTAAGTTGTCATGTTTGTGTATGATAGCGCAATAAATGAATATTGTATTTTACCACATAAATGATAGAACTAGATAATTAAAGCAATTCGTTCAAAATTATTTCCTAACCATATCCAAAAATGCACAACGTTACTATTCAAGTTTTCACTTCTGCCGGCACTCCCGGAGTGCAACCCGTTTTTTTTTTTTTAAAAACGAATGTTCCTTGGACGAAAAATGTTTAATTTTCTGACCTACTTGTAGTACTCAATCTGTTCTACAAATACTCCAAATAAACATACATGTTTATATTTTTTTCCACCAAGTTAAATACATATTAGACGTTTTCTTAAAAAAAAACATATACGCGGAGGAGAACTTATTGCGGGATACAGCGTAATATACTCTCCTGTCCATACCCTACACGTTCAATGAAAAAAATCGCTGTTTTTAATTAATGCAAAGTAAGCCTAATATTCGGCGTAAATTCCCCGGACTATAAGAATAAGTTTAAAAGTTTTTAAGTCGGTTATTAGGCAGGTAGAGCAGTTTCAGCATCAACTCAAATAATTCGAATACGCCAAGGTGTCAAAGGGTGAGGTCCCCGCCCACACGATCTGTTTTTGTTGCGACTTCCTGAGTTTTACACAAGTAGACTATAACCTTCAGTTTTCGAGTTGATGCCTGAAATACATTTTTTATAGGAACGTTGAAGCTGAGTTATAAAATCCGTGGCAGAGTTAGTAATTTAGATGGTGATGTATAAATCAAGGCATCATCATCTGCCTAGCCTTTTCGCAAACTATCTTGGGGTCGGCTTCCGGTCTAACCGGATGCAGCTCGGTAGCAATATTTAACATGAAGCGACTGCCTATCTGACCTCCACAACCTAGTAACAGGGTAATACGAAGCCCTTTTGTAAGACTGAATGTCAGACTTTTGGTTTCTGACTATTCGTAACGAATGTCAAAGATCTACGGATCTATCCCATCTACGGACTAACCTCGGCAAGTACGGCTTAACCTTAAAGATCGACCCGTGCGGCTGTTATTATTTAGCCACGAGCTCCTCGTGTAGAAAAATAATTGTTGCTTCTTATTTGACGCTTTCTTTGAAATATTGAGTTGGCGTTGTAAGAAAGACGAATTAGTTTATATGAAACATTCTTATTTCCCGCTCACATACAAAATTAGAGGTAGGGTTCTGTGGCCAGATTAAAATATTGCGGCTAGATTTATAATTTCCCTTTAGGTAACTGCGCCACCAATTGCCACTAGTAGATTCATACACTATTGTATGAATCTGCTAGTGGAATTGGATATTTTTGAATTGTAAAAAAGTTATTATCGTTTGAATGACCTAACTAACTTATTCCCAGAAGTATAAAGTATACTTAAGGGTATGAGGAACAGGGTGTAAAGTTCCCCATCCCCCATAGAAAAGGCAGAATACTCCGACCAGACAGGTGTTGTGTCTGGTGCCCACCAGACACAACACCCGACAGTTTTTTTTTGTGAGTGGCATCTCGCAGTTCAACCTAGGAGGTTGCCGTCTGCTTAACCGGATCTGCCCGACAGTTGTTGTCGGGTTGCTCTATATACTCTTAAGTTGATGTAAACTTTGCTTGCGACTTGTTGGAAATTTATGTTAGTTATTTCGTCGTGTCAAAGATGGCGCTGTATTACGTTTTGTTGTAAGTTGCTTTTTGTGGGTCGCTACAATACTATTCTTTTATTTTTTGTGCCTTTTCGTTATAACTATTCTTTCTTTTTCCTAATGTTTGCCTAAACTGGCGTCATTGTTTTTATGCCGCTCGTGGGCCTCGGACTTAGCTATGCCTATTACTATTTGAAACGAGTTAATTTAACGATCAGCAATACTACTACTAGAAATTGGGGTCAAATACTAACATTTAAAAAAAATACTAAAACAAGAGCAACATATTTTTGTGGAAAATCTTCTATTAAGGCAAATCATAACAATACGAAATATAAGTATGTATTTGTAAATAAAAAATTGTTAATTAATAAATGAAGTCGTTAACAGCACGCTGCACGAAACATGTTTGGAACAACTTCGCGGTAGTTGGCCTGATTTTTTAAGTTTTAAGTGTTAAACATGTGCCCACTGAAAGTCTCTCAAGTGTGTTTATATTGGGGAGGCGCATGGCATAGTACCTACATATATATATATACTACCACAGCTCTATACTAAATCAAGTTGAACATTTATTGTTCCAAATGAAATGCAGTGTCTGTTACTGTAATATTGGAATCAACACTTCTTAACGATTGTTGAGTGTCGCTTTTCCGAATTGAAACTAATTTATATTTTGTTCTATAAACTTGTTTATTAAAAGAAACAAAGCATATTATTTGTAGAATGGCTTTGTTTGCTATGTTAACATTATTAATGATTGTTGCGATGTCTGATAATAAGCGATTATATAATTAGCGATTTTTAATTTTCCCCAAAATTTATTGTTTTTTAGGGTTCCGAAACCAAAGGGTCAAACGGGACCCTATTACTGAGACTTCACTGTCCGTCCGTCCGTCCGTCTGTCACCTCACCGTCTATCTCATGAACTGTGATAGTTAGCGAGTTGAAATTTCTACAGATTATGTATTTCTGTTGATGCTACAACAACAAATACTAAAAACAGAATAAAATATTTAAGGGGAATAAAATAAATATTAAAAAAAAAACATTGTATGGGAGCCCCCATACAAAAAAGTGTTTTTTTGTTAGTTTTTATAAATAATGGTACGGAACCGTTCGTGCGCGAGTCCGACTCGCACATGGCGGGTTTTTTTTTCTATTTTTGTGTGAAAATCTTAATGCGGTTCACAGAATACATCTACTTACCAAGTTTCAACAGTATAGTTCTTAAAAAATAAATAAATATTTGGCTTCAAGATAATGAGACGAAAGTAAGATTTCTGATAGGTAGGGTAGGTAGGGCAGGTAGGGCAGGTAGGGTAGGTAGGGCAGGTAGGGCAGGTAGGGCAGGTAGGGTAGGTAGGGCAGGTAGGGCCGGTAGGGCAGGTAGGGCAGGTAGGGCAGGTAGGACAGGTAGGGCAGGTAGGGCAGGTAGGGCAGGTAGGGCAGGTAGGGCCGGTAGGGCAGGTAGGGCAGGTAGGGCCGGTAGGGCAGGTAGGGCAGGTAGGGCCGGTAGGGCAGGTAGGGTAGGTAGGATAAGTGCATTGCAGCTCAAATATAATTAATGTGTAGGTACATTGTGTACAAATAAATAAAGGAAATATTTTTTTTCTTTTACCTTTATTTATCTACTTTCTTTACAGAAGCTTAAATTTTAGTTCTAACAATTAAGTATATTATACATATTTACATAAACATTTCAAAGTAACATATATTGTATATACTGCTGTTCCATTTCTGAATGGAAATCGATCGATTTGTGTTTTATATTCAATTCGCTAACACTTAATCTTGTCGATCGTCAAAGTGTAATCATAAGTGTTCTACACCAGATAAATCAGTGTAAGTGCCATTATGTAACTGCAAAATATTTTGTAATAAATTGTGATAATTATTTTGTAAAACAAATAATGATATTTTAACTTTTTTATTAAGTTAATACATATATATATATATGTATTAACGTAGTCTTTTAAATTGAAATACCTACAAATGGGGGCGGCGAAATTTTCCACCGCCCCGGGTGGCTGACACCTACGCTACGCCACTGTAGATACCTACTGGAAGGCGTACGTATTCATAACCCGAAAGATGATTAGCAGGGCCCGGGCAGGGTAATCCCTTGCAAGTGCCTTTTTAGGGTTCCGTAGTCAACAAGGAACCCTTATAGTTTCGCCATGTCCGTCTGTCTGTCTGTCTGTCCGCGGTTTAGCTCAAAAACTATTGGTACTAGAAAGTTGTAATTTCGCATGAGTATACACGTTAATGAAGCCAAAAAAGTAGTAAAATAAAATTATGAAAAAAACAATTATTTAGGGTACCTCCCCTACATGTAAAGTGGGGATGATAATTTGTTTTGTTCGTCCTTCTCATAGTGTAGCATATCGTTGGATAGGTCTTTCAAAAATATTAAGGATTTGGGAGGACTTTTTGATAAAGTAAACCGTTCGTGACTTATCAAGGTTATGTGTGTGCTTGTCAAGTGTCCCCCCCCCCTCTACAGACTAAACGGTTGTAGTTAGAAATACAAATGTCACGGCAGTAGTACCTATATATAACGAAGTTTAAAGGAAAACTATCACACTTAAGTGGGCTTTACAAGTTTACGAGTAATAGTCGACCAATTGTATTTGACTCGAAAATTTCGCACAACTACATAGAAATGTCGATCGATGGCGCTAAGCGTCAGTTGTATCGCGCTGTTTCATTCCTAAATAAGTTTTATAAATATAAAAAAAAACAGTTGTTGTTGTTGTTTGTATAGGACGTCAAATTAGGTAGGTAGTCATGTTTGGCTTTTAGTTAGAGCATGGTACGAAACTATCAGTCAGCGAATACGACCCGCATTTGGCTGTTAAAAAAACTACGGAACCATACACTGCACGTGGCCCGACACGCACTTGACCGGTTTTTATTAAGTCCGCCTTTGTAGGGAGGTATCATTACTGTACAGTACCTACATGAAGTTTAAAAACTTCAAATAAAAATTAAATGCTAATGTCATTGTGTGTGTCATGTTGACGTCACTCACGGCATCACAAGACAATTGCCGCAGCAGCTCCGCGCGCGTCCGCCCGGTTCGGAGCGGAGCAACCCGATTCGTGCTCAGTCATCTGTGTTCACCGGCACCGACTTTACGTTGTTGTCCGTCTTAAGCAAGCGTTTGTTTCATTGCTTATACAATTGCGGCCGTTGATACTATCCAGTAAATACCGAAAGAAAATGTAAATACTAAAGACATTATCTGTGTGAAACGAATGGATTTTTTTTGTGATTTAGATCATAAAATAGTTATCGAGTCGTTCGTGAGTTATCGTCGCGTTTCGTGGCATTCCATTCACGTTCGCATGGCGTGACGTCCTGCGCCCGGCCGCCGGCAAACACTCGGTTCGTGTGACTTCGCGGAGTGTCGGAACAGTTCGGAAGTGATCCATGACGCACCGCGCGGCGAGCGGCAAGCAGCAGCCAATCAAAGACGTTACAACACTGACCTTACCGGGACGTGACTGTGACGATCAAATTTGTTTGATGAATGTTGTTTCCCTATGAAAAAATAACATGTGTTCTTCGAAAAAGAAAATATTGGAAGAAATTCTCCCGGTGCGCATCATACGCGAAGTGGAGAAATGGCCGGTGTTGTACATGCGCGACTGCCCTGAGGTGCCCAACCCGCACTTTAAGAAAAAAGTTTGGCATGAAGTTGCTAAAGCTCTCATCGAAGATTGGCACTCTTATTCAGAAGCAGAGAAAGAATGCAAAAGTGGGTAAAATAAAGGTCATGTTTTAAACGCAACACAATCTAAGCGGTACCTATTTATTTTGAAATTCATGTTTTTCGCATAAATACAAGCTACACCTAGTTATTTTCATAGTGATTAAGTCACAGCCTGGACCTTACACATGGTTCTAGTGAATTAGCGGTCAAACCGACTGGACTGGTTTGCGGATCGGACGGTGGTGTCGGACTTTGACTGGTAATGTAGGTGAGTACTGAAATATCTGTCAAAATCTGGTGTCCGCACTTGAGCAGTCCGGTCCGCTCGGTGCACGGTTGCCAGATGGTGTCCAAAAGGAGACCATGTCCTCCTTTTCCATGTTTTTTCCTCCCTCTCGGACTCGCAGAAGGTAAGGGAGGAGCTCCCTTACCTTGTGCGAGTCTTCCTTTTCGCAAAACATCGTTGAAAATTTCCAAGCGTTCTCCCTTTTTATAGAAAATCGTCCTTTTTAGACCCATCTGCCCTCCTTTAACAAATTATTATCTGGCAACCCTAGCTTGGTGGGACCTTACCCTATTACAAGCACAGAGTTACAACACGGAATTATCGCGGCATGGCAGCGGGCAACATCTAGAGACTACTACTAGTACTAGCAACATCAGTGGCGACTGACTGAACCTAACTATTGTCAAATACCGCGAATGTACACTTTCGCAAATTTTACAACGGGCGGACAAAAAACGAATTTTCTTAAAAACTAATCGGCCGAATTTTGAACGAACTTGAGTACTTATAGGACCGTTTTGTTGTCCTTAATCTAATTACTGAAGGATTGTTCTCGTGAAGTCCCGGAGACGAGTGATCGTCGCTGGAAACTACCCGCTGACGTACGTGATTTGATAACCGAGAAGAACGCAGCCATTCGTGCTTACAGCAGCTTTCTCTGCGAGGCGAACAAAGCCCACATGCGTAATTAACAGCGTGCTGTAAAGGATCGCGCCATTGAGTTTCGTTCTAATCAATGGGACAAAACGCTCAGCGAACTCGAGCCTACCCACTTAGCTTTCTGGCAGCTCTCAAGCGCCCCGATAAGAGCGTCGCTTTCGACGACTCTGAGAAGGCTGATTGCCTGGCCGATAGCCTGGAATCTCAGTGCTCACCTAGCTTACAACCAGTAGACAAGCGACACCTAGAGATGGTGGACGCGTTCGTCGAATCTAAATCCGCCCTCCCCCCCCCGTTCAAGACCCTGATGATTCTCTGCCTACTGTCACATATGAGGAAGTGCATGACATCATTAAAAGGCTTCAGCCTCGGAAAGCTCCCGTCTCCGATGGCATCACCAACAAGGTGTTTAAACTCCTCCCCGGCCAGCTCATTTTACTTTTTGTTGCCATCTTCAATGGCGCCCTGAGCAATAATATATTTCCCCGGATCTGGAAAGAGGCCACTGTAATCGGCATTGCCAAACCTGGCAAGCCAAAGGCTGAGCCGTCGAGCTACCGGCCTATCAGTCTCCTGAACACACTCGGCAAAATCTACGAGAGACTTATTTATAAGCGACTCAAAGATTATGCCGAAGCTAAGAGCCTCATTCCCAACGAGCAGTTCGGCTTCAAGACCGGACACTCGTGCATCCAACAAGTACACCGCATCGTAGAACACTTGAGCGCTGGCTTTCAGCGTGGAGCGATGACGAGAGTACTCTAGCCAAAGCGTTCGACAAAGTCTGGCACAACGGCTTATTATGTAAGCTATATCAATTGGGAGTGCCAGACCGTCTCGTGCCCATCTTACGAGACTTTCTGTCGAATCGTACTTTCCGCTACCGAATCGGGGACGCTCTGTCTTCTCCTCACCCCAAACGAACCGGAGTCCCTCAAGGCTCAGTCGTATCCCCACTCGCCTTCACACTGCACACCAGTGACATCCCTAAGAGCAAGAGAGCTCAGTTAGCTCTATTCGCCGATGATACGGCCATTTACTACACTGGTACCAGTCAGGATAGCATCGCTGGCGCTCTGCAGTCCGCAGCCAACGTCCTAGGCGCTTGGTTCCGGAAGTGAAGAATCGAGGATAACCCCGATAAGAGCCAGGCGGTTTTGTTCTTCAAACCGCGTCTTAACCATCCCCCCCCCCGCCCGATCACTATGTACGGCAAGCCTATCCCTTGGGAGAAGCAAGCAAAGTACCTAGGAGTCACCCTCGACCGTCACTTGACCTTCACGTCACATATCAAACCGGCCCATAACCGTGCTGCCTGTGCTATGGGTAGGCTCCATTCCATGCTGACGGCTAAGAGCAAGTTGTCACTTAAGTGCAAATTGCGACTCTATACCGCAGTTATACGTCCCATCATGACTTATGCTTGTGTCGTGTTCGCACACACAAAGCCTCGTCACATTCATAGAATGCAGACATTGCAGAACCGTTTCTTTTGTAAAATCACGGGCGCCCCCTGGTATGTCCGTAATAACAACCTTCATCTTGACCTTAAAATCCCGACCATACTTCAGTTCATGAAACGTCTTTCGAAGCGTTTCTTTGACTCAGCGGTCAAGCACCGTAACCCCCTAATTGCATCGGCCGCCCGATACGTTCTATCGCGTATTAGTAGGATTCGCCGTCCTCGGCATACCCATAGTCACTCCCGATGACCCTATCACCCTTCTACAAGAGAGCAGTAGGAAAACCAGCACGTTAAAACGTAAAAAACACAGACACAAACCGCCGCGCCATCTTTCCGGCCTCGCCGCCGAGGCCCGTCACGACATCCCTTTTCAATACCCCCCCCTCCCTCCCCGACCCTTGCTCAAGCCAGCCCGCGAAGCTGAGCCATTAGTAATAAATCAGCCCCTAAATAATGGAAATCAGATCCAGCTTGTCTCTTTGCTGCCCTACCCCAACGACGCCCTAAGCCGAGGCTCGTACCCCACAGGGGGCCTTAGCGTTGTCGCTTAGTTTATAAGCTTTTTGCCTGGCTGGAGGCCTTAAATTCAAGCCATCCACAGGTTTGCCCGGTTAAGCAGTATAGTAATGTCATGTCGCTGTCCAGCCTCAGAGGCTGAACAGCGACATGACATTATCAACAAAAAAAGTCCATAATCTAATTTACGATTTTTAAAGTCATATTCCCAATGCTTTATTTGTAAAATCACTTACGCTGCATGGTTTCAAACGATTTTGGATCATAATGCAGTACTTACGCGAAATTGACAATGATATAAAACATTTATTTAATATTAATACTAAGTACATAAATGACTTTTAATCATAAATATTATATGGTTAAGAAAAATAAAAAAAAACTAGCAACAAGTAAGAAACATTACGAAAAGTAATAAAAAGTCGACATTATTTCTTCCATAAACTTACTTAGCTTAAAAACTGTTATATCCACTATGTCCAAGGTCGTAGTTAGCTTTAGAGCTGGGGAGGAGGGGGGCAGAAGGATGAGAAAAAAATAACTGGTTATTAAGGGTTAAATTAACTATCAACGGATCGATGAGGATTTTTTTATTAGATTTCATTTTGATAGAGTTTTGAACAATCCTACCAATTTTGAGCTAGATGCGAATTTTTGTACCTTCACTCCTATTTTTTGGTCTAATTTGACCGGACTACTTGAATAATAGTAATAAATGTAAGCTCCTCCAAAAAAGTTAGCTTTTCTTTAGTCTTTATGTTCAGAAATAGATGTTACTAAATTGATTTAGGTACAGAGATAATTGAAGACCAAAAGATCCAAGGGTTCAAGAGCGAGCAAAGCGAGCTCAAAAATTTAACACCCTGCCCTGGATGCGTGATGCCAGACTGTATATTACCACAGACACGGGTAACTCGCAGTTTGCTTTAATGAATGAACAGCATTTCCTGTGTCGGAATGTACACACCGACAAAGACAATGTCTGTGGTGAAATAAATTTTGCTTTAGAGTATAAGAGCGCAATACATACGAGTACAGACAACTACAATGTCATTTTAATGTGAAAGTAAAACTTGTACATTATGCAATCCTATTAAAGCAAACTCCAAACCACACCTCCAAACTAAGGCGTAGTTGACGTAGCCAGACCCACGCTACACGGGGCTCCTATTTCTGCCGCAGGGTTTAAAAAAAACTAACATACGAAGAGGATGGCGGAGTTTTAGTTCGCTCGGTTCACTCACTCTGTAAACCCCGCCATCCCCTTCGAGCTTAACCTGTCCGAGTCGGAGTGCCTAATTTCCGTGCTCTGTATATTCAACCTCAGCCTGTGTCACTCGCTCTTTTGAAGAGAAAGAAACCATCAGTTGGATTAATTTAATTAGTAGGTACCTGATTGCACCTACTGAAACCAACTTGCGTAAAATTACCATCCCAAAGATTGAAAAAATGAAAAGAACCAATCCTGCTCAGGGATTAGTCCTAAAGACTTAATCTTTCGTGTTCAGTCGACATTCATGCAAAAGTACCTTTTTTAAAAAAGCACCTTTTTTGTCACAGTTATGGACCTAACGAAAAAATGGCGAAACCTGAAAGACACGTTCAAACGACAAATGTCAGTAGACCAGAAGAGACGCCAGGGACAGGACATTAAGAAGCGAAAGTACGTGTACTTCAAGCACATGTCGTTCTTACTGCCGCACATGGCACCGACGCCAGCGGCGGAGGCGTCGCCCCCGCCGGGGCGCAGGCGCAGGGCGCCGCCCACCGCGCCGCCAGCGCCCGCCGCGCCCCCTGCCCTCGAGCACGTGGACGAGGACCAGCACTTCCTCATGTCGCTGCTGCCGTCGTTCCGGCGCATGAGTGACGACGAGAAGCTGTCGGCCAAGATGGACATTCTGAAGGTGATCAAGGAAGTGCGCAGCCAGGCGGCGCTGGACTCGTACTGCCGCCTGCAGTTGGACGCGCCGCTCGCTGTCAAGACGGAGCTGTTCGAGGGTGCCGGTGACTGCGCCGCCACAGCGCTCAGCGGCGACAGCGACTAGCACACACACGCAGCGAACTCGGGCGCGATCTCGAGGCGACTCAGTAAAACTCATTAACAAGGTGTGACTTAAACTGAAATACATACTTGACAACGTGACAAAAATGCTGAGTGGCAGCTAACATGAACACTGTACATTTTTTCCCAGTAATCTAGTAATCCCTATCATGAGAAATACATTCGTATCTTTTCCAACTAAATAAATAATTATAATTGTTTTTACCTCAAAAATATCTACGAAACACCGCGCTTTTCTCGCCTTTTTTTTTGGCTAGCAAGTCAGTTCAGTAGAGGTAGTTTCGTCATAATTATGTCGCGTCATAGTGGTCTATAGCTATTTTGAACGCCGACAGGTACGCGCTGATTATGTCATTTTTTATCAAGGTTTTTTGAAAACTTATTTCTTAACACTTTTGAAATGAGTAATTACCGTCGGGAAATCGTACACACACGGGCACACGGCTTGTAAAGTAATTACTTCAAACAGTAGAACTTATTGTTCTAATTGTCTAATAAGTTTCGAAAAACGTAATAGTGGCAACACCAGGCGTACGCTGCACGCACGGGCCGAACCACACGCACTGTGTACAACCCCCCTCCCCCCGGATTGTACACTGTAAGGGGAGGCTATTAGTATTGTTATGTAAATAGGTGACCTAAATACAAGACACAAACGAGAGTCCCGCGGGAGGTGAGTGCAAGGGGGCGGGGGCGCGGCGACAGCCGCTCGGTGAGTGTAACCCAAGAAGCGCAACCCGCGGTCCGGCAGAGGACCGGTTTGCTTTGTTCAGCCGCCGTGAGCCGTGCGCTGCATGAACCCAATCAGTATAGTTGAACCAAAAATACGTTCTCCTGCCTATCTAGGATACTGTACGGACTAACAACTACAATTACAACAAGTGCAATGAAATACACACCGACCCAGCACCACTGGCACTGGCTACTTTACGCCAACCACTGGCTCCGCGTCGGAAATCGAGTCCCACGATTTATTTGTACACATCCCACAAAACTCTGTATTTGTAGATCCGACCTTATGCTTCTGATGTCGACCGTGTTATGGCACATGTTTGCCGGAGAGCGCCATCACATCAAGTTCCGGTTAATTGCCATCATCATCATTCTCTTGCCCTTATCCCAATTTATTTGGGGTCGGCGCAGCACGTCTTCTTCTTCCATACTTCTCTATTACTTGTCATCTCTTGAGAAACCTCCTATCTTGTCATATCATCCTACACACAGTCCATCCATCGTTTCTTTGGTTTTTGTCTACTCTTATACTCATCCATACACAACCGATTACCACACATCTTTTCAGTCACCGGCGCCACTTCAGACTTCCTCTTATGTAGGTACTCATTTCTTATTTTATCCATTTGCGTAATACCATACATCCCGCTTACCATCAGCTCATCTCAGCTACATGCAAATGCCTTTCATTCATCCCTTTTGTGACCCAACATTCTGATCCATACAAGACAGCAGTTCTAACCGTTATTTTCTAAATCTTCCCCTTAAGTTTAAGGGGAATGCGGGAGTCGCAGATAGTTCCCGTGACCTGCCGCCATTTCATCCATCCAATGTTTATTCTGTGCTTAACACTACGATCTATCTTGCCATCACTTTGCACGATCGAACCGAAATAACGAAAGTCGGAGCAGACAGGAAGAAACGCGCCATCTAGCGCTATGACTCTAGGACTGGAGAGACCGCCCAAATCGCAGAATATTTATTAGGTTTTACTTCTGCTGATTTTCATGCAAACAGCATGCATCAGGGTGCCTGTTCCTGTATGTCCGACTTCAAAGCGTCCATAATCAACAGGAAGAGGTAAGGACTCAAAGCCGACCCTCGATGCAAGCCTACAGCCACACTGAACTCGTCGGTGTTGCCAGCAGCTGACCGAACTCTGCTTACTTCACAGCCATACCTTTCTCTTTCAGGGCCCACCACAACACATTCCGAGGTACCCTATCATACGTTTTCTCTAGAGCAATGAACACCATGTGCAAGTTCTTGTGCGCACGTCTGTACTTCTCACCTGATTGGCGGAGTACAAAAGTGGCGGCCATTGTCCCTCGACATGGCATAAACCCAAACAGATTTTGGCTAACCTCACTCTACTCTCGCAATCTTTTCCATCAGGCCGAAAAAACCATCAGGGTTCGAAAATATCAAGATAATTATTTTCTTTGATAATTATCGCATTATTAACCATGGTGATTTATAACTTTGATCTCCTTCATTTTCTACTCAAACCGCTTTTAATGATTTAAGTTTTTAACTCACTCGAATTCAGTCCTAAACTCCAAACATGATGTTTTTCGGTATTTTCGTAACTATCTACCTAAGTAGTAAACTACCAACGAACAAATCTAAGAAACGATTACTAAACATTGTGTTTTTGATAAAATACAATCCATTTTATTTTATGTAACTCTTATCTTGTTTGGATACGCGTGAAAGCGGCAAATCGCTTTCGGAAAAACGTAAAGTGACATTGATAATGGTAATTTTTCAATACACCACCTCGGAAACTGGCTCTTATCGCTCTAAGATTAGGTTCAACATGCAAAGTATTTCACATTTGTGGATTTTTAGGGTTCAGTTGCCAAATGGCAAAAAACGGAACCCTTATAGATTCGTCCTGTCCGTCTGTCCGTTCTTATGTCGTAGAATTATTACTCCGTGACCATAGCCACCACACAGTTGATATTTAGAGAGGTGCCTTCTACATATAATGAACCGCTACACGAAAATATATTATGATGTGAAATAACAAAAAAAACTAACAGTAGGGGTGGCCCTTTATACATGAAACTGAGAGAAAATTCTGAAAGAAAATCTTCTATTTTCAAAGTCAACGTCATTTTTTTTTATTGCGAATTAACTGAGTGTGTTTCTTTTCTTTCAACCAATTTTGGTTTGATTGATATTTAGTTTTTGTGATAAGTAGGTATGGGGCTTTTTCATCGAACTGTAGCAGTAACTTTGTTTTTCATTTATCATCATCTGCCTATTCTTTTCCCAAACTTGTTGGGGCCGGCTTCCAGTCTAACCGGATACAGCTCAATACCAGTATTTTATGGAGAGACTGCCTATCTGACCTCCACAACCTAGTTAGCACTGGGTAATACGATACCCCTTGGGAAAGGTCATGGCACATTAGACCGGCACCGCAACTGCGCAGCAGCAGCACGGCGTCGCCGCGTCGCCTCGAGTTTAGGCTACGGCTAGCCGACAGCGTGCTAACTACGCGTCGTCCGCGAGGTGCAAGCTCGCAGTCCGCGCGCCGGCCGCAAGCTGCAAGCTTGCTATCAACGCGAAATCGCGAACACAATTATTTTGAGATTGAACACGCCTAGGACTTAGACGGAGGTGCGCGGCCGAGCTACGGCGCAACGACGTTGTTTCGCGGGCTGCGAGTAGAGTTGTATGGTAGCGGCAGGCGCGCTGACTGCCCACCGTTGGCTTTTCCATATTGACAATATGAAAATATATTATACGACACATCATTGACTGCTCTAATTTGAATGACAAGTTAATTGCTGTGTTGGAGCGGTGCCGTTGCGGTGCCGGTATAGACGTAGTGTGCCATGACCTTAAGACTGGTTGTCAGACCTTCGGGCCACTGGCTACCTGTAACGACTATCAAAGATCTACAAATGACAGCCGGGAGTAACGGCTTAACGTGCTTTCCGAAGCACGGAGGAAACTCGATACGTAATGAGTGGTCACCCATCCACGGACCAACGTAGACAGGCTTTTTGTTTAAGGATAGAGAGCAGCGGTGGCCCAGGTTAGGAGATTTTTTTAATGTTACGTTATTTATCTGTCTGATGCCACAGAATAAGTAAGTAGGTACGTAATAAATTATAGCGTACAATAGAACCCCAATCTCACTATTATATTTTTAAGGCATAAAATGCGCCTCTGACTTAATCTTACTAAACTTACACATTTTCTAAGAACTACCGCGCGTGGACTTGGCGAAGCTTGAAGTGTTCGATGATGCCATTAAACAAGCTTAGACTACTTAAGAGTAGTTTAGAGAAATGAGAACCGAAGTGTATGTGCCGCAGCATCTCCGCGGGAGACAAAGGATAAGTTAGCGATGTGCTAGGGCAGACGTGACTACTGCTATAAAACACACGAAACATTTAGCTGTAGCACTCGTCGCACTTGTACCTAGTGCGTTGCTATCCACGACGGAGCTATTTTTGGATGTGTGACTGCAATGGCAATGTCTCCTTGGTAACGATGTCCGCACATAATAATACACATATGTTGGAAACATTAGTACTTTTATTGTCATAATGGCAATAAACAACAATAACAACAAACATTTTATTATCAGGCATCTAAGGCCCATAGATTTAATATATGTAGGATCCGGTCATTAGTACGGACAGAAAATGAATCGGCAAGCGCGCCAAAGGTAGCACGCGACCTACTTACCAGTCTACCCACACCTAAGTGCGCTTCTACAGAGTCGTGATGTTTCGAGCTCGCTGTGAGGCGGACAGTCTGTGTCTGACCGCGGCGGAGTCAAGACGTCCCGAAACTGTTCCCCGATTTATGGTGCCTAGTGTTATTGTGTTGGATTGTAATTTCAAGTAATTTGTGAGTAGTAAGTGAGTTCGACAAAAGCAGTGTACCTCATGTAGTGTGTGTTTTCATAGCACGGAACCCATGTTCTGCCCACATGATGACCGTGTCTAACGGAATAAATCAAGACAACTGCGACATATACAAAAATAATCAAACAACAATAATAAACAAATACATATCAAAAATCTAATAAAACAAAACCTTGAAAAAATTATGGTTGGTGCTTCAAATAAAACACAAAAATGAACTTTAAAACAAATTAAATATACTTTGTATTGTCTCGACGGGTTCTTCTCACAGCTGCCGGGCAATACCTGGGCTGCGCTTTAATCAGTGTCATAGGCGATGTTGCAAGATAGTGGTGCTAACGTATGTTCAGGTCTCTATGTGTAGCTGTGGCCAGGTTTCGATTTCTTACACCTCCCAAGCTTGTCCCAAGCGTGTTCAATTAGATTCAGGTCCGGGCTTGTTGCGGGCCAGTCCACGAATGATGCCAACAACGTCCTGAAAATACTTATTTACAATTTGATCTGTTGGTGGCCTGGCGTTGTCATGCATGAATATTGGATTTTCACCCATACTAGTTAAATATGGGCCCATGTGCCATTAAGAATTTCTTTATATGCTTTCTTAAACTTTCTATCAGCACAAATTCCATGTAACTCTGAAGAGATTCCAGCCCAAACCATGCCAGATCCACCGCCGAACGGCACTTTTTTCTCAAAATAAGCTGAAGCTGGAGTTATAGCCCGGGGAATTTACGCCGATTTATTTTACTTAATTGGTAGGGTATAAACAGGGGAGTGTAGTAAGCTGTATACCGCAAAAAGTTCACCTCCGCGTATACGTTTTTTTTAAGAAAGCGTCTAATATATAATTAACTTGGTGGAAAAAAATATAAACAGATATGTTTGTATGGAGTATTTGTAGAAGAGATTGAGTACTATAAGTAGGTCAGTAAACTAAACTTTATTCGTCCACGGAGCATTTTTTTTTTACTTTGTACTTTAGGCAAAAATATTAACAAGACAAAAATAATGCCAAAATGCTTTTCATCAACATAACGAACTATTATTATGAAAATTAAAGAAATATTGCTCCGGACTTCACAGACAATCTAGAAAATCATAAAATCTTAAATACTACATACTTACGGCAAAAATGTGACAGTACTGAAATTCATTTAATGATGGGAATTATGTAAATCCAAACCTAAATCTTCCAAAATTAAACAGATTAGAGCGTTAATTAATACTGTCAAAGTAAAAATCAAATTACGATGAACGATGTCAGCGCTAAGCAGCGTGCGGCGTACGGCGTGTGCTAGTGTGCGTATCCAAGATAAGCGCTGCATTCATTGTGTGCGAATGAATGTGTTGTTGAGAGTCGGTGTGTTATTGAGTTACGCGATTGTACACCTTATTTCTATTACGAAAGTATCAAATTCCTATGAAAGCGCTGCGCCAAATACAAAAATAAAGTTTGCAAAGTTATTTTTCGTAAAAATTAATTGATATTTTTTCATGACTTGCTTTAAAGTGTTTAATTTTCGTGTAAATAGGACAGAAATAGCCTTTAGAAGAAATTAAACTAAATTAAACCCTGTTACCTTTTTGCCCCAACCGCTATTGTAAAAAAACTGATTAAAATAACTTCCGTTAGTACAATTTGTTTAATTTTGGTAAATGGTGTTTTAATATATTAATTTAAGTTATTCTATGAAAAAAAAACCCTGTTTATATTTTTGCTTGAAGTACAATCGTAAATGTTTTTTTTTTCGTAATTTCCGTGGACGAAAATGTTTATTTCTGAAAAAATATATTACTCTCACCAATTCTTTACCTAAAGGAACTAAATTTGTCCTATTAATTATTTTGCCCATGGTTGTTGGTGCCATGCTCAGGTTCAAACCTAAAAGCCCCGGATTATTTAGCGTACCCTTGGTCGTCGGTCGACAAAAAACATTACTGTTGCCCATTCTACGTGTCCCCATTGGGTGTGTTCTCGGGCGTATCGTAATCTTGCTATCCAATGTTTCCTTAAAATTTTTGGATATGCGGGTCTATGTGCGGTCAAATTAGCTTCAAGGAGCCGCCGCCTTACAGTCCGCTTATGTCGTCTCTCCCGTAGGTACTGGGAAACGTTGGACGACTCGCTGCATTGTGAAAGTGACACGCCGATTTTATTCCTGTAGTACTCCGCTGACTTCTAACATAGTGACGAGACATGTAGTACATTATTGTAAATTGTTCTGGTATTGGCGACATGATAGTATTTCAATAATCATGGGAACACTGATCGCCTTTAAATCATTTTGATTTGACAGATTCAAAACAGAACTGAGCAAGCTGAATGTATTTTTAAATTCGAGTTTTTTTTGTTTTTTAATTACGTGCAAGTTTAGGTAATGAAAAAACTTAAACTTGCACGTAAACAGTATCTAAACATATAGGTTAACTTGGCCGTAATGCCCCATATAAAACCCTCGAGCTTTCTTATTGTAATGAAACCTAAGGTCGGTAAGTATTTTTTTTTGTCATGCCCTCGTAACGTGATGTACAGCCACCAGCGCACCAGTCAGTACACCATACTGACCACACCCACACGTCCCACCATGTCCTCGTAACGTGATGTACAGCCACCAGCGCACCAGTCAGTAACTCAGTACACCACACTGACCACACCCACACCCCCCACCATGTCCTCGTAACGTGATGTACAGCCACCAGCGCACCAGCCAGTAACTCAGTACACCACACTGACCACACCCACACGTCCCACCATGTCCTCGTAACGTGATGTACAGCCACCAGCGCACCAGCCAGTAACTCAGTACACCACACTGACCACACCCACACGTCCCACCATGTCCTCGTAACGTGATGTACAGCCACCAGCGCACCAGTCAGTAACTCAGTACACCACACTGACCACACCCACACGTCCCACCATGTCCTCGTAACGTGATGTACAGCCACCAGCGCACCAGTCAGTAACTCAGTACACCACACTGACCACACCCACACGTCCCACCATGTCCTCGTAACGTGATGTACAGCCACCAGCGCACCAGCCAGTAACTCAGTACACCACACTGACCACACCCACACGTCCCACCATGTCCTCGTAACGTGATGTACAGCCACCAGCGCACCAGTCAGTACACCACACTGACCACACCCACACGTCCCACCATGTCCTCGTAACAAGTGATACTCATCGAACCTATGCATTGCAATAAAATGTTTGAACTTCAGTTTGTGCCTTGATAATTTTTTAAAATATTATACTAATTATACTTAATTTACACGAGAGTATCTTAACGTACTTTTTAGCTAGGAATGGTCTATCTGATAATACTAAGATGATGTCAGCATGTCGTGCTACGGCTGCGCGTGCCCGTGCAGTCTTATGTGAGACTCGTACAACAAGGCACGATAATCTACTTTTATTTAAAACGGTGTATAAATAGGTAACTTTAGTATATATTATGTACACGATATACAGCAATAATAGATTTTAAAGTAAAAGCTTACAAAAAATCCGTTCCCGCACGGCATGTGTCAAATCCGTTTCAGCCGGGAGTCGACGGCAGATCACGGTATCGTTAGCCTGAAGTTGATGACGACCATCACGAGGTAGAGGGACAGGAGCACAGAGAGCAGCACGGTAAACAGCACGAGCGAGGCCAGCACGAGCTGGTCGGCCACCACGGCCGCGCCTGCAAACGTTACGGCGGCCAGCAGCTGCCCCACCCAGCACGCCAGCATGCCCCAGATGTACACGTCACACAGCCAGTCGCTCTCCTGGGTCACGCCCACCAGCAGCAGCGTGTGCAGCGCCAGCAGCAGCACGCCCAGCGAGCCGTGCGCGTACCACAGCGCCGTGACCGCCTGCCCCGCGCCCGCGCCGCGCGCCACCAGCCGCGCGCCCGGCGCACTGAACAGGAACAGGTACAGCGCCGCCCATGCCAGCCCCAAAAACCCCACCAGCAGCGCCGCCTCGCGCAGCTGTAGGAAGCAGAACCGGTTCACCTCCGGGCAGCGCTCTAGCAGGTACCCCATGCCACCGCCGCGCACTCACCAGCCTTCGTATCACACTGTGCGCGACACACTACTTATATAGACACGTGCGACACTCTCAGCTCTGCGAGAATGCAATCTCAACTGTGCAAAAGATAGGGAACGGTACGCGTATAGCAGGCACAGATGGGGGACGTTCCTATTCCCAAGATTAAAACACATTGACCGAAACTATTCCGACAAATTTTGACACCCAGCATATTATTATGACACCATGAACAAAGAGTAGAATACGAATACTTATACCAAACACAATGACACACTGCTGACGTTTTAAACAAAACAGGTAGAGGTCGGTAAGAGAATCAAAAAGTTACGAAATACAGTTTAAAGGATGAAGTATGTGAGGAGCACATACCTGCAAGTGCCCTGCGCATGAGCGTGGCGAGCAGGCGACGCAGGTCTGAGGCGCGCGCACGGCGCGGCTTGCTGACACCGAGGCGGCGGCGCACGCGCACCGAGCGTAGTCCGCCCTCCACGCCAGACGTCTCCTCTGAGCTCGCGCTACACTTGTTACTCCGCACTATGTTCACTTTCACCGAGGGCAGTTCGATCGGCGGGAGAGAGAACTTCTCTGGATTCAAACACTTTTTTGGCCAAAAGTCGTCGGAGCTGGACAGGTTGGAGGAGTCCTTGGGGCTGGGGAGCTGCAGCGGTGGCAGAATCTTGTTGTAGGGCACCAGGCGGCGCGGGTACTCGTTGCTGCGGCAGCTGGAGCTGGAGTTGAACCACATGTCGCTGGAGAACAGCGACGACGAGATGGAGTCGCGGCTGGTTCCGAAGTCGAGCGTGCACTTGCGCGTGTGCGTCACACTCACGACGCTGACCGGCGTGCGGTACACGGTTGCGGCGCCCAGCTCGTAGCTGGGCCGCGACGAGCTGGCGGAGTTGTAGTCGTCGTCGGAGGGTGCGGGGGGCGGGGCGGCAGGTGCAGCGTGCGGGGAGGCGGGCGCAGGTGCAGGGCTCCACAGCGTCCAGGGCGGCACGGGTTGCATGTCGAGGAACGCGCGCGCCACGTGCGGCGGCGCGGCGGCCAGGGTGGGTGGCTCGGCCGACAGCACGCCGAACGGGTGCGTGAAGTAGAACAGGCACAGCGGACGACTCTGTAACACAACATGACCACGTTGCTGAGCCACTTACACGAATCTGCGACATTATCGTGCGCCTATTGAGCTCGAACTCGGTACATTCAATTACTTTAAAACTTATCTGAACTGACCTTAACGTCGTCAGTGGAAGTGGACGCGTCTGATCTTCCGCCATTCATTTTAGTTCGCACTTTATCTGATCACTCCACATGACACATTGTCCGCAATGTTACACTGGGAGGTACAGCCGAGCGGCAGCCTCATCTCGACACCACCGGGACACGTAACACTGAGACCGTTATATAAGAACACTTGAATCCACGGTTCAACACCACTTTCTCCCTCCAGTAATGTATTGGGTAGTTTTATCGTTTGCTATTGAGGATGCAAGTAATATGTTGAGGCTATCTGTTCGCTTCGCGTAAGTATTCAGGCTGCGCGACGCGCGGGCTCACTGCCGCGCCGTGGCTGGCACGCGCGCCTCCGGCCGCAGACAGATGCACCCCAGGGCAGCAATCAGATTCAATCCAAACATTTAAGTACTCACTTGCTTACTACGGCATGAGCTAATATGCTCGTTTTGTGCGTCTATATCTTGTGCATACACGGGAGAAGATGTTTATCAACCTCATCATCCTAATTCACATTATAAATCAGTCGCGTAGTGTGGACGTCAAGTGTTCCCACCAAAGAGCTTCACGGTCCACTACCACCACACCGCCATTCCCTTACTCTTTTGATTTACGATAGCACAGACTAAGCCTACGATTCTCTTAACAAGCTTCTGAACCGATTCTGATCTTATACCACGTGTTGTGTTGTGAGGACTGAGTCCCGTCCCGGCGAGGCAGCAAGTACGTCCCTGACTTGGGCGGGCGGGCGCCTGTGCCGGGCGGCGACGTCGCCATCACCCAGTTCTCGCGCCGCCACCACGCAGCCTACAAGCGTGCCTATAATATCTCTCCGGTCGCAGCCGTCACTCAGCGATGTGTTTGTCTTTGTGACAACAATACTAGAGGAAAGGAAATAATAATTTATTTAAAAATATATAAGGTATTCTTTAAATACAAATTTTCTTTAATCTATATCATTTTCACTCATGGTGTGTGCCTGAACTAGGTAATCCTGTGTTTCAGGCGATTGGAGGTAACATTAATTGATTAAAAAATCACATATCAATCTTATTAGGTCAGATGTTCAACAGTGAACCATGTGTACACAGTTAACCAAGCCTATATTTCGGAAATGCAACATTGTCGCTCCGCGCTTCTTAGCAATATAGACCCCATAACGGCCTCCCACCCCTCTTACGCGATTGCAACGAGCTGGCATTCGCGTCATCCGCGTGGTGAGGAATTTTGTGATAATCCGTATAAAACGGGAGAAAAAAATAATAAGTAATTTTTCGTTTTACATTATTCTGTATAATAATACAGGTATCCTAATATGTTAGCTCTGTAGATACCCTTATCGTGCTTCTTTTGTCGTATGAACTGTATATTTGGTGAGTCATTTACAAGTTATCTTAACTTAAAACATCAAAAAGGGGTGTGTCCCACAGTTGACCAGCTTGCTATGTTTAACAGTGAGCCATGGTTCAGCGTACTTCATGTTGGTTAGATGTGTATATAAATGTTATGAAATAAGTTTAAGTAATCATTTATTTGTTTTATAGCTTAAAAAGGTCATAAGAAGAAAACGTTCGCATACGAGAGGATTCTGTGAAGCAGCTGCCACTGTTTCTATCATATTAAAATCTTTTTAATTGAAAACTCCTTGGTTTTAAAAATCAAATACCATTTATTTATTTAAAGGTTTTGTCAAACTTGTTTGTTGAGAAAATGGAATTGACTCGAGAAAATTCAAGAGCGATTAT
Organism: Cerastis rubricosa; assembly: GCA_949152445.1. Taxonomy (NCBI): domain Eukaryota; kingdom Metazoa; phylum Arthropoda; class Insecta; order Lepidoptera; family Noctuidae; genus Cerastis; species Cerastis rubricosa. Next base: position 202,749 of record OX424547.1, read on the forward strand.
TTATTATGACTTTCGAAGTGGTTTAACACAAAAACACTGTGCTGACCGGATGATTTCTGCATTTGGTGATGAATCCAAATCCCCATCCAAAACCACAATTTATCGCTGGTTTGCTGAATTTCAACGTGGACGAGTCAAGCTCAGTGATTATCCCCGTCAAGGTCGTCCAAAAACTGCAGTCACCCAAGAAAACGTTGATGCTGTGCGTAAGCTGATTGAGGAAGATCGACATGTGACATGCCGCGAAATTCAGGCAACTTTAGACATTGGCATGAGTCAAATACAAATAATCTTGCATGAACAATTAGGTGTAAAAAAAGTTGGTTTCCTGATGGATCCGCATTCGCTCTGTGAAGAGCAAACAGCGGCTCGCGTTACTTGGTGCGTCAGAACTCTCGAAAGATTCCACGCAGGATCCTCAAATGCTGTATACAACATCGTATCAGGTGACGAATCCTGGATATACGCGTACGAACCCGAAACAAAAAACCAGTCACGAGTTTGGGTGTTCGAAAATGACTTAAAGCTAACAAAAATTGTTCGTTCACAGAGTGTTGCAAAAAAAATGGTGGCCACGTTTGTCTCCAAAACCGACCATGTTGCGACTATTCCTCCTGAGGGACACAGAACGGTTAATGCAGAATGGTATGCTAGCATTTGTTTGCCACAGGTCGTTTCTGAACTCCGTAAAGAGAACTGCAACCGCCGCATCATCCTACTTCACGACAGTGCGAGTTCTCTTTTTAGAACAAGAAAACGTAGAATTATTAGACCATCCGCCGTACAGCCCCGACCTAAGCCGTAATGATTTCTATATTTTCCCTAAAATAAAGAATAAATTGCGTGGTCAGAGATTTTCATCACCTGAAGAAGCTGTGTACAAAACGGCCATTTTGGAGACCCCAACTTCCGAATGGAATGGTTGCTTAAATGATTGGTTCCATCGTATGGAAAAATGTGTCAAATTTCGCGGAGAATACTTCGAAAAGCAATAAATACATTTTTAAAAAGTAATGTTGTGTCTCTTCCTTGATTCCCGAAATTTTTAGTGCCGCCCTCGTAAAATCTGGGCTCAGTATTCGGGAAGCCACTAAAGAGTGCCAGCTGAGGTATAGTTCTGTTCAAATTTTATGGCGGATCGGAGGTTAGCTGTGAGTGAAGGTCTGCGCGGGTATAACGGTTTAAACTTTATGGCGGCTCAGAACATCTAACGGAAAATGCGCAGACTCACAGCTAACTTCCGAGCTGCCTTAAGTTTGAACAGCAGAACTGTACGCGACGGTCTGGAGTAAAGTAAGTGCAGGGGGAACGATACTTAACACCCAACTATGAAATAAACGCGAATGGTATATTCAACAGTGGAAGGTTTAAAGGCTTACATCGAACATTGTGCTCAACTTTTTTACGGTCATACATCATAGGATCAATTTAAAATCTGCTTTGGAATAAAATGCTTGTTTTGTCGTTGGCACTAGACTACAGACACATCACATATGACACATACAGATACATTTGGACAGAACGGCCATGATCACGGTCCAACGCCAAGAAAATGCGATGGCACGTAAATAGACAAACGTAGGCAAGATAACAAGTGGTGAAAGGGACAGTTTAGTCACAGGTTCTTGTGCATTTGGAGAAAAACTTCCTCCGGCTTTAGTATTTCCAAGAAAAAACCATCCATACAATATTGTTGATCTTGTTTCCAGTATTAGCAATGAGGTTTTGAGTGTCATATTACAAAATATTATTTTATGTTATTAAGCCTTTCACACGTTAATTTTATTGTTTATGATTAGCTTTTAATTTCTCACCAAAGGCCATTGGACAAGTTTGTATGGACACAAGTGGCATGATTTTTTTTCACAGCGGCCACAATGATAATTGTTGCTAAAGTATAGTCGCATACATGTATGATAATAATGACTCCTAAAAGAATTTTGCCGAAAATTATATCAGAGTTGAAATATCTGATGTCAAAGTTGCGTTGTTCCTACCTAACAGCAAACGTGTTATGTATTTTATCAAAAATTAACTCTTTCCTATCGTTTGCGGTATGTCATTACTTCCCAGAATTTGATCCTTAGCAGCGACACTATCGAATGATGTAATAATACAGGTTGTTTTTTTTCAAAATTAACGGGTTCGGTTCCTGGCTATGAAAATTGATTTTTCAAAAATACAATGATGCAGTTTTAGTTGTTATCAAAATCAGGCTCGTGACTCCTTTGAGTGGTTTCGCTGTTCCTCATAGTTTCGGATTTGACCTTCCACCCACTTGAAAAGTTCACCCTGTATATATCGGCTCCGATGTATTTTTAACCGACTTCTAAAAAAGGAGGAGGTTCTCAATTCGGATGTTTGTATTTTTTTTTTTTTTATGTTTGTTCGCGCATAACTCTGTCGGTTACCAACCGATTTGAAAAATTCTTTTTTTGTTGGAAAGGTTATACTTCCCAAATGGTCCCATAAATTTTTTATCGAAATCAGACAAGCGGTTTTGAAAAAAACAACAAAAATCTAAATATTCTAACTTTTCGTTTACACTGCATTGCGTTTTTTGTTCGCGCATAACTCAGTCATGTACGAACCGATTTGGAAAATTATTTTTTTATTCCAAAGCCTATGCTTTCCGTTTGATCCCATAGTCACCAAGTCGGGATCTGATGATGGAATCTTGTCGAAATCGAGGGAACTCTTCAGATTTTATAGGAAAACGTACAGCGATTTTAGTATTTTCTACAACAAGTGAAGCATTTGCGTGCAATAAGAACCATTCTACCATCAGATCTGATAATGAAGCCAAGAGACAGGCACCGGAACTCCATACTAAGACAATGTATCTTAACTGTGTTTGGGCTTGTTGGAATTGTAACGGTATGCATTTTCCAGGTGTACCACAGACTTGACTTTCCTTTAGAACCTACGTAACATGTAGGTCCTCTGCTTTGACAGTCTGTTTTCGCGATGATCAGGGTTCTTATTCAAAATGCGTTGATCATTTCTTTCCCTAATTTCTTGTAATCGTTGTCCTTTTTCCTTTTTCTCAGTTTCAGTTCGACGCCGTTTTCTCATAAGAGAAGCATCTTTACTAGGCCTACCCATATTTTTTTATTAGATTAAAAATATGTCACTAAAAATTAACAAATAAAAACTTTTTTTGCAAAAAAAAAACCGACTTCAAAAAACCCTAAACGCACTAAAAAGTTAAAAATAATACTATAACCTACCTATATTAATAAACCTAACCTAACCGACGATTAACCTATAATAAAATTTAATAATTCTTTGGAGTCGGTGCCAAGCAATATACGATACCTGAATGACTATATACAGACTAAGGCCAGAAAAACAAAACATCTAACAGCTTCTAAATATTAATTCATTAATTAATTCAAATTATATTGCTTGGCGTTGGCACCGACTCCAAAGAATTATTAAATTTTATTATAGGTTAATCGTCGGTTTGCGTTTAGGGCTTTTTGAAGTCGGTTTTTTTTTTGCAAAAAAAGTTTTTATTTTAGAAATAATTGTTCATAGAAGAAAATTAATGCTTTATTGTGTTCTTACTAATGAAATATTTTTCATTAGTGGCCGCAGACTTAAAAAATCATGCCACTTTTACCCAAACCCCTTTAAGAAAAAAAAATGTTTTTTGTTTCAGGAAATTGTTCGATAATTCATTAATTATCTCGATTATTAATAACAAGTGTTGTTATATTTGGTTAATAAAGACTGATTTTCTAACATAATGTGTAATTATTTCTGAGTATCTGTCATTCTAACCGCTCTAGGCGCTAAGGCCGAAAAAAGGGCCTAAACTTTTTTCGGTTAACCGCTTAGGCACAATTTGTTGCCTCGTAGAATTCTCCACAAAAAATGCTCTAAAAATTCAGTTTTTTGAGAAGTACTTCATGGTTAACTGTAACAGACCCCCCCGGTTTACAGTTTACCAGGGGGTGGACACAGTGAGCCAAATATCGTTTTCGATAAAAATGCTCATGCTATGAATAGTATCACTAAAAGTAACATTTCTTAAGTGTTAATAGGTGGTAGTCAACTAAACTACCTCTCCTGTATTTCAGTTAGGAGTTTATTTCGAAAGTAATTTTTTGAGTTATGGTGGTTAGAAAATTAGGTGGCTCACTGTTGAACACTTCACCCTACTTGTGTAAAAAATATAATATCTTAACTTACTAACCAATTGAAAAACCGGCCAAGTGCGAGTCGGACTCGCGCACGAAGGGTTCCGTACCATGATTTATAAAAACGAACAAAAAAATCAATTTTTTGTATGGGACCCCCCTTAAATATTTATTTTATACTGTTTTTAGTATTTTTTGTTATAGCATCAACAAAAATACATAATCTGTAGAAATTTCAACTGGCTAACATCACCGTTCATGAGATACAGCCTGGTGACAGACAGACGGACGGACGGCCGGACGGACGGACGGACAGCGAAGTCTTAGTAATAGGGTCCCGTTTGACCTTTTGGGTACGGAATCCTAAAAAACCAAAATAACAAAAATACGAACAATATTTACTTTAGCACAAGTAATGACTTCTCTGTATCTTCATAGGACATAGCTTGAAGAGTTTCTTTAAGGATTTTTTTGCAGTTACTATAATTTATGGATTACATGTTCCCATTTTCATTTAGCCTGTTATAGAGTAGCGGTCCGAGGTAGGTAAATATAAACTTTGCTGTGAAAGCATGTTTTGTACTTTTTTGAGGGCAAACTATATCGTTCCGTCTAATTTTGGTAAATTCAGTGCTGTATGGAAGTACTGTCTGTTGTTTTAGTACAGTGCTCATTATAAATAACTGTCGAACTGTTAGCACTTCACAGGATTTATACAGGAGGTTTGTGGGGAAAAGGAAAGGGCGGCAAGCCACCTTGAGAATAGCTCTTTCAACGGCCAATAGCAAAGTCTTACTCGCCCCACCCCATGAAGTGATTTGGCCTTTGTAAGTCCCTTATTTAGGATTAGCCAAGTAAGCAATATATTAACCTTATTAACGCTGAATCTGTGTGAGCAAAGAATAAATCGAGAAATTATTCAGAGCGGATGTCTTTCATTTACCCCGACACTACATGGCCCCATGACCCTGCCATTCAAAGTTACATCGCGATTGATATTACGGCAGTTAAATTAGAACATTATTACAAAACTAGCAGCCCGCCCCGGCTTCGCACGGGTAGTTAACAATACACACACATAAAAACCCATCCATTTGCAAAACATTGCTACTAAAAAAAAAACATTGTGAAGAAAGTTTCAATATTCCCCTCCCATACGGCCCGTACCCCAGTGACGCCTACATCGTATAAGGTGATGCCTAGCCAGCTGAGCAGGGTGAGTGGCGACCGCGCAACTTTTTTCTAATACTTACATTTTTAAAGTCGTGATATCTTTCGAATGGAATGTCCGAATTGAATAATTCAAAAAGTTATATAAAGGTGTTGAAGAAGTCTTGAATACGAAGTAATTTATTTTAATAAGGATTAACAATTGCAACAATTCGGCCCGTATTTTAGATTCCAAATTACCGTTCTTCAATAACTTTTCACAGAAAGGCGTTTGTGGTCATGTGGAATCTAAACTAAGTGGGGGTGACATAAGAGGTGCGGCCAGAATACTGTTCAGCAGTGATGTGGTGGCGCCTTACTCTCCAGAGACTATTTCAGCCCTGGAGAGCAAACATCCAGCGCCTGCGGCTGGTCTCACCTTTCCCGACACACCCGTCCACCCCGACCCCCTCCAGGATTCACCTTTTATCGAAATTACAGCCCCACAGTTGATCGCAGCCGTAAGCTCTTTCCGGAGTGGTTCTGCCGGCGGTCTCGACGGACTGACTCCACAACATTTAAAAGATTTGTTGAGTTCGGGCGCCGGGGCATCTGGTGAGTCGCTCTTGAAGGAGCTTGCGGTTCTAATGAATTTAATGCTCTCCGGCGGTGTGAACGATGCCGTCGTCGATGTCTTGTATGGGGCTAACTTATGTGCCCTGCGCAAGAAGGACGGCGGCATCCGTTCCATTGCCGTCGGTTGCACCTACAGGCGTATGGCAGCCAAAATATGTTGCAAGCTGTACAGCGAAACGCTTGCAACTAAGTTTCAGCCCCTTCAACTTGGTTTTGGTTCTAGAGGGGGCTGTGAGGCTGCCGTACATGCCTTATCTTCTTTTCTTAACGCAAAGAAAGGTGAGGTCATTCTCAAGGTTGACGTCAAAAACGCTTTCAATTCCGTAAATAGGAACACTTTGTTGGCTGAAGTTAAAAAAAATCTACCCGAAATTTATGGTCTTATCTGGCAATGTTATAGTTTTTTTTTTTTTTTTTCTTTTTTTTTTTTTTTTTTTTTTTTTTTCGGATGGGAAATCATCAAATGACTTCTTCCGCTCTGGGCGGAGCGGAAGGGAGTGTCAGACTTGACTGACTAAAACCCATCCATGTTCCTTCTTAGCCCTTTGCGTTCCAGGGGCACGGTATCTCTTTCGAACAACCCGCAGCCCTGGCAGGCATCGGCCCTCTCGGACCCCTTCCGATTTGCTGACATCTCCTTGAATGTTATAGGCATCCATCAAAATTATTATACAAGGACAACGTTTTGGAATCTGCAGTTGGTTGCCAACAAGGTGACCCTCTAGGGCCTGTCATTTTCAGTTTAGCTATTCATCCCATAATCGAACAACTAAATTCAAAATTTAACGTATGGTATTTAGATGATGGAACGCTAGGAGGTGATGTTGACACCGTTTTGCATGACCTTCAACTCCTCAAACAAAAATTTAAATCTATTGGCCTGGACCTTAACCCCTCAAAGTGCGAAATTTACCTCTCTGACGTGACTGACAGACAATCGACTATTGATAAATTTAATGCAATAGCCCCACAAATCAAAATTTTAGAAAAAAGTTCCCTGCACCTCCTAGGTTCACCGGTTTTAGAAGAAAGTTTTTCATCTTTCATCGAAGAGAAAATCAAACATTTTACTGATATTTCGGATAGACTCTCCAAAATTAACCTACATTCGGCTTTCACCCTTATCAGATATTGCTGTTTTGGTCCAAATTTTATGTATTTTCTCCGTTCTTCGCCTCTTTGGACGAAACCAGAACTTTTGGACAAAATTGACCAAATTATTCGCAACACATTAACATCCATTCTTAATGTGGCCCTGGACGACCGAGCGTGGCTGCAAGCTACCCTACCAATTCGTTTTGGTGGCCTCGGCATCCGAAAAATTTCTAGTGTAAGCTTACGTTCCTGTCGTCTGTCCACAGCACTAAAAAAGCTAACTAGGAAGATTTTAACTCTCTCCCTGGTTGATTCGGAAGTGCCGTGCATGGCGGACGCAGAGGACGCCTGGAAAGTGGCTTGCCCGGATACGGATCGGCCCGAGAACCCATTTTCCCAGAGACAGTGGGATGAGCCGCTCTGCAGGTTGGTACGGAATAAACTTATTAATACGTCTACCAATACTGCTGAGCATGCCCGACTGCTGGCTGTGGGTGAGTGGGAGTCGGGTCTCTGGCTTCAGGCACTACCGTCACCTAACATAGGCACTATGCTAGGTGACACAACATTCCGGCTCGCTACATGTCTGCGATTGGGCGCTCCTTGCGGGGCTCCACATCGCTGTCGATGTGGTGAAGCAGTCGACGGCCTCGGACACCATGGCCTTTCCTGCAGTAAGAGTGCAGGTCGGATAGCGCGGCACGCTAGCATTAATGATCTTATTCGTCGTGCTCTTGCCAGCTGTCTTAGAACCCAATGGCTTGGCACGCGTCGATGGGAAGAGACCAGATGGCATGACCATAATGCCATGGAAGTTGGGTAGGCCTTTGGTGTGGGATGCGACTTGCGTCGACACCCTTGCGCCATCCCATCTTCCTAGCACGGTGAGCTGCGCTGGGGCTGCTGCTGCAGGTGCTGAAAACCTTAAACGGCGCAAATACAATAACTTAATTGGTGATTATGTGTTTGAGCCGTTTGGGGTTGAAACACTAGGGCCATGGGGCCCGAGTGCCCACCTTCTGTATCGAGATATCGCTAAACGGTTGGTCGACTCTTCACGTTACCAGAAGGCTGGCCTTTTTTTGCCCAAAGAATCAGCATTGCCATCCAACGTGGCAATGCGGCCAGCGTTCTGGGCACTTTTCCTGTTGACAGCGATGTGGACGAATTTTTTGACGCCCTGTAATTTTGATATTTGTACATATTTCCTTTATTCATTTTATCACATATTATTTACATTTTTAAATATTTTTACAAAATTGTATAACAAAAAAACATTTAAAAATATAAAAAATAGTAGCCCACCAGCATCGGGAACAGGGTCCGGGCTACCGGTGGTCAGGGCTCTTGAGAGAGGAACCTCCTGACAATACGTGCCGTGTCCAGAAGTACTGCTTTCTGAATCAAGCCCTTGATCCAGCTGCCAAGCGAAAGCCTACTAAGATGTTGGTCGAGGCTTTTGGCAATTAAGCCATTGGCTGACACGACTATCGGCACAATGACTGCTGTATTCACATCCCACATGTCGACAACCTCGCGAGCCAGATCTAGATATTTGAATTGCTTATCTTTCTCTGCTTTCACGAGGTTCTCGTCATGTGGAACCGTTATATCAACAATCATTGCGCGACGCTCCAATCGATCTATCACCACAATGTCAGGCTTATTGGCAACAATAGTCCTGTCAGTGATGATAGGTCGATCCCAATACAACGTGATATTACCATTATCGAGAACTGGATCGGGCGCATACTTATAGTATGGCACTTCTGATTCCACAAGCTTGTATTTCAAAGCAAGTTGCTGGTGGATAATCCTGGCAACGAGATTGTGTCTGTGCAAGTACTCTCCGTTAGCCAGACGAGAACAACCAGAAATAATATGTCGGATCGATTCTCCCGGACGGTGGCATGCCCGACACACGTCAACCGTCCCATCCTTCATAATATGTTTCCGGTAGTTGTTCGTCAACATAACTTCGTCCATAATCGCACAGACAAAACCTTCAGTTTCCCCAAAGAGGTTGCTGAATCGTAGCCAGGACACGGACGCTAGAAAATCTACATCGGGGCCATGAAGAGCCCGGTAGAAGCGCCCGTGAAGCTCCTTGCCCTGCCATACCTCCTTGCGATCATTAGTGTCTAATACTACAGGCTTGCGCCAGTTCTCGTTAGCCAAGAAGAGCGGGGTAAGGCCCTTGTCTACTGAGACCACATCTCGGTGCATCTCCACGTCGGCTTCTAGGAAGTATTCCCTGAGACTGCATACCTCACGGTTGTGCAGGGTCTTAGCATTTAAGAAGCCACGACCCCCACACTTCCGCGGGATATACAGTCTCATCACCGACGACCGTGGGTGATGCATCCGATTTGCGGTCAGCAGTACGCGGACCCTCCTATCCAGGGCATCAAGTTCCGTCTGCGTCCATTTGAGTATGCCGAAAGAATACATCAAAACCGGCATGACCCAACCGTTGAAGGCGCGCACCTTGTTTCCACCTGACAAAAGACTGCTTAGCACCTTATTCAGGCGGCCAAAGAAACGTTCCTTCAACGATTGTTTCATGTCAGCAGTATTGATGCCTAATGCTTCCGACATACCCAAATACTTGTAGGTTTCTGTTGAAGAGAGGGATCTAAGGTGTACGGAATCCGAGAGTTGAGTTCCCACGGATTCCATAATCTTCCCTCGCTTCACATGCATGACTGCACATTTGTCCACACCAAATTCCATCCTGATGGCGCTACTGAAAGTTTCTGTTACCTTCAGTAGCTTCATCAGTTGCAAATTGTTGGGGGCAAAAAGTTTCAGATCATCAATGTAAAGAAGGTGAGATATGACCTGACCACCTCTCCTCAACCGATAGCCTAGACCTGAACCCTCCAGCAGTGTGCTAAGAGGGTTCAAGGCCAGACAAAACCACAATGGACTCAGACTATCACCCTGGAATATACCACGCTCGATCCTTATCGGTTCGCTGTTCCCCTGTATCTGTCGACATCCTGGATAGCGAAGGACTGTTCTCCAGCGCCCCATACATGACATCAGGAAGGTACGCAAAGTTGCATCTACTTTATACAACTCCAGCACCCTCATGAGCCACGTATGAGGCACTGAATCATAGGCCTTCTTATAGTCTATCCAACATGTAGACAGATCCTTTCGGCAGCTGCGAACCTGTTGGCTAATGGCCATATCAATGAGGAGCAGCTCCTTAGTACCGCGGGACCCGTTCCTACATCCATTCTGAGAGGGAGACATGATGGAATTACTCTCAATGTGTTGGTTAATTTTAGCTCTCAAAATGGATGTAAGAACTTTATAGACCGTTGGTAAACAAGTAATAGGTCTATAATTTTTGGGTTCCGCAGTACTACCTGATTTATGGAGCAAGTGGGTAATGCCTGTCGTCAAAAACTGAGGCAGCGACCCTGACTCTAAGGCTGATTGAAACTGGGACGCCAAGCGAGCGTGTGATCTTTGGAACCATTTGATCCAGAAGTTGTGCAGTCCGTCCGGCCCTGGAGATTTCCAGTTAGGTAACGGACGGACTGCACGAGCTACGTCTTGGGGGCTGATGATAATTGCCCCCATTTCTGATATTGGATCACACGCTTGTTCAACCTCCCGGGTCCAATCGCCCTCAGTGTGACTGACAGGCACCGACCAGATGCTGCGCCAGAACGAACACATGGCGTCATCATCTGGTAGACGCGTGTCAGTCACCCCTTGGTCTGGTCGTTCCCAAGCCCTATATACCCACCTTTCGTCGTTTTGGAAAGTACGATTCTGAGTGTATCGCTCCACACGCCGCTTGAACCTACGTATACGGCTTGCCCATGCACAGATCTTCTGCTTCAGGAAGTCGATACGCTCTGTGACGCAGGCCAAATAATCACGAGGATTAATTTCAGTTCCCGAGAACGCCCGCTTCACAAAGCGCATCACTCTAGGGCGAATATTGCCCTCCCTGAAACAGATTAACTTGCCGATGAGTACTCTAGCCTCACCGATACGCCGCTCAATCCTGCACTGCCAAGCTGGAATAGCTAATCTTGATCGTGTAGCTCGGTCATTGTTAGGAAATTTGACGTGAGCTACACGACATGCCGCTACAGCTGCGCAGTACAATATTGAGTGGGTATCAGCGAGGTCTTTGCTGTTGTCAAAACAGTTTGACAGCTGCGAATCTAGAGTACACACCAGCGCCTTGTTTTTCTTGTGCATAGGCAAACGAGGTAAACGCGGTCTAAGCTCAGGCGGTGTGGAACGGTACTCCCGGAACGCACTCTCCAAAGCGCTCCTCAATTCTGCGTTGCACTGGCTACTCACGGTTATAACTTCGTCATCATCCTCTTCACCACCGCGATCCGATCGCGGCGAAGCATTGGATACATTTGGCAGCTGCGCCGCGGTCATTGGCGAAGCAGGCGTAACGGGGTTACTCCGTGAGTCGAGGCGTAGTCGATCAAGTACATTGTCATCCAACATAGTACATATTTTATTATTATTTTAGATATATTTGTAGTTTGTAAATAATGTAAATATGTAATGATAAGGATTAATCCCAAGATACAAATACAGAGCCTTTTCTAGCGGCGCGCGGCGGTATTAATATATTATTTTTTAAAATAAAAGAACTTATTGTGGCATAACTATAATAGTTAGTACATATGCTGTCGCGACACTTTTTGTAAATAATGATGTGTTCTGCAAATTCATAGTAGTAGTAGTATTATTTTATTCTATCATCAATAGTTTACGCAGCGCACGCGATGTAAAGAATAAAGTAGGTAATTTTTGTAAAGTATTTTTTTTTTGGGATGGGAAATCATCAAATGACTTCTTCCGCTCTGGGCGGAGCGGAAGGGAGTGTCAGACTTGACTGACTAAAACCCATCCATGATCCTTCTTAGCCCTTTGCGTTCCAGGGGCACGGTATCTCTTTCGAACAACCCGCAGCGCTGGCAGGCATCGGCCCTCTCGGACCCCTTCCGATTTGCTGACATCACCTTGAGGCGCGCGTGGAACACGAACGCGCCGTCGGCACGGTCTGTCGTCATAAGACGGACGGACGGTGAGCTAGCCCATTACTCACCGTCCACAGGCCCGCGCCTACGGTGGCCGGAGGCCACTGGTTGCCCCCCGACGCCCGGGGCGTCTCCCGCGGCGGCTGGGACGTGAGGTTGTCTCCCTCTCACGTTCCGCCACCTCCTTCGCTAGCATGACTGCTTCGCAGAAGGAGGCGACGGCTTCCCATTCCCTCTCGCTCCGGACCATGGATTGAACCAGGGCCGGACGCGAGAGGTCGCCGCCGCCAATCGCCGCTACGAGGACACGGCGGTGCTCAGCCCAAGCAGGGCAGAGCTCCACAGTGTGCTCCACCGTGTCCTCCGGCCGATCCTCGCAGTGGTAACACCCGGGCGTTTATTCCCGCCCGATTCGGTGCAGGAACCTCCCGAAACAACCGTGTCCGGTGAGGACCTACGTCAGGCGAAAGGTGAGGGCGCCGTGGCGCCTCTCCAGCCACTCCTCAAAGAGGGGACTTATCGCCACTATTGTGGCGTGCCCTGCACGGGGTTGCGACAGTCGCTCTCTCCATGTCGCCATGAGATCGCGGCGGAGGTCTGTCCGCTGAGCGACAATTTGCCGCGGCAGCGGAGTTTCCCCCCGGCGTAGTGCCTCCGCGCGCCATTCGTGCAGGCACGCGAGGACTATCGCCTCCAGATCCCATGGCGGCAATCCGGCCAAGAGGCTCGCCGCCTCGCCGGAGATCGTGCGGTACCCCCGGATCAGCCTTACGGCTACCACCTTCTGGGGCGCGTTCAGGTAATGGGCGGCTCGCCGCCTCAGAGAACGCGCCCACACCGGGGCCCCGTAAAGGGCCATGGACCGCACAACCCCCGCGTAGAGCCTGCGGCAGGAGGCGTTTGGACCCCCCAGGTTGGGAAAGAGCCGCTTGAACGCAGCCCCTGCCCGTTCCAGTTTAGGGGCCAAACGTCGGAAGTGCTCCACGAAGTTCCACCGGCTGTCGAGGACAAGCCCTAGGTACTTCAGCGTCGACTCGACGCCGATGGGAACCCCTCCTACCGTCAGTATGGATCCCGACGGTGGCGCATTCCGAGGCCCATGAAAGCACATGGCCTCGGACTTGTGCAATGCCACCTCGAGACCCAGTTGCCGGATTCTCTCCACGACTATCGCAACCCCGCGTGTCATAAGTTCGGCCGCCACCTCGTGCGACCTCCCTTGTGCCAGCACCAGCGTGTCGTCAGCGTAGCAGACTACACTGACACCGCTAGGGAGGTCGGCGCGCAGCACCCAGTCGTAGCCGATGTTCCACAAGGGCGGCCCCAGAACCGATCCCTGCGGAACACCGCACGACACCTCTCGCCGGTTCCATTCTCCGGTGCGACCGGGGTAGATGACGGCCCTATCCGTCAAGTAGTCCCCGAATTTTTGTAAACCTTGGGTTACATTATTGGAGTTTTAGTAGGGATCCCTATTTTTTTTGAAAATATAATATAGCCTATGTCATCCGCGGATAGTGTAGCTTCCCAATAGTGAAAGAGTTTTTCAAATCGGTTCAGTAGTTTCGGAGCCTATTCAATGCAAACAAACAAACAATCAAATCTTTCCTCTACAAAATCTAATCTTTCTCTCTTTCTTTTCTTTTTTTCTATGTAAGGGGTGTAAATCACCTCATCACGAAGTCATCAACCAAGCACTCTGTACATGAAACTAAGTAACTTTACGCAAAAATTATTGCTGGGTAACGATTTTTTTTGGGGGGTGTAAAATCATGTTTTGTGGTAGAACTCAATGTAATGCACTCAAAACATTGTGCGGATTGAATAGTACGGGGGTCGTGGAGGTGTTTAAAGTAAAAATCTTCCATTAAAAACTTGCATTTAAAAAAATACTTGTCAAAAGGTTGTAACTTTGACCCCTAATATCTCCGTAACTAGAAGGTTCCCAGGTATGGTGTAGAACAAAAAAAATATCGCAATGACAGGAGAACCAGTGCCTTTCGGCTTCGTTAAGAGGTGTTTTACATCCTTTATAATATATATATATATATATGGGACGTTCTTCTTTTTTATCGACAATCTGACCGGCAAATTTTTATATTTGTTTTAAAAGTAAACATGTGATTTCTTTAGTTAAATGTATTTTAAATTATTGCCTCGTTATTATAGATTTCAAAAATATATATTTTTGAAATCTATAATATGTATATATAATATGTATATATATATGTATATGTATAATGCATCGAAGTATTACGTACTTGTAATTTTTGTTTTACTTCAAATTCTGTAGGAATGGTAACAAAAAATCAACACCTCAGTCACGAAAATGTTATATTTTTTATTTTTCATGCATAATCAGATCTTGAGTTTCTAATTACTTTCTTATCAAGAATATCAACATTTATTTTTTGCTAGCTCCATGGGACGAAATTCTTAATATAAACATTTAAAAAATGTTATCCAATACCACTCTGTCACATTTTTGCATCTTAAGACAAAAAACTTTTTAATATTATGAAAGTCTTCCAATAAAGTAACTTGAAAATCTGGTGAACACGGCAAAATTTTAGACGTGGAACTGTTAGTTGATAAATACCACATGGATATTTTATGTTTCTGTGAAACTTGGTTAAAACCAGATAGGATGTTGTTTAATGTGAATAATTTTTCAGTTGCCAGTGCGTACAACAGATCCTCAGTGGGCGGTGGTACCCTGATACTTTGTAATAGCTGTCTCAGGTATAAGCAGAGGAAGGATATCACTGCTTACTCTGTTGATCGCTTATGTGAGGTAGCATGTGCAGAGATTGAAGGTCATACTGTCTTATGTGTTTATAGACCACCAGCATCAAACCTGTCATTATTCTTAATCACAATGGAAGAAATATTAAGTAAACTTTTCTTAGATAATAAATTAGTTTTTGTTTGTGGTGACTTAAATATTGATCTGTTAGTCAATTCACCAGAAAAATATAGGCTGGTCTCATTGTTTAAATCATTTAATTTAAAATATTTATTTAATGAAGCAACTAGAATAACAGCAACCTCGGTTTCATGCATAGACAATGTATTTACTAATTGCATAGTAAAAGAGTCGTTAATAATTAGTGGCGTCAGGTCAGACCATACTGGTCAACTTGTATCGTTTGAGTTAGACAAAAAGTTACACTTAGTTAAAACAATTCAATTAAGACCCCTTTCCAAAAATAAATTAATTTCTTTCAATAATAATGTTCTTAGCAACCTTAATAATGCTAGTTTTGATTCAAAAGACCCCAATATAAACTACGGTACATTATTTTCCACAGTTTGCCATGAATTCAATAAAACGTGTCCTATAAAAAAAGTTAAACTCAATTCAAAATCTAAATTTAGCGAATGGGCCACTACGGGAATAAGAAAAAGCAGAGATATTTTATATAATTTATATCACGAAAAATCTCTGACTTCAGATCAAGTCTTTCACACTTATGTTAGAAACTATTCGAAAATATTCAAAAGTGTCTGCGCTCAAGCAAAATCTCAAATAATAAGTAATAAAATTGGTAATTCTAATAATAAAATAAAAACGGTGTGGCAGGTAATTAACAGAGAAACCGGTAAGACTCAACAACAAGATAAGAGTGAATTGTCTTTAAACATAGATAACAAAACAATTTCTGACAATTTAGAAGTCGCTGAGACACTAGATAATTTCTTTACTAACATTCCGTTAGAGGTTACGAAATCTCTCCCCTCTTCGGTTGAATTAGCTGAGGGCCTTCTTAAAGAGAACTTCACAAAAGACATACCAAACTTCAAATTTAAACCAGTATGTATTGCCACAATCAAAAACGCATTCAAAAGTCTCAATATCAAAAATACTGAAGACTTATGGGGGATTTCGGTCAAGGTTCTTGAAAAAATTATTGACTCAATTGCGCCTGTCCTAACAGGCATATTCAATCAATGTTTGGACAGCGGCAAGTTTCCTGACTTGATGAAACATAGTAAAGTGGTACCAATTTTCAAATCGGGTTGTAAGAGTGATCCTTCTAATTATAGACCGATATCTGTGCTTCCAGCACTGAGTAAAATCTATGAAAAAATCATGCTGGACCAGATGTTGTCTCACTTTAACTCTAATGGGATACTGCATAGTCAGCAGTTTGGTTTCACGAAGGGTAGGTCGACAACGGACGCGGGAGTAAAACTCATCAGTCACATTCTGGAATCCTGGGAGAAGTCCCAGGACGCTATTGGCATTTTTTGTGATCTCTCAAAAGCGTTCGACTGCGTCGACCACAACACGCTGATCTGTAAATTACATCACTACGGAATTCGTGGACAAGCTGCTGATCTTGTTCTTTCCTATTTATCAAACAGGCAGCAAAAAGTAAATGTAAATGGGGCGACATCCTCTGGGTCTATAGTCAGGATGGGTGTGCCCCAAGGTTCAATTCTTGGTCCTTTCCTATTTCTTGTTTATATTAATGATCTCCCATATATGATGGCCAAATTATCGGATATAATTCTGTTTGCTGATGACACTTCGCTAATTTTTAAAATTCATAGGAAAGATAAGGATGTCATACATGTCAACGAAAGTCTAACTGTTCTCTCGAAATGGTTCGCAGCTAACAATCTTTTACTGAATACGAACAAAACTAAATGTCTAAAGTTCTCTTTACCAAATGTAACTCAACGTGACCTTAATTTAAATCTTGACGGCAAAAAACTTGATGTTATCGCGGAAACTGTATTTTTAGGAATTACTATCGATTCAAAACTGCAGTGGGGCGCGCACATTGGAACACTTTCGGGGAGGTTAAGCTCAGCCGCCTATGCAGTTAGGAAAATAAGGCAGTTGACTGATGTAGCCACAGCTAGGTTAGTATACTACGCGTATTTCCACAGTATTATGTCTTATGGAATTCTGCTGTGGGGATCGGCAGCAGACGTTGGTTCAATTTTTATATTGCAAAAAAGAGGGCAGTTCGCGCGATCTATAAAATGGGTCCTCGCGAGTCCCTTAGAGAAAAATTTAAAGAGATCGATATACTGACTCTGCCTTCACTTTATATCTTAGAATGTATTTTATACGTCCGCAAAAACCGAGGGCTTTTCAAAATTAGAAACGACTTCCATAATATAAACACACGCAGTAAACACGAAATTGTAATACCCAAATTTAGATTAACAAAAACTAGCAAGTCATTTCTTATAAACAGTATACGCTTTTATAATAAGTTGCCAAAGTCAGTTATTGAACTGACCGATGGAAAGTTTAAAAATTGCATCAAACGTGTCCTTATTAAAAAAGCATAATTATTACAAAATTAAGGACTATGTTGAAGATAAAGAAGTTTGGCTGTAGTTCCCTCTGCTCATGCGGCTTCCCTGGTAGCTCAAAAACGACACAAATATGTGGATGTCTCTAACTATTCCGAATTTTATTTATTCTATTCATTTTTTTTTCAGATGTTTTACAATAGTCTTCAAATCATTGCACCGTTTATTCATTGTGCAGAATAGTTACAGTACTGATGACTACATTTGTGTCAATTGTTTATTTAATTGTTCTTAGTTTTATTCTTACTTTTGTATAGATTCTTTTTCATTCATATTTTTTTGTGAATGTGTGGACATTGTAGGCTTTGTATTTTTTTTTTTTCTTTTTTTTTCAGCTTCATCTTTTTCTACCTTTTGTAGTAAGCGATGACTTATTGTCGGGCCTACGCTGTCCTCTCATACTTAAGTACTAGCGCTGTAACATCCAAATATTGTAGAACCAAATGATTTTAAAAGAGTAACCATGGAGTTTCTTGCCGGTTCTTCTCCATAGGAAACGACCAACCCGAACCGTGCCTCTTCTGTTGACGTTTTATAAGTGCCCATGTAGGCCTATGTAAAATAAAATATTTTGATTTTGATTTTGAAACACCTTTATTGTTTAGCATGTAATACTAGAAAACGTTATTTTTGTAAATATTACCAATAAACTGGATCATACACTACTTTGAACTTAAATTATAAGGGGGACAATTGTGACAGAGTGGTTAACGAAGTGACGGAGTGGTAAATAATCATTACACGCCGAGCAAAGATAACATTATAACAGTTTTAAAGTTTAGAGAACAATACTACGATACGATTTCAGGGTTAAGTTTCCTTTTTTCGCGACACCGTCGCAGTCTTTCAGCCGCAGATACTGAATGCCATTTTTCCATTTACCTGATGGTAACGCCTTAAATTAACAAAATAATCGACAATGTAATAACCAAAAATAAAAATTACAATAATTTATTATGAAATTGAACTAAAGCTCTAAGTTCCATACAAAAACGACCACTCCGTCACGAGTTTATACCACTCCGTCACAATTTTGTGACAGAGGTGTAACAGAGGTAAAATAGTAGTGTTCGAGATTCTCAGCATTCGCCTAATTATAATTTATGCATAGAACTGGGCATATAAGAAATATTATCAGGAATCAATACAATAATATTAAAACACAGAAATTACAATAATATTTGGAAGTAGTAACTTACGTGACAGAGCAGTCGCTGAATAAACACACGCACCTCTTTTTTACTGTTTGCGAGCGACTGACTGGTATTGCCAGGGTGTAGGGACGCATAGCATGGGTCCGAAGTGGAGAGGGACTATACTCTTGTCTAGTGGCCATGGTCAAAATTGCTAAGGCAAATTTTTTTTTTTTTTTTTTTCCTAGTATGGCAACTGAGCCGATGTCGACTATTGTGCCAGCGTCATGTGTTAACGCACATTATTTTGTACCATAAAATAAGTGACAGAAGGTAGGAACAAAAATCATATACGTTGGGGACAGCTAATAAAATATTTTTTTTATTTAATAATAGAAACATTAAAAATGATTTCTTCTTATTAATTTAATAACAAAGGTATAGATCAGTACATGATTTTGGATAGAAACTTTCAATGTGATTTTTTTGTAAGAGAGCAGTTTGTTTACCTTAGTGGTCACAGAGGGACACACTTTATTTGTATGTAAAACACCTCCGTTACGTTTTTCGTATACTATGTCACAATAATTTTGTAAAAAATATTAATAATCAAGTAGTTTTCAGGATATTATAATTGTTGCATTGTCAAGTATATTTTTGTAAAAGAAAAAAATAATAATAACCGTATTTTAGAGCAATAACATTTTTTTTTGGGGAGAAGACAAGTCACTGTCGATAAAAAAGAAGAACGTCCCATATATATAATACATAATATAAATATATATATTTGTCGGAGACGGATTATTAGTACGGACTATGAATCGAAAGCGCGCGCCAAAGGTCAAGCGACCTACTTACCAGTCTACCCACACCTAAGCGCGCTTACTACAGAGTCGTGATGTTTCTGGCTCGCTGCGAGTAGGACAGTCAGTGTCCGATTGCGGCGGAGTCAAGACGTCCCGAAACTGTAACCCGATTCATGGTGCCTAGTGTTATTGTGTTGGATTGTAATTTCAAGTAATTTGTTAGTTCGATAAAAGCAGTGTACCGTGTGTGTGTGTCTTCATTGCACGAAACCCATGTTCTGCCCACATGATTCCGAGTCTAGCGGAATAAAATCATCAGACTGCGACATATATATTTTTAAGTTTAGATACTTAAGTGGTTTTGTGTTGTAAATCATGTGTATACAGGGTGTAACGGAAAGGGTATATACATACTTAAGGATGTGCTACAGACCATCAAACTGAACATGTTTCTCCATGGGACCAACATCGTCATAGCGAAAAAAATATCAGTTGCCCCATACATTTGGGTCGAATAGGTATTGATATTTTGTATGGGGCAGCATATAATTTTTTCGTTATTACGATGTTTGTTTGTGGAGAAACATGTTCACTTTGATGGTCTGTAGCACACCCTTAAGTATGTATATACCCTTTCCGTTACACCCTGTATACATGGACTTATAAAACATGGGGACTACTCAAATGAAAAATATACGTTCATCCGACAGACGGCTGCTGGTGATGGTAAAAAAGGGTTGGACAACCGAGCTGGCCTACTCCAGCATCAGCACGACAAATATCCTCCTCACCCTGATCACAATCGTCTTACTGGCGGCGGCATGCTATGCTAACTGTTATTATTACAAGAAGATGCATGTCAAATAGATGGAGTGGCAGTTGAACCGCAGGTAACGCTTAACCTTATTTAGAATTCCCAGTATGTTCA
This sequence comes from Cerastis rubricosa, assembly GCA_949152445.1. Lineage (NCBI taxonomy): Eukaryota > Metazoa > Arthropoda > Insecta > Lepidoptera > Noctuidae > Cerastis > Cerastis rubricosa. The sequence goes on from OX424547.1 coordinate 223,005, forward strand.
GATTTGCACTCAGCAAAAGTTAGCTGGAATGCCGTTTGCAGGAAGTTTGCTCAGCAAACTGGCGTGCCTTACCCACACCCTTCCAAAAGCCTTCGAGATTCATCAGTTGATCGTCCCTGTCGAAAACTATGCTGACGGTCACTGAGTAGGTCAATATTAAATAAAAAAACCAGAGGCAATCATAAGGACTGCCGTCAGAAATGAAAACTCAAAGCAATGGAATTACTGTATTCTATTTTGAATTTTTAAATCAATTATAGCTGCTATACTACGCGTCGCTATTCTGGCGCAATATCCCACGAGCATATCGAAGCCACCAGTGACGGGAACTCATATGTTTTTCCCGTACCAAAAAACAAACGAAAAAGAATCAAAGAAGTTTTCACTTCAAAAATTCTTTATTTCATTACGTGACAACATTGTTACATAAATCCTAAGAGACAACAAACATACATTATGTCCCACCGCTAGGTTGGTCCCCTGGCTCCCAAACTATAATAGTTTATTTATTTATTTATTTAACACTTCAAGTACAATGTACAGTGGCGGACTTAATGCCATAGGCATTTTCTACCAGTTTCTCACCTGTGACTTGGGAGACAGCTCGTTAGCTTCTAGGTATGCCAGCAGCTTCCTATTAAGAACCATTTCCATAACTGAATAAAGTTTGGAGGTGATGGTGATTACTCAATAATTACTGGACTCGGCACGACTACCCTTCTCGGGAACTGGTTTTGCATTGGCAACCTACCATGATTTCGATAACGTTCTAGTTTTAAGAGAGAGGCGGTACAAGCCGCAAGCGTATCTACACAAAAATACAGCTCAGACGCACAGTTCCTCAAGACTCTTGCTGGTATGCCGTCAGGACCGCTAGCCTTGTTCACGTCTAGTCTTTGAAGTACTCTACGAACCTCTTTCATGTGTATAGTGATCTCCGGCATCGAAGAATCAGAGCGAGGAATCGTTGTTGGCTGTTTTGAGTCAGTATTTAGATGTGAATTGATTGCAAATAGAGATGCAAATAAGCCTTCTAGGTAGCGAAGGTATCTAGCGATCCATCCTGTATTTGCAGGGGGGTAATGTGGACCGGCAGAAGAAATCAGCAGAACAACTGGATAATTTCTTGAATTAATGCCATAATTTAAATACAATCTGGCTCGATACTCTCAACTGCCTGCCATTGCCATCTTGCCAACATAAAACGTTTGTAAATACGTAGAATTAAATAATAAGTACAATCACCTTTTTTACGTTGTTAGTTAACTACTATTACATGGGAATACGGTGTAAACTTACTTTTGTAACATTATTTTCCCAATAAATGATTATTCTTATCTTATTCCGTCAAGTCAAGTCAAGATGATATGACTTGACGGTGTAAACTTAAGAACCATTTATTGGAAAAAATATTACCTATCCTATTATTTAATTAAATCACAAGAATAGTTCGTATTTCACCGCATTGTTAGTAATTACAGTATTATTATAAAGCGCCATCTATATACTACAGGTGGAACTCACAACACTGGTGGAGCTCTAAGTATCGCACAGAATGTCCAATTCGCCATGCTCTAGAGCATTGCGAATGTCCTACGAGTACGACAGTGTGACCAATGAAAAAAATCTTCAGTAGACAACGATGTGTAGTTTGAAATAAACAGACTAAAACATTTTTTAAGTCGGTTAGTTTTTTGTCAAACAGTATTTATTTTACACTTTTTAGCTGTGGTATCTGCCCCCGTATTCACAAACGCTCGGATTAGATTTCGATTCGGAAAGTCGTATGTCTATCTCGCTCGCTTTCTTAATGCCAAAACAAGATAGACATACGACTTATCGAATCGAAATCGAATCCGAGCGTTTGTGAATAGGGTGCCTGGTCAAGTATCAATTTTTTACATTGTATTTAGACACCAGCACATCGTCCATACATACGAAAAAGAAAAAATGCATAATAGAGAGGAAAACTCAAAAAGGTACTTTTTATTATATGGTTTTGTTTGTATTATGGTTATTTATTTCATGTACAAAAGTGGTACATACATAGAGGGACTTAATGCCACAAGGCATTCTCTACCAGTCAACCATTGGGTTAAAAAGGACAACATTACGATACAGGGTACAAAAAAATATCGAATTTATGTTAAAATAAAATTCAAATGGGACCAACGGGCGAGCTCCCTCTACCAAAACAAAAAAGAATCATCCAAATCGGATTAGTTACCGCTATGACGAAGAAATAGGTGTACCTACCTACATAAACAAAAAGATGCTGGTCGAATACATAACCACGGTCAAGAAGTCGGTTAAAAATAAAACAAATTAATATACATCATCATCGATTGTTTTTTAAAAAAATGGAGATGGAGTCGGTGACTTTGATATCTTGACTTTTTTGCCACCGACTTCCGATGCAATAGAATTTTGGACCTTTTTTTTAGGTAGCCTTTTTTTTTTGCAATAAAGTTTTTTTTTTTTATTTTACGCTTTTTAGTTATAGTGTTTATACCACACAAATTCTTCTTAATGTCATCAACCTAAGCCAAGAAGAAAAAAATTGTACTCGCACTTGGCCGATATGTTAAAGAAAAAGGGTAAGATTTTATCAATGACCTGATAAATGCATTTTCATTGACCTAATAAATAATATTTCTTCCTAAAATAGTAGATTTGTCACCTAAATTGAATCTTCAAATAATATCAAAACGCTTACCTAAACATTATTTAAGAATTACTTGGAAATAATTTCAATCATCAAGTAATTTTATTTGGTTTCAAAATAATAGAAGTGTCACGAAAATTGAATCACCAATCACTGTAAAAATGTTGACATACCTAAAAACTCCAAACCACAGTGTCCACAGTTCCAATCCAAACTAAGGCGTAGTCGACCGTAGACCCGCTACACAGCGCTCCTGTTTTTGTCTGCAGGGTTTAAACTTTAAAGCCCTTTCGTGTTGTTACTTTAAACTACTTAACCGATTTAAATTAAATTTGCACACCGAGTGCAGTTTGATCCAACTTGAAAGATATATAGGATAGCTTACATCTTCTTAATTTATAGTCGCAATATTATTCAAATTAAGTCACAATTATCTGTTAGCTCCAAACGATTCTAACAGATGGCGGTATCTGTTGACTGGGTTGAGTAAGTATTCAATAGTGGGCGCTGTATAGGAGCGGAGCAGCAATGAAAGAAAAGTATTGCGAAAACGGGAAAAATGTGACGCAGACGAAGTTGCGCGGGACAGCTAGTCTCTAAATAATACATCTCTCGGTCTCGGTCGATCGGTCGGTCTTGGTCTCTCGTATATTTAATATTCTGATTATTAAATACCATAAATAATAATCATATTCTTTCGGCATACTCAAATGGACTTCACCCACGGTCGTCGGTGATGAGACTGTATATCCCGCGGAAGTGTGGGGGTCGTGGCTTCTTAAATGTTAAGACCCTGCACAATCGTGAGGTATGCAGTCTCAGGGAATACTTCCTAGAAGCCGACGTGGGGGTACACCGAGATGTGGTATCAGTGGACAAGGGCCTTACCCCGCTCTTCTTGGCTAACGAGAACTGGCGCAAGCCTGTAGTATTAGACACTAATGATCGCAGGGAGGTATGGCAGGGCAAGGAGCTTCACGGGCGCTTCTACCGGGCTCTTCATGGCCCCGATGTAGATTTTCTAGCGTCCGTGTCCTGGCTACGATTCAGCAACCTCTTTGGGGAAACTGAAGGTTTTGTCTGTGCGATTATGGACGAAGTTATGCTGACGAACAACTACCGGAAACATATTATGAAGGACGGGACGGTTGACGTGTGTCGGGCATGCCACCGTCCGGGAGAATCGATCCGACACATAATTTCTGGTTGTTCTCGTCTGGCTAACGGAGAGTACTTGCATAGACACAACCTCGTTGCTAGGATTATCCACCAGCAACTTGCTTTGAAATACAACCTTGTGGAATCAGAAGTGCCGTACTATAAGTATGCGCCCGACCCAGTTCTCGATAATGGTAATATCACGTTGTATTGGGATCGACCTATCGTCACTGACAGGACTATTGTTGCCAATAAGCCTGACATTGTGGTGATAGATCGATTGGAGCGTCGCGCAATGATTGTTGATATTACGGTCCCACATGACGAGAACCTCGTGAAAGCAGAGAAAGATAAGCAATTCAAATATCTAGATCTGGCTCGCGAGGTTGTCGACATGTGGGATGTGAATACAGCAGTCATTGTGCCGATAGTCGTGTCGGCCAATGGCTTAATTGCCAAAAGCCTCGACCAACATCTTAGTAGGCTTTCGCTTGGCAGCTGGATCAAGGGCTTGATTCAGAAAGCAGTACTTCTGGACACGGCGCGTATTGTCAGGAGGTTCCTCTCTCAAGAGCCCTGACCACCGGTAGCCCGGACCCTGTTCCCGATGCTGGTGGGCTACTATTTTTTATATTTTTAAATGTTTTTTGATATGTTTTTTGTAAAAATATTTAAAAATGTAAAGGATGTGTAAAGAAAATGAATAAAGAGATAATATTACATCATATGTGACAATGACACCAACAGAAGCACGGGGATGGATAAGTGAAGTGCAGGGGTGGCGCTAACACTACGGCGGGAATGCGGAATAGCATAGCACGGAGTACAGGTGGAGGTCGGAACCGAAGGACCATTGCAGCAGTGACGCCCAGGCAGCGCGGAGTTAAACTTGAAGCACACCGGGTGTGATGGGGGATCAGAAGAGTTTGGTATCGGCTTCGTTGTGTAACTGATTATTGTGAGCGATGCAGTGAGCCTAGAGACTATCCGGTCATGTCATCATGTGCTCCTCCTGTATGTTCACCGTGGCGCGGGGAAGGGTAACGAGCGGCAGCAGCTGCACGCACCGCACGCGTTTGATTGATTTCAATTGATTCGAGTGGCCACCGCGCGCCGCCTGTGACACACTTGTTGCACAAGAGATACTCTCGTGTCACTCATCGCACTTATCATCTGCGGTACAGCGGCACTGTTGCATTCCTGGCGAGATAACTAACTGTACCATAAACCGTAGTTAGTAAAAGTAGGAAGCTTCCGAAAATAAGTTGTCAACGTGAGAGATATTCAAAGGTTTATATACCGTTTAACAAGGCTTCATGCACAAACTATGAATTAAACATAATCTTAAGTCTGGATTCTTTAAACCTAAATCTGGATCGTTTCCGTACATTATAGTTATTATAGATAGGTTCGGATTTTAAAATTTGATTATCTAAGAATATGTGTCTTTCTTTGTCACTCTTCAATTATACCTACCTACACAAATTTAACGAGGAGGGGTGAGCAGTGAGAGGACGCGCAGCCCCGGAGATGAGCAGGGAGGCGCAGAGCAACGCCCTCTGTTCCCGAGATAACCGTGCGGGCGGCGCCACCGTCGCGGTTCTCGTCGCCGCGCGCCGCCCGCCACAATCATACAGATTATCTTTATCAATGACGCAACTGATTAATATTTGATTATTTCTATGTTTATTCTGAGGTTATCGCGTAGTTACAAATAAAGTTGAAGGAAATTATTTAAAAGAGATTGAACATCCTACGATCCATGAAAACGGTGCAGCGTTAGCTTCCCTGATGCGCAGGGTGTGGGTCAGCACCAACAGTATCTGCATGATTGCAACTTGATAGCTTGAGCAGTACAGTGCAAAGATCCAGATTCCAGTGTATGGGTTTGGTGACTTCAGCGAATGTATTAGCTAGCAGAGACCTTCCCTTAACGGAAGCGCTCTGTACATACCTGCGCTGCTGAACCTGCTTTACTCTGGAGAAGCTTGGTAGAATAAACCTAAAGATGTTTCTTCGTAGAAAAAGCGTTGTGAGAATGGTAATGTTGATAACAGGGCAGAAATCTGTATCGTGCGTTCTCGTCGGAATTAGTGACTTTATTATTGCACGTGACTTCGTGTGGCGATGTGTGTACAGATACATGTGCAGGATGCGCCCGCGCCGGTTCCCGCCAATTTTGACAGTCGCTAGTGGCAGTCGCGAGCGCAAGCACGCGTGTCAGCCCGCGCCACCGCGCCGCACGCCGCACGCCGCTTGCCACACGCCACACGCCGCGCGTGCGCGACACAATAATAATACAGTGACATGAATAATTGCTGCATCAGTTAATGATCCGTGCGAGTGATAACTCTAATAATTTATTCCGCTTTCCTTCAGAAAGTGGGCCAGCCAGCGGCCGGCAGTGTGACGGTGTCACTGATTAGATTAATTACCTAAACTCTGATAATATCCAACATTCATCGACAGGGCACATAACACCAACTTCTGCGGAAAACTAAATCAGTGACAACGATTGCAGGTATCACGTTTGATAACAATTACAAGGACGGGCTTTATAACTCGTAAACTCGCCCCATCATGTTCTGGACAGTTTTGTTATCTTCGTACTTCACACGAGTAAGCTGTGGAGGGTTAACTTTGCGAGTTATGATGAGGCTATCTTTTAGAATAACGACGTAAAGACTAACGAACGATACCTTTTAGGTACACCGGCAAGGTTCTGGATGCACTTTATGACCATACAAAAAAATCACTTCTACTTACTCGAACTTTTTCAGCTTTTGAACGAAAAATCACCATTCACGATTTTTTGTACTAAAGAATTCTAAATATCTGGTAAAGGCGCATGATCTAAAAAAGAACAATGCACTAGATAAACGAGTGGAGACCTGTATTGGAACCTAGGGTTTCTATAATTCTATTCGATCTCACAAGACAAGGCAACTAGCTTGACTCTTTCACCTCTTTGTAAATTCCGTATTTTATATGGTGTTGGCCTAGCCGCTAGCATTTATTGCTATCTTTACTCATGCGTGAGTCACGTATACTTCATTTACTTCAATTTTAAGCAAAAATCACAAGATGCTCCCCAAGTTCCTTGCTACTTGCTTGACGCAGTGTCGAGAGCGAGACTCGACCAATACTCTCGGATGCTTTTCCTAACACCACTGTATTTATTTTAGCGTAGGTACTTGTCTGTCTTCTTTATAAATATTTTTCTCCTTGACGCAATCCTGTCACGAATCTGCTAATAGCTATTTTCCTGGATTTACCTACGTTCACCTGATACACAAACTTATCAAAACACCACTTCCTATTTCGTTTTTTTTTAATTTTTGTTTTTATTTTAATGTTCGTTAGCTGTAAGCGCTCCCATGCTGCTGTTACATTGGCTTTCAATAATGTTCGAGATAAGGGGACCAGGACATCCGTAGCACAGGTTTTACTCAGTATGGGCTCCTGTCTCCCATTTTCAAACTTGTTGAATGTTATATTGTGTACATCTTAAAATTTGTGGGAGAATATAAATAAAATTATTATTATATTATACATTTAGCTGAGACAGTCCGTTTTCTAGGTGCCTATATTAGTGAAGTAAGTAAATCTCGTGGCACGGATATACGTAAAATATGAAAAACCTAAATGAGACACTTTTTATTTTAGAGTAAAGCGTAGTAATTGAAGCAGTCTCCAGCTGCGGCTCGGCAGAGCTAGTGCAAGTGCGTGACGTGAGCTGAAGGCTGCGTGGCATTGCTTACAATGTGAGTGTAGGCGCACCGCACACGCACCCGAATGTCTACCTAATAGAGAGGTCAACAAGTCCCACTTCTAACTCAAAACCGAGTATGGTATCTGACATACATATATGTGTACATACATATTTGTGTGCTTTACACAACAAAACGATAACACGTGAATCCTTGAAGCCGCAGGCCGGTTTCAATCAAATTTGTCTTCCTAAAGAAATAGACCTACGAACTGTCACATATACGACGCGCGACGATAACAAACGGAAATCAATCGAATCGGAACAGTTTGTATAAATTGACGCTAATCAAGAACGCTGCGTGGTAGAAACCGCTTCGACTTCGCCTCGGAACCACCTCGCCACGCCCGCCACCGCGCCGCCGCCGCCGCCGCCGCGCCGCCGCCGCCGCCGCGCCGCCGCCGCCGCCGCGCCGCCGCCGCCGCCGCGCCGCAATAATCGGTGTCGTGTCAGATATCGAACACAAAACAGTTTCACGAGTGACAACTATAGCTATAGTTTGAATTATCGTTTTGTTTCGAGTCAATAAGTAGGTAAGCGTTATCATTCAGCGTGCCCTGAGGCTAATTTATGAACAGATAACAATAGTACATGCCAGTATCATAGGTATAATCATTAAACCCAATACTCACTTTATGTTCGTACGAGTTGATACGACTAACAGGTGTGGAGCCTGCAGACAGGTAGCTTTCAAGGTTTTTGGATAACCTGCGGCAAGTGCTTATTGATAACTGTATCAATCAAAATCTATAAAAATCAAAATGGGTACATCATATTATTTTCATCCCACCATCTCGGAAAGAGTATTTTTAATCTTCAATATCTGAGTGGAAAAGCCGTTTTTATTCTCTAGAGGATAAAGTAAATTGAATTTAGAACATCGTGTGCACTAAGTTTGTGAATTAAACAAAACATTAAACCTATTTACTGCTACCTCTATGGTGCCGAATATATCATACAACTTTTTTTTAATTTGTTAAAAACTCAGACTCGGAACCTTCTTGGTGTTCTTTTTTCAATTTGCTTTGTACGCGGTTCTTTACGCGGCATTTTTTCACGTCATTGTTAAACCTTATATTAAAAACAAGAAACTTGAAAACAAGTGAAAAAACTAAAATGAGTGATTCTAGCGACGAGGAAGTTTGATTGACGCCAACAGAATTGACTGAAACTGTTAATAATGCGCAAATGAGCTTTCTCCCTCAACAATCACGCGAGAAGTATTTAAAACAGTACGATATGTTCAACACGTGGCGACTAGCAAAAGGAGCCAAAACTTTCTCAGAAAACGTTTTGCTAGCATATTTTATAGAATTATCCGAGAACAAGAAAGCAAGCACTCTATGGAGTACGTATTCGATGCTAAAGACAACAATAAAGATGAAAAAAGACATACATATCGATACCTATCCTAAATTAGTGGCATTTTTAAAAAGAGCCTCATCTGGTCATCAACCAAAAAGATCGAAGGTTTTCACAGTATCTGATATTGAAAAGTTTCTTAACGAAGCACCCGATTCCGTATATTTGGCGGCAAAAGTAAGTCAGTTGCACATTCAGTATCTACTTAAGTATATTAATCTTAATTAAATAGTATACTTAGTAGATGTTGATAGGCATAATTATGCGTATATCAATTTTATTCATTTATCTACTACAATACTCTTTACGTTACAGGTTGTTCTTATTATTGGAATAAACGGAGCATGTCGAACTAATCTGCCCACCAGAGACTAAAGAGCAGTAACAGCCCTTTTGTGATTTTTCGTTTTATTAGTGATTCTGAAAGCGGGTTTCTTAAGCTTTCTATTGAATTAACTTACTTATTTCTAAGACTATTAGAATGGTTTTTATTTAACAGTTTTCACTTACTGCAAACGAAAAAAATTAACAATTTGGCGTGATTTCCCAACTAAAATACAGTATAAATTATACTGCAGATTAAATTTTTAGGTTTCATAACTAAAATGCAGTAAGCAATATAATTTTACAGTTCTTTAGATAGTTTTATATTTCTGGAAAAAAATTAAAAAAAAAATTAATACGCAGTAAAATTTACCGCCATACAAGCTATTTTTACTGCAAATTAAGAAAATACAATTTATTGTCACGAACTCCCAACTAAAATGCAGTAAAATCAAAGCTTGTCGCATTTTAGTTGTGAATACTTAACATTCTTTTATCATTATAAACTGACTAACACGCAGTAAAATACAGCATTACTGCAGATTAGTTTGGATAGCATAATGACACAGATATGATTATTCCTAGCTAAAGTGCAGTTAATGTTTTAAATACTGATATGATTATTTTTGATATGTAAATTTTACATAAGTGAGTTGAATTATTGTGATTAAATAATAAGAAATAAACGGTCTTTAAAATGTGAACTAGCTATTTTTCTTACTGCACTAGTAAATTGAACACTTTTTTCTTAAAAAACTAACTAAAATGCAGTATTTTTTTGACCTTACTGCATGTTAGTTGGGTTTCTTGACAAAATAACTGATCCAAACGCAGTAATAGGGCTTTTTGCTGCATTTTACTAAGTTTGAAATGGTATTTTTTACAAAAAAGGCTATGCAGTAATAGGCACCAAAAAGAATAAATGGCCATAATAAATTCAGTTATTAAGATATATTTTTTTTTATTGCTTTAACGTGTGAACCTATGCCTTTACAACCTTTCTGCATTCAAATTTTTTTGCTTATACATTCTGTTGATTTTTTAAAATCAATTCTTAACTTTAAATGCGTTTTACTCGAAATCGTGATTTTGCTGTTACTGCACTTTAGTGTATGGTGGGCAGTAATGAACTAACACAACTTAATGTCAAAAACATTGAGAAACATTCAGATGACTTACTATTAATTAATTTACATAGTACAAAGACAAAAAGAGACTGCAACTTCGTCATTCGCAAGGAATACGTAACGATTGTTGAGAAATATCAAGCCTTACGCCAGCCTAACACCACCTAACACTTCAATCAATCGATTTTTTCTACAGTATCGCAATGGAAAGTGTGTTAGACAGCCTATGGGTACTAATAAAATTGGCAGTATCCTACGAGAAATAGCAACATTTCTTGAACTTCCAGAACCCCTGTTGTACACGGGTCATTGTTTCCGACGAACTTCAGCCACACTTTTGGCTGATTCCGGAGCTGATCTCTTGTCCCTTAAGCGCCACGGAGGCTGGAAGTCCAATGCAGTTGTAGAGGGATACATAGAGGATTCCATCCAAAATAAGTCTAAAATATGTGAAGGCATCGTAGGAGCCATTACACTGAAAGAGCCTCAATCGGATCCTTGGACTGGCCCTTCTACATCAAAAATAAGCCGTTATGAAACACCTAACCATCTCCCTCTCTCTCCAACATTCACGCCAAGGGAATCCGATGAATCGGTACAACTATTAAGTATGACAGATAGTTTACCGAAAAACAGTACACAAGTGACTAACACCAATATTACAGTACCAAACAAAAATATTACACTCAATTTAAATAACTGTAGCAACGTTACTTTAAAATTTTCTTAATTATACCGTAATATTATTTTGTTATAATTTAAAGATTATTCTGTAATACTTACCTGTCATAATGTAGTAATTAATACCTAAACTGAAATAAAAGTGTACCTATCTTGTGATTGTAAACGTTTTTTTTTTGCATTTAGTCATTTCCTCGCTGAGGTGGAATGAAAAGTTACGTGTTGCACTCGAGTGCAAAGATTTTTCACCTCGTGCTCTTTTGATTCCCTCGCTAACGCTCAGGATTCTAATTTTGAATCACTCGCTGCCTTCGCTTGCTCGGTCATCAAAATTGAACACGCGGTTAAAAAGCAACTTTACACTCTTGTATAACAAATAACTATTACATAGGCCTTCACGGGCACTTATAAAACGCCGACAAAAAGGTGCTCGGTTCAGGTTGGTCGTTTCCTATGGAGAAGAACCGGCAAGAAACTCCATGGTTACTCTTTTAAAATCATTTGGTTTTACAATATATCTGTTACAGCGTGTTACAGAAATATTGGGAAGCCATCGTAGGCCCGACAATAAGTCGTTGCATACTACAGAAAAAAGTAAACCAGTAAGTAAATAAAAAGTTACCAGGATCTAGGAATCTACATATAAGGCCTACAATGTCCACACATTTACAAACAATCGGTAAAGTAGAAATATAGTTTACACAACAAATAAATAATAGTTCAAAAAAACTAAATAACACGCTTAGTATAGAAAACCGTACTAAAAATAGAAAATAAATTTTAATAAATTTAAATTTAATGAAAAAAAAATACATTTTATTCAAAAAAAAGCAAACTCAAACTAAAAGTGTTTATTTCAATTGTCTGTCTGTCTGTCCGTCCGTATGTCACAGCCACATTTTTCCGATACTATAAGAACTATACTGTTGAAACTTGGTAAGTAGATGTATTCTGTGAACCGCATTTTAAGATTTTCACACAAAAATAGAAAAAAAACATAAATTTTGGGGTTCCCCATACATAGAACTGAAACCCAAAATTTTTTTTTTCATCAAACCCATACGTGTGGGGTGTCTATGGATAGGTCTTCAAAAATGATATGAGGTTTCTTATTTCATTTTTTTCTAAACTGAATAGTTTGCGCTAGAGCCACTTCCAAAGTAGTAAAATGTGTGTCCCCCCCCTGTAATTTCTAAAGTAAGAGGATGAAAAATCTGAAAATATTTAGGATTGTAGAAGGTAAAAAAACTATCAACGAAAATTGGTTTCAATTAGATATATATGATGTTTAGTTTTTGAGATATGGGAGTTTTTCATCAAACTGCAGCAGTAACTTTGTTTTTCATTAACATACTATGAAAAACCAATTTAGTTTTGCGGTTGAGTGGAAGTTTACTAACTAATACTACTAACTGATGAATGACAGTTCAATATATTGTTTGGGGCTATGGAACCCTGTGTGCGAGTAAGACTCGCACTTGGCCGGTTTTTTTTGAGACAGAAAGCCTTACCGATGTATAGGACACGAAGTGCACTGTGCATTCAACCAGCTGAGTGAGTGTGAGAGATGTTTGCCTTTAGTACGGATAAGTGAACCGGTGTATTTATAGTGAACTTTATAAATGTTATCCAGTGTTGGTGTGCGAATCAGCTGTGGCGGCGCGGCGTGTTAGGATGAAAATAAACGTAAATGTCAGACACCGCGCCTGCTGCCCCACATGTGGAAGTGCACTCGTGCCAGTGAGGCTGCTCATAGAATAGTGTTTCTCGTATAAATTGAATCAAAATTCAATACTAGAGCTAAGTAAGGTCGAAACCTCGGTCTCGCTCGAGTTTTCGAGGTGTAGAGGTACGCACCTCTGACTTTTCTGATTCATGTGCGTATTGTATTTTATCACAAGTTTCGGTGAAGGATGGAGGATCGTGAGGAAACCAGCATGCCTGAGAGATATTTATATGTTAAGCCAAGTCAGAGGCCCATGGGCCGCGTACAATCTCTGACACCAGGTTAGCCACTAACCACACGACAAGAAGTAGATGCTCGAAACCACGAACCGTTGACAGGCAGCCATCTTGTGTTAGCATATAGTAAATATAGCTTGCTTTAATAACTATGTAATATGTCTTCGGCGACGACCACTAAGACTAACTTCTCGGGAAAACATTGAGTGGCCGCAGAGTTGTTTTTTGTTTATTTGTGTACTTACCCAGCTGTAGTTAGCGTTATTCTTGTTCAGTTTGACATACATACGTAGGTTTTAGCTAAGTAGTAATAGGTGGCTGCCCATGATTGCGTGATCGTCGCACATTCTCAACTCCGGCGCATACCGCAATGTCCGCACTCCGATAGCCCCTACTGACCGGTGCGGCGCACGGTGGGTTGATTTATATACGTAGTGGACTTAGGACATTAAAAAAAAAGTCATCTTATTTTTACTGATTAATGATGCAAATTTGTTCTACTATCTAATACAGTAAATTATTGTTCTATGACTTTTTATTTTACGCATTATTTTTAGTACTACAATTTTTTAAATATTTTTTTGTATAGAAAAAATCATAAAATCTAAAGAATCTCAAAAATCTGAAAACATCTCCAACTGCGATGTATATATTAAAATAGTACTATTTATTAGCTTATTTTTACAACTAGTCAGCTACTGCGCTTTGCTGCGATTTAGGAGAATTTTTTTTTTAATTTTTTTTCTTATTAAAATCGCATTTAAGTCTACAAAATCTCAAATTTCTTCCAATTGTTGGATAAGTATTTTAATAGTACAATTTATTTGCATCTAATCGTCTACTGTAGTTTACTGTGACTTAGTAGGTAGTTAGACTTTTTTAGATTTTTTTGAACGAAAATATCTTAAAAGTCACCTAAATCTTAGAATACTTAGCAGTGATAATTATTGTATTCTCTATTCCACACCACCCCAGAGGTAGAGAACTAGGCGCGTTTTTTTTATCAGTGGTCTCCCCAATAGGCCTAATCCACGACTACAAATCTGTGTTCTGTATGTGTGAGACTTACAAAGACAAATTCAAAATTCAAATCATTTACCAATATTTTTAGGAGGGGCCTGCACCATGCTCAACACCATGCTCTGACAATAACGGGTCTTCAGTTAAAACCCCTAAATTTTCTTGATCATCATCGTCAACAAATGTATCCTTAACGATCAACAAAGCTGTTGCTTCTTCTGAAAAGGCTTTGTGTTTTCGCACCAGTTTGTGTCGTATCTTTGAAATATGTGGATCAGAGCTGATTAACAAATTGTTCAAAATATCTTCATTAGTAGCTTTTCTACAGAATTTCCTCGAATTATGAGCACGATATCTCCGAAAATCTTTGTTGCGTGCTTCAGCTGCTTCTTCGGATAATTTTCCAATGGGCACTATACCCAAGCTTTCAATAATAGCTGCTCCGTGAGCTAAAACTTTGTGAACACTTGCAGGCATGTAAAACCAATTATATAATTCAATGTATAGTTCCATGGTGGTTTCGGTATAATCTTTAAACTTCAATATATCAATACGGTGACCCGACGAAATTGCTTCTAATATAGTTTTAAATCTTTTTATTAATTCTTCATTTACTCCTGTGATCGAAGCTGCAATATCGGGGTTTTCGAAAAATCTCCTCGCAGTATTCCCATCATTTGTTGTACCATGACCCTGTTTCACAACATCAATTAAAAGTCCTGTTTCGGATTTAAATGCTTCCTGAATATTTCTCTTTTTGCTCTCCATAATAGCTTTACTGTCACCTTTCACCATCCATGTCTTCAAATCTAATCTGTACGCTATATGAAGAATGCATTCCATGAATCGTATCCAGATGTGTAACGACGATAAACCATATTTATATAAATCGACATCAATTTCTTTTGCCAAAACCAAGGACAAATCATTCATTTCCTTTGGAGTAGCTTTACATATGTCACATCTTTGTGTTGATGTATCGCAAAGAACTGCAGTCGCTTTACCATCTATCATGGTTAGTATTAGGTTGTGCGAGATGGTCAAATCATCAACCACTGTCTTAACTAAATTGTTAATCTCTGCCTCAATCGCATTTTTTTCTTGCAAAATGCTGAATTTGTTTTCCTTCATGAATTTAAAAAACAGCGGACGACACCATAATGAGGAATTTGGGGAATCATTTTCCCATATAACTCTGTCACCAGACACTAATTTGATAGGAATCAAACTACCCATAAATACGCTAGAATCGTCAAAGTCCTCATCTTCTTCATTTTCTCTTCCAACTTTCTGCTTATAATTGGCTTGATTCGAAGCTCCGTCAAATCCCCATTTACTAATCAGTGTCAAATCTTTACAAGTTTCACTAATTTCGTTTGACATTATAATTCTCTTCACAGTAATATCCAATAGTGCCTGCAATTCTATCATAGCCGTTTTATCTGTTACTACAATAGCAGTTTTAGGTGGATAACATTTAATTTTTTCATTTTGCAGTGCGTAGTAAGAGGGATATACGTTGGTACCAGTTACTTCTGCGATACTTTTTCGTAGCGTATTATATTGCCATTTTGACAATTTCAAAGACAAAAACAAGCCTAAAGCTTCATCTGGAGAGAATACTGATTTCTTTTTATTTCCAAAAAGACAATCTTTTACTTTTTGCACGTCCTGTGGATGCTTGAGCAGATGCTGTAATATGTCAGCAACATCTTCCTTTCCTTCTGCTTTTAAGTTAAAAACATGGGCATGTGACAACTCCTCTGAAGCAATAGTTTGCGTAGTAAGTTCCGTACGTCTCTTTTTTTGTTTAGGACCTAATTCTGTAAATGGTTTTCTCGGACTTACTTGAGTTGATGTACCAACAGACACCTTTTCATGAGATGTAGTTGATGTGCTAGGAACTGGTTCGTCGTCGTTTTTTGCAAAATCTTTCATAAACTCAGGCCAAACTATCTCCGATGCCAACCAATCACTGTATTTACTTCTAAATGTATGTTCTTTTCGTTTAGCATTTTCCCATTTTTTATAAGTATTATAACAATACTTTGCGCAGAATTCCTTTAGCAAATTATCATTATCTTGATTTAAATCACACAATTTTGACTTGATAGCACTGTATAAAAAGTTATGATCCTTAATACTACCACTTGATTTCAATTTCACAAACATATCAACATTAGTAACTAAATCACTAAACATTTTCACAAAATTCTCGAAAATCAACTTTTAACAAAAATCAAGTAACGAGCGGGTAGTCCGTATGTAAAGGGTGGTTACAACGAACTGATATCATTGTTTTCAACTTGCTACCCCAAATATTTTTTACCTGCAAATTTACTGCCCTCTGATTGGCGCACGTCACTAATGACGACTCGTCTACTGATAAGAAAACCGGTTTTGGTGTTGTGGAAAGAGTGGTGTGGAATGCAGTTGCACAAAATATTTACAACAAACTAATAATAATAATCCTAATAATATGCACCATGCATCGAATTCTTTGTTTTATTCATACAAATTAAATCTCTGAAATTTTAGGGTAATAACCTACTTTAAAAAAAAGTTCCAAAACATAAAAGTATGGTATAAGTATATACAATGCAAATATATATTTAAAAATCCTTAAGTCCCAACTTCGCGATTTCAGCCCACCGTGCGGCGCGGCGCGTCAAGCCTCAAAAGCAACAGTTTATCGTATTCACGCGTGAACTGCGAGTAGACTGCCGCATATCTCTAACTATAATACTATAATGCTACATGCGCGGCATACGTAATCCTTTATAATCCACGCCGCTTATCCGTAAAATAAACAAATCAACATGTGCCGGAAACTACAACGTCATCATAATTTGCATGTTGTTACGTGTTGTGCCCGTGACAAAGCCAGGCAAGTAGGTAAGGTCTCGGCTGTGAGCTGTGAGCTGTGCAGTGAGTCCTAAACTCAGCGGTATGCAGGCTAGTTGTGCTAGCTTCGGATAGACGAGGTGTTTGCTTGTTTGCTGATGGTAGTTATTTGCTGTGGTGAAATTAATGACACTACTAGCAGTAGTGTCCTGTACTAGCACGATGACCTCACGGTTAGTGTTAATGACCTCAGCTTCCGGCGCCCGGCCGCCGGAACACAATGTTATGTAACAGTATGACATTATAATAGTTGATTAGTGCGAGTGAATCTGTTGACCTCCACCTGCGATTAGCTTCCTCGCGAGTCGTGATAAGTTATCAGTTCACTTCCTAATGGCACGCACTCGCGCGAACGTGACGACTCACTACACACACCGCACACGCTGACAGACCACAGCAAGTTGAGACTTTACCATTCAATGCTATTGTTACGAGCAGAACTTTCTCGAACTTTCTAGACCCTTCTATCGTGGAACATTCCAGGATTGTTCTCGAATCTTCTAGACATGTTTTCGAAAAGCGGTCGATGTAATACTATCATTAATTTGCATTCAGTTACTGATGACGGTGTACCGGACACCGACATCACATCACTCATTGATGAAACCAGTAATACCGCCATAGCGTGTTGATATCATTTGGTAGACATTTAGTAATGCTCTATTGTGCTCTATCCGTAAATTTATCGTCATTTTAATTTTTGACGGCACGGTTGGCGCAGTGGTTGAGCGATTGACTGACCCTGCCTGTCGCGGCTTCGATCCTCGCACGTAACAAATATTTGTAAGGCCTACAGATAGTTGTTCCGGGTCTGGCTGTTTGTGTATGTAAGTTTAAATGTTTGTAAACGCACCCCCGATACAGGAGAAATCCCAGGAGAAAAAAAAATATTCTTCACAGCCACAATCGCACTTTCGAGCAGCACCAACAGTGTGGCAAGTTATTAAACCCTGTCCAAAACTCAATGTCTGCCGGATAGATTTATTCACTTTCCCTCTTTTCGAGGCAATCACAAAACTGGGTAATTCTTTTGTTTGTGAGATGGATGTGACCGAATATAAAAATGAAGAGTAGCTGTCATTTATGTAGTAGTATCCGAAACACAATAGTAAACGCCTGTGTTAGTAAACCTTTGGTCCATCCTGACTCGGGCCGCGCGCGGCGGCCGGTTTCCGACTTGGGTTTGCATGCTGTATCGAAGTGGGTGTACTGCATACTGCAAGTTCAACGTGCACGGCTATCCGTAGGATGCAGAGCAGTCAAGGTGAACCACATCCACCTAAAAATAACCGAGATAGGTACAGTACGAGGCGAAAGTGAAGCCTTGCCAGTGTGCGCAGGCGCACGCCGCATACCGGTAAGCGGGAACCCCGTGCATAGCGGAACAACATGACAATCAAACGTTTTTATAAAACTTACGCAGTAGTAATCGCATAAGCAAAAGCAGCACATACACATACATGAGAGAATTGCCACAGAGATGCCAACGTGTGTATTTTTCAGGACCGAAAAACTACAATTCACCTGAGCGTTTACGCCTTAAGACATTTCAAACAAACTTTCAAGTCCTTATTTTCCGAAATGGCTGAACCGATTTTAATGAAACTTCATATACGTAAGCAGGATAAATAGGTCTAAAAAGTAACAAACATTTTCGAAAAATAGTGTTATGTTCAGCTAAATTAGACCGATTATAAATTATCTATAGAAACAGAAATTTCCAATCTTCTTTTTTTTTTCAAAATATATTTTGAAAATGTTTTAGTAACTTTTTAGATCTATGTATCCTGCTTATGCGTATAAAGTTTCATTAAAATCGGTTCAGCCAATTCGGAAAATAAGAACTTGAAAGTTTGTTTGAAATGTCTTAAGGCGTAAACGCTCTTATCAAGAAAGTGAACAATTCACTGTTTCATAACAATTTTAATTAATTAGGTAGGACCTAGTTGGCCTTCTTACTTGTATTGTTAAGATGTTTGTTTTATTTTAGTTAAATTGAAAGTGTAAGTGATAAGGGGTTTGGATTCAGTAAGACGCCATTGTTTTATAATCAATGCAAAGAAAAAAGTGAAGCAAAGTGTGGTATAATGATTCAAGTGATCGTGTGGAATGTGAAATAGTGCGAGTGCGAGCTACGAGATGGCGTCGCGGTCGCCCATGCTGGCACAGAGGAAAGTCACGTGGGTCGTGGAGATCGGAGATATACCAGCGTATGCGTACGCGCCCTATGAGAAACACCTAAGTAATAGCAAATGTAAGTATTACAATAACGAAGAAAAATACTTTTCTTGTTTTTCTATCAAAATAATAAATTAAGTCTAATGTGTTCCTGGCTACTTTGGTGTGATATTGTTCTGTTGTTGCCTATGGTTAGCGATCATTAATTTGAGGTGATGTTCATTCATCACTACATTCGGTTTAGAAAACGCTAGATTAATATTTGCTTCGTTAATTTATATTATTTACTGCACAGCTTTCGCTGTTGTTGCACCGCATGCATTCGTAATCTCGAAGCAAATTTTGTATAAAAGCGACATCTATGATTTTCAAGTAAAACTATGAGCCTCTAGAGACCAAAACTAGATGGCCATACGTACAATACAATAAATATTCTCTTTTTAGTATTTAAAATTCTCGTGTCGCGGTGTTTGTTGCCAAACTCCTCCGAACTGATTTGTATAAAATTTTGTGTACATATCGGGTACGTCTGGGAATCGGCCAACATCTATTTTTCATACCCCTAAAACCCATCAAAATTTCCACGCGAACGAAGTCGCGGGCAGCAGCTAGTATAATTATTATGTATCTTTAGCAAGGTCAACAGTATATCCGAATGTTCCAGACATTAAAAATGGATATAAAACTTTATTTGATAATTTTATTTTAGTCTGGTCACACAGTGCCATGCGAGTGTGCGTGACAAACAACACAACAACAGTAATTCCTACGTACGTACGCTGCTTAATCGTGCCGCACGGCTCCCACCCTCCCCGCATGTCATCTCGTCTCGTACGCTCAAGTCGCTGTCATTTTCGTAGTTTCGGAAACTAAGTTTGCTGTGTCCGTTCGTGATGTTTTCCACGCTTTTTAGTGTCGTATCATTATCTTTATTTTTTTGTGCGCGACAGTGAGGAAAAAGTGTTGATAATTGAAGTGAACAGTAACGGTTATCGGCCGGCGGTGTCTCTCCGCGAGTTCTATTATTCTTGTTTTGAAAAGTTTAGACAAAGTTTCAACTCCGGAGTAGCGGTGTGTGTGTGCGTGTTGTCATGTCTCTGATTAACTTTTTATCATCACTTATACTGGATTGAAAGTCGTCGGGACAGTTAAGCTCGGAGAAAAATGGAGCCGAGTTACATAGGTAAGTGCGGCGGGTGTCGCGCCTCGCCTCCGTCGGAAGTTAGCGGCGAAGACCTTGAGTGGTTGAGTGTTGAGGTGCATCGGTATGGCGGTGATGCAAGCGAGCAGCGCGCGGGCGCCGGCGCACCTGCCGCCGCCGCCGCCGCGCTGCGACTCGCCGCGGTCTTATCTTATCACACGGACACCATGTAACATTGTGTACATAGCCATCTGATAAACTACGAACTCACTCTCTTCTCGCATTTCATAAGATTATCCAACGGATTTCATGTGATAACACTGAGAAAAGCAAAGTTGAGAACTGTTCCTGCAACATTCTAATTAGGGCTCCTTATTTCCAAGTAATGAGTGTAAGTGTTCCAAGTCAGTCTAACAGCTGACTCAGTATAACTGGCATGCAGCTTGGTAGTCAATGAACTTGGCTGGCAGGCACTGGTGTCCACAGTACATAGCTAGCGTTTTCTAAACATGTAACCTGTCTCAAAGCCGACTATTGCTTATGCAAGAAAATTCATTTAAGAGAGAGTTAAGTTATTGCCAGTGATCGGAATAGGTACCTAGATATGGGATTTTAGACGAGATATTATCAACTCTATGTTACTTCCTTCCTCGAACCTTAGGTAAAAAAGCTCTACCAATTCTGATCACTGGTTATTGCAGAGCTTGGAAGAGATAGTTTATTTGCCTAGAGTTCCAGTAAGTAACACAGGTTTACCTCCTTCTAATTCTGGTATTTTATATCTTAAGTACTGTCTTTTTTTATCTATTACGAGACCAAATTTTTTGATAAAAATATAACATGTCAATGGCACTGAGCAATACACAACCCTCCCCTGTCAGTGAAATAAATTATTCTAATCAAATCAGCACTTCTAGAGATGACTTCTTACTAACAGTTATAAAATTTTGTAACAAAAGTCCGTGAAAAATTATTAACATAACTAGCTTTTGCCTGTAACTTGGCCCATATGAAATTATAAAAAATATAACTTCCCTATTTGAATTGGATTATTTTAACAATTTCAAGGGATCTAATTTTTTGCATGGAACCCTAATCCTTTTTCTTTAATAAAATAATGTAGCAACAGACAGACATAAATTAAAAAAAAAGATTTTTGTTTGTACCTTACACAGTTTCATAATTATGCATTCTGTAAAAAGCTGTTATTTTGAAATTACAGACACTTAAAGTTTTTGTGAAGATGATGTAAAACAAAATACCTACAATAAGGGTTAATGTCGCTTATAATATTGCGTAAATGTATTCCAGCTGAAAATAAAAGGTATTGAAGTGCTAAGGATACTGGGAATTCAGTACATTGTAACAAGTTATAATGATTGTGGAATAAATCAGTTTGTCAACAAGCATGCATGTGAGTAGATTGCTGCGTCGTGCAGAATCCGTCATGCACCAATTGTGTTGTAGAAAGCTGTGTATGAAATGTTGCTGGGATCACCTTTCAGCAGATTATGTTCTTCCTTATGGAACTGGTTTTTGTTGGCTGTAATCAACATAATATCTTATTATGTTCTGCATGTATGCCGATCATATTATTAGTAGGTACAACTAACTAGCTATAATGGTTTAGATATTGATGATAGTCGACTAGCAAATATTGTTCGTCCCTTTTACCAAATGACTACATCTTGGCTCCAAGCCTTAGCCATTTTTCTCCCAGATTTTCATAGGGGTTCTTTCCAAAACATTAAACATTTTTTTCAGGTAACATTTCAGTGAGTTTAGTTTGCTCAGACGTTTAAGTTTTTGTTAATTTACTCTCTTTGTTTATGTTTTCATCATAAATTAAGTAAGTCATTGTTGAAAACGGTTGAACTTATAGTGTGCCATCTAAGTAGGTACTCATGTTATAAAAATGAATATAAATACATACATATTGGTTATATTGGAGTTTATCAATTAAAAGTTTCAAGCTGTAATAATAAGTAGTTCGAAAGAGATACCTTGGCCCTGGAACACAAAAGGGCTAAGAAGGAACATGGATGAGTTTTAGTCAGTCAAATCTGACACTCCCTTCCGCTCCGCCCAGAGCGGGAGAAGTCATTTGATGATGATGATTTCCCATCCTAAAAGAAAAAAAAAAAAGAAAAGTTAGTTGGTGACATTCACGTCGTTACGTAAGACCCCGTGGCGTCGTGTTGGCACGCTCACTGCATGGTGTGAGGCGCTGAGTCGCCGGGGGCCGGTCGCCGGTCGCCGTGGCCGGTGCCTTCAAAATATTACCTGACACTTTAACTTCTACGTGCTCAGGTTTCATCACTGTAATGAAGTTGGTGATAAATCACTCAGCAAGTCACTAAATCCTCTATAATGCTAAAGGACAATAATTGCTGCGGTCGTTAAGTGTGTCGTCTGGTGAAGTAGTGCGGTAGCCGCGCCGTCGTGCGTGCGCATCTCGTATTAATGCACAATTACCGCGAGCGCGGTGATGTCATGCCGCTAATTTCATTGAGTGACTAACTATCGAACGAGAACTATGAGCTCGTTGAGCATGCCGCCAGCAGCCTATAAAACTGAGAAGATAACGCGCAGCGACTGCCAACTGATCCTCGAGACAGCGGCAGCGCGCGACCTAGCTACGCTTGCAGTGGGCACAACGCTGAGTACGCGACATGTGCTGCCTTGTCGGAACTTCAGTGTCTTTGAGAATGTGGGTCGTTGTGTCTAACCGTTTCGTTGATATTCTCTGAACCGTAACGTAAACATGTGAATTGTCGTGACACATGTCTATTGAGTAGACTGGCTCTAAGGTATCACTAATGGTTTCCTGTCACCAAAACTACTATATTTAATTTCTTTATTATCCATGATACGCGCTAGTGTAACAGGGTCTGAAAATTCCTATTCATCGCAGGCTGGCCGCCTGGCGTTATTCAGCCTATTACCAGTTCCTTCAATAGGAACAGGGAATTCTACCTTCGGGTACGGAACCAAAAGCGACACTAGTTGCATTTTAAAGTCCTATCCAACGAGATGCACAGTATTTTTTTCACCCTCCTGTTCATCCATGTATCCATCGAAACGAGTAATGGGCGATTTTTTATAGTACTGTCCGTAGTGCAGATTTGAATGATCGTCGATCAAAATATGAGGCAGCAATCGTGAAGAAGATTTATCCATGGAAATTAAAGTGCTTCACAGCAGTCGCGAGTTCAGACACATAGAGGTCGTAGGCATAGACGTCAAGCAGCTCATAGCTCGTTGTCATGCAGCGGGCGCGGCGGTGCATCCTCCGGCCGGCCACTGCCGCATCTCGTCGTTAATACTAGTTAATGCTCGTCGCTGGTAATCACTGCACTTCCGGACGACTGCTCACCGGCCCCAACTTGCATACAAACAACACTTACTGATCGTTTTGCCTTGCGACAGTTCGTCGTAAAATATAATCGCATACATAGCAGTGTGATCCTTCATATGGAAAAACGGCTTCCTTTAAATATGTCTTTCATTATAGTCGTAGTTTATTTGATTGTAGAGGATAGATGCGATGCGATAAAATACGTACATAGTCAACCACAGTCGACATGTTCGCAGTTTTGAAATTTGTCCAGCATTTGTCAGGCGTCAGCTAGAAACCGTCCACAACGGCCGACGGCGTCAGACTCGGGCTAGCACGAGCTCGAGCACGAGCTAAGCAAATCGTGTCATTCCCATGTATTCGTCATAGGTGCTCGCAATTATCCAGCGTTGTAGCAGGATCATTGACACGGCGATCGGCGCGCGGCGTGCTCGTCGCAGTGGTAGAATGATGTACAGCACGTGCGCACACGCACGCTCCGGGTAATGAAGAGAAATTAGTGGAAATAAATGCTACGCAGCGAAACATGGAATGTTTCGGCATCTCCGCGCATCATCGGTCATGGCTCATCTACTCTGCGCCTGTTTTTACAGCGCACAACTTCAATTACTTAAATGGCAATTGCTAAATATACCAGCGAGTGCATAGCATGACCGCGGGTTATTTCATGAGCGCGGGTTATTTCAATTTTCAATGCTGTTGTAGTTTGGCGCGCCGCGAATTAATCGTTGCCTGTATAACATTGTTCTGCCGATACCGACTTTTGTTTTGTTGTTAGCATGTGGCATTAGCGGCGTTTGGATTGGTGTTAATGTACAAGTTTCCTTACGTAACAATGGTCCGGCCCGCCTGGCCGCCCACACTCGGAACAGCTCATCGTGGGCGCCATGCTTGAAGCGCCGTAGATGCGACCGACATTGCATATACTTTTAATTCGAAGTCAAAGATCTTTATTGTGAGACAGTGGTTACAGAGTTGTTATTGTGTTAATTTTGATGTGGGGTTGCACTGCTCCACCATGTTAGGCATACAATAGTAATTTGTTTAAATTAATGAATTACTAAGAAATAATATTTTACTTCGGGAATGTGTCATCGAAATATTGATGACATTGCCACTAATAAGAATCCTATATTAGACTACTTTGAATCAGCCAACCATCAGCACTCAGCACACATCAAATTACAGTTCCAAGTATTTTTTTTTCATATAGCAGATAGGCAGGTTGTAAGTTTGAGCTCAACTGTTTTGTCATAAGCCGACATTTTCATGATGTTAGTTGAATGGTAGCTGATACTGATGCGCACACATGTTTGTGTCGGAAGGGGAGCTCAATAAATAAACAAAGACACAAGCTGCCGTGCGCCGGCGCGGGGTCGTAGCCGAGCTATCTGTTCGTATCAAGTAATGAAGGGATTGGGTATGCGACGCAGCAGGAAGGGTATAAGTGACGCCCGCGCCCGCTGTGGCCCGGTGGAGATGGAAGCCGCTGCGTATGAAGTAACGATGAAGTGTGCTGAGTGACGTGTGTTGACCCGACCGCAAGCCATCCAAATGTTCGTCGACTCTAAGGTTATCTTATCAGCTACGTGCGCCTGTTATTATGATAATGTGACGTCACGGACCGAGGGCATTTTTAACTGCTGAGTTGACATAGCTATCCTCATTATTTTAAAATCAAAATATTTTATTTTACGTCAGCCTACATGGGCACTTATAAAACGTCGACAAAAGATACACGGGGGTGACTCTTTTGAAATAATTTGGTTTTACAATATTTGTATGTAGGTAGTTAGTATTTGTGCCTAGGCTCGACAATAAAGCCAAAGACACACTAGGGGACAAATGTCATGCGAACACGTGTCGCCAGCGACGTTGGGTAAAGTAGCTCGATGTTGCCGGACTTCGGTCGACATGTCTAGCAACATCGCGCGACACGGGTCGCCTGCGACGTCAGATGAGGTAGCGCGACGTTGCCGGACTTTGCTCGACTTGTCTGGGAAGATCGCGCGACATCGTACTTTACGTGGTACTTTCTAACCCACCATCTTCTCTTGTTTTTTCTTTGACTTTTAATTATAATTATGTACGCCGCAGCCAACAACACTACCTCTGTGGGTGTCATGATATCGACTGCCTTGCGAAACAAAACTTCGTGATGTCGCCAGATATGTCAGGCGAAGTTCTGCGAAGTCGCACGACTTCGTCTGACGTCGCTGCGGACATAAGTCGCGCGTTGTCGCCATATTTGTCAGGTGAAATTAGCCGGCTTCGCTTGACACGTCGCCGATACATGTCGTGGCACATTTGTCCCCAAGTATGTCTTTGCCTTTAGTCGTTGCTTACTACAAACCGTAAACTTGGGCAAAGAAAAAAAATACGTGTGGCACTCGGGGACTGCCGCCGTGCCGCGGTAAAGCTATTGCATAGCATTTTTTATCAACTTGTGCAATTATAATATTTATGAAATTTTTTTTTGCTTCTTTGATATTAATTCAAGTTACACTTTTTGAGCGTGGTGACCGATAAGAAAACAATTTTTTTGCCATGATTTTTTTTAACCTTTTTTAAAATTCGGTGTGTTAGGTTTATTTCGTTACGGAATTTCTTGATTCGGTCGCCGCGCTCAAAGCCGTAAAAGCGGTAAATAAAAAAACCGTTCAAGTGCGAGTCGGACTCACGCACTGAGGGTTCCGTACAAAAATTATTATATTTTTTTATTATATGATGTAAGTAACTATTTTTTTTTCCTTTATCTGTGCTATAAGGCATTGCTTCGTACCGAATTTACCAAGATCCTGAATTCACGGGAAGAGTACCCTGTAGGTTTTGATTCCCTTGCGAGTGTCGAAAGTTTGCAGTTTGCGGCATAAAATGCTATACATATCTTTTGATTGCGTTGGCTTACAAGTTTGGTTTCAGCTCCAAGGGACAGTAGACCCGAGTATTTGATATAAATTCCAGCTTGATACCTCCACGCGTTCCTGAGAAAAAGGGGCTTGAAAGACAGACAGATGGATTGACGGACAGACGGACGGACAACAAAGTGGATTATAAGGGTTCTGTTTTTCGAGGTACGGAACCCTAAAAATCTATCATCATCATCATTTCAGCCGAGAGACGTCACTGCTGGACATAGGCCTCCCCCAAGTTTCGCCACATTGACATAACATGGGGGGTTTTGCCATAATCGCCACGCTTGGCAGGCGGGTTGGCGATCGCAGTACGGTTGACACAAAAGCACAGAGAATGCTGCTGCCCAAACTCTGGCAAGTCCCTTAGTCGGCTCTTACGACACCCACGGGAAGATATGGGATGGTGCTATTCTTTGCGTCCGACACTATACAGAGCTAAAAATCTATACAAAAATAAAATTAAAATATTATAAGAAGACTAAATTAAACAATTGACACAAATGTTGTCATGTCATAGTCTGTGTCGCTTACAATGTCTGTTATTTCCCGCTAGAACTTACCGCACGAAATGTTTGGCAGTAAGGAGTAGAACTGTAGTGGCGATTGGCGGCGGCGACCTCTTGCGTCCGGCCCTGGTTCAATCCATGGTCCGGAGCGAGAGGGAATGGGAAGCCATCGCTTCGTTCTGCGAAGCAGTCATGCTAGCGAAGGAGGTGGCGGAACGTGAGAGGGAGAGAACCTCACGTCCCAGCCGCCGCAGGAGACGCCCCGGGCGTCCGGGGGCAACCAGTGGCCCCGGCCACCGTAGGCGCGGGCCTGTGGACGGTGAGTAATGGGCTAGCTCACCGTCCGTCCGTCTAATGACGACAGGCCGTGCCGACGGCGCGTTTGTGTTCCACGCGCGCCTCAAGGAGGTGTCAGCAAATCGGAAGGGGTCCGAGAGGGCCGATGCCTGCCAGGGCTGCGGGTTGTTCGAAAGAGATACCGTGGCCCTGGAACACAAAGGGCTAAGAAGGAACATGGATGGGTTTTAGTCAGTCAAGTCTGACACTCCTTTCCGCTCCGCCCAGAGCGGAAGAAGCCATTTGATGATTTCCCACCCTAAAAAAAAAAAAGGAGTAGAACTGTAGGACATAATGATACGTTCTTATTTAGATCTAACTTCTAGTTAGGTCCACAGGCTTTCTTCAATGTTTCCTATTCTATGGGTCAAGAATTCAAGACCCTTCAGAAAAAAACTGAGGCATGAAACGCTTGTAATTAAACACCATTTAATATCGAGGTGGACATAGTTGACTTACTTCGGAAAAATGTGAGGTACCAAAAGAAAAGGAATGTGAAGTGCCAAATCCGTAAAAGACCACTAGGCAGCGCAATAGTACGTCTGATGTTGATCCCCTTTCGGGCGTGTGTACATGTTCCCGTATTAGACCACAGCTAGGAAAGGCTCGATCCACAGGGCTGGTCAAACCGCCCTTTCTCGGTATTAGCAGCCTATGACATCAATATTATATAGCAAGCATATTCGGTTCGTTGAGAACTGCGGACTGAGAGTTTGTAAATCGGGCGCATTTTGAGTTCTCTGAAGTTGGCATAGCAAATGTACCATGCAAACAAATGGACTACTGGATGTTAATTAACCGCACATTAACCATGAAAACAGAAAAAAAAACCGATCACCGGAAAAACCGAAAATCGGTTTGCATGCCAAATTCACTCGAACATGCAAACATTTTAAAATAAGTACAGTTACAGTAAAAGTTGTACAGAGCGGAAGAAGTCATTTGATGATTTCCCATACTAAAAAAAAAAAAAAAAGGGTGGTTCCAGGAGGCCACGTTCGACATTTGCGACGCGACGTGGCAATGCCCCGAGTTCGGCCAGGAATCGCCCGGCGTCAGGTGTACTGGTGGTCGCGAGAGCTGACGTCTTTGCGTGAGGCGTGCGTCGCCGCGCGGCACCCGCACGCCAGGCATCGCAGGCTCCGCATCCTCCCTCCGGATGCGGCAGCTTTTGAGGCGGAGCTGTACGAGGGATACAGAGCAGCGAAGACCGCCCTCCAAGAGGCTGTCCAGCGGGCCAGGGACCTGGGACCTGGGGTAGACCTGAGAGTGGCGGTAGGCAGGCTTTAAGCCAAAAATACTGTCCCGGGACCCGATGGCTTGCCTGGCATAGCCTGGGTCCTGGCCTCGGAGGCTCTCGGGCCCCGACTCGAAGAGCGCATGTTTGGAGAGAGGCTAGTTCCCGCTTCGTTGGAAGACGGGGAAGCTGGTCCTCATCTGGAAGCCGGGGTGCCCTGCGGATTCTCCGTCCGCATACCGGCCCATTGTGTTGCTCGACGAGGTGGGCAAGCTCTTTGAAACAGTCATTGCCAACCGCCTCGCCGGGCACCTTGTGGGGATGGGGAACCAGTCCCGTCCCGTCCAGAACCCTTGGGGGGGAACCAGTTTGGTTTCCGCAGAGGGCGCTAGACGGTGGACGCCATCATGCGCGTGAGGGCTCTCACGACAGGGGATGCGGTGTCCAGGGGTGGGGTTGTCTTGGCGGTGTCTCTTGACATCGCCAACGCCTTCAACACCATGCCCTGGAGCTGCATTAGGGAGGCACTCCGGTATCACCGGGTGCCGACCTACCTTTGTCGTGTGGTCGGGGACTACCTGACGGATAGGGCCATCATTTATCCCGGTCGCACCGGAGAATGGAACCGGCGAGAGGTGTCGTGCGGTGTTCCACAGGGATCGGTTCTGGGTCTGCCCGTGTGGAATATCGGCTTCGACTGGGTGCTGCGCGCCGACCTTTCTAGCGGTGTCAACGTAGTTTGCTACGTTGACGACACTCTGGTGCTGGCACAAGGGAGGTCGCACGAGGCGGCGGCCGAACTTATAGCACGCGGGGTTGCGATAGTCGTGGAGAGAATCCGGCAACTGGGTCTCGAGGTGTCATTGAATGAAAGAAAGAAAGAAAGAAAACACATTTATTTGGCACATGCCACAAATGCACACAACAAAAAATAAAAGCTAAAACTAAACAGAAAAAGATAATAGATAATATTGCACAAGTCCGAGGCCATGTGCTTTCATGGGCCTCGGAATGCGCCACCGTCGGGATCCATACTGACGGTAGGAGGGGTTCCCATCGGCGTCGAGTCGACGCTGAAGTACCTAGGGCTTGTCCTCGACAGCCGGTGGAAATTCGTGGAGCACTTCCGACGTTTGGCCCCCAAACTGGAACGGGCAGGGGCTGCGTTCAAGCGGCTCTTGCCCAACCTGGGGGGTCCAAACGCCTCCTGCCGGAGGCTCTACGCGAGGGTCGTGCGGTCCATGGCCGTTTACGGGGCCCCAGTGTGGGCGCGTTCTTTGAGGCGGCGTGCCGCCCATTACCTGAACGCGCCCCAGAAGGTGGTAGCCGTAAGGCTGGTCCGGAGGTACCGCACGCTCTTCGGCGAAGCGGGTAGCCTCTTGGCCGGATTGCCGCCATGGGATCTGGAGGCGATAGTCCTCGTGTGCCTGCACGAATGGCTCGCGGAGGCACTACGCCGGGGGGAAATTCCGCTGACGCGGCAAATTGTCGCTCAGCGGCAGACCTCCGGCGCGATCTCATGGCAACATAGAGAGAGCGACTGTCGCAACCCCGTGCAGGGCACGCCACAATAGTGGCGATATGTCCCCTCTTTGAGGAGTGGCTGGAGAGGCGCCACGGCGCCCTCACCTTCCGCCTGACGTAGGTCCTCACCGGACACGGTTGTTTTGGGAGGTTCCTGCACTGAATCGGGCGGGAGGAAACGCCTGGGTATTACCACTGTGAGGATCGGCCGGAGGACACGGTGGAGCACACCGTAAAGCTATGCCCCGCTTGGGCTGAGCACCGCCGTGTCCTCGTAGCGGCGATTGGCGGCGGCGATCTCTCGCGTCCGACCCTGGTTCAATCCATGGTCCGGAGTGAGAGGGAATGGGAAGCCGTCGCCTCCTTCTGCGAAGCAGTCATGCTAGCGAAGGAGGTGGCGGAATGTGAGAGGGAGAGAACCTCACGTCCCAGCCGCCGCGGGAGACGGCCTGGGCGTCGGGGGGCAACCAGTGGCCCCCGGCCACCGTAGGCGCAGGCCTGTGGACGGTGAGTAATGGGCTAGCTCACCGTCCGTCCTATGAAGACAGGCTGTGCCGACGGCGCGTTCGTGTTACACGCGTGCCTCATGGAGATGTCAACAAACCGGAAGTGGTCCGAGAGGACCGATGCCTGCCAGGGCTGCGGGCTGTTTGAAAGACATACCGTGGTCCTGGAACACAAAGGGCTAAGAAAGAACATGGATGGGTTTTAGTCAGTCAAATCTGATAGGGAGTATCAGATTTGACTGACTAAAACCCATCCCGCTCCGCCCAGAGTGGGGGGGGGGGGGTCATTTGAAGATTTCCCATCCTTAAAAAAAAGACCATCCGCAAGAGAACCAAGGTTACCGACGTAGCCCAAAGAATTGCCAAACTTAAGTGGCAGTGGGCAGGGCAAATTCCTCGCAGAACGGATGGCTGATGGGGCCGAAAAGTTCTGGAGTGGCCACCACGAACCGGAATACGATGGGAGGCCTCCCACTACATTTTACGTACGATTTTGCCTGTTTGTCTTTTATGACAGTTAAATTGTTATTTAAAATTCTGTGATTTGAAACCTTTGTGTACCTACCAAACATTTTAAAGAGTATGTTGTTTAGCTAAATAATAAACTTTATTCTATGTTATGCATAAAAAAAAGAAACTTATTATATTGTTATTTAGTAGTTGTAGCTTATTGAAGTCCAAAAAATGCTTGTTATTATAAACATAGGTAAGATAAACGTAAAAAATACATATTTTGATTAGACTTTAGCATTTTCTACACATATTTCAATTTTTTTTAAAGATTGCATTTTTTTTAAGCCGAAACTATCGTTTTAACCGGTTTTGTAAACAAGAATTCCCAAAAATGCGGTTTTATAAAATAACCCGGTTTTTGCAAGCCCTAATCGGAAGATATGTTTGGGTAAAACCTGCCGAGATTTATTCAAGCGGCACAAATGTTAATTGAAAGAGGTGTCCAACTATAAATGTTGTCATATTTAATTAATTAGGTATTAATATTTAGACAAGGCCGGTGTAATGTTAATTTTACTTTTATGTAGTTGTATACACATATACGTTGTATTGTGACTTATAGCATCGTATTGGACTTGACTGTAATGTTGCTATAATTGGTGGTAAATAAATAATAATAAATAACTTTTAGTGTAGGCATGTAAACCGACTTTAATTTTTTTTGGTTTTCACGTTTAATTTGCGGCTAATTAACGGCTCTGTATGGTGTCGGACGTAAAGAATAGCACCATCTCATATCTTCCCGTGGGTGTCGTAAGAGGCGACTAAGGGATTTCCCAGAGAATGGGCAGCAGCTTTTTCTGTGCTTTTGTAACAACCGTACTGCGATAGCCAACCCGCCTGCCAAGCGTGGCGATTATGGCAAAACCCCCCAAAATGTCAATGTGGCACTTGGGGGAGGCCTATGTCCAGCAGTGGACGTCTTTTGAGCTGAAATGATGATGATGATGAATTAACGGCTAATTATGAGCCTTGGTCAAGTTGTCTAGGTGTTTCCTAACCGATTTTAAAGTGTTTGCATGCTAACTTCCAGTGAAGTTGGCATACATACAAACTGATTTTCAGGTTTTCTAGCGAGCGGAATATTTTTGGTTTACGGCTAATTATCCAGTACTTAATTTGTTTGCTTGGTACATTTGCCATGCCAACTTCAGAGAGGTCGCGTTATGGGTTACCTTGATCGTTGATTCACCTCTTATGGCATTGTTCAACACAAACTACTTAATGCTTGCTATGCTTTAAGCTGCTTGTAACGTTAGGTACTGGTTTCTGTCAGCCTGTGTCGTTATTACGCTACTGGGTAAAGGCATTACTTAAAGCGCTTTAGATCCAGAGCAAGTATGGATCATTGGTCGTTGGTTTTCAGCCAGTTATTTGTGTTACTCTATTTTACCCACCACGCACGCCACGAGGAGCTCGTGGCTAAATAATAACAGACGCACGGGTCGATCTCTAAGGTTAAGCCGTGCTTGCCGAAATTGGTCCGTGGCTGGGAGACCATAATTACATACCAATTACCAAGTTTCCTACGTGCCTCGGAAAGCACGTTAAGCTGTCGGTCCCGGCTGTCATTTGTAGATATTTGACAGTCGTTAAGAGTAGTCAGAAGCGAAAACTCTGACATCCAGTCTTACCAAGGGGCATAGTATTACCCAGTTACTGGATGTGGAGGTCGGATATGCAGTCGCTTCATGTAAAATACTGGCACTCAGCTGCATCCGGTTAGACTGGAAGCCGACCCCAAGATATTTAGGGAAAAGGCTTGGTAGATGATGATGGCCCACCACGCACGACTGAACGGAGTCCTCATAGTATGCGTTTAGTGTGAGAGGTTGTTGGTTCCTGTGTTTTGTTGCGAAAACCTCAGTACTTTCGGTACTTTGGGAAATGGCAATGTTTTTATGCAAAAATGCTTTCAGTGTTTTACGTCCAGTTTGTAAAATATACATACAATTTAATTAAATTGTAAAGTGTGACTACTGTGTTGCGGTCCGGTCCAGTCTCCGCGCCTAGCGTTCGACTTCGGCGTCTTATTAGCACGTTGCTAAGCAACGGCGGCCTTGACTGGTCTGCTATCGCCGAATTATTTCTGAACATATGAACTTCACGAGGATACAAAAACAACAGTCTTCAATTTGACTGTTAATGATAAGACAAAAGAATGGTTGTGGGAGGAAACTCTGCCACCCCGGATGACTCACAGTTGGCAGACTAGTTTTTGTTGACCAATGACCTCTACGAACCATCGTTAGGCGAAGTGAACGAGTAATACTTATACCAGTTATCAACTATTTATTAATATTAATAATTAATATGCTATTATGAAGTCAGTTCTATGTAGTACACTGTATACTGCAAGTGTGCAATATCCCGGAGCCCAGCTGTCTGTCGCTACTGGCTGTCGACAGGAGTGGAGTAGATACGACAGACGATAAGATTTTAATGATATACAAAATTAATATGCGCCACGTAACGTAACCCGACGGAAATGATACCCGTATTCAAGAATTTGGTCAAAACATGTGCAAAATTACATGATGCATGTAGTTATGATGTAAGAGGCGTAACCGACTCGTAGTCGAGTCGTTCAGTGTGCCGCTGTCCGAGACCTTTTGCTTGATAACTGTCGAGAAGGCATTTAGAATAATTTGTCAAACAGGGTCAAAGTTAAGATAACGAGCTCATACAGACAAACTTTTTAAGTTTTTACTACTCTAACACTAGCTGAGCAGATGAGTGTCTAAAGTGCTTTCGAATTGGTTCCCCCTTCCCACATACTCGTATTAACAGAAGTGTTGCACGGAAAATCGCAAGGTAGGAGACAGTATTGGCGGACGATGACATCAGTTCACTATCTTCAGGTATAACGTTGTGGGTTAAATTAAATCTTACGTCATCTTATTTATTCAAAGCGCTGTACGTACGTAGCACTCGTAAATATTGTAGTGTCACTGATCAGATGTGGTCATGGACACTAGCCAGTCAGCCACGATGTTGTTTAGTGTAAATAACAGTTACTTATGACTGCGAGTAACAAAATGAAAACGTGAAGAGGTAGAGCAAGCTCTTGTAGCGGGATGTCATAATCTCGCAGATTACACTTCTGCTTTCATTTGTGTGTTGAAAGTAAACGTTATTATTAAACAACAGCGCGGTCAGGTTTCTGTGACGATGGTCATAAAGTGAGGTTCGTGTGGGTCTCCAGTTCACCACTACCTGTTCGTCTTCTTTACTTGCTCACTGTAATCATTGATGCAAGTGCAAGCTTTGTGGCGCCAGGTGCGTGACATGTCCAATGTAAGCTGTATCAACTGTAGCTGTTGAATAGCTAAAGGTTCGGCATGCATCTGAATCTGAAGCAAAGTCAAAGTCAATTTTTTTATTGCAATAGCTTGCTTTTTTAAGCAATAGATTAGCGTCGGATGCGGCGCCTATGTTCGAAGGTCGCGGTGACACCGCCGTACATCTCATTATGCGACGGACGCCGCAAACAAAGCGACTATAAAGTTCGCCGGAGCGAGGATAACGGGACCCCGGCTATCGATGCCATAATGTATTAGATTCCAGTCGGCTGTGGGGACTCGGGAACACAGCTAGCATGCGTGTGTATAATGCGGAATTGTTCCACACGTATTGATGAATATTATAGTGGTCGTGTTGTTGAGCTCGCTGTGGCGGCGGTGTCAGATCATGCTCACGGTGCTCAAGACCTGGGAGGCCTTCCTGCAGCCGGCTGCTTGCGGCCTGCTGAACGACAGCGATCGTACGTCGTCCCTGTTACAAAGTTGCCAGTTGATCGGCTCTCGCACGCCATGTGTTCAAACACGTCATTTTTTGTGCCGAATTAGTGTAGAAGGCAACTTACTTTTCTTTTAAATTACTAGAGAAACATTTTTTTGATAAGTCCGCGTGCTTTTGTCTGTTAATAATAATTCATTTATTTCAGACGTTTTTAGGACATTTTAAGAAATTCCAATTAAAATATGACATTGATATTTTGGGTATTGAATTATGCGTTTTTGTTTGTTTCAGATGAACGAGAAGACGTCCAAAAGAAAACATTCACGAAATGGATCAACTCGCAGCTAGTGAAGGTATCGTACTGCATAGACCTTTTTTTATGAATGGCATCTCGCAGGTGAGCCTCTGAGGCTGGCTACTGCTTAACTGGGCAAACCTGTGGATGCCTAGAATTTAAGGCCCCCAGCCAGGCAAAAAGCTTATAAACTAAGCGACAGCGCTAAGGGCACCCCCTGTGGGGTACGAGCCTCGGCTTAGGGCGTCGCTGACAGAGGGCAGCAAAGGGACAGGCTGAATCTGATTTCCATTATTTAGAAGCTGATTTATTACTACTGGCTCAGCTTCGCGGGCTGGCTCGAGCAAGGGTCGGGGGGGGGGGGTATTGAACTTGGACGTCGCGACGGGCCTCGGCGGCGAGGCCGGAAAGACGGTGGTTTGTGTCTGTGTTTTTGTTTTAACGTACTGGTTTCCCTGCTGCTCTCTTGAAGAAGGGTAATAGGGTCATCGGGAGTGACTAGGGTATGCCGAAGACGGCGAATCCTACTAATACGCGATGGTACGTATCGGGCGGCCGATGCGATTAGGGGGTTACGGTGCTTGACCGCTGAGTCAAAGAAACGCTTGGAAAGACGTTTCATGAACTGAAGTATGGTCGGGATTTTGAGGTCAAGGTGAAGGTTGTCGTTACGGACAAACCAGGGGGCGCCCGTGATTTTACGTAGGAATCTGCAATGTCTGCATCCTATGAATGTGACGAGGCTTTGTGTGTGCGAACACGACACAAGCGTAAGTCACAATGGGACGTATAACTGCGGTATAGAGTCGCAATTTGCACTTAAGTGACAACTTGCTCTTAGCCGTCAGCATGGAATGGAGCCTACCCATAGCACAGGCGCATAGACCTTGTAGTTGTAAACGTTTATATACAACTTAGTTAGCATAAACTCATAAGCAGAGGTCGGAATTAGGTAGAGTTATTTGTGTACTTACACTGATTTCATACACCGAAAGAATAAAGAGGATATGCCTCACATACCGAGATTAATTTTTGAGAGCAGGAAAATAACGTGATTTATTAAATAAAAAAGGTATTTAATTTTACGCAATTTAAACCATCCGACATCGGATGTCCGAAGTTGCAAAATTCCAATGCGCACACGCAAGGGAAGATCCATATTAATATCAACATTTCGATGAAAGTACAAAAATAACTCCACCTAATTCCGACCTCTGCTCATAAGGCATAGACTGGTAATTAAACTGTAGGTCTTGGCGCATAGTAGATATTTGGTCAACTATACTGATTGTTGTCGGCCGGCGCACCGCCCGGCGGCGGCGCCCGGCGCGCGCTGACCCAATGTGCGGAGAGTGATACTTGTTTATTAGTAATGAAGAGACACTGTCGAAACATTGTTACACATGCCAGTGGACATTGGTCGTGAGCCTGACTCCTTGGCGAACCGATACACTAAACTATTCGATGTGTCAATGACGTATCTATTTATAGTGGACAAATTGGCAGTTCAGTTATCGATCGATCGTAGTACCAGCATAGTACTAAGCTCTACTGCTTTTACTGTCTATGTCTATATATACAACGTGTAACGTTAAATGCGCAAAACCTCAGACACCCCAAATGATTTTTAATTCAATTGACCTAATTCTGAGAGAAAAATAACATTAAAAAAACGTAAAGGTTTTATGTGCTGTTTTAGTTTTACTGGCAATTCTGATCGTTTTATTCTTTCTTTCTTTTTTTCCCGCGTATGAGAAAATTTTAATTTGACGACAAACATTTGTGTTTGTTTACCTATTTTGGCGGGTTTGCGCACGTTATGGCTTGACCTATGAACAAATAGACAGGGCAACATTTTTAATAAAGATTTTTTGAAAAAATGTGACCTATATTAAAAAGTGGTTTAATTTATTCTACTCGTTATTCTGATCAAACTATTTTCAGGTTTTGCGCATTTAACGTTACACGTTGTATAGTACGTACTGTACGTTATGTGTATAAAACGTTATACGTATATAGTACGTTCGGTAAAAAAACTGGGCGTGTGCTCTTGCTGCGCTGTAACCTCACTGTGTGAGTACCAATAAATAACACAAACATCCACAAATGGCAGTTTAGAGAGTTTCAAGTTTTAGTCATAACTGGTACCGGTTAGCTTGGAGGTGGATCAAGTGAAGAGCGTGGACTCATGACAGCAGCGTCACCGTGTGGCACACCCGCGACGCGCACTAATTGTGTGCATAAAGTAATTAGGGTCAATTCCCGACACTCAGTGAGCCCGCCGCGCGCCGCCATACAGTTTACATCTGGAATTTTATGATATAGTCCGGGGAATTTACGCCGAATATTAGGCTAACTTTGCATTAATTAAAAACAGCGATTTTTTTTATTGAATGTGTAGGGTATGGACAAGAGAGTATATTAAGCTGTATCCCACGAAAAGTTCACCTCCGCGTATGTGTTTTTTTTAAGAAAACGTCTAATATGTATTTAACTTGGTGGAAAAAATATAAACAGGTATTATGTTTATTTGGAGTATTTGTAGAACAGATTGAGTACTACAAGTAGGTCAGAAAATTAAACATTTTCGTCCACGGAACATTCGTTTTTTTTTTAAAAATCTTATAATTTGACTTCGTACTTAAGGCAAAAATATTAACAGGACAAAAATAGTGCTAAAACGATTTATATCACCATGTCTAACTATTATTATGAAAATTAAACAAATTCTGCTCCGGACTTCACAGAAAATCAAGAAAATCAAAAAATCTTAAATACTACTTACGGCAAAAATGTAACAGGATTTAA
This sequence comes from Cerastis rubricosa, assembly GCA_949152445.1. Lineage (NCBI taxonomy): Eukaryota > Metazoa > Arthropoda > Insecta > Lepidoptera > Noctuidae > Cerastis > Cerastis rubricosa. The sequence goes on from OX424547.1 coordinate 261,035, forward strand.
ATTCATTTAATAATGAGAAATATATAAATCCAAACCTAAATCCCCCAAAATTAAACAAATTAGAGCGATAATTAATATTGTCAAAGTAAAAATTAAATTACGATGCACGGTGTCAGCGCTAAGCAGCGAGCGGCGTACGGCGTGTGCTAGTGTGCGTAAACAAGATAAGCGCTGCGTTCATTGTGTGCGTATGACTGTGTTGTTGTTTGAGAGTCGGTGTTTTATTGAGTTACGCGATTGTACACCTTATTCCTATTACGGATCAAAATCCTATGAAAGTGCTGCGCCAAATACGAGAATAAAGCTTGCAAACGTATTTTACGTAAACATTAATTGATTTTTTTTCACAATTTGCTTTAAAGTGTTTAATTTTCGTGTAAATAGGTTAGAAATAGCCTTTAGATGAAAGTTAAACTAAATTAAACCCTGTTACCTTTTTGCCTCAACCGCTATTGTAAAAAAACTGGTAATAATAACTTCCGGTAGTACAATTTGTTTAATTTTGTTTATTGGCGGTGTAATATATTAATATAAGTTATTTTATGTAAAAATACCGCTGTTTATATTTTTGCCTTAAGTACAATCCAAAAATTTTGTAAATGTTTTTTTACCGTAATTTCCGTGGACGAAAATGTTTAATTCTGAAAAAATATATTACTGTCACCAATTCTTTACCTAAAGTAACTAAATTTGTCCTGTTAACTTTTTTTCCCATGTTTTTATTCACAAAAACGCGTTTTCGTCTTTTTCAGCTTGATCCGGTCTCGGAAAATGTTTATTTTTTTTTATTATTTGAAGAGCTAAGGTCAAGTACACGATTCAAGAAAAAAATCGCTGTTTACATTTAATGCAGGGTTCAAATCTAAAAGCCCCGGACTAATATGGCTGAGGAGCCAGCTGCGACAATGCAGCAACTCCAAACCCACCATGCACCCACCCCACTCAGCAATTGAACTAATTTATTAGTATACATTAATAAAACTTTTGCACTGTGTAGGTATGGTGGCCTACATTATAGCTCGTGTATTTTTATTCCCAGCGTCAGGCAACAGTACTCGTGTAGTTGTGAATTGAGTAATATAAGAACGTATGATTATCTAGTCTAGTGTACGTATCCGCTAAATTAAGATGATCTATGCAAGTTATCACTTTTAGCGTGCTCAGGAGCTTGAGATATCATCTACAGTTTAGCATAAGTAATAATGCATTGTCGAGCGCAAATGCCGCGTACACAACATAAAAATTAAAAGCCTTAATTCCGAAGACCGTCTTTTCTTTACATTCCGGTATGAAGGTTAAGCAGGAAGAGTAGCACTGAACAGGAGAATAAAAAAACCGGCCAAGTGCGAGTCGGGATCGCGCACGAAGGGTTCCGTACCATATTTTTTTTATAAAAACGAGCAAAAAAGTCACTTGTTTGTATGGGAGCACCCCTTAAATATAAATTTTATTCTGTTTTTAGTATTTATTGTTATAGCATCAACAGAGATACATAATCTGTAGAAACTTCAACTGGCTAACTATCACGGTTCATGAGATACAGCCTGGTGACAGACGGACGGACGGACAGCGAAGTCTCAGTAATAGGGTCCCGTTTGACCCTTTGGGTACGGAACCCTAAAAAGTAACACCAGAAAGCCGATTAATATATGTGTTCTGTTTTCTTTAATGTTTTTGTGTGTACTAATCCTTACCACTGTCTTTTAGTTTAATTATTTTTGTTTTATTTAACGATTGTATAGCTATTTGTGAAAACTTGTAATTGGCCTTACTATTATTAACAAAACTATTGTGTCTGCCTAGCTGCAAGTTTTCCGAAAATAATAAAATAAATTCGTTGTTATGAAATTATCATCGTTTTAAAATTATAATATCAAAGATTTTAAGAAATTGTAGAAAAGCGTGTGGCGCTTTTTAAGATATTTCCATGACTACTTTTACCAACATCTCTCATATTTATTTTTTGTTAATCACACTATTCTTAATTTAAGTTTATCGAAAATTATTTCCTACTTTTTAGTTTACTTTTCTGCGCGTGTTTTTTTTTACTATTATTTTTTTTTAGTTCTTCTAACTGAAAACTGTTAAGTTATAACAACGAATAATCTGCTTTTTGGTGTATCGATTGTGAAAACAGTTTACAAAGTTGTTCTATGAAAATAAATGATTACCTTGCATCTTGTGTACTGAACTCAGGATCAGTGGCAACATGCGTCTTTCGGCGGTACCATAGCAGCTATATTTTGCGGGGAACTGTATTGTATACCATCTTTTAGAAAATCGATACGGACTGACGGTATATCTGTATCATATACTTGATCCCGTCGAAAATGTGGCCAGATGATCTCCGTGTTAAAAATTTTTGATCATTAGAATTTAAAACTTTTACAGAATTACAGTCTAAATTTTGGAATTAAAATTTCCTTAAAAATCCGGTGAGTCGTCATTTGCTTGTCTCAAAAAGATCAAACCATGCATGTCTCAATGCAAGGCTCAGTAGCCTTAGGACGTAAAAAAATCCCTGACCAATGATATCGGATTTGGAAAATCTCTAATTCTGAAGGTCCTGATCAGGATAATGGGACAAACTATTTAAATTATTGCATTGCCATCGGTCCTTGATAAGTGTGCAAAGTTTCAATTGAATTCTTCGTTTTGACGTTAGAAGATTTCGTCACTTACATATATACCAAGCTAATAAAATAATGTTAACAACTACTTGCTGGGCAAACATTTGCTGAAGTTCCCATTGCTGCGTGATGCTGATGTGAGTGTAACGCGTGTTTGTGTTGCAGAACGACAAGCCGCTGGTGGAGGACCTGTTCCTGGACCTGCGAGATGGCGAAATCTTGCTGTCGCTGCTCGAGATCCTCACCGCGCAGCAGTATGTAAGTGCACACGCCCAATATGCCGTGAGCCTGCAGGGGCCGTTACAATAGTTGTTCTTTAATCATTATTATAAAATGCCAGTTCTTGTTCAACCCTTTACCGAATCCTGGCCGCCTCAGAGAGTTTCCAACCATGCAATGTTGATTATTCTGAACTCGCTTTCTTGTTGCTGCAGGTCATGTCTGTAAGTTGCTAACTAAACTCCTGCACTTCCGTTTATGTGTCAACTTTCACTTTCTGTTCACTTTGTGCAAATTAACGTTGTCTCGGCCGCCCGACCTTTGTGTGTAAAGTACGTGAATGTATGTCTGTCGCATGTCTGCAGGACCGACTCCTATAATAAAGTATTTGTACGTCGTTAATGAGCCGCCCAACAATATACAATCAATTTTTGAAAGGAAATGAAATAACTATCAGGACAACAAATTTAATCTATCAAAACACAAAAGTTATAAATTTACGTAACAAAATAACATAAATAATCGAGAGAATAGAGGGGAAAATAAAGGAGAATAGTAAAAAGTGCGCGCCGCCGAATAAGGGAATGAGCCCTTGGCCATGCCACGCGGTGACTTATATAGGCTCGGTGATATGGTCCGGGCTTTCTGGTAGGGTGTAGGTTGGTGACGCAGCTAACAACAAATTATATTATTTAGGTTTCGTAGACTTCAACAAGGCGTTTGATTCCTTGGAACACCACTATATTTGGGAATCATTAGAACTGCAAGGGGTCCATAAGAATTACATACGCAAACTAAAAATCATTTATGGAAAAAGCAGGGCACAAATAAAGCTAGGAAGCACAAGAAAGATCTACTCGAGCTTAAACTTTCCGGTTAAGCTGGAGAAGATCTTTAGGAGACTGGGGTGGGACAATTTCGGACTTAACGTGAACGGAGACAAATTAAGTCATTTGAGATTAGGCTGATGATTTAATACGAGTACTTTCTTCCGAATTCCCGAAGATCTTGGAGGAAATGCTACAGCAATTATCATACGAAATTGCGAATGCAGGTCTCACAGTGACGGAAGGGGTCCGAGAGGGCCGATGTCTGCCAGGGCTGCGGGTTGTTCGAAAGAGATACCGTGCCCCTGGAACGCAAAGGGCTAAGAAGGAACATGGATGGGTATTAGTCAGTCAAGTCTGACACTCCCTTCCGCTCCGCCCTGAGCGGGAGAAGTCATTTGATGATTTCACATCCTAAAAAAAAAAAGGTCTCACAGTAAATATGACAAAGACAAAAGTAATGAGCAATTCTTCACAAAAAATGCTATTACGATTTATAATTAGCAGTTAGAATACGTAGAAGAGTACGTTTATGTAGGACAATTTAGTGTCACCGACAGAGCAGAAAGAAGAATAGCAAACACTTGGAAGAGAGTCTGGTCGTTGAGCGAAATAATGAAAAATAAAGAAATGCCTATGTCGGAGAAACAAAAAGTTTTCAATGCTTGCATACTGCTGTGTCTTACGTTCGGAAGGCAAACTTGGGCCTTAACTAAACAACGAAAAAATAAATTTAATACATATTATACTCCTTTGCAAAAAAAACGGGCACCTTACAGTCATGGCTTTTCTTTGGATAATATTAATATTTTTGGTATGTCATTGCTAGCTTAGATGACTAGAAATTTCTTATTATCAATGAGAATCTAGTTTGTAACATTTATATCCTGGATACGGTGTTTTAGTCAATTTAGTCGCCAGCCGTGTTAAAATGGAAATTTTATGGGTATAATGAAATCAAGACTACGAGTATTATTATGGAATTTTAATAAAAAAAAGACATTCAAACAAAATAGTAACGAGTATGACCTCCCCTTGCACCGATTACGGCATTTAATCGTCTTGGCATGCTTTCCACCAGGCTTTTGATGGTGTCCTGTGTAATATGTTTCCACTCAGCCTAATTCACACTTTTAAGCTCCCTGATGTTTTGTCAAGGTGGTTGGACAGATCGTACTCGCCTTTTTAGGAGGTCCCAGACGTGCTCAATGGGGTTAAGGTCGGGGCTCCGCGCTGGCCAATCCAAAAGACGAACACCGACCTCTTGCATATAAGCATCTACGTCGCCAGAACGGTGGGCACGAGCATTGTCGTCCGTGTAAATGGCGTCTTCACCAATTACACTCAGTGCGGGTTGTGTATGTTGACAAAAGATTTCTGTTATGTACCTTTGCGCCATTTAGTTAGCCATTTTCAATGAATACTTTCGAGCCTCATCGGAGAAGGGTACGCTACTCCAGTCACCTAGTGTCCAAGATAGGCAATTTCTAGCGAACCTCAATCGAGCAATCCGGTGCTCACAAAGTAACTTGGGGGCCCGCGCTGGTCGTCGTCTGCGTATATCAGTCGCTAAAAGCCTCCTCTTCGCAGTCCATATGCTAACTTGTGCTCCTCGTACCTCTTCAAGGTTTCTTTTGGAGTCAATGTTTGCGGTTCCTCAGCACCTGAGTCACTAAATCGTCTCGTGGTTGTGTGCAACGTCTTCTTCCAGAACCTTGCCACCTCTCTGAAGTTGGTATGGCAAATGTAGCATGCAAACAAATAATGTACTGAATAATAATAAGCCGTTAATTAACCGCAAATTAACCATGAAAACCATAAAAAATGAATTACCGATGTTATCTTTTAATTTACAACTGCTGCTTACATCATGAAACCTTATATCTATGATAGTCATCCAGATAAAGCATCAAGCAAATAATTATAATTGAATAGAATACCACCATGGAGTATGTTAGACAAAGTTAGCAAAATGTGATGTAGTGTGGCTGGTAACTGGTAGATGTAAGTGTGGTGGTGTTGCAGAAGCGCGAGCGCGGGCGCATGCGCGTGCACCACATCAACAACGTGAACACGGCGCTGCAGGTGCTGGAGCAGAACGGCGTCAAGCTCGTCAACATCAGCTCCAACGACATCGTCGACGCCAACCCCAAGCTCACGCTCGGTACGTACTCGTACACAACTGCAATAAGCTTCAAAGTTGCTTCAGGCAAGTCTCTGAGCCTCTATATTGTAAAAATGCTTTGTAACGTTGTGTGATGTTGCAGGGCTGGTGTGGAGCATCATCCTGCACTGGCAAGTGCACTACCACCTCAAGGAGCTGATGTCGGAGCTGCAGCAGACCAACCTGGAGAAGACGCTGCTGGCGTGGTGCCGCACGCACACGCAGGTTAGTGCGCACCGCAGGAAGGCCGCATATTGCAGAACATTTCTAACACGTCTTGTAAAAAGACCCATCAACTAGCTGAAATCTCAAATCTGCATAACAACTATGGGCAACTTGGCAATGATCGTGTATGTGTTCGCAGAACTACACGGGCGTGAACGTGAAGAACTTCACGACGTCGTGGTCGGACGGGCTGGCCTTCAACGCGCTGCTGCATCGTTGGCGGCCGCAGCTGTTCGACTATGCCGCCGTGCTGGCGCGCGCGCCCGCGCAGCGGCTGGAGCACGCCTTCAGCGTCGCGCACGACCACCTCGCCATCGACCGCCTGCTCGACCCGGAAGGTACTACTAACTCCAGCGCCGCGCGCCTAAGCCCGCACCTGTTACTCTTATATCTGCAAACTCACGTCAAACTATGAAATAATGAAAAACTAAAATACGACTTTTTAACGTAAAAGAAGAATATTAAACGATTTCAATGTTACCGAGTTTTATTTTTATTTGCAGATGTAAACACGCCGAACCCTGACAAGAAGTCGATCATGATGTACGTGATGTGCCTGTTCCAATCGCTGCCGCACTCTAGCGAGGACGTGGCCGACCTGGAGAGCATCCACTCCGAGCCTAGCACGCCCGTCGCCACGCAGCCGCCCGAGGTGACACCAGCACGAGCGAGCAGACCTCTGAGTCATGTCCTCGTAACGACGGTAACATGTAACGGTAAAATGGTTGCATCCACAGCAGGTGTCGGTGAGCCGACCGCTGTCGACGGCGACGACGGGCTCGGCGGAGCTGGGCGGCTACTACGCCGCCTTCGAGGAGGTGCTGGCGTGGCTGCTGGAGGCCGAGGAGCGCCTGGGCGCCGGCGCCGCACCGCGCGACGCCGAGCTGCCGGCGCTCAAGGAGCACTTCCACGCGCACGAGGCGCTGCTCACCGGCCTGGCGGAGCAGCAGGCGCGCGTGGGCGACGTGCTGGAGCTGGGCGCGCGCCTGCTGCACGACGCGGGGCTGGCGCGCGACGAGGCCGCCGAGGTGCGGCTGCAGCTGCGCCTGCTCAACACGCGCTGGGAGGCGCTGCGCCGCGCCGCGCTGTCCACGCAGGCGCACGTGCACGCCGCGCTCATGCACAAGCAGCACCAGCACCTCAGCGCCTTCCGGTACGAGCCCGCGCCCCGCCGCGTCGCACGTCAGCCTGGCCGGTGTCTAACTGGCGTCGTGTGTTCGCAGGCAATGGCTGACGAAGACCGAGGACCGCATCTCGCGCATGGGCGCGCTGCGCGGCTCGTCGCACGCCATCCACGCGCAACTGGCGGCCGTGAGCGCGCTGCACGACGACCTGCGCGCGCAGCAGCCCGTGGTGGACGCGCTTGCTGACTGCGTGGTCGTGGTGGACGACGACGCCCTAGACAACTGTACGTGCGACTGTATGACGCGACCACTCTCAATCTAAAAACAACTTTTCGAAATTCATATGAAATGCAACAATCAAAGAGATGATTACAAAAATATGTTTAATGCCACTGTGACACTCGACCCTTTAGTGGGTTGTCAGCAGGTAGGTAGGTAGGTAGGGGTTTATAAATAATAAGAGTCAGTTAGAGAATAATCTTATCATTTAATTGCCTGACTTCTTCCGTGGCCTGAAGTCCTGATTACAGAGGTAGAGAAAAAAAGGTAGGGAACACTGGCCTGAACCGTGTCGAAGTCGATGATGGTCCGTCAGACTGTGCCCGCAACTAGTGGCTCCAGCTCCAGGTTCTTTATTTGGCAGGGAAGGCTCAGCGCAGGTAGGTGCAGTGCAGGTAGGTCTGCAACAGTCTGCGGCACAAAATCCTTCCAATCGTCCCTCACGACGCCGGCCACGGCGTGGCGAAGGGTTGTAGGGTAGACTTAAAATCCTGGAAGTCCAGACAGAAATGGAATCGTAAGCAGGCTGTCGGAACCACGTTTCGTAGGTCCAAAGGTCACAGTGCCCCAGATAGGAAGATAGGGAAGAAATACAGCAGAAAACTAGTTTAAAGAAGTTCCAGAAACACCTTACAGATGGAAATTCTAATAAAATTATATGTATTTTTTAGCCGTGACCGAGATCGAGGACGAGCTGACCGCACTGAGCGAGCGCTGGTCCCACACGTGTCAGTGGACCATGCAGCAGCTGCAGCGCTTGCGCGACCTGCAGGCTCGCTGGTCAGCGCTAGACACACAGCACGCTGAGTTGCTGCAAGCGGCCGAAACGTACGAGACAGACCTGAAGCAGATGGAAGCCAACCCCGCCAGCGAAGTGGGCGCCGTGCTACAGCGCGTGGTTGCGCTGCAGCGCCTAAAGCGTGAGCTATTGTCGCGCCAGCGCAGCGCTGCAGCGCAGCTGGAGGCCACGGCAGAGCTCGCACAGCAGTGCGGCGCGCCCGAGCCCGCGCTACTGGACCGCGCGGAGGCCCTGCACGACCGCCTGGACGCGCTGCTCATGATACTCGACGTGCAGGCGCAGCGGGTGAGTGTCTCTATACACAGCTGCAGTGCGGCGCGCCCGAGCCCGCGCTGCTGGACCTGCACGACCGCCTGGACGCGCTGCTCATGATACTCGACGTGCAGGCGCAGCGGGTTAGTGTCTCTATACACAGCTGCAGTGCGGCGCGCCCGAGCCCGCGCTGCTGGACCTGCACGACCGCCTGGACGCGCTGCTCATGATACTCGACGTGCAGGCGCAGCGGGTGAGTGTCTCTATACACAGCTGCAGTGCGGCGCGCCCGAGCCCGCGCTGCTGGACCTGCACGACCGCCTGGACGCGCTGCTCATGATACTCGACGTGCAGGCGCAGCGGGTGAGTGTCTCTATACACAGCTGCAGTGCGGCGCGCCCGAGCCCGCGCTGCTGGACCTGCACGACCGCCTGGACGCGCTGCTCATGATACTCGACGTGCAGGCGCAGCGGGTGAGTGTCTCTATACACAGCTGCAGTGCGGCGCGCCCGAGCCCGCGCTGCTGGACCTGCACGACCGCCTGGACGCGCTGCTCATGATACTCGAAGTGCAGGCGCAGCGGGTGAGTGTCTCTATACACAGCTGCAGTGCGGCGCGCCCGAGCCCGCGCTGCTGGACCTGCACGACCGCCTGGACGCGCTGCTCATGATACTCGACGTGCAGGCGCAGCGGGTGAGTGTCTCTTTACACAGCTGCAGTGAGCTCGTGAGGTACCCAAATATCGAGTTTTTTGTGTACCCAGTTTTTTTCAAATGCGCCAAAACTGTTTTGTGGTCAATTCCCAGTTTTTCAGCTACGTCGTAACTACCGATATTCCGATCTTGCTCCACTTTTTCAAAAATGGTATCCATTTTATCCGTAACCAATCCGGGCGACCAGAGCGACGTGCTTCTTTGACATCAAAATTTCCGGATTGAAAACGCTTAAACCAAATTTGTGCTACTCTCACAGACACTGCACTAGGTCCATAAACATCGCAAATTTTTTTCGCGGCTTTCGTTGCCTTTTTTACCTTTTTTGTATTAAAATTTTAAAATGTATCGAATTTCTTCATTAGATTCACTCATCTTGACGGTACGAAAAACAAATGAAAATCACACATTTTCCTAATTTGAATTTGGAATTATGTTCTTTAAAATTTAAACTTTCAATGATACCAAAACCAGACACAAATAGATTTTATTACAAGTTCATACATACTATAATGCGAAAAGACTGTTTTAATACAGTTGCTCAAAAAGTGGCGTATTGCAGGGACGTATAGCGTTCGGGATGTGGGCTATTACACACTCGAGCTTTTTCTTTACCTTCCGAACTCGTGCGTTCTCTTTCCCAACTGTCAAAATAATGTCTATTAAAAAGAAAAAACCAACCACGAAGTTTTTACTAAAAGCAAATCTTAGAAGTTTTTATGATTCAAGCAAATATTTCTAAAAAGAAGCTACTAATTTGTTTCAATATCAGATTTAATGATTTGATTCAATGAGTTAAGTTAGGTTTCATTTCATATCAATAAAAAAAAATCTACTGAAGACTTGGCTGTATGGGCATAGCTCCCTTTACCTACCCAGAATGGGTGAAGATCACAAAAAAAATAATCTCTGCTTATATTCTTTTACGGTTGGCGCATTCCAAAAATTTTCTTTACTAAATTGCTTCGTTTTTTCGCAACTGTATTATAAATAGTTGTTCAGTACACGTGCGGAACCGTCATTGCAACTTGTTCCGACTGTCAACCCTCACCTTCGGCTGTGCCTCGGCTCGGGTAGACATTTGTCGGAACTCTTTGCAATGACAGGCTTTCCGCACTCGTAATGAAATATACTATTTCCCCAACCTAATATAACATATTATCCCAAGTAGCATAATATGGTCCTTTAAGTATCCTAGGAGCTCGTATTTTTAAGTCCTGTAGAAATCGTACAAACGTTTACAGAACCGCATGTAGGCGCAGTTTATAGCACTATTAAGCTCTATAGGCGTTTTCTTACAGTCCGATAAAGTGCAATTCGACTTTATAATTATCTTATGAGTTGCTTTTACAGGATATAATTGTCTTATAAAGATACGGTAAACGCACTGAACTTGCTAATCAGTTTTATAACTTGCGCTTATTAGGCAGCTAGTTCTAGTAAGAATCGTTTTAAGTAATCCTGTAAAAGTTTATAAAACTAGTTATAGAATCGAATGTACTTGTAGCGCTAATCATTTTCTAAGTTGCTGTTGTACACTGTTCTTAGTCAAAGTGTCTATTGGATTCCTATAAGACGTTTAGTCTTATAAGTCGACTGCTATAGGTGAATTTTGCTACTTGGAATGTTAAAAATTAATGTCTCTCTAGATAAAAGATTTGGGATTCGACATCGACCTGGACTCGTCATCGGTGGCGACGGATACGTCGCCTCGCGCCGCCCCCGCTCCCGCCCCCGCTCCCGCCCCCGCTCCCGCCCCCGCCCCTGCCCCTGTTCCTGCCCCCGCCCCCAGCGAGGAGCACAGCGGCTCTAAGAAGCCGCGCCTGTCGAGCGACGCGCGCCAGGACTTCCAGCTGGGGTACAAGACCTTCGAGACCTGGGCCGACAGCGCGGAGAAAGCGCTAGCCGATGTGAGTGTTCTTCTACTGAATACTAAAGCTGACCTTATTTGTGCCATGCCCGATTCATCAAGCTATGCATTTCCAGTATAACATGCGAGGCCATGTATAGATTCTTCGTATAGATTCCCAATACAATGAGAGATTAACATAAACTGGTTTTTTATAGATTGATTGGTCGCCATGCGTACCTTTACCGCGAAAATTTTGGAATTCACATTTTAATCATAAACAAGGTCCGAACTACACCAGTAGCTCGGACCTGTTCCCGATGCCGATGGGCTACAATTTTTATACTTGTGTTCACAAAAATATTTTGAAAAGTAAATAGTATGTAAGTAACATGTATAAAGAAGACAACAATTAAGAATTAATATTGTCTTGTACCTACAGCCAAAACATATAGTTTTTTTTTTAATTTTTAGCGTTACTTGGTCTCTTTTGGATTGTATGTATGCCTAGATACTTTACGGTGTCTTTGTGGAGCAGTTCTTTTTATCCTAATTTAACTTCACTTAACTTTATGGGCGGGCAATTTTCTTGCCGCAATGTGAATCATGTGAATGTGACCAGAACGGATTTAGTTGAACTAACATTTATTCTCCACTTTTCGACCTAATCTGTATCTCGTTTAGACTGGCTTGTACCATTTTAGAGTTCGTATTCGGTTTGTTTTGACTTAGCAGAATTGAGTCGTCCGCATATTTTGCTGTGGTGATACCGTGCTTCTCTGGAAGGTCCGGAAAACGGAACATGGATGTACTATCTCCTTCCTTTATCTGAAGTATTCTATTCGATAGAAATGATTTTAAATCTTTAGGCTTTATTGAGTCCGGTCTTGTCAGCCTGGCATTGACTTGTGTGCCAGACTCTGTAGAGATTGCGTTTCTCTGTTATTATTTCTTTTACATCGAAGGTGTTTTAAACTTCACTTTTGGAGGATTTTTCTTTGATTCTGGAGGAGAGTTATTTATAAAAATCCGCTTGTTTTTTTGTCAGTGTGCGCGCTCGCTGGAGCACGACAGTGGCAATCGCAAGCAGGTCCCCGCCGCACTGGAGCGCCTGGAGGCCGAGCTGGACGCGCAGCGCGCAGACTTCGCCAACGTGGAGGAGATACAGCGCCGCCTGGCGGCCGACCCCGACCTGCAGGGTGAGTACACACAGTAGTTGGCTGGATTGGTTGGGAGATACAGCGCGATGTTCCTTTTTTATTGTGAGATATTTACCGATGCCGATTAGCGTCTTAAAATTTGAAAATTGTTTTTCTATACATTTATTTTTGTTTGCAGAAGAGGCCAAACGACATGCCGAAACTATAGACGACTTAAAGAAACGATGGGAAAACATACAACGAACGCTATTTAATATACGAAACACGATGAACTCGCTGGAGGACAAGGACAAGTTCCACAACGACGTGGAGGCGCTGCAGAGTGAGCTGGACGAGCTGGACGCCTGGCGCGACCGCGTGGCCGGCGAGCGCGCCAGCGGCAACCTGCTCATACACCTGCGCAACCGTCTGCGCGGCCTGCGCCAGCTGCGCGCGCGCCGCGACCAGCTGTGTGCCGCGCCCGGCCTGCCGCCCGACTGCGCACCCGCCGCCGCGCGCCTGGCGCGGACCTACGACACGCTGCTGCAGCAGCTCACGCAGCGGGAGGCCGACGTCAAGCGAGGTGTCGGCAAGAGACCGCCCGAGACCGTCGAAGACGACTTCGACACTCTGCAGAATAAGATCCAGGCGATGGAAACGCAGATCATAGCTGAGCACGCCATGATCGCGTCGCGTGACGTCATGTCCGGCAAGCTGCAGCAGCTGCTGGCGCTGCGCGCGCAGTTCGAGGCGCTGCAGGCGACGTACGAGCGCGTGGTGCGCGAGCGCCGCGACTCCTGCGAGAAGGGCAGCGTGCAGGAACTCAACTTCAAGAGCAGCGTCGAGAACCTCGTCACCAAGTTCGGAGACACTCGCACTATCCTGCAACAGAAGATCAACAAGCTAGAGAGTGGTGAGGACTGCTTTTTTAGTTCTTGTCATTTCAAGACTTGTCACGATTTGTGGTCCTCGTTCGTAGTGACACGGCGTGTTAGTAACTCGTGTATCGCGCGCAGGCCTGCAGCTGACGCAGCAGCTGGCGGACGAGAGCGCGGCGCTGGCGCGCGAGCTGGACGCGCTGGAGCAGTTCGTGCGCGACACGCGCGTGCCGCTGGGCGAGCTGGAGCAGCTGGAGCTGCTGCTGGACCAGAGCAACGTGAGTGAGCTTTATTCCTCTTATTTGGCACACAAGTGAATTACTTGCCTCACAGTGCAGTTATGTTCAAGTCCCATCCATGTAATACATTAGGGGTATTACATGGATGGGACTTGACCATAACCGGCGAAGCGGGTCACCTCTACCTAACTGTTCGGGGAAAATAGGCAGGATGATTAAGATCATGATGATGTTACAAAATAACACCGAAAACAAGACGTCCACATAATTTGGCGTAGTTATTAGTACGAAATCACTGTATTTTCGTTTAGTTTTAGTCTGTCGGAAAAATACACAGTAGACCCAACACGGTTGTATTTTAAGAATGCTAATAGGTATATCTCCTTTCATATTTTCAGAAATTTGAAGAAGAAAAACAAACATACAAAGCGAAGATGGAAAGCATCGAAAGTACCAAAGAATTAATTCTGGAAGATTGTGACGACGTACTCGCGAAGACCATTCAGAGTGAGACGAGAGCGTTGCGCAAGCGATACGACGCCGTGGCGGACAAGTCCTTCGGGTTGAACGAGAGCTTGCGGAGAGGTCCGGATGCGTTATATACATTGTTTTAATAATTGCGAAATTGCATTTCTTTATCTATTTTATACAAATTAGGGAGGAACTTGTGGCTAAAGAAGAGTTTACTCGTTACTTCGGAAAGCCGTCGGTATTTGTAGATCTGTGACAGTCGTTACAGGTAATCAGTGGCCCGAAAGTCTGATAACCAGTCTAAAAAATGGTGTCGTGTTATCCGGTACTAACTGGGTTATGGAGGTCATATAGATAGTGGTTCTATACAAAATACTAACATTTAGTTCCATCCGGTTACGCTGCATAGTTGCACTGCGTAAGAGGAAAGCCAGATGATAATACAATGTGACGTGATGGATATTGAGCTATCGACATTTTAAATCGGTAAAATAAAATTGGTTTAGTGTCTGGTTGGAGGACAATAGCCACTTTTTGTTTGTGAAGATTTAGGTACTGATCATATCCGTACAGTATCGTTAGGTAATTGAACCCTGTATATGAATCGGTTCCCCGGTGCCTGGCAGGGCTGGAGCGCACGGAGGCCGTGTTCCGCGACATCGGCGACACGGAGGCCTGGCTGGCGGCGCTGGCGGCCGAGCTGCCGGGCGAGGGCCCGCTGGCGGACTCGGCCGAGCTGTACGCCATGAAGGCGCGCTTCCAGGTGCTGCGCGACAAGTGCGACGACCGCACGCAGCAGTTCCGCAACCTCAACGAGACCAGTACGTCACTCCACACGCGAACACTGACGCCAGCGAACTTTACTACTACTTTCACATTGTTTCTATTGGACTTAGCTCGCGAAATTCACAATTCATCGACATAAAACGTGTGGGGCAGGTTTGATGTCGATGCTTTAAATATATAATAATATGCTTTAAACGCCCGTTTAAAGCATAAAAAAATAAGCTTCTTTTATCAGTACAATTTTTCAAGTTGGTGATTTTTGTTGTTAAATCGAAAATAACCTAATCGCCAAAATTGATAGATAATAAGAACTGCCTACCCGTACATGTATACATGCACACACTGTATTTTAATATTGTTCAAAACTAAGATGTTTGAATAAGTTGTCATTTAGTTGAGAACACTAGTGCCACTTTTCACTTCATCAAATCGATAAAAATGTAAATGTTAAAAAATACTTGTCCAATACTTTTTAATAATCTACCTGATAGACAAAGAAAAGTAAGTTAGTCATTATCCCTATTGTTCCACCACCGCCGGGGAAACAACCAGCTTTCCATAATTTTTGTGTCAAATGTAGTTCATCGTTAAATATTCATCCTACAGACGAAACTCTCTCCACTAGTTAATCTTACATATTCAACGATTTAACAACCTTTAACTAGTCGTTTTTAGACAGAAGCTTTACTTGTATTTCGCTGTGCACTCGGCAGGTAACGACATCCTGCTGGCGGCGGAGGGCGGCGCGCCGGCGGCGCTGGCCAAGCGCGTGACGCACCTCAACGCGCGCTGGACCGACGTCACGCACGGCGTCTACGAGCGCTACAAGTGAGTACCGTGTAGGGTTTGGGAATTCCCGACAGTTTCAAAGTCCCGGGACACGAGACAGCCTACAATCAAAGTCCCGGGAATTCCCGGGACTACGAGACAATTGGGTTTCTGGTGATTTTTTGTGAACTTCAAAATTTATTAAACAGAAAATCGAATCTTCATAACTTCAACGTTAATTTCAGTCTTACTAATTGCTTTGTTTATTTCTTTTAATCACACACAGATTCCCTTTTAAGCAGTTTAATCTTATAGTTATAAAAATAACTTACATTCATACTAATTCTTAATAACTTTACTATTATCTAGTAATTCTAGTATCTCATCATTGGTCAGAATCACAACATTGTTAATTCCTATAATCACTGAATATAAATAGTAAAACAGACTTGTAAATCAGTCTTTAATTCCTATAATCACTGAATATAAATAGTAAAACAGACTTGTAAATCAGTCTTTTAAATAATCAACTAACACATTAATAAGACTTCTTTGCTGATTTAATAAAATTATCTTTTAAAAAAATCAGAGCGTCAACTGTTTTGTCCGACAATCCGTTTCTGATTTTTGTAATAATGCCACCGGACAAGGTGAACACTCTCTCGTTTTCAACAGATGTTAGTTTAATTGTGTTTAAGGTTTTATACAGTAGTTTCAAACGTTCTGTACGTTTTCCGGTTGCTTCAAACATCTAAAACTTCGTTTTTAATGTTGCTCTTGTTTTTTTTTCCAGAATCTCTGGTACATTTACTTGGATATTTTTTTATTGCTCGTTCCATTTGATTTACAAAAGACTAGTTAGGCTAGTAGACCAAGTAATTATTTATTAAACTAACAGATGGCGCTAGGCTCTTCAATTATTTGAAAATAAAAATGATTACCTAATAATTTCGACAATTTTGTGTCGTCTCGAGTCTTAACCCGAAAGTCCCGGGACTCGAGACAAGTAAAATTAGGAAAAGTCCCGGGACTTCGAGACACGAGACGTCCCGGGAGCCAAACCCTAGTGCCGTGGGAGCCGCGCTAACAGTCGCCCCCGCAGGGTGCTGGCCGAGGCGTGGCACGAGTCGGGCGAGCTGCGCGCCTGGCTGACGCAGGAGGCGGGCTGGCTGGACGGCCTGCAGCGCCGCCTGCGCCGCTCGCCCAACGCGCCCGCCGACGCCGAGGAGATCTCCGACGAGCTATACGTGAGTCTCACACCATCACCGCAGCGTCTCTCCCAGGCTACGGCTGCTGCAGGCTTGACGTACTCCAAACGCGTCATGTTGACTAAGTGACGCTTGGCCGCGACCTACGTGCGACAGCGAACAAAACATGTGATACGTGCGCGCGACGTATGTCGCTTGTCGCGTCGCCTGAGGTCATGAAGAGAGTGGAACATTTGGTATACTAATATGTAAAATAGTGTAAGTAACTATAAGTTCGTTACGTGCAGGATCTGGAGAATTACATCCAGAACCACAGCGACGAGCGGCTGTCGCGCATCCAGGACATCGGGCGCCAGCTCATCGATGCGCACATCATGCCGGGCTGGATCCAGGCCGAGATCGACACCGTCACCAACACCTGGAACACGCTCAGGGCTGAGGTCCGCACTACCTAAATTGTCACAACGGGGGTTATTTATGAACATTGATTAAAGTTAAAGAGTCGCTTAAACCAGTCTTCCACAAAGTGTGTGCCGCGCGCGGCGCACTGGTGTACCTTGGTCATAAGTTAATGTGCCTCGGAATAATAAGGTTATCTTTTAAAGTTAAATATACAAACGGCAGGAAAATACCTACTCTAACAACCACAAAACACGTGATAGATTTTTAATTTATGGTTTTGGTACTAACTTTAAAAATTTTACGATTTCCAAGATTTGAACATACAAAGTTTGCGAAACACTGTCTTAAACGTCTAAAAGGTATCAACCCAAGTTTAAACGCAGGCTGCATACAGAGAGGAAGATATTTTTTCTTTCAATTACGCAGTAATGTTATCATTAATCACTACAAAACCGATCACAAAGGATGTCTTTTTTGCTTAGAACCAAAACAGTGCAGAAAAGTTATATGAAATCTCATTATTGCACTCTTTTATATTACTGCACTGTTTTAAATTTTAAGTTTAGATTTAAATTTCCCACAGAGGTTTAATGCCTCCTATAAAGTTTAATAAAATGTATGCATTAGATCAAAAAGATACTGGCTGAAAGTAAAAATCGGCTGAATAAAACAGACTTGGTTAAAAAAAAAAAAACAAATGGCGCGCATTTTGTACCATTGTAAAACTTTGATACATACTATTTAGCAAAAAAAAAGTTAAAAAAACATGGAAATTGACAGCGATAGCGATATGAATTCAACTCCAGAAAGTATAAAACAGCTGTAAATGAAGTTTTTAATAACCTTTAATAACTACATTTTTAATAATTGTATGTTTGAAGTGAAGATGAGTTAAACTTTGTCTCATTAACTTGAGTTTTTATTTTAGGTAGGTATATTTTGTCACGGTAGTTGAAAGAAAAGTAGATTAAGCACCTTGCTAAAGTGAGTAATTAATGCACTCGTGTTAATTTAGTGCCCTCGCATGCGCTCGGTGACCAACGTAACACTAGTGCATTAATAACTCACTTTGCGCTCGATGCAACAATCTACTATTTTGCACTATCCACCGGTTATAGAGCTACGCACGACAAACAGTTTTAAGCAAACAGTAGCTACGTCCGGCACAGGCGGCGGCACGCAGCGCACTGCTGGAGCGCTGCGTGCGCGAGGCGGCGCGCTCCGAGGTGTCCGTGGACCTGCTGCAGCAGTGGCTGGACGACGTGGCGCCCGAGCTGCAGGCCGGGGTCGCGCTGTCGCCCGCGCGCGCGCGCGAGCTGGCCGCGCAGCTGGCGGAGCAGCGCGCGCGCGCGGCCGGCGTGCAGGCGCAGGCGGCGGCCTACGCGCGCGCCGGGCGCCGCGAGGCCGGCGCGCGCCTGGCGGAGCAGCTGGAGCTGCTGCAGCGGCGCCTGGACGCGGCCGAGGCGGCGCTGGGCGCGCGCGCGGGCGAGGAGGACGTGGGCGCGCGCCTGGCCGCGGCCGTGGCCGCGCTGCAGGCGGTACAGCGCGACTGCGCGCGCGCGCTGCCGCTGGCCGGCCACGAGCCCGACAGCGTGCGCGCGCAGCTCCGGACGTGTCTCGTGAGTACCCTATCAAATAAGTAAATCTTCAAAACACCAAAATTTTATGCTCATCATAGGTGAACTCCCAACGTTTGACGCTGTTTAAAATACATGAATCAATATTGATTGAATCAATAAACGTTGTTATCTCTAAAATGATGGTAAAAATGCTACGACCTTTTTTATCAGCCTGTCCCACTGCTGAGCACAGGCCTCCCCCGAAGCTTTAACATAGACATTTAACAAATAAATGACGCCACGCTGTTATTCTCATAAGTGCAATACCTATAACACAATTTTAACGAATTAAGAATCACATGTCTCATGAACCATGAATAAAAAAATAAAAAAAATTGAAACCACATTATAAATTTTTGAGAGCTGTCGACACCCATCATCATCTGCCTAGACTTTTCCCAAACTATCTTGGGGTCGGCTTCCAGTGTAACCGGATGCAGCTAAGTACCAGTATTTTACATGAAGCGACAGCTAGTGTTGGGATTTTATCCGGATAAATACTCAAAATGGATAAATACTCAATAAATGTCCGTTTTTACTCGAGTATTTATCCAAAAAGCGGATAAATACTACCTATAGTTTTAGTTACGTTATCTTACGTAAATGTTGTTATTTTACAAGCAAAAGGATTGAAATAAATGAAAATTGGAAAATATAGATTTGTACAGTGCTTTATTAATCACTTTAATAATAACAAAACGCCTGTAATACTCAATCATGGATATTTTCGTCAAGCAGTCTTAAGTTAGATAAAGTTATTAATCACAAAATTAGTTACTTAAATCATTGTATTAAGAAAATGGCATAATAAGTAGAAAAAAATACTAAAATAACAACAGTTCCATACAATCATAATCTTTTTCGTAATAAAATATAGATTAGTGCGTTACTTTAATCACTTTAACAATAAGACAATATTGTAATAACAATGGCTTCACTGCACTTATGAATATTCTGCCAATTACGGATATTTTCTTAAATTAACTTCTATCACTATTAGACACTTCTCGATTCTCTCAAATCCAATGATTCTTTATCAGTATCTGTCTGTACTGGACATGGTGATGGAAAGTCTTCATCGTCACTGTC
The DNA here is from genome assembly GCA_949152445.1 of Cerastis rubricosa. Lineage (NCBI taxonomy): Eukaryota > Metazoa > Arthropoda > Insecta > Lepidoptera > Noctuidae > Cerastis > Cerastis rubricosa. Next base: position 280,715 of record OX424547.1, read on the forward strand.
GCAGTCTGCACTCTCTTGGATAAAAATAAACATGCAACAATCTTCACTGATTGACACAACTGTAAATTGTTTTGTCATCTAATTCTAAGTTATGTTCGAATTTACAAGTTTCTAGCTCATCGGGAATAAAGCAGGTTACAAATTGGTAAGAGTTTGTAAAAGTATTTTTAATTACACAATAAACTAAACATAGGTTTTCAATCACTACCCAAGTAACCATTTGGATTAGCACAATTCAAATTATTTAACTTACCTTGAAGCGTTGAAACACAACTTCAAAAATAATTAACAAGCTCGTAGATATTATGTTGTTGTAAAACTTACATGCGTGTGCGCTCTTTATGATGCAAACCTGGGCGTATTGCCAAACTGTATTATACCACAGACACGGGTTGCTCTGTGTTCGCAGGTAGTTTGCTTTAATGAATGAAGAGCATAGTACATACTGGCACAGACAATGTCTGTGTTGAAAGACATTTTGCTAAAGAGTATTAGAGCGAAATACATACGAGTACAGACAACCACAATGTCACTTTAATGTGAAACTAAAACCTAGAATTGTACATTATGCAATCCTATTAAAGCAAACTCCAAAGCACGGCTCCAAACTAAGGCGTTGTCGACGTAGCCCTACTGTAGCTACGCGGGGCTCCTATTTCTGTCTACAGGGTTTACAGTAATCTAACACGAAGGGGTTGTCGGGGTCTTAGTTCGCTCGCTCCGCTCGCTCACTAGACCCCGCCATCCCCTTCGAACCTAACCTGTCCGAGTCGGGGTGCCCAAAGTCCCGAGCTCGTTTCGCTCGCTCTTGCATCTTAAGCTCTCCTTAATGTGTTGCACTACACTGCCAAACCCTTTGCTCTGCACTCGTACGTAGTTTGCTTTGAAAATCACGAGCATAATGTACACTAAACAGAGAATGTCTGTGTTGAAATACATTTGGCTCTTTATTGTAACGAGCACTAAGCGATCCAGCACAGACAATGGATGTCTGTGGTAACATACAGTTTGGCATTACGCAACCTGGGCACTACACGGACACTTTGCGGCGCGGGGGTGGAGGGCAAGATAAGCAAAACAAAAGAAACGGGACAAAAGGTGGCTGGGATAGGGTATAGTAAGAACCACGTTGTTTCGTTTTGACATCAAAAGTAATAATGTAATAGTGTAGTATTTTGGAAAGCCCAAATAACAATACTAGTCATTACATTTAAAAAAATAACCATCCGATTCGCAAAAAATATAAATATCCATCATTTTGAGTAAATATCCGATAAAAATGGTTGAAAACGAGTATTTATCCATTTCGGATAAATACTCGAGTAATTATCTTCCGAGAATTTATCCACCGCCCATCACTAGCGACAGCCTATCTGACCTCCACAACCCAGTAACTGGGTAATATGATACCCCTTGGTAAGACTGAATGTCAGACTTTTGGCTTCTGACTACTCGTAACGACTGTCAAAGATCTGCAAATGACAGCCGGGACCAACGGCTTAACGTGCTTTCCGAGGCACGGAGTGTCGACACCCCTTACACTTATATAGCTTGAAATTTTCTTTTCAACCCTCAATTTCATGTTTAACGGTTCGTAAAAGACACCTCAAATTACAATTATGTGGATACAGTTCTCGGAATAAAGTGGCTGTGACATGTGTTACGGACAGACAGACAGACGGACAGTTTAGCTAAGGAACCCTAAAAATATCGCCATCGCTTTGAAAATATTGTCTGTTCGAATTACAGCGAAAAGTTTATGAGACTCTTCTCTTATACCTTAAAGTAAAATAAAATAAATAAAATAAAGTTTGAGAAAGGAAAAACTGCGCGCATTCCATCAATGGCAATGGTGAAATTTGTCCCTTCTAAGTTAGCCAGTAGGAGTACGAGTAACAAAATCACGAAACTGCACCTGCATTGGGCCACAGTATCGGATGTCGTATCGAGTGACAGTCGTTGTGCGACAAGCGTATTTTGTAAACGCGCCGCGAGAGATCGCTCGTGTGATCCATTGACCGCTCTTTTAACTACAAACACTAATTATTACCTGTCGCCCGGAACTTATCGACGGAAATTACTCAATTACTGAGGAGACACAGAAGTGTGCGCAACACAGGTGCAATTCTCGACTCAACTATGCATGTTTTCCAAGATATTTGATTCGAACCCGGTCCCTTCTGATCCGCAGCCGTATAAGCTAGCCGGTAACAAGACCGGTATCGACAGAAGGTCCACCGCTTACTGAAGCACTTGAGTCTCAAGGTTTAGACAGTGAGGTGTCGAGTGCGGTTGTGATGAGAGTGGATTTTCGGCGCATGTCGTGTGCAGTGGACACCGGAACTGAGCGGATTACGTGCTAACAGGATACTGTGGCGGATAGGTTCGCAGCGCGATATCGTGACGACTATTGTGTGCTGATGTTTGTCAACTATAACATTGTTCAGTGACCGTGGCCACATTCACATACCTTTCGTATTCATTATATAAACTACATCTGGATTATATCTATTTTGTTACTACGCTCATCATTTTTAAATATGATTTGTATGTTTGAAAAACTGAATACACTAAACATTCTTTGATAGTCAAAATGTACGTAATTTTACAAACGAATTCCAACAAAAATAAAATCTTTTGTGACCATAATATTAGTTTTTAGCATTCCGTACCTTAACAGGAAAAAACGGAACCCTTATAGGATCTTTTTCCGTCTGTCTGTCTGTCAAGACCCTTTATCTCAGGAACGCGTGGAGGTATCAAAAGGAGGAGTGGAGATGTGGAGGTGAAGAGTGGAGGTAAAAAAAAGATATGGCCGTAAAAAAACGTGTATTTCGACACTCTTAAGGGAGTCAAAATGTGTGGGATAGTTCCCGTTGACCTAGAAGTATGAAATTTGGCAAGTAATATTGTCTAATACTATAAGTACAAGGGAAAATCCGAAAACTGAATAGTTTTCTTATTTATAAATTTGTAAAACGAGGGAGGCCATCTAGACGATGGGTCGACGACATCACAGAAATAGCAGGAGACGCTTGGCAAACAAAGGCGAGAGATAGAAAACTGTGGACAAAAATGGAGGAGGCCGTTACCCTTCAGGAGGTTCTCATTAAAAATAAAAATAAAAATATTTTATTTTCAGACTACAGGGCCCATATAATGTTAGTATACACAAATGCTTAAAACTATGTTAGTAGACACGATTATTACAGTAAAAGAATTTATAAGTTATTTATGGTAAGTTTATCAAGCCCTGTGCATGACATGTAGCTTGATAAACCTACTAATTGTCGGCCCATCCAGCCTTTCCGCAAGTACCTTCAGAATGCCATTAGTGCTGTTGTGCGTGTTATGGGAAAGGTTCAGTCAATTAATATGCGATGCAGCGACCCTAGCGAAGCAAAATGCTGATGTGCACTTTTGATAGCTGCCGGGCCGGGAACCCGCTCGCCTCGCTAGTCGCTCTCATACCTTCGCCCTGCCACGTCATATTTCTGTATTAATGTCAAACTAGTATTCTGTGAATCTTTATTAAATTCTTGCCAATATACCAGAGTGAATATTAATTGACTGAACCTTTCCCATAACACGCACAACAAGTGGTGACCCCGAACGTTTTTAAAAATAGTTTTATCCGAGCAGTGAGCGGCTCACGGACGTGGCAGGAGCGCATTGAAACCGCGTGGGTGCTAGGGACGTGTATAACCTCGAAACTTGAAGCAGCAACTACTATGAACCCCCCCACAGCAACCGGGGTGGTCGCGGCTGCCCAGGTAGCTGCCTCCGGGGTAGCAGCAGTATCGGTGCAGGCAAAGCTACCAGATTTTTGGACAGATTTGCCGAGATCATGGTTCTGCCAGTTCGAGGCTATAATGGCACCGCAGAAGCAGGGAGACGCGCAGCTATTCGAATTAGCAATCGCCAGGTTGACCCAAGACACAGTGCGGCAAGTTACGGACATAATCGAAGCCCCGCCAGAGTCAGGCAAGTACGCGGCTTTGAAAAGGCGTTTATTGGCGATTTATGAAGAAAGCGCAGACAAGCAGTTCCAGAGGCTCATCGGAGAGATGGATCTGGGCACACAAAAACCATCGCAGCTGTATAGGGCGATGGCAGCCCTAGCCAAGAATTGCAATGTAACAGACGAGCCACTAAGACGGTTGTGGTTAAATCGTTTACCCCCGGGCGTGCGGGCGGTCCTAGCAGTGACCAGAGACACAAAAATAGAAGTCCTCGCCGACACGGCGGACAAAGTAATGGAAGACATAGGTACCGGTGAGGTTGCGTCAATAACACCGAGCACATCGGATTTGACATGCGACACGAAGACGGATTTGGTCAAGCATCTCAGCGCGCTAGCGATAGAAATGAAGGAGATGCGTGGGGAGATAAACGACATCAGGCGGCGAGATGGAAACCCGGGGCAAGGTCAGAGAGGGCGGCGATGGCAGCAGGGGCGTTACAGGAGCCAGCCAAGGCCGCGTTGCACACCGAGTTCCCCGGATTGGCTTTGCAAATACCATTTCCGTTACCGGGAAAATGCGCGAGCGTGTGAATCGCCGTGCAATTGGGCCAAGAAGCAGCAGGGCGCGGGAAACTAGAGGCGGTACGGTTATCATCGGTGGGAGATTGTACCGCGGGAAATCACCGGCTCTGCGTGCGAGATTATAGAAGCGGGATAGTGTATTTAGTGGACACAGGTGCAAACGTGTCAGTGATACCAGTGGGTAAAGTGAGAGGCAACCAGGTTAAACGTGAGTGTTCGTATAAGCTGTTCGCGGCGAATAACACTGAGATAAAAACTTATGGTGTGACTAACATAGACCTTAATTTAGGATTAAGAAGGAATTTTAAATGGCAATTTATTATTTGTGATGTAAAACAGCCCATATTAGGAGCCGATTTTTTAGAGGCACACAAGCTGATAGTGGATTTGAATGAAAAGCGTTTGATTGACGGTCGTACTAAGATGAGTAGGGAAGCATGCGTAGTAATGTGTACCGAACCATCCGTTTCGAGCATTCAGGTAAATAACCCTTACAGGGAATTACTAGAGGAATTTCCGAGCATAACTAAACCGGTATCCTACAAAGAACCATCTAGTCACAATGTTTACCACTACATAGAGACTACAGGCCCTCCAGTTTACACGCGCGCTAGACCATTGCCACCTCATAGGTATAAATTGGTACAGGACGAATTTAGGGTTATGCAGGAGTTAGGAATTTGCAGGCCGTCTAGCAGTCCTTGGGCGAGCGCTTTACACGTCGTGCCGAAGAAGGACGGACAGATCAGACCTTGTGGTGACTATCGTGCACTCAACGCAATCACGAAGCCAGACAGGTACCCGATACCAAGACTGCAGGATTTCACTTTCGGGCTAGCAGGTAAGACCATTTTCGGAAAAATTGATATAAACCGGGCCTATCATAACATTAGTGTAGCACCACAGGATATCGAAAAAACGGCAATCATTACTCCTTTTGGCCTCTTTGAGTTTCCGCGAATGTCGTTTGGTTTGCGAAACGCAGCACAAACGTTCCAGAGATTCATGAATAATACCGTGTTGCAAAATATAGAATATCTCAAGGACGGTCAAGACAGTTCGTATCTTTTCTGTTATATAGACGACCTCGTAATAGCCAGTACTAATAAATTCCCCCCATTCTGCGTATGACTGAGGCAACTTTCTTTCTCAATATCGCAAAATAATCATCAGTATGAGCATCCGCGAACATACCTGACGCACTGCAGTAAGGTGGAAGCCCCAACAACACCCTGAAGGCATTGTTATATTGGATGCGTAAGGTATTGTCAGATTTTTGGGTATGATGAGCCCAAAGGCTGCTGGTGTAAAATGTTTGGCAGTATGCTTTGAAAAGCGTAATTTTTACTGGTACTGAACAACCAGCAAACCTTCGAGCCACCATATTTCCCCTCACCGCCAACGCCCTACGCTCCCTTTCCATATCCAGGTCGTCTTTTAAGTCCTCCGTAACAATATGACCCAAATATTTGAATTGGGTTACTCACACTCTTATTAAAATAATTAAAATTTATTTAGTACAAACCTATAATAAAAAATAAAAATAAACTTAATAACAAGAATTATAAATTGAAATTAAATTTTAATATTTTATATAAGGAATGTGAATAACAAATGATTTTTAAATATTAATTATAAATTATTGTTGCATGAAATAAATATTTATGTATAATTGTAAAACTGCATGCAAATGAGAAATAATAAAAGGTTTAATAATTATTTATAAATTAATCATAAAACACATAGTTTTCATTTTTTATGATTTAATGAACGCGCATAACAACCCGTGTACAGGACCCTCGGGTGGCGAGTCCGACTCGCACTTGTCCGGTTTTTTAGGGTTCCGTAGCCGAATGGCAAAAAACGGAACCCTTATAGATTCGTCATGTCTGTCTGTCTGTCTGTCCGTCTGTATGTCACAGCCACTTATTTCCGAAACTATAAGAACTATACTGTTGAAACTTGGTAAGTAGATGTATTCTGTAAACCGCATTAGGATTTTCACACAAAAATAGAAAAAAAACAATAAATTAAGGGGGTCCCCATACTTAGAACTGAAAACCAAAAAAAAAATTTTCATCAAACCCATACGTGTGGGGTATCTATGGATAGGTCTTCAAAAATGATATTGATGTTTCTAATATCATTTTTTTCTAAACTGAATAGTTTGCGCTAGAGCCACTTCCCCAGTGTTTAAGGGAGGGGACGGGAAGGAGCCTAGTAATTATCGCCCAATAGCTGTTCTGAGTGCCGTGTCAAAGGTACTCGAACGCATCATTAATAAAAGACTGGTTAATTATCTTGAACATTATAATCTAATTTCTTCGCAGCAATTTGGCTTTCGCAAAGGTAAATCCACCACGGACGCAGTGAAATTTTTGCTTAACAACATAGTGCATAACTTAGATAAAAGTAAAAGGGTGTTGACAATGTTTATAGATCTTGCGAAAGCCTTTGACACCGTTCCAATTTCAATGCTTTTACAAAAACTGGAAAGGATTGGTGTCAGGGGCTTGCAATTAGATCTTTTCCGAAACTATCTTTCGGGTCGCGCTCAAATGGTCAGTATAGATACCCATAAAAGCGAAGAGCTTCCCATCTATTACGGAGTACCCCAAGGAAGCATATTGGGCCCGACGCTTTTTCTAGTTTTTATAAACGAACTATGCAACCTGAACATTGCAAATGCTAACATAGTGACTTTTGCTGATGACACTGCCATTACCTTTATTGCTGACTCCTGGTCGGAACTTGAGCATATTGCACAGTCCGGTTTCAATAAAACTCTAAATTGGCTCTATTCTCACTCACTAACACTCAACACCTCCAAAACTAACTTTATTACCTATTCAATAAGTCCCGCCACCCAGCCAAGATTACCTATGTCTATTAAAGCCCACAAATACAGATGTCTACAAGGAAATACCTCTTGCGTCTGCCCATCCCTAAATGCTGTCGACCATATCAAATACTTGGGAGTATATATAGATAAAAATCTTAATTTTAAAACTCAAATTAACCAACTAAGCAGTAGAGTCCGCAAGTTAATTTATATATTTAAAACCCTCCGAAGTATCGCGAACCCCAACATTATACGTGTAGTTTATTTTTCCCTGTGCTTATCTATTGTTACATATTGTATCACATGCTGGGGTGGTGCTGCGAAAACTATACTAAAACCACTCGAGATCGCACACAGAGCGATACTGAAAGTAGCTACTTCGAGACCTATCATGTTCCCTACTGATCTATTGTATAGTATATGTAATGTTCTTAACGTTCGACAACACTTCATCCTTCAAACAGTTCTCTTACAGCACCGCAAAACCCCTTATAAAATAGTAACAAGCGTAGGAAAGACTTAATTTGCACTCTTCCACAAGTTCGCACATCATTTGCAAGTAGATTTTGTAACTACTTAGGCCCGAATCTTTACAATAAATTTAACAAAATCTGTTTGATCTACGGATTATCTAACTTTAAGTGTAAAAAGATTATTCGTACATTTCTTCAAAATAAAAGCTATGCTGAAACAGAAAATTATCTCAGTAAGTTACAGTGACAGTGTCAGATCAAATATTACCTTACACGACTTCAAACAAAACAAACACACACTATCCCTTTCACTCCATCACATACACACACTCACTCACACCAACAAATACAATCAATCACACACTCACACACGCACGAATTCAATTAGAAATATTATTGTAGTCATTATCTTTGTACTATTTTATTGTAACTTTTTGTAAGGGACAGGGACTGTTTTCCTTAATACAGGTTATTCTGTAACCTAGCTAGGAAAGCAGAACTCCACCCACCAGATTGTGATTGACATGGTATAAACTTATACGTATAACTTTGTGTATGCCTCATGTACTACAATCTCCCTTTTTATGAAAATAAATTTACTATTACTATTACTATTACTATTACTTCCAAAGTGGTAAAATGTGTGTCCCCCCCCCTCTAATTTCTAAAGTAAGAGGAGGAAAATTCTGAAAATATTTAGGATTGTAGAACGTAAAAAAAACTATCAACGAAAATTGGTTTCAATAAGATATGATGTTTAGTTTTTGAGATATGGGACTTTTTCATCAAACTGTAGCAGTAACTTTGTTTTTCATAAACATACTATGAAAAACAAATTTAGTTTTGCGGTTGTGTGGAAGTTTACTAACTAATAAATACTCCATTCAGGGAGTTTTCGAATGCTGCGCAATCGAATTAACACAACATAACATCATCATTGTATGTATTTACAGAATACCTAAATCAAATAATCTTGATACTTTTTACTCAAAATTAAATATTTTGTTACCCAAGATTTGTTACAAAGCGCGCAAGAAAGTCATTATATGTGGTGACTTTAACATTAATATATTGAAAAAAAACAGAACGTCCCTTGAGTTTACCAACTACCTATTAAGCTATAATCTAAAATTGCAAATTGACCAGCCCACTAGGTTACAAAGCAACACATGTATAGATAATTTTGCGCACAATTTTACGCAAAAATGTGTCCACCATATTATTGACCTTAACATGTCAGATCACACTGCCCAAATCTTAAAGATCCCCGTAAAAAAGACCTGTTCAATAAACAATTGGAGAATTACAGCGCGTGATTACAGTTACGATAACCTAATGAAATTTAGATCATGTTTAATTCCTATATCGTTTTGTGATGTTTATCGAGTTGATGATCCTAATGTTGCGTACGATTGTTTTATGGAAGTATTCCAGCTATTTTATGATTTATGTTTCCCCTTAATAAACAAAACAATAAAGTTAAAAAGGAATCCGAATTGGTTAACACCCGGTATAAGACGATGTAGCAAAAATAAAAGGCAACTTCTTTGGCAACTACGAGTAAAACCTAATAGTAATAACCTAGCTAAACTTAAAAAATACTCACAAAGACTTAAGAAAATAATAAAATTGACACAAAAGGTAAAAAATAACCATAAAATAATGACATCAACAAATAAATCAAAAGATACATGGAAGATCATAAATGAAAATAAGTATTGCCCTCCCTACGAACATATAACTGAAATACAAAATAACGGGATTACAATTACAAACCCCAGTGACATAGCGAACGCATTTAACGATCACTTTGTGAATCAAGTAGAATTACTGTCGAATGCCTCAAGATCTGCAAGCTATGAGAATACATGTTTGAATCAATGTTCATGGCCCCGACTACACCTAATGAAGTATATCGAATAATACAGGATCTAAAAAACAAAGTTAGCGTAGGTTATGATGAAATCTCAACGAGAGTAATCAAATTTGTTTCCGATGTAATATCTGGCCCCATTTGCCACATCATTAATGTTAGTATCTGCTCTGGAATTTATCCTGATAAACTAAAACCGACTATAATTAAGCCCTTATTTAAAAAGCATGACAAAACTGATATTAACAACTACAGACCCATTGCCCTAATACCAGTAATATCAAAAATATTTGAAAAGGCTATTTATCACCGTATGTGGTCATTTTTCACGAAACACAACATCTTGGTTCAGGAACAGAAGGGTTTCAGAAAAAACAAATCCATAAATATGGCTATCTATGATTTCCTTAATATTATAATGACAAATATCGATGAAAGAATTCCCATTAGCGCTATATTTATGGACATGACGAAAGCTTTCGATCTAGTTGATCATAATATACTATTGCAGAAACTTAGTGCGTACGGAATAAGGGGCAATGCACTTTCTCTCGTCAAATCCTATTTAGACAATAGAACGCAGTGTACGGAAATAAGACGGATTTCTAAAAAGCATAAACAAGAACTTAAGTATATTTCAGGGAAACGTAAAATTACTTTTGGCGTACCACAGGGCAGCGTACTTGGTCCACCGTTGTTTTTAGCTTATATAAATGACTTTCCAAAACATGTCGCTTTTCCTATGGTTCTTTTTGCTGATGATAGCACGGTAATTGTGAAACATAATGAACATAGAACCTATGAATATGACATCAAAGATGCATTACAACAATCAATTGACTGGCTTGAACATAATAATTTAAAATTAAATCTAAATAAAACTAAAATTATGCAGTTTAGACAAAGAGTGACCACCCCTGACATAAATATAACTTTTGACGATCACAAAATTGAAGAAGTAGAGTATATAAAATTTCTAGGCTTGACAATTGACTCTAAACTGACTTGGAAAGAACATGCATCAACTCTTATAACAAAATTAAGTAGGTTCGCCTTTGCTCTATATAAACTTAGTAAAATTGTTAATCAGGCAGCTGTTATAGCTGCATATTATGGCTATGTAGATTCCATATTACGTTACGGAGTAATCTTTTGGGCAAATTCCTGCGAAAAAAATAATATTTTTAAAGCACAGAAGAGATGCATAAGATCGATGTGTAATCTTAAACCAACGGAGAGTTGTAAATCGCATTTTAAATCACTGAAAATATTAACTTTACCTTGTCTTTACATATACGAGACTGCATTGTTTGTCAAGAAAAATAGCGAACTGTTTAAAAAAGCTTCAGAGCAACGCTATAGGTCGAGAAGACCAGAATATCGACACGAATTATGTCTAAGAGCTTCGAAGACCGCCCTTATGCACAAAAGCATTCTCTGCATGGCTCCGAAAATATTTAATAAAATACCAAATGAAATTAAAGATTTAAACCTGATTCAATTTAAACGGAAACTAAATATATTCTTAATTGAAAAATGCTACTATACCATTGACGAATTTCTCCTTGACAAATTGTAAAAAGTTCACATTTATGTTTTTATGCTTACAAATTCAAAAACTTAATTGTATTCTGAATATGTTTATAATAATTAATTGTATTCTAAATGTTTACTGTAAGAATTGACTGTTTATAAATTGAATTTAATTGTCTATAATTATGTATCTATGCTTGCAAATTCTAAAACTTGACATATTTGTATTCTGAGTATTTATATAATTGATTGAATTTAATTGCCTATAAATATTGTTTTATTGTTAATTTGTATGTAGCATGGATTTTAAATTCTTATATTGTAGAATAGTGTATGCCCGAATGGGTAGTTTTTTGAGTTACCACAACCTAACTATAAGACCTAATGTATCACCAAAAATCACACTAATAAATACTTTGACTTTGACTTTAATACTACTAACTAATGAATGACAGTTCAAAATATTGTTATTATATTGTTTGGAGCTATGGAACCCTGTGTGCGAGTAAGACTCGCACTTGGCCGGTTTTTTCTTTAATAAGCACGAAAACTGTTAGCCTTATTTTTTGTTATTTCTAGATGAAACATTACGTAGATAGGTGCAGCTGAAGTAAATAGCAATGCTTTGTGAGGATAACACAATACAAGCAAGTGTATAGAGCTAGTGGTGGTACAATGCTTACCTGTAGTCCGGTAGCGAGCGGCGCAGCTCGCGGCTCGCGTGCGCTCTCCGCACTGACATTGAAGGGATTCTGTGATTCCATTTGTGATCGCACCGATGTACGATCATCTGAGAGCGTGGAGCGGGCGTCTGGTGCATCTCTTAGTAATCTGACGCGTCGTTTTGTTCATGTCTACGTTATGTTACTTTTTACAAATAGGGTAGTGAATGATTGATCAAACTTACTATAAAGTCATGCTTCGAAATGTATTAAAAAGTATTATCTCAATAATTAATATTATTATGTAATGAGAAAAAATAAAGCTCGTACCATCGTCGACTTTGACTTTATCATCTCTGATCTAGACTAGAGTCAAGAGCCGAACGAGCCCACCGAAAAAATCTGTAATTTGCGTGATACATCTTAGATGCGTATTTCAGTGCAAAAAGCATAATGTAGCACTTAGTGTGACAATAGAGCGCGGCGGTGTGTGCGCGCAGTGTACTCGCAGGTCCGCGCGGGCGGTCGCCGGCGCGCGGCACTCGCGGCGCATTCATTACCGACACGACCGTATAGATAACTATCGAACAATCGCACGAAATGAGTTGGGACTCCCTTTACTTGCTTGTCATTTTCAGCCTCGCTTTGTACAAATGGCTCGTAAGTACGCATACTAATAAGTAACCACGAATGTAATCAACGGTTTACTAACATGGTTTATGTTCCGACAGAGATTCTACCGCACCCTGAGCGAGATCAAGTCGGAGGTGGAGTCCATCATCAAGACAGGTCGCAAGATGGTGGAGGAGGCGGGTGTGCCGGCGCCGCAGGAGTTCTCCAAGAAGATCGACATGCTGAAGGAGCTGTACAACAAGCTGGGCGCGCAGATCACAGAGTCCAAGTCGCGGCTGGAGCGCGCGCTGCTGACGGCGCGCGAGCTGCAGAACGACCTGGGCGCGCTGGCGGGCTGGCTGGACGGGCTGGCCGGCACGGGCCCGCAGTCGCTGGAGCTGGAGATGTCGCGCATGCAGGCCACGCGCGACAAGCTCAACGCCAACTACGCGGAGTTCGCGGCGCACTGCGCGCCCGCCGAGCTCGGCTCGCTGCGCGCGCAGGTGCACGACATCAACGTGCGCTGGGACGCGCTGCAGCACTCCGCCAGGGGGAAGCTCACGGTGAGTGCGCGCACTTACTCTGACAGGGTTTCATTCGATGCCTAACTCACTTGTGTACTAAGGGCGGTTAGTAAGGAATTATGATCGAGGCTCTAGTAGAAGCCCGAAGTCGAAGACTGAGGGCTTTCTGAGTCGAGGTTCGTAATTCCCGTACCGCCCGTGAAACATACAATGTTTTTCATCACATTTGCAAGTAAATAATTATGAATAGCCTTAATATTATAGCCTTAATACACAAGCTAGGACAACTATTATTACGAAATAAGTGAACTTTTTTTTAAGCGGTTAGTGGTGTTTGCCTACACAACAGATTATACAAATGTTTCGTTCAGAAATGTTAAGGGCAACTGTTACTTATGTAGGTATACAGCCATGACGGAGTGTAACAAATTAAAATAATTTAAAAAAATAAAAAGTTTTAATACAAAAACTATTATTAAGAACATTAGTTGAGTATTTAAGTAACATCTAGCGAAATTGCAATTAAATTCCAATTTAGATAACATTTTAAGAAAATTTTTCAATTGCGTCTAAATTCCTTGCTTGAACTTGCAAGACCTGTGCTGTGATAAAATTAAAAAAAAAATTACTTGCCGACCGTGGCTTTCATGACAAAAAGAAAGCTCAATGGTTTTATATGGGGCATTACGGCAAAGTTAACCTGTATGTTTAAATACTGTTTACGTGCAAGTGTGATGAAAAATAACAATGAAAGAAGCAATGAATTTTGTTTTATTGTCAAAATGAATGTGGGTTCGCCATTCCGAGTGAGTTACGTAATTAGAATGCAGATTGTTTCATTGTATTGAACTTGTCGAATGTTTATTTAAATTAATAAATCAATAAATCGAGTTGCCTCATCATCTTTGTCATGAAATCTTAAATATTCGTCCGAACTCGTAGATTTTCAATGATCTGTCCGAATGTGTATCTAGTTGCAATGCTTGATCGTTTCACTGAATATATTGCACGTAGTCGCTTCACCGGCACGGTAAGTAATCATTGATACATGGTGTTCGATACATTTGTTGATTGTTAGTGAGAGTTTGAACGTGACCAATAACAAACTAATCGACTGACGATGTTTGTCGTGCACGAGCGACGCGCGTACACCGTGCACGCTGTACGCGTGCGGCGGCGTGCAGCGCAGACGTCTCTATACATATGTACATACGATGGTGTTGGTGTAAATGTGTGGTGTGAACTGCGCTTTATGTATCACGGCATACAACCATTCTATACATTGGTGCCACCTCGAGCTTGTAACGGACTGACGTGTGCGGGGATCATGCTTTATCACGCATCTCATACGACACGCGGCGCTTGGGACATCACGGAGCGAGGTACGACGGCCGGCGACGAGTTCACTAACATGTAAATAACAGTGTGGCTTGTAACACATTAACGAGGGTATGGACTAAGCGAGGCGCGGTTTGTGCTTGCAGGCCGCCACTAGCGCCACCACCGCCCCCACACCCACCACCACCACTACCACCACCACTCCCACCACGCAGGCGCACAGAGACGATGCGGCCGTGGCCGAGTATGAGAACGTTACGGATACTATCAAGAGGCGCTTAGAGAGCCCCGTCAACACTCCCGAGACTGAGAAACCGGAGTTTAAAAAGTCAAAGATACCGCTGGCCCTGAAGAGTCCCGTGCCCATCAAGAGGGAGATCAAGGAGGGCGGGAACCGCAGCCGCGGCTCGTCGCTGGAGCGGCGCGCTCCCGCCAGCCCGCACTCCGCCGTGTCCGCCATGTCCGCGGACTCCATCGAGCCCGCCTCGCGCGCCAGCTCCGTACCCTCCACGCCCGACACGCCCAAGAAGAACAGCAGCACGTTCAACCTGCTCACCGACAGCGACCTCTTCACGCAGATCTCCAACAACAAGATACAGCCGCAACCGCCGCACTCCGCGCCTGTGAAACCGAAACCCGACCCCTGCACCATGGTGGAGGTGAAGGAGCACGAGATAGTCAAGTCCACCGTGAGCCCCATAGAGCCCATGGAGATGTACCCGTTCGAGGCCATCGACGCCGTCGTCGAGTTCATCCCGCAGAGCGTGGAGACCGTGGACATCATCGACGACACCGAGAACGAGTCGCTCAGTGAGTCCGACGAGGAGGACGTGCCGCTCGGCGAAGACGACAGGCGGCGTACGCTCGACCTGGGGACGGAACCCAAGACCTTCGTGGTCGAAGTGAAGACTCTCGAACATCGAATGAAGCCGACGCTCGGCATATTGAAGCGGAAGAATAGTTCGGACGAAGAGCAGCCGAAAGCGATGCGTGTGACTATGGTGGCCGTGCCGGACTTGATCCCCAACTCAGAGAAGGAAGACGGGGACGGCTCACTGCAGACGCCGCCGCCGACGCCGCTGGACGGGCCCGCGGCGGCGCCGTGCCCGCTGCTGTTCGACCTCGCGGTGCGGCAGCAGGCGCAGCGCAGTCTGCGGCGCGACCAGGTCAACGAGTATCTGATCCTGGATGACGTGCCGCGAGACCAGGCCGCACTGCCCGAGCCCTCCGCCACCGACACCTGCGCCCGAGACACGACCGATAAGCAAGAAACGCATGACAAGCATGACAAGCCCGACAGGCGAGTCACGCACGAGCCGAACGACACGCTCGGCAACAAACACGATGACAAACAAGTGAGCAGCGCAGCCACGCCCGAGAGGATCATGAGCAAGTCCGCGGGTAGTGAGGCAGAGGAAGAGGTTATATACTCGGAAGTCGAAGACACGCCGCAGGTAAACGATTTACATACGACTTTTTTAGATCATCCTGCATTCACACAATTTTATGTTTCTAAAAAATGAATTAGTTTTTGCTGCCATGAGATACCGATTCCCATGACGTCATGATGTGATATTTTAATCTTTCGCCAATCAATGAAAGGAAACCTTGTACAAACCATGAAATTGTTTCTACGCCGTCTCCATTATGTTTAGCCACCTCAGGATATTGTAAGCCATCGGAGGAAATCAATATATTGAGATTATTGAGTGTTGTATGTACGAATTTTAACCTGAATATCTGATCGTATATCGTAGTCCCGGAGGAAGGCTAGGCTGCTCGGAAAATTAATGGTCTACGGTATTCACAGTTACTGTAGTAAGCTCTAAAAGTCCTTTTACAGTTATTTTAGCTCTGAAAACAGGAACCCAACAGCATCAAAATGCTGCATGGTTATTTTGGCGCGTAGTCATAGTCAGATCTAACTCGCCATCTTGTTTGTTACAATTTCACAAATGTTTATCAACAGCGCCCTCTTAAATTCGATGTTGACAGTACAGTGATTAAGAATCAGAGGTAAAATAAGTGTGAAAGGTGTGTAAGTGAGGGTCGCTCGGCTGACGCGTGTGTACGTTGCAGCTGCGATCGACGTCGTGTAGCGAGTTCGAGGACAAGGCGCCGCTGTCCACGTCCACGCCCATCAAGCAGCACGCGCAGGTGGTGGCCATGTCGCCCAAGCTGGCGCCCACCCCGCCCCCCTCGCCCCTGGCCGCGCCCCCCTCGCCCCTGGCCGCGCCCCCCTCGCCCCTGGCCGCGCCCCCCTCGCCCCTGGCCGCGCCCCCCTCGCCGCCCGCGCCCGACCAGGCCGCCGCGCCGCCGCACAAGTCGCACATCCCCGTCAGCAAGGACCGGCTCAAGGTGCAAACCGACAAGTATCAGAAGACTGACGACTCTGCCCAGGTAAACTTCTTGTTACTTAAATTTATCACATCACAATAGACACTGATAATATAATCTTTACTTTTCTTTAGTCTAACGACCGTTATTTTCATCAAAAGTATACAAGGCTAAGTTAAATTAGTTAGTGTAAGTTTTTTTTGTAGCGGTGAAAAAGGAGCTCAACGAGCTAGCACGGGATATAATCGGTTATAGACAACCCTCTCAAATATTTTAGCCATAAGCACACAGCTCGGATATAGTCACTGAAACATTGCATGTTGTTCGTGTGCAGCCAAGTCCGAGCCCGGAGAGGCAGCCCACGTCAGGCAGCGCGCTGCAGACGCAGTTCGCGTCAGAGTGCGACCCCGAGCTGGCGGAGTGGGAGAGCGCGGCGGGAGCGCTAGCGAGGCGCATGGACGTGGTGCTGCTCACCGTGGGCGGCGTGGCGGCCGAGCGCGACCCCGCCAAGCGGCTCGAGGTACGCGCACTGCCCGCACACACACTATACATGGACGTGGTGCTGCTCACCGTGGGCGGCGTGGCGGCCGAGCGCGACCCCGCCAAGCGGCTCGAGGTACGCGCACTGCCCGCACACACACTATACATGGACGTGGTGCTGCTCACCGTGGGCGGCGTGGCGGCCGAGCGCGACCCCGCCAAGCGGCTCGAGGTACGCGCACTGCCCGCACACACACTATACATGGACGTGGTGCTGCTCACCGTGGGCGGCGTGGCGGCCGAGCGCGACCCCGCCAAGCGGCTCGAGGTACGCGCACTGCCCGCACACACACTATACATGGACGTGGTGCTGCTCACCGTGGGCGGCGTGGCGGCCGAGCGCGACCCCGCCAAGCGGCTCGAGGTACGCGCACTGCCCGCACACACACTATACATGGACGTGGTGCTGCTCACCGTGGGCGGCGTGGCGGCCGAGCGCGACCCCGCCAAGCGGCTCGAGGTACGCGCACTGCCCGCACACACACTATACATGGACGTGGTGCTGCTCACCGTGGGCGGCGTGGCGGCCGAGCGCGACCCCGCCAAGCGGCTCGAGGTACGCGCACTGCCCGCACACACACTATACATGGACGTGGTGCTGCTCACCGTGGGCGGCGTGGCGGCCGAGCGCGACCCCGCCAAGCGGCTCGAGGTACGCGCACTGCCCGCACACACACTATACATGGACGTGGTGCTGCTCACCGTGGGCGGCGTGGCGGCCGAGCGCGACCCCGCCAAGCGGCTCGAGGTACGCGCACTGCCCGCACACACACTATACATGGACGTGGTGCTGCTCACCGTGGGCGGCGTGGCGGCCGAGCGCGACCCCGCCAAGCGGCTCGAGGTACGCGCACTGCCCGCACACACACTATACATGGACGTGGTGCTGCTCACCGTGGGCGGCGTGGCGGCCGAGTGCGACCCCGCCAAGCGGCTCGAGGTACGCGCACTGCCCGCACTCACCCTACGCTGCGGGGACACCGAGCGACCGCGTATTCACTTCTTCGTTGTACTAATTTATTGTCGGTAATTTAAAAAAACGGCCAAGTGCTAGTCGGACTCGCGCACGAAGGGTACCGTATAATTATTTATAAAAACGAAAAAAAAAAGCTTTTTCGATGGGAGAGAGTAAATATTTTTTTTTTCTATTGTTATTATTTGTTGTTATAGCGTCAACAGAAATACATAATCTGTAGAAATTTCAACTGGATAACTATCACGGTTCATGAGATACAGCCTGGTGACAGACGGACGGACGGACGGACGGACGGACGGACGGACAGCGAAGTCTCAGTAATAGGGTCCCGTTTGACCCTTTGGGTACGGAACCCTAAAAATAATCGTATTAGGGAGAGAAGTATTCAGATGTTCTGACTACTTGGTTCCTTGGTGTACCGTTTTAGCATTGGTCTACCTTCCATTCTGTTTGGTAGCTTGATTCTACCTACTGAAACATAAATTATAAAATTTAATTATGGTTCGATCTTCAAGGTCGGTTACTGAGGTCGGTTCTTGAACCGGCTATACCGTCAATTACATCCCATCTGTGCCTCGGAAATTACACTAAGCCGGAGGTCTCGGCTGTCGTTTGTAGATGTTTGACAGTCATAAGGGTACAAGCCCGAAATCCTGCCAACCAGTCTTACCAAGAGGTATCGTATTACCTAGCAACTTGGTTTTACATGTCAAATAGTCGGGCGCTTCATATAAAGCACTGACATCCAGTCATACTGGAAGTCGATTCCAATGTAGTTACGAAAAGGCTAGGAGTAGGAAGAGGAGAAGGAGCAGATAAAGCGTGTGTGTGACGTGCGTGCAGATCCTCAAGAACCAGCTGGGGCAGCTGGCGCCGGACGCGGCGGCGCTCATCTCGCGCGGCGACTCGCTGGTGTACGCGCGGCACAAGGACAACCCGCTGCTCGCCGACTACTTGCAGACGCACTTCCAGGTAACACGCGGCCGACACTACACTTGTATCTACATTCTCAACGAAGCATTTACGATTCCAGTGGGGAAGATAACCCTGACATTAATGGCGCCAGCATAGCCAGTTCCAAACACCGTCATTGGGAACTTTGTCAATGTCACTTTATATTTCAAAATGGATTCACGATATTGGTCAGACTGGGACCTAGCTTTGGTGACGCCATCTAGATTGGGGTTTGACCAAATTTCCTCAGTAATTGAGAAAACCTGAATGTAAAAAACTGCTATTTGACCCTCATCGGATCTAGTAGCAAGGTAAACAAATTCAAAGAATAGTGTTGTGTTTCGGCAGGATAAGCTACGCAACAAGTGGTCGATGGTGATGTCGGAGATCGAGCTGAAGCGCAACGTGGCGCTGCAGGCGGAGGACCAACTCAAGGAGCTGCAGCAGCTGCTGCACGAGCTCGGCGCTTGGTGCGCCGGCCTGGACATGCAGCTCGCCGACCCGGTACGTACTCCCGGCCCTAGCGCCCGGCGCCTGGTGCGCCGGCCTGGACATGCAGCTCGCCGACCCGGTACGTACTCCCGGCCCTAGCGCCCGGCGCCTGGTGCGCCGGCCTGGACATGCAGCTCGCCGACCCGGTACGTACTCCCGGCCCTAGCGCCCGGCGCCTGGTGCGCCGGCCTGGACATGCAGCTCGCCGACCCGGTACGTACTCCCGGCCCTAGCGCCCGGCGCCTGGTGCGCCGGCCTGGACATGCAGCTCGCCGACCCGGTACGTACTCCCGGCCCTAGCGCCCGGCGCCTGGTGCGCCGGCCTGGACATGCAGCTCGCCGACCCGGTACGTACTCCCGGCCCTAGCGCCCGGCGCCTGGTGCGCCGGCCTGGACATGCAGCTCGCCGACCCGGTACGTACTCCCGGCCCTAGCGCCCGGCGCCTGGTGCGCCGGCCTGGACATGCAGCTCGCCGACCCGGTACGTACTCCCGGCCCTAGCGCCCGGCGCCTGGTGCGCCGGCCTGGACATGCAGCTCGCCGACCCGGTACGTACTCCCGGCCCTAGCGCCCGGCGCCTGGTGCGCCGGCCTGGACATGCAGCTCGCCGACCCGGTACGTACTCCCGGCCCTAGCGCCCGGCGCCTGGTGCGCCGGCCTGGACATGCAGCTCGCCGACCCGGTACGTACTCCCGGCCCTAGCGCCCGGCGCCTGGTGCGCCGGCCTGGACATGCAGCTCGCCGACCCGGTACGTACTCCCGGCCCTAGCGCCCGGCGCCTGGTGCGCCGGCCTGGACATGCAGCTCGCCGACCCGGTACGTACTCCCGGCCCTAGCGCCCGGCGCCTGGTGCGCCGGCCTGGACATGCAGCTCGCCGACCCGGTACGTACTCCCGGCCCTAGCGCCCGGCGCCTGGTGCGCCGGCCTGGACATGCAGCTCGCCGACCCGGTACGTACTCCCGGCCCTAGCGCCCGGCGCCTGGTGCGCCGGCCTGGACATGCAGTTCGCCGACCCGGTACGTACTCCCGGCCCTAGCGCCCGGCGCCTGGTGCGCCGGCCTGGACATGCAGCTCGCCGACCCGGTACGTACTCCCGGCCCTAGCGCCCGGCGCCTGGTGCGCCGGCCTGGACATGCAGCTCGCCGACCCGGTACGTACTCCCGGCCCTAGCGCCCGGCGCCTGGTGCGCCGGCCTGGACATGCAGCTCGCCGACCCGGTACGTACTCCCGGCCCTAGCGCCCGGCGCCTGGTGCGCCGGCCTGGACATGCAGCTCGCCGACCCGGTACGTACTCCCGGCCCTAGCGCCCGGCGCCTGGTGCGCCGGCCTGGACATGCAGCTCGCCGACCCGGTACGTACTCCCGGCCCTAGCGCCCGGCGCCTGGTGCGCCGGCCTGGACATGCAGCTCGCCGACCCGGTACGTACTCCCGGCCCTAGCGCCCGGCGCCTGGTGCGCCGGCCTGGACATGCAGCTCGCCGACCCGGTACGTACTCCCGGCCCTAGCGCCCGGCGCCTGGTGCGCCGGCCTGGACATGCAGCTCGCCGACCCGGTACGTACTCCCGGCCCTAGCGCCCGGCGCCTGGTGCGCCGGCCTGGACATGCAGCTCGCCGACCCGGTACGTACTCCCGGCCCTAGCGCCCGGCGCCGGCGTCAATTGGCCGACACTCATGCATGATTGAAGCACTATGGAGGCATATTCACTAAGCCGGTTCTGTTTAGCACGTTGCCCGACTCACGGTATATTCAGTAGTATGATAATCTATGACTACTTGTTCACGAGGCTGGACACGGTGCATGAAAATAAAATGGAAGTTCTTACAGGCTAAAAAACAAGTACGTGTACACTGTAAAAGGCTACTCGGTGCCGGCCCGGCTAAGAAACGGTCGCGATCAAAAGCTCTTACAGTTACAGACTTGCAATTGTAACTTATTTTTTATTTTTTTTAAACCTACATGACACTCATGACACTTCAAAAGATATGTGCAAGGTTTAGATTGGTAGTTTCCTATGGAGAAGACCTGTCAAACTGTAGAGTCAACCGTGTGCAGGTAGATACCCTAGCAATAACCTTCTGCCCGCAGGCGGGCGCACGCGCGTCGTGCCTGGAGCGGCAGGCCACGGTGGAGCGCGTGCAGTCGCTGGCGCGCGCGCTGCGGGCGGCGCACGTGGGCGTGCCCGAGCGCGCGCTCGCCGACGTGCTGGCGCAGTGGGCTGCGGCCGAGCGCGCCTGCTGCGGCGAGGTAGGTGCGCGCCCGCCCGGCCCGAGCGCGGCCGCTGCGAGCGCTGACCAGCCGTGTGTGTGTGTGCAGGACGGCGCGGAGGCGCAGTGCGGCGCGTACGTGACGCGCGCGAACCTGGCGCGCTCCGCCATCGCGGCGCAGGCGTGCGCTCTGCGCGCGCACCCGCTGGGCGGCCGCCACTACGACGACTTCCCGCTGCAGGAGGACGCGCTCGCGGTACGAACGCCCTACGACGTAGCCGTTTATGCCACTGAACGTGGGGTCGTATTCGAATAATTTTGTGTATGTGCAGCGCATAAAGGCGGCCATGGCGGAGATCGCGGTGACCGTGGAAGAAGCCGAGCGCGAGTACGCGCGGCTGTGCAAGCGAGCGCCCGCGCCGCCCGAGCAGGCCGGGCGCGTGCGCGACAAGCTGCGCGACGAGTGGGCCGCGCTGCAGGCCGCGCACGCCCAAAGACACGACAGGTCCGCTGCAACTTGTAGAATACATATTGCGCATCGGAAAAAATCGTAGTGACTGAAAATGAACATGTAATGGGAAAACGTGTCTCTTATCTACTTCCTTGTATGAACCCAGGTTCATGCCACACATCCTAAAAATAAGCCATATTACGTCTGTGGTTAGGTTTTCAAATCAAATATCATTTAATTCAAATTAAGCTACTAAAATCAACACTTAAGTTTACAAGAGATAGTCCCCCAAAACGCCCGCCTTTCGCCACTTCCTCGTAGCTGGGCAGAAGAACTGGCTGTACAAACTCCCCAGCAACATATCTATCTGTTAAGTTAAGAGAATCATATATTATACAAAAGTAAAAATCCAATAAGTTTAAGTTAAGTGGCTATAAGTGGCTAAGTTAACTGTTTAAATAAAGTGAATAAAATGCATTTGTACCGGCACAGGTGGAGCGCGTGCCAGGCGGAGTGGGCGCGCCTGTACGCCATGCTGGAGGCGTGCGGCGAGTGGCTGGACGCGACCGAGCGCCAGCTGGAGGCCGCGCGGGACCCCGACCTGCCCTTCAAGGACCTCAAGCAGAAAGTCCGAGATCTCGATAACCAGGTTATTTAATTTTCACAATCGATAAGGCCTTTGAAACTGCCTTGGTACTCATCCTTGTCGATAGTCTAGAATCCCAAGGTATAAGAGGTAATGTTCTTGATAATTTTCATAACTATCTAGCGGAATGAATACACTCTGTTAAGCTTGGTGCCTTGGCAGCAATAACCAGTTTGTCAGCTACGGTGTGCCTCAAGGTAGCGTGCTAGGTCCAACATTGTTCTTGATCTACTTAAACAACTTAAATGCATGTTGGCTCTGTCCCATACTACAATCTTGTCATATGCCGATGACACAGCACTGCTCATAGATGGTCCGAATTGGGAGCAGGCTAAGAGTTATGCGGAAGACACTTTTTGGAATTGTTATGAATTGGCTATCTGGCTACGTTTCGGCGACTTCTTTGGGGAAACTGAAGTTATGCTGACAAACAACTACCGGAAACATTATGAATGACGGGACGATGGACGTGTGTCCTGACGTCACGCAGTCAGTATGAGATGGTCGGTGTGTGCAGATGTCGTCCCGCGCGGCGGGAGATGCTGTCAGGAGGGCTGTCGGTAACATGCCTCCTGACGTCACGCAGTCAGTATGAGATGGTCGGTGTGTGCAGATGTCGTCCCGCGCGGCCGGCGTGGCGGCGGCGCGCGCGGCGGGAGATGCTGTCAGGAGGGCTGTCGGTAACATGCCTCCTGACGTCACGCAGTCAGTATGAGATGGTCGGTGTGTGCAGATGTCGTCCCGCGCGGCCGGCGTGGCGGCGGCGCGCGCGGCGGGAGATGCTGTCAGGAGGGCTGTCGGTAACATGCCTCCTGACGTCACGCAGTCAGTATGAGATGGTCGGTGTGTGCAGATGTCGTCCCGCGCGGCCGGCGTGGCGGCGGCGCGCGCGGCGGGAGATGCTGTCAGGAGGGCTGTCGGTAACATGCCTCCTGACGTCACGCAGTCAGTATGAGATGGTCGGTGTGTGCAGATGTCGTCCCGCGCGGCCGGCGTGGCGGCGGCGCGCGCGGCGGGAGATGCTGTCAGGAGGGCTGTCGGTAACATGCCTCCTGACGTCACGCAGTCAGTATGAGATGGTCGGTGTGTGCAGATGTCGTCCCGCGCGGCGGGAGATGCTGTCAGGAGGGCTGTCGGTAACATGCCTCCTGACGTCACGCAGTCAGTATGAGATGGTCGGTGTGTGCAGATGTCGTCCCGCGCGGCCGGCGTGGCGGCGGCGCGCGCGGCGGGAGATGCTGTCAGGAGGGCTGTCGGTAACATGCCTCCTGACGTCACGCAGTCAGTATGAGATGGTCGGTGTGTGCAGATGTCGTCCCGCGCGGCCGGCGTGGCGGCGGCGCGCGCGGCGGGAGATGCTGTCAGGAGGGCTGTCGGTAACATGCCTCCTGACGTCACGCAGTCAGTATGAGATGGTCGGTGTGTGCAGATGTCGTCCCGCGCGGCCGGCGTGGCGGCGGCGCGCGCGGCGGGAGATGCTGTCAGGAGGGCTGTCGGTAACATGCCTCCTGACGTCACGCAGTCAGTATGAGATGGTCGGTGTGTGCAGATGTCGTCCCGCGCGGCCGGCGTGGCGGCGGCGCGCGCGGCGGGAGATGCTGTCAGGAGGGCTGTCGGTAACATGCCTCCTGACGTCACGCAGTCAGTATGAGATGGTCGGTGTGTGCAGATGTCGTCCCGCGCGGCCGGCGTGGCGGCGGCGCGCGCGGCGGGAGATGCTGTCAGGAGGGCTGTCGGTAACATGCCTCCTGACGTCACGCAGTCAGTATGAGATGGTCGGTGTGTGCAGATGTCGTCCCGCGCGGCCGGCGTGGCGGCGGCGCGCGCGGCGGGAGATGCTGTCAGGAGGGCTGTCGGTAACATGCCTCCTGACGTCACGCAGTCAGTATGAGATGGTCGGTGTGTGCAGATGTCGTCCCGCGCGGCCGGCGTGGCGGCGGCGCGCGCGGCGGGAGATGCTGTCAGGAGGGCTGTCGGTAACATGCCTCCTGACGTCACGCAGTCAGTATGAGATGGTCGGTGTGTGCAGATGTCGTCCCGCGCGGCCGGCGTGGCGGCGGCGCGCGCGGCGGGAGATGCTGTCAGGAGGGCTGTCGGTAACATGCCTCCTGACGTCACGCAGTCAGTATGAGATGGTCGGTGTGTGCAGATGTCGTCCCGCGCGGCCGGCGTGGCGGCGGCGCGCGCGGCGGGAGATGCTGTCAGGAGGGCTGTCGGTAACATGCCTCCTGACGTCACGCAGTCAGTATGAGATGGTCGGTGTGTGCAGATGTCGTCCCGCGCGGCCGGCGTGGCGGCGGCGCGCGCGGCGGGAGATGCTGTCAGGAGGGCTGTCGGTAACATGCCTCCTGACGTCACGCAGTCAGTATGAGATGGTCGGTGTGTGCAGATGTCGTCCCGCGCGGCCGGCGTGGCGGCGGCGCGCGCGGCGGGAGATGCTGTCAGGAGGGCTGTCGGTAACATGCCTCCTGACGTCACGCAGTCAGTATGAGATGGTCGGTGTGTGCAGATGTCGTCCCGCGCGGCCGGCGTGGCGGCGGCGCGCGCGGCGGGAGATGCTGTCAGGAGGGCTGTCGGTAACATGCCTCCTGACGTCACGCAGTCAGTATGAGATGGTCGGTGTGTGCAGATGTCGTCCCGCGCGGCGGGAGATGCTGTCAGGAGGGCTGTCGGTAACATGCCTCCTGACGTCACGCAGTCAGTATGAGATGGTCGGTGTGTGCAGATGTCGTCCCGCGCGGCCGGCGTGGCGGCGGCGCGCGCGGCGGGAGATGCTGTCAGGAGGGCTGTCGGTAACATGCCTCCTGACGTCACGCAGTCAGTATGAGATGGTCGGTGTGTGCAGATGTCGTCCCGCGCGGCCGGCGTGGCGGCGGCGCGCGCGGCGGGAGATGCTGTCAGGAGGGCTGTCGGTAACATGCCTCCTGACGTCACGCAGTCAGTATGAGATGGTCGGTGTGTGCAGATGTCGTCCCGCGCGGCGGGAGATGCTGTCAGGAGGGCTGTCGGTAACATGCCTCCTGACGTCACGCAGTCAGTATGAGATGGTCGGTGTGTGCAGATGTCGTCCCGCGCGGCCGGCGTGGCGGCGGCGCGCGCGGCGGGAGATGCTGTCAGGAGGGCTGTCGGTAACATGCCTCCTGACGTCACGCAGTCAGTATGAGATGGTCGGTGTGTGCAGATGTCGTCCCGCGCGGCCGGCGTGGCGGCGGCGCGCGCGGCGGGAGATGCTGTCAGGAGGGCTGTCGGTAACATGCCTCCTGACGTCACGCAGTCAGTATGAGATGGTCGGTGTGTGCAGATGTCGTCCCGCGCGGCGGGAGATGCTGTCAGGAGGGCTGTCGGTAACATGCCTCCTGACGTCACGCAGTCAGTATGAGATGGTCGGTGTGTGCAGATGTCGTCCCGCGCGGCCGGCGTGGCGGCGGCGCGCGCGGCGGGAGATGCTGTCAGGAGGGCTGTCGGTAACATGCCTCCTGACGTCACGCAGTCAGTATGAGATGGTCGGTGTGTGCAGATGTCGTCCCGCGCGGCCGGCGTGGCGGCGGCGCGCGCGGCGGGAGATGCTGTCAGGAGGGCTGTCGGTAACATGCCTCCTGACGTCACGCAGTCAGTATGAGATGGTCGGTGTGTGCAGATGTCGTCCCGCGCGGCGGGAGATGCTGTCAGGAGGGCTGTCGGTAACATGCCTCCTGACGTCACGCAGTCAGTATGAGATGGTCGGTGTGTGCAGATGTCGTCCCGCGCGGCCGGCGTGACGGCGGCGCGCGCGGCGGGGCGTGGCGTGGTGTCGGCGTGCGGGGCTCCGCTGGCGTGCGAGGTGCAGGACCAGCTGGAGCTGCTCAACGAGCGCTGGTACGCCGCGCAAGCCGCCATACAGCAGCTCAACGACAAGTGAGTGCATATTACCCACTTATGTATTACAGCCCTAACTGACTGAGAATATACATTGATCCCAAAAAATTCACCTTTAATGTTTTTTTCGGTATGTTTCAATATCGACGCGTGTGAATACACGCGTCCGAGAAGTTTTGACAGCTACATTAATTTGACCCTGTATTGTGGAAACGTGGGCCTGCTAACGGATAACAATAACGCGATGTGTACCGTCCAGGATCAGCTCAGTGGAGACTCATAACGTGGTGGCGGAAGGCGGCGCGGCGTGGGCGGCGGGTGCGCGCGCGCAGCTGCGGCGCGTGCGCGAGCTGCTGCACACCACGAGCGCCAACGTGGCCGACCGCACGTGCCTCGCCATCCGGCTCAGCCTCGTCAAGGTACGTTCTCGACACATGCATTTATATGCCGACCTTATATTTAGCAGCGGCAGCTCCGGAAGCCTCGAAAAAGCCCCTGGACAACACTTAAATATGTGACTGTTAAATGGCGTTCCTATTCAGAGAATATGAAAGACTTTTTTTGTTAAGTGGTGGAGAATAGTTATTAGTTTACCTAGTTTATAGTGGTCTCCCTTTTCCCAAAGTTTTTTTTATCTATTAGGGGTTAAAGTATGAAATTGCCGATTTATACTAAAAAACTGAAACTTGTTTTTTTTTAAATTTAACATAATTATCTATTTAATCAAAATAATTACCATTATTATCTAAACATTGCTGCCATCTATTAGGAAGGTCATTTATGCCTTTACGATAGAACTCTGGTGGTCTAGATTCGACAAACTGTTTGAAAGCATTCTGTACTGCCTTCTGAGAAGAAACTTTTTATCACGTAAAAAATTGTCCAAATCAGGAAAGAATTGGCAGTCCGTTGGAGCAAGGTCTGGCGAATACGGAAGGTGACGAATGGTTTCTAATTGCAGTTCCTGTAGAGTTAAAACGGTTCCTCGTGCTGTATGAGGACTCGCGTTATCATGAGAAATAATGGTGAAGATCGATTCATGAGTCGGGGCTGTTTCGCTGCTAGTTTTGCTATCATTGTTCGGAGTTCGGCACAGTAGAATCTGCCGTTATTGCTGGACCAGATCGGAGAAAGCTGTAGTGAATAGCACCAGGCTGAGACCACCAAACAGTTACCATTACCTTTTAATTGGTAAGCTTTGCTTTAGGACACTTTTGCGGCGTTTGACCTGGGGTCGGCCATTGCATTTTTTGCTTGCGGTTATCGTAAAGAATCCACTTTTCATCGCATGTCACAATTCGATCCAATATTCCTTCATATCTGTATCGATTCAACAAGGCACAAGTTTCAACACCCGTTTCTATCTGCAGATCACACAAATCATGAGGCACCCATTTTTTATTTTATTGATTTGACGCAAGTGAGTCAATAATGTTGGTAAGGTAACGTTAAACCATGCCGCTAATTTCTGGGTAGTTTGGCTCGGATCGATGGTGACCGACCTGTGGGCGGTCTTCCCCGTGGTTCGTTCTTCAAATCAAAGTTTCCATCACGAAAGCGTTTAAACCAAGATCGCACGGTGTGTTCATTAGGAGTCCCCTCAAACGCAACATTGATATTGCGAGCTGTTGCTGCGGCGTTAGTTCCGCGTCGGAACTCGTATTCAAAAATCACTCGAAAAATCTCAAACCATGAAGGTTCTATGTCAATTCGAAGTACCCATTACAATAAAACGGCAATTTCATACTTTAACCCCTATTATTTATTAAGTCCGAAGTAACTTTTTCACAAAATGCGCAACGGCACTTTTTCTAGCTCGTGGATTGGACTTGTACTTATGCAAACGCAATAAATTATACATATCGATATACTAATAATATTAAGCTGAAGAGTTTGTTTGGTTGAACGCGCTAATGCTTAGGAACTGCTGGTTCGTATTCAATTTTTTTTTTGTGTTGGAGATCCCATTTACCAGGCTAAATAAGTATAGGCTATATAACACCACGTTACGACCAATAGGAGCGGATCAGACGGAGTGGCGCGGGTCAGCTAGTATAGTTATATCTCTCAATAATTTGGCCTCAGAATTTTGGAAATATGTGGAATATCTACAAAAAAAATCCTTTTCAAAAACATATAACTACTAAAAACGCTCAGAAATAAGCTGTTATTTTCTCCTTGCGTAAAATGAATAACAAAATATCAAATATAAAAAAAAAACAAATCAAACAACTTAATTACAGCTACCAAATTGCTACATAACGCGATGCGTCGGCTGCTTGAACTCAGTACCTCAATACAACTCGATTGTCTTCGAATACACAAGATTTTTTTTTTGCTAAAAATTATACCACTTACAATACTACCACGCAACACATTGGTATTACTCGCTGCTACGTTTATCAATAACAGTGTATTTCTGTGCAAAAAATACAATTATAATGTGTATTGGTCCGGCTAGGCGGGTAGGCAGCTAGGCGGCTCCTCGCCATAAATCACAGGCACGCGTTAGGCTCGTTGCCTGCTACGGCGCTCTACAGCGCGACGTATCGCCCAGTGCAGCGCTGGCACCCGGCCAAGGCAGACCATACGTGCCGCTGTGGGGGAAAACTTACTTTACGTACTAGCACGTAAGAATCACAGTCAAACGTCACCGCTATTGCACGGCAATGCAGTTCCCCGCATATACTCGTACACAAACCATTGCTGCCAGGCAACTTTAAATCTGTCGCCACGTGTTAGTTGGTGTTGCTGGTGTCGTGTATTCGCAGATTCGTTTCGCTTCCTAGTTTGCTGTTGTTTTGGTAAAGGACAAAGGCCCGTTAGATCTATACACAGTATCCGCTTTCAAGTGTGGAAAATGAGGGAGTCCGCATTTATTGGCTCATCTGCGAGCAGAGCAACAATGAAAAATATTGCGAAAACGGGGAAAGAGCAGCAATGAAAAATATTGCGAAAACGGGGAAAATGTGACAGCTAGTATTATTATTCAATGCTGGATTCAATATGCATGCATGTATGCATGTATAATATGCTTGATGTTGAACCAAGACGTGGATTTTTGTTTCGGCTTTCTAAAAGGGCCATATGTATTTTGGATCCTCATTTATAATATTGTGATGTGTCCACGTTGCATGATCAGTATGTCGTGGCATATCCTCATGTTTGGCGCCTGCAAAAGCCTCAGAGTACTGAGTACTTCGCGGTTGGGGATCGTAGGTGATGCTGCACTCACGTCGCATACGAACGCTGGCGTCGAGCCAGGCGCACCGTCATGCTGTGTAGTGTAGTGCTGTAGTGTAACCTAGCCATGTAATCAAGGGGATCTGAGACCAGAAATTACTCATAACGTACGAATATGCACTAAAAAGCTTTTATGAAAACTATTCTTTTTCGTTTTTATTTACTCCAAGGTTTATTATATTTGTTTAAGTGCATTTTTATAAAACCTTTTTTGTTTTGAAAAGGGTATGCAATTAATTGGAGCATCTTAATGTAAGCGAATAAGAATTTGGTATATCTCAGCCTAACACTTCGAGCAAAATCAGGTGTGATGTTAGTATGTTATTGGATTCGTTTTATTAAGTGTTTAGGGGCGCAGTACTCTAGCGCGTGCACCGCGAGCGCACACCCCTCTCCGCGTAAAAATACGCGCCGCGGATATTTACAGCGCGCGCTAAGAATAGAACCATGTTTGTTTGGGTTTTAAAAATACGCGCGCGACGGGGATGCTCTGTCGATTCTTACTATGCATTACATGATTGAAGGAAATTTAAAAAAAACAGTATTTGTAAATACTTATGAAGTTATGATATTGCATTTAGCGCGCAGACTTGATTGCATCACAGTTCGATGTAAACAATAATATTTAGTGGCGCAAGTTTTGATAACTGTCAACACGGAGCTATTCCTGTTTTATGTGACGTACGCTTATGAGGTGATATTTAGATGGCTGCAATAAAGATGGCACGCATCTTATACTACTTGGTTAACGTACACTCCTGGAACTACTTTGGAACTCGGAATGGGACATTCATCAGATTTTGGTAGTTAACATCAATATTTTAGACGTCTATGTTCTTCTAATACTAATTAGACGATCATTAAAAATAATGTCTATACAAGTAGTTAATAACTTTCTTGTAGATGAATCTGTTTGCCGCCTTTCAGTTTTAATAAATTCTTCATAACAATACTCATGCTTATTAAGTTTCATTAAAATCGGTTCAGTCATTTCGGAAAATAAGGACTTGAAATTGTGTATGGAATGCCGCAAGACGTAAACGCTCTCAAGAGAGTGGTGTAGGTCGGGAGAGCATCGATTTCGTTGGCTGACGAGGTCGTCACTCATCGGACCGCATTAGCGGCCAAACTGCGTCATTACAGCACTAAACTTGTTGTTGAAATTGATGTTATGAGGTCAAGGCTCTCTTGAGTCTCGTGGGGGATAACACGCCATGGGGACTTCTCAGCGGGACGCGTGTGTGACCCAGCACTGAGCGACTGCACTTGCACCATTTTCTGTTAATCTTCAGGCTCTTTGTAATATGCTTTAGCTAACAAATTATTCGTCCTTAAAGCGACGAAGCATCCGATCCGGCTCTCTGAGAGTTCTTTATTCACATAGCTAGAGCGAAAGTACATTTAAATATGTAAGAAACATTTTGAAGTTTACATGGAACTCGTACTTACAGAATAAGCGTCAGCCTTCCTCGGAAACTGCGTTAAAATCAAATACGATTCTGAGCTGAAACACACACAGCTTTATAGATTTGTGTCATCAGTGAAGCACTTTGTTAGGTTACCGAGAAGTGTCCCTATAAGGAAGCGAACTGATAGTTAGCAGACCTGGGTGGATCGCGGCGGCATCGCGGCTATTTCTGAATCTATGAAAATATTCGTGTCCCATCGCGCCGGCGCCCACTTGCGGAAAGACGTAAGAGTTGCGTGAGCCGCGCACAGATATAGATCTACTAGTAATCGGTGTAATGTTTACATTGGTATCGGCAGCGTCTGCCGGTTTATATCGAAATGAAATATGTGCGGTGTCGAGGCGGGCTTAGTTCCACGGCGGGCACTTCCGCGAGCGTGCGTCGCGAGTAGCGTCGCGCCGCGATACTCTGCGGTGTACACGATATTCCGCGCTCGTGTTTATCGGTGCGTTGTGTGTGACGTACAATACGTCCGCGAGTGACGAATGTTCTCACTGTGACCTGTTCATATGTGTTGATTGACGATTGTTTAGCTTGGCGGAGTGACCTGACCGCCGCGCCGCTGCATTTGTATCTAGGTACATCTTAGACAGTAATAACTAGACATCGGTTTCTAAGCTAAAACGCTATTCTTATACCATTATTTCAATTGTAGTACTTGTGCATTCAGTCGTTAAATGTGTTAAGAGCGTTGCGTTACGCTGTTCTATACAATATTTTGTAAGGAATAAAGCATGTATCAACTGCACCGGCCACGGCCTGCTTTAAGAGATTTCTGCGTAAATGGCGCCATATGTCAAGTTTTATCCAGCATCGTAGAGTCTTTTACAGTCTGCAAAAAAATTGCTCTAGCAAATCAAGAAAAATATTTAATTATGTAGTGTGACAACATTACAACATTAAATACCTATATAATATGTTGTGCTTTATTAGTGCATATTTCGTCCATTTTACTCCATATTTGTATGCATATTTTGGCATTTTGATAGTCTATATAATAGATTCGATTGCATGATTTTTTGTGACAGAAAGACGTAAATCTTTTGTCATTCATTAATACTTATTCGCAATCTTTCAAAAGCACACTTATTTGGATATTGTTATTAACATTTACTATGGAAGCATATCAAAAATAACGTAAAGTAAATGAGTCGTTTCTATAATTTTTTTGGGAAAGATTGCATTTTTGTATAAAACTACACATATTTCAAAGTCCCCTGAAGGTTTACCGCTGCATTCAAATTCAGCTGTATAGTGTAGTGAGGTCTGTCGGTACTCACAGGCCCTGTGCGACCGCAGTTTTCCGAAATTTATTGTAGTTTTTGTGTGGGACGCTGCTTCGTGATCCTTGCCAACGGGGTTACCTGTGGAACTGTGTGAGTCAATATGCATAGCTACTAGATACATTTCAATCTCATTCAGGTCTTGACACATTACCAGCAATCAGTTGAAAGTAGTTACTGGTTCAGAAGCTGTACATGTTATAGCGGCACCTGCGAGGTCCCGGCAATAGGTTCCGCAGTTTATGTTGAGTCCGGTGCTGCCGCCTCGCTCGGTGTAGTGGATGGCGCCGGCGTGTCTTTAGATATGTAAATAGCAGCAACGAGAGCAGTCTGCACGTGCAGCCTCTTCGCCATCATTGCAGTCGCATGGCTAGCAGATGCTCTCGCTACTCGATAGCCGCAATACATGCTGTTAAGGAGGAAGCGACACAGTTGCCTGCGAAATTGAATTTTTCTTACGTGTTTTGCAATTTGCCGGTCAATGTCTGGCTTTATGGTGTACAAAATATGATACACGACCGTAACAAATATACGGTTTTGCTGAGTTATAATCACTAACCCCATTTTATGACTTTTTCATAAAATAGTCATGAGGAAAGTTTCAGTCGTGAGGAAAGTTTTGATATATGAATGTGGATGGGTATAAGGGTAGAGGAAGACCAAAGAAACGATGGATGGACTGTGTGAAGGATGATATGGCAAGAAAGGAGGTATCTCAAGAGACAAGATGACAAGTAATAGAGAAGTATGGAAGAAGAAGACATGCTGCGCTGACCCCAAATAAATTGGGATAAGGGCAAGAGAATGATGATGATGAGTCATAAAATGGGATTAAATGAACTTAAGAAGGTTGTATTGATGATTTAAATAATTATGATTCTGTAAAGCCATATTTGTTACGAGCGCGTATCATATAATATTTTAATCAGCTCACAGCCTAATACTGCCGTGAAAATTGCAGTGACAAGTGTAAAACACGGGCGTGCTAAAATTAACAAAAAGGTCCTCATACTCAATATTTATGTGATCTCCCAATACAAATGACGTTATTCAATGCAAAGTTGCAAATCTCCAATCTTCCTGATGAGATGTTTTCAGTTCAGTGTAGTGTAAGCAAAGTAATGTTAATTTCACAAGTCAGCTGCGACCTCGCACACCTGTTCAGAGCGTCTGTGAGTAGTGTGTGTCCCTCACGACACGTGCGTATTGCCGTGTCGCCGTGTCGACGTACCGCACCGTGTCGCGTCACATACTTGTGCACAGGTGCGCCGGTCTGGCGTGTCAGCGTCTCTAGCTAATATGCTCATATGGGACTTATTTATTGTCTTGTTACTTTCTACAGCCTATAACGTTGTGGTAATATACTATAACTACACTTACTGTAAGCGTGGTTGCGGAGCGTCAATTCAGCGGTTAATTCTTTCGTTAGATTGATCTCTATATGTAAACACCCTCTCAGTCGCATGAGATGTGTCTGATCTAGACAGGCAACAGGCTCCAGCTCCGAGGTACCTTCAGTATACTCAGTATTGAACCTGACTGTAATACGTATCGTTAGGCAGTTCGGCAGTCGCACATTTCCGCAGTGTAGCGCTAATGTGACTTAACGACGTTATCAAACGCGCGCTCGACGATGTCGCACACTGTTTCATGTCTTTAATGTTGAATGTCATACATTCTTTGTTATATGATATTTTATTAGTACTTACTAGCTTTTAACGAAAATGATCTTAAAATCTGTCCGGGTATTTCTTAAATAATGTTTGATTTAAAAATCCGGCACCATAAAGCTACAACACGACTACAACAGTTTTGTCTTCAGTCATGTCATCACTGAGTTCTAGATCAAATACACATTTCGTCATTGATTCTTCAACCTGTTGATATCAATGCTCTCCTTATTTTAATATGTCCTATGAGAAAACAACGTAAAATGGTACAATAAGGTATTTAAACACTGTTTTAAACTTTCACGGTTTTAATTTGAACTTATACTATCATTTACGGGAATAACTTCCATGATTATCTATTGTTTTGAGTTCTTGAAATAAATAACTAGGAGCAGACAAATCTTTCTACCCTCTTTTTTTTCTTTTGGTACGCGAACCACTGCCACTCGATTATTTTTTTTCCACCCGCCCGCATTCTCCAGTCATCCCGCGATCATGGCGCTTGCAACAGCGTCGAAATATCGACAACTCTAAACAATCAATAATCATGGAAGATTTCCCCGTAAGTGCTAGAATAATAAGGTATTTGATATGTAAACTCACAGATATAGAGACTATAGACTACAGAGAAGATCTCGTCTCATTTGATACAGACCTGTAAATAGCGCAGTGGTCGTACGTAAATCAACACCTTGAATTACAACGCGCGTACATTCACATGTTCATGTTTCATGTGAACATCGGTTATATTTAGTAGTCTGCCTCTATATGAACAGATATTGCAACTGAATGGGAACTGGTAAAGCAGTGAGTTGATGCAATTCACGTTACTCTTTATAAAGCTGACGTTATTGAATAAGCTGCTACGACAGCGACAGCGACTGCGGTGGCGGCGGCGAGCGAGGCGTTGAAGCAGATGTTTTACAGTTTACATCCTATTTTATGCGTTTGATATTGTCTTAGTGCCAGTTAAATGTCTTACGAAGCGACACTATAACAACTGATTTGATAATTGCTACCCCACGGAGCAACTTGATAGCACAACTAGTTGTGTGCTGGGAAACGCTATTTCAATATTCTTCCCCATGGTGCAACCCGATGTCGCTTAAATTTTTTATAGAAATAAATAATATTTTATTGAGTCCTTTCCGACCAACTACTCGATTAGGAGGTATTCTAACCAGCGCACACAAAAGTGTGATCACAGTTAGATTCAATGTGTACTTCACACGTTGACTATTTAAAAACATTGGTAGAAAAGAAAGAAAGAAAAATATTTAAGTAGTTAATAGTTAAAAATAGATAAGAAAAAAAAAGTCACAATTTTATTATTTCTATCTCGTTTTGAGAGGAACGCTAAAATCGTTACATTGGCCCATCAGAAAGTTCTAGGCTTGCATACATTTAAGGTGGTATTGATCAGGTTGCTAGATCAATATGCTAGTCAGAAACCAAAATGAAATTGGACAAAACCTGCTTGTCATAAAAAGTACTAATGTCTAGCAGTTACATACAGTCATAATATATGTGACACGAATAATTGAAACGCCATCTTGAATTTATGCAAGCCTAGTACTTAGATAAAAGGATCTGTAAAAAAATATAACTATCTTTGTTTTTCAATTGTCAATGTGTACCTAGCTCTCTTAACTGTGATCACACTTTTCTTTGCGCTGTCTAGACTACCTCATACCTCCTAATCGAGTAATTGGTCGGAAGGGGCTTAATAAAATATTATTATTTATTTCTATAAAAATATAAAACGACACATTGGGTTGTGCCGTGGGAAAGGATTATTAAAATAGCGTTCGCCACCACACAACTAGTTGTGCCGTCCAGTTGCTCCGTGGGGAAGCTGTCGATTTGATAACAGAAATTGGAAACTGCTTAAATTAGGACTAAATAATTGCAGTTTTATAATTTAATTTTAAGTTTTGCATGCTAAATGAAGCACCCGAAATATGTAGGACCATTAAGACCTTAGGAGACTATTTTATTTGAAGAAGGGACTATTGTTTTTGTTCGAGCTTGGGTTAAGGTGTTTGTTTGTTTATGAAGGCATTCATGTTTGGGTTCTTCCGCAGGCTCGCGAAGAGGAGCTGGCCAGCAAGCTGAAGGACATGGAGGTGCTGCGCAAGAACAAGCAGCTACCCAAGGGCGAGCAGACCGCGCAGCTGCAAGCTGACCTCGAAAAGGTAAGCAGAGGTGACCAGCAGGACACCCACAGTTCGTCAGTTATGTTAAGTTTCATGTGATAGGGAGCTAGACGATAGCCTTCAACTGGGTGTAATTCTAAACTTCGGGCTAGTACTGAAAAATTCGTTATGTATAAACCCAATAACAAATTGCTTGGTTCGGTAATTGAAGCCAGGACCTCTTACTCAGCAGTAGCGCTTGCGACCGCTACACTAACGGACACTGCACATGGGATGTTTCATAGGATTCGATCTGAAGTATTGAAGAAAATATATCTGTATCATGTGTTTTGATCGGTCCGAGAGGCACATCGGAATTACAAATGTTTTTTTGTATGAGACATAAAATGTCCGAGACTTTACGAGTTAGTTCTGGTAGATAGACGGTAGATTGTAGATTAATATTATGATAGATAACCAATTACCAATGCCAGTTACCAGATACTAGTTACGACCAATGTACGAGAAGTTTAAATAAATAAATAGATGGGAAGTTTAAATAAATAAATAGATGGGAGATTTAAATTTCTTTCATGAGTGTACAGCTACTCGCCATATATTTTCGTTGGTGGACGAGGTCATTGGCACCGCGACGTCAGCGTGACGCGCGACGTGTGACGCCCACGTCGCGTGACGTACACACATGTACTGATCTTTAAGATAATTTGCGGCCGATGTGCGGCTTTCGTTTGTAACTTTTACGATCCAATAGTCTCAGGTTTTAACGACAGAGATCGCTACATCTAGCGTTCCATCGCTACAGCTACAAAATTGTCCCGGCATCGCATGATTGTGCCATTCCGTTGACTAAGTACACAATATTCGCTGATGCGCTGTAATGTTTGAGCACACGTCTGTCATAACTAGCGCGGAGCAGACGAGAGCGACGCTAGACTAAACAGCCCTCCAGCCGAGAGGGGCTGAGGGCAATCGTGTCGGCGGCAGCGCCCGCACTCTGCACTCAGTACATGTGTACAGAAGGCCAGCTAAACGTAGACAACGAGCGTAGAACGCAAGCTGCCATGTCAAATAAACGCCAGTGCGCACGCGCGCTTCTGCTCACTGAACTTAAACACGTATTTGCGTGCCTGTGTTTGCGCTCCTTGTATAGAGCTGACCTTCTATACTTTTCTGTTTCGTGGCCACACACTTCACTCCATACCCGAGTCTTTTTTTTTTTTTTTTTTTTTTCGGATGGGAAATCATCAAATGACTTCTTCCGCTCTGGGCGGAGCGGAAGGGAGTGTCAGACTTGACTGACTAAAACCCATCCATGTTCCTTCTTAGCCCTTTGCGTTCCAGGGGCACGGTATCTCTTTCGAACAACCCGCAGCCCTGGCAGGCATCGGCCCTCTCGGACCCCTTCCGATTTGCTGACATCTCCTTGAGGCGCGCGTGGAACACGAACGCGCCGTCGGCACGGTCTGTCGTCATAAGACGGACGGACGGTGAGCTAGCCCATTACTCACCGTCCACAGGCCCGCGCCTACGGTGGCCGGAGGCCACTGGTTGCCCCCCGACGCCGTCTCCCGCGGCGGCTGGGACGTGAGGTTGTCTCCCTCTCACGTTCCGCCACCTCCTTCGCTAGCATGCTACCTAAGTCACATAAAAAATAACCCGGATACCCGAGTCTTCGGGTTATTTTTTATGTGACTTAGGTAGCTAATCAATATGTTACTGTCGATGAGCAAATATTCTGATGATATTTGTTTTGCTGTTGTATGGCTGCGTCAACACTCGTTCTTAGCGCAGTGATCCTTAGCACTACAACTTACAAAACACAAGGTCCGTCTGTCCGCGCGTGTGTCGCAGGCCGTGTGGCGTATGTGTGGCGTGTGCGTGCTCGGCATACCATTAGCGACGCTCGGGGAGACGTATCGATCTACAAGCCGTGACGCGGGAAAAACTGGCTAATGCGAGTCAGCTATTGGGGGTTCCGCATAAAGAACTGTTCACTTGAACCGAAATATCATTAAGAGATTTTTGTTAAAATTAGATTGAATTGCCACGATTAGAACGACAACATTACTTAAGGTATTTCCCCGAAGCACCTTCCGCTCTAAACTCAATATTTGACACAATGGGTTGGCTTGCCTTGTGTACACGATAAAGGCCGAACTCCACCGAAGCGGGGACGAGACGACAGGAGAAATGTGTTGTAAACAACCAATAGAATGTCGTTATTCACACTTCTTGTCTCAGCATAGCTTTGCTGGAAACGGTTGAGCAAAGTAAAAATGTCCCGTAATGGTTTAAAGCAGCGGAGACGAAAATAGACGTGAGCGGCGTGCCGCTTTGCAGAGTGGAGGAGAGACCTCCGCTTTGCACACCTCGGCACTGATTCGGTGGATACAGCTTACCTTTTACGCATCTCCTCTCCTCAACGCTCCACACATCTCCGCTCGTCTAGAGATCTTAGTTAAAATAAAACGATACGACGATGGTATTGTATCGTTTGGTACTGGTTAAAACCAGTACCAATAATTGTTGACAAGACAAAACAAATACGCACGAAACAGAAGTCTGGGTTTCCGTCCCTGTCGGTGGCTTACGGAACCATAAAATTGTGTCGAAAGCGCCTCCTTCTTTTGTGGTGTTAGTAAAAAAGTCACCTATTACTATTCTTATACTATTATTATCATAAGCTTGATAATAATCTTGATAATTTCTTACAAATTATATAATTATTGTAAGTTAGTTAAGACATCTAGATGTAAACCCATACCTGAAACCTCAATTGAAATGGCATCCACAGATGATGAAGATATCCCTGCTCCTCGACTCCGAATCTCCTAATATCCACAAAAATCTGCATTTCCCTTCTCCGTCAACTTACCTTTCACCCGTAAGTTTCCTCCTAATCGGGGGGCTGTTACATCCTTCCTCTGTACTCCTTCTGGCTTACTCAGCAGTCTATACTGCATCCTAGCTGCTGA
Source organism: Cerastis rubricosa (assembly GCA_949152445.1). Taxonomy (NCBI): domain Eukaryota; kingdom Metazoa; phylum Arthropoda; class Insecta; order Lepidoptera; family Noctuidae; genus Cerastis; species Cerastis rubricosa. The sequence goes on from OX424547.1 coordinate 320,371, forward strand.
CGCAGCACCCTAACATTCCTATCTCACCTTCCTCTCAATCCAGCACGCTAGTCGTCTCCCAACCATCCTACCGTGCACTTGTATCTTGCACTCGTGTTTTTATTCCGTATGGTGTCGGACGTAAAGAATAGCACCATCCCATGTCTTCCCATGGGTGTCGTAAGAGGCGACTAAGGGATTTGCCAGAGAATGGGCAGCAGCGTTTTCAGTGCTTTTGTAACAACCGTACTGCGATCGCCAACCCGCCTGCCAAGCGTGGCGATTATGGCAAAACCCCCCAAGATGTCAATGTGGCGACACTTGGGGGAGGCCTATGTCCAGCAGTGGACGTCTTTTGGGCTGAAATGATGATGATGATGATGTTTTTATTCCTAATATAAAGTTAGTTTAGCATCTCGTGGTTTCTTTTTTAAAAACCTAATCCGGAACCCGGTTATAACAGTACCATACCTACACCGTGGAGGGTATCGTAGTGGATTGTGTAGCTAACACGACTATTTCGATGGTTCGTCATGTACTTGCTAACGACAGGAGGTATTCCTATAAATAGCTCATCATTCATGATAGTGGATGTCACGTCCGGTCCAATTCGCGTTGCGTCCGGCCTTTGATTAGCTGATGTGTAAAAACCCTCAGTTACAACGACCAGTCGACTCAAATGGAAATACGTAGACGTAGATGTAAACCTCAATTTGTCGGCTACATGAATTTGTGCTGGAACCATCTTAGACACGCACTCTACGCATTGTTTCAAAAACAAGTTGCATCAAATTCATTGCGCCACTATTAACAACATTTAATATAAGGCGTTACGACTTCGACTGGTTTTATAAAATCAGAGCTCAATCAAAATCTCCTAGTCTGCTTGTAGTGTTATTTGGCTTAAAGAGATCCATGAGAGCTCAGATTCAGTTTGTGCAAGTTTTCTCCAAAACTTGTTGCAGAGTTGACAGCAACTGCGAACAATAAGTAAACGTGCAAGCGTGAAGTAGGACAGACGCGGAGTGGTCGCGGTGGAGCGACAAATACGCGGAGAGTTGGCGACTTGTTACTGAGAGCGAGCACTGTTGCTAACCACTGCCTGTGGACGGCGGGGCGTGCGGCGGCGGTTCGGGATGTCTCAACAATATTAGTGTGAATTCTAGATACGTTGAACTTTAAACATTGAAGTTCACTAATCAGATAGTGGGGTCAGTCATCATTGTAGCAGGATAATATTGATTGGCGTTTAAATTGCCTTGCAGTAAGTTGGTTCAAATCAAATCAAATCAAATCAAATCAAATCATTTATTTCAAATAAGCCAGTTACAGGCACTTTTGAATGGTCGAACGACAATAAAAATTAAGCTACAGTCCCAGTCACAAGACATAATAACTGTGAAAGTACTGTAGTTGCCCATTCCAAGGCGTAGATCTCTATGGAGAAGAATGGGCAAGAAACTCCATGGACACTCTTTTAAATCAGAATCTTGTTACAAAAACCTTGGTTACATCATTCATGTTGAGATGGTACATTATGTGAGAACGATGTAGCAAGACTTCACGTTAAAAGTGTCCATAGCAAAAACAAAAAGAAAAACATTCAGAAGATAAAATAATTAGTTCGAAATAAGCCGTGGCAGCTAAGAGACGACCAGGCACAACTGACAGCGCCCGTTCACGAACATGACGCATGGATCAGCCATCATTCAACTCAACCATTTTGAAGGGAACTAAATGACCCGACACACACGCCGCCATCAGCGTGACATTTGAGTGAGCATGACATACTCTCAACCGCCAGGGCACATTCAAGTCAATAAAAGACGTAGGTTTCCAGTAAATGATAGCTATCTAGTACATAGGACTCACACAATATGGGCTATGCGATTATATAATACTAAATTAATTGAATTTATACAATTCAAAGATAGTTGTACAATCTTCAGCAGCTCCAACAATACTATTAAATGCTATCAATTTATGCGAACCTGTCCTTGTGGAGCAGGACCAGCATGGAGCCAAGCATTATTATCAGCGATATAATCGTCCAATTTGTAATAAGCCTGCTTACAAAGTGTGCGTTTAATGCATGTTTTAAATTTCGTCTCACTCAGTTCAAGAATACTCTGTGGAATTTTATTATAGCATCTTAAACAGTACCCCATGAAAGATGAGTCTACTTTAGCGAGTCTGAAGCCTGGCTGAACTAATTGGTCTCTATTTCTAGTATTGTAATTGTGTCTGTCACCTCTTTTACTAAAAAGATGCAGATTTTTTCTTACGTACATTATGTTTTCGTAAATGTATTGGCAATGTACCGTCATGATGTTAATGTCCTTAAACAGTTCCCTTAGAGAATCGCGCCTACGGAGATTATATATGGCCCTGATGGCTCTTTTTTGCAAAATAAAAATAGACTCAATGTCTGCAGCCCGTCCCCATAACAAAATGCCGTAAGACATTATACTATGAAAGTAACTAAAATAGACCAATCTCGCGGTATCAACATCGGTATATTGACGGATTTTTCTAACAGCATATGCTGCTGAACTTAACCGCCCCGCAAGAGATGTTAAATGAGGACCCCATTGAAGCCTTGAATCAAGCGTAACCCCCAAGAAAACCGTTTTATCGACAAACTCTAGTTTCTCTTTATTCAATATTATATCACAATCACTACATTTAACATTCGGTAATGAAAATCTTATGCATTTAGTCTTATTTTCATTTAATACTAAATTGTTTGCTGTGAACCAATTATGTACCTGAAGTAGTGCATTATTGACGTTATCTAGATTTTGGGCCCGTCTATTTATCTTAAAAATTAAGGAAGTGTCGTCAGCAAATAACACCATATTTTGTGGTTGGCTTTTCAATAAAGAGGGTAGATCGTTAATATATACTAGAAAGAGGAAAGGACCCAATATTGACCCCTGCGGAACCCCCATTTTTACTTTTAAACCCTGTGAATTAACACCATTTATTTGAACTTGCTGTTGTCTATCACTCAAATATGATTTTACCAAACTAAGTGCAAGTTTACCAAGTCCGTAATGCTCAAGTTTCAAAAGTAATGTGTCGTGATTTACGCAGTCAAATGCTTTGGAGAGGTCACAAAAAATTCCAATGGCGTCTTGGGACTCTTCCCACGCTGTAAATATGTGCTTTAATAAGTTTACACCGGCGTCAGTTGTACAACGTCCCTTGGTGAAACCATACTGTTGCTCGTGCAAAATTTTGTTGGTGTTAAAATGATTGAGCATTTGATTAAGCATTACCTTTTCAAACACCTTGCTAAAAACTGGCAACACGGATACAGGTCTATAATTATTAGTATCTTTACTGTCTCCGGATTTGAAAAGAGGGATAACTTTACTGTATTTCATTAAATCAGGGAAAACTCCTTGGTCCACACACAAATTAAAAATTAAAGCTAAGTATGGTGCTATAGTCTCAACGATGGATGTACAAACTTTGATAGACATTCCCCATAGATCTTCGGTCAGTTTGATTTTTATTTGCCGGAAAGCTTTAATAACTGTTATAGGGTTTATGTGTTTAAATTTAAATTCAGCGGGGCAGCCAGACACGTTCGCCTTTAATAAAGCAAGTGAGACTTCCGGTGAGGAATTTAGAGCCTCCGTAGTTTTAAGCGGAATATCGGTAAAGAAATTTACAAATTCTTGAGCTACTTCCTGATCAGAGCTTTTAGGACCACATTTTGTATCTAATGTATAGCTAGTGTTAACGATTTTTTTCCTATTAGTCTCATTATTTATAACTTTCCAAACTGTCTTTATCTTATTTTCTGCGTTTTTGATCTTATTGCTAATGTGCAAGGCTTTAGCAACCTTGCAAATATTTCTGAAAATTTTTGAATAATTAGCAACATACTTATTAAAAGTTTCAGAGTTTATGAAAGGCTTAAGGCCATACAGCTCAAATAGTCTTTCCCTACTTTTTCTTATTCCTGTAGTTGCCCAATCACTAAAAATAAATTTAGGGCAAATGCTTTTCATCTTCTTTTCAAAAGTTTTATTGAATTCAGTGTGAACTATTGAAAAGAAATGATCATACAACTGATTTACCTTAATATCGTCCATATGATGACCCATAACACTTAACTTGTTCTGTAGGGAATTATTATATCTATTTAATTTGCTAGTTGTTATAGGTCGAAATTTAATTTGAACTTTTTGCACCGGTGTAATACAACTAAAAGTTACCGTTTGTCCGCTATGATCCGAAGGCAGACAACTTACTATGGCTATAATGTATAGGTTATAATGGTAGTCTAATCCATCGCACTGCAAGACAAACTTCTCTTCCCTTTTTACAACGATCTAGGACTACAGTCCGCCACCTGAGGCTAGTCCTACTTACGATTTAGGATCATTTCTTTTAATAAATTAACAAAAAAATATGAATACGTTCAGCATGTCGTGTACCGCATGCGATGTTCATAGTCTCATGCAGCGTCTCAGTGTAGCGATAAAGAGAACATTCGATTGGAATTTAAGATTAAACATTGCTTGTAATGTACACATATTGTTATTGAATGTTGTATAAGTAGGATTGAGCGGGCCATGTCTGTAGAATGCATCAAGACCGATGGGCCAGAGTTGTCTCGCAGTGGGTGCCAGAAGACGGGCATCGTCGCCGAGGGAGGCCTACAAAACGCTGACGAGATGACTTAGAGGCGTTTGTGAGAGATTGGCCGGAGAAAACCGCACGGAGAGAAGTGTAGAAATCAATGAGGACGCTTTTGCCCGGCAGTGAGACAATGTAGGCTAAAATAAAACAGAGGCAGTCATAAAGACTGCCGGCAGAAATTATTATTATATTATATTTATATTATTATTGTGTTCTTTTTTGAATTTATAAATCTAATTGATATATTCAAAAAAGGCCACTACGCTTCACGAGTCTGGCTCAATACATCACTAGCATGACGAGGTCATCGGTGACGAGAATCCAAAGATTTTTCCCCTATCAAAAATCGATCAACGCGGCTAAAGAAGTTTTCACTTCAAAAATTTTGCAAAATTGTATCGTTATCATATCAGCCCCGAATAACCCACTGCTGGGTAAGGCAATCCCTTTTTTCAGCCACACTTCCCGGCTCTGTGCGTTCCTTATCCAGGTGTTTCCCGCGACTTTACGACGATACCGTCGGCCCAACTAGCTTTAGGACGGCCTTGGTTTCTATGGCCTAACGTTGGCCACCACTCTGTCTAAGATTTGCTCCATCGGCCAAGCTTTATTACGTAGCGGCCAAGCTACATAAATAAATAAATAAAATAAGTTCGGCCTATGATGGAAAGTTCAGGCATGTACAGTCAAGGAAATGGAAATTTAGCAGATTGGTCCACTACTCATATTACCGGAGTTACGGCTAGTTCTGATCAAGACTGAGTAGAGTTGATATTTCAATATACGGCCTAGTCAAGTTGAAAATCAATTTGATGTAGTCACAACTCTCTCTCACTGACTGTACAACATAGTTCCAATCCAGATCAGATAGTTTGTCACTTCAAACAAAGCTTATAATATGTTGTTGTTTCCCAGGCTCAGGCGAGTCTGGCCGCGCACGGCGAATACATCAACAGCAAGCTGAGCGCGCTCAGCAAGTACAGCGCGCGCCTGGACGAGGCGCTCGCCTGGTGCGCTGCCGCCGCCGCCGACCTCGACGTCGCCGCCGCGCTGCCGCCGCCGCAGCGGCGCCACGCCGCGCACAGCATCGCCGTAAGTACTGTAGCGCGCGCCTGGTGATATGTTATGTGGAGCAAGTGTCTGTCTAACCTGCATAACCTACAGCCCGGTAGGTAGGTAGATACCCCTAGCCCCCCTAGCAATCAACGGTCAACCTCTAGTAAACCGATAAAGCGACCCGTGTAGCTGTTATCGTTTAACCTTGAACCCCTCTCCTCCGCGCAACACACGGAGGCACATTATACAGTGAAACCCATAAAAAGAGGTAACATTAATTAGTTTGTGATGGTGTGCAGGCGAGCGTGAAAGACCGCGAGTCGGAAGTGCGCGAGATCCTGGAGAACTACAACAACATGGAGCGCGAGTGCGTGGCCGCCAAGCAGAGCGTGCCGCCCGACGTGCGCGACGCGGCCGCGCGCCTGCGCACGGCGTGGGCCGGCCTGCGCGCGCGCACACCCAGCGACACAGACGCGCAAGTAAGCACTACATCACTTTATAACTGTCTTCAAATATTATCGCTGTTTCAAAATCTAAAATCAAAATATTTTATTTTACATAGGCCTACGTGGGCTCATAAAATACGTCGACAAAAGGTGCACGGTTCGGGTTGGTCGTTTCCAATGGAGAAAAACCGGCAAGAAACTCCATGGTTACTCTTTTAAAATCATTTTTTTACAATATTTGAATTTGGTTTTACAATATTTGAATGCCTATGCTGTCCTCCCATACTTAGTACAGAGAGTACCTTAGTACAAATGGGAGGACAGCATAGGCCCGGCAATAAGTCGTTGCTTACTACAAAAGGTAAATGAAAATTGACACAAATGTCATCGGTGCTGTAACTATTCTGAATGAATGAACGGTGCAATGATTTGAAAACTATTGTAAAACATCTAAATAAAAATTGGGGATAGTTAGAGACATCCACACATTTGTGTCGTTTATGAGCTACCAGGGAAGCCGCATGAGCAGAAAGAACTAGAGCCAAACTTCTTTATCTTCAACGTAGTCCTTAATTTTGTAATATGCTGTTTTAATAAGGACACGTTTAGGATGCAATTTTTAAACTTTCCATCGGTCAGTTCTGTAACTGACTTAGGCAACTTATTATAATAGCGTATACTGTTTATAAGAAATGACTTACTAGTTTTTGTTAATCTAAAATTTGGGTATTACGTTTTCGTGTTTAATGCGTGTGTTTATATTATGGAAGTCGTTTCTAATTTAGAAAAGCCCCCGATTTTGCGGACATATAAAATATATTCTAAGATATAAAGTGAAGGCAGAGTCAATATATCGATCTCTTAAATGTTTTCTCTGAGGAACTCGCGAGGACCCATTGTATAGATCGCGCGGACTGCGCGCTTTTGCAAAATGAAAATTGAATCAACTTCTGCTGCCGATCAAATCAAAATCACATCAAAATATTTTTATTTTACATAGGCCTACAGGGGCCCTAATAAAACGTCGACAAAAAGGTGCTCGGTTCGGGATATGGGATCCCCACAGCAGAATGCTATAATAATTACCTAGCTCAAACTACATCAATTAACTGCCTTATTTTCCTAACTGCATAGGCAGCTGAGCTTAACCTCCCCGAAAGAGTTCCAATGTGCGCGCCCAACTGCAGTTTTGAATCGATAGTAATCCCTAAGAACACAGTTTCCGTTTTCTCATTGATTTTATCAAGACTCATATCGCATTAAAGTCCACCATGACCATCTACTAAGCCATCGCGATCGACCAAACAACGCGCTATACAATCATCATCAACATTTGCAATTATATTAACAATAAAAGATAATGATTTATTTCGAATGAAAGTAGGAGTTTTTATGAGATATGTAAAATTATAACATATCAATAAACTTATGAACTCTGAAGTTTTTTTACTTTCAACCAGTACGTCAATATTAAAGTCGCAACAAACGAAGCACTTCCTATCAAGAAAAAGTTCTAAAAAGAATTCTAAAATACTCATGAAACTTTCTATTTTTTTCTCAACTGACTTCTATAACAATAACATATGTGTCATCCCGTTTCAAGATCTTTTACACCACAACTCTCAAAAGTCATCATCATCTGCCTAGCCTTTTCACAAACTATCTTGGGGTCGGCTTCCAGTCTAACCGGATGCAGCTGAGTACCAGTATTTTACATGAAGCGACTGCCTATCTGACCTCCACATCCAGTAACTGGGTAATACGGTACCCCTTGGTAAGACTGGATGTCAGACTTTTTAGCTTCTGACTACTCGTAACGACTGTCAAAGATCTACAAATGACAGCCGGGACCAACGGCTTAACGTGCTTTCCGAGGCACGGAGGAAACTCGATATGTAATTATGGTCACCCATCCACAGACCAACCTCGGCAAGCACGGCTTAACCTTAAAGATCGACCTGGGCGGCTGTTATTATTTAGCCACGAGCTCCTCCTCTGACCTATATAACTTTTTAATTGCGTAATTGTTTTTTTTGTGCTAAGATAAGGCTACTTCCCCTCTTTTTGTTTGTCCTTGTGTCGTATGATAATAAATTATTAATGGACATACAAAACACATGTGCAGATTTATCATTAAGGAAATGTTCTGAAAAATCTAAATTTATTTTCATGTGATTCAAGTCTTTTGTTACTTATGCCACATACATTTTGATGAATTATTTTAAGACAGTTTGTTTAAGAGTTTTGTTTAAGTAAGAGGAGCTCGTGGCTAAATAATAACAGCCGCAAGGGTCGATCTGTAAGGTTAAGCCGTGCTTGCCGAGGTTGGTCCGTGGATGGGTGACCATAAGACAGGCAGTCGCTTCATATAAAATACAGGTACTCAGCTGCATCCGGTTAGACTGGAAGTCGACCCCAAGATAGTTTGGGAAAAAGGCTAGGCAGATGATGATTGTAAGTTTGACGAATAATGTTGTGATTTTTCATTACTCATACTCTGAAAGTAGTTCTGAAGTTGCCTGAGGAGCGGGATGAAAGTAATACTTTTCATCCCTAGGGAGAATCGCTTTCAACTGACAGATGTTAAATTATTAAAAAAAAACTAGTCCTATTTTCAAATTTTTATTGAAAAATGTTCCAACTTTCTATGCAGCCACGAAGTAAAATTAAAATAACTTAAAGTTAAGTATTAATTAATGAATTTATATATTTTTAAATAACTTTATTATAATTTAGTTTCAACAATTTCTTTAAAATAACATAGAGTTGGGCAAAATATTTACCATTTTTTCAATGATGAAATTTAAAAATAATGGCTGAATAGCTGACTGGCCACAGAAAAAAAAAACAAAATAGGTGGGAAAGCGGCAATCCGAAATAAAATGTTCAAATTTTTTTTTTTTTTTTTTTTTTTTTCTTTAGCTATTTCATATTTTTATCTTTACTTTCCTTGTATTCGTAATGAAAAGCACAGTGTTTACCTCGGGTTAAAGACTTATTTAGTCCTTCGAACTATTGGCGCCCTCACTTCATTCGGGCGCCAAACCCCGTCTCGGGACTAAATAAGTTACTTTCACCCCTGGGGTAACAATATACTTTTGCACATAATTTAAATATTTTGTTTTTTACATACTTAGTATTTCCCTGTGTATTCATTGGCATGCAATCAACTTGTTGAAATAACCATCTATGTTAGTATAAAAAATTGAATTTTCACAATTTAACAAACATATTTTAACGTGCAATTCAATTTTGATACATTTAAATATTTATTGTAATACATATATCTTACTTACTAAAATGTTCGTTGCATTAACAAAGCACTTATTATACTTAACGGATTAGTGTCGTTAGACCCCGCCGTTATCAAAATAAAGTCAGATTTGGTGAAATCTTTACTTTACAGAAATAAACATGAATTTAATGTTTGATTCAGTGGCGCGTTTGGTTTTATTACTGATATTACAGTAAAAGGTTCTCCCAACAAGTTTTGTAGTTTTTCACGCATACCGTAGCCAGATGTCTTGTATAAAGTAACTATTTAAATCCCCGTTATTTCTTGTGGGTTTCTGTTGGTTTGTTTGATGACAATCCCTCAATTCCGACTGATTTAAAAACTTAATATTTTGCTTATAACTCCTATTTTTTCCTTTAATGTGAGTTTTCGATGTACAACATATTTCATTGTTTGCAGACTGTAGTTCCCGTTTTAGTTGGTTTATATTTTCTTTCATTCAGGCGATATCATCACTAAGTTCGTTGTTGTGGTTAGGTAACTGTGGTACGAGACATCGAGGTCCAGTTCACCCTCGCTTACACTTTACACTTGTAAACAATGTTTTATTCTTTTTCGTTGAGTCATTTGTTTATGCCGAATTATGCCGAAAGTTCGAAACAATAAAACAAACAGTGCTACTGGCGCGGCGGGATTTGATTCTTCAGTTAGCCAACCGTGCGACTAACTAGCGTATCGAAATTGTAAGCCATTCCAAGCATTCAGCACCGTACACTGTTTTATCGACTCATTAGTATTTTGAAGCTGAAAGTAGATGCCGCTAATAATAGTTTTTTTTTATAGCAGTTCATCATTTGATTTCTTTTTTAGGGTTCCGTACCCAAAGGGTCAAACGGGACCCTATTACTGAGACTTCGCTGTCCGTCCGTCCGTCCGTCCGTCCGTCCGTCCGTTCGTCCGTCCGTCCGTCCGTCTGTCACCAGGCTGTATCTCATGAACCGTGATAGATAGCCAGTTGAAATTTCTACAGATTATGTATTTCTATTGACGATATAACAACAAATAATAAAAACAGAAAAATATAAATAATTAAGGGGGGCTCCCATACAAAAAAGTTTTTTTTTTCGTTTTTATAAATAATGGTACGGAACCCTTCGTGCGCGAGTCCGACTCGCACTTGGCCGGTTTTTTTAACGTTTTTTAAAATGTTATGATTATTTTAAGCACTGTTTTTACGAACTACGCAATGTTTTATAAGTTCTAGCAGTTTAATTTGTCACAAGCATAGATGATGCACAGTGGAAATATTATATATTGTTTTGTTTATATGAGTTATTGATAAATACCTAACTGCCATAATAACTGCTTTTTAACACAGTTTTCTTCATTATTTCACAACGCGTTTTATGGATAACAAGATTATTTACCTTCTTAGTCTTTAAGAACTGGTTTCACTATTAATAAACATTAAATAAGTACAGAGCCGATGTTTATGTTGACGGCCATCTTGACTTATGAAGCCGATTTTATAGGAGGACTTGGGATTGTTATCGTGGTGTAAGGATTAGCCAGTCAGCGTGGGGACTCGCTGACTGCCCAGGGTACGCCGGACGTATAGAGGATCAGTGAATACGTCACTCGGGGAGGCTCCTATCATGCACCCTCTGCACTTTTGATTTGTTTCCGGATATTGTCACCAATTTATATCTGTACATGAACTCTCAGCTGCAAGGCAGAGAGCTTAATACAAACTGGCCATATTCTTTAAGTTTTGTATTCTTACTGAGTAGCCTATAATTTTCATGCGTAATGGTAAAATATGGTGATACCAAATTGTATACAATCATAATTACCGCTATATTTGCGAATAACTTTGAGTTCGACTTGCAGCTTACGCCGGCTAGTGACGTGCAAGTGTTACCAGCGCGTGCTTGTGAAGCTGCCGTGCAGGCGCACCGCTCGCCCGACAGCGCCGAGCGCAAGAGCTCGCCCGACAGCGTCGAGCGCAAGAGCACGCCCGATAGCGCCGAGCGCAAGAGCACGCCCGACAGCATCGAGCGCAAGAACTCGTCGGACAGCGGTGAGTGTGCCACCAGGGGGCCGGGCTTGCTTGTGGGACTCACCTGAACGCTACCACATTAACCAAGAGCAAATGATGCGATCACGAACTGCATTTGATCCACTCAAATACAGCTTGTATCGGAAACAATGTCGTGGTCCTATTTAAGGGCTTAATCAGCTTTTCAATACTAAACTTCCTTCCGCACATTTCTGACAAGTGTGTGTCAGAAATGTGTTAGTTAAATATCTATGGACGATATTGAACACGTGTGTCGGCAACTCACGGCAATCGTAACGTTTGCTCACTAACTGTAACCGCTAGAATTGTCAGAACATATGTCAGCTTTGGTGATGGTGTGTAGATGTACTGTTGTTGGCAATAAACGATTGCGATATTCTAACAGCTCGTTTCATTCACTAATGTGTAAGAATATAAATGATAAGTTCAATATTCACTTGTGGAGTGCACTAAAACGACGCTGGACGCGGTTGACGTCGAGCGTCGTTGTAGGCACCCCGTCGCACGCACGGTTTGTGTTTGGTAGAAGGTAGCTAACGATCAACTAACACTGTGAGTTGCGTAGACTGCTGAGTAGCAGACAGCTGGACTGTCGCCTAATCTAACACCTAACAAAGTTGTGTGTGAGTAGTACATGATAATATCAGATCAAATGCGTTGCTCATTGAAGCGGATAATGACATAATATTATGACGTTGATTGGACACAATAGTGAGCAATCATATCGCTATTAGCGCATGGGGTAGTAGGCAGGAGTGTAGGGGTGGATGGGGGTGGCGCGAAACATCAGACGTAGAACTTCGGAATAGCTAATCGGAGGCGAATTAACGACGCACCAGCTACAGCCAGATTAGGTGAATCAAGATTGAAAGTACCTCGAAAATTTTCTACGATTAAATGTGATAATTGTACAGCAGATCACCATCTGCCGTACAATTATCAACTTATACAACATAATGTTTTAGTTGCTAAAAGATTTGATAATACTTCGTATTGCTATTTTATATTTTATAATAATTTATAATTTATTCAGTTCGCCTAATACAGTACAAAATTAAAAAAGCGAGTAACAAAAGACAATGAACCTTAAACGCTTTTTTTACATATTCCCTGAACTCCATACTAGGATACCCTGTGTCGTGGAGTCCAGTCTCTTCCCAAGTTAAGGTAACATGTTAGCTTTAACTGAACTAAGAAAAAAATAATTAAGTTAACAAAACGAAAAAAGAAAAAGAAAAAAATATTTTAAAAATAAAGTTTGGGTGATGAGATGAGACAAATGGGAATACTTTCAGACTCACACCTCGCATGTCATTTTAGCTCTTATCGAGGTCAAATGTTCGCTCTTATTTTGCGAAGCTTTGTTGTGTCACTGTAGTGCGTGCACTGCGGCACTCGCTGTCGGAGGGGGGGGGCGGACACTACAAGTTTTTTCATTAAACTGTGGCGCGAGGAGAGCTCAGAGCTCACTCGCATTGACACCACGATTTGTACGTGGGGGCGACTTCGTAACATATACTTAACTGATCAACCAACGAAGACAGTATGTAAGAGGTATTTGTTTCTAATAAAACACCACCCATAACTAACAAATACACGAGGGATGAGTTACGCAGCTGAACGATACATTCCATTAATACTACATACACATAAACAAGCAAGTACCTAATCTCCTAACGCGTCTGTTCTCGAGGGATATCATACACTCAGCTGATAAGCCATCGCTTTGTAAGTGCCGCGCCGAACATCGAACCTTTTGCACTGCAGCACAAAATGCCTGAATTATTCTCTTTCGGCCGACTTCGCAGTTAATATTTGACGGCAGTCTCGTTGCCCCTCACTGCTCACACAAATCTATCTCGGAGGTGTAATGGCTATAACATCTCCTCGGTTTTACGTAGATACTTACATTAAAACTCAACGTCTGGCTGACAGCTTTAAACTTAATAACTTGCATTGCGACCCTCATTTTTTATTAAGGAACATGTTCAAACATGTATGCAAGTACATATACGTGACAATACGTCGGACCGATGACAAGCAAATGTTAGTTTCATGTCGGAAAGGAGAACAGAGAGCCAACTTATCTAAAACTGCAATTCAAAAAAGGTTTGGCCGTAGTGTTAGTTCTGGCTATAATAAAATAAAAAGTGCGGCCGTGAATCATGTGAAACGCGCGCCTATAAAACGCAGCCGGCATTACGTGTGACCGACGCGGTGGGACGCAGTGGTGGGACGGCGCGCGGCGGACGCAAACAAATCAAACGGGATGAGTGTGTGTGACGTGCGCGCGACTAACACGCGTCATGCGACACGCGAGTCACGTCGCAATCTATTCTATTACATGGCAATCAGTTACATTATTATGAGAGTCATTTTCAACAAGAGCCTTTTTAAAAAGGAGATTTTTATAAATACAAAGATGACCACCTTGTTGGACATACTCCTCCTAAGCCGGCAGGGATCGCCAGAACGAAAATCCACTTGATAAAAATATTTTAAATCATGCCTGACTCTATATAATAAAGCAGTGTACGTTAGCGATAAAAACAAAGCTTGTCAAATTGCTCGTTATACCAAGTTTATAATGATAGTGCAGTCATGTGCGGGGGGAATTAATACCGGCCGGGAGTTCTCAAACAGCAGAATAATAGGAAGGCATCTGCATGCCGAGACGTGAGCTCATTTCCACTACAAACAGACGCGACGCGGCGCGCGAGCCATGAGCGATGTGCGGGGGACGTCGCGACACCGCGGTACAGACTATTTTAATCCTGGCCGCTGATATCTGCATAAGTAAGGTAGTGTTTTGCAACTTGCAACTCAAACCTATGAAAGATCTTGTTATATAATCTAGCTAGATCATGCACCTACAAGGATCTCTTAAAACGTGCAGCTGAAAAGTAATTCCTGTAACGTTTACACTTTAGCGTTACTCTGACACTACCTACCGTCTTCTCTTGTTTAACAAATCGATAGATCACGCTTTCTTGTTGACGACCCGCGCTCTCCCGTCCCTTGCGCCTCGCCAAATATTCTCACAAAGCTTGTAAATTTCCTTATTATTAGCAAGTTTGCGACTAACGTTCAGTTGAGCTGGAATGTGGCGCACTACCCGACTACCCGCTTACAATAGCGACGCCCGAGCGTTTCTAAATGCTAAATATTTTCGGGGAACATCTCGCAGCAGTTCCTTTGCTTATTCATTTCTAGCGAAGCTTAGAAAATGGGTCGACTGAAAGAGACACGGCCTACTTATCTCAGAACGTCGCTCGAAGATGAAAAAAATTGGTATAACAAACAATAGGCGGCGTGCGCATTGTGGCGCGCGAGTACTGGCGGCGCGCGGGCGGGACTGGCGCGGCCGCCGGGCGCAGCGCACAAAGCGCGGATCTGGGCCGCGCGCGATGAGAGGCGCCGTAATCAGCGCCAACACTCGCTGTTTCATTTGTAACTGCGGTACTACTCACAGGAACTCGACGGTTTCTTAAGAACCCAGCGCGGGGATGACAGCTCACTATCAGTGTCTGGACTTTTGTCGCGAGAAATGCGACATTAACGAGAAGGAGGCCGAGATTAATGGGAGTGGTTTCTGTTTAGCTGTGAGCAACAACGACCTGTAGCCAGGTGCTGGTGATCGGTAATGAATCGCTTCGTCGCTAACTGTAATAAAATGCTTCGGCGAGTTGACCTCGACACGATCGTGCATTAATGAAGCCGCATCTGGCCATACTTGCTCTGCCTCTTCCCGCGAATTTAATTAATGAATAACCGAATATTTGAGTGTTATAAATATTCAAGCAAAGTCGTTAACATCCAATGTCGCGAACGAAGTGCCAATCGGAAGGCGAGCGGGCGGTGATGATACCTATTACGGAAAAATAACTTTGATATTCGAGCAGTACAAAAGCAAAATCGTGGAAATCAATGAATTTTGTATTAATAGATTTCCGCGGTTTGTTTGTAAGAGGAGGGTGGTAGTCTGTTGAATGATGAGGTATTTTTTAGAGTTCCGTAGCCGAATGGCAAAAAACGGAAGTCTTATACAGGGTGTAACGGAAAGGGTATATACATACTCAAGGGTGTGCTTCAGACCATCAAAATGAACATGTTTCTCCATCGGACAAACATCGTAACAGCGAAAAAAATATCTGCTCCCCATACAAAATTCCAATACCTATTCGACGCAAATGTATGGGGCAGCTCATATTTTTTCGCTGTTACGATGTTTGTCCGATGGAGAAACATGTTCAGTTTGATGGTCTGAAGCACACCCTTGAGTATGTATATACCCTTTCCGTTACACCCTGTAGATTCTTCATCTCTGTCTGTCCGTCCGTATGTCACAGCCACTTTATTCAGAAACTATTAGAACTACACAGCTGAACCTTGGTAGGTAGATTTATTCTGTGAACCGCTTCATGATTTCTGTACAAGAAAAAAAAATTGATTAAGGATATCCCCTCTCCACACGAAACTGAAACTAAAAAAAACACCATCAAACCTATACGTGCGGGGTGTCTATAGATAGGTCTTTAAAAATGACATTGAGGTTCCTGAAACCATTACTTTTTCAAAGCCAATCGTTTGAAAAAAAAAAGTAAAGTTTGGTAAAACGTGAGAGAATTTTTCTCTTCTTACTTTAGAAATCTGAAGGGGGCCCCCCCTTCAGATTTCTAAAGTAAAAAGAGAAAAATTCTGAAAAAATATTGGGATGTAGAACGTAAAAAAAACTTTCAATGAAAATTGGTTTGAATGAGATTTGATATTTAGTTTTTGAAATATGGGAGTTTTTCACCAAACTGCAGCAGTAACTTTGTTTTTCATTAACTTACTATGAAAAACAAATTTAGTTTTGCGGTTAAGTGGAAGTTTACTAATGAATGACCGTTCAAAATATTGTTATTATATTGTTCGGGGCTATGGAACCCTGTGTGCGAGTGAGACTCGGACTTGGCCCGTTTTTTATTAAATTAAACCTTAAGGAGGTAATTTAATCAGACAAAAGTATAGAAGGTATGTCATATCATATGGCAAGCAAAACGCGCGTAGGTGCGACTCGGCGGATATGGAACTCGGCGGATAGTTGTGCCGCGCCGCGTTTCACTGTATACAATAATCCTGCGAGCGTAACGATTAAATACATGCGTGTATAAATATAATGTCATTTTGAATTGAATCATATTGTTTATATTTTCCCTTTAATACCTAATAATTAAAGATTAAAGGGAAAATATAAACAATATGATTCAATTCAAAATGACATTATATTTATCTTGTAATATATAAAACAACTAACTACCGTAGTAGTGTATATAACACAACGTAACGTTATAATATACCAGCCATAGCCAGTAGTGTATATAACACAACGTGACGTTATAATATACCAGCCATAGCCAGTAGTGTATATAACACAACGTGACGTTATAATATACCAGCCAATATAATTAATAAATAAACAAGTTATCATGACCCGTATTTAAGATACACCAATCGTCATAATAACATTATAACATTACATTACACAATTCATATACATCACCAACAAAGTCATAATAAAATTACATTACATAATTCATAAACATCATCAACAATAATAATCAGAATAATATCATACCTTAGATGTTAACGCCTTGAAAGTCGAAGAGCAACTGACTGGCCCATTTTTTTTTTTTTTTGGGAATGGCATCTCGCAGTTCAACCTAGGAGGTTGTCGTCTGCTTAACCGGACTATCCTGTGGATGCCTTAAGAGTAAGGCCTCCAGCCAGGGCATAAAACTTACAAACTAAGCGACTACACGCTAAGGGTACCCCCTGTGGGGTACGAGCCTCGGCTTAGGGCGTCGCTGGGGGAGGACTGCATGGGGACAGGCTGGATCTGAATGATATCATTATTAAAGGGCTGATTTAAAACAACTGGCACAGCATCGCGGGCTGGCTCGAGCGAGGGTCGGGGAGGGCATGGACCGGGACGTCGCGACGGACCTCGACGGCGAGGTCGGAAAGACGGCGGTTTATGTCTGAACTTTTTAAGAGTGCTAGTCTCTTTGCTACTCTCCTGGAGGAGGGTGATAGCATCATCGGGAATGACGAGGGTATGCCGAGGACGGCGTACTGTACTAATGCGCGAGGGTTCGTAACGGGCGGCCGCTGCGATCAGGGGATTACGGTGTTTAATGGCGTTATCGAAGAAACGCTTCGAAAGACGTTTCATAAACTGAAGGACGGTGGGCATTCTAAGGTCTACGTGTAGACGGTCATTACGGACATAAAAAGGGGCTCCCGTGACTCTACGTAAGAACCGGTTCTGCAAGGTTTGCATCCTATGGATGTACTTAGGCTTGGTGTGAGCGTACACGACGCAAGCGTACGTCATAATGGGGCGGATCACCGCGGTGTAAAGGCGCAACTTGCACTTGAGTGACAACTTGCTTTTTGTCGAAATCATGAAATGAAGCCTACCCATAGCAAAGGCAGCTCGGTCGCGAGCTGCTTTGATGTGCGCCGCGAAAGACAGGTGGTTGTCAAGTAAGACTCCTAAGTACTTGGCTTGCTTCTCCCAAGGGATAGGCTTACCGTACATAGTGATCGGGCTGAGCGCGGGTGGCTTATTTTTACGCGGTTTAGAGAAAAGAACTGCCTGGCTCTTGTCGGGGTTCACCTCGATTCTCCATTTCCGGAACCAAGCGCCTAAGACGTTGGCTGAGGTTTGGAGGGTGCTGTAAATAGCGTCGTGACTACGGCCAGTGTAATAGATGGCCGTGTCGTCCGCGAACAGGGCTAACTGTGCCTTCTTGCTCTTGGGGATGTCACTGGTGAACAGAGTAAAGATAAGGGGAGAGAGCGGGGAGCCCTGAGGGACTCCGGCTCTAATGGGGTGAGGGGAAGACAGTGCCTTCCCGATGCGATAGCGGAAGGTGCGATCCGACAAAAAGTCTCGTAAGATGAGCACAAGACGGTCTGGCACTCCCAGTTTGTACAGCTTATATAATAAGCCGTTGTGCCAGACTTTGTCGAATGCCTTTGCTATGTCGAAAAACAACACACCCGTCATCGCTCCACGCTGGAAGCCAGCGCTCAAGTGTTCTACGATGCGGTGGGCCTGTTGAATGCATGAGTGTCCGGTCCTGAAGCCGAACTGTTCGTTGGGGATGAGACTCTTAGCCTCGGCGAAGTCTTTGAGTCGCTTATACATAAGTCTCTCGTAGATTTTTCCGAGTGCATTCAGGAGACTGATAGGTCTGTAGCTCGAAGGATCAGACTTGGGTTTGCCTGGCTTGGCGAAACCGATGACCGTGGCCTCTTTCCATATTTGGGGAAACGCGTTGTTGCTCAGGGCGCCATTGAAGATGGCCGCCATTAACACGACGAGCTGAGCGGGGAGGAGTTTGAACACCCTATTGGTGATTCCGTCGGAGCCGGGTGCTTTCCGCGGTTGAAGTTTGTTAATGATGTCTTGCACTTCGTCAGCTGTGACCGGAGGCAGAGGATCATCAGGGTCTTCTTCGGGGGGCAGGGCGGTTCTACGTTCGACGAATGCGTTCACCTCCTCGAGATGTCGCTTGTCTACTGGTTGAGAGCTGGGGGAGCACTGGGACTCCAGGCTGTCGGCTAGGCATTCGGCCTTCTCAGAGTCGTCGAATGCGACGCTCTTATCGGGTCTGACTGGCCCACTGTGGCTCCGCTCTTTTATACCCGTGAACAAACAAGTGTGACTCACAAGTGACAGTTGAGTCAAACCAGTGTTTGACTTACAGAAAAATAAGTTTGATATGAAAATCATTTAGTAAATTCATTATTTCACCTTAACAATTGAGTATAAAATATTAAACAGATAATAATTACATTTATGGGTAAATCAAGGATTTTATTACAAATATTAAACAATAATTACATTTATATATCACGTGCACTGCGTGAGCGAGGCGCAATGCACCACAGCGCGGCGCTTTGTCGGCCCAGCAGCTGAAACGCTGACTTATGCGGTCGGCGTCAACTATAATTTATAGGAATAGAGGCGTAAATGGGTCTTTCTGAGATCTGTAGTAACTATGTTGCCCAGAAAATCCTTGCATTTGTCATAGATTTTTCGTTAACAACAATAGATGTTATATTAGAGATGGATAGAGTTGTGAACAAATGTGCCGTTTGGTGTCCGGAATGTGTCCGCGGTCGTTTCGCGCCATCCGGATGGTGTCGGAATGTCAAAGTTTTATAATCACGAAGCGTTTGTTGTTCATTTTTAATGTGTTCTGTCGGAATGCTTTAATGTGAGAGGAATTGTCGGCAGAATTCAGTACAGGACTGAAGGGATATTGAGTTTACAAACAACTGCTTTAATTCAAATGGTGATAGCCGTGCGTATCTGTCAGGTAAGAAAACGTTCGTAGCCTTGCTGCTCAATGCATGATTATTGATAATTTGATAGGCTGTACCTTTTTAAAGTGATATATCATTATAGTGTAGAATAGAAACTCTAGCGTATGTTTACCGGAATACAAATGCGTGTCGGTCGCAGATGGTTTTTATATCGCAGCAGTGGCTCTCGAGACGCGCGGCGCAGAAGGCAGCACTTGTGCCAGTAAGTGTCTCATGTCTCACACAAGATCCCGACATCACCCACCGGGATCTTGTGTGAGACATGTTAGGGCTCTGGTCTGACAGTAGCCGCCAACAACATTATTGCGATTAGATTCATATAATTGGTAAGCCTGAAAATTAAGGAGATCATTAATAGGGGATAAACGTGGCCAGGTTATTGTTTTCTGAGCATACAGCACTCATGCTTGGGCGGGTTCTCATATTACACTCATTTAATTCAAAATTTTAAGTCTTTGTAACAGATTGACTGATTTAAATGACATTTAATTTCAGTAGCTAACTATAGGGCAGGCATAGCGGCCTCTTACTTATCAGTGTCTGTATATTTATCCATCGGCAGTGACCCGTAAGTACTCGATCCTAACCAATGTATTGTAATTGAGTGCTTGTATACGGCCACACAATAAGCTCAATCTGATCGCCACTCAACTCGTTAACGCCTGATTAAGGGCGCCTCACACACGCTCGAGTTAAGGGTACCTCACACTCGTCACGTATGCTTCTCGCGCGTAATCGCATGCACTCTTATTCGCGCTCGTTATGTTATGCTAATGATATCGTGTCGCGGAGGGGACGAGCTGCATAATGCAACAATATGCAGGACGTGGGGGAGGGGAGACTTTATTGGGAACTAATTAGTTTGCCTAAAATATCTGTCGAATGTGAGGTGATGGGTAGTTTGTAAGGTGGGATTTTGTTTCCGGTGGTGGAGGGGTCTTGTTAATGCAAACTGAAGAAAATAAATTGTTATGCTTCGAAAGGATTGGGTAAAGTAATTATTTGACTTAATTTTTTCATTCCTTAATTTTTTTTTTTAATTTTTAGTGTTTATTTGTATTTTTTCTCTTTCAG
Source organism: Cerastis rubricosa (assembly GCA_949152445.1). Lineage (NCBI taxonomy): Eukaryota > Metazoa > Arthropoda > Insecta > Lepidoptera > Noctuidae > Cerastis > Cerastis rubricosa. The sequence goes on from OX424547.1 coordinate 341,279, forward strand.
GTAAGTTATCCATAGATTGTAACTCAGCCTGCACCGGTAAGTTTTTAATTTTACCTCTATTTGTCACGGCAAGCGGAGCGAGCGAGCGGAGCGCTCACCGCTCCACAAACTCGGGCTAAGCGCTCAAACACCATTAACGTTAAATTATTTGAATTTCCAGCTTTTACTGCACTTGGGCGCTATGAAATGTTTTATAAATCTAGTATTTTTTGTTTCCCAAGTGTCCTCGCAAGTAAAGCGACCAAACGTAATATTTACAAGTTTGTTTAAGAGAGGCTTTGTAAAATAGTTTAACCTAGATTAACTTATTCTTTGTTTAGTTACCAGTAGTGCTCGTTGTACCGTGAACTAGGTCTGTTCTTAGCGCAGTACTTAGCTAGTTTAGTCTGTATCAGTGCGAAGCGTTCTCAGCCAGTCGGGTATGTGTCGGCTAAACGTAAAGCCTCTTAACAAACAGTTAGGTTCTAATCACGTATTCTGAATTAAGCTCTGAGGACAAATCCACCGCCTGTCCCGCCGCCGCCGCCCCCACGCCCCGGCGTTACACAAAACAACGACGGAAGGCACAAGCTACCCGGTCCTTCAACTACCAAGTAATAAAACTATTACTCAATCGTTTCTCCCGACGCGCCGTCTGTTCCATCTTCTCCGCCGTGTGCAGCGTGGCGATTGCCGTCTGTTCCATCTTCTCCGCCGTGTGCAGTGTGGCGATCGCCGTCTGTTCCATCTTCTCTGCCGTGTGCAGTGTGGCGATCGCCGTCTGTTCCATCTTCTCCGCCGTGTGCAGTGTGGCGATCGCCGTCTGTTCCATCTTCTCTGCCGTGTGCAGTGTGGCGATCGCCGTCTGTTCCATCTTCTCCGCCGTGTGCAGTGTGGCGATCGCCGTCTGTTCCATCTCCTCCGCCGTGTGCGGTGCGGCGATCGCCGTCTGTTCCGTCTTCTCCGCTGTGTGCGTTGTGGCGATCGCCAACTATTCCATCTTCTCCACCGTGTCTGATGCGGCGATCGCTGTCGCAAAGCTGTTCATACATAGGGATGCTGCTGGTTTATTTAATTGTGTCGACGTCATTATTTCGTCAGTCAGTTATAGTGTGAACAGTTTCATTTTGATTGTATGAAGTTGGCGGTTGGCAATATTAGAGGTTGTACAGTTTGATATGTGGACCTTCTGTGTCACATGTATTGTGTGGACTCGCCTCGCTCGGCCTGGGCTATTGTTCTCTGCCCAACATGCGCTCACTATCATCAGATCCAGCCGGATTTCCCGCCAAACGTTAAATTAAGCTGCCTTAGATAAGTATTTATGTTAGCGCGCTCGCGTGCCGATATAAACACATAAGTGATTGGGAATCCGATAAGAAACGTACAGGATCTCCATTCAGTTCCCGAGAACCTTCTACTTACTTATCGCGGTAAACGAGGCGTCCAAATGTATCAGCAATAACACAAGTTTCACAACGTGTCCCAACCGAAAGGCAACACGAATAAATTCGTTCAAAGTTTACAGACTTTTATGTTGCCAAAATATCATCAATTTATAATGCAAAAGATATCTGAAGCACGATTTCTTAACACATGTTTATGTACATAAGTATTTTATTCTGACTTTGTCTTAAAGTGAGGTATAAATCTGCTAGTGGTAATTACAAAGTTCCATAGGAGTTATGTGGCAACTAACAGCACGAGGGGTGCGTAGACACGGTCGTTATAGTAAATCGTAAAAGTTAATATAGTCATGATACGGTACGAGGAGACCTCAACTTATTACCTTTAACTTATGAGTACCTAATGTAACCACATAATTATTGTAACTAAAGAGAACGTAGCGACACCCGCCATTGAAATTAATACCTACCGATCGACGTTGACTAATCCATTCTAGCATAGATCGTTATCGATGGCATCGATAACGATCGATCGATGGCATCGATAACGATCGATCGATGGCATCGATAACGATCGATCGATTGGTGTGGTAACACCGTAACTCACATCTTTTTCTTATTGAATACAAAATGAGTGGCTACCTATTCAAGTAAAATGTACCGAAATAATTCCATCGTTAATGCGGCAACAGACTGACACAGCCTGCCAGACAGACATCAGTTGTAGACTAATATAAAAGATGAAAGTAACAGCAAGACAGCGCCCGGGAGGTGCGACGCGGTGCGGGACGAAGGGAGGGGGGCGGGTGATGCCGCGAGTACTTACTGCTTAATTACGAAACAGACATCCCTCCGTGCTGTGGGTACAGACAGCGACAAAGGCCCTACCTAACTCTACAAGTGAAATTACTTTCTCGCTGACTGTTCTTGAGCAAACATCCTCCTGCCTCACTAGGAGTGTACACACACAGCCCTGCAGTGAATCCGGCTCGAACCCCGACCCTTTGCTAAACGTGCACATATCTGTTGCCTCCAGTTATTAGATTTTGTTTGTTAACTAAGTTATTAACAATTGTTATAAACGTAAGTGATCGTAAAATGCCATAATGTCATGTTTCCAAAGATCCATAATGAACGTGTTAAAAATAGCGTTGTATTGCTTAAATGTTTTGATAACTGTTGTGATCGTTCGGCGGAGAAACGTTTGTCGCAGGTAAGTTTTGAGAATCGAATGAAAAGATTCCTGAATTGTCTGCCATTCGTTAAGAATCGAGTTCCCTTTTTCGCGTGATATACACGCATGAGTACAATTTGAGTGACGGTATTGTGACTAGTTAATCAGTAATGGCGGCGATGGAACCCTCCCCGGGCGGCCGGCAGCTTCTATTCTCTATATATCTATATCTCGCAGCCTTCTATTCTCTATAGTACGTACGTTATAGCAATTTGCACGAAGCAATAATAACATTACGCCGTCACGCTTGTAATCTTTCCAGCAGCGGCAGTAAGAGGGGCGAGTGCGTAATTTATTGCGTGCACAAAAAAAATAGCTCCACTTTATAGCCCCATATTGGAATATGGGGCTATAAAGTGGAGCTATTTTCTTTAAGAAAAACTCTGCTTAAGTTTCTGGTTATTCCTCGAGGTTACTGTCCCAAACGCTTTCTTAGAAATTGCAACCAATTTACATTAATTTCGCGTCTACGTGTCGGCGTAGCATGCGTCATTCTACTACATGGTCGTAGCACTCGTAGCACGTCGGTGTCGTAGCAAGATGTTGTAGACTCGTAGCACTCACTACTAGTATGCTACGCATTTATTTCGTAGCAACGTTATCATTTTTAACCCCCACGCTCTGTGGCAGCGTAGCTCATAAACGAATGAATGGATTTTGATTAAATTGGTTTCGTTTGAAAGGTGTTTTAATCGAGAGTGTTCTTAGCTATGTTCCGAGAAAATCTGTTCAGCCGTTTGAACGTCATCACTTCCTTTCTAGTTGATGAAGGGATATAAACAACTTGCACAGGTCTGGTCGATTCGAAATTTGAAATCTTGTCACATGGCATCGCCAGCGCCCCCCCCCCCTGAAAGCTCCGGATTTTTTAAAATTTATAAATTTCCCTGTCTTCGTTAATTAGCGAGAAGAGGCGCAACTCCGAGAAAAGTAGAAGGAATGGGCGGAAGCCTATATACAGAAGTGGGACAGTCAGGTCTAAGAAAAAACAAAATTAGTTTAAAAAGCATGTTATAAATTAATATTTAATTTTCTTTTCTCTGCAGCGTCGTAATTGTAAATATTCAGGCAAAATAAAATAATAGGTGTGTAAATGCAGGGATAAAAATTCATAATACTTGATCGGAGTTTCGACGAGGACTATGTGTGTGCGTCAGTAACCAACTTCTGCGAGTCATATCCAATGTTTCTAATTTACTTACCAATCAAATCAAAATGTAATGATATTTGTTATTTTGTTGTGGTGAGTGTAAAACGCAATTATAAAACTTGTATATTTCACATTTCACATAACGAACGCGTACTGCGGCGCCATTGCCTTCTCTCTCAATGGAAAATTAATATCTTTCAAATCTCATCACCTTAATACGAGTACTACCATTCGGGAATTCTTATCTAAAACGCATAAAACGCATAAAATCCAAAAAGTAGCGCAACCTCTTTGGATCCAATCCTTCAGCATTCCATGCACGGGTGAGCGCTTACAGGCATTCAACTAGCTAGGTAAGGAGATTGTACGGGGCGGGTGCGTGGCGTGTGCGGGGCGACGGCGGGGTGACTGCGGGGCGACGGCGGGATATTTTCCTCCTTGAATGACGTCGCACTATGCAGACGCTATGATTTAACGCCACCGGTCGTTTGCGTGTCACGGCTGCATTTTATTCCGCTGATCTAGTCGACTGCTCACCCCCTGTGTGTATGATAGTGTATCTGTTAATGAATATTAATTAACTCGGAGCTGCGTGTGACGTGTGCCGTGTGGGGACTCCCAGCAGATCGCGCATCTCGCGGGTGTCGTCACGTGCGTCTGTGACTCTGTGCACACAGCTGATAGTAGACGAGTGACTGCGGGAACCCGTTACTCTTCAGTTATCGATAAATGTAGTGATGATCGTGTTAACTGTGATATACTTAGTGTGGCTGTTGCACGGCTTAGTTGATGTGGGTCTATTCTATTAAATCCTGCTCAACTTTAAATTCAAATTATTTTTACAAGAGGGTTGTTGAATTAACTATGCTTAATTATCATCAACAGTTCGTCACTGCACTATTTAAGTCACTAAGTACCAAAGCTTGCATCGAAATAAATGTTAGTAAATGTGGTTAGTGCGAGAACAATACGCTGTGCAAACATACAGTCACCGTGCCGCGCACCCGCCGGCAGTTTACAAACACGCTTCACTATGACTCACAGTACACTGGGACATCGCTTTTATAGCAGTTTGATTGAATCAGCTGTTGCAGACAGACGTCACCCCCCGACATGCGAGCGTCGCTATCTACCTGCACGATCACTTATAATACAACCCTCATAGTCACCTGTAGTAATCTACCTCAACGTCTAAACGCACGCACCAGAAGCATTACTTTACCGCCATCGAAAAAACTCGCATTGCAACCGTGAAAAAGCATCCGTTTAGCTTGCGTCGCGCGGGCGTCAATGAAACAAGGCGACATTCACTACGCGCCAGGAAAAGTCACCCGAGACAGAAATAGCCTTTCTCGCGCGTGTGAGAAGGTGAGAGGACAGTAGGGGATGATTTCCCTCTCGTTTGGGCGGGCGGCAGCGACAGTGTGACTGGGGCGGGCGCGCGTGTCGCACGCGGGGACGTGACGCGCGGGCAGGTGACGCGCGGCTGGGTGACGCGCGCGAGTGAGTGAGTGATGTGACAGTGGCGAGCAGCGGGGACAGCACCAGTACCACGTGACTACGACGTCGTCGTCGTTAGTACGAGTGTTGTGTGTCTGATGTGAGTGCAGCCGGCCGGCGCGCTCGCGGACATACGTACGTACCACATCTATACTTATTGATTACATGAACAACAACAACAACATAAACATTGACACTACCATCTGATTTCATACTCAAGCTCTTTGTTTTTATTTGCACAAGAAGGTTCAACTCACATGTGTTACAAACTAGGTTAAGTTTCGCATAAAGTTTCATTTGCATCAACTCCACAGCTGGGTAACTTCCATGACAGTACAATATAATCACAAAGCGGTTTATTAGTTTTCAATGAACATGTATCGCACTGGACTCGATAGTTATTAACTAACGGGTATAAATAAACCCTTAACGAAGTCGAAAGGCACTTGTTCTCCTCGTCATTGCGATATTTGTTTAGTTCTGGACCATACCTGGGAACCTTCTAGTTACAGAGATATTGGAGGTCAAGGTTCCAACTTTTTCACAAAAAAAAAGAATGTAAATTGTTATAATTTTACTTCAAATACGTTCCCCACCACCGTACTATTCAATGCATCCATCGGCACAATGTTGAATATGCGTTACGTTGAGTTCTACCGGAAAACGTGATTTTGAACCTGAAAAAAAATATTTCCAGCGAAAAAAATTCTCGTAGTTAGTTAGTTTGATGTAGAGAATGCTTGGGTTACGGCATAGTGTAGGGTTGCATTACACCTGGTACAACTGAACCATTTAATGATAATTTACAGAACATTGAATGAGATCAGCGCAGATCAGAGCTACGGCGGCCCAGTGGTGGCAGCCCCGACTTTCGAGCAGTAAGCCGTGGGTTTGAACCCAGGCAAGCGCATTACTTTGTATAATTTATTTCATCACCGCTGCCCTCAAAAACGGTGAAGAAAAACATCGTGAGGAAACCGACATGTCCTAGAACTAAAAATTCGGACACATGTGACATCTATCAACCCGCACTGGGCCCGCGTGGTGGATTACAGCCCACTCCCTCTCATCGAGAGGAGGCCTGTGTCCCAGCAGTGGGAACATTATAGGCTGATGATGATGATGATGAAATAAGATCAGGATAATTGTAAATAATCGACAATTTTGCAATTCGAATATTCGATATTTTTTCGGGGTATATTCGAATAATTCGAATTTTATTCGAATATTTATTAAAAATATAAAGTTTTGAAATGATGTGCTTTAACTTCTAAATAGTCTAAATCAAAAGAATATTAGTTATAGCTAACGCAATCTTAAACTTTTTTCTCTGTTAAAAGGACACGGAAGGATTAGAACAGCAAAGATTAAAATAGGCGTAACTGCAATTATCAACTAGTTTCTTCAAATAACATAGATATCACAATAATCAACGTATTATTTTAGGAAGAATTTTAACGGTCAACTTAAAATTGTACTGAATATATTCATACACTACAATGTTATTCTAATGTAATATTAATTAAAAATTTGACAAATGCTTAAAATATTTTAGTTTATGAAAACCTTGTTTTGTTTTTCAACCCTGGACACAAAAACAACAGTATTATAAAATCACTTATGAGTATTGTAATAATATAATAAAATCAAACAAAACAATAAAAAGTAAGCAACGCAATTAAACCTTTGATGTAAAATCGTTCTCTTCATGTTAAATGGTCAATGTCACACTAAAAATGTGTGATATTAATAATTTAACATTAAATCTTTGTGATAACAAAAATATTAAATCACGACATCAGGAGGGTTACTTTAAGCAGTATATTGTTATAAACTTATTCCAGTGTGTGAAAGAGACGGAGCTATAGAAAACGTCTAACGCCATCTCTTTACATCTATTCTAAAATAAAATTAAAACAATGCTGCTATAAGACGTCACGGTAGGCCACCAGATCGGATCTAAGTAGCACACTACAATTACTACTGAAAATAACAGTACTTTATAATCCTATCATATACCTTTGGCGTTTCCTTCAACGTTTTCCCTGGAAGTGGAACCTAAAGGTACTTAGAGCATCCCTGGAATCATCGCCTAAGGCACGTATTAGATGGTTTGTATGCACGTCATGTCTAAATACTTTTTATTTCTTTCTTTTCTTTCACTGCTGGAACACAGGCCTTCTCTCTATGAGAGGGAGTGGGCTGTAATCCACCACGCGGGCCTAGTGCGGGTTGGTAAATATCACATGTCTTCGAATTTTAAGTTCTAAGACATGCTATGAGGAAACCTCCTCACGATGTTTTGCTTCACCGTTAAAAAGTCGTATGCTTGGCTCAAATTTACTTGTCTAGGACCTCTTCTATCAAATAGCGCCATTCTCTGCATGATAAATTCGCGGTAGATGTAGAAAAAGTTGCTGAAACGGTTTCATTGATCTTTTTTGTAGTTCTTCCGTGAAGCTTATTGCAGTTTCCTGAATTTCTTCGTTTTGTCGCTGTCGCTGCTGCTGGTGGTGAACAACAAAGGATCTATCTTCATTGTTATCAAAGTTTTGTATTTGATTAAAGTATCTGTCATTAATCTCAGTTTTAACTTTAGCAATCGTGTCGTATCCTGTAGATGGGAAAATATCCGAAGGTCTCTCTGCGTAATATATTCATTATTTTGGAATTGTGTTGATATTTTAACGTACACATAAAACTGGTAACGCCCGCTCGTCGAACGACGTTACCTTGTTCGGACGGCGTGCATGAACGTTGAATTTTGTGTGCACATCAGATTGTTGAGTTTTGTTTTCTAGGAATTGGTCGAATATTCGAATATCGCAAAATTTCTATGTTTAACAGTTGATTATTCGAATAATTCGAATTTTCGAATATTTGAATGCAAGCCCTAATTGTAAACGAGCATAGATTGAGATACTTTTTTCGGCTATTTTGAATAAATGAACTCATTGATAGAAGTTTCTATCATTAGTGCATGAGGTATAGTGGTATCGAAGTCAGCTGTCGAGGTGTTGTGACGCTTCGTACTCAATGTCAGATATGCAAACGTTCAAATCACAGATCAAAAGACTATCTAAAGACCTGTTCAGCCAGCAGCTGTTAGAGCCAGCAGGCACACAACACGTATCAGCAAATATTAGAGGCGTTGATCTGTTCAATAATTTGATAATATCGGTATCTGCACCGCCGTACACTGGGGTGCAGCTCTGCCGACCCCCGCGAGGGATGAGAGCCGTTATCTTATTATTTATTACGTCTTCCTTACCCTTTGCACTTCAGAGTATTTCCCGTGCAGTCCCCTACAATGGACCAATCATTTCGTATTACTGCCGACTTTGGAGACTTTGAAAACTGCATAAAGTTTTATGTTTCAAAGGTAGCTGGTGAGAGTGGCGCATATGTTAAGCTGACGCTACGTTACGTTCGATAGTTCAGTGGAATGGCCAGCAGTGGAGCAGTGGTAGGATTTATGGAAGCTATTTATTTAATTATTTAGAACATGGAGGACTTACAGCTAATAAAAACAAACAATATACAAAATTTTTATTTTGTTGTGTATACACACATACATTTATGTGTTAAATAATATTCATTTGAGGCACTGTCATGTTTTGCCTTAATGGCGTACAAAATATAATTGATTAAGTAAGTCTAAATCATCACAATGCTATACAAGAAAGGGAACAATAGTCACCAGTGTCAATATTACAAATTCTCACGTATAGACATAAAATAAAAATTTGTGGTTTGAGCACAGAAACAATATACACACCGCTTTAATTAAAGTAAAGTTAAAAGCACTATACATATATACTTGGTTTGAAATTATAACTAACTAGCTGTCCAGCGCAACTTCGTTTGCGTCACATTTTCCCCGTTTTCGCAACATTCTTCATTGCTGCTCCACTCCTATTGGTCGTAGCGTGATGATATACAGGCTGTTGTTTTGCAACCTCGTCAAATTCAAGGAGGTTACTATGCTAATGATTCTCGTCCCGAATCAATAATAAACTGGGTAGGTAATTTTGTTTTTTTTTTCTTATTTACGGAAATCGGTAAGTGTGAAACTCCCGTGTTTTAAGCAAGGCCCGCCTGAATCTTGCCCTATAACCGCGCTTCCACACATACAACAATCTCAAGCGTTTATTCGATAATTTCTTATTCCCTAAACCACGTTAAAGGGGTTATTCTGAAATACTGACAAACTTAAACAACCAAAAAAATCAGCGTTAATTAATAATTAACTGGGTAACGTAATTTTAATTGATTATTTATGTCTTTTGTGACAACCTCCTGAATTTTGACGAGGATGCAAAACAACACCTTGTATAGCCTATAGCCTTCCTGAATAAATGGGCTATCTAACACTGAAAGAATTTTTCAAATCGGACCAGTAGTTTCGGAGCCTATTCGATGCAAACAAACAAAGAAACAAACAATCAAATCTTTCCTCTTTATAATCCTCGTATTAGTTTAGAAATGATTGAGAAAATATTAAAAACAAAAGCATACAATATAACCTTCCGCTACTTGAAAAAATTGATGCTTAAGCACCTTCTTGCCAAATTCACATGATTGTGAATTGATCTAAATCAAATTAATTGAATTTCTGTTTGCACGCACAATATACCTGTTCTGCCTATAATTCGAAGATGTATGAGGTAGTACACGTAAGGGTGGATTAAACCGAAATGTTTTACTTGGCACATTAAAATAAAATTTAGACAATAATTTAAGTTTATCAATATTTTTATTGAGAATTTTTGACAAGAATAAACAGTCAGCAATTTTACGTCGATCTACCTATGGAAGCAGATGATACTTCTGACAGAGTCCAAGATAATCATTTGACTGAAATGGAATATTTTCAATGCGTGGCGTCTTTGAATGTTTGAGAAAGATATGGAATTTGTTTGTAAGAATTTATTTGTAAGAACTCTAGCTGACTTCATACAAAGGTACAATACAATTTTTAGTGTTTTAGCAACTGCAAAACATTTAGAGAGACATATTGTAAACCCGAGCAGTTGAGAAGCTTTCTTAACAATTGCATCACTTGGTGTGTCAAAAATAACTTACTGTCTTGATGAATGCCCAAGTCACGAATAGTATTACACCTTGGCAAGATCTGGCCACCCAGCGTGTTAGTAGTGGCTAGGACTGCACGTTTTCTGGTGTAGGTAAGTGATCAGTTCACCGAACACTTGGAAGGGTTGAGATCAAGTTTATTAGCGCGAGAATACGCTTCAAGCCGATACAAGACAGCCTGAAGTGCTAGTTTATCTTCGAGCGTTGAAATAGTCGTCGGCAAAGCATAAAATCAAAATATTTCATTTTACATGGCCTACATGGGTACTTATAATACGTCGACAAAAGGTGCACGGTTCGGGTTGGTCGTTTCCAATGGAGAAGAACCGGCAAGAAACTCCATGGTTACTCTTTTAAAATCATTTGGTTTTACAATATTTGAATGTTACAGCGTTAGTACTTAAGTATGGGAGGACAGCATAGGCCCGACAATAAGTCGTTGCTTACTACAAAAGGTAGAACAAGATAAATGAAAATTGACACAAATGTTGTCATCAGTGCTGTAACTATTCTGAATGAATGAACGGTGCAATGATTTGAAAACTGTTATAAATATCTGAATAAAAATTGGGAATAGTTAGAGACATCCACACATTTGTGTCGTTTATGAGCTACCAGGGAAGTCGCATAAGCAGAAGGAACTAGAGCCAAACTTCTTTATCTTCAACGTAGTTCTTAATTTTGTAATATGCTTTTTTATTAAGGACACGTTCGATGCAATTTTTAAAGTTTCTATCGGTCAGTTCTGTAACTGGCTTTGGCAAGTTATTATAAAAAGCGTATACTGTTAGAAATGACTTGCTAGTTTTTGGTCAATCTAAATTTGGGTATTACAATTTCGTGTTTATTGCGTGTGTTTATATTATGGAAGTCGTTTCTAATTTAGAAAAGCTCTCGATTTTTGCGGACATATAAAATACATTCTAAGATATAAAGTGAAGGCAGAGTCAGTATATCGATCTCTTAATTTTTTTCTATGAGGGACTCGCGAGGACCCATTGTATAGACCGCGCGAACTGCGCGCTTTTGCTAAATAAAAATTGAACTAACTTCTGCTGCCGATCCCCACAGCAGTATGCTATAAGACATAATACTGTGGAAATAAATTAAATATTATACTAACCTAGCTGTGACTATATCAGTTAACTGCCTTATTTTCCTAACTGCATAGGCAGCAGAGCTTAACCTCCCGAAAGAGTTCTAATGTGCGCGCCCCACTTCAGTTTTTAATCGATAATAATTTGCAAGAATTTAGGCATTGATCGATGTCGTTCAAACAGACCACAAACAATAAAGGACCGAGCAATGAACCCTTAGGCACTCCGCTGGGCATCTTTACCCAACTAGACATATAATTATTAAGTACTGCTTGTACATATTATGTTAAACACACGTCTGTTATGATAACTACGTTCGTTTCTGTTTAAGAAGTTCCTCTGTGTCTGTAATTGAATATTGGATTGCGGATCCAATACTCAGTAATCCAATTTACGATGCTATAAATTATCGGCAGAAGAGACGCGTTCCGGGAATTCCAATCGGTTGCAAAGTTTTCATACAAAGAAACAGAAACACGCGTGTATGGATTATCTGATAAGTAGGGTAGCTTTCAGGCATGTTTTATTCAGGGCCAGCCACACGGCTTCGGTTTTATTCAATAACGAATATCACAAAAAACATTTCGCCGCCGATCCGGGAATTAAACAAAAACACTCGGTACTCACGTAAGCTGCTTAACTTGCTGCTATTGTAAAAACGTGAAGGCAAAGGGTTGCGAGGGTGCCGACTGCCGAGCCGAACGTACGAACGTTGCCGATTTTAATCTTACTTCACTTTGAATAAGATCGGGAGTATAAGTAAATGTTGACAACAATCAATGGCACAGAAGCTCGCTCGGCCACGATTTAATGGGTCGTTTAGGAATGTCTATTTGCCGATAGTGTTTGCTTGGTGTCCGGCGGCGTGGGGTCTTAGCAAACATTGTGAACGTCGTTGAAAAGTTACACGGGGTATCCGTGTAAATTTTCAACGTCCCTCGCTAGTGATGCCACATGAGATTCCGTAATATAGAGGGTTTCCCTCCCTCGTACTACAATGGACAGGGATGCCACTATCTTACAGTCCTTGCAAAGTGACGCAGCCCCATAAAATAATAAAAAAAAAGCTTTTATATAGACAAAGTCTATTTGATTAGTACACCACATAAGTTAGAAACTAGTGTAGTACTTACATTACCAGAAAAACAAAAACAAAACAATTATTAATAACACGCCACAGAGGCATCCGGTGAAACGACCAAGGTCACAAAATACGCCTCATTATTTGTCCACTACGCATTTTTTAAACTCGGGACTTTTTCGACCCGTGCCACGGCGCACTTAAAGCTTATTATCTCGTAAACTATTGCAGCTACACCAAAACAAAAAGTACGTGTGTATAGCTGAAAATATACAGAATCTAACTACGTTTAAACTAATTACGACAACTAGATATAAGTATTTCGAAAAAAATGTGAACTTGAGAATATGTGTTGAATTTCAATTTCAAAAGCATGTTTTTCCAATTAGAATTGTAGTTCGTATAAATTAAACCTATTTATAATTAAACTAGACTATATAAGCTTTGTTTTAATACCCATATGTCCTTACTTTGGCACTTTCTTAGTAGCCAAATTAACCAAACCAATCAACCCTTGCTCTGATCGATTCGATACCTACTGATTTTGTCGTGTTTTCGTAAAAAAATCGTTAAGATTTCGTTTTTTTTTTACTATTTTATATTGCGGAGACACTAATAATTACTTAATTGAACTAATTTTCATAATACGAGCACTTTTTTAACTATTTTTGCAATAATTTCTAAAAATAATGATCGAGGCCCATAATTACGCACGGGACGTTTGACTAGTTTGGCCCGAACGTGATATTCTTAGATATTCGTAAAGCTTGATTAATGAAGTTTATTTTGATATATAACACCATAAACATTGGGTTATAAATAAAATAGTATTCACGTTTTAAAACCAGAGAACATAAATCACAACCGACAATACGGTAAAATTTGACACCTGACTTTTAAAACTTTTTTGACATTTAATTTTGTACGGCTGAGATTCTCGTTCTTTATGTCATAGACGCGGGATTTAATACAGATAATATAGAGGGGAAAACCATAGATACAGCACAACATGAAACATTTGTAAGTGCGTTTTTACGGAACTAATCAATTGGGTAGCCAATGGCTACCCGGACGTTTGACGGTATTTTTTTTTTTGGGTAGCTGTTGTTACCTGACTTATTCACCGGGTAGGCGTATCCGCATCAACTCCCAGAATTTATTGTTGTATTGTACACGCGGTACTGTATGCCCTCTGCGCGTAGTTGACGCACAGACTGCATGTATGGAATGATTGACAGTACGCTATTAACAGCATAGCCTTAACTTAGGTCGAGCATTTCGCAAATCTGCGAGCCACATATTGCAGCGGACAGTCAACGCTGAGGCTCAATGTCCAGGCTGTCTTTTAGGGACTTCCTTAAAGTTTCAGCTGTAGTGCAATCGGGTAGGTTTTAGTGCCTGCCTTAAAAACACAAGTACTTCACTTGTCTTAACATTGTATCTGAGCTCATGTGCAGTATGTACAGACCGCTTTGACTCACTCCGAACTCCGGCCTTTAGTTATCCGATAACGAGCCTGCCCACCTCAAACAATTGGTCTGGTTGTTATACCATTACCTAGTATAAAGACATGGACGCTGAAATTTCGTAACTGCTGAAACTAACTCTAAGAAGTTACTTTTATACTCGTGTGCGGCTTGTAGGCCTTTTGCAATCTTTTTGTGTTTCTATCAAATATTGCATTGAACTATCTGGTCATTGCGTCAAAGGAACACCCGACTGATTTGGGGTGACTACTGCACCGTACACGACAGACGGACAGTTGTCGCGACTCTCACTGATCTACGAACAAAATAAAACTAGCTGCCTAGTTGTAGTGCAGGCTTTTAGCTGATGGGGGCCGTGGCCTTTGAGGCATGAAGCGGCGCCACACTGCAACTGGTGCAATATTTAAAGTGGTCGCCTTATTGCTGAGAGATTGTGAGAGCTGCGTTGAATGTGCATTTTCTACTGCATAACGACCACAATACAAGCAACAAATTTTCCTTGCTACGTTCCCTTTATTAATAAAAAGAATATATCTTAGCTCCACTCTGTCTGTTTGGACGTATCTGCGCGAACACTCAACACAACACTCAGCCTGCATTAAGTGCCTCTTCCATAATTTTGCTGTGTGAGGCAGTAAAGCGCGAAGGTCAAGGTGAACGCCGCCATTACTCCTCTCGTTAACCCGGGATAGCAACAAGACGCGTTTTACATTCCTCTGTCAAACAGATGAACTAAACTTTCACCGAGTAATATTTTAGGATATCAGCCTGAAACTTTTGACTGTTTTGCTTTTTTTAACTGCTGAACGTATGCCACTCAATTATTACTGGTAGAGGCGGGAAAGCAGTTATTGTCACGTTGGGCAGATAAATTGGATTCTAGTAGGTTGCAATATGCATAAGATAGAGTAGGATACTGTCGCATATCCTGTCAAATATTCATTGCCTACGTTCGTAGAAAGGGGGTGAACCTATGGCTTATAGGGAGCGATGTGTTCCATTATTGTACAGTAGTGTAAAATCAAGGTCACGATATACTTTCGCAACAATTCAAGTGGCAACAATTTCTCAGAAACAGTGAAGGCTGGATGCTCTGTATTGTCATAAAGATGCATGGCAGTGTGTTCAAGTTTGTGTAATCCGTCGCCACGCTTGTTAACGTATGTTTCCATTTTTTAATTATTTGCTAATTGGATTAAACAAACTACGGTTACGAAGAAAAACCAAACTATTTGTACTCCGGGAGTGCAGAAGTGAAAACTTGAATATTAACGTTGTGCATTTTAGATATTTGGAATGGGTAGGGAATAATTTTGCACGAATTAATTTAATCATCAGTATAAAAGTACTATCATTTATGTGGTAAAATACAATATTCATTTATTGCACTATCGTACACAAACATAACAATTTATATTACATTAAAAATTTAACACTACAGAACTATTGCAATCCGTCTTACGAATTTTACCTCTTTGGAGAAACCGAAGGTTTTGTTTGTGCATAAGATAATTATCCAGTTTTGGAAACTCAAACTCAATGACAGATGTCATAAAGTTTAAACTCCTTCGTAACCTAATGTCAATCCGTCTTACGAATTTTCTATCGTGTCCTGACGCGAGTTTAACATTTTTTACCCATCCCATCACAAAAGTGCACAACGCTGCTAAAGAAGTTTTCACTCCAAAATTTTTTTTCGTCATTATGTATAATAATAATGTTCTTTACTTATAATTTTCTGTAATTACCACTCCATATAGTGATTGTTGGAGCCCAACGGTTCACAGTTGGCGCCCAACAATCTGAAGTTGGCTCCCAACAAGCGATCCCTGTCAGTTCGCAGCTAAGTGTGTATTGTGACGAGGGGGGTCAAGGTTGCATCTCGCGCGCTCTCATCATCTGCTCTGTTCGTTGCCCTGATTTTATTACCTAAAGCTTTGGACATGCTTCTATTAGGTTATGAATATATTCGCGGAAAGCTTATTGGTTGGTAGTTTTCTAGCCTAAATAAAAACTAAACCCATAATAAATATTGTTGTCTAGTGTAAACAAAAGTATATTGAGTAAACGACGCACATCCATGTATTACGTACATATATTCGCACATTCGTACATTACGCACTATTCCAGCGGGTTTGTATTAGTGCTTATTTATCGTTCGCCGACGCGCTGTAACATATACCGCGGAGTTTCATTTGCGCGTAACTCGGCTTTAGTGATACTAAAACTGTTTACTATTCACCATCATATATATGTTTGTGGAGTGGCAGTCACCCCGACCAGCGCAATACTTTTGCTGTACCTACACTTTTTTATATCATTGCCTGTCGTTCTTTGAAAGTTCTAGTTTCGAATACAGACAAAAAAACACTACTTTATTTTCGCTAAGATACGACTTTCAATTAGCCAGGACCCTAAATTTTTATACCGGGGCGTATTACAACATAAAAGCGAATTATCCACTTAAACAATTTCCTATAATTAAACTCCTCCGTACTTCACAAAGCGCCTCTTAAATTCTCAATATCTGGAGAGGGTGAGTGACTCGTGAGTGACGTCACGTCGTCACTCACTTCTCGTTTGTTTAAAAGTCAATTTGGCGAACATTGGCTACGTAAGATGGTCTCCAAAGCCGAGAAGCCCACAGGATTAGGAGCGTGGAGGCTGACTATTCAGGGTATTCAGCTTAGCGGTGCGGTGCCTAGTAGTTTACGGTTAGCTTGGAAATGCAATAACAGTGTATCATCGTTATTTTTAAACATTTTGTTTTCAAGAAAGGTATTTTAAAACTTTGCCGGGCTATTGGACCGTTGTGTTGGTAGATATTTTCGTATTAGTGGTACGACTACGGAATGTAGGATACAACTACCTACCAAATTTTCCGAAGATCAACGAATTAATTCAAGCCATGTTTTGAACTTCTTTTTCTGATATTATGAACATTATAGTCTGCAATATAATCCGACACCGCAGTCTCACAAGTCAACCACCACTTTCACAATTATGAGCACATCGCACATCCCCCCTGACTTATATTTCAACTACGAAATATAAGCTTGTCACGGAGGAGAAGTGCCGCGACGTCTGTGTGTGCCTGACTGTGTCGGCCGTGACGCCTGCGTGTCACGGGATCGCCGACGACGTTATTGCTCGTACATTTGAGCGCAAGATATAATGAACTGGGTCTCAGAAGGCTGACATTACTAGGATATTGCTTACGGTGGCGTTACTGGGCGATATTACTTGATGTAAGTGGCGTCTAGACTTGGATTGGTGTAGTGGCTAACCAGAGAGAATTAGTTGACGAACTAGAGGCCTAGTGGAGAAAACTTATTACTAGAACCAGTCGCGTGTGGATTACAATACATTTCTTCTCGCTACTTGCTACTTAGTTAACTAATTAAACATGAGTACGAAAGGCGTGAAGTTTGTGGTTAATGAGCAGACAAAAGATTGACCAAAAAATGAGGTCAGTGAAGTGGATGGATAAAATAGCATTTTTCATCGGTTCTTTTTCGCCAGTGCCTTGAAGTATTGGATAAAAATATCGGGTACTGTATAAGCATTTCGTCTGCGATTTTCCCTTATTCGGTAGTTTAGAGACGTGGCTCGGCTGTCCGCTGTCGGCCACATATTTATGTTATGAGTATCGCCGGGGGTCGCCGTGTGGTGTGGTGTGGCGGAGCGGATCGTATTGACTTTGTTTTCAACTTACTAGCTGGTACGACCATTTGGGTAGTGTCTGTAATGTATTGTATAGAAGGTCGTGTTCGTACAGTTCCTGCGAATTATTGGAACATGAATCATAGTTGTCATTTTGATATTCAAAATGTAAGCAATTTCTCCTTACTATCCTATCTATTTTATATACTAAAGCGCACACAGCACAGTCAGTATATATAATACTTAATGTCAAAAATGAATATTTTTCCTTAACATTCGTTCGTGTGTCGCAGATGTCATGTGATAATCGCTGTCTTGAAAACATAGGTATTTTGCGATACCCTTGTTCTGCGTGACAATGTGTCTCGCAATGTTTGACCATTTTACGGAAATGTATCTGTAGCTCCACAAAGAGACGACACATGCTCCTCCTGCGCCATTCGGTGGTCATTATTAAAGTCGAGCGCATTTGTTTCGTCTAGACCGTCCCTATAATAGTACTAACATTTTGTCCCATTACTCGTCCCCGGCGTTATCCTGGCTTTCTGCCAGACACTCGTTTTGTGCAGCGCGATATAATAGCACCACTTAACTTCTTTGTTTTAACACTGTCGTCGAGGTTTGTTTATTCTAGCCTAGAGTACCAGAAAGAACCGGTCAGAGAATGGTACACTGCGGTACTCCACGTTGAATAATAGTTTTGGTTTCTATGACGACATTGTATAAGTGTAAACGATTCTGTGCAGGGGTTGCTTTCTAAGAAGCCAGCCTTATTACTAACACAATTTACTCAATCACTGCACTCAGTACTGCAAAAATGGACCATAGAAAATTACGATCACCTATGTCAAAAGCATGTTTTCTTTCAAAAACTGGATTGAATTCCCCAAAAGCTCGTATTTCTCAAGTAGTCCTATAAACCCAGCAGTGAGTGTCGCGTGCCAGGGGGTGATGAAGGCGGTCGTTACGTTCTCATAAATAACCCACCACCGTCACTGCCCACCCCCGGAAGATAACTAGCGCAATAGGCGTGCCGAGGGGACTATTGATGATATTGGCAGACGATGCTAATGCGAAACTGGATACCCTTGCTGGCAGTAGTTGAAACATTTGTGCAGAGTAAGAAACATACATATAAAAAAAGAACAAGAAGGTGGTTTAAGTCTTCATCAATGTTCTCCAAATGTATCCTAAGAACAAAGGCAACCTTAACCCAACCCTAAATACTAGGTATTCAGTAGAAAACGGCCCCACAAGAAGCATTAAAAATATCTCAAGTAACGCTGCGATCCGTTGCGGCCCACTGCGATCCGTTGCGGCCCACTGCGATCCGTTGCGGCCCCCTGCGATCCGTTGCGGCCCACTGCGATCCGTTGCGGTCTGCTGCGAGTGCGTTTACCGATTGCGTTGCCCTCGTCCTGAAATGAAATAATTTTATTTGCTAAGAATGTAGGTACAAAAATATGGTGTTAAGTAGGAGAAGGATCCAATACATTCTACCATGAGGCATGCAAATATTTAAAAGAAGAGTTAATTATTAAATCATTTATAAACCATACATAGCCAAAAATTTATCTAATGTCAAATGATTAAGATAGTCAAATCAAAAATATAAATCATTCAATTTGTAAATTCATTCAGTGGTAAACAATGTCAAAAATAAGTTAATAATTAGTCAATAATACAAGGTCAATAATAAATTAATAATTAGTCAATAATACAATGTCAACAATAAGTTAATAATTAGTCAATAATACAATTACAATATTAAGTTATTAATTAGTCAAATAATACCATCAAAATCTGAATGATTATATTATAATTCAAACATTTCATGAGGAAAATCATTGTTTATAAATATTCATAAGGATTTGTCAATCAAAAATGTATCTATTGTATAATAACATTTTTCAACAAGCAATTTATTTAATTTCTTTTTCAATATTTGTAGTGTACAATTTTTGATAGCATCATGAATTTTATTGTATACCACTGGTCCCATATGCATTATATTCTTTTTCAGCAGAGCTGTTTTAAATTTACCTGTATGTAAAATATTTTTATATTGAGATCTTATTAATGTTGGCCTCGTTGAGTTATCAATATTTGAACAAAATAAATTTTGATTACCTTTCACAAACAGTGCCATTTCCAAAATATAGAGCGATGGAAAGGTTAGTAAGTTCAGGGATTTGAACATAGGAATGCAGCTGTCTGTTGAATTTATTCCACAGTCATTGATCGGATGCAATATTTTTGGGCTCTGAAAATCCTTTCTCTCTCACTGCAATTACCCCGAAAAACTACTCCGTATCTTAAAATAGAAATAACGAGATCATGATAAGTAGTAATAATCGTGTCAGTGTTAATTTTTTTTGTCAAACTATTTAAAATGTATGCAGATTTGCTTAGTTTTTTGCAGATCTCCTCAGCCTGTGGCATCCATGTCAGTTGATTGTCGATAATTATACCTAAACATTTTGCAACATTTGTATTGTCAACTCTTTGTCCATTGCATGCGATAGTCAAAGCGTCTGGACGTAAACGCTGCTAAAAGTTCATTAGTTTTGTTTTTTTTTTCAAATTAATAATTAAGTTATTTATAGAAATCCAAATTATTATGTTTCTTAATGTGTCATTAATATCTGTTTCTAAACCGCTTTTTCTGTACATTTAACTATAGCCGTGCTGTCGTCAGCAAATAACACCATTGGCTGTTGAATTTGTCTAGGCAAGTCATTTATGTAAAGCAAAAACTTTAGGGGTCCGACAACAGTGCCTTGCGGTACTCCGAATTTGACTATCCTACTTTCCGATAAATATTTATATTGTATCTTACTTCTTGGACATATCCTAGTGATTTCTGTCTGTTGTTTGCGATTGCTTAGGTAAGATTCAAGTCTCAAGATGTTTCCTCTAATACCATACCTGTCAAGTTTGTGCAGAAGAATGTCATGTTTAACGTAGTCAAAGGCTTTAGTCATGTCAGTAAATATTGCATAAACTGTTGTTTTATTGTCGATATTCAACATTATGTTATGTAGCAAGTCATAAAAAGTCATGTTTATATTTTTATTTTTTCTGAAACCTTTCTGCTCATTGCAAAGGATATTATATTTATTTAAGAAAGAAGTTCTAGATTCATTCAGTTTTTCGAGTATTTTAGAAAACAGAAGTAAGAGCTACCGTGTAATTACCGTTACTGTGTAATTGCTTACCTGCCGCGCTTTTATTGATCGTGTTACATTTGTGCTATCGAACCCGACGGGTGCTAAGTTTATTAAAAGAAATAGAGAACAATTCTGGCTTTATTATATTATAAAATGAATACCGACCTTTTAGTATGCCTTCTGACAGCGAAAACAACAGCCAAATCCACGCAGTGTTTTTACGAGGTGATTCCGTACATAATGCCGGCAGCAAACAGACAGACATCAAACATTGTTGCAGTTTTATTATGAGAGGAGCTTTATTATTTGTTGAGGAGGGACTGTCTGTCTGTAAACTCTACAATACACCACTTGTACGTGCAGTTTACGACGAATTAAATGGCGCGGCGGTGGAGCGTATACTCTTGTTGTCCGAGATCTCAAGATCTGTGGACACATCGCCATCAGAACAGATTCTCATCCTCAAATCCTAGAACGGTGTAGTGTTTCAGATCGTTTTTAGGGTTCCGTAGCCAAAGTCACCTCTCCGCGAGATTAAATAAAAAAAAAACCGGCCAAGTGCGAGTGGCCGGTTTTTTTTTGTTTTTAGTAAAACGTTCGTAGAGTTTTATTATCCACGTCAATATTTTTAAATACTTTTTGTTGGAGACGTTTAAATAAAAATTTAAATAGTTAAAGATTTAAGGATCGCTATTAACTTGATTATCATATTCCTCCTGCGATCTCCTGCGCGACGTGTGACTACCGCGTGAGGGGGTGGGGGGGGGGGGGGGTAAAGGTGTGTCATCCTTGATTTATGGTCGCACACGATTCCATTACCATTGTTTTGTGATTATTAGATATCCATTTGGCGTTCTCGTTCACGGATGACAGGATGGGCTTTTCTTATAAAATTATTGTTCGCATTCTTGTACATTTATTTGAAGACTTGTTCCGATATAATCCAAATTATTCGTTGTCAAAAAGTACTTACGTTCAACTGATGCATCTAATCTACGATGGTTCTAATTTTTATATTAACACAACCAAAAACATGGTTAATGATTCGTTTTTAATATTTTCTGATAACCTCTGTACGGACCAACCGTGCTCTCCGTTCTTCATTACCTCCGATATTCCCATCGTCCAATTTCATGGGTGTCGGCGTGTGATCCCTCTCGCGAGGATAGGTCAGTTCCATGTCGACTTAGGGGTCCTAGAGGGCATCAGTGTCACCTCTCCGCGGGTCTAGAGAGGGATTTGACACACAATTTGTATTTCAGTGCTACGTGAAATAGCGAGTGATTGCAACACGAAATTATGTATTTGTAGAAACACCAGTGACTTTATTTAGTACACGGTTTGGGGTTCGTAACTGGTAAACTTAAATATTCATAGTACAGAGACGGACACACGGTCAGATCCTCAGGAAATTAATTAAAATATTACGCAGTGTTACCCTACCCCATATTTTAGCAGATAATTCTCAGGTAGACCCTAACTATTATTTAGTCGCGACAGGTGGAGTAGGGTGCGTTTACTCGGCCGTATTAATTTGGAGGATTATCGTAACGGCGCCGGTCCGGTCCCAGCGCGGCGGATCAGCCGGATCACCGGTGCCCGGCATCTCCTGCCGGCTTGCTTACCGATGGGACTCGGGGGACTGCGCGGATTACCGCAGTACCCAGTGATAATAAAACTCGCTGTTCACCTGCTGCAGAAGGTCCACTTCTAACCACCAATAAGTAACGTAAATATTATTATCATCTCTACTAGGGTAAAAGTGTCATGTCACAGTTACGACCCAGCGTAATACACACATCAAAAGTGTCTAGGGATCAACATATATTTTTGCAATAACTTTTCTCCTGATTGATATTAATTAAAATTTTCTTTAAGGATTCATCAAATAAAGTGTTTTCGTTTGTCACAGTAACGATAAACCAAGTCACCTTTGCATTAATAAAGAAATTTGCCATTTTCTAATAAAGGGATTTTTGACATTTGAACCACTAACATTAAAGTTCGAAAAAAAGACTGAAATAACAGTTTTCTTTAAAATTTTATTGGGTAACTTAAACAATTAATAATCCGTGTTTCTACCGCGAACACTAACAACACAAGAACATCGGTTTGGCATACTCAAAATGAGTTCATCCAAATCACGCTGTGGAATGGCCGCCCATGTTCGTTGCAACAACAAAAAAGGTCTTCTTGCGACTGGATACCCTCCATATTCGGCAGAGCTCTTCTCTGTAGCATATCCCATGCATGCTCAATCGGGTTCAAGTCTGGCGACTGAGCAGGCCAGGGCAGGACATTGATGTTAGCTGCGGCGAGAGTCTGTCTTACAACTCTTGCGGTGTGCGGTCGTGCATTATCATGCATTAACTGAAATAAGGGACAGATTTGCACTTGTAGAGGAACGATGACGTCTGATACAATCGTCTCAGCATAAATTTGAGCGTTGAGGTTGCCTCTGATCCAAATCAACTCAGTTCTTCCGCCGATCCAAATACCCGCCCATACCATGATGGTTCCACCACTATAAGGATGGACTTCCTGGCAGGATTTTAATCGCTGTTGGCGTCCAGGGGTTCTCCAGTGTCGTATACGTCTTGTATCCGGTCTCATACCAAAACGAGACTCATCAGAAAAGCACACGAAACGCCATTGTTCTTCTGCCCAATTTCTGTGTTCAAGAGCCCATTGATATCGAATCCTACGATTGTGCATTGCTATAGGTGGTACCCGTAGCGGTCTTCGGGAATGAAGGTTCACTTCATGCAAGCGGTTTCTGACTGTTTGGTCGCTAATTAAGTTCCCTGAAGAGTGATGAAGCCTCACGGCTAACATCATGGCGGTTATTGTTGGAGCTCTTCGAGTTAAGATTTGAATGTATCAGTCTTGTCTCCGTGTGGTGCAGCGATACCGTCCTCCATGGCGCTCAGCAACGGTACCAGTGCTTCGGTAACGTGTCCAAAGTCGACTGATAACACTCTGACTTGTATTCAGAGCTAAAGCCACAGTACGTTGCCGGGAACCAGCTTCTATCATTCCCACGGCTCTGAGCATTTCTTCCCTGCTTAAATGACGTCGCCGCTCCATAATAACGTTGGTTTTAATCAGTAGTAGGGAAACAGTAGCACTAATAATGTCTTCAATGCGTTGTATGTTTTTATAGGGAAAATATTGACAGCTGATTTTCATCTTTTACTCGAATTTGATTCACAGTTCCTGATTCAAATTATGAAATGCACCAAAAAGGATCCATATAAATTTATAAAATCATAAATTTATTACAAAGCCACATCTAAATCTCAAGAAATCCGCA
This sequence comes from Cerastis rubricosa, assembly GCA_949152445.1. Classification (NCBI taxonomy): domain Eukaryota; kingdom Metazoa; phylum Arthropoda; class Insecta; order Lepidoptera; family Noctuidae; genus Cerastis; species Cerastis rubricosa. Next base: position 365,453 of record OX424547.1, read on the forward strand.
TAAAAATGCTTGATCCCTAGACACTTTTGATGTGTGTAGTATAAGATTCCTGCATTGTGCTGGTTTGCAAGAAAATAGGTCGTCGAAAAGTTTATTGATGGTTTCATAGATTTGTCGGAGGTATGATGCAGCTCTTAGAATTTCTTATGTGATCCGGAGTCGATCTTCTGTTCTCGTTAACTTCGTAGTGGCAATCCTAGCAAAAGTGTTGGCGATGCGAGGGGTAGGTACAGCTGGTGTTAGTTACGACGGTTGTGTCGTCCCGTGTCTTCGCCGGTGTAGTGTCGTGTTCTAACATCGGAGATATTGACCCTCGGGTATAGGAAATGCTGAAAATACTTACGGCTTGTGGTAATCTTATCCAAAACCCAGGCACCATTAACTTTTGGTATAGCTATGAGGTAACTAGTGCATAAATCAACTTTAATTACTTTTTTTTTTTTTTTAGTCGATAACGACTAAATCTGACTTAAATGAATATCAAAATAATTCAGAGGTTTTTAAATATGAGAATTGTCATCAATCCTCATATTTCCGTGGTTAGCACATGGTAAAACCACTCGGTCGATAGGATGGTTACAATTCTGAGCATAATACCTGAGTGCTCTTGTACAGCACCCTGGGGAACTGCTAGGGTTGTTCAATAGCACCTGGCTGGAACACCTCGTCTAAATCGTTGTTATGACATTATTACCAAGAACACCCAGTTCGTGGCAGTAGATAAATCAGAGAAAAGGGTTCGTAAGGAAATGAACACTTTAGCTAACGCAAAACGGCCGTGAATTATTTCTCAGCCGAAAGCGAATGAATAAAAAGGAGCTCGGAATATATTAATGTCACTTGTTGTTGTAATGTGATGGGGTAGTAGATACTTATACGGTTGTCAGTCGTGCGCGTGTGTGCTGAGCAAGTGACAGTTGACAGTGTCGATGTATCCACGTCACGCTGACGGGCAGCTGTGACTCTTAATATATACATTAGTAACATGTACACACATCCACTTGATCTAATGTGCCGACTTCTGTTACTCTATGGTTCTTGAATTATTTATTGCAGGAGCTCTTCAGCAAACATTTGGTCATGACTATTTAGATTAAAAGTGAGAGTACTGGCTGTATTTCTAATGTATAACGAAGTTGTAGAAATAAATTTATTTTATTTTTTATTTTGTTTTGCTAGATATAAATTAGTCTCCCCGTCATCTTCTAAAACCCGCGTAGAAGGTCAAATAACCTTTCACCACTTAGTGGGATTAAAGTTTTCGCAACCGAATACGGAATTTTACATTTTTGACTGCTGACCAAACTTTAATTTGACCAAAAAGCTGCTTTAAGTGCCATCATGTTAATTAGTGCATGGAAGCGGCAGGAGTGTAACTCATGACGTGCGTCGGAGAGCGGCGCGCGGCGGTCAGATAAATGCAATTTAAAATAATAATAAATAGGCTTTAATGAAGTTATTGACAGCTATGAAATAAATTCGTGTGCAGTGAGGAATGGGGGGAGTGAGGGGGGCACTTATGTCGCCACGTCGGGACTAATTGATGGCGTGTAAACAACGCATCAACTATGTATGAGTTAACAACACGATGATGGGGCTCGTGAGATCGGATTTACTTTATGAGCTTATTATATACGCAATCGTGGTGGGTATATAATGGTAGTATGAAATCTAATTTAAATTAGGATTTGTTTGAACATAAAATACTTGATGAGTCACTGTTGTGGATACTAAGTTACCAAGAAACCTGTAATTACAATCTTAGGATCAAATGTTATCAATAACTGATGATTCATCGCTCCAAATCTATTTGAATCTCTGCTTTGCCACTCAACTTCAATCAATTCATCACTTCAATTGGCGCCTTCCAAAAACAAAACATGTCCCTTCAAAGCAATCGACTACCTATTAACTTCCTATGAAAACATAGAAACACAAAGCCGGCAGAGGCGTGTGATCGCGACGTCTGCGCCTAATCGCAGCACAACGAGCCTAAACAATAAACATAAACAAGTCGCCCCTAGCCCCCGCAGCCCGCCCCCGCTCGCCCCACACTAGGGGCGAAGCCCGAGGGGGCTGAAGGACTGCCACTGCACGGCTCGCGCTGCATCGAGGGCTCACAATGATATTTGTTTGCAAGTTTCAAGTAGTGTTTTCCATATTGCTTTGGTATGGTATTGCGATATTGTGGCCGGATATACGGTTGGGGTTTATTCCGCCCTGACTTTAAAGTTTTGCAAAATAGTCTTCAACAATGTTTGCTGTACGGTTATTTTGCAATATGAAGAAAAATAGGAAATAGCTCAGATAGCACTCAAGACAACCCCAGCCTGCAGTTCCTTACCACTTCCTTGGAGTGCCTACTTCTAGTTTTCTAACCGACTTCAAAAATGAAGGTGGTTATGTATTTCGTTTTCACAGCGATTTCTCCGTGATTACTGGTCCGATTTAACGATAATTAACTTCGCTTCAGTACTTCATGAGTTATCCTATATCATATGCATTTTTTCTTCTTCGTCGATACGGATGATGTGCTAATAACTTCTTGTTACAATTTAAAATTGTTACTTGACGAGTTACCATAACTAATAGGATACAACAAAAAAGTATTTACAAAAAAAAAACCGACTTCCAAAAAAGTTACTGGCGGATTTGGCGGAAGCAGATGGCAAAAAATCAATGAAACAAATACAAGTCAGTGTTTGTTCTGGAAGTTGGTGTTTTTTTCGGAAAATAGTCTTTGTCATTATGGTACAATCCTTTACAAATAAAAACAAAAAGCAATCCACAGATCCGATGGAACGCACTCGACAGTGGCGCGTGCACAAGTACACGGACACATGTCGATGCGCTGACTCGCGATTTTGAACGTCACTGCATTCAACCTGCCCCTCACGCTACCTGAGGGCGCGGGGTAGGCAGCACCCCTCGAGCGAAAGAGCGGAAAACAAGCGCGTTGAACACTGAGCACACGAGTGTGATTGAAATACCCGAGGGGAACACTTCTCTAAATAATAAGAGTAAATTATTTTGAGCCTGAACGCTTCAATCTACCAATCAATGCAATATTTTGAAAAATGTAATGTTGATAAAATATGCCGCAATTTACACAAGCTCATCATCATCTGCCTAGCCTTATTCCAAACTATCTTGGGGTCGGCTTCCAGTCTAACCGGATGCAGCTGAGTACCAGTATTTTACATGAAGCGACTGCCTATCTGACCTCCACAACCAAGTAACTGGATAATACGATACCCCGTTGGTAAGACTGGATGTCAGACTTTTAGCTTCTGACTGCACGTAACGACTGTCAAAGATCCACAAATGACAGCCGGGAGTAACGGCTTAACGTGCTTTCCGAGGCACGGAGGAAACTCGGTATGTAATTATAGTCACCCATCCACCGACCAACCTCGGCAAGCACGGCTTAACCTTTAAGATCGACCCGAACGGCTGTTATTATTTAGCCACGAGCTCCTTGTACACAAGCTCTTTCACTTAAATGTGTAGCTCCACAAAATCAATAATTCGAAGCTGTTTCGTGTAAATTGTGGGTTGTATGAAACATCTTGTTTGAGCTTGCCACGAACAGCTTACGTTAGCATAATGATGTCGTTGTAATAACAGCTGGTATTCGCACACAACGGAACACGGCCAATGTCCGGACTTACTCGTACTCGCTACAGCTATATTTTGTTTCGAATAGTTATTTACATATTGATAATACTTCCTGGTAAATTGAGACTTAGGTTTGTCATGTAATGTGTTTCGCCGCGGTTTCGTCAGAATATATCCTATGGGAACGTACTATTGAACAAAAAATATGTAACCTAACCCAAATCATGGTCTATTCGAATGCCGAATTTTATCCATGTCTTCTATTTTGCATTTTACTAAAATGAATTAAATAGAAATTGAAAGACAGGGAAATATATCGATACGGGGTGACATTTAAAAATATCCATACGGGGCGACGTTTAAATATATATATACGGGGCGACGTTTAAATATATATATACGGGGCGACGTTTAAATATATATATACGGGGTGACGTTTTAATATCCATACGGGGCGACGTTTAAATATATCGATATGGGGCGACGTTTAAATATATCGATATGGGGCGACGTTTAAATATATCGATATGGGGCGACGTTTAAATATATCGATACTGGGCGACGTTTAAATATATCGATACTGGGCGACGTTTTCTCTTCTTGCTAACTTAAGCCGCGTGTTTATATTTTGTAGAAAATAACTCCGTTTCTATGGAAATAACACGATTGTATTGAACGTTCGCGAAACAAACTAGATACTAATGGAAATTAATGATACACGAACTGACTCCGGTTTCAGCGTCATCCATGTCGGCTGGCGATGGAAACTTGTTGTTTGACTCCAAGGCTGATTGATCAATCAATATGCAGGATTGAGTAGATCAGTTAGAGACAGTGTACATATCATTTACGAATTTTGGCATGAAAAACCAATGAAACTACCTATTTTATGATATTTAGTTACACCACCGGTCTCATCACTGAAATCTTGCATTTGATGACTTGACATAGGTACTCTGAAACTGATTGAGGGTAATAAGCATCATTCAAATAGGAAATTAATTTGAAGGATTATTAATTAATTAGGCATTTCCAGCGATTCAACCGAAGTTTAAATCTACCTCATCAAAGGTACCGACGTACAGGGTGTTATTTGCGTAAGGTCTCGTAATGAAGCCACCATGACGTCATATTAATAAACGCGCACTTTCGCTCGTCACACATATTTGCCTACAGTACACAGCCGGGGAAAGGTCACACACGGGCCGACTCGTAAAGCGACTGATTACTGGTTTATTAGCGCGCGGATCTTACTCGAATATTGTTGAGATTGTTTCATACGGAAAATTAGAAAACAGCTGTAGTAGCTGAAAATCAAATATTCATAATTATTAAAATATTACTAAGTAAATATTCATAATTTTGAATATAAAAGCAACTTCATTAATACTCATACACATGCCTCTAAATCTGATTTTAATTAATGCTGCGGTTTTGGTAGCAGCTTTGATTAAGACGTAGGGAAACCACATTGTCATGTAAATAACTGTCTTATTAGAAAATAGAGTCTATTGTACTTGGCAGGGTTGTCTAGCTGTATCTACGAAGTGCTGTGTTCGGTTCAGTTTGGTGTGGAACAGACTTAAAGCAGTCGTCACAATCTCATAAGTTGTAATGTTATTGAGCAGTTAGTACAAGTATAGTGCTCTCGATCTAGATAAGCACTAATGTTCTCTGAGCGAACTATAATCTAAGTAAAGTTTAGGAGTCTGGCGAATTTCTCATGTTTAGCTGAATTTGAGACAGATAAGTATCTTTCAATCAATCTGATCAATTAAGTAGGTAAAAGGGTAGGTAAAAAGTAAAAACAACTACAACAGTCTGAAACGCTGTCGAAATTTAAATGAGCTCCTCAGTGGAACTCCCCACAGTGCCTCGTCGATATAAGACGGTAACATATACCTGCCTCCCGGGGCTGTCCGCCTCACCGCGGGCAGGTGTCTGCCCGACCTTTAATTAAAACTTTTTTGAGGAAAATGTGATGAATTGCTGGGAAACTCGAGTGTGTTGGCAGCTAGAAAATTAAACACTTCTATTGGGAAGAGGCCCGGCTGACTGTAATCTTGCCTGAAATAAGCATCTCTTTGTTGAAACAAGGTTTCTTTAGTAAAAGTTCAAAGGTCTTCAAAAGCTGTGGTTATTACTTTATGAAGAGACAAGTTTAAACCCTATGACATGGTATTAACCTCTGCTCAAACAATAACGGCTTGCTAAATCATGTTTGTAAACTTAGCTATAACTTAGATCTGCTGTAGGTCGTCCTAATGACCTGAACTTTTCACATTAGAGGTCACGTTGTTCATGATAACTATGTAGAACCACAGATTAATAGTACAACATAAGTTATAACATTAACCTCAAGATTGATGGACGTACTGAAACGCTTACGATATTTCGCACTCGGATTTCCTCTGTTCATTTACAGATAACAATCATAAAACATAAGACATCCAATATAGGTCTTATGTAAGTACATTGTTATATCTATACCCTCCTCCATTTAAATCGCCTTTAAATCAAAGGCAGGCTGGTCGAATGTTTGTCGCTATTTAGAACATGGGACACTTTCTGACCGAATCTACCGTCGTTACCTATTTCTTCCGCAACGCTTCAGGAAGACGACCACGACGTCTCAAATCCCTATAATAAAGATTGATGCAAACCATCACAGGTGTCGTATCGATGGCGTCAATACATCTTCCACACACACGTGGGGTAGGCAGGTCATCCTCTGTGATCAAGACAGATGAGTGTCCAGCTATTGTCAATACTGCTCGTCATGGTTAGTCCGTGATCTTGCGGGTGCGATGATCCCGGGATTACGCGCGGACTCGAGCCACGTTTATTACGATTATACGGGATTGTTGCGGAAAAATGCGGGATTAAGGAAAATAATGTGCAGTTCGTGAATAATAATGTCCATTCAGAGAGATCAGAGTGTTGTTCACTAATTCGTTTCTCTGCTTCGCTGTCACCTTTTGGGGCTCTAGAATTATACAGACTCAAATGTTTGTCGAAAGATTCATTTAGTTTTGAAACCTCGTTTTCTATGAAAAGCTACACTATCTTTAAAGCTATCCTACGCCCTCATGTTTACATCAAGTTCTTACTCTGATGTTAAAATCTGTACAAGACAAAAGCAAAGTGTGTGGATAAGTCATTAAATGTTTGTGAAATGGCACACGATGTTTTGGGGGCCTGTTAGCGCATCACTTGTTCTGTCATGCCAGAGAGTAGTGTTGCATGTGTGTTGCAAAGCCTCCTGCAATTGACAGCCATCCGATCTTACATACTGTCACAAAGCATACACTACAGTGAGCACGGATGGATGAAAGCTCGACATGACACCCAATCCAGCTGGGATTGGTGTCAATCGCGAGCTCTCAGGTGAATCTTTGTTCATACTATTCATCTTATATGCAAATGATTCACGAATCGCTCTCCTTACTGCACTCGGTATGAAATATCATGTCTGTGAGGTGTGGACCGAATGGATTACAACGAGGTTTAGAGATTGGAGATGTTGGTGCTAGGGGTGTTTGATCTTGGCGTTTGAATGTAGTGGAGCTTTCATATAATAGAGAGACGCTTCGGATAAAAGTAGCGGCCATTTTGTACTTAGTGCCAATATATCTATTGATTATATGGAAACGAGTGAGGCCATTTAACTTTATTGCTGATTCACATTTTAAGATGACACATTTTATATTTTCTGAATTAGCAGGGCCTTTCTTTGTTACCATCCAGGTAATTAATCAGAACAATAATACTTTTTGACAAAACAAACCTAAGATTAGCACAAAAGAGATAATTTTACAACCGGAGGATAGCTCCAAGACCTTAATTTATTTTGAAACAGGATATTTTTATAATAAACCTTGGAGTTCTTCGAACTTAAGGTTGAAATGATTTTCTTGTGAAATACGCCAACCCATTTGTCCGTATTACGATGTACACTGCCAACTCTGTTCTGTTCATAAAATGAAATCAGACAGTTCTCAGGAAAATAAAAGTTTTTTACGACAAGATATTTTTTTCCAATCTGGTTTTCGTCCTGGCCATAGCACTGTATCTGCCCTAGTTAAAATAACTGATGACATCCGATTGGCGATGGAAAACCGGCTCCTTACGGTGTTGGTTTTATTGGACTTCAGCAGCGCTTTTAATTCAGTTGATTTTGACATCCTCTTAGGTATCCTTTCCTCCCTAAACATATCTCCTCCTGTGACTGCATGGTTTGATTCTTATCTTCGGGGTCGCTCGCAGTCGGTACACTTGAATGAGGTTTGCTCTGATTGGTGTGATCTTTCTGCGGGTGTTCCTCAGGGTGGCGTCCTTTCTCCTCTTCTTTTCTCCGTTTTTATTAACGCTATCACTAAGCTTTTAATTTGTCATTACCATCTCTACGCAGACGACTTGCAGCTTTATCGCCATTTTAAACTCGAAGAGCTTCCTGGAGCCATCGATGCCATCAATAATGATCTACGAAACATCAGCCTGTGGGCTAAAAACTTTGGACTGTTAGTTAACCCATCTAAATCTCAAGCTATTATTATTGGCGGCAGATACTTTGTCAATTTATTGAGTCATCAGTCCCTCCCGCCTGTTTTGTACGATGGTGTCGCTATAGCCTACTCCAAGAAAGTTAGAGACCTAGGTGTATTCTTGGACTGCAACCTATCTTGGCATGTTCACATTGCTGAAGTAAGCAGGAGGGTGTTTTGTTCGTATCGGTCACTTAAGCGTCTCCAGAAGTTCCTGCCGTTTCAAACCAAAATTACTCTTGCTCAATCTCTTCTTCTTCCTCTTCTAGATTATGCTGATGTCTGTTTTCTTGATGCGACTGAAGAACTTCTTGATAAGCTCGAACGTCTGCAGAATTTGTGCATCCGCTTCATTTTCGGCCTTCGAAAGTACGACCATGTGTCGGAATTTCGGAAGCAGTTGAAGTGGCTACCTATTCGGCAGCGTCGAGATTCTCACACTCTTTCTTTTCTCTTTTCTGTTCTTCACAACCCTAAAGCTCCTTCGTATCTTCAGGAACGCTTCGAATATCTGGTACCTAGAGGTAAACCTTGTCGCTCATCATCATCTCTTCTCCTTCGTTTCCCTCCCCACTCTTCAAGTCGGTACGATGGATCTTTTACTGTTCGTGCTGTGCGCCTTTGGAATTCACTTCCACACTCCTTGCGGGATAGCCTTTCGTTAGACGTGTTCAAGAAAGGAATAAGAGAACATTTCCTGTCCACATGTTATTAGTATGTATATAGTATTTTATATGTATGTTTATTTTTATATATGTATTGTATGTATTACGTATGTAGTAGTTAATTTAAGTTTTGAATGTACTGTTTTTGCACATAATCGTAAGTTTATGCTCTTTTGCAAATCTCGCAATCGAAAAATGGTTTGCTGTAAGAAAACCCAGTTCTGGGTTAAGCTCGCCGTTGTACATAAGTTTTTATATTGCAATTTGTGTGTATATTTTTCTTTTTTTTGTGTGCAATAAAGAATAAGAATAAAGAATAAGAATATTTTAACCCTCAACTGAAGCATTTCAATAATCTGCGCCAGAATTTTCATATGAAAATTATCTAGCAAGAGTTTGATCTCAACCCGTGAGCGCAAACGATTTTAATATCGTCCCTTATTTTAGGATTAGCGGGGGTGAGTGGGACGAGTGGGTCCACCTCATTTGTACGTGGTTCATCCCTACGCAGTACCCCACTTAATTATGTGGTAATATATGAATTTTAATTATGAGAACCCATTTGGTGACAGGGATGACGGCTTTTTGGCATTTTATTGGATATTGAGTCTCGGTATTTGTCGCCGGAGTTGAACATGCTACGTATTTATGTATGAGTTTATTAAAATATTTAGCCTTACAATATTTAGCTTAATGCGCACAGGGCAGATATTAAAAAAAAAACAGTTATTCGTCAGACAAAATGTGGGGGTAACATCAACGTTACGATAGATAATAACGAGATAAATATGTTCTCTTAAAAACACAAAGGAAGTCAGTTTAGTAAAAAAAATAACGGAAAGCTGGAAGAAAGCAAAACTTGGCATTTAGCACAAAACGTGGCCTTTATCGCCGCCGCGCCGGTACATTGTTAGCTGGTACTTTGTACGGTACGTCGCTGCGTTGGTGCGTTGGTGTGTTGGTACCAGTTCGTCCTAATTCCGAGGAGTCGGGCGTTCGGCAAGTTGTCACGTCGCCGTCGCTAGGACGTGATGCGTGATTGAGGGATCGCTCTTAAATTGAAGACTTTGGAGGTCGATAAGACTCCTGGAAGTTTCCTTTTTAATATAAATATTTCGGGGCTTCAGGAAATCAATAATTTCTACTTGTAACTCGTAGTTATGTGAAAAAAGTTTCCACCACAAAATGCTTAAAGAGAAGACTTGATTAAACAAATTTGAATTGAGATAGAATAAAGATGAGTAAAACAGAATTGCTCTAGCACTAAATAGGTAGACTACGGTAGACTTTATGTACGCTATGAATACTTTTTAGGGTTCCGTACCCAAAGGGTCAAACGGGACCCTATTACTGAGACTTCACTGTCCGTCCGTCCGTCCGTCCGTCCGTCTGTCACCAGGCTGTATCTCATGAACCGTGATAGTTAGCGAGTTGAAATTTCTACAAATAATGTATTTCTGTTGACGCTATAACAACAAATAATAAAAAAAGAAAAAAAAGAATATTTAAGGGGGGCTCCAAAACAAAAAAGTTTTTTTTTCGTTTTTATAAATAATGGTACGGAACCCTTCGTGAACGAGTCTGACACTTGGCCGGTTTTATTATTTAATTACTTAACTCGTTACTACGACTTCATTGATGTTGTTCGATGTTAGTTGGGTGGCCAAAATAACAAGAAAGCTATATTTTAGCAATATAATAATATTTTCCTAATTAAATTAGAAATGAAGCCTCAGATGTGCCACGTGCGTAGACGCCATGTCCGCTATAGTGATGACATCACGTATCTAATGGCAGGACACTCGCGGACACAATGCAACACAAACAGTAGGTTTACTCCGCACAACCCAAGTAGTGAGGTAGGCTTGTAAAGAAAAACAAAGAAAAAAACCTGTCGATCGAAAATTTTGGAGCTTACAATCGATTCGGACGTGCTTTAGTGATAGGTTTAACTGTTTTTTGTATCGGTGTAAGTGTACGTGAGACTTTTTGTAAAAAAGTCGTCGTCTGTCTGGTATTGTCTTTTGCAGGCGATTGGGGATGGGTCGAGAAGGGTCTAGACTAGAAAAAGGGAAGCCAGACTTTTAATACGTAGGTAATACCAGCTTCTGTGTTGGGATGGATAATCGAATTTGCACCTTAATGTCGTAACATTTCATAGAACCCCAATAACTTCAACGTTATTACCACTGCTGGTGTTGATCTTTTTATAACGTCCAATAAACATTGTTGGTTTGAAAATAAAAGCTTAGCTTTCTATAACAACGATGTGGACTGATTCTTCTCCTCCTATCTCCTTAATGTCGGTGTTCGCGAATGTGACGCATTAACGTTTTGTTATAGTTAGCATCACGGCGCGCGGGGTGGCGCGGTGTGTCGGCGGCGGTTTGAATCACTTGGCGTCGTTCAGGCTTTGTCTCTTTTCACGTGATAACGCCATCCGTTGCGGTTCCTCTGACAGCTGGCTTTATACCCGCTAAATTATTACTGTTAGTAAAAATATGGCATTAGGCAGGTAAGGTGTGTTGTTGTGAAAAAAAACCTGGTCCTATTTAGGTGATTATGTCACGATCTATCAACCTCAGATAAAATTGTTGATGGGTGATCAGAGCAATAAATCACAACTTTATTTAGCAATTATAAAAGATTATGGCAGAGCTTTGTTTTTAGGGTTCCGTAGCCGAATGGCAAAAAACGGAACCCTTATAGATTCGTCATGTCTGTCTGTCTGTCTGTCTGTCTGTCTGTCTGTCTGTCTGTCTGTCCGTCTGTATGTCACAGCCACTTATTTCCGAAACTATAAGAACTATACTGTTGAAACTTGGTAAGTAGATGTATTCTGTAAACCGCATTAGGATTTTCACACAAAAATAGAAAAAAAACAATAAATTAAGGGGGTCCCCATACTTAGAACTGAAAACCAAAAAAAAAAATTTCATCAAACCCATACGTGTGGGGTATCTATGAATAGGTCTTCAAAAATGATATTGATGTTTCTACAATCATTTTTTTCTAAACTGAATAGTTTGCGCTAGAGCCACTTCCAAAGTGGTAAAATGTGTGTCCCCCCCCCTCTAATTTCTAAAGTAAGAGGAGGAAAATTCTGAAAATATTTAGGGTTATAGAACGTAAAAAAAACTATCAACGAAAATTGGTTTCAATAAGATATGATGTTTAGTTTTTGAGATATGGGACTTTTTCATCAAACTGCAGCAGTAACTTTGTTTTTCATAAACATACTATGAAAAACAAATTTAGTTTTGCGGTTGGTTGTGTGGAAGTTTACTAACTAATACTACTAACTAATGAATGACAGTTCAAAATATTGTTATTATATTGTTTGGAGCTATGGAACCCTGTGTGCGAGTAAGACTCGCACTTGGCCGGTTTTTTCATAATGTTAGCTGCAGGCATGCTGGTTCGTGATGCTCTCGATATATGCAAATAAAATCGTTAGCATCGAAAACAAACCTCACTGATGGAAGTTTTTTTTTACGTTTCAAATAAAAGGTTGTTTATTTTGTCATTGCCTGTAGCAGATTTTATTTTGCCAACAACCAGCGCTATTTAACCCAAATAGTGATAGTTGATTTTGTTACATAAAAAAAGTAATGTTAACGATATTTTTAAATAACAAGAGTAATAGTCTGTCACAAGAATACATTTTCGTTAAATTCAACATAAAATTAACGATTAAAGCCGTGAAAGCTTTTTCGGAAATGCGGTTATTTGGGAACCGAAAAGCGATTTAAGTAAAACCCTGGTTAAACAAAAGTGGGACAAAAAAGGGTAATAAGATGATGTCCTGTGCGGCGCGCGGCGGCGGCGGCGGCGGGACCTTTCAGCTGGTTTTTGTAGTTCTACCCTCACACGTGTCGAATTAGGATCGTGAAAATAGGGCGTTTCGTTAATGGTTTTGCCTACCAAAGGTGTGAACAAAATGTACTTCTTAAGCCCTAATGTTTTTTTTTTGTAAATCATTATTCGGATGTTTTTGTTCTTTTTAAAAGTTGAATGGTTTCAATTTCCTAGTAACGCGACTTTTGATCATGAACGTACCTCAAACCCCTGACCTCAAAATACAAAATTTTGAGCCAAAATGTTACATTTTTAACAAAATTACATTCTTTTCACACAATTACACCTTCAAAATCTCTACTGTATTATAAGTCGCTTCGTAAGTAAACGGCCATTTTTTATCATCTTAATTTGAACTTTATCAAATGGAAGTAAGGTTTTTTATCGTTTGACTTACTTTTGGTGTTGTAAATGCAATTTGGTCACAGTGTAATGGTTCGGGTAGACGCCATTAGACCGGTGACGTCACGGGCCCTTTGCGGGGCCACAGGATAAAAAGATAGCAGTAGGCACACTTTCGAATTCACGCAGTTAACATGATTATTAAAATATCGCAACATGCTCGTAAGTCGACGCTACGTTATCACTAGAACACCCATCAGTCACCTTTCGGGACTGTTTTTTTTTTCTTCTCGCCCAGAAATGTCCTCGTAGCCTTTTTTCTTGATTTTCTTGCATTAAGGCTACTTAACACACGGGCGGTATCCCCAAGAAAGGACATAGTAGAACTTCTGTTATCCCCGCACTGTGCCAGGCCTGGTTCTCACATGCCCTGGTAGCACCTCCCGCACGAGCATGATTTAGCCAACATTATTGTGTCGTCCCCATACGAGGACACACTGTACTACTGTGTGGTCCTGGTCTGATAGTGATATTCCCTGGTAGCACCTGCTCAAACCTACTGTATTGTGTCGTCGTCATGCGAGGGTACACTGGTTCCTCTGTGTTAGCTGTACTGTGCCAGCTTGGTAGTGACATGCCCCGGCAGCACCTCCCGCGCGGACATGATTTAGCCAACACCTACATTATTGCGTCGCGACAGTTAATGGGCCGGATTCACGTTCTGTGGTGTTATCTGTCCCTTGTTTATATTTATTCGTTTATCATGGGGTTCTGGGGCAAACGAGACTGGATTATGTCGTGAAAGTTACGCCATTCGGGTAGTAGATTTGTTTTTGGCAAACGTAATTTACGTTTTTCAAGGCCAACGTTTTAAGATTTTGCGTGTTTAGTACGCCCAATAAGGCAAGGAAACAATTCAATTACTAGGATTTTTTTTTCAGAGAACACCATTATTTAAAGAGATAGTTTTGTAACACAACTCTCGCTCTTCATCATAAAGAAACATGAGTCGGTTCCTTTCTACAAACACTCCTGGACAAAAAAAGACCTGATAGTATCACAAGAACTGGCAAACGGAGCAATAACGCAAATTAAACATCCACCGTCTGAAGGGGACACATGTAACAATAAAATACGCTCAACGAGTATAATAGTGTCGGGGCGGCCGAGGGGCACGCGCGCGGGCGGGGGGGGTGGTACCTGGAGGGGACGTAATGGCACCCGGGGTGACTGCGACTAAAGAGCCAGTGATTCATATTAAAATTACATTTAGGGGCTACCGGGCGATTTTGGTGAGCAGACTTTTTTGATCGGCAGACGGTGCGCCTTACGCGCTCTCGCTACTGATTGTTAAGTAATTGCAAGATAGTTGCCGGGATACGGTTGTAGTCGCTTGTGTAGGGGATGTCAATAGCAATAGCTGTTAATCGCGGTCTGTATTATTTAAGTGTGACAACTGTCGCGATGGGGGGTAGATACGTTCGGGAATTTAATTTGCTAGAGAAAGTCCTTGAAAGAAATATTGTTAAAAGAACGAAGCAATCAGTTGCCGTCAGGCTTTCTATAATAAAACGCCAGATTTACGATTTAAGTGTTTTATTCAACATGATAGAGGTCGGAAGATATACTCAAGTGCATTCAATTTGGAACTTTGTTTTCCGTACTAAAAGTTTCATTTTCGTTTAACTTGAGTAGCGCCCCTGTTTCTTGTAAAGTACGCACGTGAGGTGAAGTTTTAAAAAGCGTCCAATTTCCAAGTTCCCCTGTATCTTGAATAACATAAATTATGGTAAAAACACCCGCAATTTATGAGTTTAATTCACAAATTGTATGTTTCCGGAACTAACTTTTGGCGCGATAACATTTTTTTCTTTAAATGAAGATGGATGAAGCTAATAAAGTAACAACAGAGAGACTTGGAACAACTCAACACAGATAATTTGCGTTGTGTTAAGAAACTTTTTGCGGTTTTGAGTTTCAGGAACATAATTAAGATATTTGGTTCCACTGTGTACCTAATTATGAAAAGCTAAACCTGCACCCTGCCATAGCAGCCACTAGTAGGTTCTGTTGTCAGATATGGTATAGATACGTTATTATTTAGGTCATTTCATCTGTCGTGTAGGCCATTACAAAAGCCGCCACATTACAAAGGCAAAGCCACACGTAAAGTCCTCCACATAAAGGGTGTAGGCGCGCCACTGACACGTGCAACAAGTTAGCAGAGCGTGAACGTACGCGCACCTGAGCACGCCCTGTATAACAACAGAACAAGAACTACAGAAGTCGCTCTGCATACAAGGTCATGAGCTCAAGATAACAGTACGATCGGGTATCGACGCGTGCCCTTGTATCTTAATAGATTCATAAAAGCACAGGGCGAGCCTATGGTCTTCAACTAGACTTGTTCCTGATTCTAAGGTTTAATTCGGTGCTTCCTGGTACTGAATCCCTCTCTGGGATGCATGTCGTAAGTGCAACATGTAACCAGTACTGATTTCAGTGTGGGAACCGATTTAGGGACGTTCTACTTGACCAGCAAATTCAATAGTGATTAAAACGAGGTGAAGAAGGAAGTTGTTACTTTCGTTCTAAACAAAAGTTTTGGTTCTGTGCTTACTGTGATTCAAGTGGTAGGGCGTTGATCTTCTGTATTGTCTTACTCTGTGGCACGAACCCCACTCGCGCCCTCTATACGCACTGAAATAACAGGGCTGGCCTTTACAAGCTATCTTTATGGAATCAGTCTGAAAAGAAGGTTATTATTGTTGTCCTACATAAGGTTCATGTATAACAGGATGGATGCTCCTGTATTCTCGGTAAATGTCAACCTTGTTGTGCTGGGACAGGGTCGCAAAAGATTGCCTAGTTATTTATTTATTTTTATACCTATTGTCTTTACGTACCCACACATAGCAGCTGTGTTCTTACGTCGTTTCGTAAAAACACAGATGCTATGCTCTGCTATGCCGTAGCGTATGGAAGCTCTGCTTGCTTCTTAAGGCAGACGAGTGCAGTGTCAGTTATTTATTTTAGGTATTTTAACCGGTTATTCTTCATTTTCGACGTCAGAAAATACTGCCTAAGTGTTATTAGAGCCGTCTCGAAAACACAAACACAGTCAATTTAACAATATAAACTGTCTGTTTGTTGTATACCGCTAGATGTGCGCTCACAGTTCCCGGCTTAGAGTCGCTCGCGGGCATAGGGCCCGGGACTCGGCGCCTGGGGTCCGGGATAATTGGTATTAAGGCGTTACTCTGTAAGTCACACGACCGAGGCGAGATTAAATGATTGAACTTGCAAAAAGTTACTTTAGAAGACTTCGTTGAACAAATTGTGATGAACATTCTATGATGAGAATTTGGTGTAGATAACGCGGCGGGAATCATAAAAAATAGAGATTTCCTTATGGAATAAGGTATTTACTTTGAAGGTAAAAAAGTTTTGTAAAGACTGTTTAAGAGCCAAGTGGCTTATGATCTCACGTGCCTAAGCTTAACTTGAGAGTATTTCAAGGCTGCCAAAACATTGGGTCGAACAGTTCGTTTCCAGAACCACCCTCACAAATTACCTGATTTCGTTTTAGAGATTTGCGATTTAGTAAAGGAAGACTATGTAATGAAAACTGATGACATTTCAATTAAATAATCTCTTAATAAGCTGTAAACCTATACCAACTGAAACTGCCTGATGCGTGTCGACGTTAACATGTTCATCCACATACAGTCTGCTCGCAGGCTTCGATTGTTAACATGTACCTCCACACACAGTCTGCCCGCAGGCTTCACCTGTTAACATGTACCTCCACACACAGTCTGCCCGCAGGCTTCACCTGTTAACATGTACCTCCACACACAGTCTGCCCGCAGGCTTCACCTGTTAACATGTACCTCCACACACAGTTTGCCCGCAGGCTTCACCTGTTAACATGTACCTCCACACACAGTTTGCCCGCAGGCTTCACCTGTTAACATGTACCTCCACACACAGTCTGCCCGCAGGCTTCACCTGTTAACATGTACCTCCACACACAGTTTGCCCGCAGGCTTCACCTGTTAACATGTACATCCACACACAGTTTGCCCGCAGGCTTCACCTGTTAACATGTACCTCCACACACAGTTTGCCCGCAGGCTTCACCTGTTAACATGTACCTCCACACACAGTTTGCCCGCAGGCTTCACCTGTTAACATGTACCTCCACACACAGTTTGCCCGCAGGCTTCACCTGTTAACATGTACCTCCACACACAGTTTGCCCGCAGGTTTCACCTGTTAACATGTACCTCCACACACAGTTTGCCCGCAGGCTTCACCTGTTAACATGTACCTCCACACACAGTTTGCCCGCAGGCTTCACCTGTTAACATGTACCTCCACACACAGTTTGCCCGCAGGCTTCACCTGTTAACATGTACCTCCACACACAGTTTGCCCGCAGGCTTCACCTGTTAACATGTACCTCCACACACAGTTTGCCCGCAGGCTTCACCTGTTAACATGTACATCCACACACAGTTTGCCCGCAGGCTTCACCTGTTAACATGTACCTCCACACACAGTTTGCCCGCAGGCTTCACCTGTTAACATGTACATCCACACACAGTTTGCCCGCAGGCTTCACCTGTTAACATGTACCTCCACACACAGTTTGCCCGCAGGCTTCACCTGTTAACATGTACCTCCACACACAGTTTGCCCGCAGGCTTCACCTGTTAACATGTACCTCCACACACAGTCTGCCCGCAGGCTACAGCTGTTAACTTGTACATCCACACACAGTCTGCCCGAACGCTCCAGCTGTGGTAATAGGAGACGCAGAGAAATCGTGAGGCAGACAATGAAGACGAAATTAGATATTGCTAGTGAACATAGGGGGGGGGATAGGTATTGGAAGTGCAACGTGAGTGAATTGGTAGAAGATGACTTCTTAATCCGTAGAATAATATATTATCTTGTGAAATGTAAATTATTTTTTTATATTGTATTAATTACAAACAATGAGGGCTAGATTTTAATACATACAACATTTACTTACTGTTAGACTGTGTCATCCCACTGCTGGGAAAGGCCTTTCTCCATGACTTCCAGTCTCTCTATATCCACTTATCGTGGGTGTGGTTCACCTCGTAGAACACTTAAAAACCCCTTGTTATTCGCGACTAGATCAGGACAGCAGTAGAAAACCATTTAATTCAAAGAGATCACCTAACGGGCGCAAATCTATTCCAAATAATCACTTGAACATTCTATCCAATAACTGCCACCTCATAAGTCGCACAAATCCTACGCTAGCTCAGCCGTCGCCGTCCGAATGTTCGGCGTCCGGAGTGTCCGGACTCGCCATAAACATCCCGCACTATCCGCACTAGTGGTACACGTCCGAATATTGGTTGTCCGAACCAAATGCCCGCCAGTGTCCGGAAAAGCCGTAACCATCCCTCTATATCCCCTTCCTTGTGTCCCTCGCTGTCCGGTGCCCGGTAGTGTCCGACGTTGGTCGCGACACTGCCGGCTAATAGCCTCCTTAATAAGTACGTAATGAGCGATATTCAAACGTTAGCGCCATTTTCTCGTTATACAAACGTGCGGGAACTTTGTTAGAGCGGGATTATCTGATACTACCTGAATAAGGGATTATGATAGCTAATCAAAGTTATGTAGTATCTTATAAGCTGGGATATTTATTTTATTTAATAGATACACATACCTAACTATTTTTAATAACATTAAGTTGCTTTATTTGTATCTTTCTGTTTAAGGACATTTTCGAGGAATAGGCATTAAATAGGAGTTATGAAAGGTGGCTGGTGGACTGGTGGGCTGTGCCCCTCAGCTTTTACAAGTCCCGGGGGACAACACGGGGAACTATTTTCAGCTTGAGTAGGTACAGGCGACTAAATGGCAGGAGACATTAAGTCTGCTACAAATAAATAATGGAAAGCCTTCATTTTGACAGTGTAATCAGAAGATCTGCATAAATATTTTAAGCTCCAAGACATGAATATTATTGTGTTCTCTGTACATGAGAATTTTTATTAAAAAACTTCTATCTGCTAAAGATCGCGGCGTCGAAAATTGAGTAGAAACTACTAGCCACAGACGCGCGAGAAAAGTATCGATATCTAAAGTTAAACAACTTGGCCATATAAGTAACAGCACTGCGCTAAGTTTCCAGTTTCACTTACCGAGAATACACGAAATATTGCCAGCTGAGAAATAGTTTCGGTGGAGATGGGGATAGTGTTGCCAGTTACTTAGTATTCTTAAATTGAGTTGGAAGTTAAGTTTCATTGTGGAGTATCGTCTAGCTCTTGCTTGTTGTTGACATGGGGTTAACTTTTCAAACACATAAAGTTGTACCTAATACTCGTAGGTTATTTGCCGCTTACTGAATTGACTAATTGAAGTTTAGGGCTTGCCATACACTAGTAAGTTTTCGGTGCTACACTGCTTAAGGAATCACCATAAAGTATGAATATATAAAGAGTTTGATCAATTCTCTATTTTAATACATAATCAGAAACTGGTAGGTACTATCGTTTTGTTCGTCAGTTTTTCTTCAGGTCAACTGTAGATTTTCTTTTGCTTATTTTTCGAGTAATAATTGAAGCTGCTGCTAGCAAACTAGGGCATCTAATAAGCCATACAAGCATAAGTTGATAATATTCCTGAGAGCTCTAGTTCCATGCAAGCTCAGGGAACTGCAGTAAACAGTAAATTCGAGCGAACCTGCGCCATAAGTTATGTATCGTAACTTGTGAACATAGCCCGTACTTACTGCTGCTTGCTGCACAATGTTAGAACTTTGCAGCATTGTGGACCACCAGGCAACCAGGCTGCTACTTCATTGTACCTCGTTGGTACATTGTGGCCTAACACGTTACAAAGCAGACATGTTTTATTATAGTCACGAAGGCTAGTCAGGTATTAAAGTTAGCTTATAAGTTTTGATATAAAATTAAACTAAGAATAGGATACGAAGAGACTACATATTTTAATGACATTTATTGCAAGATGACCGGACGCATTCAATTAAAAAAACACCTAATAATTGACTAATGAAACCAGGGACGAACATACTCGTAATACGTCACTGTCTAATAAGGCTATTGTGTAATTTGTATTGGCGTCGACCACTAGCAAGCGTCGGGCGTCGGTGAGAAATTAAATAAAAAGAAACGACTGACTCAGCTAATCCAATTATCTGTTTACCCAGCAAGCTTAACGAACGCCAACCACGAGCCACGACAGAATCTCGACAACGCAATGAACCTTACTAAAAATAACCACAATCCTCCTTATTTACGACATTTTGAGAACCAACAATACGAGTCTTGCCGAAGCTAATAATGGATCTTTTTCGGAATATCCCACACAATGGGTTGGCGTCCATTGTTGTACGACATTCGGGCCACAGCCAGGCCGCACTGCATGCCGGGCCGCTGGGCCGTGCGGCCCGAGCCTTGTGCCAGATTGGTTTCAGGCTAAACGGGCATGCAGAACAATGTTTTGAATTCCTGACTAAATCATACAGGCCCACAAAAATGCTTGCCTTTTAAACACTCAATACAGAATATAGGAATACACCGTGCATTTTAGAACTTCTGAAACCATTGCTTTTGTGGAAATAAGTAACTGACGTGACTAAAATATCTTTCTAGCGTCTTTTCTACATTTACTGGTTTTTTAAAATACTTTTGCCAAACATAGGCCGTTCTGTTTGACATTGTTTAGCGGATATTTTGTCTGTATGCACCTCGGTCTGATAAATGCTAATCAATTTTGAAGCAGATGTAGAGCAGTCCGTATTGACGGCTCTTATTGTATGGATCGTATATTGTGTATACAGCAAAGCGCGTAGCCCTCTCCGCCTCGGTGCGTATTGTTACCTTAAGAATGTATTTAAAATGGAACCCTGAGCAGCTGATGAGGAAGCCATTTCAACTTCTATGACAATAGGTATTATGACGATGCTATTCGAAAAAAAAGAAACGAATATTTGTGATGCGAATGATCTGGTCCGGAGTGGTTAACCACTTTGCGCATATGTTCAATACGCCTATCGCAATATAATGATGTATGCTCGGCATTAGTGTCCGGAACAGAATATGCCTGAGGGAGCCATTGTCAATCGATCTGTCTGTGACGTCTTTACATATTGAATGCTGGTGAATTATTGGATGACCCTGATGGTTCATTGATCAGTTTGGCATTGATTCAATCCCTGTATTTGAAGAAGAGTAGTTAAAAAGCTGGTCGCTAAATGATAACAACCACACGGATTATTTCTTCGAGGTTAAGCTGTGTTTGCCAGGGTTGGTCCGTGGATGGGTGACCATCCATTTCATACTGAGTAGCCGTTGGTGCCGGTTGTCATTTATAAATGTTTGTCAGTCGTTACAGATAGTCAGTGGCCCGAAAGTCTGACAAGTGACACTGGTTTTACCTGGGGAGTACTATATTACCCAGTACCAACTGGTTTGTGTAGGTCAGATATTATAGGCAGTCGCTCCATGTAAAATACTGGCATACAGCTGTATCCGGTTAGATTAGGAGCCGATGCTGATCATGACTACTTGAAAGACTCATGCTGGACATGCCACTCGCTCGCCAATCAACTCGATCCTCGACTAAAACTAATCCTGCAAAGAATGCTATCATTGTTCTTAATGTCTAGAAGACATTCAGGCTCGGTAACTTTTTATATTTAGCTATAGTTTGAATATGTGAAGTATCCTGGGTGCGTGTTTATTATTTATTAGAATAGTATTTGTTCTATCGTAGGCTCGTCCGGTGATACATGGGAAACTCGGCTCGGTGTTATAATGAAGGGAATTAAGGATTGCATGTTACAACATGGTTAAATTACGAATAGAAGTTTTGAAGCTACTCAACTCAAACAAATTAGAAATTACACTGTCGTGCGTTATTCACAGTTAAATTGCAAACAAGAAGAGTCGTTGTACAGTTCGATTTTGCTATCAAAATCATACAGTACTCGTATTCTTTTAATTGTCATAAACCTTCAACCGTAGTTTAGATTTATAAAACAATGGTTAGACCTGCTGTCTTGTATGGATCAGAATGTTGGGCTACAAAAGGGATGAATGAAAGGCATTTGCATGTGGCTGAGATGAGAATGCTAAGGGGGATGTGTGGTGTTACGCGAATGGATAGAATAAGGAATAAGTACATTAGAGGAAATCTGAAAGTGGCGCCGGTCACTGAAAAGATGCGTGGTAATCGGTTGTCGTGGTATGGGCACGTGATGCGGAAGAATGAGGAAAATTTGGTGAGGAAAGTTTTGAGTATGAATGTGGATGGGTATAAGGGTAGAGGAAGACCAAAGAAACGATGGATGGACTGTGTGAAGGATGATATGGCAAGAAATGAGGTATCTCATGAGATGACAAGTAATAGAGAAGTATGGAAGAAGAAGACGTGCTGCGCCGACCCCAAATAAATTGGGATAAGGGCAAGAGAATGATGATGATGTGTTAAACTACTGTTAATCCTAAGACGCTTCACTTTCAAAAGACTATCAGATTCAGCCACAGACAAACTTACCCAAAGACACGTACTTCTCAAATTATAAAGTTCACGCTCCAACTGAACCATAGATAACTTTCGACCGGCGTGGTCGATTTGTGGTATGCGCTGTGGCGAGGCGTGACGTCACACACGCCGTGCTAATGGAGCCTAATACTTGTTCACAATATTATCTACACGCTACTACGCTATGACTATAACAGGCTGTAACAGTGTTTAACGCTAGATAACTAACTTACAAATCAAATAGTTATCATAAAATCGCTTGCTAAGAATTCATTTTGGTGCCAAAGGCTGTAAATTACTTATTTATTTATGTACACCCAAAACACTTAACAGGACAATTTATTAAGATACAAGAACACAAAGGTACTGCTTATTTCAAAAGAAATTTCTTCCAGCAGACCTGCGAATGGAAAGGCGGATAAGAAATGTAGACACAGTGTGTAGAAAAGATAAAACAGGAAAAAAATAAATTAGAGCTTAAAACAAACATTATAGCTATGTAAAATAAACATACATACAAATAAATACACATATAAAAATAAAATTAAATATATACCTATAATATATATCAGAATATTACAGTATAGAGGAAAGGATTACTATAATTATTATTAATTTTAAATGAATCACTTTAATTTAAGTAGTAATTTTGTCGATATCGTTTAGTTAGAGCTTAACTTAGCATAGCCTTTTGATAAATCCTAAAAAGTTGAGCTTAGGGCGTACATTTAGAGACGCCAATAAAAGTTATAAAAACTTAACTGCTGTAATTAATTCTAGCCCCATAATCAATTATCTACCTACAACTATTAAGTACTTAGGTATAGGATATTTTAATTACTATATTATACCCGTAGTGTAAAGATATGCACACAATGGCGCCGTCCTCTCGAGTCGAACAAACAGTCCTTCTTAGTGCGACAGTAACTAATGGTCGGCTCCTGGACCACCATCACTCATCCTCGATTCAAGGAGACTGCTTGTAAAGAGAAGGACCACGAATATATTAGTGTATTGAATGCAGAAGACAGTAGTCGTGGAGATCACTATTTATTTTGAAGGCTGTATTGAATCATACACAGGCCACAAGGATCCACTTTCAAAAACCAAACCCTCTGATACCTCTATAAAATATTTGGAATTTTCTTTCTTGGTAGTTCGGTTATTTAGGTAATATTTTGACTGTCACTGACAGATGACGGTAATATTTTCGCATCCAACATATTTCTCTTCATAAATCTTTTCAAACGACCAAGATTATTTATAGCTGGACAAATCTTGTCAATGTCGCTGTCACCAAGACACCCCTCAGTGACAGGACAACACAATTAGTACCTTTAACATCAGTATTCGGATCAGGACCGTTTAAATATTAATCCGCAATAATCCAGTGCCGCCCGTGAGCCGGGTGAGCCGGGGTGAGCTGGGGTGAGCCTCGCTCGCAGCCGGCCATATTAACGATGGTCACACTGCGTACTGTGGAGGTAGGTAATAACATGGTCGCGGCTCTGATGGTAGTTATTATCTAGGCCGTGAATTCGGCGTGATTAGTGATAGTTGAGCTTATTGTGTAGTATGGCTACCTCCATAAAATACATTTAAACAGCAACTGTGTCGTGTCGCACAATTTGCCTCAATCTTGGACGCAGAATCACTGACCAAGCAGTAGTAGTAGTAGTCACTCGACCACTTGCGGCCGAAATTTGCGGAGCGATCAATTGCAGCTGTGGCCGCGTAATGTGGAAGTCGTCTCAAACGTGACTGCACAAAACTAGGTGAGTTTTAAAAATAAAGTACTCATCCCGTTTTTCCAAAAAAATACTCATTCACTTTAAAATTCACTTAAGTTCGTCATTACGTCCTGACGACGCGTCCAAATAGATCTATTTATTAAAAGCCTCTAGTTTATCCCGTAAAGACTACCAAACAGCCAGTGGCCCCGCGGCCGGCGACCGGCCTACTACAAACGAAGTGCCCCAAGAAACCTTAAACTATTTCAACAGGATTAGAGCGTTGAGTCGTGAGCAACCGGCCTAATGCCGCCATCCATTGTGAACCGACTCAGGTCCGCTCATCGGTATTCACAAGTGAGACTGTCTAATTTTATTGAGTTTATTTGCGTTATCTTTATTGTAAGACTCTTTATTGAGGGTGAGGTGAGGCTAAGTAAAGGAGCGCGTCCCAGTCTAAATGAAATGGTGAATTTGTATGGATTTACCGAAGGCTACATAAAGACGATCAAAGAAAAGCTTACGAATCTGTTGAAACTATTTCAGTTACAAAACATCTACATTTTTTTCCCCAAGAAAAGATGAAGTTCAAATGTCAAACAAATTGTAAAAGGAATCAATCTTGAGATCAGCTGCAGCTTCAATCAATTACTGTAACTTTTCTGGGATGCTGTACGAACGATCCCCACATTATCTCAAGTGTATGTTCGGCAGCCAGCATCTGTATCATTTATCTCAGCGGGAACATCTCCGCGGCCACTAATTGGCACTAATCCTGTAGCTCGGTGATTATAGCTCAGAGATCGATCTTATAGCGATTTATAGCAGGCAGTTAGATGTAAGTTATTCATAGATACACCACGTTTCCTCATTGGTGTTGTGCAAGCACGTCTGCGGAGCGTGGGGTCCAAGATCGGCAGTGTTGTTTGCGTTTTCTACTATGAACTTATCAGTATCCTTGTTCTGAGTCTGGTTTTGATTCCAGCTGAAGCAAAACTCCGAAATAACAAAAAAATGCAAATTTTGGGTTGATTCCCAAACTTTTCGAGGAAAATATGCGTGACATTGATGTTGTTATTGTCAAAATTATTTAAATAAACGTGCCTCCTTGTAGTCCAGCGAGTGCTGCCAGTTAATCTGCTGATCCGTTTACGTGCTGTGAGTGAACTGTAATCAGTCGGCAAAGGCTTCAAATTCACGAGCCGGTGCGGCGGCGCTGTCGCTAGGCACGAGACTTTGCAACGATATAAAGAAAGATAACCACCGCGTTTTAACCAACTAAAATATGTAATTTGGGTGAAGAACTGACTAAAGGTAAGTGACCATGTACTCGTAAAGCAAAGAATAACTTGTTGCGTTAATTCTTGATGAATTTTCACCTGATTCGCTCCTGCTCCAAGTTAAGCCTAATATTAGTTTTCCGGGAAATAAATCCAATCGATTAACACCAAAAATATTACAAAAGCAAACCATACACCTTCTATTCATCGTCCAGTCGCAAGTTCCTAAACAATCTCAACGTCATTTCTTCCTGCCATAGCAACAGTGATTGTATGTATTCAGATGTCCAATATCTTGCAGTAGTTACAGGTTACGACAATCACCACAGAAGGGTGACCGCCCCAAAACGATCCTACCCTTACAAAGGGGAACAAAATAACAAGATTGGATTGTCCAAATTGTGCCATAGCCTGTATTGTTGTCGTGTCCTCAATGTTGCAGCCGGCTTATCAATATTTTATTTTGAAGAGGAAAGTTTTACGTAAATGGATCAAATATTCTGGAAACTTACTTATGAAAAGAAAACATTAAGGAATCTAGGAGTTTCAAATCCCATTAAAGTCCAATCAATTTGAATTGAAGTTTTTGCGTGCCTACATACACAAACTTCCTAGGCACACAGATGAGACCAGAAGAACCACGTCACAATAAAAGTCACAGATTTATTGACAATATTTTGGGAAACCACTAAAAGGTAAAAGACTAGTTGCCGACGTTCGGCCCTTCAGCGGATGACAGCGGGAGCAGATGAAACTCCTACTACAAACCCCAAGGACGCCTCTTCATCATGCGCAGTAGTTAGTGTGCACGATTTTCCATACACGGGATCCACGCAATGAAACAAGTTAACCTTCTTAATGTACTTATTCTGTGTCCGGAATTACCAACTTGATGTTCTTTCAAACATTTCTGTGAAGTTCGAAGAGGGTGACGAGCGACCTCGAGTCCTCACAAATAAACCGCCGGCCGCGACTTCAGACGGCTTTCACAACTTTTACAAAATATCTCCGGAGGGAGTGTGCACTGTGCAGCCGCTCATAAGTTCGGGTAATTAATATTAATTCTCTGCGACTGCCGCTAGATATTTAATGATGAGGCGGAAGTTGGGAAGTTTACACGAACTCCGTTTTTAAGTAGATTGAGGGTGCAATGTTTTAACAAGCAAGACGAAATTAATGAGAGAGGCACGTTGATTATGGCCATACTTTTGTTCACTAGATTTCATAAGGTGATCATTGAAAACTTAAAAATAAACAAAGATCTGATCAAAAGAGATACTGGTTAGAAAGAAAAAAACGTAGCAATCAACCTCCTAAATTAAAACAATCAATCCTTCAATTTCGAAGACAAATCCTTCTAATTATAATACCGGCCACACTAATTACTCAAATCTGTAACAAAACACGGGTTGGTAAACAAATGATTAATGCTGTTACTTTGTACTGACTCAGCAGCAGTCGCAGCGATCAGTCGCGGGCGCCGGTCGCTACAAAAAGTCGCAACAACAGTGAGTTATCGCCGTTACACAAAAAATGCCGACTGTGCGACTGTGCACTCTCCGCTTAGCTGTTTACTTTTAGTTACTGTAATTGGGGCAAGCACTATAGATTGTTTACTGGTCGAAACTAAGAAAAAGTTGGAAAAATATCTGTTTTGTAAAAACTTAATAATGAGACTTAAATCTGTTTGGTACAATCAAGAGCTGCAATAATGAGTAACTCAACAAGCCTATTTGATGATAGTTTGTATTAATTTGATTTTCGGACGGATGGACTTTGATAGGATTTGATCAACAGATTTGTTCGAAATATTACTATGAGAGTTTCCTCTCAACGTCAGAACCCATGTCAGTATTAGCATAGCGGCTAGTTAGTAACAGAGTAGAGCGCGTTTATTGGTATTTCCTTTTTGTATAAGTATTCTACTCTTAGATTAGTAAGTCCATACCAGTCAAAATAATAATCGTTATCTGTTATCAAATGTAAGGGACACACATCAATATCAAAATATGATTGATTGATTTATATTCTCATAAAGTGCATGAATATCAAAGCCGCCGCTGTCAGAGGCAACATCATAAAAGCAAAACATAGCGAGTGTCCAACAACGTTACCGTTTCAAATCTCAGACAGACGTGAGATCATCTACTCAGAAAATATGAATGCCGTCCGTTTGTACGGTTGTGCAGGAGACTGTAGCGCAGCAGTCGTCGGGGCGTGTGTGTTGCGTCGCGGGTTCGTTTCCTGGCGCCGGTCCGGCACGGCACGGCCGCCGGCGCCGGAAGCGACTGTTTATTTGTTTACTTTCCACTGCAGAACCGTTCGGAGTTTTTAAATGTTGACCCGCAGTTTGTATTTTCATGTTAAAGCTTGGTTTGTGTTCGAGTTGCACTGCTTGTTGGTACGGAGTTGGGATTTGGATTGAGTTTTGATAATTCAGTCTGTTGTCTTGCTGCGTCTACGGTTTTAAAAACATAATTAGACCATAGTCAAGTCCGGAAAGAAGCTCTAGCGAGCCTCTTTTGACTGTTTCGTCATCCCAAATAATTACGTTCTTAGCTTTTTCTAACTTAACAAGGACAAAGTATAAGTTGACTAGCAGCGTTCCTTGTTTATAGAGACTGCCTAAGCAGGCATCAATAGACATATGATGACCGCTGAGATGCAGGCGTCGTCCCTGGTCAAGCTGTGTTTTGAGACATAAAGTGCTCCCAAAAAAAAAATGTTTTTCTTCCTTCTTTGCATGTTATTAGCAATATATGTTGAAGAAAACGACTACTCTTAGCCTCTTGCTTTAGCATCTGAAGCTAATTTCATCAATTCTTGTAACGGGCAGACGACACGACCACGACGCTCAGAACACGATTTTAAGTGTATTATCGTTTGTGGAACAACAGCGTGTGCATACTTCGAGTTATTGTCACCGTATCTTAGAACCGCCATGTATCGCTATGGTCGTGTTAGCTGATCACTAATGGTTCTGTATTGTTTCAGATTGGAGCGCGCGGCTGTCGGGGCGGCGCCGCTCGTCGCAGCAGTCGCCCGCTGCGCTGCTGGCACACTTCGACACCACCGTGCTGCAGGTTTGACTCGTTTTCCTTTGTTTTCACCACTATTCAGGCCGTTAAACTCTTACAGTGCCATTAGGAACGCCCTCGAAGGACATCGGCGTGCGTGTTGTATGACTAGATGTATCGACGTATAGTTATAACTGTAACATATGCTACAGTTAAAACTGTTAACCGGATAAAACCACTATTTTGACCACTGTCAGTCTAAATCTTTTGTAAGTTAAATGGCGTTTCCTCTATCTAAAATAATTTGTTTGAGAACGCATCAGTTATAAACCTAGAAATACTACAACTCGATGTTTTTCAAAGGGTACCAAAAAACACCTTACAACTTGATGAGTTTCTAAGTAAATGGTGGTAAATGGTTTAGGTATTGTTAAAATAGTTTTTACCCGTTAAAAGTAGTTTTGACTAATTAACAGTTTGACTGTGCAATGTTAAGTAGGTACACTGTCTATCTCTTCACTACATTGCAAACAAACTTGGCTTTGCTAGTCGTAGGCCACATTAGTTTTGCTAAAACTTCGGTAAATCACGATTAGTATAGGCGTTTGTGTAGGGTTGATTATCCACCAAGTATGTCGGTCCCAATTTAGTTCATCTTGTACGCTACAGACAGCCATCTTCCTGACCAAATCATCGTGTTACCCAGGCATGAGCTTGTTCAATAAGTCTCGACGCAAGAATAAGATCTGACGATTTCGAATACCATCTAGATACTTCTTACCGTGCAGATCAGCTCAGTATTCATGCACAAAGGCAGACACACAGGACACGTCATCGAATGTCCCATCGTTTGTGGAATAACACCAGACTCATCACACCAGCTCCATTTAGCCACTACAAACCATTATAACCGGATCAGCCAGTGTCTCAGCGGTGCGGTAGTACGTAACTACCCACATAATGTGCTGGCGGGTACTCGTGAACCGCTGACGATCACAAGTCAGCCGGCGTGAATATAATCTGAAGCCGCACCACCGCTACCCTCGGGGACCAGCCGGCGACCACGGTAGGCACGCTCAGAAGGACGACTTGTGACAAATATATTCAAAAGGAACTTAGCTTGAACCAATGTGCTCGTATTGATAAACCACTTTAGATATCGTATGCTGCTGAGCGACTGAGTGCTGTCAATGGTCATTGTATAACGGTCGATGGAGCAACCGAGTCCTGGACTGAAGACCGCGTATTGGCAAGCGTAGCGTGGAATGCCTCCAGGTGGATGAGCCGTGGATGTTAAAAGTTGCTGGGACAGACCGGATGCTAAAGCCAGTGTGTTGTGTTCCAACTCGGGAGAGGCCTAGACCCAGTAGTGGACTGCAGTAGGCTGAAAAGATTGATTGAATAGAATCGAATTATCGATATTAATACATTAACTTGGACATTAATCTACGGGCATATATCCATTTCTGCACAATTATGAGTACCTATCTCCAAAACGTACCTATTGGCTTTTTCTGCTCAAAACTAATATTCGCTATTAACCAAAATAGATCGAAGTGCATTTTTCAATGCACTAACGGCCTGCGGCAAATTAAATGGCGTTGAATTGAGTAGGTCTTCTGCTCGTACCTATTATTTGGCAGGATCTAGTAACCACTCCGATTTAGCGGACACAACGCGATGGAAGCGCCGCCATCCCAATACTATCCTACAGATATTAACTTGGGATCTGTTCAATTTAATATCATTCTGCACGATTCAGATGCAATATTAATGCCTTGGCAACTGAAGTGGTACCAAATAAACCTGATATACTGTTATTTAACTGTTGAACGTCCTGGTTAAGACTCGCGCTGACCAGAGTCCAGAGTAGCAGTGAATGGAACAAGGCTACCAATGATACCCAATGACACTAACGTAGAATGAATTTTACCGGATTTTTTCGGATCCGGTCAATAGTACGGACAGAAAATGAATCGAAAGCGCGCCAAAGGTGGCATTACGCGACCTACTTACCAGTCTACCCACACCTAAGCGCGCTTACTACAGAGTCGTGATGTTTCGAGCTCGCTGCGGGGAGGACAGTCAGTGTCTGATAGCGGCGGAGTCAAGACGTCCCGAAACAGTTCTCCGATTCATAGTGCCTAGTGTTATTGTGTTGGATTGTAATTTCAAGTAATTTGTTAGTTCGATAAAAGCAGTATACCGTACATCAGACTGCGACATATGTATGTATCAATAGGAATCAGATGATTCCTTTAACAGGCCCAAACTGTCATCCTCCGGTCCCTCCGGTTTACTCAAACAATACATGACAAATACAAAGGAATTTGTAGATCCTTGGAACAGAAAAAATAGGCAAGCAATTTACCTGATCTGCTCAAAATAACAAGCGAATGTCACATAATGACATCCATTGCCTCCTCGCAATCAAACTGCGATTCAATTTCACAATAAAGTCGACAGTGTAATCGGTACATTTTTCTTTGCATAAGCGTCGTGATTGCATTGAGTTCTTTGTTGCGGCTTGTATCAAATGTCGCGACGTCAAATAAAAAAGCGCAGAAGGTTCATTGGCAAGGTTCCGACATTGTCGAAAAGCAACTAGCGAAAGTTGAATTTTTTTTTAAGAAAAATACGAAGTTCAGTAGAACTGCCTGACACGAATTCAAAATATCTGACCAATTCCAATAAAATAGTCGTAAGAAATTATTTAATAACTGAACTAATTTCATTTTGTGTCAGAATAGAAAATCCGCTTGCACCTGAAATAAGTAAGAGTCTAAAATCTGTCCATGAAAAGCGCCTTTTACGAGAGTATCTACAGACAAATTTCTTCGGTCCTTATATATTTAGTTAACACAGTTCGGGGCAAGTGCAGAAGTTAATCCTACTATGTTTGTTACTATTGTACCTTCTGTGCATTTCCAGTTATCGGCGACTGTAAGTTTATCTCGTCCGCACAATTTGGCGCGGGTAGGTACAGGGGTAGCAAGCTAGCGGGGACGAAGGCATACCTTTGAAAACGCCGCGGTTTATTGTCGAATACCCGCTTGCCAGCTTATTCCGGGGAAAAAATTAGTTATATCTCGACTTGTAACATTTTACCTTCGGTTCGAAGAACGGACTTAATATATGTAGACATAGAGGGCAAACGATGCACTCTCAACAGCGCATGAACACACGAAGCAGTTCGTTGGGTTTGTATGAAAAATAAAGTGAAAGCCCTTGTTGATATTTCGAAGCATACATCAGTTGTAATTCGTTGGATGGAAAAGCATAAGTTTCTAGTGATTTCTATTGGTTTAATTTCTTCGTAAAAAATGTGTTTTACGTTCAAGTGAATGAGCCAAATGCGTTACATTGGACCAGTTTTTTTACTTTGATTAGTTAATTAGCTTTTGCGACAAACCTTGAACCTCTATCGCAGTACTATTGTAGAAATATTTTCATAACTGCCTAATTTCCTCAAGCGAAGCCATTTACTGTAGTTCATTTACGAAAATAATAGTTTCCACGATAAAATCAAAATATACCCCAAGTAATTTCAGCCAAAAATATAGCCTCTAAAAATTTCCAATTTTGCCTGACAAAGTTCCTTAATCGAACAAAATGGCTACCGTTTCGAATTCATTACGACAGCAAAGGACGGAAAAAGGTGAAAATAGTGCGCAAAGTTATTCAATCGAGCACTTAATGAAGTAGTAAGTGAAATTAATTCAGGAGGTAATGTGCCGCCGACATTACGTTCTAAAGGTGTGCTCACAACTAGGAATACACTGCAAACGTCGCGGTAGCAACTTGAAGCGGTATGGCGCGGTGCTCGATTTACGTCTCGTGCGTACAAACCCAAGGAGGCACTTCTTTTTTTGTCGTTTATTTAATTACCGGTACTCTCAAAACGGTGAAGGAAAACATAGTGATAAATTCGAAGACGTGACCTTCACCAACTCACACTGGGCAGTGTGGTGGATTGCCCACTCTGTCACAATCAGAGAATGCCCGTGCCCCTGCAGTAACGTCAACAACGATTCGCATGGAGCCCGCAACGTTTGCGTGAGTTTGCCTACATTCACCACAAATGTATAATTCACGTTCGGCGAACATCCACCGTGTACGTACCCTAACACTAGAGCGCAGTTCAGTTTGAAAGTTAGCTCAGTTGGAAAGATTCTAAGTACAGTGAGGTTAATCTTTTGTTTGGAGCACAAGTTGGCGGCAGCTACTGGGATGCTGTGGACTTTGTTCTCTAAGCTGCCTCAGTACCCAGTGCAGACGACAGATAACCTATTAGTTTGTAGTCTTGCAGGCTAGGCACTCGAAGTTTAGTTGAGAAAAGTTGTAGTTGATTAGACTTTGAGAAAGATTGGTATAGGAAAATAGTTTTAAGACTTTAAGAGGGTATTAGGTGATTAAGGTCATCTTCATCCATCATCACCAGCCCGACTTGATCCACGTTCGATGTAGATACATAGACTTAATTGACAAGTTTAAATCGTTAAACGAAGTTTGAACGATTGAGAAAATGATGCCCTTCGATTTGTTCAAACACTAACCTACTGAACTGAATTTCATCAAAAACTCGAGTCAAACGCTTGACATTCCGCAGTTGGGAATGGCAGCATTTGCTCTGACAGGCGACGTCGGGAGCCAAGCCAAGCGCGGCTCGGAACCATTCCCGCAAGTGCCGCTTACCATGTTATATTTCTTAGACGAAACGTGTAAACATAGGGGAGGGTACGGCGGACGTGCACGCTTGCATAATTTGTTAGGCGAGTGTAAGAAAAGCCTAGTCGGGTTACTAATAAAAGTTTACATAGGAAAGCAGTTTGTCTAGTAATTACTAGAACAACACGAAAACATGAAACTAAAAGGTATTTGATAGCATGCTACAGTCATGAATCTGATGAAGGGTGTTCTGATAGTGAATAGGTACAGGAGTGCATTTGATGGCATTTATATTGGGCTGTGCACTTTAGCGTGTGCACTAGAAAATGACAGTCAGTTTTATGATACGACATAACTGATTTATTGCTGGAATATTATGCGAGTGCGACGCAATTCACACATGTACAATTATGCACACATGTATGTCCCAGTATACGTGTATCGTTGCTCTGGTTGAACTAGATAGTTCAACCAGAGCAATGAAATGAAACGAATGAAAGAAAAAGAATACCATTGATGTCTGTTTTCTATTCATAATACATTACCTATTGAATAGGTTGTTTTTTGTTGGAACAGTAGGTGTAGTTATTGTTGTTGGTTGTTGTTAGAATAGGTCCTATTCTAACAATAGACTTATACTTACATAAATTCACCACTTTTTCCCATGGGATTACGATTTCAGTACGAATCATTATGTTGCTAATATACAAGGTGTTGTTTTGCAACCTCGTCAAATTCTAGGAGGTAACTATGCTAATGATTCTCGACCCGAATCAATAATAAAATGAGTAGGTAATTTTCTTTTTTTTATTTATTTACGGAAATCGGTAATTGTGAACCACCCGTGTTTTAATCACGGGCCGTCTGATCCCTGCCATATAACGTCGCTTACACACAAACAAAAAACCTCAAACGTTTTTTCGATAATTTTATAATCCCTAAACCACGCTATGGGGGTTATTCTGAAATATTGACAAATTTAAACAACAAAAAAATGCAGTGTTTTTTAATAATTTACTAGGTACCGTAATTTATATTGAATATTTATGTCTTTTGTGACAACATCCTAAATTTTGACGAGGATGCAAAACAACACCTTGTATTTATGTACTTACATTATTTTGTTTTATGAACATATAGATATAACATACCTTTATTGTACTCAAAAAGGACACAAATAGTATTCTCAGTTAAGTTATGTAGCCAATGATTTTAATAAAAAAAATATGGCTCAGAATATGCACTATTCAACATAATAATTGCAAAACAAAACGAAGGTCCGCGCTCCAACTCACTATATCCACCCGAATGTTTCTAAAAAGGTCGCACAAGGCCTCAGTAAATCAGAATTGGGTGTTCGGCATTACACGCGCCGCTCAGCGGTCGCAGATGACCTCAGGCCTTTATACCCAAAGAGAAACGGAAAAATGCGCGTCTACGCCCTGATTCCTATAAAATTCCTCGCGCACCCATCCGAAGCCAATGGACTAAAAATATATATTTCTCTACCGCTTGAGGCCTTTTTATAAAGGCCAGGACAGTATTGGAATAAAATCTTATTGTTATCGGTCAGGTCGCGGGCTGCATTGGTTTTTATAGGGAAATTATGTTAAGATGGGGACCGCCCCTTATAATCTTGTAGTGACATTTATTCGTTATATTATTTCTGTTCCTGAAGGTTCAATGTTGCAAGGAATGTTACCAAACTTTGTGAATGTATATCGGATTTATCAATATGTGTGTGTGGCGCTTCCGTAAACAATATTGTGAGCACGTGATGAGAGGCTTCACTTCAATGTAATTGATATAATACGTCATGTTAGGTACTGTTTGTGTAATGGGTATTGTTTTCCGAAGCTATATTATATTGTGGCTTATTTCTGTGGAGGAGTATCGATACTAACGATTTAGCAAGGATTCATGGTAATAATCTTAATTATTATAAGATTTCTGTTTAATTTTATGCAATCGGATTTAAGCCGCATTCTATAACCACTACGCTTGACATAAGTTTTTAAATTGACATGATCACTAAAACTATAAATAACACTTGAAACGGGATATTTACCATGTTACATCCAGAACTGATGTGCAGCATAAACTGAGAGAAGTTCCTGCTGTTGTTTTATGTTGACAGTTATTACCAAGGTCTGTCTCATCCTGCGGTTTACTGTTATTATATTGAACTGTATCTGAGCATGTATGTTTCCTGCCATAGATCCGCGACTGGCTGTCAGTGGAGGTGGACATGCTGCGCACGCAGGCGGTCGCCGTCGGCGATGTGGACGACATCCTGCAGCAGCTCGACAAGCAGAAGGTACTGCACCACACTCTCATAACACTGTAGGAAGTAATGCACGGGGTATTGAGCATGCTTTTGGAATTCCAACATTCGGCTCCGAGCTGAACGTTGCTAATGGAACAACGTCGATATGTGGCCCAGATATATTTTGCTACTTTTTTGCGGTTCTACGACAAATGAGTTGTTGCATAATAGTGTGTGTGCTGTGGCTGTCAAATTGAGAGAGGATGGCTAAACGCGGTCGTGCTGATTTTGAAGAATTACAGTTTACCTAGTTCTCCATTAGAGGTGATCACATTGAACTCGTTTTGATTTTGACTCAGGAGTGAACCCTTTACTTTAATGTTTCCATAAATAATGATTAACTCAAAATAAAAATAATTGTTCTAAAGTAACGGACACTATTAAACTACCAGTCAATTCACAATTTGTTCCTGTTCATAAAGCAAGAGCTCTCACTAGAGGAAATTGAAATTCTTGAATACATCTCCGACACCCAAAATATGCAATAAACATAACGAACGGTGCTCCAGTGCTCCACCGAGAACAGACTACCTTCGACTAATTTAAAACATAACATAGATCATTCTGCGAACATTAGGCTAAAGATTAAATTTATTACTACCCCCAATTGTAGCAAACTAATTTAAACTTTATCACTTATGAATGAGAGCTTATTTCCGGGCGACATTGTGGCGGACCGCGCGTGATGTTGGTTCCTTTATGGCACCTGTACACTACCCGATACGAATTGACGCCGAGAGGCGGGGGGGACTGTCGTACTGTGGAGGATTCTCTTGAATCGGTTTTAATAATCCTGACTGATGCAAATGGTTAATTTTGTATCTTGCACAACAGAAATTAAAATATGGCAGTATTTTTCTCTGTTAAATACATTTACTTACCTACTCATTAACAATAATTTATCATTTTGTTATTTTTATATTATTTCTGGAATGGCTACAAAGCCCGATGATTTCGAGTTTTGTTTGTGTAAGTCTGAAAGTCTGCCTGGGAACTGCTGTCAAATGGCATTTAGCTTTAGTAGAGTATTGAGGTGTAAAAACCCGTAGTTAATGTACAAAAAAGTGTAATGTGAAGCCCCCCTTGGCTTCGGCACAGGCCTTTGAAGCGGCTTCTTGTGCCTTCCTCGACAATGGCTCGAGATTGTGAGCTCGTTCTACAGTTAGTACAGCTGTGTATCCCGTGCTCGAGCGAGGCTCGTCATAATGGAGAGGACTACTTCAATGTTGGAAGAGACAGCTAATTGTTTGGAGATGCTTCTTCAGTCGGAAGATGACAAAACTTGGCTCAGAGTTTTGTTATCTTTCCAATGAAGGATGCTATTTAAATGTCTTTAGTGGACCACTAAGTTCAGAAGCTATTGAAGTATAATAGAACCAACTCATGTCAGGTATAATCGTATAAAAAGATAGAGAGAAAGTTTCGGGAGAAAGCTAGTTTACGTTTAGCAAAATACAGTGTTGGACCTTCATGTAAAAAATGTATCTTAATTCATGGGTGAAATGAGTGCGAGCCCATTCATGTAGATACACATAGCTTTGGTATCGGTTGGCATACAGAAAAGTTGACCTTTGAACAACTTTTGTGC
Organism: Cerastis rubricosa; assembly: GCA_949152445.1. Taxonomy (NCBI): domain Eukaryota; kingdom Metazoa; phylum Arthropoda; class Insecta; order Lepidoptera; family Noctuidae; genus Cerastis; species Cerastis rubricosa. The sequence goes on from OX424547.1 coordinate 402,650, forward strand.
CAACCCTAATCCTATGTATTGAATTGAAGAACCCCTTGAAACGCAAGGGGTTTGGAGAGGCATTCATACACAAATGCGAAAGTAAAGCCTATACAACATTCTATAGGTATGTACAGCGGTAGGTGAGCTCAGAGCATTTCGGGAGAAACGGGGAAAACCAAAATAAAAAATCCTGGATGTTTTATGAGGTTTAAATTTCGCCGCAATACGAAACGTTATTAAAATATCGGCTGCCATGCTGATAAGAAAAGAAAAGAGACGGATAATATCAAAATCAACACATATTTGGTACAGTATGATTTTTATTAAAAAGTGCCTGTGCTCTGATTTGAAATACGACGTTCACAAAAATATATGTAGTGATGGAAAAAAGTGACAAAGATAAGCACATTTAGCTCCAGGGAATTGCTTAAAATAGTAATAAAAAGCTAAAATATGTGTTGTGATTAATCGTCTCTTTACCTATTAAAGCCCGTCGTATTTGCCGTCAAAACAGACCCACTATTCTTTTCGTATCGATTAACTTCCAATATTATCTGACTACTAAGTTGCTATCCTGACAACTTTGTCGTGCGTCTCGTTTTATTCTTAGAAGATGTGATTGTGCTTGATGGGCAGGAAAGAAGCTGAAGCTGAGCATGCCCTGTGATAGGGCTTACAGTTGGCACTGTATTTGGGAAGGTTTAAGTCAAATTTTAATACCCAAGAATACGTCACCTTCATCCCAGCCCACTCACATTGTTTTAGCAGGCATTCGTGCGCGTCCCACCGGCTTCAGTTGGTATGCGCCACACGACGCTTTCCCGCGATTAACATCCATTGCGCGTCCTCTACCGGGCCCGGGAAACAAGCTGAACATCTTATGAGCATTACATTCAATGTATTTATGACTTTGTGTTACCTAGTCATGTCGGGTTAAGAAATTGGATACGTGGGTGGATTGGAGGTGTAGATATGCCAAGTATTTTTGAAGGCGATAGTTTGATTCGGAATGAAAGTTAGTTGTAGAATGAAAATTGTAGGAGAAAACAATCATCATAAGCGACGCATTAAAGGAAAGCGCGCTTCACAACTACCCCAGCAGTTGCAGTTAGGTGGGTTGCGGAAGGCAGATTGTCTCCATGTAAAATACTAGTATACAGCTGCAGAAGGCTAAGCAGATGGTGATGAGTCTTAGTCTTACGTGGCATGTTCTTAGTGCCATTAAAAAGTTTTTGCCCATCCATTGGATAAAATCTTTCTGTTAATTTCAACGACACCGATTTTGGGTTAAAAATAGAAACCACTTAATAAAATATTTTTCTAGATGAAAACCATCCAGTGGAAATATGCTCAGCTATAACTCATGTAGATAGTAACATGAAAGAGATGCGAGTAACTTTCCCTAAAGCTAAGAATTTTCTTAGCATCGTTTCTTTAGTCTCGTGAACAAGATAATACCGGGAACATTCTTCGTATAGTTTTCACAAAGAATATGATTATGAGGACCCTGCTCAAACAAGGTATTTGAGCAGGAATTTCTTTATTGCCTGCAAAAACTGAACACAGATTTCTGGTTCTTAAAGATAAGTAAAATCTGAACATGTAATACATAAACTGTGTGTCAATTAAAACATCGTAATGTAGTTAAATAAACAATACCTTGGTAAAGATACCAAATATAGAAAACGCAATAGCAATATCGATTTGTTTAGTTCAGTCAGTCTTTTGCTTTATTATTCCTTGCTTTGTAAATTCAATTCAAGTGACGAGTTCAATTCTGACGCTGCTGAATTTGACGCGAGATTGCCCCCCCCCCATTTTTTACAAGTGTCAAATATCTGTCAGTTACGCGACGTATTAAAACGCAACATTTACTTTAAATTTATTTTTTACCTCTTTCTATAATAATGTTTACATTTATCTACTTCTCCCAGTAATCATGACAGGAACTTATCACTCCCCATCTCGTTAATGTAGCATCTGCGTGTCACGTGACGTGCCGCCCCTGACCGTGACCCCCACATCACTTATTTAGATAAGGGTTACCGCAAACCTGCGAAATGCGACCGTTACTCATCCATGTATACAAATGTATAGTGGCTCTACTTTTGGTCGGTGACTTTGAGTTAGAAACTATGTCTAATAGACAGAACGAAACACTTAGGCCTTGGATCTATGATAGGGTTTGATCCCTTTTGTGTGCCTCTATGTAAAATGTATTGCTTTAGATTTCCATTCAAGCATTTATTATTCTTGATGCAAACAGAAAATGCATGAGTTTATTAGACCTTACATTAAAATATACCAATAAATATATTCTCCCTCCGGTAAACCTAATAACAGGAACAGTAACGCTTTCAGTTTCATAATTAAAACCAATTTAAAAACGCCGCTGGCGTCAATTTGAACACACCTGCAGTAAAATTTCATTCATACATGTAGGTGTAGTTTACCCTAATGGATGAAACAGAGTCATTTAGTCCTAAATGGTGCCTGAAACTACGTTTTGTATTTTGTAATCATGATTTGTTATGTTTTTTTTCATTACCTGTTCCAGTAACTGACCGCGGCACAACTCTGAAACGAGTTTACATCCGTCCCGTGTTGTGTCGCGCTCACTTACTGTAGCACGTTTACCTCGTTCACCCTCATTGCTCCGTTTATATAGACTGACATATTTCATAGTACGCATGCGCAAGAAACAGTGATGGGAACGTGTCGATAGAAGAATTTATTTTAATTTCGGGATTTGCAGCAAATAACTATAGTTTTTTTTTTGTAATCGTAATTAAGCTTTTTACATAAACAAGGCACACAATTAGACCCATGGGGTCTGTCTTAGCATGCCATGGCCTGAAGGTTGATCAACGCGCTACTAACAGTTAAGTTTTAATCAAGTTGATGTAAAATTCTTTCAGCTTACGCTTTATATTTTTATTCATTGAGTTTGTTTTATATTTTTTTTCATTGAGTCTCTAATGTCTATAGGTATTTGGTTATGTAAATTGGGTATTGTGAATGCAGCGGTACGCCTGCCATAAAAGTTATTTTTGCATGGCACTAGAAGTAATTTTAATTTGGCTTGTCGTGTATTCACGTCATATCTAACAGGAATTTGAATGTCATTGTTATCAAACTGTTCAATGAAGAACAGATAGTCAGCGCGCGCAATAACAGGTAATACTTTGCAATGTTTAAATGACCCTGTGTTCTACATTCAGAATTTTTGTTGCCATTCCAAGAAAACATTACTTCTCAATTTATATTTGTTAGTTCCCATGGTTGTATGCACGATAACACATCAAGGTACATACTTAGAAAAAGCTCCCCCGTTATTATAAGGATAGCCTACAAAATGCGAGATGAACTCATTCATGGAAAGGTAGAGCTAGCATGTTATTAGGTTATTGTGTGTTGAATTGATATTTTTACCAACAGAAAGTAGAGTAAAGTATCAAGAGCTAATTTGGAAGCTTATAAGCTGGAACATTATTATTTGTTAGTGGCGGAGAAACTAATTATTAAAACCTGCGCTAAAACTTCATTAATTGTCTGCCAATAATAAAAAATAAAATAATTTCATCGATAACAAAACTATCGACATTTCGCCTATCGATACGCTCCGCATCTCTCTCACCCACCCCAATGCTACCGTAGGGCGGCGTTGCTAGGCAACGGAGCGGGGCCGGCACGCCACACGTGCTAGCGGGCACGTCGCCCGTACACTACCACCGGCAGTATGGCCGTGACCACGGTACGCGGCAGTCGTCTCGTTCGGACACAAGAAATTTACTCTGAGTTCAGAGTGTTTGCTGATATATTAGCATAATATACTCAGCCCACTGTTAGGACGCAGGCCTCCTCTCTTTGAGAAGGAGTAGGTTACACCACGTGGTTTGGTGTACGTCATGTGCACTTCTTTCGATTCTAGGACATGCAGCTTTCTATAAGATGTTTTCACAGTCTGAGCAACATTTTATTAGCCTCTCTCTCTTCTTGCAAGAGACATCACTTTACATACGAGAACCAGGTTTTTTTAAGGTTGTTTAGTTATCCAGTATGCCTCCGCTTAACTCTGTGAATAATAATGAGAATCTTCTCCCTTTGCCCATTATTAATGGGGTGATTTTGAGCTTAGTATTCAGCCCTGACAATCCGATATGGAATGTTACTTAACACATTCATTAACTTTATCCTTGTATACCATGACTCCATCATCATCATTATCCAGCTCTCAAGCTCTCATCCCAATTCATTAAAGGTGCCGACCGAGCAGCGAACAATCTCGAGCTATACAATGTAGGCACATATATAGATACCAAACAAACTGCGTTTTTCCATGTAGGAATGACCAGTGTTCGTAAACAAATGACTGCTGGCTGTAAGCCAAGTGCGGGATGCTCACTGCACAGATTTGAACACTGATTCTTGGACTGTTAATGGTCACTGTTCTGGCAGAGTTGCATCGCAAACACGGGGGAGGTTTCTAACAGTAGTTTAGTACTTATACATTGAGAAGTAAATACTGGCCAAATGTGGTGGAAGGGTTACACCCTCCAGCTTAAGATTAGCTTTTAGTAATAGTTGTTGACATTCTGACTCTCATCCATACTTAAATTATAAATGCGAAAATAACTCTTGTCTGTTACGTTTTCAAACAAAGATAAAATTTGGCACATGAGTAGACTATGACCTGGGTTCGGATATTTTTTTATCCCGGCTTGTAAGATATATATACGTTCTTGTAAGATAGTTTCCGACGAACACTGGCAAAAGCTAGTTTTTCCATAAACGCTTAGCCTTACAAAGGCGATTATTGGAAGCTAGTTTTTATCGATACACTACGGTTCTCTACGGTACTTTTTGGACCCGTTGATCTATAAAATCTATCGCCACATAAAATAATTGATCTCAGTTTTCTGTCCGCGTTATCACTTGCAATATTCATACAGTATCCCTGAAACTTCCCGTCTTTATTGGAATTGTTGAATAAGTTTCAAAAGACCAGTTTGTTCTTTCGAGCCACAATTCACGTCACGATCCCTAGCTAATTAATTGCTACTAGTAATTACCTAATTGATTAATAGTTACTACGCACTTTGGCTACTAAGTTATTTAAGTACTTACTTACAACTTCTTTGGGTGAAAATTCTGTTTGAATATTTCCGAAATACATAGAATGCCATCTATGAGGTTTATTCATAAACATTGTTTAAAGTTAAGTCATAAAGTTAAGTCATAATTAAGGTCTACTTAAACATATTTTCTTTGACGTTTAAACATCTCACAACATTGATGAGCCTTTATGAATGTTTGCTCTCTTTATGCCCCTTTGTCATATTGTACATAAACTACGTCTACCTGTGCCCTTCTCCTTCCGAGAATACAGTAATGACAAGTATTTATAGAACCCATAACAGTATCTGTGGATGAGCACAGTTTTGTAGTAATCCAGCAAATGGCCCATTAGGACGCTCCGTGTAATTTATGAACTCGCTTATACAACGAAAAGACTTCAAAAGATGTTTACGTAAAATTGAATCAGACTTTTTATGTTCATTTACTTTTATAATAGGATTTGAATTATAATCTGGTACTTCGTTGGATATTCTGGTTTCTTATTAGAAAAACCTACCATGTTCCAAAATAAAATTGCTATCGGAAACCTAATGTCTACAACCAAAAAATCGAAGATGAGTGACATCTAGTCAGATTGGACCCGCGTGGTGGATACGGCCCCTTCTAAAATAAAGGCTGTCTATGTCCCAGCAGTGGGAACTTGGGACGAACGAAGAGGCAGTCCATTCCATGTAGCAGTCTAGGATTTGTGATTTTGATCACACTTACTCTACCCGTAAGTAGGTAACTACTAATCCCAGTAAATAATACAGCACCGCGTGGTCGTTATGTGCCGCCAAACATGCCAATACGCCACTTAATCCGAAAGGTAACATGTGTTCATACGCCGGTGTCGTATGACACAATACGACGGCTTGCAATACGCCGCGTAGTGCGTTTTTTTTACGTTCCAGGTTTAGTGAAGGTAGTCTTCAGGTCTGGGTAAACTGTCTTGTCTAAGTTTATAAAAATCTTTTGTCCTTCAAGGACAAATGTTTGGAACGCTGACTACTAATCCGGGATTGTTATCAGTATTCAGATTATCATCAAAAACAGTCATAATAACCAGTTCTTATTCTAATATTCCAACCTTCTGTTATGTAAAAACAAAAGCGAAGCTTATTTCACGAATTCAGATCCCTGCAGCCCACTGAACCAGTGAAACGAAACAAGCGGAACAACGAGTTTGATGAACTAGCGGTTTATTTAGTTACGCAACAGTACCTACAACAGCACTGTCATCAACTATTTTGTTACGGAATACGAAACAAACAACACTAGCGTAGACCCGCGTCCCCGCCCGCGCTTCAGGAACGAACACAAACAAACAAGCTGCCTGTTGTTGATACATCCCGCTGAAACATCATCATTTACGCCACAATGCCATCAAATGGACAACTTTTAATAATGTCAATATTTGTGAAAATTATTAGATAGAAGCCTCAGGAGCCGCCTCAGCTCTCGATATAAAAATGTTAATGTTACCTGGGCCCATCTGCCAGTGTAATTTGAGCTCTTAGTGTGTAACGCAATTATCCTAAATCGTCTTGCGAAGAACTTGGTGTGAGGGGGGCAGTAGTTCTTATTAAGTTGGTTGTTACTTAGTTGTTACTCAGTGGAGCGGTGGGGAGGGGATCAATAAGGGGGTGTCCCGGTTGGAGGGGGCACGCCGGCCGGCAGCGGCACTCGAGCCCCGTCGCTGAACGTGGCGGACGTATAGATGTTACGTTTTTACTTTAATAGAATAGGCGCAATCGTAAAATGATTCACTGTACTAATTAGCTCGTAAGATTTTCTAAATAAATTAATAATACCGATAGTTGTAGATGGAATCAGGCAGAGTATCCGAGCTGTTAGCTCTTCAAATTTTTAAATACATTAATCCTTGGTTCTCGATTGTTTTTTCTCAGGGTATTCGGTAGATTGTTGTCAATATTAAGGTAAATCCAATCCCCTCAAGATCATCAAAGCATCACAGAGTTCTAAAATATCATCTAAAAGCAATGGTAAGCGAAGAAATATCTGGCAAATTCATGCATAATATGCTTTCGAACATTCTCCATCCATCTCACTGCAGAGTTACTCTCATATTCGACAGATACGAGCATTCGAGCAACTTGCTCGGCATATTCGAGCATGAACAGTCAATAGACACGAATACAGAAGGATAACACCAAAAACTCACTCACTCAAACATACGCCTAATGCATATCATATTCAAATCATTGTTTCCAGTTGACACTTAACGAAAAATCTACTTTTTTACAGTGTAGGTATATGAGTTGAGAGAATGAAAGTCATAAAAAATAGTGCTACTAAAGTATTTTTTTAAGAACACAATCATATTTGTTGGAAATAAAATTGCGATAGATGTATCCTGCCTGACAGAGTGTTTGTAATCGCACTAGTGAGTGGAGGTTGTTTGTCATAGTTTGGAATCACTATGTGTGTCTATGATGTCTGCTCGCGCTTATTTTTCGGTTCCGTGCAAGCTGCGGACCTTCTGCACGCCTGTATGTTGTGACTGTGGGGCCCGTGCACGTGTTAAACTTCTCGCTCACTGTAGTGCCAACTTATTCATACCTCCGCGTGAACTCTTATCATTCTAACGTTTCTGCCAACTGACTGCTTTTAGATTGACATTCGTGTGATTGAAGGGCAAAATTAGGAGTAGCTGGTAGGTAAAGCCGGTTTACTCTGTTGGCGCAACCTCTGAATAAGATTCCCGCGTGCGCATAAATAAATAAATCAAAATAGAAAAAAGAGATCAAAAGAAACAAGCTTTTAATAACCCACTAGAATCACTTCTATTTCCTTGTAAATGTTGATGTTTGGACATCAACATTTGGCCAACTAACCGCATTAAATTAAAGTATTTGACTTTAATCAGACTTGGCTTTGCATCTACATAGATTGAGATACACGCCGGCCTCTTTAGTCCGAATTCAACGTACTGTATAAAGCCTTATTGAATCTAACTGTGTGTTAGTTTCCAAACATGATACGGCGTACGTACGTACGTAGGTTCGTTATGTTGCACCATAGTGGAACTACAATAACAGAACAAGTCTCCTATGCAACAAACTACCGACAATATATTCAGTGATAGCTCTTAGGTATAAAAATGTAATTAAGATAACGACCTCGTTAAATTATAACTTTATAATCACAAAATCTAGATTTATCGTCAAGTAGTAAGTGCTAATTACTAACTGTCATTAAAATAACGTCAAGTTGCCGAAACTTGAAGTGCTTGCGGTGCCTTTCATCCCAAAACTTATAGTCGGCTGAAAACTGGATAATTTCAGTTTAACACATTGTTACTTTGTAGATATATCACGAGTTAATGCGTCAAACGACTCCTTAGTATTCGCTGAACTGGTACTTTGCTTGATTGTCATGTGAAGACTTGGAATACTCGTTATGAGAAATGAGAAACTCAAAAGAGTTAATCACTCTGAAGTTTGTGATGTGATGGCATGTTATGGCGATAGATCGCTGACGTTTGAGAAAAGACAAGTCAGCTAGCTTTTCGTCTCTATCTTCGCACTAGCTAATAGTTTGATTCACTTTCTGCTTGTTTTAAAATCTTAACAAACCGTAACCAAGTAAATAATGTAACAAAATCGTGTTTCGTAAAGCAAGCAGGTTGTTAAGCAACTATTCGCTGGTCTTAAACTCGTGCTCAACTTAAAGCAATGTAAGTCTCTGTCTTAAATTGACTTTAGCAACTTGCTCCAGCAGGAAACCTTAGCTTTTTATTACTTTTCTGCTACGCTGAGGAAATAAACAAATCGCTTGAGGTTAGATTAGATCTAAGGACGGTTACCTCGGCTGGGAAAAGGGTACCTACACTCGATGTGATCAGGGTAATTTTGGTTTAGGGAGGTTAAAAACACTGGGTGGTAAATAGTGTTTGGTTTTGCTTGGTACACAAGATTCGGTAAGTAAATTAAGATACCTATACTATATCGATATTTATTGTAATCTATAAAAACTTTTGGAGAGAAGAGTTTTATAGATTACAATAAATATCGATATACAAAATAGGACTTTAATTAATTACCAGTCACATACCTTATCAATATACGATGAATGATTTATCATGATCAACTACTTACGCAGTGCCCAGTTTATATGATCGATGGGAACACGAAGCATCGCTCGTTGGGTTTCAAATAACTTCTAATCATTCAAATGGATGAAGCATTTGTGTTGTGTTAAAGTTGCTTGCGTTCAAGTAAGGTGGTTAGGTAATAACTTTATAATTGGTGATAGATCGATTGAAAAGAAATTAGGCTTATGTGACACACTATAGCGAGCGGTGGGAGGTGTTGAACGGGCATATAGATATTAGAATACGTTTTTTTTGTAGGGGCATCGTCTTTACCCCTTTGAGAAAGTTCTGAAACCCTGTGCTGTTTGATACTTTTTCTTTTGTCTGACGCTTGTCTGGTAATATTTTATAGTGCGAGTCTGGTTGAATGTTGTTTTGAAAATATTGTATTTTGCTTTGTTTTAAAAGTAGCAATGAATGTATGATCCTGCTATATTTCCCCCAAGACTGCAGGATCTACCGGGATACGGGATACGAGGTGGGTTCGCTACACGTTGGGGTAATCCATATTGATAAGATTGTCTTTTTATACCTGTGAAAATCATACACTTCTGACGAGAAACATATTCTCAGAGAGGAAATGTAAAACCACGAACATTTTAAAGATACTGGTGGACTTATCTTTTTATTTTTCAGAAAAGAAAAGTTTGTTTTGTTACTTACTGAATGTTAAGCTAGCTTTGAAGCAAGTTGTTTTATAGAATATTTAGGTGTTGCGTAAACCTACCTCTCGGGCTGCCCACCGGTATTTTTTCATCCTTTCCGAAATAAAAATCAAATAACTACCGGTATTCTTTGTGCCCGTTCGATGCAGGCGTATTTCCGCCAATATTTTCAAAACTGATCCGCCGCTATGTTGCATTTACCAGGAAGTCGCTACACAGCACCTACACGTGAATTATTCCAACCACTATGAATTTTAAGGCTTCATGCATTTTTGTGGACAACAAAAGCTTGAAATCTTTTTATAGAGTCTGCCATTCAACTTTTTTATTTTGTGTTATAGAGTAGTCTGTGGAGTTATTCACTTTATAGCCACGTCAATTGCAATAAAAATATAGCCAGTTATTAACAAACTTAAATATATGAATGAAGTAGATTAGTGGCCCAGTAATACCCCCGCTCACATGGCGATAACACTTTGATATTTTACTGCAGAATTTTGGGGTTAATTGGCAGTTTATAAGCCATAAATACAGAGTGATTTTGACGTCTGTCAACTCTTTACGTAAAATATCGTAGTGATCATCGAATGCGAAGGGGTCTGAAGAATGCAGCCAGTACCTAATGGAGTTTGGCAGGCACTCGCACAACCGACCGACACACTTAATTTCAGTGAGTGGTTCTTTCATGAGGTTCCCGTTAGAAAGGCAGAGCATTGCCAAAGAATTGGCGAAGCTTTTGGGCTTTTGCTTACTAATGCACTGACTCAGGTAGTGCTGGGTTTGCCTTTACAGCTGTTGGGGAAATTAATAGCTACGTACGATGTTACAGCCATTTGACGTGCAATCGCTAATATATGACATTCAAATAGCACCATCTTAAAATAATGAGACTACGATGTTTCCTATTTTGGTAATGCCCATGGTCATTTGTATTAGAACTGACACTCGTAGCTTAGCATACGGACGCATTGGGTCGATTTTTACTTTTGCAGCAGGAAACGTTAGCTTTTTATTTTTCTGCTTCGCTGAAGAAATAAATAAATCGCTTGAGTGTATATTAGATCTAAGGACGATGACCTCGGCTGGGAAAGGGTAGGTGCCTACACTCGATGTGATCAGGGTAATTTTGGTTTATGGAGGTTGGCAACACTGGATGGTAAATAATATTTGGTTTTTTTGGTACACAAGATTTGGTAGATAAAATAAGAGACCTATGCCCAGAAGTAAGGCACAGTGTATTATTACAATAAATATAGATATATTCAATAGGGCTTTAATTAATTACTAAGTGAATAGTCATTGAAATTATGTACATACTCGATATACGATTAATGATTTATCATAATCAAATAATTTAGAAGAAATTCATAGCAAATAAACTAGCTTTAAGTTCATTATCTAATCACACGTCGGCGTGCGGCGTGTTAATAATGGCTGCGGTCAAAGTCACGCGCACGACGCGCCTCGTGTGCAGGCCGTGCGCGGTGGTGGAACAACACCACTCATTTATGTGTAGCTAATTACAAATTGTTATGACGCTACCGAATACCAATAGTAAACCCAATTATCATAACGTCACACTTCTTATTCCCGTACACAAGTATTTGTTATAAGAGAGTGGAACTTAAGAAAGAAACACGCGTGAACCAAGGTATCTGGAAACACTGGTTTCTATGAACAAAGTCCGGCAAGACGTGCTTTCTACGGACAGAGATTTCTGTCAACAGTCCTATGGGCCGAGATATTTACGAATAATGTTTTCTATCAACAAAGTTTTCGACGAAACGTGCTGTCTAGGAATAAAGATTTCTATTAACTTTGCTTTCTGTATGTAGTGGTATCGTACAAGCGTGTTTCTATCTTGGGTTCCACACTCTTGTTATAATGCACCCACTTCTTGCATCTTTTATGTCCTGTGTAGAAGGGAGTAAGCCTAATGGCTGCTACTGAACACTTCCTTGCTTCGATAAAATCCAGTGTAGGTTGTGTGGGTGTATCACTTTGCCTGATGTGGGAATCGAAGACAGGCCCTCTGCTCAGTAGAAGTGCTCGCGAACACTGAACCAACGAGACAGTCACTAGACCAACAAAACCAAAAAGGATATCAAAATGAAAAATAATCAGTGTAAATAACACGTATCTACGGCGTGTATTTCTTATATAATACACACACACACACACAGACAGATGGACAGGTAAACTCGCAACTTTGCTTGTTATGCATATTGTTCAGGAGTTCTGGTCGCTTCACTGAGGAACGACGAAAGTATAAGTGGAATAAGACTTATACACTCTCTGGAGCTTATTTAAATAAGAGCTGAGTGATTGTAACGGGTGTTTTTAGAGACGGAGAACTTTGAATTGAAGTGAAACACAGATTTAACATCCAAGAAATTGACTTTAACTGATTGATAACACAACATCATGCCTGTAATCCCCGTAGGGTCAGACAGGAAGACTGGCGAAATGTGGGTGTACCTATTAATACACCCACATTTCGTCAGTCAGTTATGTTTAAGTCCCCATTTAGCTCGCCCCCCATCGTAGGGGGCGAGCCTATTGCCATCAACCAGGCCCAAATCTAGACTCCGTGGCTGCTACTGAGATATTCTAATGGAAGAAACTATAAACATTTGCTGGACCTGGGAATCAAACGAGGCAGTACCACACACCAAATACCAAAAATATTAAAACATAAATGCATTTTTAAGTTAACAGTTAAATAAAGTCAATTTCAGTGATAGATTTATACCAATATTCTGTGCTTTTTTTATTTAAACTTTTCCGACTCTGGAAAACACCCTTTAGAAACAATTTTGTATATCTGTTGGAAAGTATCTTTTACCTATTCTTTTAAGTTTTTTTAGTGATCTGCTTTTCTACGTAAGAAGCTGCTTATAGCCGCAATTGAGTATTCAAAACGTTCGACGGAGTTATATTCTAGGTTATATTTATTATTCACTTCCTCTAAAAGTTTCAATTTCTTTAATTGTTCTTTTAAATACATTACTCGGTTTTTCCAAAATCATAGTTAGCTAAAAATTATAAAACGGCAAAAAAATTGGGTGAGAATTTTATTCATCGAGTTTTCCAATATCACCATACCTTTCTTTTTAGGCTATGGTATCCGCACTTCATGTACACAGTTCCACATCACTAACACCTCTCTCATCTCTGGCAGGGTGTCCTCCGCGAGCTGGAGCAGAAGAAGCCACAGTTGGATGAGCTGCTGCACACCGCAGAGAGCCTCAAGGGCACCGAGAACAGGCAGCAGCTGCACGGCAAAGGTAGGCCTAGTCGTAAGACTTGTACGTGTTAGGGATACTGTTGGATAGTGTGGAAGATGCGAAGTAAATCAACAAATATATTCCAGAGGATGTGTTTATTGTGTACAAGTGAATTATTTTACGCGATTTTCAGGGAATTTTTGAGTTTTGCCATTGAATTTTGTCGCGTTTTTAACCGGAATGGATTTTTCGTTGTTGTAGAAAGATGACAAGAATAATTTTATTGCAATGTCTACCTAAAGAGAGGGGTCTAGATCCAGTATGTATCTGGGAACCCTTTGTTATTTTTGACTAACCGATAACCTTTGTTCAAACAACATAGGTAAGTTTAAAGACTCTACTCTAAGGTACTTCCTGCCCTCGTAACTGAAAACACAGTGCAAACACAGCAGTGCAACACCCAATCGTTTGGCTAGGGCAGCGTTATGAAGATACACTTTCGTCATTCAACGATACAAAAAAAACATTCTTAACATTTAATCAAACCTATATTCATCTTACCGATGACCAAGCACCAACCATACCGGACTCCGACAGTATATTCCTCTCCAAGTTCCATTACCTGAAACTCCCCAGAGGATTAAAAGAATTGAAAACGTTTGTACTACGTACTACGTTAATAAACTAGAGAACTTTTTGACATCGTGTGACATCCTTAAAAAAGAACAGTTTGGATTTAGGAAGGGGAGCTCCACAGCTTCAGCATGTTTCTGCTTAATTAAACATATAACCGAAAGTCTCAATGAAAAATCCAAAATAGGCTGTATTTTTCTGGACATGACAAAAGCCTTCGACTTTGTCTGCCACAAAACATTACTCTCTAAACTTTCACACTATGGAATCCGCGGGAAAGCCAACGATTGGATCAAAAGCTTTCTTACCGACCGACAGCAATGCGTGGAAATAACAAGAACCGGTCAAAATGAACAAAAACAGTTCAGATCAAAATACAAAGGAAACAACTTCGGGACACCTCAAGGAGGAATTATATCCCCGCTTTTCTTTCTTGTATACATAAACGACCTACCAGAGGCGATTAATGAAGAGTGCGTACTGTTTGCTGATGACACAACCTTGATTATTAAAAGTAATGATAACAAAGACCTAGAAGCAAAAATTGTTAAAGCTATAGACAAAGCAATCAAATGGTTAGAAATAAATAACTTAAAAATAAATATGACAAAAACAAATATAATCCAATTTCAAGCACTCAACACAAACACAAATAGTTTAGAGATTCAGTATAACAATTCCGTCTTAAACACTGTTGATGAATGTGTATTCTTAGGTATAACCGTGGACAAAAATTGCAGTTGGAAACCGCACATTGACAAAATACTCAAAAAAATTGATCGGTTTGTGTATGTCCTGAAAAGAATAAGACAAACGGTTAATCTAAAGACCGCAATGGTTGCTTACCATGCTTATGTAGCATCTGTACTCAGATATGGTCTCATTATTTGGGGAAACTCAGTAGACGTGGAAAGAGTTTTCAAAGGACAAAAAAAATGTATCCGGGCAATATGTGGAGCCGATTTTTTAGATAGCTGTAAACCACTATTCCAAAAACTTAAAATACTGTCTTTACCATGTCTTTATATATTTGAAACATGCATGTTTGTTAAAAAAAATTATAATTTATTTGAAAAAAGCAGTTATAAAGTTAATAGTAGAACACGACATAAAGACAAATTGAAATTACCCCAAATAAAATTAATGCTATTTAAAAGAAATATTTACTGCATGGCAATTATTATATATAATCATTTGCCAAATAATCTTCAAGATTTGCCATTGTCGTTGTTCAAAAGGTCATTGTTCAGATTATTATTAGAGAAAAATTATTATAGTGTTAAAGAATATTTAGAGGATAAATCGTTAGTATCATAATAAAATAAAGGAAGCCTAAATCCTACCATATTATTATAATTACACAAAAATTGCAATTTTTATTCCAATAAAATGATGTTTAATTAATTCATTCACACTTACCAATATAATGTATTAGTGTTATTAATATTATAAGTCTCGATTTTTACATATTACAGAAATATTTGTACGCCATATAATGGCAGGATATGCTGGAACCCTTATTGTAACGCCTATTGTACCATATTCTTGCAAATAAACATATTTGATTTGATTTGATTTGATTTACGAAGGAGTGCCGCCGTCTCCGGACAACGGCCTGTAGTGGCCGGACAGTGGCCGGACAGCGGCCGGACAGCGGCCGAGCTGATTGGAAAGCTCCGAGAAGGGGCGAACCGTTACTTTTATATCAGTCGTTCAATAATAACGTAATATTTATTGCGTCCTCTCGATATTGTACGCGTGAGCGTCCAAACGCACAGTATCAATAGAAAACATTACATGAGAAGCAATTTGATTTAATTCTGTATAGTTATGTCTTAACACAAGCCGAGACAACCAAGGAATTTGAAATTGCCTATTTCGGAACTGAAACTGAACCCAATGAACATGTCTTAACAGCGTTCAAGAACTGTCAGTGTCATTATGTTTGACATATTGATACTGGCAGGTTTTTGTATTGAAAGCGATTTCCGCTTCATATTTCCAAACATTTATACTTTGCCAATATGTTTGCGTGAGAAATGTTTGCCTGAGAGCTCCTCAAAACATAGTGAAATAAATTTTGCATTTGATTGTGAGGCACAATTACTTTAAAAACCAGCCTTTGAAACAATGTCTGTTAACTTTTTTAAACGCGTGTCAGTTACTAATTTACTATAAAAACTTAAAATAAATAGTAAATAATTTATTTTAAAATTTAAAACACGCGAGTTCATCCGTGACTTCAAGCAGTAAGAGATTAAACGTTGAATAACTCCAGTCCTCAAACGAAGTATTTAACATAAACACAACAATCTGTAACAAACGGTTAGTAGTCGTTAACACCGTGTCGCTTTGACGTGTCGTGATCAATGGCGACGAATCGACGCGTTTTATTTTATTGCGGCGATGCGATGTTTACATTCATTCACTTAAGTTTTATGAGCTGCGATGTTTATTAAGCGTTGAAAAATGTTAACGACGAAACCTTATTAATGACCTTTTAGTAGATTAAGGCCTGTCATCCACGATGTTACTCAACATAAATAGTAAATGAGATAACCAATAAGGAATCGACATGTAAACACACTAGTATAGCCACTTGGCTATACTAGTGTGTTTTACAGAGGCCCATGGGCGGCAAAATTTTGACACCAGGTTATACACTAACCACACGAAAAATAAAGACTAGTTAGTATATTACTATGGAGGTCGCACACGACGTAACCAATCAAAAACTAGTTATAACTTGTAAGTTAGTCAAGTGTTTCATTATCATCAACAGACTATAGCTATTTTACAGACAGCTTTAAACAATACTACTACCACAATACCAAACCTGTCTCCTCTCCCAACAAATTCACTAAGACACAAACATATTCGCGAGTGTAAAACGCGACCAAGTCGTAACATAATTTGCAGAAACTTGGGCACAATCTCGCAGCGAGCTAAACGCCCAAGTCAGACCGTAATTACCGCAGGACCGAACAGTTTCCGAACGCAGAAGAACAGGTTACGGGCGAGGAAGTTCAACTTGTGACAACTTGCTTATCTAATGCATTCATTTGTACCGAGCCACGCTAATAATTTCACAACAGACATTGGTTTAGTTCCACTTCGTCTTCTTCTTCTGCTCGTGTTGTTGATTGAGACATTACCTGACAAGTACGAGGACGGTACAGATAGCGACCTGGACAGTTGTGTCGTTTGCCTCATTCTAGTCCTGGAAGGTGCAGGAGGTTGTGCACAACAGGCAGGAGAGAAGGTGCAGGTGTCTTGTGCCGGGGCCCCACACACGTGTCTATGATGGGTCAATGATACCCCGTTTATTGTTGGCATTTTCTGCTATTAAAAGTATCTTGGGCAAAAGGATTACAATCCTTGTGTCCAAGAGCGGGATTATTACCAAGAGGCTTATAAAATGGGATGCAGCGTCCTCAGTTTCAGGAGCCAGCTGTTCTAGTAAAAAGAAATTCTGACGCCCATTGCCCAACATGATACTGTATTCAAACAGTATCATGGTGGTAATTTGATGACTACTTAGCTTTCTGTGGAAAACTAGGTTGATTCTAACTGAAAGAGTGTCAATTACATAGTAGTACTTGCACTGCTATCTACATCTTTGATTTAGTTAAGTGTACCTTCGCACTCTCTCATTTTTATGTATTGGGTGACGGAACGACAGACATCATCTTAAATGAAATATAAAGAGGAATGAAAACTGTCTGCGTGTCGCCCTGCTCAGGCTTAACTAGCGACCCTTGTGAGTGTAGGGGAGGCGCTTTGTTAACGCGAACACTTCACATTTATTCAATGAATTAAGAGAGGAGCTCATATTGTGATGTGGAAAAATTCAGTGCCACTTGAATGGTACACGCTTTTTTTTAAGCCCGATTGCTTTTAAAATAAGCTGTAAGAAATATCTATACAGGTCATTTGTGTTTAACACGTATAAGTCATATCTACTATCTAACAAAAACTTCACTTATATAACGAACTTTACAAGTGTCAAAAGGTTAACTAAAAAAACTCCGTAACCCAAAATGATAATAAGCCAACAAACCTTTTCCCCTCACCTAAAAACTTGCCAACTCAAAAAGAACCTCCCAATGATCGCGTAAAGTAAAGCTGACCCGTAATCTGGTTACTCACCCTCCCTCGACCCTCAGCCCTCAGCCAGAGGGACACGCTTCATGTGAGGAGGAGTGTGCTCAAGTATAATCAAGTTTAGGCAAGCCCTAGACCCGTGAGCAACTCGAAAGGGTCTTTCGCACATAATTGAACCAATTAGCGGGTATTTTTGAAGATTTTCCTTTCAATGGCTGTTGTTTGCATAAATCTGGAGAAAGTCTGAGTTTGAAGTACGGTCCAGGGGGGTTGTGATTGCTGATTCAATGTTCAGCATTTGGTGCCAGGCAGGCTGGAACGATATAATAGCCCTAGGTTTTTTGAGCTTATTGAGTTGAAATTGAATAGCTCTTAGGTTGAGGCCTAAAATAAATTTCGTCTGATCTTATTTACCTGAATCAATTTGTACACAGACCTTTTATTTCCCAAATAACCTTTAATAGTGAACAAACAATTAATTAGTGATCGTGTAAAACACCCGCGACACTAACCTCGTTACGACCCCCGTGTTACATGTGTTACACACCCCGTGTTACACACCCCGTGTTAATGATAAATAAATGATAAATGATGTTTATTTTGCAAGTAGGTTTTTACAAACACTTTTACACGTCAATTTTTTTAAACTAGATGGGGCCGGTGTTTCGTACCTGACTACTCTGAGAAGAAACAGCCGAAACAAACTCAGAGGTCACAGTCTCTTTTAAGGTCCAGACAAAATCTTGGCAAACTCACATGAGGACTATGCAGATACGTGTCTGAAATGGTCTTTTGAAGAAAGAACCACACAGATTTGAGTGGACCTGTCCAGTCAGTGCAAGCATTTGTCATTTGTGTTATAACTCAAGGAGCTCAACGAAACGACGAACAATACCAAAGAAAGGACATTTGGGTAGGTCGCTTAAAGTACTCAAACTGCCAGATAGTGGTGGGAGAAGATCAATAAATTACGAAAAAATAAAATGTGACCTACATGGTCCTCACGTTCACAATAATCAAATGTAATTAATAATAATTAAGGAAATGAATTTAAAAAAATCACGAATGTCCATAAATGTCACAATAATAATAAAAAAGTAAATATTTATGTCAAATCAATAAATGTAAAATCAGTAAATGTCACATCAAAATAATAAAAAGTAAAGTAAAAAAAATAATAAAATACTGAGATAAGTATTCATGTCAAATCGGTAAATGTCACCTAAAATAATAAAAAATAAGGTAAAAATAAAATAAAAAATATCACAGTGTATAAAATAAAATAAAGGAATTAACAATAAACAATAAACAAAGGGATCAACAATAAACAAGCGAAGTCCGAAATTTCGACATTCACAAAGCAAATTTCATTGGAGCAGTTTAATCCCAAGCCTTTTTATCTTCGAGATAGTACTTTACATGATAGTAGGCTTTCAAGCATAGCTTCCTTTTTATAAACGATTTGAATTTATTTAAGTTTAGTGCTTGAATATGGCTCGGAAGCTTATTGTAAAAACGTATACATTGGCATCTGAACGTACCCCCTACTTTTTTGAGCCTCGTTGCAGGAACAACAAATTTGTGTTTGTTCCTCGTATTTATGTTGTGGATATCACTGTATTTTTTAAACAAATTGATATTTTTATGGGCGTACAAAAGGTTTTCATAAATAAACTGAGAGGGCACAGTAAGAATATTAATCTCTTTAAATTTTTCTCTGAGGGAGTATCTGGGACTTAATTTATAAATTGAACGAATTGCCCTCTTTTGCAAAACAAATATTGTCTGAATATCGGCGGCATTGCCCCACAAGAGAATACCGTACGACATCACGCTGTGGAAATAACTAAAGTAAACTAAACGGGCTGTCTCTAAATCAGTTAAACAGACCCTACGGAAGCTGCGCCTTCCTTTATAAGATGTGTCAATATTGAGATCATAAAATACGTACCAAGAACGTTTTGAGAAGTTTTAAAGCTTTCATCATCATCATCATTTCAGCCCAAAAGACGTCCACTGCTGAACATAAGCCTCCCCCAAGTGTCGTCACATAGACATTTTGGGGGGTTTTGCTATAATCGCCACGCTTGGCAGGCGGGTTGGCGATCGCAGTAAGTACGGTTTTTACAAAAGCACAGAGAACACTGCTGCCCATTCTCTGACAAATGCCTTAGTCGCCTCTTACGACACCCACGGGAAGATATGGGATGGTGCTATTTAAAGCTTTGGGAGCATCTAATTCTGTAGCAAAAAAATTACTCATATTTTTTAGTCATTTATTGTGGAGTGAAAATCGTAATTATGAGAACATTTTTTGTTTCTGACAAATGTTGTAAAAACACTAAATGTGTTTTTAGTCTAAACATCAACTAGTCATAGTCCAGACATCAAGGATTAGTGCTCATAAGTACACATAAGAGCATTCGTTCTGTGGGGCTGAGTCACTGTTAGAGCAACTCTTACAAAATGAATCTTACTAACGCAATCCCCCAAGCATTCATAATTCCCTCTGCCTCGGATAAATTGATTCACTCCCTTCCTCTCAGCTGTTGATTATAACTATCCAAACATTCTCGATAATAAACCTTACATCTAAGATCGTACAGTTGATTTTCGACTAAAAGATTCTAAAGATAGCACCTTGAGGGTGATGCAATAGAAATTGAATTTTAAATGTGAGATGTTAAAGTTAATAATTGATTGCGTTGTGGTAAGACGTGCATTCTTGATGGCGCGAACCGGTGCGTCGTTTATAATATTGGCAACACTGGGTGGCTAGTGGCAAGTGGCGAGAATGGCAACATTCAATTTATGCAGCACACGAGTCGCGTCGTTAGGCGTGCCGTGACCGTGCGATAGTGTAGCCGTGCCGCTAATTTGCTCCAGGGAATGGGTTTTCAATTTTATTTTATTTGTTGCGATAAAACTATTTCGTTTCAATAAATATAAAATGCAATAAATATAAATAAATATAAATTCTTTATTTCACCAAAAGCCATCACGATACAGGATCCACAGACTAATAGCATAAAAGGCTTATAATTAGGACACAATAATGTTAATGCTCTGACTCCTAAACTAGGTGTATGTTCCTGTGTCTTAGGAGTCAGCTTCTATGTGGCAGTGGGCGCCTTAGAGGGTAACCAGAGACGATAGTGGCTTGTCTCAGTTCGGCTCGAGATCTCTTGAAGAGCCCTTGTCTTCGTCGAGGGCTCCGTTTGTGCCTGAACTAGTCGAGCGTAAATAATAATAATAAAATAACAATAAATGTATATTTATGGGTTTGTTGTTGATGATTCAAAATACAAAGGAAACACAAGTAAAAGTACAAAATCGAATTAAATACAAAATTCTTTGCAACAATTAGAATTATGTTCAGTACAAATAACTCAAAACATATAATTTGTTTGCATAATGAAAGCTATTTACGAAATGGTATCGCTCGACTAGTTCAGGCACAAACGGAGCCCTCGACGAAGACAAGGGCTCTTCAAGAGATCTCGAGCCGAACTGAGACAAGCCACTATCGTCTCTGGTTACCCTCTAAGGCGCCCACTGCCACATAGAAGCTGTAGACGATCCCAAGAGGATTTATCTCATAAGTAACAATTATGCTGCCTTTTTTGAGCCTTACAACTCTCATGCAAATCAACAGGGGCACAAATCCACAATCCACACTGCTAAAAAACTTCTAATAATAGATAAGCTTTTGTCCGCGGCTTCGTTTAAAATATAACGTTTTTAATACAGCCGGATTAGTAGTTCCCAAGATTACATCCAAACTTACAAACTACCTCGACTACGCAGTCCACAGTTTATTGGACCACGGGACCAACTATATCCTAATACTAATAATACTATCACCTCTTAAGTTTGTACATAACTAAGAACATTTGTTCTTTTATCTGTAATATATGATATCCACGTACTCCCTGTATATTTAGTGAGTGCTTGTGTTTCTCACCTTTCCCTTGGGACGCACTTTCTACTCTAAAAGTTACGCACAATATTCGAGTTCTATTCTTTTCTCCAACTTTACACATTGTTCTTTTAGACGAAGGCGTACATGCCTAATGTATTTTATATATTATGTCTGTCATCTATACAAGGTGTTGTTTTGCAACCTCGTCAAAATTCAGGAGGGTGTCACATAAGACATAAATAATCTATTTAAATTACGGTACCTAGTTAATTATTAAAAAAACGCTGCTTTTTTGTTGTTTCAATTTGACAGTATTTCAGAATAACGTTCCTTAACGTGGTTCAGGGAATAAGAAATTATCGAATAAACGTTAGAGATTGTTTGTATATATTACAAGAATGGTCTGACAAGCTATAAATTTATTATGTGTTTCTTTATTAAATTGATAAACACGTATTTCAACGTTTTTGGAAATTCCACCCCTCAGACGACAAAAGGGGTTATTTTTTTTGTGTTGGCATGTGTGGACAAATACGGTAAAAAAAACTTCATATACTTACATCTAGGGGATCCCTGACATTTACGCGAAGGACACTTGCGGGAACCCATTTGCGCGAAAAGACTTGCGCGCATGGACACTTAAGAGAATGGACTTTTGCGCGAACGGACATTTGCGCGACAGACACTCAATAAACGAAGACTCAATGACTTCATGGGTGTCGTTTTCGTCTTTTTCGGGGTCGCTGATAACAAAATGAGGTCAAAATGAAAACCCAAGATGGCGCCGGCGCCATATTTAATTTTCATTTTGCCCACATTTTCTAGGTGCAAATAATGAAATTTAAAATACACAATGTCTCAATTTCCTTCCCTAGGCTGTGGCTGGCATTGATATAAGTGAGAACCGTTTCTCACGAGGGCAGTTTTATGTTGCATGCTCCGGAGTGAGCTGCGAATAACTTAGTAATTTTAGCCACAAAAGGAAACACCGCAAACGTCATTTACAAAGAGGTGCTAGATTAATACATTATTATTATAGTTTTCCGGGAGTTAAATAGTTTTGTTTATTCTGAGTATTATTTAATAAAAAAAAAATTGTAAGCTAGCTCGTTTACTATTAACTATATCGAAAGGCGTGAGTGGATGACCCGGGTAAGCTCAAATAACATGTAAAAAATAAATTCTGGTTCAATCCATTTGGAATTTTTAGGAAACTAACAACCTAAAATAAAAAAAAAACGCCGTTATATATTTTTTTCCACCCGGAATGATTTCTCCGGCTTCTTACTTTGAAAATCACAGACTTTTACACAACTATTTAATCCAATACTTACACTTACGCGCGAGTGAAGCCGCGGGCAACTACTATTATCTATAACATTTAAATTGCCGAAGTCCACGCGGGTGAAGCAGTGGGCAGAACCTAGTACATAATTAAGTTCTAAAGTACTGTTAATATTTTAAATTATACTAAGTACAAAATATATAAGCTCTTAAGCAGTCTCATTTCATCTTAAATGTATAGTTTCATGCAGTACAATATTAATTTCGACAAGACTATCATAACGTTAATATAACTGAGCAGCTGAAATATCTCTGTGTTTCAGTGTTCAGCCGACATGCCTCAGAGCGAAGCCGTTTCATTCAAAATAACACAACAGCTTGCCAATCATAAGCCCTAAAGGCGTCTGTTTGCTTTCCCTCCGTCGCTACAAACCAATTTGTGGTTCAAATGAATCTTTCAGTTCTGTAACAAAGTTCTACAAATATCTGTACACATAATTGTAACGTTGAAATCTAATTTTCGGCAAATTTATAGCCTTTACAATATTCCGTGTCACAAATTACGATCTTTGCTACAGTTCGTAGCGCTGCGTAGAGGCGGGGGGGTCTACGCGCTACGGAGGGTCGTAGACGTCTACGAGTTATCTTGTAGTGGTGTCATGGTGTGCATGTGTCGATGAGTTGTTTGTTATTTTTTTAAACGCAATAGACAAATTAACTTATAGAAGTCCACTCTAAAATTGCAATTCTGAACTATGTAATAATTAACCACCATTTAAGCCCGAAATTAAAATAAACCGCGTTGCTGGAACACAAATTAATGTTACTCTCAGTAAATCATTTCGGCTCTATTTAATAGCACTGTAGTTCACAAAACATTTTAGTGCTATAAGCGAACAGTTATTGAACCGGTGCCGGTGTGCGCACATTAACGCGTGCACATCACTGGCCCTTTGTGGCGCGTTCTGTCGGTAAATATGAAGTGAGGCGCGCTGCGTGGCGGCTGCGGGGCGACTGCAGGGCGTCTGTAGCGCGGCTGCGTGGCGGCAGCGGTCACGACTCGCGTTCCATTAACTGTGCGGTTTCTACCTTTTATTCTTTGTGACTGTTTACTTGCGTAGTATAGAGTTGGCATATGCAGTAATTACGTCTTGTTTTCTGCTATGCACCCACAAACTGGAAAAGAAAAGCCGTAAATAAATGTTGATTACGAAGATTATTATTATTAGATTAGATTATTATGTTGATTATTTAATGTTGATTAGTTGTATCTGTTATATTTAAATTTGAGACAAGACGACTACCTATGTCTTGTCTCAATCTTGTCTTACAGATTAAAACTACTAAGTTTTAATCTTTGCTTGTGATTATTACGAGGCGAATGCTTTCTCTCTGAGATCATATCTCTGTATGTAGGTTAAAAAGATTGTATTACTTCCATGAAAATTCTATTAAGTTTACTCTTTTAAATTCTGAGAAGCGTGTATGTTGGTCTCAATATGGCGGCATTACTAACTAGATAAATAAACGGGAACGTGATGTATCAACATGAAACGAACGTTTACATTTTAGGTTGTGTTTGCTTGTAATAAAACTGCAAAAATCTCGTTATTGCAATAACACCGTTTTAAATCACATACTAAGAAAAACATCTGGCCCTTATTCCCCGCTGTTCCTATAAGTCGGAAGTTATCCCAAAAAAATGTCCTAGATGGACAAAAAGATGACCCTAGATCCTAGCCAAGGTAATCTATATAATTTGAAATCCCGACCGTCGCTAGGGCGTGAAAGCTTACAGATACACAGATAGAGTAACTTCTGAAGTATTTGTTTTTATTTTGACTTAGCACGGAGCATCATCTGTTTCATCTTCCTACCCTTGTCCTATTTTATTTGTGGTCGGCGCAACACGTCTTTTTCCTCCATTCTCCTCTGTCATTCGTCATGCTATCATTTACTTCTTTTTCCTTCATATCATTCACACAATCTATCCATCTTTTCTTTGGTCTTCCATCCTCATCTGTTTAAAAACTAAACTACAATTTAGTCCATTCAACTTCAAGAGTACCCAGCTGCTCACAGCACCACTAGCGAACATCCAAACACACAGGTTCCATATTTAGCGTCGTGTATCTCGGAAGACATTAAGGTTCCGAGGGGAAAGTTCAGACGTATCGTGATTTATTTCAGGCTTCAGGCCGTAACGACGTCTGGCAAGTTCGCTGCAATACAATCGAACCTGAACACGCCGCGAATTTAACCCGTTATACACGTATTAATATCATAACTCTGTGTGATAGCCCTTTGTTGGTGTGGCTGAATGGAGCAATATTTATTGCTTACATGAGATAGCGGATAGCTAATGGGGTCGAACGGTTCTGGAGCTTTTTAAGGGCTCTTTGTGGTTTGGAGGTCTTTCAATGCTGCACCTGGTGGACTGCGGCAGGACCGCGGCAAAACACTGGACGCGTGCAGCATATGACCAGTCGAATTGACCATTGTGGACGCCTATCTTCAGCAGTGGATGAGTTTCAGCTAAAATTATGATTAATCATCATAATCATTAATCATCATAATTTCAGTTGGGTCATGAAGGGTTAGGTAGATATACTACCTTTGGTCTTATGACCGCAAAGTCTGACTGCTGAGCATGAGGTACGCGGTTCGATTGCCAGGTCGGGCAAAGTCTTTTTGGTTATTTCCATCAGGAATTTCTCATTAGCACTGACGGAGATTAGAATTGTGACCGGTTGATGTCAATAGCCCTCTTTTACATAAGCCTTAAACATAAAATGGTGAAATGTGAGTGTACTACTAGGTACACCTCTGCCAAACTCCTCGGAGATTACAGGCGTGATGTTATATAGAAAAGAAAGTACCAAAGGAAAGGTTTTCAGTTTATCCTAATTTGTTATAAATGAGCAGTATGAACTGATTCTTGTTTTTCTCCATATTAGACGTTGAAGTTAGAGATTGAAATTCCTGGAACACTTCGTTTAGTATACATTAGTTTGCTAGAACTCATACAAACTTAGACGAGGTCTGTACTTAACAGTTTCCATCTATTGGTAATAATATAATAGATATTTATAGTTTTCGATTCGAGGCACCTTAACATCACGCCTGTTATCTTTAAAGGGGCAGACAGAACTGTGTATACAGCACACTCCCACATTTTGCAAGTTATGTCAACATGACAAACCGACAATCAGTCAACACGATACAAACAATATGACATGCTAACGAACGAATGAATTTGTTTTGATGATGTTTTGATAACATGACTCACTTGGCTTTATGCGAAGATCGGAAATAATTCCGTGGTTTGCACTACTGGAGTAAGCAGTATAATAATATGTTAGGGCAGAGGAGAGGTTTCATACCGGTAGTACGTACCTAACACTTGGGCATGGTCAGCCTGTTAGCCATCGTCATCATCATCTGCAGCCTTGATACCCTCACTGCTGTTATAAACCTCATCTCCCTCGCGCCATGCTTCCATGTAACCGTAATGTAACCGTGCCAATAGCAGACCATCTTGAGCTTCTGGGCGTTACTTTGACATCAACCCTCAATTTTGGCTCATATATAGAGGCAAAAGCACAACAGGCTGCCAAAAAGTTGGGGGTCCTTGCAAAGGTGAGAAGGTACTTCACGCCAGAACAGCTGCTCAACTTGTATCAAGCGCAGGTTCGATCATGCATGGAGTACTGTTCTCATCTCTGGGACGGTTCTGCCAAATACCAGCATGATGCAATTGAGTCGATTGAAAAGCGGGCCAAGAGGCTCATTGGCAATGAGGCACTGGTCAAGTCTAAGCTCCAGAGCCTTGAACATCGTCGCTGAGTTGCCAGCTTATCGGTTTTTTATCGGTTACATTTCGGGGAGTGTGCGATGGAATTGCATGATCTGATTCCGGCTAGCCCATTTCATCATCGAACTACCAGACGTACGGCGATGAGCTATCGTTACTTGGTGGACATCCCACACATACGCACTAAGCGTTTTGGGAATACTTTTATAATGCTTACCGCTAAGGAGTGGAATTCCCTGCCGGAGTCTGTGTTTCCCGATAGCTACAATCTAGGGGTCTTTAAGTCAAGAGTGAATAGGTTTCTTCTAGGCAAGCGTGCTTCACTGTCGACCACATCATCGCTTACCATCAGGTGAGATAGTGGTCAAGCGCGGGCCTATAGACAATAAAAATAAAAAAACTTTACCATGTAGAAATAGTAAACATGGTAAATATTTCGTTTTCAGTGTAAATGATAGTGGTTCTTGTTTACCATACCATTATGTATTATCATAACCAATTAGCTCGATACTCAACGCTTCACACCCGATCTGTACTAATTCAATAAAGTAGAGATCATCAGCCGATATGTTTGCTCTACACTACTCGTTGCATTACTATTAACGTTTAGCATTGCTAATTAGAGCTCTACATGCTGTATGTTGCTCTATATTGCTGTACGTCGACTCTACATGGGGCACTGTTACGTAGCGCGTAGTGTCTGTCTGGTAGTGGTGCATTAGTTTATGTTAGAAACATGGTCTAGTAGATAAAAGCTTTTGATTTTAATGTTTTATGTCTATTCTTGTTGTGATGGTATTCTGAGGGTCGACAGGTAATTCAAAAGTAGTTCTTCTACAGTAACTACCTCGTTGGTGTGGTAGCCGCGAACACGACTGTTGAGCATGAGGTCCTCGCTTCGATTCCCAGGTCGGGCAAATTAATATTTGATTTTTGCATCAGGAATTTCTCAGTAGCCATGGAGTCTGGATTTGAGCCAAGTTGATGGTAATAGGCTCGCCCCTATTACATGGGATTTAAATATAACTGGCGAACTGTGGATGTACTATAAGGTACACCTCTGCCTCATCCTTCGGGGATATCATCACGTCTGGACCGAGATGTTATGTTGTTATGTTCTGCTACAGTAATGAAATGAATGAACATGAAAAAAAAACATGAATGTGGCATGTTAGAAGTAATTTGGAATATTCCAAAACAACAGTAATTACCAAAATACAAAGTACCAAAGTACACATTTACAATAGTGAAAGTTACATTCAAATATCCATTAAAACATAGTAAATTATGTTTAGCATTTTACTAAAGTAATAGCGAAAGAACTATGTAATAACATGCCATGTTGTACTTACTACCTACTCTCTTGGCACGAAGGCGTAACTTAATGGTAGATAATATGTTAGTAAATACGATATTTACCGCTTAACGTTGAATACTCCAAACATATTTGAAGGCTGTTACCCGCTGCATCGGTATTACTTATATGTGGCACCAGATTAAATAAGATTAAGAAAACAGACTTCGGCGATCCGTCAACGTCTTGTTACGCGCCACCTTCCTTGACAACTACCCAAGTCAATATGGCTACCCGCAACGACTTGACGTTCCGCCAGAGAGAATTGTAGACCGCTTCTCTCTCGTCTGTGGTCACAGTTTAGTTTGCAACGTGAATCATATGAAGCCTTTTTGCAAAGGCGCCGATATATTTATATACATATTTATATTATTGAATACTCATAACTTCAATTAATATCCTAAATAGTATGTATTGAAGATTTTCCACTTCATTTGAAAGCGTACCGTAAGGCACCGGTCCCACAGTCGGCGAGTGGCGACAAGCGGATACAACTAGCAACGAGTTGTTTGTTACTATCTAGTGGAGAGAGCGCTCGTCGGTAATGAGCATCAGTAAAATCGCTACCTACATCCGTCAACCCATAACTTTTGGTCCATTTTAAAACCGGGATCAGACTCGGCGCAGCCGTAAGGCAATCATTTTACTACTACCATTTGGTAATTTTCCCATTTCGAGAACTAAACAAAAGACCGTCACAAAAGTGCCGTTCGGTAACCATTTAGATCTTGACATTCTGTAATTTTTCCTTCTTCTCTTGTGTTTTGTTCATATAATTTGTTGTGTCTTTTAGTATGTAGTAACTAGTCGATAGCTTGTCGCTCCCTCGCGAGCGGCGGGACTGGTGCCTATGTCCAAATGAAGCCGCAAATCCACGGCAGTCGGTAAATACTTGGCTAAGTTGGCAAACAAGACCGTCTTTATCTGCGGCCGGACTGGCCTGGACTACCCGGGAAATGTTCGGTTATATACAGAATCGGTTTACCTACAGGTAAATACTAGTTAGGTTGTTAGCATTGATTACTATGTTTTACTATCTCATGCTCGCGACTTCGACACGACACGACACGTGGACTGCTGACATTATCCCATGAGAACGCATTACCGGGTTTATAAGTAACGCCAGTCCTAGCACTGGTGATGTCAGTCTAAACGGCAATTTTCATTAAATCCTGTTCAGGCGTAAACAGGTAAGACACAGACAGAAGACAGCATTATGGATGTAACACAACTTTCCGCGAAACAATTATACGCCTTCATTGTTTTGTTATGAAATTAGTTTCGTTATTACCCTAATCCTAAGTTGAGCACTCATAAGCTAACTAGCTTATAACGAAAACAGCTTAAGATATGATAAGAGGATTACCTAGTCAGCAAGCTCCGTATTACAGACAAGTATCCTGGAAGAGGTTGACGAACTTAACGACATATTTTCCCCACAGGGCTATTCTTTTAAATTCCTTCAAATTGCGTGTAACCTACTGCCCTGGCTAGTTTACATGGAGCTACTGTCTATCTTACCTTCAAACCCTGGGTAACATCGAACACCATACCCCTTGATAAGTCTGGTTGTTATACTTTCGGTATTCTGACTCCTCGAAGAGTACCGTCTCACAGGGAGATGCCTGTGTGCCGGCAGGAGGAGTATTATAAACCGGATATGAACGACTGTAAAGGTTCAAAAATTTGAAGCCAGGACCATCAGCGGCGAGGAAACAATCAGTAATGGACAAATAACCAGAATTCCATGTATTTTTCCGTCGCGGTAACAATATGTCATCATCATCATCATCATTTCAGCCGAAAGACGTTCACTGCTGAACATAGGCCTCCCCCAAGAAGGGGGGGTTTTGCCATAATCGCCACGCTTAGCAGGCGGGTTGGCGATCGCAGTACGGTTGATACAAAAGCACAGAGAACGCTGCTGCCCATTCTCTGGCAAGTCCCTTATAGTCGCCTCTTACGACACCCACGGGAAGATATGGGATGGTGCTATTCTTTACGTCCGACACCATACAGAACAATATGTAACAATATGTGACAGGTATAAACCCTGTTCGGTTTGTTCATTATTGGTTGTTTTCTCGGCGGCGCACAGTGCAGTGACAAATTCAATTGACTTGTAAATTGCAGCCTACAGTACAATATGGCAGACCGTCGATACATTTGTTAACTATTTCCTTCTATTTATTGGAAGTGGAATTTTCTTTTCAGTCTTGAAAAATATCGAGGTAATGCAGGATAGGAAGTAGAGTTAGTGTGGTTATTTGTTCCTGAGTGGCTGTAATGCAACATGTTTAATGTAGTTAGTGTATTGTTTGGGGTTCATCATAATTCAGTTGCTTAATTAGATAACTTAAAGTATGCCCTTAACTTTATTAAAACAATTAAGATACGGAAGCGGTAAAGAAATAAAAGGTTTTTAAAAATTCTTGGTTGCACTTAGATTTAGAGGATTATAGTAAATTAATTGGGGGACTCTTATTGATCGCCCGGACTGACCACGAAAAGCCTCAACAAACTTGTGAAACAAGCTCCTTGTCGTAACTCTTGACCCCGGCGCAGCTGGTCATCAGATCTTAACCTTCCTTCGTCCACAATCACAAATCAAGCCAAGCATTATCGCGGCTTTAAGGAAACGTGATCGTTAACCTATATAGCTCGGGACACCCGCGCCGCCCTTCGTCAGTCGGCGCCCGCCCTCCGGTCCGAACGCACGCGCGCCGCCCGCCCAAACAAATACCCCGAAAATAATGTGCCGCGACCGGCCGGTCATACTAATCCGAGGCCTATATTAAACATATCAGCTTTTTAATTATGTATTCTAGTGTAATAGTGATAAGGTGTAATTTACAACGAGTTAGTGTCGGTGGCATAATGAGTGAAGCATTGTGATCACGGTGAATAGTTGGGATTCGCTTTTGTTGAGATATTTTTTTGCGTGATTAAGCTTTTCAGTTACGTGTTATACTTAATTTGAATGTATTCAACACTTTGCTATTATTCCTTCTCTTCAAATTCCATCTAAATGAGATTCCGTACTGTATATTCCCCTGCGGATATATTATTAAAGAGAATGTGTTGAGTTGATCCTCCGATCTGCTTTCAATTTAACTTTATCGTCATTCTGAGTTCGATCAAGTAATTTGTCTTCATTTGAACCAACAGGTGACGAGCAATCGATGTCACATGTCTATTACAAAGTGCGACTAAAAACTATCTTTTGTATAACAACATTTCTTTTTCGTAGCAAGAGACCATTTTCTTTCGATTAGTTATCTTTCTAGAGTAATATCTCTGGTAGCTTTT
Source organism: Cerastis rubricosa (assembly GCA_949152445.1). NCBI lineage: Eukaryota > Metazoa > Arthropoda > Insecta > Lepidoptera > Noctuidae > Cerastis > Cerastis rubricosa. The sequence goes on from OX424547.1 coordinate 434,179, forward strand.
ATTCCTGTTTTTACACTGAAACTTATTAGTGCCATGTTATAGTAAAGAACTTGTTGCGTTACTGTTTGTTCTGCGACGTCTAGTAATTAGTTGTTCGACATGTACTCGCGACTTTACGAGTCGGCTGCTAAATTATTCAGGTTTCAAGTCGTGAAATACGTACAAGAGTACATTAAACTGCTGGGAAGCAAGGTAGTAAAGAAACTACATTTTTCTTTTAGGTTGTACTTTTTAGGTAGTTACTAAAACAGTATAAACTTAACACAAGCACGGTATCTTGCGTCAGCTCAACATACTCCCCGTCGGCGTTCTAAGAAGCAATTAAGGTCATTTCAACCCAGAAGGTATTGTTATTTCCCTGTAGAATTAAATACCTGTGGGTTTTTAACTATATTTGTAAATAATAACGCGGAACCGCCGTCTCGTAGAGCCGAGTTATTGTTATTAATATGATATTTTATCAAAATTAGAAATTTAAGGATGGAATAACCATCTTTGAAGTTATCAAAAAAATAATGAGGGAAAAGACGCCATGTATTTTGTTCCATAATGAATATCATCTAAGCGCAGTAGCTCAACGGCTAAGATGTCGGACCGGATATTGAGTTCGACCTCAAACCTCACCCTTTTTACTAAGTAGGATTCTCTCTTAGCAATAACGCATTTAACTAGATTTGAGAGGCTAAACTAATAAGTGCCAAGTTGGTCACTACTGTTGAGCATTAAGTCTTTGGTTCGATTCTCAGGCCGGACAAATTCTTCATTAGCTAGCAGCCTGGAGTCTAGATTTGTGCCTCTTTGATGGCAATAAGCTCGCCCCCTATTAAATGGGGCTTCAACATAAGTGAAATGCGGATGCACTGTAAATACACTTCTGCCACCTCCTCGGAGATTACAGGAGTAACGTTGTCTTAAGTCAAGAGGTAGTAAGTGCTTATATAAAAAATAGTGTTTTTATGTAAGCACTTACTTATGTACATAAGATAGTACATAATGTGATGATAAATAGGTTGTTGTGTAGGAGCTCGTAAATACATCAGGCTCTCTCATTAACTAATTACATTCCGTGTTCGTCACGCGCGGCGTCACGGTGTCACGTCTAGAGATGAAAGGACACCATCAACGGACGGAAAATTATATTTTATATTCATTTCACTGCACATCAAAATGTACAAGACACGGGTTTTATAAGGGAAATAGGCAATGATGATGTTTTTATTTACTTACTTACCCTTAAAATTGTTGAAAATAATAGTCCACAAACCGGTTATAAAAGGTTTTCCCACCTTTTCGAAACATCTCGGCATTCTCGGTTGTCATACAAGTATACTTGACATTCGTCACGGCCACTCGGAAGCCCCAAAAATTCGACACGCAGTCTCACCGTGCGGTGTTGGTATTTTCTCCTAATTGGGCTGCAGACGACAAGTTTTAACGGCAAAAATTCCGAGAAAATCTCGACATTTTGATGCATCAACATAGACTGACAGCTAATATCAATTGCAACGTTTATAGGACATCGCCGCAAACTATTACCAAATATTCATATTTGGTAATAGTAGAAATGAATATGAACTATTACGAAAGGTTCAGGATGTGCATTACACCCACAATTTTTTTTTCATCAGTTAACTAAAAATTGGAGCTGGTCCATACATGAAATAAAAGTTTTTCTATGCGGGGTCTAGAATCATGCGCTCAAGTCATGGTAATATTTTACGCGACGAGAATTACACCGTGAAGATGTGAAAAGTTAGCACTTTGAGTCTGATGAAAAACTAAATATGCAAGACCCACACGGCGGCTATCGCAAGGACATTTAATTTACTAAATGCAAATGACGTCAACATCCCTATATGTTGACGAGAAACTTAATAGTAGTTTCGTTTGAGACCGCGACGCGGACATGTTAATCCCGCCGGTGGCTCCGCGAGCACGAGCCCATCCCGCCATCCCGCCGGCATCTCATCCCGCCGGTGTCGTGTGGGAACAGAACTGTTGCTGAACATTGATGAGCTCAAACTCATCAATGTTCAGCAACAGTTCTGTTGCTGAACATTGATGAGCTGTTATCATCAGGTTTATCTTTTATCTTTGAGTTGGGCTTCAGGACATGTGGACTTAGTTGATAGTCACTCAATATTGGGTGCTGGTTCAGTGGTACTTTCTTTGAGTAGGTGTGTCCATGGTCAAGTTTCTGATGAAAACATTAAGGACCCATTAGTAACCTACGTTTTAATATTAATGATATAAGGGACGGCAACAAGGTTCACATTAGGCCAGATTAGGCTACTATATCTGTTCACTGTGACTATCTGCGAATAAAAGCTCATTACGAATATCATAGTTGGCACTTGTAAACACAATGCTGATGAAGCATTAAAATTACACACTACTCAAATCCGTTAGCCACAGCATAGCCATTTCATGCAATAATTATAAGCTCATCATATTAACCTGCTGTAATATCATCGGCAGTTAGCGGATGATTCCTGCTCTGTGGTTCAACTGATAACTGCATAATTAGTGTAATTATACTAGTCTATTGTGAGCGAGTATTAGTGGGGCTTCGATCAATGGGTTTTATGGTGCTTTTAGATCTGTTTCACATTTTTGATGGATGTCAGGCAAAAACTATGGGTAGGGACAGATTATTATAGATAAGAGCTTTTGGAAATGACTAGAGAATTTGACCAGCTTTATGCTCGAATGTGACAATGTTTTTTATTCAAATAGGTTTTATACGGCATCTTAATTACCATTCTCTTATAAAAACCAACAATATGAATTCTGACCCAGTGTAAACAGCCTTTTAATCCATTAACTTAAAAATGTAAAACAACTTTTACAAAATCTGCTATTCTTGTATGATTTTTTCCGTAAAATGAAATGCTTTTATTCGAAAAATAAATATTTATACAATGTAAGCGAAAAATATTTTGATACCAGGAAAACATAAGACATGGAGAGCAATTCGCGAAGAAGAATTGCCCATTCCTCTTGTGGAATAGCTCTCCATCATCATAAACAGGAACACTTACCTACTCACCTAGTTTCGCGATAAGCTTGAAGAAAAGCAAGCGATGCAATTTACTAACTCTATGGGCGAAAGAAACATTTGATGGAACGAGTGAGTTACTGCCGGATATATAAACAAAGGAAAATAAAGTTTATGTTATATTATTGTAAGGTCTATTTTCAAACCCAAAAAATTAGATAAGGTGTGTGGTGTTAAACATCTACAGTTTCTCGGTGATTGAAAGATTTTAATTGAAAAGTATTTATGGTCATTACTTTGATTTAATAACTGAGATACGAACTTTCGATGCACAGAGGGAAATATCCAATATTTCTGTATCTGACTCGAGTTCCAATATCCGATCCTAAGTTCCGTAGCCACGTTCCGACCGTAACTTTCATAAGATAGGAAAGGACTTGATCGGAATACATTAATTCATTTAATTAATGTGAATGTTTGTATTAAACATGTTTTGATATTTCGGTGTTAGCGTAGATATATTCAAACTCTTTTACGAAATTATGCCCGACTCGTCACTGTTCCGATTCGTCACAATATTTTTACCATGGTCATCATAAGTAAACAACTGCTTAACGTACTTTCGGAGGCACCGAGGAAACTCAGTATATAGGTATTGGTGGTCACCCATCTAAGGACCGACTTAGACAAGCGTGGCTTAACAAAGATCGCCCCAAGCGGCTGTTATTATTTAGCAACGAGCTCCTCTCGGACGGAATTAAATTTCTCATTGGCAAAACTGACGAACATCCATATAAACTTACATCATCTGGTTTGACCCTTTTATGAAGAGGATTTCCTAAAATCCTACCTTTAATCGTTCCCTAGCTTTCTTTCGTCTATCTGTGGGAGAATTTAAGATTTGCATTTGTATTTCACGTAATAAATCACTGGTTATTCGCAAACATCCATCTGCAAAACAAGCAGCACTACCGAATAAGCTGAATATATAAACAAATACACTAATGCATGTTAACTGTCTGTCGGTCCGTCGATTATGCTCGTTATATTGGTGAGATGCGCTAAAACTCATCGCGGACGGGAATAGACTTCAGTGTGATTTGTGTTATACAGACAATGACGGGGCAATTCACTCATATTATACGGTCTCTCGTTTATATTTGTGTAAGAAACTACTTCCTGGATCTTTTGTTCACTTTTGCTGATCATGAGTTGGGGGTGCAATTCCCGGGTCGAGATTTTTACCTCTGAAAACTTGGCAGAGGTTTCCTAAATAGTAGTAGTAGTACTCTACTACTACTATTTAGGCAAGTTGCGAACCTATAGCAAAAATCCAGACCGTGGGCTACTGCCCACGGTCTGGATTTTTGCCAGGTTCGCAACTTATATTAGGTTCGCTATATTAGGTTCGCCCGCCTATTACATGGAGTGTGTGGCCTACCCTTCGGGAAATACAGTTACACTGTGGTATATGTGAGAAATTGCCATATTATAAAATTATTGCAACACACAAACAATTAATATTTACACTTTCTAACATAAAAATAGGACATTGATAGCACAAGCGACCTGATTGAATGACTTAAAATAAGTTGCTAACTATATTAATTACTCAGTGCTTGAATAATTGATAACTGCAATTAATATAAATCATCGAGAGTTCGTGGCTAAATAATAACAGCCGCACGGTCGGTCCGTGCGGCTGTTATTATTTGCGGCTTTTGTCTTTAAGGTTAAGCCGTGCTTGCCGAGCTTGGTCCGTGGATGACCATATGTGGGGGACCATAATTACATACCGAGTTTCCTCCGTGCCTCGGAAAGCACGTTAAGCCGGTGTTCCCGGCTGTCATTTGTAGACCTTTGACAGTCGTTAAGGTTGCACAAGTCGACGGCACGAACTCGTTGGCGGGCGAGGGTAATATGCATCCTATTTAGTAAGTTTTTAATTTACAAAATTTAATTTATTTAGTATTAATTTATCTAGTTTTTGTTTACTTATTTATATATTTATTTATTTGTTTAGTGAAACATATGACGATTTATAGCGAAAATGAGCGCGTCAAATTTCATAAATTGAGTTTTGGCCGTATAGATATTATGGGAAAACTACTAAATGTATCTACTCAAAATAAATTATTTGAACTTTTGAATAAATTATCTATCCCTGTACGGTTTCACTTTTTCCATTTTCATACTACATAAGTGATTTATTTACGCCCAAAGATGAGTTAAAATTAGTGTTGAAATACGGAAGTTTCGACGCTCATAACTTCTAAACCAATATTTTTTTTCCAATTCTGCTTCCATACAGGGCTAGATAATGACAAGACCAGTTGATAGAATTTTTAGTTTTGAACCTACACCGTCAAACAAACGAGTTATCACCATACTACGTTTGTATGGAAGAATGGCCGACTTGTGTACCCTTAAGAGTAGTCAGAAGCCAAAAGTCTGATATCCAGTCTTACCAAGGGGTATCGTAATACCCAGTTACTGGGTTGTGGAGGTCAGATAGGTAATCGCTTCATGTAAAATACTGGTACTCAGCTGCATCCCGTTAGATTGGAAGCCGACCCCAAGATAGTTTGGGAAAAGGCTAGGCAGATGACGATGAATTAATATAAATCATCATCATCTCATCATCATATTCCTGCTCTTGTCTCATGTTACTTGAGGTCGGCGCAACACGTTGTTTTCTTCCACTCTCCTCTGTCAATCATCACGCTATTAATTAAAGTAAGTAAGGAGACAAAAATCAACTCGATAAATCTTATTTTTAAAAGAAAAACTCAATTCTTTGAGTTTGAATTCTCTTCAGGTAGCACTATGACTCAAACAAAACTTTTGCCAATTTAATTAAACAAATATTTCAAGTTGCTCCTTGTTACGGCAGTCCTTTGTAATGAAAACTGTTATTGCCTGAGAGTACTTTAGTACTTTAGAAACGTACCTACTTACTTCAAGATCCTTGATTAACGTACAGGTAGATGTGAACGTTCATTAACAGAAACACGATACGCCTTTTATTTTCCCAAAAGGCAGTGTTGTAACTGCAGTACATTCACATTTCGCTTTTTTGTTTTTAAGAAGCTTATTGTCATCTGGACACAAATCCAGGCTCCAGGATGCTACTGAAAGAACTAATAACCCATCATTAGGTAGCGATTGCGTCCACTAGATCAACGAGCCAGTAAAACAGAGTACTGTATTACAAACATTAAATACCAATTGCAATCTGAACACCCTCTAACCAGACAATAAAATTACACACACACTCTTATTGGACACAAACTTAGTTCATAGCCACGACCTACTCGCTCAAACGACTGTGGATAAAACAAATGAACGAAATTAGCAAAACTCATCGCGAGGGTACTCGCACGAAGTAAATGTGGCGGCATGTTTCTCGGGGTTTCAGTCGAGAGGTATGAGGAACAAGGTATATTTCTCACTCTCTTCATGCCTGTATGTAGAAACAAGTGACGCACGCGCATGTCTCTTGACGCAAATTGCGTCGCACGTCGCGTCGTCGCATGAGGTTCGTGTACGGGAGCACACTATGTCCCATACCTCTGCTCAAGCATCTAGCGTGACACATACACATGGTTACCTCAATTGACAAATGTGTAGGTATGTGAGTCGCAACGCAGCGTAAGATCGAGGCAATATCTTAGCGGTTGTGTCGAGCGGCGCTCGTTCATTAAGTGAGTCTTTAGCTTATTTAGAGACTGTTTCACGTGTGCTTGTACGATTGTATCGATCGGACAGCCCACCTAGGTTGAGCGGACGGTATGTTGAGTGCCTTTTCACATTTGTATACCTACCTTGTATATAACTAGGCTTAAAGACAACTGCTGTATTTTCTAAAGTTTACCAGAAAATAAAGTCTGGCCACCTGGTTTTCGGATATCGCCGAGCGGTTGGTCGACTCTTCACATGAGCTGAGGGGCTGGCTTATTTTGAGCCAAAGAAACAGCATAACCATTCAACATGGTAATTTTCTTTCGCAATGACAGCGAAAGAAAAAATTGACTACTCACATGAAATAAATCTATGAAATATTGTACCTATATTTTCTAAATGTTTCGAAAAAAAAACATGATACAGTGCAAGAAAAAATCACTTAATGTATTGAGGATAAAACCTGGTATACAGCTACAGTAATCTCTTTGCAATGAAACTAGAGCTCTTTGCCAAAGAGAACCTTTTAAAATATATTTGAACTTAAGTAACAGGATTTCCTCGAGTTTTGCGAGAGATGATAAGCAGCTGTTACACTTTGATTCCTTGCAATGTCGGATTCATTCTCTGAGAAGGATTTAAACTCATTGCGTGTTTTTAAAACTTTCTTGTATTTTCATTTAAAAGTGGATCTGTGTATAATTATAACTTGAGCTGTACATGTAAACCGGTGATTTCGTTTAAATTGAGTTGTTGTGATAATCCGGCTCCAAGGACAAAATTATGGAATGAGCTTTTATAGATTCTTACGTCATATTTATCATCTCAGCCTATATCATTCCATAGCTGACACAAGTCTGACTCAAGATAAAACTTAAAAGCAATAGTTATTATTAAACATCATAATAGCCAGGTTTAACTTGACATTACGTTATAAAAGGTAAAAATATTCAAAACAAACATTTAAAGCTAGTAGACGTATACAATGTAAATCTAGGCGGATATAGTGCGGCGGTCAGCAAGACTTGTTGTGTTGGCAACTAGACTTGCCAAAACGTGCTATCAAGTGTGCTGGACCAATTCTCGAATATTTGTGGATCCGATAGAATACTTGCCACTAAACGTATGCATTCCGGGCCACAGTTATTTTCAGTCATTGCAGCTATGCTAAGCTGAAATCACCATAAACGTATCTCGCTTTCAAATAAGCGACAAATGCAAACCCATTCTTAATTGCGTGCTGTTCTATTTCCTTAAATTTTCATTAATTGGAAACAAAACCGAATTTACCCACACGATTAAGATCATTCTTTGTCAAAATCTATACTTACGGCAGTCTTGAACGAAAAGCTAATGTTTTCCTTCAACATCCACTAGCGATACCATAAATCTATCTAGATTTATGCTATGCTAGATTAAAACTTAGCATCCTGAAGTGATAGTACATACCCGTGACGTCCAGACGAAGAATTGCTGCGCCCACTCGATATTCCTGTCGCATGGGCTCCAGTGAGACTAGTGATGTGCTTAAAAGTCCTCAATGAAATTATGTACCCAGTTGTCGATATTTTTTTTTTCCTTTTTTTGGCGAGCTTCTGTTGATAAATAGAATTAAAAGCTTAGAAAAGATGAAAACTTAGAAAATTACAATCCATGTTAATTAAAAATGAAGTATCGTGACACAATGGACGATATTTTTCGCTTAGTTCTATCTTTTAACGACAAGCTCCTGTACAAAATTGTTCTCATATAAGTTAGAAAACATCCGTGGTATGAGATCAAGCTATGTCTATGTGTAAACCTGACTTATATTGGTGATAAACACGATTCCAGAATAATAAAACTTGACGTAAATCAAGATTGCACTACATCAATAGCAGATATTTTCACAAAAGTTTACAGCGAACATAAAATGAATGGTATTCACAGGTGAAGAACTACATCTTTATCACTTTTATTTTTAACAAACTATGTAATAAACTTCAATTTTATCGACTCTCAATTCACCATCAATTAGTATTTTATGTGCTAAATGTCTGGTGTTGTTTGTTGACTATTTTCACTTTTTGCAATAAAATAACTCAGTTAGTTTGTAAGCAAGGCTGTTTGAAGTTTATTATTAATATAAAAAATATGATCAACTGTGTCCTCTCACTACCGTGCGTCTGGCCTCTTGGAGAGAGTCCAGGCGGGGCCGACTCAATAAATATGTATGAATCGGACATGTCGTGTTTTATAAGGGATAATACGAGTGTTCTCAGAGTGGCCGCGATGTGCAGTAACGTGTGCCTTGCAATACTCTGGGTTTATTTTCAATTTATCGTAAATCCTTCAAGATTTATGAAGCTGATACTAAAATTAATGTTACTATGTGTTGTTTTATCGTTGCTGTGTTAATTTACCGTTACGAAGAGCAATAAAAGTCACACATAACTGCCTGTTACATTGTCCAAGACTTTTCATTAACACCAGTAGGTATGTTGATTTTGTGAAAGACGTTTAATTTAGATTCTTTCAATACTAAAGAGCTATCTCCTTTCAACGTGCTTTTACGTCAGTGAGAATCTTAGTAACAAATGTTGATTAAAACCGACGACTCAAAAATTCCTGACTCTTTCATGGCAAATAGTCTCAAAGAAGTTCAGGAATTTTACTTTTTAATGTCGCTAATTGGTGGATGTCGAGCAGAATTATTACTAAGAACTAGGAATTCAGTAATAGGACTTCATTAAGGACGCATTTTTGCGGTTCCCGCGTACTGACATGTATTTTGCTCATGACAAAACTAAACGAAGTTATGCGGTACAAGATTCCTAGTCATATAATTTACTTTAATTACGTATCTACTGGCATGCATTTTACTTCTGAAAATAACGGTCAGTTACGAGTCAGGTAGCAGTCGGATAACAGTCTCGTTTTGTATTAAAATTACTGATGGTTGATTCATATTACACTCAATGCAAAACGTTGTGATATCTACTGCCCAAACCACTCAAAAGATCCAGCTATTACAATGTGTGCCTACATCATCTAATTCACCTGGCCATTCACGTCACAATTTGGCAACGATACAACTCCACACTACTCACTACTGACAAAACACACGTGCAATAAATCACATCGCGACACATTTGTCACAACACTAGACGTGTGTCACAACACTAGTACATATGGATGGGCGGGGCCTCGTCGCACGTGCTCGTGTGTTTGTTTACATCGTGACGTCACTAATGTGGGGATTATTGACTCCTTTTTCGTTTTTTTTTTGTTAGTTTCACATCCGGACATGTTTTTGTTAGGCGGGTGACCGATTGGTCTTACGAGGTCTTACTGCCTGGTGGCATTATGTCGCCCTAAATTATGTACCACGGTGCATTAAAACATATATCATAACATCACTCCTGATATACATGAAGTGTTATGCAGAGGTGCTATACCAACATTTCGCATGTTATTTTGAAGTTTTGTATAATAAGAAACGATCATATTGCCATCAACCGGGCACAAATCCAAGCTCGAATGTGATGAAGAGAAAAATTTAAATGTGATTGAAAAAGCTAACAAAAAGCACTTTAAAAGCCATAAACTGCATACATAAATAAATAATTGTTTGGTACTCGGCGCCATTAAATGTTGTAGTATAGGTATTAAATTTTTTAAAACAGTAGCATTCCGAATTCTAACAAAATACTGTGATTGTTTTCCCCGAGCAACAAGTTCATAATTAATATCTTAATGAATGCAGTTTTATTCATTAACGACCTCTCTTTGATGAATATTTAAACAAAAATAATTGCTTTTGAATATTTTATAGGCGCTTATTATCAATAAAACCGTAATTTCTACTTCGCTGTTAATAAGGGCAAATTCTAATTACTCCTTCAAATAAACTTCCTAAGATGAACCGTTAAGCAATCTTTGGCGGTCCGAAATCATTCCTCGGGAACGTACCATTGGGTTAAAATGTATTCTATGTCTTAACTAAACTCACGATCTGACTGTGTGCCAAATTACTTAAAAATCTGTTCAGCCGTTAAACAGTTACAGACAGTCAGATAGACCGACGGACAAATGAGTAAGTACATCATTTGTTTCGCATGTATAATATGCATTTAGATTCAGTAGATTTTTCCGAAACATGAACCTACTCTTGAAGCGGTTATATATATAGCGCTCGGTGTTGCCATGTCGTTGGTGCGTACAGAAGGGCAGAAGACATCGTGGTCACTATGACACGGATGCTCTACCGTACCCAATCATTCTAAAAAAATGAAATCATGATCATCATGATTCATTCTAATGAATCTCATCGAGAAATACTTTAAGATTAATCTTCTTGGTTGAAATTTTAGAAGACGTTTACGGAGGCTATGTCATGTCTCAACTTAAAACTATTACATTATACCTAGCCTATATTGTCCCACAGCTGGGCAAAGGTCTCCTTCCATTCCTCCCAACCGTCACGATTCCATGCTACTTCTTCAAGGAAGACATCCAGTTCGTCCCGCAATCTCCTTCGTGGTCTGCCGCAACCCCGTGTTGATGTTTCAGGGCACCAATCCTGAGCTCTACGGCCACAGCTCGTTCGGCATGCGATAGAAATGTCCTGCCCAGTCCCTTTTAAGTTGGGCAGCCTTTTGAGCCACGCCAATGATTTGCTTTTTGGAGCGCAGTGTGGTGTTTCGAACACGATCTGTTAATTTTATACCTAAGATACTGAGCTCCATGGCAAACCTCGGCAAACCATGAGTTTAGAGTTTTGGATGTCAGTAAAAGACCAAGTTTGTGCACCGTAGGAGAATACACATGTCCATTAGCTTTCGCTTCAGGGACATGGGCAGAGGGCACTTGAAATACTTGTCTTAAAACTGCGACTGATAAACTTATTGGTAATTTTAAGTATTGACTGTTCCTTTATTACTTCACCAATACAAAAAGAAAATCCACTTCAATCTCAACCTACGATCCATCTCTCTTCGACACACGAACTGGTTCGGCATACAGCACCTGGTACTGATGGCTCCTCTACTGATGACACGGACTCGTGACGTCATGGAGTCTCGTGTCTTTTGTTCACTTTATAATGATAGAAGTTTAAACATATTGATTTGTGTGAACTTCAAATCACCTAACATAACGATTTTTGGAGAATTTGTTTGAACATACTCATAACATCACGTCTGTTCCGCACAGGAGCTGGATAGTCTGAATTTATGAGCTGCTAAGTCTTAGATAAGTTCTCACAATTATTTCTGAGTGATATTCATAATTCTTCTATTGCATCGGGTTTGTAACGAAAACAAGTCCTTTCATAATTATAATTACGATACCTGTCAAAACTGGCAAGCATATTCATCATATAATCCCGGGCCCAATATCTAACAAATTGATTTTATTATCAGAGTGATAGAAAGTAGCTCATGAACTCATCTACTCTTCGGTTATAGGTCACCCTATCTATTTTTTCCAGTAGAAAATTCCATAATACACGAATTCCACCCACCCAGCCAAGCAGTCAATCATTACACTTGCACAAAACATTTGCATCGAATACCTAATTGTATGTACAGCAGTTTATAGCGAACGTCACACGGACGGGAATAAATTCTCGTAAAACTATGATATACGGCACATACACCGTGTATGTTGCCATACATACATACATGTGTGGATGATAGTATGTCACCATTCATCATCATTTCAGCCGAAAGACGTCCACTGCTGCACATAGGCATCCCCCAAGTGTCGCGACATTGACCAATCCCGTGCGACTCGCATCCAGCGGATTCCCGCAACCTTCACCAGGTCATCGGTCCAACTAGTGGGAGGCCTTCCAACGCATCGTCTTCCAGTTCGCGGTTGCTATCCCAGAACTTTTCGGCCCCATCGGCCATCTATTCTGCGTTCGCTGATAGTATGTATGTGTTGGAGATTAAAACAGCTGTGTTTGTGGCGCAATATCGATGCATCTGTTTTCGTTTCATTTCAAATTCCAACTCGGTGAAAATAGTTTCACGTGGAATTGTTTACAGAATTAGAAAATAAGCATATTGGAATTATGCACGCGCTTTACCAATGGTAAAAAAGATTCGGAAAGAAAGCTCTAAACTCAAAGATAGTAAATAAATGAAACGAAAGAATCATTTATCTAAATCTTTAAGGCTTATTGGATCTTAAAACCCTTAAATCTATAGCGATCTCTAGATTGGTTTTTGTTCATTTGTCAAACAATCGGAACTGCCTTGGGATTTGTCAGCAGATTTTCTGCTTGAAAACACGATAAGATATTCAAAAACAGGCATCTTCACCAAAATATAAGGCAAACAACATAAGATTCAAGACGTGAATAAACTTCATAATATCACAGTAGGAGATCGTTTGCAGCTATTGTCGGCATCTGCGCGCCTCCCGGCTCTGCCTAATGCGCCCTTTCCTTCGAGAGCCCTCAGCCCTCCGTGTTGTGGCGCATGTAATTGATTTTGTTAACGATAATCTTCGTATTTTGGGGAAACAAACGCGGCTTGATATTGTAACAACAACGATATATTACTTTCAGTAGTGTTATTGTTTTGATAAGTAGAGTCTTGTTTGTGTATACATACACAAACAAGTGTAGAAGTTTTCTTCTTCTTTCATTTAAAACACTATTTGCCAATATATGTATATTAGCTCATCTTATTAGCAATAGGTCTTTAAACAGCTTGTCAAGCTCGTTTTAAAGATTCCGTATGCTCAAACAGTTTTTAACGAGGTCATAATGATGCAAAATGTACTTTTTATTTACGTTTTCTTACTGAGATCACCTAAACTTATGACAAGACGTAATTGCTTCCCATTTTCAAATTATTTATGATAAGACTTGAATATTCATACATGAGTGAGAGCAATTACTTTAATTAGGTTATAACATTACCACCTATGCTCGAAAGATTAATTGAAACTTCGTTACTTAATTTGCGTACCAGAAATATTATCTGCCTGCTACAAACATCAGGTATTTTCTTTGATAGAAATCAGTGAAATTATTCAGGAACATTTTCGTGGGAGCTCTAAAGCTTCGCGTTATGTCAAAATGTTCACATAACGACGCCATTTTGTATTCTGTTCTCTGTGACATGACGAATGGCTGGAAATCTGAACGTCATTGTGGTGAGGCGCTCAAATGAACTGCTTTACAGCTGTGCCTAATATACTGAGAAAAATGTGAATATTTGTAGTATTATGATGTTTTGTTGTGCAATTGTTTGTTAAAAGTTTATGCTAAATAAGTAAAATATTAACCTACACAGGCTGCAAAAATATCACTTAGACTGTTTATTGAAATTAACATTGAATTGGCTTCTAACATTATTTATTAGGTATTATTATCAGCCTGGATTATCCGACTGCATAGCACAGACCTCCTTAATCTCCTTTCACTTCTATTTCTTTTCTATCTACAGCCAATTGACGATTAGCTGATTTGTAAGTTCTCATAGTACGAACAATGTTCTAAAAAACAACATATTTAAATGAGTTAGCCCTCCACTTATTTTAATTCTGAAAGATTTTCTATTATTAAGGGAAGTATTACTCACTTAAGGAGAGGAATATAGTAAAGAATGGTTCACCCCACATGACCATATTATTGTCCATTGGCAGTCGTTGGATGTTTGTCGCTGATTAGTATTCACAGTATGCGACTGCACATCCGGATATAATACCCGGGTGACGTTTAATGATACTGGCATGTACCCACGCAGAGGATGAACTGGGTTGAAGGACGAATATATTTGGTTCGAGGGCTTCTATTAATAAAGGACTTATTGAGGCTAGTATTTACTTATTTCTATAAATATATGAGGGTCTCGGTGGGTTAAATAATAATGCCTTACGTTTGCTCGGAAGGGGAAGGTACGGTAAAAATGACACACTTATATTGAAATTTAATAAAATGTTATACTTTCCCGAGAGTAAATATTTTACAACACGGTTTTCGCACTAATAGTCCAGCTAAAATAAAATGAAATTTGTATTGTTTGTTCAATAATATAATAACATGCATTATGACCTGCCGCCGCAAATAGCTGTGTTGAAAATGACACGCGATAAATTACCACCTCTCCTAAATAAGGCTTCACGAAATACAAAACAAATATTTTAATGTTGATACCAAATGTACTTCCATTTTGTATGCACTCTAGCTTTTTCCCGGGGCTGCGCCTGTCTGAAAGTCGTAAATTATCCCAAGGGAACGTACTTTTGGAATAAAAAGTATTCTATTTCCCATACCAGGTCAGTGTCAGGTTCTTGTGCCAGGTCACAGGTCAATTTCATCCAAACCCGTTCAGCCCTAAATACATAAAAAGGTAATAATAGAAGACAATTTACTTTCACATTTTATAATATTAATCATATGTATTCACCCTGACCTCGGGCTAGTAAAATACTTTCTCCGTACTAGAAACGATCCTTCGTTTCCTAGAAAGCATCATACTTAGTAGTGATAGTATATGACGGCCGACCAATCACTTGCGTGTTGATCGATGACGTCACGGGTACGGTTTGTTCCGCGTCGTCATCACTCGGGCGCTGAAGTGGAACCTGTTTGATTGGCTGCTTCAGGTGATTTATGAGTCCGTCGGGTGATTTGTGTAACTATTTACTTATTTGTATGTTATGGCATGCATTTTTGGCTCATTAGTTAAACGGTGTTTATATTAACAAGATTTTTCATGAGCATGATGTTTTTCTGTATCGTAAGAGTTAAACTGACCGTAACCAGTGAAACAAAGATACTTAATTGTGGATTGTACGAGTACTTCTGTTTATCCTTTAAGGAAACATTTGATGTAAGATAATTTTACCAGATTTCTTTAAGTATAGACTTTAATGAAAAGAGTAATTTGTTCCTTCCTCCGAGGACAATCTCGGCGTCTTGCCAAAGTTCACTTACTTCCACAATATGTTCGTCTGCTCATTAGTGGGTAACAAGTCTTTAACAAATATAAAAACAACTTTTACTACCCAATAATCTTATTGTAGAGGGTTTTTTTATTTATTTAAACGTCTAGTTTAGCCTATCTCAATTCGAATCCAACATAAGTAATTTCGATTCAGTTCAAGAAAACGTTCGTTATCGTTCAATTGGCAAAGCCTTCTAATCCCTTCTTACAAGATATCCTTTTCTGAGCCCGAAATCAATTAACCTATTAATACGTCCCTAAAACCCCACTGTACCCAATTTCGCCGCAACATAACCTCAAAAGGCATTAGATATGTCATCCTACATTGATAACGTCTAATTGTGATGGGTAGAGTCCGTCGGCAGAGGGTCAGGAGGTCGGGATGACTTCCGATCGATATTAGTGTCGATAGGCCGCTGGATCCACGCCAGCTGTCGATATCGAGAGTTCGTGCGTGCTAGCACGGAATAAGGATGGACAGAAGATTCAATGTATGCTTATGCTTCGAGTGTTGCACGTAGATCTTGACTGGTAGTTAAAGAGTAACGCGTATTTAATAAGAGTTGTCTATCTGTAAAGTCAACCAACAGCTAACGGGCTTTAATTGCTGAGTTGCTAAACCATTTATTATATTTGTTCAGTAAAACTGGAATCACGTTTTGAGGAAATTCCTAGGTTACCTGAGCGGTAAAGACTACCTTAAGTTATTAAAACTGGACCGTCTCAAACTCTCAAGAGGAACTATCGTAGGCAAAGTTGGGGAAATGAATTGTTATTTATTGACTTAAATAGTCCGTGTATTCAAATCACAACTGTCATTCTTTGACAGTTTTATGAAATGAATATACGAGTAATACAACAAATAGATGTAGGGTAGGGAGTCAATTTGCTTAATTTAATGCTCCTGCCAGTATATGTTGTGAAAATATTTTCTTTGACCGCCTGAGTGTACAGAGTGCCGTGTTGTTCGTTGTGAGTCTTCTGAACGTACTTACTCTGTGGCTGCTACCGTGTTTGCAGTAGCATTTGATTGAGGTTGAGCGAGCTGTATTCGCTGTACTGTTGGTACTAGCTGCACTCGCTGCTCCCTGTACTCTTGTTTACACAGCTTTTATTGTCGTGCGGTCGGCGAGTGTTGTTGATTGCTTTGGACCGGAATTAGGTCTCAGTAGCGTGAATGTAGTTATTAAAAGCTAGTGGTTATTAAAAGTGTTTATGAGGTTGGCTACAGTTCAGGCTTCTTTTATTTAATTACCAGTTTCAAGTTGAAACACATAAAACGGTTCATAGACAAAGTCTTATTACTTTGTCTATGCACCGTTTTAATAGCTACTACCAGAAAGATCAGAAAGGATCTGCAAACAACATAATCTAATTACACATTGTAACACAATTATATAATAATACAGTTAATTAACAAATCTACTTAAGACTAAGTCGTAACAATATGTCATAGTAAAAACTCGCACCAAACAAACTGTGCACTAGTGTCGGTCGTTACGGAGTCGTCCCGAAGTTGGCGACGCGTTCAACTCTCAACGAGTGTTGCGCGATAGTTACGGAACTAATAGTGGCCGTGATTAATGGTGGGGCAGGTGCGGTTGTAGTCAGAGGGATGAGAGAGTCCCTTTGAATTAGGAGGTGTTTTAGAGGGTCCTTTACGTATGAGGAAAGGTTTTATGGAATGACATGGTTTAATGTTTCGTTAGGAAACTTTTAATTAATCATCTCTGGAATTCGTAGCCCATTGATGGGTTTAATAAATGTAGTTTTTTCCTTTTAATACAATACAATCCTTTATTTCAGGCAACTAGGCCCATAGAACACAATACAAATATAAGCATAATGACTAACTATAAACTAATACATACTTTATAAAACTAAATCTTTAAACTATTGTACACGAAGTGACGGCGTCACCTTTTGTAGGTACTTCTCACTTGCAATCTAATATTTTATTAAAAATTGTGTTTATATTAGAACCTGAAGTAGTGAGACGTTCTTTATGGATCTATAAAGAAAAAATAAATACTACAACAACATCACCATGATTAAGAAACATTTGGACTATTCTCATTATTATTAGTTATATATTTTGATTAATTATGATTCGAGTAACTTTGACTTGTATGACATATTTGAATTATTATTATTTTTGTATTTTATATTAATATGCTTATGATTATTGATGTAACAAATCAATTTTGACAATACACACTTCAGAACTTTTTTGACTGCTAATTATTGTTATGAGTAAATAGCATTGTGACGATTTAGACTTTCTTAATCAGTTATACTTTCTACGCCATTAAGGCAAAACATGACAGTGACTCAATTGAACTTTTATGTAACATCTTACATTTATGTGTATACTCATGTTTTAGCAAGATACATATCTTGTTTACAAAATATACTTTATCTCCTATTAAAAAGAAACAGTACCCAACAGCAACAACGCAACACAATCTCATAAAACCAGGCTTATTAAGACCACAGACTCACTACGTCACAGTTTCAGCACGTAAAACTTTACAAGTTACGTAAATACGTTACGTCCTTACGCCAAGTTGTCGGCCAAGTGGTACGGCGTACGGCCAAGCGCCAAGCCAAGGGCGGGCTCTAATTACGAGTAATGGCCGAACTTGGGACGCCTCGAGCGCGTCGTGCTCTGAAGATAATGAGCTGCGATTGTTCCTGGCTGCTTAGCCTTAAAAATAGAAAATGTTACTGACGCTAGTTGGTTGAAATTGTGGAAAAATGGAATAGTAGCTTGAATTGGTTTCGCTGAGGCTTTATTTTTTCTTGGGATAGTTTTCCTGTTCCTCGATGTTATGCCATCTACTTTTTCCATGTTCATCATTGCATTCCAGTCGTCGTTTTGTTTATGGAATACGTTTCTAAGTGACTAAACGTTGGCATTTACAAACAATAAATTATCAAATAACATCGCAACATCAAATGATATTCTAATACCATAATAACAATATCAGCCGTAATGGTTCTGTCAAGGCTGTAACTAGTATTCGGAGGATACCCAAACAAATTTAATTAAAGCAGTTACGTTAGGTTCAGAATAATTTGAAGGCTTGTTTCTGTAGTCGTACGGCGCGGCGCGGTGTGCGGCCAGCGCCATTCATATTCCAACCCCTTTGCTTTGAATACGTTAATATATGCGGTTGAATTATTTACGAAACTATCATTAAGCATAGGCACTTAAGTAATTATTTCTTATATTTTAAGTTCGTTTGGTTCTTTATGGGAATATTGTGTTTTGCCATCACTCATTATGCCAAAGTGTCTAAAAAAAATATTCAGTGAGTTGAGTGAAATCTAAACACGGATATTATATTTTCAGCTTGTGTATTTGGTTGTGAATGTTTTCCTATAAATTTATTGCACAATTAACATAAACGTGACTTCACTTTTTAAAAATATAATATAATATATATACTCAAATATATAACTCTGTGTATTCACGAATTTTTATAAATATCCACTATTTGTGTAGAACATTTTAAAATCCAGTGTTAGTGAGTGTAAGTTTTGATGTATTTATAAAAACAAGCAAAAAACAAACTTAAAAATGTCTCAACCACCGCAACAAGGTTTCGTGCCTGAGAAGGTTATGGAGTTCAACCGGAGAGCCTCTCAGGAAGTTTCTGAGTCTGCTCCTCATCCAAAACTTCGTCCTCAAGAGACGCCGAAAAAGGAAACTCACCAGAACGGGACTGACAAACAACCCGAGAAGCCATCCAGAGATGAGAAGCCAAAGGTGGAAACTGGTTACGCATCCAGGCAGAACCTAGAGAGTAAGAATCCGTTCTCTCCCAACTTCTACCGGAACAGCCGCCCTCACGGTCACTTCGAGATGGGTCCGCGTGGCCTCGATTACTCGCCCCATAGAATGGGACTTGACTTTTCCAACCGACTGCGTGATTATGGCCCGCAGAGGTCTACGTCTATCCATGGACATGAAATGACGGATGCTCCCATGAAACCTGAGTATTTGGGACATCGGAGTCACTTTGGCAGTCAGATCGTGCCGGGTGCGATTAACCACCCTGACGTGGTCTTCAGACAACATGACCACTACAGCCAGATGGGGTTCTCTCCTCCTCGGGCATCGAGGTTCTCGTCGCAGGAGTACCTGAACGCACCGGCTCAATACGGGCGCTGGCCTGACTACCGCCAGGAGTACAGGCAGCGTCGCCGCTCGCAGCAGGATCTTCACTCACTCGGACAAAGTCCTGAAACAGGTATTTATCTATTTGATACTTGATACTTCCATAAACTATAAATAAAATGATCAGTAACGAATTTCCAAACTGTTTAGATACTAGAAAACCTTAAACTGTTTCTCAATGAGAAAAGTTATACCGATCATAAATTAATCTAGGCTTTAATATAACTTTTACCCGAAACAATAAGCGCCAATTTTGCCTTTCGGCTATTTATTCGTTTTCGGTATAAATACCGTCCGCGATAGAATTGGTCCGTTAGTAGATTTATGTTTGTGGAGCGGACTCGACAAACATTTTTATAAATTGGACGCGCTATGGCGCCCGCGTATTGATCATACGTTTTGTTTCAATTGACGAATGGCCTGTCTAAACGAACCGTGAACCATGGACGCTAATAAAACCAGTCGGACGGAATCAGAGATAAAATATACATTTTTCATTTTATCTCATCGTCGCGTCTGTAAAAAACTTACGGCGCTAGGTATTAAAGCAAGCACTAGAGACGCTTCATTTCGTGTTCTCATCAAGATTTTCTAAAGAAAAATCTGTTAAATGTGAAAATTGTCTTTATAGTACCATCAGATAAGATTGGCAGCGCTTACGGCACCAAGCAAAAAGGATACCTCTAATTTAAAAGTACCGTGAAAGAAACTCGACTTATATTTTAATAAAAAGTCATAGCAGAAAGATCCAATTCTAAATATTAAGACTTTCTCAGGGAATAACAAGAAAAATATTTAATTTTGAAATCAGGAAATGTAAGTAAAAGGCAGGTGGTCCAATAATCCCAAACTCACCCACTTAACCTGGAAATGTTAGCTTAAAAATTTTTGTTCGCGTAATCCTTCGAGTTGTTATGAAGTACGCGGCGGGTTCGGGTAAGTTCGGTTATGTTCGGGTGTGTGTCGGAATTAGCCGATACGCCGACTATATGAGTGATCTATAAGTTCGTGCACACACGCGATCCGACGTGAAGGTGTGACGACATAGTTTTTATTTTAAGGAAGATGGATTTGAAAAGTTCGCGGCGAACTTTGATTGAGTGTTGTTGGAATTATTGTTTTGGTTTGTAGACAGGACTAGAATTTAAAGTTTTTTGGTGTGGCACGAACTAGTGGAATTCTTTCATGTTCATGGTTAACATGAAAAGTTCCTCTCCTGTCACACTAAACGCGAATGAAAAATGAGTTTGCAAAAAAAATATGACAAGAAAAGAAACCGTAAAAAAGTTTTATTGTCATAGTTTCCTACCCGCATATGGCGCAGTTGTTGTCACTTCTGTCTTATCTTTCGTTATCGAGCATCCACTCCACATAAACCATGTTTTTAGGTAACGATTATTATCAATATATGGTTGGTATGACCCCACTCGACCCTCATAAATATTACTGCAGGAAATATCATTACCGAAACCCTTCCTCTGAAATACATTGAATTGTTTCACATTAAACACCCATTAACCACAAGCTTACAAGTGATTTCAAACTTTACACTGTTAACATAAGGTTGAATGTTGAGTGCAGCTGATAGAGATTTATAACGTTATTATACAGGGTGTTTTGAGCGCAGGTGATCGCTGAAAGTTTCAGCGGGTACTTCACACGCTTGTCGCACATATGAGCGATCGGTTCTCAGTGTACTGAATGACTTTAATACAAGACTGATGCGTATTTTATTGCTTCGAAAATTTATGGATTTATCGTCAATTTAGGTTTTTTTGCCTTTTTTTCATTTAGTTCAATCGAAATAAAGTTTATTGAACGACAGTTTTCGGTAGTAAAATCATCTAAGGCTATTGCTGTACACTCTTATCTAAAAGCCTAAAACATGCATATGACAAAACAAACAAACAAAAACCAAACACCAAACATGCACCTGATTTCACGAAGGGTAAAGCAGAGAGGTTCCTTCACATTTAGCCAATAATGTCTGTTGCCATCAACCGGGCTTAAGGCTTCCCTTTGTAATTACTGTAAATAAATGTGTATGACATGACATTAATGCATGCTGTCAAAGAAACCGAACACTTTATAAAAGGTACATGAAATTGTGATTACCAATTCAAAGCCGTATCAGCGGCGAGTAATCAAAGGTCGTCATATTGCATCCGCGGCGACATCCCGTTAAAATATCCTGTTTATCTCGCGGTGCTATGAGATGAGGGGAGCCGTATATTTTTCCAATCAGCTGTAGCTACTCCAACGTCGTGTGTAAAAAAGAGAAGGCAGAAAGTTAACTTTGAACGGTGCAGGAAGATAAATTCACGTTTAATAAAATTGTTGCTTGATACTTTAAGTGCAAACATAAAATGTTAGAACATTATATCTACGCCTCCTATTCAATTAAGTTTTGAAAGAAAGAAAATATGTTTAGTTGCACATGCCACACGTGGACATAACAATATAAGGCAACTCAAAAGAGTCACATTTTTATTTCATGTTGTCAACTACTGTTAGTTTATAGCTTCGTTGCGCTTAGGTAGTCCGGGAATTGAATTTTCACATGATCTGAGATATATCCACTGCTGGGCCTAGGCTTTGCTTAAGCATCGCCAAGATATTGAAATCCTGCGAACAGCTTATAATCTATAATGTGTCCAATTGAACCTTCTGCCTCTATTCCCACGTGGTGGTATATAAAGTCCCGGGGCGCCTCGCCCGGGCTGAGCTCGCGGAGGCTGCCTCTCATCCCTCATCCCTCCGCTTTCATTCAATTTTAGTGCGAATATGTTCCTCCAGCCCCGAGTTTTTGTTATACTAACAATATTTTACTTTGATATCATTTAGGCTCTGGTTTGGCCACAAACATTGCTCATTTTCTCGTCTTTGAAGTCTGTAACCACTTTGAGTTTTGGGAAACTTCATTAAGATGAAAGTAGAAAGAGGATATTGAGAACGGGTGAGTGGATTGAACAAGACGGAATGTTTTAGAAAAGTTTTTTTTTTTGAGTAAAAGAAGTCAACTATTTGTCGATAGTCTTCTATAATCCTAAAAGCAATAAATATTCGTTTTTTCCGTAACATCATTTACATCAAACAAAATTTTCTAATAAAAACTCACAAGAAAACTTAACCCTTAACATTTCAGTAACTCAACAGCAATACCCAAAATCGTAAAGTTTACTACCCTCAAAGAGTAGCGGTGTAGTGGCGGGTTAACATTGACCCAAAGATGAGCGTAGCGCGCGGTCATTGACCTGGCGCCGCGTATCGATCCCATTCATGCGTGGCGCTGAACATGCCCTGCCATGCTCACCTGCCTGGGGAAACTGCTACTGTGGAAAAAGAAAGAAGGAAGGATAAAGAAAGAATAGTAATTTATAGTGTAAAACATTTTTAATAGTGTAAAACGTTCTTCTCCAGAAAAATACCTTTGTGAAAGGACAACTAGAAATTTTGTTTCCTTGATGTTTCAAATTCAAAAGTAGGTACATTTAATGGTCAAATTGAAATTATTGATAGAAGACTTCTTATCAGCACTGTTAATTACGACGTTCGTGAAATAACACAAAACCATGAAGTTAATGAAAATTTACAATATTTTAGTAAAACACGTGCTTTTTCAGTATGTTTGTAACTTGTTGCTATTGTTTTCATACCAACAGTGTAATGACTCAACTGTCAATATTTGAAACATTTTATTTTTGTCGTACATACCAAAATGTTTTCGATAAATAGCTGACCACGTTCTTTCTTCTACACCTCCTTGTAAAGAAAAACTTGATTGTATTTTATATAAGTTACCGCCAAAGCAAATTACCCTACAAACTAAAGTGAACTTATGACAGGTCTTACTTGCAACTAGTTAGCGGTTTCGTGGCGGCACCCGACGGCTTTGTTGTCAAATGACGAGATCAAGCCAATCAGGGCTAAGTTTGAGGTCGGCTGACGTATTGCTTGCGGCTGAGATGTGTTGCCTTCAGCAAAGTTAAGGGTTACAACTTGGACAGGTGTCTATCTATTTATACATTTTTCCATGGAACCTTTGGCTTAACGAAAGCCGCCATCTTCTCTTTTCAATACAAATCCCATAGACCATCTCACAAATGTTTACTGTCTGCGCTGTTCTGACTGTCATTCGTTGCAGCCCTGTTCGTTTCAAAGTTATAATCAACTTCGTTTCCTCGACAAATCCTTCGACTTTGCTCGCTGTCATTTAAAGAAAAGCTGTCAAAAACGTCCTCAATTCGAAGATTTTTTAACAATCGTTTGAGTGACTTTGAGTGGAATCAAGGAAATTCAGGACGGGAGTGGGGTTAGAATAGCGCTTTGTAAGAAATTCAGTAGCCAACAAGTGACAGTGATTTAAGTTGATGTGGTTTCAATCAATAATCCGAATCATGTCCTAGGCGGCTTTCCGAGAAACAGTCCTGAATACTCTAAACAACATTTCTAGAATTCTTGCTACTATTAAATGCTAAACCACTTCCTAAGGGCTTGTATTTCCACAATAAACTGTAATGTATGTGTGATGCATGATGTCGGCTTCCCTCAGGCCCTGAGGGAAGCCGACATCATGCATCATGAGCTATACTAACAAAAATTCACGCAAATTAAACAGTACATGAGTTTTGTTAAATTTTCCTCTTTTAAAGTAAAGAGGGATTGTTATCTCAAGGCCCCGTAGTTTGGGGGAAGTTTAACTTACATGGGGAATAATAAGCCATAACAATGTGATAGCTTGCAGGCATAGAGGCGTACGGAGGTTATTATTATGTTTCAGATTATCATGTCTCCTGCCTTTGCTCCCGAATTTCGTAGTCAGATTTGATTAAAGCTGAGACTGTACGATGTTGCTTTGAGCCCGGGTTGCTGCGGTCATGAATCTAGATTTCAAATGTAATAAATCTGGGGTTGTTTTGGCGTCCTATAGTTTTTGTTTAGATGTGTGGATGGCGTTGGTGGTTACTTTTATGGTTTTCTCTAAACTTGTACGAATACATAGATAAAGAATCAGCAAAAATTACACCTACTGGACTGAAAAATACTTCAGTAGATAGTATTTGTCTGGTGGTGAGTTTGTCCACAGTTACGTAACTTGTCTGTACAGGTTTGACAGAATCTTTCAAAGGACTCATTACCCAGTTGTCTATCGGTTTGTTTTATATAAGTTTATGCTTTATGGTAGGTTTAGTCATCGTTTTTATTAAATACCATCACAAAAAACAATATCCTACCTAGGCAATCAGAAAGAGGAACTCCGAAGGTTTTAAATCGTTAAAGTTCTAAATAACCATCTTCGCCAGAGTAGAGTATTTGCATAACAGATATACACAGTTACTACTGTTTCCACTTTCCAAACCCAGCAATTCAAAACTACGATCACAAAACTCGTGAAATTGATCGCAGCACTAATTAATCCTCATTTATCACCATCCAAGCTTCGGGCCGCAGCCGCAGCCCATAGCCCGTAGCCCGTAGGCTGTAATGACGATGACGGGCGCTCATTAGTGAATATAACAATAACGCGTACTTACTGTACCCACTACTACTACCTACGTGGCTGAGGGTCGTTAGCGATCCTTATCGCGGTATTACTAGACCAACATAACTTGAGACGCGGTGGGACTTGGAACTAGATTGAAATGTATTGAATTGACTGGTGGATTATGTTTTTCTTAGGAAGCAGCGCCACCCTGATGTTTCAAGCTGTGTTGGTTAAGTTGCGGTTACCGATGGTACGACGGGACGTAGATAGTAATGTTTTGGTTACTTGAAGTGTTTTTGTGGTGACAGTTGTTTGGCAAGCAATGAGCTGATTGTTTATTCTAAACAAATAACTGTGTTTTGCTGCCATTATCACTGGAAGGTGGCATGTAGTAATTAATAACTTAAGATAGCATGTGCCGGAGTATTCAGGGTAACGTCTAATTAATGGATAGTAAGTACAATATAACCATTACACTACTGGACATTTGCCTCCCTCAAGTTGTATTGCGTTGTTTTAAATTGTCTTACGTAAAGAAAATGTCAGGTTTTCTGAAAATCTATTTCCTTTATCATCTGCCAGAAACGCTGGCACCGCAACACAAAAATCCAAAATCTTTTTTCCATTTATTCAAATATCCTGCAAATGCGTGGTTATCTTAGCAAGTGGGGCTATCGAGCTGCATCGCAAACTTGTCGCATCAATATCGAGCAACTTGGTCGGTGGCCAAGCGCATTTTTGTGTCTGCCGGCTGACTTGGTGGAACTTGGCCCAACTTGGCGGAACTTGGTAGTTGCTTTTATTCGAATATCGAATGCATTGATTTCTTTTTTAGAAAAGTAGGAGTTTTGAGTTTCTTTTGCGTGTCTGAAGTTCCTTTTATGATCTTGTTTGGACGAGGTGCGATTTTATCTTCTTGTTTATCTTAAATGCAGCACGTTTTATATTTGACTCTATTCAAGTTGATATAGTAATGCCAGCTACTTATATCTGCTTTTGGCCAGATACTTTACCGCTTCCTTCCATTTATTATTACGATTTTATTCAAAACAGCGAGACACAAAAAAACCAGAAATAAACTCAAATCAGCATAAAACAATCCCTTCTTCCCTGAGAGTTAATTCATTTGCCTCATCCGTCTGAACGAATTTGAAAAGCTCCTCTAAACGAATGCGCATACAATTACGCGCGTTACTTGTTCCGTGACTATTTGTGCGCACGCTGGCGTGTTGGCGCCAATGTTGGCCCAGGTGATGGCTGAATAGAAATTATGTTGGTGGTAACGAGTTGGGGCATTACCATACAAGCCTTTATGGGGGCTAGTGACCGCGTGTGGGGCCATTTATATATTTTGAAAAAAAAAAAAAAATTTTCGGGCCAGTGATTTTTAGTTTAGCTATTCATCCAATTGTTCGACAACTAAATTCTAAATTTAACGTTTGGTATCTTGATGATGGAACCTTGGGAGGCGATGTAGATACCGTGTTAAATGACCTAAATTTCTTAAAAAATGAATTTCATTCCATTGGCCTTGACCTAAATCTTTCGAAATGCGAGTTATATGTAAAGGACAGTACCGACAGACAACAGACTATTTCTAAATTTAACGCAATAGCCCCTGACATCAAAATTATTGAGAAAAGCTCTCTTCGTCTCCTCGGGGCTCCAATCCATGAAAATTCTTTTCCCGATTTCATAGAGGAAAAGATTCAAAATTTTAATGATGTTTCGGAAAGATTGCTCCAAATTAACATGCATTCGGCCATCACCATAATTCGGTACTGCTGTTTCGGTCCTAAATTAACATATTTCCTTCGTGCTTCCCCTTTATGGAAGCACACACATCTTTTGGACAAAATGGATCAAATTATCAGACATACTTTATCATCCATTTTAAATGTGACTTTGGACGACCGAGCTTGGGCACAAGCAAGTCTTCCCATTCGCATGGGAGGACTCGGCGTCCGCAAAATTTCTAGTATTAGTTTACCGGCTTTCATATCCTCGGTCCACGGCACTGAGAAATTAATCAGGAATATCCTGGCTTCCACACTGATTGATTTTGATGTGCCGTGCCTCTCCGAGGCCATCGATGCTTGGAAACTCGCTTGCCCGAATACTGAAGAACCCGACAATCCATTTTCCCAGAGACGGTGGGACGAGCCGCTCTGCAGAGTAGTTCAGGACAATTTACTTCACACAGCTGCTACTACTGCTGAGCGTGCACGACTGCTTGCTGTGGGTGAATGGGAGTCGGGTCTTTGGCTTCACGCACTCCCGTCGTCGAGCATAGGCACTTTGTTCGACGACACGACCTTCCGCCTCGCTGCTTCCTTACGTCTTGGTGCCGCCTGCTGCACTCCTCATCGCTGTCACTGTGGTGAAGCTGTCAACAGCCTCGGACACCACGGCCTGTCATGCAGCCGAAGTGCGGGCCGTTTTGCGCGGCACGCGAACATAAATGACATCATCCGTCGAGCTCTTGTTACCGTCGGCGTTCCAGCTATCTTAGAGCCCAATGGCTTGGCACGTGACGATGGCAAAAGACCGGACGGCATGTCGTTGTTTCCTTGGAAGATGGGTAGGCCTTTAGTGTGGGATGCAACATGCGTCGATACTCTTGCGCCATCACATCTTCCAAGCTCATCGTGCTGTGCTGGCGCTGCCGCTGCGGCTGCGGAGAACCTCAAGCGGCGTAAATATAGTAACCTTTGTGGTAACTATATTTTCGAGCCGTTTGGGGTTGAAACTCTGGGGCCGTGGGGTCCGAGTGCTCACAGCCTTTTTAAGGAAATCTCCAAACGCTTAGTTGACGCTTCACGTGACCCAAGGGCTGGCTTTTACTTTGGCCAGAGGCTAAGTGTTGCCATTCAACGTGGCAACGCCGCCAGTCTCTTGGGCACGTTACCAGCTGACAGCGTTGAGGAGGAGTTTTTTGACGCCCTTTTATAATTTGTTGTTATTTTAGTTTTAATTATCTAGTTTTATGTTTAGTAATTAATTTAGATTTAGAAATTAGTATTTTAATAAAACTTAAAAATATACCTTTTGAAAAATAGCTACCTACAAAAGAGTCTTAGGCGTGGATTCCTGCCAAGTTTGATACGATGTATTTTATGCTGTTAGTTGCTTATTGCGAGCTTTTATTTTACATCAAGCCTGACTAGAAATGAGAGATTTTTTTGAATAATTTTACACAACATTTCAAAAGATCCAGCTGCAGTATTTTCCATGGTCTCCTAAAGAGAACTAAGTATATGCACAGTGGAATACAAATGAATAGCATATAGAAGCCAGTGTTGCTAGTACACGAGCGCAGCGCTATCCGTGCTAAGATATTACACTAGACACGCTTTTGTGAACAGAAATAAGTTTATGCAATATTCTTTTATGAGCTCGGTATGTCTGCATTCTCTTTTGTTCAACAGATTGGCTTTTTAAACACACGTAAGCACTGTTTTGATATCAAGTAAGCACGACTGAGAGGGTAACTAGAAAGGTTTTAGTACTAACAAATAAAGCTCTGTAGCTCTGAAGCTGAATAGGAAAATTCGTGAATCAAAATTATTATCTATGAAACTTAAGATATTTTTTTATTAACACACCTGCCTTTGCCTTTGTCCTGTTAACTCTAATCATAATTACTTTCACATTTCTGTTTTTCTTTTCTCAAATGAAATGCCTTCTTTCATTCTTCCTTAAAATCAATCTTCCCGTCTTCCATAAAATTTTTATCTATCTATCAATCCACTTATTACTAACTCTACGTTGTAGTTCCTTCGCCGCATAATATAGTTCATATTAAAAACCCTGTAATATATTTCTTATCTCAATTTGTTTAGGTCTGTTTCTAGGCTAGCCAGGGGCGGTTTACTTCAAAAAAATTAATAACCATTACAGCATATTCCTATGCTAAAAACCCAGCAACCCACGCAAACGTCTCCGGTTGCTATGTAATAGTTTCATAACGCTTTATACGCCGGATGAGAGAATGCTAATATTCCGAGTCGGGAGTTATATCGTAAAAGAAGATGGCGCCCTCTAGCGTCTGAAACAAGGTCGCTATGGTAACGACGTATTAAAATTGCGCTGTCATTACTTGAGTGTAACAAGAATGTGGTGAAACTTATCTACATACAAAATATAAAGTGTACCAAGTAGCAAATCCAGAACTTGAGCTTAATTATGTATTAGGTCTGTTCAAGTTATTTTGGACCGACTTCAGTGTATTCATAGAGAGAAAATATTCGAAGAAATCCAAACTTAATGTTCTGGAATTAAAATCTCAAATTGGTAATCAAAGCTCGTTCTTTCTCTGTATGAAAAAGCCCTTTTCTTAGCATAATTTAACTTATCTGTCATTGTGTCCGTTACGAGTAATTATAGGTATAGACTTTAAATCTATCGCGCGACTGAATCATCAGTAGCCATCCAGCCGTTCCATCGCTTCACATAACTTGCTACAACAACATTGATACAGCGCTGCAGCGCCAATGATGCCGCCTGTTGATTTTGTTCCGCGCTTCGTAACTCACTCACTATAGATCAAACAAATTAAATTCAACTACGCTTTGTTACAAGTATGAATTTTAATTAGTGACTTCATTAATTAGTGTTTTAGTAATTTTGTTATTTTAGTGAAAATTATTCCATCCTCTACTGTGGTTTTCGGTACCTAGAAATTACGAAAAAAATATTATTAATGTAGGCGTTGTTCTAATAGAAACATAATAAAAGCTATCATTAAGTTTAACAGGCGTAGTGATAACAATTATGTCCTCACTAAACGGATAAAACATATTAATTAGCAATGCATGTATACTGGCTATTATTTATGAAATGTCACACTGCCTGAGCCATTCCTTTTCTGTAGAACAAAATCTTTGGGATTTTCAATAGTGTTAGTCTATGCATAAAAAGTATGCAAAAGGCGACTAAACCTCAATAAGATGACAGAAGTACCATTTTGAATCCTGACACAGTTCAGTACTTACTAATATAATTAAGGTAAAAGACAAAAAAAACATGGATCCTTAACAGAACTAATTCTGACAGAAACAAAGGAAAAACGATAGAAATGTAAATGTTCGTCTTGGTTTTATTATTAAATGATTCGAGAGGAAATAAAGAACAGTTTATTTTCCTCTTCACCTTATCAATCGAGAGGGGGCGTTCCAGGGGGGAGGGGGAGGGTGAACATGATGGTGTTCAGGTGACGAACGACCCGTCAGGAACCTTTATTGAACCCGATTTAGTATGGTTTTGTTTACGATGAGAAATCATTTTTTGTTCCTGTTAGAAAGTTTTTGAAAAAAATAAACGATTTTAGAAAGTCTAAACTAATACTCGTATAGTAAAGAGGAAATATTTGTTTGTTTACATTGAATAGGCTCCGAAACTACTGGTCCGATTTGAAAAATTCTTACAGTGTTAGATAGCCCATTTATCGAGGAAGGCTATAGGCTATATATCATCACGCTACGACCAATAGGAGTGGAGCAGCAATGAAAAATGTTGTGAGAACGGGGAAAATGTGACGCAAACGAAGTTGCGCCGGACAGCTAGTCGTAAATAAGCAAGGCTGCATCCATCTAGTCCTATCTAGAGTATGTTGCGGTAATGCTGGTATTCAGCTTCTTTCAGTTTAACCGGAAGCAGCTGAGTACCAGCATAGTAAATCTGGATCTATTCAAAGGTCGAGTGAATCGGTTTCATCTGGCCGCGCGTGCTCCACCCGAGGCGGCATCACCGTGTCACATTAGGCGAGTTGCGGCCAAACGCAAACCTATTCAGTATAAATAAAACTGTTTCTTTCATTACCTCGCAATTCCAGAGAGTTAAAATCATCAACACGTAGTCGTATTAGTTTCTTCAATAACTCAATATCTGATAATATCGGCTATGTATTATGTCACAGTGCAAAGAATCGCCTTTTTTACATTGTTACTATACATCAATGCCTTGGACTAAAACCAAAGTCTCTCAATAACTGTACTATCGACAACAAAAGTGGTTGGTTGACATTTTTGCATTAATTATGTTTTTCGAGTCTGACCACGGGGTATTGTGTTACCAGTCAGTGACTTGTGGAGGTCCGTAACGCCGTTGCTACGTACAAAATGCTAATATTAAACTATATCTGATTAGACTGGAAGCCGACCCCCGACATAGTTGATCAATACAATCAACATGAAATGAAAACACAATTTAAGCAACTAGACAAACAGAATTAGTAAAGACAAAAGACGCTCGATCAGCAAATTCATTTAAACATTCACTAATTAAACAGATGCGAAGACAAGAATCTGAGAAATTCGCATAACAATAATTCACGCTCTCTCGCTAACTAAGCTAATGAAACATTGCGCATTTACAGCAAGCAATGAATACTGCAGCTTATTAATTCACGTACAATCGCCTTATGAAAATGTTGTTAAGGACTTGTCATATTAAAACATGTTACTTGTCAATTTATGGACATAAGACGCCACATTTTTGACATTTCTTCATAAAACATGAAAATACTGTTATTGTCTGCGGGTTCGCCCGCGTGGACGTCGACAATTATCCCACGGGAGCGTGTTACGGGATAAAAAGTCTGATCGGATCGAATCACCCCGATCATGGTCTATCCGTGAAATGCTAGTGCGTGAAAAGGTTACAGATAGGCACAGTTACTTTTGTACCTATTAACAATATTGGTAAGCATTCTAAGTAAGGTTTAGGTTTTCGTAAGTAGACGGTATAATATAACGATATAGTGATCACGCCATCCAAATTACGAGCAAAACAGAGTTATTATAGAAAGACATTCGAAACGGTAAAAACATGGCGATGGTGAATAAACCCATCGTTCAATAATTTCCCCTTGAACATCGGGCTTTTGTTCCCTCCATTGTAACGTAATGGATATCGGGCGGTAAAACAAAGCTTCGGTTACCAAATTATAATTTCGTGAAAACGCGAAAATTCTTCGTAATTTTGTAGACGTTGTTGATTAAGTTTACTGTGCCATCAAATTGGGTCGCCCAATGTAAACTGTTTTGTTCTTACTTATTTTCCTTTTGAGTATTATTTGGTTGTGCCAGCACTTTAGATTCCTCAAACTAGAGAATCAAACACGAAAATCTTAGCTGGTTTCTCTAGTACCTAATACCACTCTAACGTAACGAAAACCCATCATGGCGAGTAAAAGAAATTCAGACATGTTTCATTCGACCTTAAAATTTTAGTGTAACTTCAAATACTCACATCCAAGCTCAATATTAAAGATTGGGCATTTCCAACACGTTCGCCTTACAAGGAATATTGATCTCTATTGGCTTTTGATATGGTTGATATTAAGTTGTTTTAGGAAAGCTTTGCGCCACTCAGCTCAATTCACACAGCGACCCCATCGTGGGTTTCTTACGATTTTATTTCTCATATAATCGAAGCCGTATTTCTAGACATCTGTGTTATATTTCTGAAATGTTTGTTTCATCAAGACTTGCTAACACTCCTCTTTGCTTTTAACCTACTTTTTCATTTAGGAGGGTAGTAAAAAGTTTTTATGTATCTAACGCGCTTTTGTTGGGGAGGATGTCCGAGTTTTATCAACCAAACTTTTGACAGCACGTGGATTAACGAATAAGCAATATCATTCATCACATGCTTTCTTAACCCTTTATATTTGAATTCTGGACAAGTTCAAAACAATAAAATCTAATAAACTTAATGACTCTCCTATCTTACATCAACACGGAAAGAAAGTTATAACAAATTACAACACAGCACCTACACATAACAAAATTAACCGTTTTACGACAAAAATAAAAGCCCTAAAATAAAAAGATAACAGCGTTATGCGCGACTGTACCACCACCATGTTGGTACACTCATGCACAGCGGTATAATTGTGAACAGCTGTGAACACAGAGCAGTCACAACAGTAACTCAACACCGCAACATCCTTCAGTTTGTTTACTATAAACGCGATTTGGGTGGAAATAAAAACGGGGTCGTTGATAAGTCATAAAACAGGCGAATGGCAGCCATTGACCGGTGTGACGTCACATATTGATAGTAACCTGTGCTTGGGTTATTTCTGTCAGTGTCGTGACGTGGGTTTCTATTTTGATGCTTTTTATTTCGGGTAGAATGTAGGCTGTAAACAATGAAATCTTT
Source organism: Cerastis rubricosa (assembly GCA_949152445.1). NCBI lineage: Eukaryota > Metazoa > Arthropoda > Insecta > Lepidoptera > Noctuidae > Cerastis > Cerastis rubricosa. Next base: position 467,637 of record OX424547.1, read on the forward strand.
TGTTAGTTGATCAAGAATTCATAGAAACGACAAACTTGACCAAAAGACCATGAACAATTCTTAGTCAGCTGACAAAATCATGCAAGTGTTGCCTTTGACTATATCGCCAAAGGAAACACTTTAATGTGCGACGCTCAGAGGTATAGCAGATGTAAGGGGGGGAGGACTTTGCCCAGCAGTGGGTTATTCCGGAGAGCAGCGGTGGCCCAGTGGTGGCAGCCCCGACTTACGAGCAGTAAGCCGTGGGTCCGAACCCAGGCAGGCGCATTACTTTGTGTAATTTATTTAATCATCGCTGCTCTCATAACGGTGAAGGAAAATATCGTGAGGAAACCTATGTCCTAAAATTAAAAATTCGAAGACCTGTGACATCTACCAACCCGCGCTGGGCCTGCGTGGTGTATTAAAGCCCACTCCCTCTCATAGAGACCTGGACCTGTGTCCTAGCTGTGGGAACATTATAGGCTGATGATGATGGATTATTCCGAACTTTACAATTACGATGATGATGATCTGCCAAAATGATATCTGTTTAGAATTCAACGGGGCAGTTATGGTAATTATGAAAATGGGGAATATTACTGTTTTCACACTTCACTAGTCACAGTTAAACCAATTATGCTCACAGAGAAAACAGTATTGTCTTACTAAACAAGCTTGCACGCGCGACGATCATAAACCATACGCCACGCGGGTTTATAGCATTTTTACTTTTATTGCATTACTGAATTAGATTAACTGGCACACGATGTTATACACGATTCAATAGTCATATAAACATCTGAAATATGTAGACAAAACGCTTTGAAACTGATTTATAACGGAGATGCCTTTTGTTGTACAAAGATTTTAAAAACGTCTAGAGATTGTTTGGATCTCTAAATATCGAGATACTGTGGTTATTTCCAAGCATTGAAAGAATGAACGTAATGTTTGTTATAGAGAAAGTATTTGTTTTCATTGTTTCTTGAACCATGAGGTGATGAAAACTACTGTTCTTTCTTACCATATGGGGTGTTGAAACGATGGGAACGCGAAGTATTGTATTGTAACAGATTGTTGGAATCTTATAACACTGTTCGTGAATCAAAGAATGGAGTTCTCCTAATATTTACCCTTTCCATCGGTCCGGGGTTTAATTTATTTCAATAAGGATGAAAATAACAAATATTCTGATTTGCAACGTTATCATAAAAACGTCGGGTGGTTATTGCATCTCCGATTTCATTGGAAAGCAAGAATTTACTGCTTCAAAGCTTTAACTGTTGAGCTTTCTGTGAAAATGTAGTACAACAATTGTGTCGGAGAACGTCTCTAGTTTATTATTTCTGTACAATTGAAATTTCCAAACTCCGAACGGTTTTCAAAGAAAAAATATCACTATCATTAAAATGTTCCGCCTGGAAGTACACAAAAGCACTCTCTACAACACTTTCCCTTAATAAAAAGTATTTATTCCAATTAAATTTTCCCCTGAATGTAGGTTAGTTGGTAACTGGAGCAGACGACAGCGGTCCAGTGGGCAAACGTCTGATACACTCAAAGGGTAACGGACAACACGTAATTGACATTGTTCAAATTGTTTGTCCGGCGATGACCGGGTTAACTAACTGTCTTTATTTCTGGACAGTTTTTAATGAAGTAACCTTTTTTGTACACCATTCACAGTTGACCGAGGTTTGCTATAAATAATCTCTTTTATCTCTGCCTTCTCCTCTGCTGTTCCGAGCAAGCATCTCAACCAGTTTACGGTCCTCAATTGCACTTTCAGCAAAATATAATGATTTCGTATTGTGTGTATCTCCGTTTACTTACAGGTTTTTTTCTCTGCAATAAATACATTACTGACGTATTTGTTTACAGTAAAAATGTTCCAATAAAATATATCAGCTCTGTACGAGATAAATGTGCATTAATGCCATTTTTATATGGTATGTAGTGTTTTATGTGTCCGTTGATTTATGTTGAAGTTTACTATTTTTATACGAGATTGTTTTATTGCTGAGAAAACATGTATCTCTGTGTCGTGCCCAATCGGTAAAGTATGTATTTATCAAATATGACGTATAATATACATTACTGGTTTATGTCCGCGGCTTCGCTTTCGTAACTGTCCCTTGGGATCAACCTACCGGGATAAAAGGAATATCCTAATAATCCTGCGTTAATTCAGGCTATAAACGATATGTTTGTAAAATTTCATCCAAATTAGTGCAGTATTCAGTAGTTAGTGCAAGAAAGAGTAACAAACATTTATCCATTCATCGATCCATCCTCACAAACTTTCGCGTAAACAGTAACAAAAGATGAACAGGTATTTTGAGCTTGTAATAGTAGGTCACCTCACCTCGCACAGGTAGGTAAGGAAAGAGCACTAATCCTTTGCTCACAGCTTGTTCACGATTTCAAACCATGTACAAGTTTCCTCCCGAAGTTTTCCTACAGTTTTGTTAGTGTATAAGATTTACTAAGAAGGAAGCACGGTACTTACACAGCATGAAATCCTACGTTCGATTTGAAACTAGAAACCTTAGAGAAGTTGGTAGTAAGATTCTTTTCATTGAAACCGCACACTGCTAAGACGAAGATGGGAATCTATAAGTTTCGGTAACTACGGTACGGAAGAAGTGCAGACGCGGCTCCGGACTCTAAAAGATACCAAACTAGAGTATCTGTCTATGTCCCGTGTCCACATACATTCCACAGTTTGCATATTCTATTTAGACTGGTCCTATTCTTCAACAAATCTTCTAGCAGTCAAGCAGCTTGAAGCTAAGGTCATTTACCCAATCAATTCAGCTTACCCAGCTTATCCTAATTCAGCACATAAGCTAGCAAATAATCTCTGGCACTAACACTAGTCTGTAATCCTCGGTAATGGCCGACCTTTGCGTGTGCACTACGTGTCAATAGCTCAACGATTGCTTTTGTGACTAGAGACTAGATATTTGTACGGAGTCGAAGGCCTATGGAGAAAGTCAAAGAGTTACTAATTTTTATGTAAGTCTGAGGTTGGGAGCTTGAGATCTAGAAACATTATTTAGCTTGTAAGTATATAGTGTGTTTAGTAACGTTTATCGATGTTGGTGTTGTATAAGGATGTGGATTTTAGTGCTTACGTGCTTAGAATGCCTTATTTGAAGTTGGTTGATTGGTCATTGGGTTTTCACCGGGTATACGTTCAACAAACGCCTTCGTTTGGTGCAAAAACGTTTAGGGTAATCAATGCTACTAGCATTACCATTGTCTAGCAGACCAGCCCAGTGCAGTAGCATTATTTTACCTTAGCAACTTACGTTAAGGTCCAATTTCCAAAAGTCTGATTCCTAAAAGTCTGATCAAGTCTTCTAATCTATTACAAACTAATGTAAAATTGTAAGAAATATTTATTATATTATAACTATGGCAGCTAAATTTTTTGTCTGTGTTGTGATGGTTCTCTATGTAACTCTATCTTCTCTATGTGTGCTGAAACATTGAGCAGAATAAACCAGTTCGTTTGAAATTCACTGAACTAAATCGATATTTTTATGAAAACGACATAATCGTTTTCATAAAAATATCGTGAAAAGTTAAAGAAAATTAAACATAATAACCACTTCATTTAAAATTACTTCGTTTATTTAATTTACAAGACAAAAACCGTAATGAAAAACTGAAAAAAAATACTGATTATAAAATGGAATTTAAAAAACAAGTGAACTATGAGCCACTTAGTGTAACTAAGTTAGTCACTGGTGCACAAAGAAGAGGGGTCAAAACGCAATTTAAAAAGCAAAGTGTTTAAAAAAACATTAAATAACTTGCACGCATGTTCGTGCGTGACGCGTGTCGCCAATACGGGTCAGCAGGATATAGGTCAACTGAGTTATTTAACGATACAAGACTACTAGACACCAGTTAAACATGAATTTCGTCTTGCGTGGGTAAGATTTCACGTTAACAATGCGAAAATAAATGTACAGAAAGCAGAAAATTGCGGTATGAACAGACAAAGATCTCGAGCATTTTCTCACGATAACTCTTGGGCAGAAGCTACATGCTATATCAAGACGCGACAGCGGCTGCCGACAAAACAAATGAAAGAAGTTGCTTAGCAAGCCACAAATCACCGCGGGGCGATAAAATTCACGCGAAGGAAACAAAAGACGCGCGAGTGTCTTTTGACGCTAGTCCCATCGCCGAACGTTGTTAGCGGGAGATGAAATTTCATGGTAGTAATACTAAAATAACCGCCATCAAAGGGCACAAAGAACCCAACCATTCCTTTCACAATAAAACAACATTTATTTGACCCACCACCGTCCGAACGATTACCTACAGTAAACAAACAAACATAAAAACATACCCACTCATATTTATTATCACAACAAAAATACAAAAGGACTCTGCCCCTTGCTATGCGGAACCCGCTGAAGACACAACGGGATTTAGGGGTCCTTAGTTAATAATTAATCGGACGGAACCTTAGAAGGGGAGCACTTGAGCCAAGTTTATGAATGTCACGAATTCCGGGGATGGCAGTAAGTTAAGAGAAGGAGGGACACTTTGTGTTATGGTACTCGTAGTTTTGAAAAGTATGAGTTGTGAAGTGGTTGTACGCTCGGTACAGAGTGATCTATGTTTCGTATGAGTTAGTTGGTCATTCCCCTTTACAAAGTTACTCATTTGTACTAAAAGGGTAGTAGGAGTTGATCCAGGTGTCTGTATATAGCAAATATTCAGGTTTACACGACCCACATCGGGTCTGAGTATTCTGCTAGTTTATTTAAAAACTAGTACTAGCAAATGGCAAAAATAAGATTCTGTCCTCCAAATTTTCTTTTCCAAATTAATTTTGATGGATGTAGGACCCAGTACCCCGAAGAGCGACGTAGACAACTTGCGATCCAGTCGTTCTGATACCAACCCCCCTTACCCCCTCTACCTGATCATGCTTTGATGAAATACTCCCGATAACAATAGCTAACATGACGCAAATGTTTCACAATACAAGTCACGTCCGGACGATTTTCATTTGAAAACTTTAGCCCAAAATAAGTAGCCCACAAAACATAGCTCATAATCCGTCCACATAATATATTATTTTACTAAATAAATAAACTTTGCAGCGTATTTATTCACGTGTATTTTGACACACAGAGTTGAGCTCAATGAATTTAGCGAAACAATAGCTTTGAGCTGAAATTAAATCCAAGCTCAACGGATTATTTGAGCTGTTTCTGATTCTATTGTACCTTTGTTTCCATGCGTTTGTAGTCGACTGCGAAGAAATTATTCATTTTACTTCTGAAATTGTGGAATACTTTGCGGTGTTTATTTTAAGTGGGACGTGTATTATGGACCCGTTTTCTTTTCTATATTGTGTAAAACCACACACGTGGAGAGGATTTTGGCGAAAGTAATCATGAGGTTTTTCTTTACAGCAAGGCTTAGGGGATTTTAGCGAAGGGCCCCACGGTTTCTAAAATGCCTGAAATCATGACAATAAATAAAGCAAATACGTAATGTATGTAATAAAGAGGGTGATAACTATAGAGACGAAGCTTTTGACAAAGCCGATAAACATTACAAGATTTACCGTTTACGCAAAATATGAGCAAAATCCGCAAAATGTTCATTACTTAAAAAACAGATCCTGCAAAAAGTATCAATTCCCAACTACTGCTATCGACTGTTAAGAAACTGTCGAGCTGCGCTCCCAAGTCTTTAAACAACTACACTTTTAAAAGTCACACTTTAAAACTATTGTTTTAAAAGTGACTTTAAAGAATAGTTTTAAAAGCCTTCAGTCTTGCACCGCATTGCGTCCCTGAAGAATAAACTTTTAAATGCCTTCACTTGAATAGCTAGTGTTGGGACAGTGTTGATATATGACCTTCTTTTTAAGTTGTGACCTTTTTGATTCGTGGTAGAATGATTGTCAACTACACTTGGAAACTAAGTACTTACAGTACCGGGGTGTAGACACATGGAGTTTTAGAAATTCTCTCTACGAACACTTTTAGAAATAGATCCTCATATTTTTATTCTCCTTTAGCGTGATAGGCAAAATGGCTGCATCAATTCACTTCAACATTGTTTAATAGTAACTTAATAAAAATGGCTTCCGAGTTTCAAGTAAAAGTTAACAAGCCAGCCTTCCGATACAAAACTGAAACTTCGTTCTGAAATTGTTTCATTTACAGGAAAGGACGGAAAAAAACATCAAATCTTTTTTTAGCATTTACCTAAGACTTTTACGTAATTTGAACCCCTCTCTTTTGTTACCTTTAAAGCGGTTACTTACATAAGAAAAAGTTACGGAACGCCCCTTGTTCCTTTATGAAATTAAACCCGGGCTATTTTGGAAGTCGGAGACAACTGACGATTTCAGTTGGTTTTAAAAAGGCGGTAAATATTCGGCAGGTGAGAGGAGACCATAGAATTAGTTGTTACGACGATAAAAATGATAGGGCTGACAAGAATTTTGTGATGATTTTGATTTATTATAGTAATAATTTTGATTGACATGGGAACCAACAGAACTGAAACTTGTCTTGAAACCTCGTGACGGGTAATTGCGACAGGTTCATGATTTTTTTTTTGGTTTTTGGTTTGAAATTGGCAAAAGCAAAAGCTTTTCTTAATAAAAATACTAGCAGGATAGGTGTCTTCAACTAGCCTTTACGTACAAACCAACCATTTAACTAAAATTTTGGAATAAATATCTTTGTCTTTGCATTAGGTTCAATTATACGAAAAAGTACATAATCCAATTGATAATAGACAGAAACCTGTTTACAAAAACGCTAAGGACAACCATGACATTCGAAATTCAAATACTTACTCGACCCAACCCTAGCCGTGCTTTTAATTTGATTGTGCGCAGTTATCGACGAAGTGACGCCAGCGCCGCCACCTGGACAAAGTGGGAAACTTTGTTTTACAAGTAATCTAGCAAATTGCCCAACGATTGTAATCATTTGGGCCTTACTTTGTGTTAGATTATTAGGCTCGAGTTTGTGGCAAACTTTGACAATATGGTTTATGGGCACTTCACTGTCACAACCAACAAAACAGATATTTATAGTGTAGTTTTATAAGACCGATCCAGCTGTGTTCGAATAATTTCCACATACAATTAATCAGAATACAAACAAATCTGACAACTGGGCTTATCTAAACGTATTAGAAACCCCTCGTAATTGAAAAAATCTCACACCAAGCCGCGACCGTACTGTAAGCCATATTTGTAAAGATTTCATTTCCAATGTAAATAAAGGCGTATTTTTGTTCCGTAAGTCTGAGCCAAAAGCCAGTCGCCCCTTCCATTCCTTAGGCACCTATTTATCATATCCAAGCCTCCAAATATTTTTCTTACCTATCTCGAAATAACACCGATACATACAAATTAAGGGCCCTTTGGGGTAACAGCATTATGATACATGCAAACTCGTTGTCCCGGGTGACGTCATTATTAGGTTTGCCCGGGTGAAGTAGCCAGCGCTTGTTTGTAGTGCGGATAGACGCGCAAGTTAGGGTTCATTGGGAAGTGATGAATGTCGATGTGTGCTTGGTGACTACCTGCGTATGGGGATAGTTAAGTATTGATTTTTTTCACGTTTGAAATCTCAGCATTGCATTGGTACGAGTAGTTGTGTGCAAGTGCCTATAAACTTCAATACATTAATGTGTTCAGGTATCGCACTTGCAATAGTTACGTGTTTTTCTTCAATTCCGTAGAATGTCTTCACTACCTACTTAAGAAACAAAGTTCCTTAAAATACTGCCCCAGCTCGCTCCACACTGATATAAACTCCAACTATTTATTTATCTTGCTCGGCTGCAATTTTCTTAGTTTATTTATTAGTTCGTACCTCATTCAGTTTACATGTCCGTGGTGTTTCTAGTTTGGATATAAAACAGTGTTTTGAGAGATGCAAGGTCATCTTCGTATTTAAAAATGTTATTTATTAGGTAATGAGTGTTGGAATCAAATAAACTACAGCAAATGGTCGTAAATAAGGCATTAAGTTTTAGAAAAACTTTTGGTTTTGTAAAGCGACTTTCTAAAGTTCATTTTTTTTTATTTACGCCCGCGTATTTAGGGACATCCTCCATCCATGGTCAGCATGGTGTCGGACGTAAATAATAGCACCATCCCATATCTTCTCTTGGGTGTCGTAAGAGGCGACGAAGAAATTTGCCAGAGAATGGGCAGCAGCGTTCTCTGTGCTTTTGTAACAACCGAACTGCGATCGCCAACCCGCCTGCCAAGCGTGGCGATTATGGCAAAACCCCCCAAAATGTCAATGTGGCTACACTTGGGGGAGGTCTATGTCCAGCAGTGGACGTCTTTTGGGCTGAAATGATGATGATGATGATGATGTAGGTATAGTAGATTAATTAATAACGATATTCTAAAATCATCATCAGATTAGATGTCCTAAGAATGCCAGCTGGATCTCAAGAGTGCCAGTTAGTTCCAATCAAGGTGCTTGAGGTAACTTGATGAGCTTATCTTGGTGAGCACCTCGGTTGTGATTGAAATCGTTTTGGATGATTGGATGCTGTATTGATTTGGTGCGATACTGATAGCGTCACAGTTCTGATTGCATTGACCAACTACTGGTTCCATGCATATCTCCTCTTTTGTATTTGTACTCACACTGGGTCAATCATGCGTCAGTTTTCGTAGTAGAAGAATCAATAAAAAAATTCAGAATAACCATCTTTTCAAATAATAAACCCCAGTTTTCAACTTTCAATAGATTTCCATCGATATCGCTGTCTATACAATGCCATCTTTCAGCGACAACAAAAGCAGGGATATTCAACATTTTCCATTTTTCTCGACGAAGTATTTTACGTACACTTTACAAACAAATAACCTTCGTCGCATTTCCCTTTATATCCGATACGAAACAATTCGGGAGCAAATCCGGGACTTATCTGTGGGTAATGCAATCGGGATGCTGGGTATTGTACCGGTATCGGTGTACCGGTAACTAGACTGTGCCGTAGTGGCTCCTTGGTACTGACTAGTGGGAAACAGATACGTTCTTTGTTTAGGATCTGGTACAATAGAATGAACAATAGTTCTTTTAGGAAAATTCCTTCATTCTCTTTTCGTCGTAGTACGTACTCTGTTTATTGTTTTAATGGTGTTTTTTTCTTCTTCGTATTAATCTACTCTGTAAGTACTACTGCCTAAGTAAATATTTATTAATTGGGTATAAAATATACTAATATTTATGGCGGCTAAACCAATTGATTACCTACTTTAAATTCACTGAAAATATAGAGTGTGGAACCTAAGAGAGAAACACGCTTGTACGATACCACTACATACAGACTGCAAAGTCAATAGAAATCTCTATTCCTAGACAGCACGTTTCGCCGAAAACTTTGTTGATAGAAAACATTGTTCGTAGATATATCGGTCCATAGGAAGCACTGTTGACAGAAATCTCTGTTCATAGATAGCACGTCTTGCCGGAAACTTTGTTCATAGAAACCAGTGTTTCCAGATACCTTGGTTCACATAAAGCGCCTATGGAGAAGAAACTATTAATATATTTACTACATTTCGCTTTTCTGGCTCTGGTAGATGTCCATCATAAAAACAGGTTTATTTTATACACTAATGCATTAATACATACTTCATTAAATGCATTAATGGTATGAATACTATGTAACATAGCTGACAAAACGCGTGTATGAATCTGAGCAATAAAATATTATTTATCGCAAAATCATCTTCATCATCTGCCTAGCCTTTTCCCAAACTATCTTGGGGTCGGTTTCCAGTCTAACCGGATGCAGCTGAGTTCCAGTATTTTACATGTAGCGACTGCCTATCTGACCTCCACGACCCAGTAACTGGGTAATACGATACCCCTTAGTAAGACTGGATGTCAGACTTTTGGCTTCTGACTACTCGTAACGACTGTCAAAGATCTATGGACCAACCTCGACTAGCACGGCTTAACCTTAAAGATCGACCCGTGCGGCTGTTAGTATTTAGCCACGAGCTCCTCATATCGCAAAATATAAAACATATATTAAAAGTTTCTTCTCCATAGGCGTTTTATGTGAACCAAGGTATCTGGAAACACTGGTTTCTATGAACAAAGTTTCCGGCAAGACGTGCTATCTATGAACAGAGATTTCTGTCAAAAGTGCTTCCTCTGGACCGATATATCTACGAACAATGTTTTCTATCAACAAAGTTTTCGGCGAAACGTGCTGTCTAGGAATAGAGATTTCTATTGACTTTGCAGTCTGTATGTAGTGGTATCGTACAAGTGTGTTTCTCTCTTAGGTTCCACACTCGAAAATATAGAACACACGACTATGCATATATTTATAAGCATTGTATAATTTAAATTACACTACCCCCTTTTTATTTTATGTCCTTATTGTCCATCCAAAGGCTGTCTGGGAGATATCGCTATCAGCGATAAGACCCCCGTTGTAACCATAAATTAAATTAGCAGTTTTATAAAACTTTTATGTTTCATTTTTGGTGTACAATAACTTTTATTGTATTCTATTATAAAGAAACATTAAGTTCTTTGTGGAAAATATCTTCTAACAATCTTCAAAAACAATTCTGAGGGTTTGAATTGTACTACTTCCATGAACAACCCATTTATTCTTACAATAAAATGATATTACACAGAAATTGTGTGAACAGCACGACTGCACCTGTTTCAACCCTCTACAAACTACCCTGAGATAGTACTCGGAATAAAATTACACTAAGATAAGACATTCTGCTGAAAGTGCTGAAAACTTCGCGCTTTTACTGAATGCAAGTTATTCATAGTGTGCACGGTGTTGGATTAAAAACTCGACACCTTTTGTTGCTTTAAGATAAATCTGCTATTCTCTAGAGGAAAGAAAGGAGAATTACTAATTATCGTTTTGTAAAAAAACTGTAGACATTGAATTGAGCTTGTGGATAACTCAAGTTCTATCGTGTATTTGCATATATTAAATTCTTAAGTTAATGGGTAAGTGCAGTTTTGGAGTTAAAATTGAGTCTGCCCCATGAACCATGACGGGTGAAATTCCTATTTTAGTTTTATCCCTGTTTAAAAAAACCTGAACGGACAACCATAGCTACACAGTTTTTGATGTTTGGGTTCTGTCAATTCCCCCTTCTTCATTGAAGCCATGGCAATTTACATAACTTAACAAACTAAAACAAATTCCTTGAAAAACTTACACACAACATAATCTACAACATTTATCCCCACATAATTTTAAATCTCGGTTCCCAAGTGCTAACCAATATGACCCGCGTACTACGGTTGTCTGCAACCATAAAGTACAGGAGATATTGCGATAGTCTGCTTGCAATATTAAAGTAGAATGCGACAGCACACGCTTATAAACGGCAGCAACGCTGTAAAGTGCCAACGCGAGCACACTCTGTATGCGAACCATTGTTATACCGGCGGTGACGCAGTCGGGTGTGAGCGAAAAGAATTAGTCTGTGGCTCTAGTCTAGTAGTTATTCTGTTATCGTCCTGGTTTATAATTTTAGTTTTTATGTGGAGATAGGAAGTCGAGACTTAGGAATTGCTGTGATTTTTTCGGCGTCAAAACCCTAAAGATAAAAATACTGATTCTGAAACACATATTTTTTAGGGTTCCGTACCCAAACGGTCAAACGGGACCCTATTAATGAGATTTCGCTGTCCGTCCGTCCGTCCGTCCGTCTGTCACCAGGCTGTACCTATCTCATGAACCGTGATAGTTAGTCAGTTGCAATTTCTACAGATTATGTATTTCTGTTGCCACTATAACAACAAATACTAAAACAGAATAATATAAATATTTAAGGTGGGCTCCCATACAAAAAAAGTGTTTTTTTTTCGTTTTTATAAATAATGGTACGGAACCCTTTATGCGCGAGTCCAACTCGCACTTGGCCGGTTTTGTTTTGGTTGTATTGATAATTTTGAACGGCCTGACCTGATTTTTTGACGCGGATGTCATTTTAATAACAAAATACTCATGACATAGGTGGTATTACATTTTATTATCCATATATTGCCTCCCATCAGACCCTTCAAATTAAAAAAAACCCAAATCTCGTACATTTCGCTTTAATGTGACTGGTCACACTAATCTGACAGCGCGGTAAACGACGCCATTTTGTGTCATTACGTCACTCGCGAGGGACCACTTACGGGTGACGTGTGACGGACATTGACAACATTAATTGCTGTTGGACATGGAGATTTCTGCTTTAGGAAACAATGGATTCTGTACTTTGGTAGTACTAAACCCAGATTTAATAATTATGTGAAAACTCTGAAATCTTTGCACCGGTCAGACCAAGACCACAGTAATTTTCCGGTCGGTGACTGAAACAAATACCTATTTGATTTAAATATAAATTCTCCGTTTTCATTCCTTCGACCATGAATTCTAACAATTATGTTACCGCCAATAATTTACTTTTACGTGATCATAAAATCTAAACTGTTATTCAAACGCTCTCAAAAAATGATAAAAGCCAAGTTTTAAGTAGTTTAATTTCCATGCAAACTGGAACTCATTGTTACACCTGGTGCAGACCTTATAAGATTTAAAAGTCATCCCAACAAGCTAATAACATGCGGACACAAATCCGGCGCAAGTGGGAGGGTTTTGGGAGAGCGGGGTAAACAGGGTCATAGGGTACATTGGGGTAGCGTTCGGTAGTAACGGCTTCTGTCATGTGTATTGTATAGACATAGTAGACACCCTTTAGACTTCTGAAGCATTTATATCCTGTATGAATTAGATGAACTCAAAATTAAAATAAAATGTGTGAAGCAAAGTCAGTTCAATTTTGTCATTATAGGTACTACCAGAAATATAAAAAAATATTCGTGAATAATCGTTTCTTTAAAAAGAATGAGATTGAAATAGTAAAAAGCAGTAAGAGCAAATAGTGGAAGGTTTGCAATCTACAAAATCTATTCAACTACAATACGTGCAAACAAAACTCTACCAAAACAGTTCGCACGAAACAAAATGAAACACTGCACTCGTATATTACTCACAAATACACACAGAAATAGTAAACTAAAGTCCGTGTGCGCCATTAACAAACTCTATTGTATAGAAGGTAGTATTAATAAAAATTCAATACTACGCTACATTTGCCACCCCCACCCCACCTGCCGAAGTTCAGGGGTAAGTGCGGCTATTTCCAACCAGACAGACGAAAATGGTGGCGAATTTTAAAACGGGTGGGGTCGGGTCGAGTGGATCACAGGTCCGTAATAGAGATATTTTGGGATTTAGTTTGAACGGGTCAAGGGTAGAGGGAAGTATTGTTATTTTGTTAAATAAACTCAGATTTAAAAAATGCTTTCGTAGTAACGTATCCACCATCAAAGTAAAAATGATAAATTGCACCATCAAAGTAAATATAAATTCTTTTTTTGGTTTTTCAAAAAAGTTTTAGAAACTTTTGAGACCTACGTATCCTGCTTATGCTTATGAAGTTTCATCAAAATCGGTTCGGTCATTTCGGTAAATAAGGACTTGAAAGTTTAAATGAAATGTCGTAAGGCGTAATTTAAACGCTCTTAATACCATTAACAACTAACAAACTCCTAAATAATTTCCCAACTTACTTCAAAGCACCACACAGCCTCATATCTTCCACCTGATTAAATTTTCACGTCCGCCACGCGCACGAGGCTAAGACCGCGCACAACGCGACTGCAATTAACTCTAGAGCTATACTTTACGCCGAGTCGACCCTATTGTATGAAATGAAGGGTAAGAAGGCCCACTTTAGACAATAGTGGGGTAACTTGACGCAGAAAGGGAAAAAAGTGCGAACAATCAGTAACTACTCGCAGTAGGGACTTTTATTCCTATTGTACTTATATCTGACTGTTCCTCATAATTATAGCTAATTCTGGACAGTATTTCTACTGTAACTGTTATAATTCACACCACAATGATTCTGCTGAATAACTCATTTTTCTACATCATTTTGAGTAAGCATGTTTTGCAGTCATTAGAACGCTTGCATTGATCTCACTGTGCATTTACCTAAGTCTTATAAAAGAAGAGAAAGGGTCTTTCCAAAGGTATTTTTTTCTTCATATACTAAGCTGAACTTGTATAAACTTAAAAGATACACACACAAAGCATTTCACTTACTATAGAGGCGTAGAAACCCTCGAAACAAATGTAATGAGTGAGAGGACAAGGTTATTCACGTCCTCGTATAACCCACCATTTGTTCATCGTGTTCCCGCCTCTCGAGTAGTAAGTCTTCTGTATCTACCTACTGTGTGGTGTAGTGCAATACTGCACACCCGAACCCTATTAGCTACGTTTTTATTTACTGCCCGCACTAGAAAACTGGTTGATCACGAGTGGAGTCAATTAGTGCTGTTCTATCGTTAGTAGTGGGTCAGTGTTTACCTGCCTGGGTGATGCTGGTTATGAGGATTTATAGCGGTAGTTTGTAGCTGCAGCTGACATAACTTTTCGTTTTCAGGTTGTGGTTTTTAGAGCATGATTAGTTTTTAATCTGAGTTAATCTTTTGAAATATCGTTTTTATGGGGTATTAACAATGACATCATTCTCTTGCCCTTATCCCAATTTAATTGGGGTGGCGCAGCATGTCTTCTTCATGTATAAACAATGACACGTGCATAATAATTTGTTTTTTTTTTTGTTTGTTTACTCATGCATTCCCATTGTTTGGTAAAAGTCATTTCCATATTCCTCCAGTCCTCACTATGTTTCACCTTTCCCGGCTGATCCGGCAAGAATGAGTCTAGTTCGTCACGCCAGCGTCTCCTAGGCTTACCTTGACGAGGACGCTCGTCTTCAGAAATTCAAAATAACCAACAAAATTGAAGACTAAAATTTATGGCATATTCCAAGCCGCTTCACGCCATACGAAACCACATATCCGATACCACATTACAACCCCCAATTCCTCAATCGCAGACAGCATGCCCAATTAGTGGGTACATACACGTAGCCAGCCCCCGCCATTAGGGGTCGCGTGACCGCTGCCATAAACACTAGATTAGCATATCTATCGCGCCGCTCGCTCTGTGGCCCCACGACCCACGACCCGGCTTATTAATCGCACCAAACTGTATACTACTGCAATGGGGAGAAAATTGCACCTTATGGTTAAGTGTTTCGATTTTCAGCATTTGTGGTTGTTGTAAAGTGGGTTTTGGTAGAGTTATTAATTTGACGTTAGTTTGTTGTACGGCGGACTACCATTCCGATATAAAGATTGAAATTGTAGGTTTATTTCGTTGGCAGATGCAACAAAAACTAAAGAAACCCAACCTCATTTTTAAGTTATTAAACAGCTTCTCATCGTATTTTAACAGATGATGATCAGGCAGACCACCAACGTCTTTTTTACAGTAAATTATTTTTCTTTCAACTACGCAGTAATGTTATCATTAATCACTACAAAACCGATCACAAAGGATGTCTTTTTTGCTTAGAACCAAAACAGTGCAGAAAAGTTATATGAAATCTCATTATTGCACTGTTTTTCATTACTGCACTGTTTTAAATTTTAAATTTGGAATTAAATTTACCACAGAGGTGTAATGTCTCGTAAGTTAATAAAATGTATGCATTAGATCAAAAAGATTACTGGCTGAAAGTAAAAATCGGCTGAATACAACTGACCTGGTGAAAAAAAAAACAAATGGCGCGCATTTTGTACCATTGTAGAACTTTGATACTTCTTATTTACCAAATGGACGTAGTTATGCAAAAATGTTTCATTCCACAGTAAGTTGAATTTGAGTTATAAGCATTTACGCGTTTCAATGGTATTCTTTTTTATTTTAACTAGTAAAGGTCGATACGAATGGTTTTATTGTTGAATTATATTGTGTTCAGATAATCATACGTTTAATTTTAGGCTATTCACTTTACAATAAGAAAAAAATAAAATATTGGTATTGGAACATTTTAACATAATTAATATTTACATGAACATAGCTTCAAATTAATTTTGCACAAACGTTCCAGGTACTTTTTATCTATCTGTACCTTAATATTTATGATCTAAATTTTACATAATCATTTGATTTTTTAATATATATGTTAAACCTGAACAACAAATAAAAGAATAATAATTGCTTATCATTTTTTTTATTTCAAGGTCACAATTTAAAAATAAGTATAAAATCTTGTGCTATTGGGGAGGCCTACGTCCAGCAGTGGACTGCTATAGGCTGATGATGATGATAAAATATTCATACGTCATACTCATCATCCTCTTGCATTTCGAAATCTGGTTCCCCACCAAACCCATCGACATCATCTATGACTCCCTCCGTACTCTTTAGGTTTTTATAAAATTCATGACAATCCTCAGGGATGTACTGAAACATTGATTGTAAATCTGCTAATTTGGCTGGAGCAATGGCTTTACCATCCGGCCACAATAAACAGAAATCGGACATGTTAATATTTCGTGTTTCCCCTCTAACTTTTTTTTCAATTGTTAATTCCTTGTAATCTTCCTCTAACGATGATTTCATAAAAACTGAAAACACATTCTCTTTTTCAAGTCTTATTTCTTTTGTATTTAACCAATTGACTTTGGTTTTGTCTTTGAATTTTTTTCTATTGATAATATTTTTTTCCAATTTTTCTGTGCCATAAAAATCAATCTTATTCATTTTAAATACTTCTAGAGGTTTTCTTTTTTTACACGTTTTAATTATGGACATATATTCTTCGGCTGTATAAATACGTTGATGGTGTTTGAGAGCAGTTTCAATTTTAGAAAAGTCTGTGTCATTAGGCAGAAAGGTATGCCCAGACTCAAGAAATCGCATTGTAATGACTTTTAAAGTGTCATGTGAGTTTAGAAGTGCTTTCAACATGAGAACTATTTTTATGTTGCGGTTCTGCCCTCCACAACAATCGCTCCACAGAATAAGGTGTTCAACAGTGGGTCTTAGTTTAGTTTGAATATATTTAATAAGGCACGATCCCACCTCTTGCGCACCTCTTCCTGCTTCCCCTTCAACCCATATGTAACAGTGACCAATGTCATCTGAAGCACTATGGATGCCACTGTTGTAGAGCCACAATTGCCTTTTATAAAACGCAACATTTGTAGGTATTCGTGGTAATGGTAAAGTTTTTTCTAAGTCGAATGTTACACATTCAATAGTCGACATGTTTCGAGCGTCTTCAAAGTCTGAGTTCATCTGCTTCCTTAAATTTTCAGCCTTTCCTAAATGTCGTGTCTTTTCTGTTCTAGCTTGTTCTTTTTCCTCGAGGGTTCTAGCATTTTGAATTCTTACAGCTAACATATCGCACCTATTGCAGGTGTCTTTCTTAAGTGATTTACACTTAAGGTTAAAATTAGTGTAAAAAATCTTTTTGACTGATTCGAAGGAAGCGCACTTTTGCCCTTCACCATAAGTATTTGTGCACTCCTGCTGATATATTTCGTAAATTTTAGTTAACGTCATCCCCGGTTGTAAATATAACTTGTCATTGTTCTTTTCTCTTCTGTAGTGCGACTCATACTTTGGTAGTTTTGAAATAGTTTCGACTATGAAATTATACATTTCATCTGATAATTTATTCTTGCCACCTGTGCTAACTCCTCTACCATCCATTATGGGCTCACTACTTCTAAGTTTTTTTAGTGCAATGGTAACTTTTTGAGTAGTAATTTGAAAAGTATTTAAAAACATATCACGACATACCTTTGTACCATTAATAGAATAGAAACGGCTGAATTGCTTTGGCTTTTTTTTTGCCTCAGGAACATTAGTCATAGTGTAACTTCGTTTTTTATTTTCTTCTTTAATACATGATCCTAAGTATAAACATTGTGCATTGTAGGACCCTAGACGCACAAATTTTTCAAACTCTTCCTTTCTTTTCTCTATTGGAATTAAGCTAGCACAATTTTTTAAACATTTACAATTATATTCAATAAAGGTTTTTGGTTTCACTAATTTATTTTTAGTGGTCGTGTATTCTAAATTATTGTATTTATTATATTTCCTCTCAGATCTAAGTTGAGGATTAATTCTCTTACGGCCCCTTTTCGGTCTACCAGTTCCCAAATTTGATCGTAAATCTTCGTCGCTTATAGGTGGAATAAGTTCTGTTGATTCTTCATTGTTAGGTTCTAGCATTTCTATACCCTCATTGTTGAGCTTTTCTTTTGATGCCTCAGGATCTACACTATCATTAAAAGACGAACAAGAGGTTGTCGACTCATCTATATGTATTACTTTGCTATGTGAGACATAATCCGGATCTCTAACGCTGTCATCACTATCACAATAGTCAGGTGCATCTATGTGTTTTGAAATATCATTACTTTCGTTAATGTTGTTAATTGGTTCATACTCAGCTAATATATTAAATAGTTGTTGCGTTTCTGGTGACATTGGTCGAAGAGGTGATGATAATGGCGAAACTTCATCCTGTATTTCTTCTAGTATAATAACAGGATCACAAGTATCTAAAACAATGTACATATTCAAGTAAGTAATCTATTGGCACAATTTATACAAATCTAACTGCGACCGGCGGTGTTACCGCGGTAAAGTGTAGCAAATATCTTTAATAATATAATCTGCATCAGGTGACGTGTAATTTTGGGGTTATAATATTAAAATAATCATACTACCTTGTAAATTATTATCCGTACTTGTTTTATTCATAAAATTTAGTGGAGTAAGTGGCGAATATGGTGGAGGTGAGATTGAAGGCTGCGTGTTTGAGTATGGCGTAACTGGATTAGAGTCAGCTGAAAAAATAAAAAAACAATTTATGCAAACTGACACATATCATATCCAATCCCATCCCATCCATAATATACATATTTTTCATTAAACAATGCAAATAATAAAATTATTAAAAATATTTTTGATAGCCACACCAAGAACAATACTCATGCTCCTATATCATAGCAAAGCACCAACAAGAATATACACAATACATGCAGAAGATACGATTCATATTGCAACATGCAAACGAAACCGATCTTCGACTCGAAACGCGTTAACTCTCTCAGCGGGGCTTATTACGTTGACTCGTCGACCGCTTGGATGTGTAAGACACGTAAGAATGGACCTAAGAAATGGCGACACAATAAAGTTAATACGCCGTCAAATTCATAAAAATATTATATTCCTTTAACTAAATTAAAACATACCTCTGGAGTCTGCAACTCCGACTTGACCTTTGATCTGTCCTTGAGAGATAACTTTATTTCTGAGTTCCATTAATTTTCGTTTTTTAGCTAATAACTGTTCTAACGAAATCTGTAAAAATAAATAACCAAAATAGTTAAAATCGTCTTTCGATAAAACTAATAACCATAAATATGTGTAGTACTTATTACAAAATATTATACAATCACTTAATACTTACATCTTCATTAGCTTCCATTGTTTACTCTAATTATATTGACACACACAGTACACTACAAATTCACCACGGTTCACTGTTATAAACGTATTATGGATAATTGCAAACAAAAGACGACGGAAACTACCTCTTCCACGACGTTTGTTTCAATAATGATCGTTGCGAACTCAAATAAGATTCAATGTCAAAAAGAAAATACTCCGTCTCGCTTGCACCAGTAAAAAGTTATTGAAAGATGCGTTCCCAGTTGTGCATAACTTCGGATTAATGTCATTAGTATTCTTTTCTTTTGTCTATGATATTAAAAGTTGCAAGTAATATTTAATTGGTAAATAACTACAAAGAAAATAAACTTTTTCTTAAAGTGTTATAAATATTTATTTTTTGTGGATTTGTATGCAAACAGTTAAGTATAAATCTAATTAAAGTGTGTTAAAAATGACCCTTTACAGTTGTAACTTTTTTTTTCGAAACACCTTTTTTTATTTAGGTAGGTACATAATAGTACAAAATTCATGAAACCTTTTAAATTTTCAAATTATGTTATTAAGTTCTTAAACATAACGTACCACACATTTTGGATCGTTTATGCCACCCTATCGTAATTTTGCAAAAACGTTCCAAATATAAATGGAACATTTGTTACAAAATAAAATGGTTTAACATGGTTTTTCTAAAACGTTACAAGATTGTTGTGGCGTTTTAACAAAATAAATATACTGTTTCGTAAAACATTAAATGTTCCTGTCCTCATAGTATGTTCTAGTTAATTTACACAAGTTATTATTTGATAAAGGTTGTGGGTTGGAACGTTAGTGAAAAAAATATTTTCTAATTTAAGACTTAAAACTTGAAACGTTTTTGCTAATCTGACGCTAACTGTAATAAAAGGTAGTTTGATCACATTATCTCGATTTCGGGTGACTTGTGGGTTGGAACGTTTCTGCATAACTACGTCCAAATAAAAAAGGTAAAAAATCATGGAAATTGACAGCGATAGCGAAATGAATTCAACTCCAGAAAATATAAAACAGCTGCAAATGAAGTTGTTAATAACCTTTAATAACTGCACTTTTAATAATTGTATGTTTGAAGGAGTTTTTATTTTGAGTAGGTATATTTTGTCAGGGTAGTTGAAAGAAAAGCAGATTACGCACCTCGATAAAGTGAGTAATTAATGCACTCGTGATAATTTAGTGCCCTCGCTTGCGCTCGGGCACCAACTTAACACTCGTGCATTAATGACTCACTTTGCGCTCGATGCAACAATCTACTATTACTCAACGTTTTTCCGCACACCGCGTTTTTGTATACATCTTCCCTCAAAACATTATCCTCATAAATAACTAAACACACCAATATGTATTATATATCGCGTCCATTTCGCCCGATCCTCCCCTTCCATTATAGCTGCCCGCGCAGTCGCGATGTGGTTTACACCAGTTAAAACCGGTTTATACTGGTTTATAGATATATGCAGCAGACGCAAGCGATGGAATCTGACCCTCCGAGTGATAGTACCCGCCATGGTAGTGCTGTTACTGACAACCCTCCATATCTTAGCGGTTAACTATTCGAACGCACCAAGGTTAGTTGTGATGTGATTTAAAGATATGGTAGGGTTGGGGTTAAAACTTTGTCCTATAATTCATATTTTCCGTAGGGTTTTAACCCGTACTACGTCGTACGTCGTACTAGCTCATTTTATTTTAATTTGATAGGTTTTTCGTAAAATAGGTGGCTATTATTATGCCTATTGTTATTAACTGTTTGCATTAACTACTTCCGAATTATAGAAAATCTTGATAGTTATACTGCACCCGGATCGACCCCAATCTGACAACAAGCATCTATACACATACCTCTGCCTACCCTTCGGGGATTACAAGCGTGATGTTATATTAGTCAATAAAACATTCTTATACTGTGTTAGTTTTACTAACTTCGGTACCTTAAACATACTTGTTTAACATAGGAAAAACATAGTGCTTTGCAATGCTTCTGCATTTCATTTCCTCTGCCTGTCTGTTTTTCTCCTGATCTATGAGACAATCACAAAGCGCGCAGTATCGCGGCGTACTCGCTTGTACTGACATTTACAATTAACTGTATCGACTGCAGGCTATCATTACTAGCTCTTTTTAATTGTAATGGTTTAGAACTAGCTGTCCGGCGCAACTTCGTTTGCGACACATTTTCCCCGTTTTCGCAACATTTTTCATTGCTGCTCCACTCCTATTGCTCGTAGCGTGATGATATATAGCCTATAGCCTTCCTCGATAAATGCGCTATATAACACTGAAAGAATTTTTTAAATCGGACCAGCAGTTTCGGAGCCTATTCAATGCAAACAAACAAACAAACAATCAAATCTTACCTCTTTATATAATTTTAGTTTAGATTAAAAATTATAGATTATCTGAAACATGGGGGTCGGTTGTGAAAAGATAGAAGGCATGTTGCAGGGCTTGCTCGCTTACCTATATACAAGGTGTACACACACAACAGACCCTTCACGAAGCCGTCAACCAAGCAATGTCTACATCATACTTAGTAACCCTACGCAAAAATATTGCTGGGAAACGACTATTTTTTTGGGTGAAAAATCACGTTTTATGGTAAAACTCAATGTCACGCACTCAACACAATGTGATGATGGATGCAATAACTAGTAACCAGGTTATGAAAACATTTAAAGTAAAGTTCTAAGCTTAAATACTAGATTTTTTTTAAACTTGTGTAAAATTTAGAACTTTGACCTCCAATATCTCAGTAACTAGAAGGTTCCCAGGTATGGTCCAGAGCAAAAAAATTATCGCAATGATCGGGAGAACAAGTGCCCTTCGTCTTCGTTAAGCGTTGATTTACACCCTTTATAATTATTTATTGTTTACCACAATTTTTCATTGGATCAACAAATAGTAGCTTAAAGACACCTACACTCTGATTGTGTCACTATTTCAATAACTATTGCTTCTTAATTTTGAAAAACTCATCTTCTCGATGGTGTAGATCACGCAATGAATGTTGTCTAAATTGTCAAAATGTTAGGCATTGCGATAGTGAGCGTGTTAGGCAATACCTTCCTACTTGAAATGTCTTTACAAATAAATTGACCCCCCACTACCACCTCTGCATAACCCCCAATACAACCACAACGTCATCAGATTTCCTTACTAATCTCTACAAGATTGCTCCTGAATCAGCACTCGCTAATTGGCGCAGAACCAGCCAATCACGACACGCAACGTGATTACCGCTGACGCTGCGACATGACGAGCGAAGATGATTGGTGTTCCAGCGCCACGTAAACTGATGAGTCAGTCTGATTGGTGGGTTTGTAATTAACGGCTAGTATTGCTTGCTGTTGTAATTGTAAATCTAGATTATGTGTTTTAATGGAGACTGAAATACTTCTCCAAATGGCATTAGTAGATAGTAATGGCCATAAGTATTTTGATGATGTAGCGACCAACAAAAAGCAACTTACTACAAAAAGTACTACAGCGCCATCTATGGCACGACGGAAGAACTAACCTCAATTTCCTACATCTCACATGCCAAGTTTACATCGACTTAAGAGTTTATAGAAAAACCCGACCACAACTGTCGGGCAGTTGCCCGCCAGACACAACACCTGTCTGGTCGGAGGATCCTACCTTTTTTAGGGAGTATCGAGGAACTTTACACCCTGTTCCTCCTACCCCTAAAATCATATTAGTGAAGGATAGGTTAAACCGATGTCTACGGGAAATCTGCACTGTATCTCGCAGTGTCCAGTGCAGTCATCGTTTATAAAAAAACCGGCCAAGTGCGAGTCTTACTCGCACACAGGGTTCCATAGCTCCAAACAATATAATAACAATATTTTGAACTGTCATTCATTAGTTAGTAGTATTAGTTAGTAAACTTCCACACAACCGCAAAACTAAATTTGTTTTTCATAGTATGTTTATGAAAAACAAAGTTACTGCTGCAGTTTGATGAAAAAGTCCCATATCTCAAAAACTAAACATCATATCTTATTGAAACCAATTTTTGTTGATAGTTTTTTTCTACGTTCTACAATCCTAAATATTTTCAGAATTTTCCTCCTCTTACTTAAGAAATTAGAGGGGGGGACACACATTTTACCACTTTGGAAGTGGGTCTAGCGCAAACTATTCAGTTTAGAAAAAAATGATATTAGAAACATCAATATCATTTTTGGAGACCTATCCATAGATACCCCACACGTATGGGTTTGATGAAATTTTTTTTTTGTGGTTTTCAGTTCTAAGTATGGGGACCCCCTTAATTTATTGTTTTATTTTTTATTTTTGTGTGAAAATCCTAATGCGGTTTACAGAATACATCTACTTACCAAGTTTCAACAGTATAGTTCTTATAGTTTCGGAAATAAGTGGCTGTGACATACAGACGGACGGACAGACAGACAGACAGACAGACAGACATGACGAATCTATAAGGGTTCCGTTTTTTGCCATTCGGCTACGGAACCCTAAAAATGCGATCTGCAATCAGTCCCGGTTTCAACAATTCTCAATAATGCAGGAAAGCAATTATATTAAATAAGAAACCCAACCATTATAATTCTTACACAGTAAACTTTTCCTTTAAAATTCTATGTGAAAACTTACAAAAAATACAAACGAAACAGTCCGAATTCTTACAACATTAAAAAGTCAATCCCAAACAAACTTGACTCATAGGCTTCATACTCGAACTTGAACAAACTGCCATTGAGTCGGTCAGTGCGTTCCGTGCTGCCGACGTGGAAATATGGCGCTTTTTCCCGAACCCGCCCATGATTGAGGAGTCACTTCCACCCTATCGTGCCCTGATTGTATGCCTGTACCTCTAGGGGTGGGAGTCCCTCGATACCTGCTTCTATCAGTATTTGTTTTAGTATGGGCGAAGGTGAGACGTAAAAATGATTGTACTTTTTTATTGTATATATTTTTTTTACGTATATTTGCATGGCAGTGTATGAAGCAAAGTTCGGTTGTTATAGCATCTGCAGAGGAATTTTATTTTTGTTGGCAGTAGGATAAATCCTTTTTTAATACTAAGCCAAGCCATTCTGAATATCGATTACACTATTGGTCAAATTTCAAAGCAAAATCAATAAAAACTAAAATAACCCACCTACAATTACCAAAACCCTGAACACGAACATTAAATAATACAAAATAACGTATAATCACCATTCGATAACACTATATCGATACCGTTCCCCACAATTCGGCCGATCCCATCAATCTGCGGCGTCATTAGCCCATAAAAGCTTCCACTACACTAATGTCCCCACAAAGAACGTTTATTTCGACCCCTTTGTATTGGGGACTTTGTCGCTACTTGTACTTGGGACTTTGGGCGAATTGGACTACTCATGCTGGTAAAATTACGGGCTGCTACAAACTAGTAATCTTCTTGCGGTCTCATTAAGGTTTGTCGCATTGTTTTGTTGATTAGTTGGAGATTTTTATTGCTAACAATTAAGCTCCTTCTCGTTTTATCACTTTAATTATATTTGTCTGTAAACCGAAAAAACAGCGAAAAATACCATTACTTTATGAGCCTTTGCGCCACTGATCATCCAATGTGTTTATCGTTTCACGTATGGAAAATGTCGTTCTGTTTCTGTAACGCTTAAAGATGACAGTTTGCTTTAATATGTTTTGCGTAATATTTACTGATGTTTGGTGCAAGCACGCTCTAAATCAATCAACACATTTAGACAAGCACCACGTTAACCTGTCACTCAAAACGATCCATGCACGAAACATAATAATATATAGACCTTCTCTCGCTGCATGCTCGAGTACTTGGTTCACTCTGCCGTGCACTCATTTATTCATGAAGAGCGCCGCGCACTGTGTTTGCTCTGCGTACAGTCACAGAAATGTATTGTTTAGGAGAGTTTTCCCACTACGTGATTTTACGGGTCGGTCAATTCGTCCCTCTCGAAACTGGAACCAGGGACCATTTCTACCTGTTACAGTAATTTCAAAACACTGAACAATTAATGCCTCTGACTGTACCATCTTTCGATGTCGAAGCACTTGTAAGTGGTGCCAAGTTAACTTTTATGAGACGTAAAGCTAAAGAGAATAATCAGGAGACGGCGTAATGTATTTAGTTAAGAAGGATGTGTGTTTAGGGTGTGCTCAGTTATTTAAGGGTGGGTGTGTCATGGGATTTGCATATTGTGTTTGTAGAGTGAGATACTTTAATTGTACGTCCATTTAGGATGTTTTAAGGGCTTTTAAACACGCTGCCGTTCTAAAAAAAACTGTTTTTTTTGCTTTATTTATTTCAGAAGACATGTGCAAATTACAGTAGTTACCGTAGTTTAATTTCGTCTCAAAAATACTAAGCTATTTCACAAATGAAACGCTGCCAAGAACAATGAAGATATTAAAACGAACAAAATGTGAGCTGTAGATTCACTTTGTCTTTTTTCACCAAATGAACCATTGCACCCTAGTACTTATCTCTCGAGTAGGACCGTCTATTTACCGATTCCTAGTGCCTCCTGTGTATACCGGTACACAAACTCTATCAGTTTGTCAGTACGGAACCCGTGAGCCGACAGTGTGCGGTGTTACACAGCGGATCGATATCCACTGACTAACGATGCTACCACTGTTTAAATACCGCGTGTTTTGATTTGTGACTTCAGGTGAAGAATTTACGATGAAACGATGTCTTATTGAATAGGATACTAAATAATTGTTGTGGCCAGTTGTGATGAATTTATACATCCTTATTTTATTTCAAAACAAAAATAACTTGTTATTTTGTCTTGCTGAAGGAATAAAAGCTTAAATAAATTAACCGCCATCTTCGTCGCGTGGATTGTTGAATAATTCAGTGTTGGCGACAATTTGACGTCGCTGCAAGGTCACGTCACTTTGACAGCTTCGTTGACTAATTGGGTTGAAGAGTGTCACTGTTATTTTTATCTGATGGAAGGTTAACCAGGATCGGATTGGTTGTATAAAAGGGACATTTTCTATTTGGCACGTCTTTAGGTTTGCTATTTTTCGCCAACGTGCACAATTTTCTTCATAATAGAATTGGAAATTATCTTAAAACCTGCGATAATTTTAATTACAGTCTGATAATTCGATTTTCAGTGTTTTTGGGCTGTGTTAGAAGGAGTAAGAAGCATGTGCAGATGGATACCACAAATGTACAGGCCGCCTATATTCTGTTGTAAACATCTATTTTCATTTATTAAGAGATCTTTGTTTTACATATAGGTAAATGAGCAGGTTAATCCAAATTTTCACAAAATAAAACTCAGCTTACAAAAACAGACAATAAACCCTCGGAATTAAAAATGTCCATATTTATAAACGATTAAACAGGAGCGCGAGTACGTACGTCGGACTCGCACGGTTGACACGGGTCGCACGGGGTGTGTTTTGTCTAAATATAAACATTTGTGTTTGTAAACCTGACCGTGTGGGCAGACCGGGGCACGGTGGGTTGATTTATATACGTAGTGGACTTAGGACATTAAAAAAAAAGTCATCTTATTTTTACTGATTAATGATGCAAATTTGTTCTACTATCTAATACAGTAAATTATTGTTCTATGACTTTTTATTTTACGCATTATTTTTAGTACTACAATTTTTTAAATATTTTTTTGTATAGAAAAAATCATAAAATCTAAAGAATCTCAAAAATCTGAAAACATCTCCAACTGCGATGTATATATTAAAATAGTACTATTTATTAGCTTATTTTTACAACTAGTCAGCTACTGCGCTTTGCTGCGATTTAGGAGAATTTTTTTTTTAATTTTTTTTCTTATTAAAATCGCATTTAAGTCTACAAAATCTCAAATTTCTTCCAATTGTTGGATAAGTATTTTAATAGTACAATTTATTTGCATCTAATCGTCTACTGTAGTTTACTGTGACTTAGTAGGTAGTTAGACTTTTTTAGATTTTTTTGAACGAAAATATCTTAAAAGTCACCTAAATCTTAGAATACTTAGCAGTGATAATTATTGTATTCTCTATTCCACACCACCCCAGAGGTAGAGAACTAGGCGCGTTTTTTTTATCAGTGGTCTCCCCAATAGGCCTAATCCACGACTACAAATCTGTGTTCTGTATGTGTGAGACTTACAAAGACAAATTCAAAATTCAAATCATTTACCAATATTTTTAGGAGGGGCCTGCACCATGCTCAACACCATGCTCTGACAATAACGGGTCTTCAGTTAAAACCCCTAAATTTTCTTGATCATCATCGTCAACAAATGTATCCTTAACGATCAACAAAGCTGTTGCTTCTTCTGAAAAGGCTTTGTGTTTTCGCACCAGTTTGTGTCGTATCTTTGAAATATGTGGATCAGAGCTGATTAACAAATTGTTCAAAATATCTTCATTAGTAGCTTTTCTACAGAATTTCCTCGAATTATGAGCACGATATCTCCGAAAATCTTTGTTGCGTGCTTCAGCTGCTTCTTCGGATAATTTTCCAATGGGCACTATACCCAAGCTTTCAATAATAGCTGCTCCGTGAGCTAAAACTTTGTGAACACTTGCAGGCATGTAAAACCAATTATATAATTCAATGTATAGTTCCATGGTGGTTTCGGTATAATCTTTAAACTTCAATATATCAATACGGTGACCCGACGAAATTGCTTCTAATATAGTTTTAAATCTTTTTATTAATTCTTCATTTACTCCTGTGATCGAAGCTGCAATATCGGGGTTTTCGAAAAATCTCCTCGCAGTATTCCCATCATTTGTTGTACCATGACCCTGTTTCACAACATCAATTAAAAGTCCTGTTTCGGATTTAAATGCTTCCTGAATATTTCTCTTTTTGCTCTCCATAATAGCTTTACTGTCACCTTTCACCATCCATGTCTTCAAATCTAATCTGTACGCTATATGAAGAATGCATTCCATGAATCGTATCCAGATGTGTAACGACGATAAACCATATTTATATAAATCGACATCAATTTCTTTTGCCAAAACCAAGGACAAATCATTCATTTCCTTTGGAGTAGCTTTACATATGTCACATCTTTGTGTTGATGTATCGCAAAGAACTGCAGTCGCTTTACCATCTATCATGGTTAGTATTAGGTTGTGCGAGATGGTCAAATCATCAACCACTGTCTTAACTAAATTGTTAATCTCTGCCTCAATCGCATTTTTTTCTTGCAAAATGCTGAATTTGTTTTCCTTCATGAATTTAAAAAACAGCGGACGACACCATAATGAGGAATTTGGGGAATCATTTTCCCATATAACTCTGTCACCAGACACTAATTTGATAGGAATCAAACTACCCATAAATACGCTAGAATCGTCAAAGTCCTCATCTTCTTCATTTTCTCTTCCAACTTTCTGCTTATAATTGGCTTGATTCGAAGCTCCGTCAAATCCCCATTTACTAATCAGTGTCAAATCTTTACAAGTTTCACTAATTTCGTTTGACATTATAATTCTCTTCACAGTAATATCCAATAGTGCCTGCAATTCTATCATAGCCGTTTTATCTGTTACTACAATAGCAGTTTTAGGTGGATAACATTTAATTTTTTCATTTTGCAGTGCGTAGTAAGAGGGATATACGTTGGTACCAGTTACTTCTGCGATACTTTTTCGTAGCGTATTATATTGCCATTTTGACAATTTCAAAGACAAAAACAAGCCTAAAGCTTCATCTGGAGAGAATACTGATTTCTTTTTATTTCCAAAAAGACAATCTTTTACTTTTTGCACGTCCTGTGGATGCTTGAGCAGATGCTGTAATATGTCAGCAACATCTTCCTTTCCTTCTGCTTTTAAGTTAAAAACATGGGCATGTGACAACTCCTCTGAAGCAATAGTTTGCGTAGTAAGTTCCGTACGTCTCTTTTTTTGTTTAGGACCTAATTCTGTAAATGGTTTTCTCGGACTTACTTGAGTTGATGTACCAACAGACACCTTTTCATGAGATGTAGTTGATGTGCTAGGAACTGGTTCGTCGTCGTTTTTTGCAAAATCTTTCATAAACTCAGGCCAAACTATCTCCGATGCCAACCAATCACTGTATTTACTTCTAAATGTATGTTCTTTTCGTTTAGCATTTTCCCATTTTTTATAAGTATTATAACAATACTTTGCGCAGAATTCCTTTAGCAAATTATCATTATCTTGATTTAAATCACACAATTTTGACTTGATAGCACTGTATAAAAAGTTATGATCCTTAATACTACCACTTGATTTCAATTTCACAAACATATCAACATTAGTAACTAAATCACTAAACATTTTCACAAAATTCTCGAAAATCAACTTTTAACAAAAATCAAGTAACGAGCGGGTAGTCCGTATGTAAAGGGTGGTTACAACGAACTGATATCATTGTTTTCAACTTGCTACCCCAAATATTTTTTACCTGCAAATTTACTGCCCTCTGATTGGCGCACGTCACTAATGACGACTCGTCTACTGATAAGAAAACCGGTTTTGGTGTTGTGGAAAGAGTGGTGTGGAATGCAGTTGCACAAAATATTTACAACAAACTAATAATAATAATCCTAATAATATGCACCATGCATCGAATTCTTTGTTTTATTCATACAAATTAAATCTCTGAAATTTTAGGGTAATAACCTACTTTAAAAAAAAGTTCCAAAACATAAAAGTATGGTATAAGTATATACAATGCAAATATATATTTAAAAATCCTTAAGTCCCAACTTCGCGATTTCAGCCCACCGTGCGGGGGCGCGTGTGAGGTGTACGACTGTTTACGTTGTTCGCGTCACATTGCGCGTTACCTTCTTATGTCATGAGGTTGTTCACCCTTGGTAAATGGCAATGGATCGAGTAGTCGATCTTTAAAATTATCATAGATCGCTTACTGGGTACTTTGGTTAGCCATTGCTCGTTTTCTTAATATATTAATTTCCTGCGTATTTGGCCATACCCTTGTTACAGCCGTGTGGTTTTCATCAATTAATAAGTCAGAGCACCTTCAAATAGCCGAGTTAAGTTATACCAAATCTGAAGTAAATACTACTGACTGTAACTTTACACCGCCTTTTATAAATACCTACGGAGTTAAAGTATTAAGGGCCGATTTTTCAATCATTAGATTACTTCTATCTGAAAAGTAAATTAGACGTTTTCACAGAGTGCCCATACAAAAACTGTCGAAATGACAAACTTATTCGTCGAATAAAAGTTAACTGGCGATTGTAAAAACCGGCCCTTAGATATAAAAAAAAGTATGTAATTATTCTATATTAATTTATATATTCTATATTATTGTTTTATTTTATATTAATTGAATGTCCGTACAATTCCAGCTCTTTAAAAATAAACTTAATAATACTCATTTTGTTGTTGATTTTCCCTGAACTAAACAGTACCTTCTCGTGTACAAAGTTTTCAATTTTCTCCTCGAATTTTTTTTCCTCACAAACTCGCCTCGAGTGAGGATAACAAAGACGCAATGAAACTCTTCTAAACGTTGTATTTTCTTAGAAACAGTTCTCTACTGCGCCCTCCCCCCTCCTCAGTCACATTGTTCACTCCTCAACACGGAAACTGTTCGTGCGAAACTGCGCCGTGACAACTATGGCTTCCATTCTGTTATGAAATTGTAGGGGAAAATTAATTCTTAGTTGTTCATTCATCTTAAACTGAAACGAATTTATTCAGGTAAATACAAAGAAATAAGTTACTCGTATATTTAATTCGATTTTTTGAACAACCTTGATTTTTTGCTTTATGTTTTCATTCATGCAGACTGGTTTGGTTATTATATTACGCATCAAAATTTTAAACTGTTCAATGTTATTATTGAGATAGCAAAATTGGTTCGACTTCGGATTAGTTTACAGAAAGTAAACCTTTTTCTGTACCTACTTTAACATACGAAACTTTTATTATATTAATTACCATGGTAACAAAGGGTACAACGCACAGTTTAATAATCAACTCTACACACCATTCACTAAACAAACATGCACCTTTTTACATCTAAAATTAAACCTGTATGTCTTGCATATTTGATGTCCAGCTAATAGTCCATACATCACACTGGGCGTGCAATATTAATGCATTTTTGTCCGGATGCCAGAGTCCGGACACAGCCGGCTTTCGGACGGTAATTATTTAAGATAGCGCCCTCTACCGGACAGCGGTGATTCATCGCGGAAATGTTCCTGAGCTTTATTTCCGTGGCGTGTTTAAATGGGAGACATTTTTGGGCATCAACAATCCGGATTTTTTGCCATTTTTTGCGGGTGGAGAGTTGTGAAGTATGATTTGTGAGTTGTCTTGTTTCTATCTCTGTGTCGTATTTATGTTTTTCCTTGTTGGTTTCATATTTTTTCACTCGAACGGCATTTTTGTTAGTTTTTAACTGTGAATGATGACTGAAAATCAAAGTAATCTACAATTGAAAGAATCAAGAGATTTCTCTCTTACACGACAGAAATATCTCAAAATGAGTCGTCGCAATCACAGCAAAGAATTTCTCCAAACAAAGTCACAAGTACACTTCAAAGCATCCCTCACATGACTAAACAGTTGACAATCTCGCGGTGTTTAGAGAGTATTTCCACAAGACGGGTGAACAACAGCGGTCGTTTGCGTCGCGTCCGTGACGTCACGACGATGACGTGCGCCACAATGCGTGGTGCGCTCAAAGTGTACGCACTCTCATTTAGCGCGCAGTGGCTAAGTTGGAGCTAGTTGGAGATAGATGGTGCATGTTTGTTTGCCTACCTGTTTGCTGCAGAAAATCATGCAGGAAAGTTGATGTCGAAGGCACATTGAGGAAACTCAATTAGAATGGACATTTGTGGAGCTTTCATAAATCTAAAACTGTCTAATAAAAATGCAAAAAAAAGTACTCTGGTGTTTTTCGGATAAAGTCATTATATCAGGGTTAAGTCACTTTATGTCTTAAAAACTCAATTTTCCTGTCAAAAATTCTGAAAAATGTATTGTAAAAAAAACTCATATTCCCAGTTCCAAAATACAATGCTTCTAAAACTTTTTCGACACTATTCTCATTACGTATAAGTTTCAAGTTTCGTCCACGCGGGCCCTAGGAGACGCACTTAGACGACAAAAGAATACAATATTTCTATTCATATCCCGGGGGAGCGCCACGCCACGGGGCTCGGACACAAGTGGCCGGCCCTTTGTCGTGACGTAACCTTAGTGTGTTCTATAAAAACGTTTCGTTTAACTTTCGCTTGGGGATGAGAGACTGAAATGTAAATGGGTAATATATTTTGGCACTGCCTTTTATTAGGTACTTCTTTTACATACATCACATCTTTTATATACACTACCAGTATAACGTGGCCTCGCTTTGTATGGATTTCCCGTACAATGAGAGATATAATATAAACCGTATAAACTGGATTTGTATAGCTTGATTGGTGGCCATACGTACCCATAGCAACATCCACACTATTCAACAAGAAGAAAATGTCACTTAGGCTTCGCTTTTTTTTTGATATTATCATGTAGAATGTATAGTCTAACTTCTCTGTATTTCTTGTTTCAGGTAATATTCAGATTTTACAAACTGCAATGCTGGTGTGTAACAGTAAGTTAAAAGATCTAAACCCCTATGTTCTCTTAACGGTTTAAGTGATTATAATTATAATTACATAGATTGTTAGCAGGTATTTGTGACCACGCATGTTGTGCAAAAGATCCATAACCAAGAATACCCACTCCAACATGCGAAAACAAAAACGATAATCTCAAAAAACAGATGGCGCTGTCCTTAAACTGTTAAGAATTAATAAACGATACGCTCGCTAAAGGTGCACCCATTGACCGTCCCACAAACACCACCCTGTATAATATAATATCCCACGTATTTTACGATACGACCCGGATGATAATAATGGCGCATGATTGATGGAGGCACGTCGCGGGACTTTGATCAATTATCATTATTTTTTCGCCACAGATTGATGATGGTAGCTAAATTAAATTATTTGAGAAGTTTGTATAAGCATCGACGAATATAATTATAATAAGGTGAGTTTTTAATAGGACGCTAGGAAGAAAATCGATAAAACATTGTTAATTTTTTATGAGAGACAAACTAAAAAATGAA
Organism: Cerastis rubricosa; assembly: GCA_949152445.1. NCBI lineage: Eukaryota > Metazoa > Arthropoda > Insecta > Lepidoptera > Noctuidae > Cerastis > Cerastis rubricosa. The sequence continues at coordinate 501,169 of OX424547.1, forward strand.
TTGGTTCAGTTGACAATTTCTCAGTTATGTTTTTCATCCTGCGGTTTAACTCAGACCAAAACTCAGTTTGCCATAGGAAGGATGGCAATAGGTCAGTGTTGTAAAAGGTTTTCATTAAAAAAGATAATTGATAATCGGTGTCGGTTCTGAAACGACACCATAAAACGTCGAAAGTCGCTTTATATTTAAAATAATACCTCTCCGTTGACATGGCAGACAATGAATTTTTAATACCCTTTGAGATTTCTGTAGCAAAAGAAATGTAAAACCAATTTTCTGCCTTTCGCAAACAATTCTTTAAGGTCTACTAAAAAGTGTACCTTCATAATAAATATAAAGGAGAATGAGTGCTTTTGTATAATAAATAACAAACAAAGTACACGACAACAATATCACAGAGTAAATAAGTGAAAACAAACAGTATTCCAATTAAGGGCAGAACATACAGTCGACGCGAACTAGTTTTGTTAACGTCTAAAGTCCAATTTAAAGTTCTACGCTTACAATTGCACACGACGTCTCTTGTAATGTGAAGACACTTTATTAACAAGTCGAACTGTGTTTATTGTGGCTATTCATTGTTTACTAAAGTAACACAAAGACATTCTTAATTAGGTACTCATCACATGTCGACTATTTTGAAGAAGAATAAGACATGGAAGCAGAAGACATGCTGCACCGACCCCAAATAAATTGGTTTAAGAACATGAAAACAATGATGTCCAGTAATTTAGCTACAAAAAGCTATGTTCTCATAGTTTCATAAACTATCAAATAACCAATGTCAAAAGTTATTTACACAAAGCACACAGATATTTTTCAACAAAAATTATACGAAAAATCAGAACTGAAATCAAAACAAAGGCCATAAAACGCGAAAAACAAAATACAGTAATAAAACGAATCCATGTGAATAATCCTTTGAAATATTTGTCGTCGTATTGTGGAGATGTCCCTTCACTAGCGCGTGACTAGACTTCCAAGATGGCTGCCGCAAATACGCGGGAAAACTTATTTTTTCTGAAAAGCCGTAATTTTTTGAGTCCTCCTATTTGAAACTTAATCTGGGTGCTATGGCGGAAAGTTTTATATTCTTAAAGATATTATGAAGCAGAGCAGAATTTTGTAGAACAGATTTGCTTAAATCTTTTCTTTATCCAGATTTTGAGCTAAACTATAGAGGAATTCCTCACAATCTTCTTTAAAATTGAATGTTCAAGAAAATCTTGAATAGGATTCTTAATTTTCCCCTTTTAATGAAAGTAAACAGACTGGGAAATCTTCAAGCGAGGAAGGATTATCGGATCATAAACAAAGACTAGGTTATTGAATTGTGGAAGTGACTGCGGTAGTACTGGAGCTACCGCTAGAACCTTGATCCTTAGTGGAATATATAATTTTATAACAATCTAGGCACTTCCATTTATATTTTTGTCTCTACACTTTTTTAAAGTAATAACACAGAACCACGAAAAATCATTAGCTCGTAAAAAAATCCACTAACAGGCATGAAATTGTACCTCCCTGCCGACCCTTGTAAAAAATAAAAAAAACAGCCGGTGTGACCATTTTCCACCACCGCCGCCGGCAAAAAGGGTTGCCAGCTCATCGACCGAACACAACAGTAGATATTTTCTTTTCATCTATTTCGTTTAAAAAAACTGACAAGTAGAATAAAAAGGCTTCAATTATAAAATGGCGCCGCTGGGAACGAATTTGTGGACGAAATAAAACAGAATAACAGCCTCTAGGATGGTGAGCGGAGCCTTTTATGTCGCCGACGTTTAACACCGACTAATTCTTGTTATACCTACGAATAATTTTCTAGCTCCATCTATTGGGTCGCCATTCGTCAGGCAGCTGAGAATCTCCTGGCTTTCGTTGAATTATTAACATCAAAATATGGTTTGTTTGAAATTAAATTGAGCAATACTATAAAACGGTGACAACATTTGATGTTTGTCATTGGATAGTCTTGTAATTTATCGTAATTTTTATGTTCAAACTAGCTGTACCGTATATGCATTGCAATGCATTTTTTCCTACCCTACCCTACCCTACTTACCTTTTAAACCTACCTTGCGCTTGTACAAAGATTTCAAAACCAAAATTATCGAAGTCCATTTTTTTCATAGTTTTTCCATAGTTGCATTAATAATATTTTTTATTTGCGTATTATTAGCCCTAAAGCAATCAGTATCGTGAGTAGTGCCTAAGTTTAAAATAATGCCTATGACTTCAATTGCACCCTGTGTAGATAGACAGATTAAACAAACTTAATAAAACTCAAAATTATTTACAAGTTCCTTTCAACACAACATTATACATAATCAAAATTATGTAAAATCTTGTATACAACTAAACGAGGCAAAAATCTCCATAGTGACTTACTACCCAGATATAACTTTAATAAAAATAAGCCGAGACTAAGAAGATGATGTTCCCTCATAATTTTATCTAACCCTCGAGAAAGCCAAGAGCTAACACACTAGACTTAATAAAAGGGACAAGAAACACCCATCTTGTTATACAACGTATACATGGTACACTGTATATTATATAAACAAGTGCCACGAATACATTTAGCATAAATATGGAAGTTTCAGTCTTCGCCATGCGGCATGGTCGCCCTACGCAAACACGCCCCTTTCATTATTCATGCATTTTCATGGAAATTTACTATAAAGGAAGGAAGATTCCTTTCAGAGAGCGTTTTGCTTAAACTGATATGAAATAAAATGTTTTATAAAGCCTTAAGATCTTGTGAAAAAGACAGTTTTTATATAACCGTAATTGCTTGTTGTAATCACTGCCTCTTTTCGAGAACATTTTGGAGTGTGATGAAATAACAACAATATAACAAGAATGAACAGGGATGATGTAGTTGTTGAAAGAAAAAAAATAGACAGCTTTGTATTCTCGTGATACAAAACTTAACCTTATAGCTCGGTATTTTTATGAATATTACCAGTTTACTTCGTTTGCTTATTTTACTTTGTAACATCTGAAAAATCAATATAATCACCAGTGGCAACACCCAGACAAAGATACAAAAACAAGTCAATTTATCTTTTTCCAAAGTTTATTCTTCAAACAGAACATGTTATGACAACATTACAAACTTTATCTTTTATATTCTCCAATCAGTACGAATATGATCAAAGAAGGTTATAAGTACTAACAAGTAGACAACAACTCGATGTAAGTTGACAACTCCGAAGCGGTTACCTCGCGCGATAACTTTTAATTGCGTTCGGTTTCGCTTGTAATCGTTTACTAAGTGATAACAGAGGTGCCGCGGTAATAGGGAACTAAATTTAAAGGGGTGTGTTTGCATAATCATGTGTGAAAGTAGATATAAATCCAGATAGTTTGAACACTCTCTAGAAGTTTGTTTTAAATCAGGGAACACCGATCCTAAGGCGGAGAAAACAGTGTCAAGCCTTGCATTTACACAACTCACACCTATTTCAAATAAACGATTAAGAGGCACTTTGTCAACGCCAAAGAGTCGGTTATTCAGGCACTTATAAAGACTTTTGGATAGTCGAACAACAATAAAGATTCCAAAGCGTAGATCTATACTATACTACGAGAATAATTAGCAAAGAATTCCATGGGAACTCTTTTACTTCGAAATATTGTTCTATTGTATTTTTAATTGTGAGGAATAGCGTAAACAAACGGAGTAGGTTTGAGCGAAACCTAATACTGAAAAAAAAAAAGTTTAAAATCAAATTGAATCTCTTTACTTCCTTTTATAAAAAATCTTCGGCTATGTCGGTTTTCTAAAAGCATGCTTTTGAACTAAACATTAGTTTCAATTGCAGCGCTTCCAGGAAATATGTACGCTGTAGCTTTTCCGAGTCTTTAACAACTGAAGAGCTTTAAGTTAAGACATGGAAAATACAGCGTTCCGTTTTTCACAAAACGATTTCTTCTTTGTTCTTCAGAATATTGTCAAATCAAAAGCTTTTATCTTTATGATTCTTTGATTTTAATGCTCCAGATAGTATCAAATTCTTCTCTTTAAAACTTTGTATTCCTATACAAAGTTATAGTTATATCTGATACTAGAGTAGAACGAGACACAATGCATATTGCATCGCTGCTAACAGCTGCACAGGAGAGGTTCGACAATCTTCTCAATAACTTAGCTATACAAACGCAATAACTCCAGTAATTGGCTCGCAAACTGCAGACATTACCAGTCTACATCATCCCCACAATATCTGGATATTGGCAATATTTCAGCCACCGTTGTCTGAGCTATGACTGCCCGCCGAGGGGACCGAAACGGCCAGGTATTGTGCGGTGGCCGTAAATCTGACGTCACAGCTCCGGCGAGACGAACGTGATAAATTGTTGAGGGTTTTCGGGATTTTTAAGTGAGGAAATCATCTTGTATGGGTGTAACATGATTTATTTTGTTTATTGGTGTAATAAAAGTTGGTACTAAATAGTTGTAAATGGGATTTAATGTCGTCTCGATATACAAACCTCGCATGTACTATGAAATAATTGTGCTGGTATACATAAATCATTATTTTATATTATTGATTATTAGTTTATTGACATAATGTATTTGACTATTATTTTAATGACAAAATGTACCTATCCGATTATTATTTTTTGGCATAATGTATTTAGTTCTAATTTATATTAAATAACGTATTTGATTCTGATTTTATTGACATAATGTTATTAATTATTATTGTATTCGACTCGATATTTTTATTTTATTATTTGTGACATTTTAAACGAATTGAATAATATCTAATTGTTATGAATGAATGAATTTATTTTTTACTATTGGATTTTTGAATGCTACTATTATACTTTATGAAATTGTTGTGCTCGACAGGGTCCATGTGAACTTAATTATTATATAAGATCTTGTAAAACACATGTGAAATGCAATAAATGATTGAATTGAATTGAATTGAATCATTTATTACAGTGTCATTCTAACTTGTTTTATAATGCCAATCCAAATGAATTACGAGGAATTAGAGGATTGGCATTGACGAGCAATTTTTTTCTTATTTACTTATAAAATATAATATTTGAATCTTTATTTTAGAAGGAACAAAAAATGTATTGGTACATTATAATTTAAAAGAAATTACAAAGCCCGACTCAAATAACAACAAAAAGTAGTGGGTTAAGCCTCAAGAGTGGTGGTCTACTTAAACAAATTACTTTCAGAATATAATAAGAATTTTTGTTCAAACTTACCTAAGAAAAGTTTTCAAGAAGTCCTTCAAGTATGAAATTATAATACTCAACAAATAATACGAAAATAAGGTCCAAGAGATTAGGAAAAATTGTGCTTTTGTTGGAGTTTATTTTGATATCTACTCTTAAGGTTAGGTCCAATCCAACCGGACTAATTCCGGACGTGATTCGGACATGGTCACATTGGTCACCTCTATAAAAATTCATACTGAAGTGTCTGTCTATGTCCGATGTCCTCAGCTGGTCCAACATTTATTCCGGACCAGTTTGACCAGTACTTTAGTCAACACATTATACCTAACATCAGGCTTGTAATCCCGAAAGGGTTAAGCAGAAGTGTAACTATTAGTATACCCACATTTCGCCAGTTTTGTTTAAGTCTCATGTAATAGGGAGCGAGCCTATTGCCATCAATCATCTATTATCATTATCATCAATGGTCACCTGTATACAAATTCACACGAATGAAATATCTGTCTCGGCTGTTCCAAAATGTATCCGTACTACTGGTACTTTAATTACCGTTCCTCCTAAAACACAGAGGACAATTAATTCATCATAATTATGTCTTGGTAAGTCTGAATGAGAAAACTACTTAAATGCTTGCAATAACTATTTCTCTACCTCGGGAACTCAGAAAACCATTTATAGATATAAAATAATTCGTGTAAAATGCGCTGGAAGCTAGAAGACACTTTTACCGCCAATAAACAAGTCTTACACGCGGAACTTTACGGCTTTTCACGAATTTAAAACTTAACTGTAAATGCTGTTTATGTGATATGTAGTTTATCTGCTAGACTGTGTTTTATACAAGGTGCTGTTTTGCATCCTCGTCAAAATTCAGGAGGTTATCACAAAATACATAAATAACCCATGAAAATTACGGTACCTCGTTAGTTATTAATTAGCGCTGCCTTTTCACCCTTAATGTGGTTTAGGGAACAAGAAATTATCATGTGAATAAACGTTTCAGTTTGTTTGTGTATGTGAAAGCGTGGTTATGGGGCGAAGATTAGACGGGCCGCGTTTAAAACACGGGTGGTTCACACTTACCGATTTCCTTAAATAAGAAGAAAAGTAATATATTATTTTATACTATTTCGCAGAATATGCAACACCATAAACAAATGAAGGGATTCTATTCGTAAAGGTAAAAGAACATCACAACTAAACTCTCAACAAAGCCGCCAGTATTTTCTCTAAACAGAACAAAGGACATACGTCAATAAATAACAAAAATACTGCAAAAACCTCCCCTCGTGTAAGCTGCTTTGACATCAAAAGAGTATTCTTGAAGCAATTCTTTCGCGTCAGCGCACGGCTGGCTCGCCGGACGTAGCCGAACATTTCCGAGGTTTCCCGAATGCTTTCCAATGAACGGTGTGGAACGAAGACGTGTATATACCGTGTCGGTCCCTTTGCTATGAAATAGTAGCACTTTATTTGCAACTTCAGGAAATATTTAGAATTTTGATGATGTAAGCCAATTAAGAGAGAAGTGGAAGGAATGGGGAAGGTCTTTGCCCAGGAGTGGGGCAGTACGGGTTTACTAAAATAATAAAGCCAATTAGGTATGTTGTCGATTATTAGGCATGCATACTGATCAAGAATTGCCTCGTCCAAATAACTTGGTGTCCAGCTGTAACAAAAGTTTTAAATAACTCCACTTCGGAAACCAAATTGTAACTGGAATCATTGGTATAAGTTTTTTTTGGGGAAATTACGACCGAATAACTTTGAATGTTCTTAGAAACATGGGCAGTGCCCCTTTGATGTGAAGTATTATTATTATGTTTTAAACTACGACCAAATTATGAGATAATCAAAACGATTAAACTTCTAAAAGCTCAACCTAACTCCGAAATTCTGCGAAAATTAGCGAAATTTCAGCCGGATAAAGGACACGGCAAACCGTGTAATGAATGGAATCGAATCGGAATTCCTCAGGTACTTAACGCGCCGCATCATCACGGAGCAGTGGGGCGTGACGAAAGTTATGACGATGTTACTCGACGATTATTATCTCTTTGTAAGCACTAATGAGGCTGTGTGTGAACTAACTAGATTATCGCCTTTTAGAAGTAGACAGAATTTAATTCTTATTTCTTCATTTTCATAAAACCCTACTAGCAGCCCAATTGCATAGTTTCTCTCATATTCCGAGGTTTTTAAAGGAGTAATTGTGTTGTTGAATTGTCAAAATATATGAATATATGTTGTTGAATTGTCAAAACCAGTAAAAATACGACAGTTTAAATTAATGTGCTATACAATCACTTTGCTGTTTTATGATCCTTAAGTAATTTACTTATGAATCATAATACATTCAACTTAAAATTATGAGTTACATACGGGATATGGACCGACCTAAAGCTTATTCTATTTGGTTTTACATTTTCATAATGCCTCTATTGAGGAAGTCCAAAAACTACGAACCGTTACCATTTCTTTTAGATGAATAAACTCAAATCCTACTTCTCAGACAATCAACAGATTTTCCTTATACCACATAAGAAGAGTGACACCCTCCACCCTGCTCGTCAGTAAGTGGCCCATCCTCCATGATCCATGCCCGCTGGTCATCCATCACTTTTAATATAAGCTGTCAGCTTGTCTTACTAATGTTCTACTTCTTCGGTCCCCATTGACTTTGTCACATCAGTGAGGACTATACGACACGACTACGTGACATGCCACTATTTAAGTTGGTTGATATTAGCTATATCCGTATAATAATCTGTTTTATTACGAACCTGTCTTAGTTTCCATTTCCAACAACCTGGTTCTTTATAATGTAACATTTTATTAGTTTCAGATTAGTCAGACCTTATAATATCGTAATTAAACTTAACTTCCATAGTCTGCTAGGTACAGCTTACAACCCTAATCTCTTCGTAGTTAGGCTGAACAGGCTTCTTCTGAGTAGGCTCGCTCCCTCGTCGACTTTGTCTCTGTCATCTCTGACCTAAACTAGAGTCAAGGGCAAACCCATCTCAAAGAAAAATAAAAAAAGCTATTAAGGCAAGGCAATAATAAACTATCCAGCTTTATTCAGTTATTTTATTTATTTCTTGAGCCTATGTTGTCCACTATGTTCCACTCTTCACTTATTCGCATTATCAACTGAAAAATCTCCACATTCTATCTCAATGTACATGTATCTAGCGTTACGTAAAAACAGAAATATCTAATTGCCAGTGCAGAAAGAAGCGTCTAGTTTCCAGCAAACTAGGTTATTATCGAGGTTGCGACTGACAGCTTATCAATATGTCTACCCACCATCCAGACCATGTTCGATCCAAAATATGTTAAATATACATGACACCAGGGCTGCTTCATCGCCAATATAAAAATAAGAAATATTTTCCTCTACTACATAAACACTCAAATAAATATATATCGACAGAACTTTCAACAAGGCAATAACTGATATTTGTCGTGTTTGTTATATTATTTTGTTACTGATACGAAACAATAAGAGCTCCCAATTCACAAATATGATTTGTTCGAGTGTTGACAATATATATTTTCGCGAACATTTTACCTTCAGGACATTTTTCAGGTAATATGGTTAGTGTATTTTTACTTAGTGTCAAACAAATAGACAAGGTTTACCTTTAAAGTAAAAAAATTCGAAACAGAACGTAGCGTTGTAAAAATGTCTGTAACATTCTGCCAGTTAACTATTTACAGTTCAACGAGGGTAAAAACTACGAACGCATTCGCCGCGGAACAGCGTAACAGAGCGAAGGGAGCATAGCAAAAAACTGGTTCGAACCGGTGAAGACTAGTTGCTGCTAGGACAAACCAGTTTGTTAAGCTTTCTTTTTATTGAGGTTTTTACAATTATAAGTTAGATATTCGTTATGTCTTAGGATAAACTATATTATCATTTAAGACATACAAAAATACCTTGATACGTGTAAAAAAAAATTACCCTGTGTTTGCCAGTGTGCAGTCGGGCAAAAGTAGGGTGATGATTAATAATATTTTTATTAATAGGCAGTAATTTACAATCCCACTTCAAAAATATTTGAAGCACAAATCAAGATAATCCAACCTATTTCTCCTCCAGTTCCCAACAAAATGCTTACGAAGCAAAAACTCCTCGTCGTTACTTATGTCTCCCATTAATGGGACCCCTCACGTCACTGAGAATCTGTCACAGTCCATTGCTGGCTCGCTTGGCTTGCGTCTCGACTTTGCCGCAATCTCGCGAGACGTGTACGACTGACAAATTGAATTCTACCCTTTAGGGTTGCCATGAGATAACGCGTGTTCTTTTTTGTGGGGTGAAAAGGTTTAGGTGGTGTGTCGTTTAGAATTTTCTTGGGGTAAGGTTCATTCGAACCGGCTCGGACAAGTTGTAGACCGGCTGCGTGCACCAGACCCTGTCATTTATTTCGATATAGTAAGTATCTGTCAGAGTTGAGTGTCCGGAGATGCATCCGCATCGGGTATGGTTCGACCAAAACTTTATTAGAGAAGAAAAAAAATATGAAACGACATCGACGTCGACTTTTCGGAAAGCTAATTAGGTAACTGTCAGCTGCAGTAACACTCAGATATTGAAAAGTAATTTTACTTGATTTTCCTTCAAAATATTTTTAATGAGCTTTGTTCAGTCGCTTTTATAAAAGCATTTTTGTGTTAAATAAATCATGAAGAATCGTAACTATATATATAACGCTTTGTCTTGTGAGTTCAAAATGTAACGCACAGCATGAAGTTCTGCTCTTCTTGTTTTTAAAAAAAGGCAATAATTCCGTAACGCGTGGTCACCGTACCTCGTTGATTGGTTCGTTGTTCGGGACACGTCGGGACATGTTCGTTGAATCAATCGCGCTCGTCCTGATTGATTGGCCGACGCATTAGCTGGGCTAATATGCCGCCTACAAGCGTTGACTGCCATTTATCAATCAATGCTTGATAAGATTTTATTCTGTGGTGCTGGTGATGGTGTTTAGACAGCTTAACTGTAAAATACAGCTTAGACAAAGTAATAAATCTTCTTCTACTTTAAGCGCCGATGACACTTCTTAGATCAGCTAAGCCTAGCAAGTGGTCAACTTAACCTAAGAAGGTTAGAAGTTAGTACCTAGTAAGTGCCCCCATTAGGACTACAAAAATTCAGTTGTTTCACAGTTAGCATATTCCACTAGGACGGCCATGTTCTGGACAGCATCGGGAACACATAGAATCTCGAAGAGTCTGTTATTTGCGATCATACTTCAATTGATAAGTTGACTTTTGACCAAAGCAGAGATGTATTGTGGTTGCCCTTATTCATGGAAAACGAAAATACAACCTTCTCTTACACAGTTCATCATCATCAGCCTATAATGTTCCCACTGCTGGGACACAGGCCTCCTCTCTATAAGAGGGAGTGGGCTGTAATCCACCACGCGGGCCCAGTGCGGGTTGGTAAAAACATTTATCTAATCGAAAATCCTTTTTCCATTGCAAATGCTGTCACAGAGAAACAGTTGACAAAAGCTAGATTACAAAACATGTCTTATTCCCATGCGTAGATTCTTGATCAAGCATATCTTCCACGATAGAAACCATACATAAATTCACGCTTTTTTTTTGCAATAAGGATAGGCAAAATGCATAACACATAACAAAAAAATGCAAAATACATAACACCAATTACACAATACGCTCTTGACTTTTTTAAAGGAAAATCGCCAAAACGGGCAATGTACAAATACCTATGTCCTTCTAGAGTGAGCGTCTACCTATACCGTTCTTGTAAATTAGGAACCTAATAGTAATAAGAAAGGAAACTACCCCATGTAAATTATTTGAATCTATCGACTTAGTTGTCGTTTAAAAAGACTGCTAAAATCAAGACTTTTGCCATTCAAGTGAATTTAAAGAACCACCTTTGATACGAAAGATTCAAGCCCGAGGCTACAATAACACGTAAAATCAATAACCTAAGCCGGGCGACACCGGGACTCCGGGACTCCGGGACACCGGGACACCGGGACACCGGAATTCCGGGACGCAATTGAGATAAAATAATTCGACGACAATGGAAACGAGCGGGACGTGTGAGCTTAACTCATTAGTGACTTTTTGTCATTCGTGTTTTTTTTCAATTTGTTACATTTTGTAACCTGCTCATTTAGGAGCTATAAAAGAATCAGATTCTTTCACACTTGAGGGACTGAACCTTCATTATGTGACGTAATTTAAGAAAATATCTGAAGTAGAATTAACAAAGGAATAGTTAAAGATTATTCATAGAAAACACCTCTAAGTAGTTGGTCAATAATCAATAATGTAAGATGAACATAATTTAATGGATTAATTCGAGTAACCTTGGCTAAACTTAGAACCTTGTCATATAACAAAACTTTGATCGTTGACGACGCTTACAACAATGGACAAGTTAACAATTTAATGTGACAAAGTTCAAAAGTGATTCACGCTTTCGTGGTGATTTTATTAAATCGTGTGATAGGTGACCTCACTCTCGTAAGTTATACTAAACTTATAACTTTTCCTCGGGGGCTCGTGGTCGCAATCGGGACTGCTAAGCATGGGTTCGATTCCCATGTTGGGCTAAATGTGATTGGTTTTTACCATCTGAAAATTTTGAGTAGCAGACACTCGTCCCGTATTACATGGGACTTTAACATAACTCATAAAATGTGGGTGTACTATTAGGTTCACCTCCGCTTTCCTTTCCGGATTACATGCGTGATGTTGTGTTATAGTAGCAGCTGTAGAAGTAGGTACTCTCAAAACGTCAATACTTAAGTTGCGTGTTTTAAAATAGTTGGCAGTACCTACGCTTTCTAAAAATTATAACGTTTACCTGCGTTGCCAGTCTTTGCAATCGTAGTTGTATAGTCGTTCGGCACATAATTGGTATTTGTAAGCGACTGCGCGCCATGATGAGCTTATGTTTTTCCGCCTATCAATCCTGGTCCATTGCAGTTGGTAGGATTCAATCTGTGATTGAACTGATATAACTGCATCAGATTACTGGAAATTGGGATTGTTTATTTTCTTAGCATAAAATCGATATCAATAGACTCGGACGTGGTACTTACAGAGCATGATAATAATACGAGTAGGTACCTACTCCCTGTAAACGAATAAAAATCCATATCTACGTCACGTGTGTTCTATCCACTTGTGATAATTCCCTCCAATTACTGTTGTAATAAGTAACTTAATTACGTCTCTTTTGGTTCTACCAAATACTACCAAAAATAACCAGATTACTTATTCATAGCCGCCATATTGCTACTTGAATACGTACCTAATTACCTACTCCCTGTAAACGAATAAAAATCCATATCTACGTCACGTGTGTTCTATCCACTTGTGATAATTCCCTCCAATTACTGTTGTAATAAGTAACTTAATTACGTCTCTTTTGGTTCTACCAAATACTACCAAAAATAACCAGATTACTTATTCATAGCCGCCATATTGCTACTTGAATACGTACCTAATACTTACGTATTATCCATTACCCATTTGTACGAGGACCAATAATTACGATTTATCCGCAATAATTAATCATTTCTGGCATATTTGTGATAGTAATAGCAAATTGTAATTGAAACAGATTGATATTCTGTTAGTCGCTGTTAGATTCGGGAAATTTAATCTGAATCAGACGTTTGTAAACGAACTGTTTTCAATTCAACAATTCATGGATCGATTATTTCAACTAGAACTATTTATTTTAACTTGGTTAATTTACTGTTAAAACCAACAACAGTTTGTGGATAATTCAGTCTGAATTCTAACTAAAACTGAACTTTAATTTCGAAACAGTAAATAAAGCAACGTATTTCCAAAGTTCATTATAATGAAAACCTTTTCGAGAGCCCGAAGCCGACCACAGCCGACCAACCAGGCAAACAAGTTACATTTTACGACCCTGTAATTTACTGTCCCTAATATTCTCTTTGCGAATATCCCATAGAGTGATGATCAAAGAAAAAAGCTGAAAAAAACCTAACAATATTTTTCTAAAGGCAAATAAAAATGCTATGAATTCGTAAACGACACACAAATTGTATTTTATTTATAAAGTAAAAAAGTACAATGGCGGCCGAAAAACGGGACACAGAAATAATCCGAAAGAAGTCCCATGAATAATGAAACGGTGTTCAGGGAACCTCTGACGTCACGCCGGTGCTGCCAGCCTGGATATGACAGTGTGGCCACAATTTACGTTTTTTTTATACAAATACTTCTATGTCTGCCTTAGGGCTTACCATTGGATAGTGTCACTTAAACTTGAATGTCTTTCTTTCTGTCTGCCTCATTACTCATTCATTAGGTATGTCACATTAGTAAGAACAACAGTAAGCACTGTTGTCGCCGTTCGTCCATGATTTAAACATGTTGCCACCTTATCAACACTAACTCGTTCGCTTGACTGGCTGCTTTGTGGTCAGGAAAAATTGTATGAGGTTTTTCTATGTCTCAGTAGCAGCCTGAAGTCTGCAGTGTTGGCGGGTTCGATGGCAATAGTCTTGCCGCCCATTATATAGGACTTATACATAACTGTTGAAATCTGGATGTACCTACTATTGATAGACTTCTACCCAACAAGAATACAAGAGTTCCGCTCGCCAGTCTGCAGGGACTGGTCCTTAAAATAATATTTCATGTAGATTCCGATAAATAGTCAAATCCAGATTGCTACATGTTCTACGATTCCACTCTCTGTGAAACACGTGAGACAGAATGTAGCCCCCGGGCTCAAGGGAGAGGAAATCCCAGGCTTTAGCGGCCAGTGGCCTGGCCAGCGGCGGCGAGCGCGCTGGTTTGGCGGGGGCTTTATGTAGCTGGAGGTAAACAATAGCTATGCAGGTTTATGCAATTAGATTTCATTTACGCAAATGCAGGAATGCTTTTTCTGGAAAGCCGTGCAGATTTATTGTTGGGCCTTATTTTCGCAATTAATGCTTTTATTAAGAACTAGTTTCTGTGCCCGGCTTCGCTCGTGTGGTACCTGGATAAATAGTAGCCTATGTCCATCTGGAATAATGTACCGTCCAAATGGTGAAAGAATAGGTGCCTTGCTTTTGAAAATTACCCTCCGCATTCATACAAACTCACAAAATTCACACTCTCCTTTGCAATTTTAAAATATTGATAAGCATTACTTTTAGGTGTTGCATAATGTAAGTCAAAACCGGTACAAGACTCGAAGAAAGGTAAGCTATGATAATTCAATGAAAAATAACTAAGGTTTTCAGAAAAGCATAATTCTCATAAACTGCTAAGAAAGGTTATTCAGAATTTTAAAACAAGAAAAGGTACATCCAACATTCACACAAAGCATTTTTCATGTTCAACAGAATACTATTCAGACGTTACTTTATCGAGTTCTACAACCCCGGTGTAAATCGTAGCGTCCCCGGATGATTCAAACCTTTCCAACCTTTAAATTTCCGAGGTCTTCCGAGAGCTTCCGAGAGCTTCCGAGAGCTTCCGAGAGCTTCCGAGAGCTTGCTATGATGCCCGATTTTTCGATCTCAATTTAAAATGGTTTATTATTGTTAACTGAGGTTAACGTTGGCTGAGGTAGGCTGTAGCCTGTTTAATCATTGTTATTGAATTATAATTACCTACTGTGTTTTCGGTCGAACGGGGGTCAATGTTTGAGCTATTCCATGGAAATATTTATTTTTCGTGTGGTGTTGTATATTACGTTGCCGGGGCGTTTCGTGGAAACAAAATGTTATTACAATCAATTATTGGCTGTATCATATATCCTACTTATATCAAAGGTACACCACCTCTTGTGGTTCAAGGAACTAAAACATGATATTTGTTTAAATAGTGACATTAGTGATATTCTTTCGTGTAGTTAATGCCTAACATAGTGTCAGTTTTTATGTCGCCCATGGGCCTTTGACCTGGCCTTAAATGCCGTCGAAAAATATCTCTCAGATATGCTTATTTTCTCACGATGTTAACCTTCACCGAATCAAGTGATCATTACGCACATGAATCCGAAAATCAAAGGTCTTGGGTTTGAACTGGAGACATAAATCTTCGAAGTCCGACGGTCACACCACTAGGCTATAGCTGCTTATGTTATGACTAGCTGTCCGACGCAACTTCGTTGTCACATTTTCGCCGTTTTCGCAACATTTTTCATTGCTGCTCCACTCCTATTGGTCGTAGCATAATGATAAATAGCCTATAGCCTTCCTTGATAAATGGGCTATATAACACTGAAAGATTTTTTCTAATCGGACCAGTACTTTCGAAGCCTATTCAATGCAAACAAACAAACAATCAAATCTTTCCTCTTTATAATATTAGTTTAGATGATATTGATGCGATTTGAATATTGTTGCTTCTGCTTCTATTTACTTACACTAAACCTCTAATTTTAGGAAAACGATAGCTATAAACAAATGCACTCCAGAAGCACATAAAAACAAAAAACTGTAATCAAACGAAAAGCAAAATATAAACCTACAAACGTTCAATGTTTACAAATCGCAAACATTTCACGGGGCAGCTAATCCGGGCTTGCTTAAAGCTATTGCCAGCAATTGCCAGCGATTGCCATCGATTGCAAGTGCCCGTGGCAATTCAGTGCCGAGCCCTCGATTAATTGGCGTCGTAATAATCTGTCCATTGCCGCCGAAAGCAGATATTCGTGATATAAATGGGATATTCGACGATTCGGATTTAAAATCCATCGGAGCGCTCTCGCATACAAATTATTTTGCACTGCAGTGTACAGTACATGTATCGTGAGTTCATTTGTCACTATTGTCGAGATGTGGAACAGTGTAAGGTTCAGAGAAAAGAGTATTGTTTTATTTTGTTGCCTGAAAATGTTACTTGTGACATTTCATTTTATATTTATGTTTTAAATATGAAGTGGATCAGGCAACACATTTTTAATACAATTTAGCTTGAAAATAAGTAAACGTTTGATTACTTTTAAACCTGGAAGGAGGACGCGCGGTGAGAGAGAAATGGAAAGAGCCTGATGCAAGAGCAGGCTAGACAAAATAAAAATAAGCCACCTCATTAACTTTTTTCATTTATAAGCGAGTATTATTGCGAAGCAAGGGTCAAAGGATGGAAAGGTAATTTGTCCGATTATCTTATAGATAGGTTTCTTGTCTTATTTAGGTCATCATCATCATCATTTCAGCCGAAAGACGTCCACTGCTGGACATAGGCCTCCCCCAAAGCCACATTAACATAAGGGGGGTTTTGCCATAATCGCCACGCTTGGCATACGGGTTGGCGATCGCAGTACGGTTGTTACAAAAGCAAAGAGAACGCTGCTACCCATTCTCTAGCAAGTCCCTTAGTCGCCTCTTACGACACCCACGGGAAGATATGGGATGGTGCCATTCTTTACGTCCGACGCCATTCAGAACAGAACTTATTTATGTACCACGTCAATATCGATCCTGAATTTAATAACTTACCTTACCTCAGACTACACATATTGTAGAAACGAAATGATTATAAAACTTCACTATCAATCATGCCACTAAAATCTGCAAAACATTTATCCGAAAATATTTTAAAAGCCATCCTCCTGAACGAAGCCGCGGAATAATTGTAGTAGTATAAATAATAAATAGTCCGCATTTGTCGCGCGGCCAGTCGTCATAAATAAAACCTTAGCCGGGATCGAACTGCCATCCCATGCGATATACGTGTACGTGTCATTCGTTATGTCATTTAATTCACTTTTTCAAATAAACTTGTTGTGGTAAACGGGGAATGATTTTTGGTTTTGCCACGATGGATGGATTTCCGTAGAGTGCCGGCTTTGGAGCTATTTTACATAAGGTCACGCTTGTTATCCCCAAATAGTTAGGGAAGGAAGAGGTGTACCCTAATGAACACCCACATTTATGTTTAAGTCCCATGTAATAGGGGGCGAGTCTATTGCCATCAAGCGGGCACAGGTCCTGACTTTGTGGCTGCTACTGAGAAATACCTGATGGACAAAACCAATCATTTTTTGCCGTCTCTAAGAATCAAACCCAGGGCCTCATGCTCAGCACTCGCGCTTGCGATACCTACACCAACGAAACATAAAAAAAACCGGCCAGGTGCGAGTCGGACTCGCGCACGAAGGGTTCCGTACCATTATTTATAAAAACGAGAAAAAAAAACATTTTTGTATGGGAGCCCCCCTTAAATATTTTTTTTCTGTTTTTAGTATTTGTTGTTAGAGCGTCAACAGAAATACATAATCTGTAGAAATTTCAACTGGCTAACTATCACGGTTCATGAGATACAGCCTGGTGACAGACGGACGGACGGACGGACACCGAAGTCTCAGTAATAGGGTCCCGTTTGACCCTTTGGGTACGGAACCCTAAGAAAACGGGCTCAATACAATAGTCGCGTGAAAAAAAATAACACTGGCCAATTTAAACGTATCTACCCCGTTTTGGTCCATTCGACCCCAAATTCACCACATGCACACTAAAGAGCTTCCCAAAGTTCTAAAACTTTATCAGTTCTACCAGAATCCTCAACACATGTTATAGTAATAATCGTCACGACGTCGCTTGTCTCGACAGAACATAAATTACCAACACGACGAAATAATATGATTGTGAGACAGCCGCCCTAAGATCAACACTCAAATTATAATCCTTGTTAATCCTGATGAGTACTGACTGGGTATGATAAGCTGTTGGTAGCTTACGTCTGGATGTTTGTAGGTTTGAACATATTTGATGAAATGCTTGTCGTTTTGGTCTGAAGAAATATAAAATGACAAATTCCCACTGACTTCATTGGTGATGTTCTTCGGGAAATTCAGATGCGTAGTACGTAGTATTCACACGCAAACGAAAAAACGTGGACAAACCAAGAACTTTAAGTTAGGATCGTACCCGGTGGCATTTTGTAGTTTCGGTCTACCCCCATTTAACAGGAGTGAGTACTGAGTTTATGTTAGTGTGTTCGTAAGTCTGCATCCACACTGAACGCGCGGTGACTAAAGCCTCTGACGGGCGCGACGGCGGAGGCGTGCGGTGGCCACAATGACTAGTGAGCTGTTGTAGCGTTTATGCGTATTTCAGGTGTTGCAAACCATAGACGAGAATTAAGTATATAAATACTCGAACTAAAATACGAAACTAGAATCGGGCTGTCTAAAAGTTAGACAGCCCGATTCTAAGATGAAAGATGTTGAAAATAAGTCAGTGTGTGCACAAAAAAAATATATGGTGAATTACTTGCCTGCTCCGCAGTGTGGCCATAACGCGCGGATATAAACTTTTGAAAACTACGCGCGCTAAGTCGCTCAAGCCCGTCGCGCGTCGCGCCCGCCTTAGTCATTTCAGTGTGGCCACAAGCGACGGTTTCATATGTTTGATATTTCGCGCACGCCTGCAGTGTGAACGCACACTTAGTATAATCTAACATAAATTACTCACCTTACAATCAATATCTGTTCAAACCTTTAACGCTACGGGGATAACGTTTATGTTAAATAATACTCTAGTATGACTTCAATTACCATAATTTAACACGCCGCCTTCTTCCTCTGACCTCTCTTTATCGGCCATGTTAAAAGGAAACCCGAATTAACATTCACTACTCTAAATATCTTTTTATTTCTTCTGTATTTTTGCATGCAATCGCCGAAATTAGAGATTCTCAGTTCGTAAAAGGGTGTTCGGGGGTTCTCCAATTTTAATGTCGTCTGCAACCCCGTGTTGCACCCCCTTACCCCCTAACTAATTAACTTGTTCGTTACGCTGTCTTTTTTAACACCTACCCCTTTCGCAATCAAATTAAATTAAATGTAGGCCTTTGTTTCTTCGAGGCAATGGGTTTTATATATTCCGAGTTTATTGTTATTATAGGAAACATTTATAGGAAGATAGGATCTCTGTGTAGGCATATGTCTTTTTCATTTTGGCGTTTCCTTGGCTTTTTGCCAAGGCCTGTGCATTCACGTAAAGATAGGGAGATAAGCCTAGACCTACGCTTAATTGCAATTGCGATAATCTGCACCTCATTCTAATGTAACTTTTAAAATCCGTTTTCTCGACAATTTTATAAAACCTAACCTAACCACGATCCGCACTGAGACCGCATGATTGATCAATTGCCCATTCGCTCTAAAGACGGGGCCTGTGTCCCAGCTGTGGGAACATTTTAGGCTGATTACAACTGAGTAGGTACTTATGTATGAATATTGTTGGAAGTTCAAGATTATTATTTGTTTGTTAGATGTTTCGAGAAACGTCTATCACCTAACCCCTGTAGGTAATCTTTAGGTTCACGAAGTTTAAATAAGACCCCATCTATTATGAATATTCTCTCATCTAACAAAAATTTTGATTACTAAAGGGTCAGTACAGAGAAAAATAAACATTTTGTTGATGAAAAAGATTTTCATTTTACCTTAATACCTAATCAAACATAAAGCGAACGTGTTCTTTCTCAATCAAGCAGCCTTACCGAAGAGTTTCATTAACTAAAAGGGCGGCCATCGCTAATTGTAATACGGTGATTAAACCTTAGCGCGAGCTTTTTACAATCTCTCGGTTTTCGGCACTCGGTCAATGAATAGATTTATACAGAAAGATGAATCTGCCCTTGAGTTTCAAATTTCAATATGTGTTTTCACAAATGTTGTAACACATAACATTGTTTCCTGTTCTGGAAGTGATGGACGCTATCAAAAGTGTCCAACTTTTAGCAAAATGCTGGGTATAATCAATTTATATTGCCATCTACAAGCTAAAAAGACGTTTCTCGCTACGACCCCGTTTGTACACAAGAAGATGATACAAAAACAACAAAGGCCAGTCGCAAGCCTAGCGCACTCGCTGTGCGTGCATTTTCAGTCGTTGTTGAGACTTCTGTTCTCATCTATGTAGTGTGTCGGCGACCGTTTCGGCTTAACGTACCAATCACTTGAATTTTAGGGTTAATAGGGCTGTTACTGGTACTGAATATTTGAACCCTTTTGGTGATGAGTTTTGGAATGTTTTAATTAGAAAATAAGTATTGTTTTGTTTGTCTAAAAGGTTGCATTATTAGTTCGTACCGGTTGGACCAAATCGAACTGGTACGGGCAAGATTGAGGACTGGCTGCGGACACTGGACACTGACAGATACTTTAGTATTATGTCTATCACATTACGGCGTCCGGGACTTCATCCACAATTTTTCATCAAATCATTCATTAACTTTTAATTTATTTTACTTTCTTGGCACATTGGCTTTCACGACCAGCAAGGGCGTAACCATTTCTCAGCTAGCAACAACTTGCTAATTCTCAGTCTAATTAAGTATCTAGTTTTCCCATCTCCAGACATCTGATAACTTGCCAGCTAATAAGGTCTCAGTATTCCGTTTATTTTAGTTAATTAGGCAAATGATGTAACCAGCGGCGGGAGGGAGATCCTTTGATGTCACTAGAGGTACCATTTTTACTCAGTAATTCGTGTTTTACCGAAGTTTTCCACTGTGCCAAGTAGGCTTTTTATTTCGTCTTAATATTCTTGTTGTCAAAGGGAATTGTTACGGAGTTGTGTGTGGCAATATTGGCAATTATGTTTCATTTGTGAAGCGGAAAAGAGTTCATTTGTTTTGTTTCTGTATTGGCAATACTCAACGTTGGGTGTTGTTTGAGGTTTGATTTTTGTCATTTAATATGCGACTCCTTATTTTCAAACTTTAAGAATTAATCTTGTAAGTTCTTATGACAATTTTCACCGACACCTGAAAAAAGCACGCTGTTTGATTTTAAAAGCTTAGCTCAACTCTATAAGTTGAAAATCCAACAGTGCAGTCATCTTAGGCAATCGTTTAGGTGTGACTTAGTTTTAGTGAAAACAGGCACAAGACTACTCACGTATTAAGTTAATCTGCCCTACAGGGCAATTGATGCAGATTAACTTAATACGTAATAACCTTGTAAAAACGCACTGAATATTTGCTAGATAGATGAAACTGCCAAATCCGTTCAAATCCAAACGCAAATAAAAATTTCCATTACCATGATTCAATAAAAAAAACCGGCCAAGTGCGAGTCTTACTCGCACACAGGGTTCCATAGCCCCAAACAATATTTTGAACTGTAATTCATTAGATAGTAGTATTAGTTGGTAAACTTCCACTCAACCGCAAAACTAAATTGGTTTTTCATAGTATGTTAATGAAAAACAAAGTTACTGCTGCAGTTTGATGAAAAAGTCCCATATCTCAAAAATTAAACATATCATATTCATATCTTATTGAAACCAATTTTCGTTGATAGTTTTTTTTACGTTCTACAATCTTAAATATTTTCAGAATTTTCGTCCTCTTACTTTAGAAATTAGAGGGGGGGGGACACACATTTTACCACTTTGGAAGTGGCTCTAGCGCAAACTATTCAGTTTAGAAAAAAATGATATTAGAAACCTCAATATCATTTTTAAAGACCTATCCATAGATACCCCACACGTAGGGGTACGATTAAAAAAAAAATTTGGTTTTCAGTTCTATGTATGGGGAACCCCAAATTTTATGTTTTTTTTTCTATTTTTGTGTGAAAATCTGAATGCGGTTCACATAATACATCTACTTACCAAGTTTCAACAGTGTAGTTCTTATAGTTTCGGAAAAAAGTGGCTGTGACATACGGACGGACAGACAGACAGACAGACATGACGAATCTATAAGGGTTCCGTTTTTTGCCATTTGGCTACGGAACCCTAAAAACATAAAAAAAATACAAACCTACCGGTATCACTGTTCGGAAGCGCGTATTTTGCAGCTGTTGCAGTTTCCGCAAGGTTTTTTATCTCGTATAAAATGTTACAACGCCATAGTATTTTTTTATCGGTGCGAAGTTGTAGGACGTCCACCATATACCTTATGCCGTGTGGATTTCAATAAAATCTGTGGTTAAAAGTTTTACTGGATTCTTTCTATAAACATAGATAACTAGGGCAATGAATAGCTTTCTTCTTCTTCTTTAATGGCACCTGATATTAATATGTAAAAAGAAAAAAACTCTCAGTAGTAGCTTCGAGTTTGGAAGTTGGCGGTATAGTAGAGAGATCAGCCCCCGTATTCACAAACGCTTCGATTCGATGTAGATCGACAAGTCACATGTCCATCTCTCTCGCTTTCGTAATGCCATAAAAGTAAAGACATATGACTTGTCGATCGACATCAAATCGAAGCGTTTGTGAATACGGGGCAGGAGCAGGACCAACGGCGAGCTTTCGACTTTAACGAGTAAAGGAAAAAGAGTACCTACACCTGTGCCTGCGCACACACATGTGCACTCCCGCGCTAATACCTTATCTGCTCAAAGATTGATCGCCGTGGCCGAAATCGCTCAGGAGGACTATTATTATCTGTGAGAATTCTTATTTCGAGGACACGTCGGTTTTCTCGCCGTTGCGAAAAGTGGTATTAAAATAAATTGCACAAAGTGAAAGCTTGCCTGAGCTTACCTACGGGGCTTCAACATTTAAGTTGTTACCACAGGTCCACACGACATTGCTCCACAAGCCTCTCTCGTATTGTACTCTGTGACTGTGATAAAACTTTCTTTACTCTGTGCACAGTGGGCACAGTCTATGCATATGCATTGACAAAAAAGACTCTGTCCCCTCTCAATCATAGCAGCCAGCTAGTTAGGTAAAATGGACCCCCCTGTCCAAAAAGTGATCACTAGGCGGTCAGTTGGGGTAAACCCTGCGGTGGTCACTAATGGCAGCCGTTGGTGGGTCAATTAGACCTCGTTACACGAAGATTTTAGGCTTACCGGCTTTGAGCCAGCACTCGTATTTTTTTTTAAACCTGTGACTATGTGGGAAGCTGTGTCAACTGATTTTGGTGCGTGCCAAACGGTTTATTTATATCTGTAGCACCTGGATATCTGGCGATTTAATTACAATAACATGTATTTATTATTTATTTATTTTACAACACTTAGGACACTACTTTAAACGAAATTTAACTGACCAACGTTATTGAAACTGTTTCCGAACGAAATCTTACCTTTTTAGTGCAGCCGTGAGGCACACTTGCTCCTATTTTTTTTTAAATTTTATTATGTTACAATGTGATCCTTATACGTAGTACTAAATAAACACATTTGTCCCTAAGTATATTATTCCCATGTATAGTTTATGTATTACTATGTATATTTTTATTTCAGCGAGCATAACCGGTTTCCCGGTGTCTCAGACAAGCGCCCCGCTCTTACACTTGAGGTCTCTGTTGAAAGGTTCGATGCTTGACTCATACAAATAACTGAGGGCTTGTTAATCAATTGCAACTTATCAGAAGAATAAATATGGCGGCTTGAGATATTTTCAATGTAAAAGCTGTCATATTAGTTTCTCTTGATAAGTCAGCCCTACATAACTTTGTATTAATTGGTTATGAATAAACAAATAATGTTTTTTTTATTTATTAATATAATAATAAATTACTGCGTTTTGTGAGCGGATTTTAATTTAACAACAATAATACAAAAACAATAAATGCATACGTAACACACTAAAATCATTTGATAGCTTCCCATTCCGAAACAAAAAAGAACATTATCAGACCGATATTTTTCTAAAAGATCCTCTTTAAAATCAAGTCCTATTGTTCATTGCACGGTGCGCTTACTAGTCCGAACGCTGGACAAAGTTGTGTCATTACAAACGCGACGATAACGCGTCCCGAGCGTTGCCAACTCGTTAATGATAATGTTATTGTAATGTTACTGACTTCGTGTCTGAGTCTGTGTGTGTTTACTGATAGTTCCGTACGTTAATAATCTATTGAGATATTGATAACATAACGTAACGACTATATTCCCCGGAGGAGTAGACAGGGATGTATGTGTAGTTACTATACCTATAAACGTGGTTAATACTATAACTCGCTGGTTTGTGACTACTATCAGTTATGCTATAAATGTAATTAGAGACTAGATTATTGCCATTAATCGGAAACTATTAATTGAACTCAGGATCTTATACACAGTAGTATCATTAATTTTTTTTCACGGAAACAAGCTAATGAGAAAGTGTTAGAATAAAGGTATGGATTTTTCATGGTGATTTTCGAATATTTTGGATAACTTAAATAGCCTCAGATCTGTCCATTTCGATAGTTGGTAAATTTAAAAAGAGTAGGTGTACTTGCTCTACAAATCGCATACTCAGGTATCTTTAAGCGATTGTCAGAAACATGCCGATGGTTTGTGGTGTTAGTGGATTTTAAAAAGCAAGCCATTCTTGTTGAGTGCACAGCCCCAAAGCACCTTTACCTTAATAAAATTACCAAGATTTTAACGGCAGCGATGGTCATAAAACTGCTTGAAAACTAAACTAAACTGATTGAAGGTGACAATGGCTAACCCATTGTTCAATCACCCTTCACGAAATGTATTTAAATGACGCGGCCGAAGTAAACATCTTGCGGTGCTCATAACACACATAGTGTGTTGGCCTTACTGCTTGGCCACACAGCACACGGTCAGACGCTGACCCCACCAAAGCGGAGACTTAGACTAGAGAGAGGACTTAAATATTCCTAGATGCTTTTTAACTTTTTATATTGTTATACGTTTTGTAGTAAGCAACGACTTATTGTCGGGCTTACGATGTTCTCCTATACTTAAGTGCTAACGCTGTAGAATAAAAATGTTGTAAAACCAAATAATTTTAAAAGAGTAACCATTTAGTTTCTTGCTGGTTCTTGTCCATAGGAAACGACCAACCCGAACCGAGCACCTTTTTGTCGACGTTTTATAAGTACCCATATTGTCCTTTGTGAAATAAAAATATTTTGATTTTGATTGAGGACCTGTGCAATATTCGACCAATCACAGGAGAGACGAGAGACGCGATGTACATTTCAACCAATGTCGGTCGTTCCTCACGTGTGCTCTCTGCTCTGCTCGACTCCACATTGGTGGAGTCCGGGACTCAAGTGATAGACATGATGCGACAGCGACTGCGAAAAAACATCGATGTATGATGATGTTGATGTGATTTTTCAGCATATTTCATGTTTCAGCAAGTAAACAAGTGAAACTCACGTGTGTCGCTTAACGTAAGTCGTATTGCAATTTCGATCGTCCGAGGCCGTGAAAGGGGACCGTGCACAGCCCTCGCTCGCTCCTGGACAAAGTTTCGTTGTTAACTAAAGCTAAACGACCGCCGCATCCAGTTGCTTAGTATAATTAATTTTGTTTTACGTTGTCGAGTCGTTTCGTATCACTGGGGCCTCTTAGTAGGTGAGCTGCTGAAATGTCGATAACGAT
The DNA here is from genome assembly GCA_949152445.1 of Cerastis rubricosa. Taxonomy (NCBI): domain Eukaryota; kingdom Metazoa; phylum Arthropoda; class Insecta; order Lepidoptera; family Noctuidae; genus Cerastis; species Cerastis rubricosa. The sequence goes on from OX424547.1 coordinate 526,679, forward strand.
GCGAACATTTTGTAATATTAATGGCAATAGTTTTAGTTTGTATTTAAATTGTTAATTTGAGCCGAACTATTACAATAATAGTGGCATTATTCTTATGTTGTTAACAATGTAGAAAGAAGTTACATGTGATATACTATTTGACTATGTATGAAGTATAAATAAGACCGCTCCAATTTCGATTATACTCATTTTATGTTTTGTAAAAATTGTTCCAACTTAATCAATCTGTAACGCAAGCCCCAATTTATTAACATTATTTACCTTCGTGTACTACACGATACAAACAAAAAATACAAATATGTACTCGAATATGAATTCATTAAGCTTTTTCCATTCAACATTTTTTATAATCTTGTAAATAGGGACGGGGGAATTGAAAATAAACATTTGTTGAGCTCAGTTACAGAATTGCGACTTCATGTATACCACAGTAATGGTGTCGTGAAACTTTTTACAGCGCCATAAGAAGTAAGTTCGGGGCATAAACTTGTATTATTGTTATTTTATTTTTATTTACTTATGTTTTAACGAGAGAAGAGGTTGTATTTTATCGCAGCATTGCTCTTTGGTGATAGCTGGGAAATTTAAAGAAGCAGGGATGAATCTGATAAGGAACAATATGTTTTTAAACATTTTGCTGTGTTATCCGAATACTGTATGAACACGCATGTCAGTTATAGAGAATACATTTTAAAATAAATAAATTTTACTCTTTTTAATTTGTTATAATTTATGAAAAGCCTTCCTATGCTTTTGCCTTCTTTTTTCTGACGAGCCAACATATCAATTGCAAACTAGTATGTTTTATCTGTAGTATTTTCTATGTTGGTCTATACTGATTTTTTTGTAAGTATGAGTACTTATGCACTTCTTGCCTATTTATAAAGAAATCCCTGTGAGAATCATACCCATGACATCTGCAGCGTTAAAACTAACTTCATTCCGCACACGATTTCAAATCCCAGAGCAAACTGCGAACGAAATATCAAGCCGACACAGTATTCCACTTGGCATCGCGTAACGACCTTAGTGCAACACTATTTGACAGGCCGAGCATCTCATTTACACTGCGCCCAATTTTGTCCAGGAAACGCGCGTCGGAGCGCACTGTGTGTTGACTTTTAAATTGTATACCTTCGTTTGCGTGTGAAGTTACACTTTAGTGGCAGATTTTAGATTGTTGTTTTAGTAATTTTGGTGAAAAACTCATGACTATTGCCCGTGGGAGAAGCCAGACACTACGTAACGCGACCTGCTACGATTCATAAATACGTACCCATTTTGCATTTTCATCATCACCTAAGAAAATGTATTAACTAAGAAATACGTGTTTGTTTTCTCAAATAAACATGTAAACAAAGTGGTAGAAAATATGAGAGAATGTTTCCAAAGTAACGTTTTAATTACCCCAAGTGTTGGCTAGGCCGACATGAAAGACGGCGCGCGGCGGTTCTTACAAAATACATCCTCATTATAATATTCGTACTTACTTATTTCTAACTCAACACATCAGCCTATTTTTACAGAACTCACCCCATTTTCACCACCATTCAATATATACCCTATTTCACATGAAGCAAAGCTGAAATTTCAATGAGATTAGATTTTGAAATGCATGATATTTAATTCATAGAAGTCATATAATAGTATGAGATTGCGTCTCACGTTTGTGTTTACGTAAAATGTGTGTTTTGTTTGAATTAACTATGTTTGATACAAAATGGCGGCGCTATCGAGCTGAAATTGAAGGAAAACAAGAGCTTGGCTCATAAGTTAAATAAATTAAATTTCATGTGCCAGGTATGTTACTGGAGATCCCAGAAAATACTGCAGAAATAGCGAAATAGTTTATAGGTAGGTACTTCCAGGTGGATTTTCGTGATAATGTCTTTCATAAAGAGCTCATTATTTTAATTACCTGTACTCATATATTCATTCATCATTTGATTTGGTAACCACTTCTTTTATTTATTTTTGTCTTTGCCATTATTACATAGTAAGTAAATAAAGATTTGTTCCCATTCCTAGGATCTCGACCATTAAGAACGTCAAAACATTATATTTCCCAAACATACCCCGGGCACTTTGTTTGACACATTAAACAAATCTTTATTTCCATGAACCTTATCAATTCCGCTGTGTACTTGTTCGAAAGCAATTTACTTCAACTTATTCCATATTTACTTATCTTCCGTGATCTACTAGATTCCGGTACTGTGCGATCTCCGACGCCACATTGAATCTCGAAAGAAAATCTGTTTTAGAATACATTGCGGGCTTCCCTCAATAATACAACCAAAGATACGCGTCTAAAATCGCAATGGAAAACAAACTTTGACGGTTTGTGAATTTTCAATATCTTATTAAGTTTCGTTGTACGAATATATTTTGAATTACAGTATGCGAATTGATGTTTTGATAAACATGGTTTAGGTTGACAAACCGTTCCTTGGAGCATTTCGTTTAATGTATTTTCCTTAATACATAGACATTTGGGACTAGTAACATGGCTGCTTTTTTGTTGAGTTCTTTGTCATTTCGTTAAAAGTGTGTTGAGAATATTCCAATAAATTACTTTCGTTTCAGAGTGGCAGACAGTATTTTTTGGGTACTTCTTATCTTATGTTTTTCGTTTAATATAAATGATTATAGAAACATTTTATCAAACAGAAAAAGGTATGAGAATATTCCTTAATGTTAATTTGAAATAAATAATGTTGTTCCTTTTTCCTCTAAAATCTTTATATTGTCTTTTAGAGAAAAGACGTCGTCCAGTAATACCTGTTTACATGGTTAATATTTTATTTGACTATTCTGGACTTAATTACTTCAGTTAATTAATCTACTTATCGTCGATATAACATACAAACCTTTTCAGCTACCTGGTCTTTAAAAAGGACTAATTTAATTAATTGGGTCCCACCGTCTCGTCCTCTCGTAAAAGATACACAGGTCGGGAATGAACCCACAAACGTTTTCAAAGGTAAAATAAAAAAGCCGGTAAATAATTAAAGTTAAACTGTTTCACCTAAGGACTCTTTAGAGATAGGGACGTACTTAACGAAGTTTAAATTGAAAATGAACTCGTAAAAAATACAAGACTGCTGCTATGTAGCGGCCAGAATTATTGCATCTTTTAAAATATTTATTAGCATCATTATCAGCCTTGTTCCCCCAAAATGAGTACTAGTAGGCCTTCTCTCTTTTTTGTCAACCAGTAAGTTTCCCATTTCCGTGCAAAAGACCTCAGGCAGAAATATCGTATTTCATAATATTTCTTCTCCTATTTGTTTGTCCGGAAATCATTATCCTTAGCACGTTTGCCATAAATTTCGGAAACCATAATGTTTTACATAATTATCTTTACTTCTTAAACTCAGAATAGTTTAATAATATCGAATCTCCTAATATTTTATTATATATTTTTTAACTGCTATTTATTAAATAATAGCTTTTAAAATAAAATACTATTAGCATAAATAAACATTCATCATCATCATCATCATTTCAGCCGAAAGACGTCCACTGCTGGACATAGGCCTCCCCCAACGCTGGGAGGCTGTCTTGCTATAATCAAAAATAAATAAACATTAAATAATTTGTATTTAGGACATAAAACTTATCGAAACCGGTTTTAAGTCTTTTGTATCAATTGTAATATTTAAGACAAATGGACTTAGGGCATCTTGTATTTAGGGATTTCAACTTTACGGCATGTGATAAATAATATGTGACATTAAGTTCGGACACGTTATCATTCGGACAAATGATGATTGGGACACAAAAATCTATGGCACATTAGATTATGGATAAAAAAGTAAGGGAACACAATAGAGAACCCTTAAATTTGTAATTTGTAAAAAATTTTTGGTGTTTCATCATTCTCCTGCCCTTATCCTAATTCACTTGGGGTCAGTGCAGCATGTTCTCTTCTTCCATACCCAAATAATATATCTAATCCACATTTTTCATTTTGTCTACAGTAACTGCTCTCCGCGAGCACTGGGACGAGGCAAACGCCCGCGTGCTTCAGCGCAAGGCGCAGCTAGATGCTATGCTGGGTGACTCGCAGCGCTACGAGGCGCGGCGCCGCGACGCCGACGCGTGGCTGTCGCGCATGGAGGCCAGGCTGGCCGCCATGCAGCCGCCTGCGAACACTGCTGATGTGCTGGAGATGCAGCTTAGAGAGCAGAAGGTATGTTGAAAAGAAGTGTACCTATCATAATGTCTGCTAATAAACTGTGCGGACATAATCAAGTCGACAAAAAGAACACTAGCTTCATAAATCTGATTTGTCTGGGTCGTCCTCCCTTTTCAATGGAAAATTGAGGAACTTTACACCCTGTTCCTTAAATTCCTAGCAAAGTAGAAACAGGGAGGTACAGTATTTAAGTAGCACATCGTTATAAATGTCAAATTTAGCTTATGACAGCATGGGGGCAATCAGGCCTCAACTAACATATAAAATTATGAGATTCTCTCACTGAAAATAACATCCGGAAACTCCAGACTAATGCATTGTTTTGTTTGGTATGTAGCAATAAACTCGCCCCCACTTCAAGGAGAAGGTACTTAAGACCATCTCCTTTTCTAAGGTATTTGTTGCGTGACGGGTTCCCATTTAATGATAACAAACTAGTCTACCTTTAGAAGTCAAAACTGCTTAAGAGGCATATTTTCTTGTCACTTATATATCTTCAGAAAACTAATCGCCAATCCCAAACATGTAGACTGTAGACGAAAAGTAATATATATCTATAATAAAATGTTGCTAGAACAGGCCTGCGTGAACCGCGCGACAGACTATAGTTTTGTGTTAGATGTAAGACGTGATCTGAAGAGTAAGTGTGTACTGTCTGCGAGTGTGAGCTGCATGCTAGGATGCTGTAGGGAAAGACTAGGTTGTGGCGTGGATAGTGTCTAATGAGAGGCATAATCATCCTGTAATGTAGCCGTCTGGGACACAGGCCTCCACTCTATAAAAGAGAGTATTCTGTATTCTACCCCGCGGACCCAGTTTGGGTTAGCAGATGTCATATGTCAACGAATTTTTTGTTTTATGAGATGCCAGTTACGTGTCGATGTTGAGAGGGCATCTGACCAATGCCTTAGAATATAAAATACCAATTTCTATTAATTTCGTCAGTTATGTTGATATCTCTTGTAACAGGTTTTGAATGGGTGGTATAACTTGAATGCTTTTGTCAATAACGAACGTTAATGTTGGCTATGTTTATGGGTTTATACATTAATTTGGCATATTTTTTATTTGGTGATCAAAATTTGCTCCAGGTTAACAAAAGGCTAAGCTAAATTAAAACGTTCTCTTAACAAGACGCTACCTACATTTACAAAGGTTTTCATTATATTTCCAAGAATAAAACCGGCTCGATAGAGTCACTCAGACAGGAAATTACTTAACATGTCGTCTACATTCACACATACAGCTCGCAGCTAAACAATAACAGCCGCACGATCTTCAAGGTAAAGCCTTGCTTGATGGGTGACCACCCACTACATACCGAGTGCCTCAGTGCCTAAGAAAGCATGTTAAGCAGTTGGCCCCGGCTATCATTTGTAAATCTTTAACAGTCTTTACAGGTAGTCAGTGGCCCGAAAGTCTGACAACCAGTATTACCAAGGGCCACCGTATTACCCAGTACTAACTAGGTTGTAGAGGTCAGATATGCAGTCGTTCCATGTAAAATACTGGTATTATATATATTCAGCCGCATCCGGAAGAAAGAAAACTGGAAACCGACCCGAATAAAGTTGGGAAAAGGCTAGGCTGATGAATTTCAAATCTGTATTATTATTCTCTCGATATTGTGGTAATCTACCTCTGAAGCTCGTTCGTATGTACTCATGTATGTAACATTTCTTACGACACTCGGAGATACGACGCGACATCTCCTCGCGTTATCTCAGCTCACTGCGCGCAACACCGCATTGTCTGCTATCCGTGACTCCTGTCGGTATTAATATCATCACATCAAATATCGCTGCCGATTACTACATATACAACATGTAACATAATTAACGCACATCCTGAAAGTAGTTTGTTCAAAATCGTTTACTGAATCGATTTCTATCATTTTTAATATAGATTATTTTTTATCCCAAAAATAATTAAAGCTACGTAAATTACTGACACACTACCCATGTACAGTTAAACCAACTAAAATGAACCGTAACTCAAGGCAATAAGACTTTAAAAGTTCAGTTTCATTTGTATTAATACAAATTCCGTCTTTTTAATACAAAATAAAGAAAAATCAACCTAATTTGAAGGATGTTAAAGTCTTTACTGATCAATGTCTATACATGTTTAACTAAAATTTCAGAGTATGTATTATGATTATAATATAATACTGTAATTGGGGTGTTTGAGGGTGTGCGTTTATTACGTTACATGTTGTATATATAATCTGAACTTACTTCCGTACTTCATACTTCATCCTAAAGTTCTAATTTTGTACGAATCCTAAAAAGTCTTGAATTACATAATCGAGGAATTTGCAATTGCCAAATCTGCTTCCACAATTTTTTACGACAATTTAAGGAAGTGATTCATAAAATTTGTGACATCAAAATTTAAAACCATACAGTACAAATGAATGTGTTACTGCTCCGCTTAATTGAGTGGTTACGAAAGATTTAAACCTCAGCAGGACTTGTTTACACATTCTCCAAATACTTGTTACGGGTGTTTGTTATGTATTCTGTGTTTTATATCAAAGTAAAGTTCTCCGCCTTTTAAAAAAAAACCGGCCATGTGAGAGTTGGACTCGCGCACGAAGGGTTCCGTACCATTACTCATAAAAAACGAGCAAAAAAATCACTTTTTTGTATGGGAGCCCCCCTTAAACATTTATTTTATTCTGTTTTTAGTATTTGTTGTTATAGCATCAACAGAAATACATAATCTGTGAAAATTTCAACTGGCTAACTATCACGGTTCATGAGATACAGCCTGGTGACGGACGGACGGACGGACGGACGGACGGACGGACGGACGGACGGACGGACAGACGGACGGACGGACAGCGAAGTCTCAGTAATAGGGTCCCGTTTGACCCTTTGGGTACGGAACCCTAAAAATGGTTATTGTATACAGTATCTACACATATCAAGTATCTGACTTTACGCGACTTTGGCGAATGGGCTGTCGAAAAATTTTCAATTTGGTGAGACTGGTGTCCATCAGCCCCTCAGTTTACGCTAGACTTTTATTTGTTAAAAGAAAAACGAACTAACCGGAAAAGGTGTGTAGCCCTCGGCCAGCAACGGCGGAATAGAATGGGGCAAAATACACAGAAATAAAATTCACATTCGGCCCATTCTTGTCCGTTTTTCCTCATATCACTTTTACAATACTAGACCAAGTTTTTTGCAGTAGTTCACGATGTGAGTCACGAAGGGTGTTAAATTAATATGAAAAAAAACTAAGCTAAACTATTTTTTGAACATGAAATAAAAAAAAACAGTATGTCCGTTTGGGAAAACGGTGGCCACAGGCTACTAATAAATATGAATCAGAAATATGTCCCAGTAATATCGACACGAGGAAAATGACAAGTCGGAAATCCGTTAGTAAATAGAGAAGATATTTTCTTGTTCATCCCGTTCATTCGTCGAGTCGTTCATTCGTTCAATCGTGATCGGATTCTCGACACATGAATCTGTTAATGAAAGCAATTCAAAGTCGCGACACTTTCGTGTAATGTGAAATATGTTAAGCTTTCGATTGCAGACATTTGTGAAGATGATCTTGAATTCTAACGAGCAGTATATATATTCAGATACAGTTTCAGACTTGGCTGGTTATTAGATTTTGATTCACCGTTCTAAGAATATTTTGTACTCGTAGAATGACGCCGCTTTAACACTTATGGTATAAAAAACACCTAAACGAAGCCGAAAGGCACTAGTTCACCCCGTTGTTGCGATATTTTTTGTTCTGGACCGTACTTCTTATATGGATGGTCAAATATTGAAGGTTAAGGTTCACAAAAGATATTTTAAACTAATCTTAATACCTCTATGGTCCCTGTACTATTTAATTCATATATTAGCACAATGTTTTGAGTGTGTTACATTGAGTCCATCGTACACCGTAATATTTCAACAAAAAAAAAAGGATTTTCTGGTAATGTTTGCTTATAATTAAAATTATTATTTTTAATTTGATACACAAGATGCTTGGTTTTCGGCTTCGTAAAGGATCTGTTTAAACCATTTTACAATATATCAACATTTAAAAAACATTCGGTAAATTCCTAATTTACCTATTCTAGCATATACTATAGACATTCGCTGCCACTATTATCACCACCACAACTACTGTTCAATCTCAAAGTGGTTCGTCTGCATGTTTATAGCGCTGTTCATAAAACGAGAAAGACATTCATTATTCCTGTTCCGGCTTACGGAATTAATTTAACAGGAGGTACCTAACACAATCTTCCTTCAACTGAAGATATTTCCATTTCTTGGATGAGCCATGTTTTTATTACAAAACTTTCCTAACACTGTGTAGAGTATAACCCCCTGTCTACCCCTTTTATAAAACTTGCAAGCAATATATTTTTTTCTATAATCGGCAAAAATATAAACGTTGGGGGTTTAGTGCCGACGCCGCCGCCGACGGAAACTTAGTACATTAGCATAATTACCACGACGATACATATGTACAGACGAAATACAAGTCTTTATGTGTTGACTTTGTGTAGGCATACCCACTTGTAACCGAGGAGGTTTGTGTTTCGCTAACTTTGAGGTATAATGTCTTAATTAACATTGGTATAGAGCTGCGGAAACTTGACGACGCTTTTTTCGTGATATTATAAGAAATACTATCGATAGTCGGGAATGTGGGAGTTCCGCTCCTAAAATGCGGCTGGTCTAGTTATCAAGTCTAGTGAAATAGTGGATTGGTAGTCCTCACCGCCCAGCAAATGTGGTGCTTCAGCACAAACCAAGTCCCCTTAGGTTGGAATGTCTTAAATGTTCAAACACTTCCATTTTGAGAATACACGCCACTGATGCCGTTATAGACATAGATCAAACCTATTGAGCATAAATAAATAAGTACTCATGGATTAGAAAAAAAAAAGAGTTAAAGTAGTAAGCCACTTATGAATGCTCTTTTAAGAACCATCATCATCATCATAATCTCACACAAAAACCGAGAAACAAGAGTTATCCAATTTCAAATTAGGTATAAAATAATAACCAAAACGTATTTCAAGATTTACTTTTTAATAAAAGTCAGCCATATTAACCCTTAGAAACCCATCCATATCTCCGACCGCTTGCAGGCGATATTACGTACAAGTAAGTTTAAGTTACTCGTACGAGCGCCATAAATCCCCGTTAATTGGAAGCCGGCCACGGTCGGCCACGGAAAAGCTCTTTAATATTCCACTTTGCATGGGAACGGGACTTCGCGTGTGTTTAACGTGCATCCTGGTACATCTAAGTACTGGGATATTGTTTTAAGCTTATTGAAATTTTAATAATTTTAAAATCAATGGCATGCGTTGGACTCAACCAATTCGAGTATGATTTTCTGTATACTAAAAAGGATCACTTTATTTGTTAAAAAGTCTGATGTCGTTATTATCATCAGTGTTGGTCGTTGGTGATGATGATGGAAATGCTAATTTACCTCTCGATAGATCATCATTCTACTGCCCTTGGGAGGATAACCCTATTTATTTCAGGTGTACGCAGCATGTCTTCTTCTTCTTGCATACTTTTCTAATACTCATCATCTCATCAGACACGGTGTTTCTTGCCATATCATCCTCTACACAGTTCATCCATCGGTTCTTTGGTCCTCCTCTACTCTTATACCCATCCACATTCATACTCAAAACTTTCCTCACGAGATTCTCCTGATTCCTCCACATCACATGCCCGTACCACAACCACCGATTACTACACCACTTTTCAAGTCACCCGTGCCACATTCAGACTTCTCCTCTGGATAGATACCTCAAAATGCACGGGAGACTTGCATTTTACGATTTGCTGTTTAAATGACTGAGTCCAATCAAAATCATGTAAATTATTATAATAGTAAAAGCTTCTTTGTCAGTTAAAGCTATTTTGCCCGAGATACAGACATTTCTTCCACCAAAAGTTCAAAGTACCGACAATTTCTTGGAAAAACATGACGTGACTGTAACCCAACGACTTTGAATAAAATTAATGTTTATATAACTGGAGCAATTTAATTACATTAATTATGCTTATCACAACGCCCGATCTTTATTGCTACAACCAGAGACATTAGTGTGGCTCCACCATCAACTTGCCTTTCATTGAGCGCCATCTATGTACTACTACCCATAACAAGTTCACTGTTAAAACTCCTCAACTCAACCATCAGATGACGCAATTTTCAAAGTATACAATGTATACATGAATTCAATTGCGTGCTCAACCTCTTAAATTTTTACATATTATGTACATTATTTTTCTATTGTATTATTAAATGTTTATATATAATAGTCACTTATAAATATATATGTTTGTTTATAGTCATTCCACGCGGAAGTGCATCAATACAAGCATCAGATCGAGCTGTTCGGACAGCTGACACAGCGACTGATCGCGGTGTATCGCAATGACGACACCACTCGTATCAAACGTTCCACTGAGGCTATCAACCACAGATACAATGAGCTTAATAACAGGTAAGTTTTTTAAATATAAATAAAAATATATTCAAACTAGAAAACTGCTATGGTTAAATTAAAAGCTTGGAAGTTACTACTGACGCCATCTGTCCGCAGTGAGTTGATCTTTTCAAACAACGCCACCTATCGGAGTTGTATCTTAGCTTAAGGCTTAGATGTTTATGTAGGGTTGCACTCCTTTTCCCAATGTCGCTGCGTTCCCTTATGTTGGTTTGCGGAGGCAAGATGGCAATGTTAAAAATATTAATTTCAACCATAACTGCCAAAGTAAATAAATAGTTACAGTGTTTTATTAAGTGAAATTATTCTATGCTACCGACCTAATTTATGTAACTACTGGTACTGTACTGAAACATTTAAATTAACAAAACATTTAATATTCAACAAGGTTCTGTATAAACCAACTCATAAATATTCATCTTAAGGCATTGAATTCATGAATATTTCATTCCTTGACTGTTGATTAAAATAACAGCTGTAATTAAAATAATAACTCTAAAAGTAAACTATGATAACAAAATCATCTGCTTCTATTGAGTTTAGTCGTAACTTACTTTACTCAGAATCAGATGTTAAATTCTGACTGAAACTAAAATGTTAATGTTTGTACAAAAAAAAGCTAAATTAGAGACAGGCCCAAATCACTCAAAGAATATGAAAAAAAAAATGCCATACTTAATAATATCCTTCTTCCACAGTATTGTTGCTCGAGGCAAAGCACTCCATTCAGCGGTTTCATCGCTGCAGAACTTCGACCGGTCGTTGGAGAAGTTTGTCGCGTGGCTGAGCGAGGCGGAGTCGTTGCTGGACGCTGCTGAAAGGGATCCTCATCTGTTAAAGGTGAGCTTAACCTCTCTATCCTTTCGCGCGAACAGTAAAACCCCGCGTGTAGCCCTTCGGGGGCCACTTGATTACGCCATCGCGTGAGTCATCCGATATCGTAAAGATAAACACTTATAACTCGAGTTATATTAGCTCTAATCTTAAACGGTAAACAGTGTCGGGTTCGTGATGAACGGGGCCATTTATTAATAATAAACAACTCTTTTAGAACTACTTGAGAATTATACATATCCCATAGATATGAGAGAGATCGCAGCAAATACGTCTGTTTTCGTTGCTTATTTTTGTTTGGTAAAACTACTCATTCAATTTACACGAAAATTTATATCTAACAACACAAATATACAAGTAATCTAATGACAGTGTTTTTTAGGAGTCCTACATATATTATTCTTATAAGATCCTAACTCAAACTTCTTGTTAGAATCGGCCATTTTAGAATTCCGCTGTTCAAAGCATGAAAATACTTGAAATATCAATAAATATGAATAGATATGCCTCGAATACATGAAATAATGAATTATCACTATTTTTTCTTTGCTACTATTGTTTCCAAGACCATTTTACATGGTTAAAGAGTCAAATTATATTTTTTAATTTCGAATAACAAACTTCACAACAAAGGATTTTTTGTTGGCTCAAATCATAATTTTTTTGTTATTTTTTCAAGCAAATGACTATCTAAAAAGTTGCATTATACACTTATAACATACTATACATTTACTTACCAAAGTTTTACAACGTATATCTCACAAAAACAACACTTTTCCGAACATAATAACACGGGTTGCCATTGACGTTTGACATTCGACATAGACGAGTTTTTTTTTTAAATTTAATAATGTTGTGCCGTTTAGTATTACTAACGATTGGTTTTGTTTGAATCGACTACTAGTTGACCATAGAGGTAAATTTTGACAGAACGATTTAGAAATTTACTTTTTTTAATATTAGCGTTTAAGTTTGCCGGTGCGCCGTTGATCCTCGGCGTACCGAATTCGGTACGGCGAGGATCAGCGGTAACGCCCGCGCGTACCGAATTCGGTACGCGCGGGACGGAAAGGTTAAAATTTTGTACATACAAAAGGTATTAAAATAAAACAATTGTCAGAGCTTGAAATGACACAGAAACTTATCCAGAGAATCTACTAGGTTTAAGAAAGAAGCTAATAAAAACGTGTTATAAGAATCCATAGATACGATAAACACGTAGCTTTGTTGATAGTGTTTGAGTTTGCGACATCTATCGGAAGTTTCGTGAACTAGAAAGAGTTCACGCAACTTTCGTTCTTGTTGTTAATTTTCGCACGCTCCGCAGGAGGGCTTTACAATTTTGGGACCTTGTATTTGGCCCTGAGGAAGGGAGGTGCCGCTGCCGACGTTTGTGGCGCCATCTATGTGAATTTTCTCGTATTACATCGCTTGGCGCTTCACAAGCGTTTTGAATGTTCCTGTTTGCATTTTCTGGAGAATAGATATCGCTGCGAGCGTTTATATTGTTGAATTTGACGAATACGCACTTGTATAGTTTTCTAGGCAAGCTGATCGATGATACATTCAGAATGAGTTATTATGTATTTGCTTTTATTAAGTTTACGCTTATAGAGTCAATTTGGCGATGACACATCGGCCATAAACAAATTACCAAGCAACTAAAAAGCGTTATAAGAGCCATTACGAAAATAATAATTGCTAGTCTTTTTCATTCAGTTTTGAAACCAATCCCAAGCAGCAAGCAACTTTCAAATACAAGCATCACAAAGAATCTTTTATCATCAACCACATTTTACTTATTCAAAGTCACAAAAGCAAACATTCAAGTTTATTTCAAGTAAATTATAACGTAACGCGATCAAGAAACTTGTAGGCAAAGTAATCTAATCTCGGCACAAACGGGGAAGACGCGAATTTAATACAATTCTGTTTCACTGACAACTTTGCCCTTTGCTTTACAATCGCACAGAAATAATGACATTAGCAGCATTTTGAAACATGTTACAAAAACAGTCTTTATACATGTGTAAAGCAGTAGTGCAGGTCCTTCGTTTGTTTAACAAAAAATAATTTAAAGTGGTAAAATAAAGAATTTTATAATATTCTTGAATAGTGTAAACATTTTTATTTAATCAAAACCTAAATGTATTGTAAACCTTATCACAGAATTGAAAAACCACCAAAACCAATTGACTAAGTTTATGGAGTTATGATTTTGTATTAAAACACATAATGGTTGTAATTTACAGACTTCAAAATACCCACTTCTACTTCATTTGTGTTTTCTGTAATTCAACTGTGTAGTACCCACAATTACACAGTTTTTGTTTCTAGTTTTTTGGAACACTTGCACAAAAACCGCCTCCTTTTAAAACTGATTTGTACCCCCATTTCCACAATGTCATAGAACTATTTGTCTTCAATAATTCCCCTGCATAGTGCTGCAAACTCAAGGAATTTGTTGTGACTAAAACTTCCATCAATTCAGGGAAGTTGCTTCAAGAATCCCGTGTGTTCCCGCTACGGGGTTAAAGTGGGGTTGCGGGGTTACGGGGTACCCCACGTGTTTTAATTCACCATACCGCCGTAATGGAAGAGTTTCCTTTGATTACTTAAGCGGTTTGGGGTGAACACGATGTTCATACATATGTTTATTCTGATTGCTCGGCAACTTTAGATTATTTGTATATTTGGAGAAACGTCTCTGTTTTTGTGAAGTCAGCAATACTTTTTTTTAACATTTTCTGCCCTATAAGAAAATAAATAAATTTGTATTTGTTGTATCAGTCGTGAATATGGTACGCGCAAAAAAATACAGTATTTTTTTTCTGAAACTACATTTACGAGTACCGCAATGTATAAAGTCCATCTCAAAGAAATGAATCAATTTTCTCAAAGCTAATACAGACGAGTGTTTACACTTTCCGGTATCCAGATTACGATACAAAATTCTTGTATTAACATAGTTGTTTTGGTAAGCTACGGGTGGTCGTAGAGGTAGCTCGTAGCGCGTAGCAGTTCGCTACGGCGTAGCGGAGATTAGTTTTCCTTTGAGCTTCCTAGTAATTCGTAGCTTCATGCTACGTGGAAATGTTTGAGTTATTTTTTTATTTGTTTAAGAATCAAATCGTAGGAAAGAGAGATAGGCTTGAGACAAAAACATAATTATTTCTTGTGTGGCACTTGGCTTTACATGCCAACGAGAAATATTTATAAATATTTATATTTACCAAACCAGCATTAAAATAATAATGTATTTCTGAAAGGCACCTATAAAATGCTGTAATGAATAAAATTGAAGCAGATTGGTCTAACTTGAATATCACTTGTAAGTGATATGTAGTTTATTCTAACCTGTTATTAAAGTTATAAATTCAGGTCATCATAATTCAAATAACAACATATTGAAGCTGCGATGAGCTTTACGACTGAAATTAAACTGATTATGTACAGTGGAATATGTCTGAATATTTTAATAAACCCGGGATGAATGACAGAAATATTCTAATCTAACTTCTGAGATCAAGACGTAGACGATTTTAGGCTGAAATTCATAGGATTTTTTCATTAAGTTCTGCGAAGAAATAAGATATGTTTGTAAACAAAAAAGTTAACGTTTTTCTTACGTGAAAGTGATACTAAACTTTGAAGTAGTTTAGTATTTACGAGTGCGGGTTCGACAATACACACATTAAGCGCTTAAAACGCTAATCAAGCATACAATACAGTATAAAAAGATGGTATTTTGTCCTGAAAGTTTTCTGATTATTCTCACAATTTATATTCATTAGTGCGGCAATGAAACTCGATCGCAGTTTATCGCGTAGTTTTAAATTGTTCGCAAGTTTATTAACTTTAACTCTCGCACCGCTGAAAGCTTATTACTGTTATACGATATTATTAATATATTGGCAATTATAGAGGAAAAGAGAAGTCTTTGTTGAAAACTGCGTTGTGAACTTTATCAAAATTGCAAATATATTGAAGTTTATTAAAATTGATCTCTTTTGTTATAAATATTGTTTACTTTTCACATAAACTTAAATATTTTTGCTCCAAATGATCGTATCTTATGTTGTAGACCTGATAGCTCGTTACGTGTCGTGTTCGTTCGTTCAAAGAGTAACCTGCTTAGTCATGTATGGTGTGTTTTGAAAATAGTATAATAATAATCATCATCATAATTGTCATTACATACTTCATACATTAATTTACTCGTCATTTTATTAGTCATGATTATCAAAATATGCACAAATATGTTAAACAGTGAATACATCCCATTTTAATGTTATTTGTTATTGTTTTGTTATTATAACTAATTGTATTTCTTCCTGTTTCAGGTAAGTACTATTTATAATCTCCCGAGGGTAAGTCATACTTAAAGATTTATTTCAAGCAACTTATTATCTCTTCGAATGTCCCAAAATGTCAACGATGTGACGTTTTTTGTGACAATTGAAACGAGACGTAGGAGGAACTCTCGAGGAGGTTTTATTAAAGCCTTAAACAAACGACGAGCGATGTACTTCGGCCGAGAGGGCGGCTCCGCTGTTTGATAATCATATTTGTAGGACTGTTCAACAATCTTACCGAATTGTACTTAAATTGTCGTAGGAAATGACGTCTTGGGAATGCGGATTTTATATCGAGTCAATGACGCGTTGTCAGATAATCTGGTTCGGTTTGCATGCATAATAATGGCCTTCTGCACGCAACCGGAAAAGTATTCTAATTTAAACAAAATAAATGTACTTAAAACAACCTTTAAGAATAAAAGGTTTGCAAAATCAAGATGTAACAAAGCATCTTGCGGCTGTGTGTTTTGTTATTTATGCTTAGAGCTCTTCTTGTACACACATTTACCCCACAAATATCGAAATTAATGTAAAATCTGAAAGTTCTGATTAAGGTATGACTACTTTCAGATTTTATTCGATGGTATGTGAAACTCTTTAAAAACACGTTCGCAAAAGACCGGAAAAAGCTATGATGAATAACTCGATAGCACCAAGTAAATGTTTATCAAAATACTCCTATACTTCGCTACGAATACAAATCGTAGCACTCTACGGCGAAGACGGCTACATCTATCGCGCTACGCCGCTACGCCGTAGAGCCCAAACAAACTGAGAATGTCTGAGAAATGGCTGTCCTTATATTTTCGTCTTAGATCAAATAAATAAAGTGGATATGTTGTCTTCGGAGCGCCTTGTGATTTTTGCGGAGTTACGGGACAAATACTAGAAATAGAGAGAATTTGCTATTACGTTATAAATGTAGTTCTTTGTTATTTAAATACTGAGTCATAAAATATACTTGGCTGGTTGACAATTTTGAGCCTATAAGAATAGACAACAAAGGATTTAGCCAAAAATTCTAATTTTGGTGTATTATTTGAACAAAAACATCAATATAGTTCGTGGTATTGCCATTCCTACAAAAGGCGCAATTTATCTCATAATTATTACTTTCGCAGTAACATCTCAGCTCATCTCTTCCAAAGATATTTGTTAGAACAAGTCTCCTTCTCTCATTCCATCCTAGTTCCGTCAGGCTTCAGTCTACGAGTTCCGGTTTTTGTTTCACGTCCGTAAACTGAGACTTATTACTTCAATTATTTTTCAGACCGTTCTCTCTTTTTTAACATTTTCTGTGTTCATCATGCTTTACGAAACGAGGTCAGTGTTTTAGTTACGAAGACTTACTGGAGATACAGACAAGAAACTAGTTTTTATCACCGTAACTTCGCTGTGTCATCATCTTTGCCAAATGTTACTTCGCTTCGTGTATTGGCGATTTCAGATAATGGAACCCTAGATTTTTTGTTTAAAACCTTTAATAAGTAGAATCTTAAGTATGTTTTTGATAGACTCTCATAAGTACGTTCCAGGTGTTCAGACCATATATTCATTATTTAAACATCCTGTTAAAAGTTCCGTGTTACAGAGGATAAGCCTATAGCCACAATACATCATTCACAGAGTTTTTAGATTCACAAAAATGATAAATATAAAACAATACTAACAATATAGGGGTAGTTTCCCAGTCCATTGTGTACCAACACTATTAGGATCGCTTACCATTCACAACGGTCTGTCTGTGTGATCGTTATTAGCCCCTATGTTGGGCTATCTAGACCTAACAGACCTATACAATGAACGATTTGTACTTACTATGTATCTAGCCATAATAATATTGTGCTGATAATGATTATGATTTAATTCATTTAGATAAATCATGGCACCTATTATCTCTACAATATAAATCAAAGAATATCATACATATTTCGTCGTATGAGGTGATGCTCAAAGGTCAGATCATTCGTTCAGATGCATGCAGCGTTACAGGTTTATTTTGAGAATTTACAAACAAGAATACACGTCATAAACAACCTAGGATTCGAACTAATAAAATTACTGTAAGCTAGGCCGTTCTTGCAGTCGTTGTACGTAGGTACTAGTAGAGGCCCGTTAGTGTAACAATCAGTCTCATCATCATCATAATTTCAGCCGAAAGACGTCCACTGCTGTACGTAGGCCTCCCCCAACGCCACATTGACATAAGGGGGGGTTTTGCCATAATCGCCACGCTTGGCAGGCGGGTTGGCAATCGCAGTACGGTTGTTACAAAAGCACAGAGAATGCTGCTGTCCATTCTCTGGCAATCAGTCTTACCGAGGGATTTCGTGATACCTAGGAACTGGGTTGTGGAGGTAGCCAGTCGCTCTATGTATTTTTTTGTATTCAGTTACATTTGGCTTGACTCGTAGTACCCTTACATAATTTTAGCAAAACCCTAATCCTTTTGCCAAACAATTTCCACCAAATACTTTCACATAACAATAATCAAAATCAACGCCATTACCACACGAATACGCTAATATTATAAACTCCAGGGACGATTAAACGCACGCGTTTCCAACCACACCCATATATACATAAAACATAAACAGGCACATAATAAGGCGTCGTACACACGCGCGACAAGTCGTGCGTGTGTCAAATAGCTGACGTTCATGCATAATGCGCATATCACGCGTTAGGCCCGTCGCACAATATTAATATCGGAAGGCGAACACCTGCGATGCATATTGACGTGTGTGATATTGCGTTTTATATTTTGTGCTAGCCTTATTTGTGTTGGGTTGCAATATGTTGGAGAAATTTTATGTATGGGTAAGGTTTTAATTTGAATGTTGTTGGGTCCAGTGGTAGCAAACGCTACTGCAAGTCTAAGGCCCTGGGTTCGATTCCTAGATTGGGTAAAGTGTCACTGCTTACTCGCAATTACTGGAATGAAAATATGTGTGATCTGCGGGTTGCTGGGACCTAAGCCTAAACCTTCTGGGGAACAGGAGTAATGTCATGTAATGTTAAATTTACTTTACAGTTTTTGAGACACACTTCTTAATGACATTAACCCATGGCACAGATATATGTCAGTTGAAATAATTCTACCTTAAATGCATTAAGAAACACAACAGACTTTTAAGTCATAAATGCGAAGATAAAGTAACATAAAAACGCATTCTACTTTCGCTCGGTCCGCTCCATAAGCTCACATTTTTTTATATTTAAACTCTGCATTATCCGGTAATATTATTTTCTCTTGTTTCATACGAAGTCGGACGAACGTCTGAAATTAAAACAAGTATTTGGATGCGGGTAGAGCCTGTAGGGTATGTATGTATGTATGTTCGCTTTATCCTGAATACGCAAATATTTTGGCAAAACGATTGTACGGCACAGAGGGGCGATACTCCAACAATACTAGCTTCGTGTAAACGCGGGTTATATTGTAATGGTTATTCTCGTTTAAAACTTGCAGGCAATGTTTAGGAAATAAGACTCATTCTCATTTGGATTATCAGTTGATATAGTTCTCAACGTAACATTACATCTGTCACACCATCATGAAGGGTCAGGTGAGGTGTAGGTACCTTAGGTACACCGCACACACATCCATTCCACCAGCTATGTTTAAGTTTCCTTACCATAAACTGTGTTCAAATCCAGATTCAAGGCAGCTACTGCAACTAAAATTCCGTAGGGAATGCCCAGTAAAATGGCCCGACTTGGGAATTGAATACAAGATCTCATGTCCGTACCGCTTCCGATCTGTTGACCAACTTGATCGATATAGTTCATTCCCCAATTGTTCGGACCTGGTAGAAAGGCATAATGTTCTATCAAAATCAAGACCTATATTAATATTATGTAGTTACAATATACATAAGAAATAAGAACTCTATATCTCAGGCTTACAACTGACCTAATTCCCAACACAGTTAAAGGCAATATACGAGGACTGGCCGAAGTCGATCGGCCGTAAAACCTCAAATTTCTTTACGACTTCAACTCCCATTTCCGGCGGAAGTTAAAAGAGCTTCAGCCGATAATAGCAGCCCGTTCATCGGGTCAAGTTACCGCCCTTCGACTCAGCACAATTAACACGGCCTTCGGTAAGAACCTTTTAATTATACGCCTTCTTAGGCTGTTAAAAAATCGTTAATTTTAGGAATTAAGGTCTTTTAAGTCACTTTTTTTTCGGAATTCGATAATGAAATAACAGAAGTAGATAAAATTGTTTGTGGGTAATTTTCACGTTATATCATGTCTTAAAAATCTTCATCCTTTGCTTAACATGAGCATTACGGGCAATGATCATAACAATAAAAGATCTTTGCCATAACCAGCAAGCTTAACAAAGGGATCGGTAATGGCAATTTATTTTTATTATAAGACATCCTCTTCAATAGCTCTTCCATCCTCTTAAAAACATCTTTACGTCGAATTTAGGAGGAAGAGAGAATTTGTGCGACTTACTGTCCACTATATTTAATTAATTTTAAGTCGCATTTATAACATGAATGAACAGAGACACAATAAGCAATTATTTGCTAAAAAACTCATTATCAAAATGAAAAAGCCGTAAAATATTTGTCCGTCATTCTCTACAAATAAAACAAACAACAGTCAACAGAGGGTTGAAAACGGACACGGTTAAAATAAAGAAGGTTCACAACAGACGGATTAGCAGCATCAACTGGTCATATAGGGAGAGAGAAACTCGTTAACAGTTGCACTCGAGCTCCTCCTAATCCGTAACATGCCGAGAGTTTTTACTGAAACAGTAGGTTCCTAGTACTTTCAGTAACAGCCATTACTGGTAGAATATCCTTTATAGTTTAAAATAGACCCTGCTGTTTTCAGTTGACTGGAAAATTCATACTTCATTTTCATTTCAAATAACTTACATTATTAATTGCCAAGTTAATGACCCTTTAAAACTGTAACGTAATAAAAAAAAACATACCTAAACGAAATTCCAAAAAAAACAATGTAGACTATAATAACATGCATATTTTTGTGCTGAAATTAAACCTAGGCTATTCGCTCAACCACTTTAGTAAACGAGCCGTCAAATTGACATTACTCAAAGCAATTGTTTTAATACAAAACATAACGCATGCCATTCAGAAATAAAAAAACAATCGTCCACTTTATCACATCCAACATTTTTCCACTGACTAACAAAAAAACCTTGTAAAGGTTTTTTTTTTAACCGCAAACTATAGTCGTCACATCACATGTATCCACAAGTTTTCCGCCACAAGTCGGCGCAAACTTTCCGCACTCGTTGCTCAGAGAAATCCTCCTTTATCTGTGAGATATCGTCAAAGTCTAGGTTTTCTTTTAAACATTCAATAACACTCGAAGTTTTGTTAGTTTTCTGTGGGAGTTTGGAATGGTGCTTTATCAAGAGTCTTGTCATCATCTGCCTAGCCTTTTCCCAAACTATCTTGGGGTCGGCTTCCAGTCTAACCGGATGCAGCTGAGTACCAGTATTTTACATGAAGCGACTGCCTATCTGACCTCCACAACCCAGTAACTGGGTAATACTATATCCCTTGGTAAGACTGGATGTCAGACTTTTAGCTTCTGACTACTCGTAACGACTGTTAAAGATCTACAAATGACAGCCGGGACCAACGGCTTAACGTGTTTCCGAGGCACGGAGGAAACTCAATATGTAATTATGGTCACCCATCCACAGACCAACCTCGGCAAGCACGGCTTAACGTTAAAGATCGACCTGGGCGGCTGTTATTATTTAGCCACAAGCTCCTCCTTTATCAAGAGTCTTGTGATGAAGGAAAATGGCTGTGAGATGATAATCGAGAGACGTATTCATGGTACAAAAAAGAACATAGAACATTATGCGGTTTACAAGAGTGCTTTAAAACCAACCAACAAAAAATGCAGTCGACTTGACTTAACAACATTTGTGCGATGGCCACAGGTAATATTGTATCAACATAATATAGGCCTCCACCATGTGAACCTATAAACGGATATTCAGAAAATGTATATGGCTGTTTAGAATATTACTTACCAACCTACAATGCTTACAACAAGTTTTTAGGGTTCCGTAGCCGAATGGCAAAAAACGGAACCCTTATAGATTCGTCATGTCTGTCTGTCTGTCTGTCTGTCTGTCTGTCTGTCTGTCTGTCTGTCCGTCTGTATGTCACAGCCACTTATTTCCGAAACTATAAGAACTATACTGTTGAAACTTGGTAAGTAGATGTATTCTGTAAACCGCATTAGGATTTTCACACAAAAATAGAAAAAAAACAAAAAATTAAGGGGGTCCCCATACTTAGAACTGAAAACCAAAAAAAAATTTTTCATCAAACCCATACGTGTGGGGTATCTATAGATAGGTCTTCAAAAATGATATTGATGTTTCTAATATCATTTTTTTCTAAACTGAATAATTTGCGCTAGAGCCACTTCCAAAGTGGTAAAATGTGTGTCCCCCCCCCTCTAATTTCTAAAGTAAGAGGAGGAAAATTCTGAAAATATTTAGGATTGTAGAACGTAAAAAAAACTATCAACGAAAATTGGTTTCAATAAGATATGATGTTTAGTTTTTGAGATATGGGACTTTTTCATCAAACTGCAGCAGTAACTTTGTTTTTCATAAACATACTATGAAAAAAACAAATTTAGTTTTGCGGTTGTGTGGAAGTTTACTAACTAATACTACTAACTAATGAATGACAGTTCAAAATATTGTTATTATATTGTTTGGAGCTATGGAACCCTGTGTGCGAGTAAGACTCGCACTTGGCCGGTTTTTTTATTTAATGTTCTAGCAATATTCAAGCAGTTCCGAATAGTGGATCAAAATCTGCCATCCAACTTTTAATCCATTTTCCTTGATGTATGAAATGGTTGCGCAAGACCGTCTTCTGCTATATTATTCCTTAGTCCTATCTCATCTAATATAGTTTCTGTTTATCTCATAGCCTGCTTCGGAAAATCTTATAACACGAGTTACGAAATCGCACAATTACACAACCTAAAAGAACAAAACTTCTTATAGAAAATGAGACACTTTTGTGTAACTATTTAGATGAAAAGAATAGTTATTATTAAAAGCCTCAGTCCAAACCAGTTCCTTCCTATACTCACTTAACTATCCCAGAAAGCAATACAAAAAACTGAAACTACAGCAATTACAAAATGCAAATGTACTTTACATGAAAAGACACAACAAACACAAAATGACCTATTAAAAACTCGTTACGTCACGCTATTGTAATTCCCCATTGTCTCTGGTTGCCATGGCAACGGGGTCCCCTAGACCCCGGGGGTACGGCGGTACCACAAGTATAGCGCTAATGGAAAACTATTTGTACCATTGTCTGCTTTTGTATTAACTGGTACAATACAATACAATAGTAAGAAATATTTTCGGTTCTGTTTCCTGATTTTGGATCACTCGGTTAGTGGTTTAACAAACTGGATGTTTGTTTGTTTATTGAAATTGTTAGAAGCTGTATTATGCACTACCTTATCCCGCGAGCCTCAGCCGCTTGAAAGTTGAAATGAACCCCCGAGAAGGTACTTCCGGAAGTATCAAGTATGCAATGTTCTAACACAGGCCATGATCTATCTGTATTTCATCCAAACCAGTTCAGCCGTTAAGTCATGAAAAGGAAACAGACAGTGACAGCTACTTTCACATTCATAATAGCAGTCATCATCTCGTCATTTGCCTGTCTTTGCCCAACTAGTTCGGGTCGACTTCCAGTGTAACCGGATACAGCTGAATAATATTTTACATGGCGCGACTGCCTGTCTGACCTCCACAACCCATTTGGAACTAGGTAAAACCTCTTGGTAAGACTGCTCGTCTGACTTTCAGGCCACTGACTACCTCTAGAAACTGTCAAACATCTAACGGGTTTAACGTGCTTTCCACCCAGCCGCGGACCAAACTAGGCAACCGCGGCTTACGCTAACGATTGACCTGAGCGGCTGTTCTTATTTTGCTAAGAGTTCCTTCTCTTCAAAATATTGGTATGGCAAACCCAGGTAAACTTAAACAAGCATACGTGGGATATGTCTACATATCTACCTCCTATGCTTTTGTCTCCTACTTTAAAACGACGTCTTCAAAATGAAATGTTACTCAACTGACACGAACATAATTCAGCTCACTAATGAAACTGTCTAAGTGGCAACTTCCACATTTCTTAACAGTGACTTTATTACAAAATAATAAAAGTGTTATTAACAGCACCGCCGTCTTATATTACACAGTTTGTGGCAAACTTAGTTGCACGTTGAAACTCGCCGAGTTGCGCGTCACTCGGTGTTGTCTTCCGACAGAACAGCATAATTATGAATATATTAGCTCTAGTTAATGAGCTAACGGAACCTTCTTTCTTTGCCTATTTACTGTTTCTGTTTTGTCAACAATGAATTACAGGTAGGAGTTGCTTTATGAATTTAAAGTTACAGTTCTGTTGCAAGGTTTGTGAAATGTAAACGTACTGTTGTTACCTTTTCATGATTATTTGATCAAATCAAATCAAAATCATTTATTTCAAGTAGGCCAGTTACAGGCACTGTTGAATAGTCGAATAACAATAAAAATTAAGCTACAGGCCCAGCCACAAGACATAATAACTGTGAAAGTTCTGTAGTTGCCCATTCTAAAGCGTAGATCTTATGGAGAAGATTGAGATTTAAATCAGAATCTTGTTACAAGCATCTTGGTTACATTATTCATGTTGAGATGGTACATTATGTGAGAACGATGTAGCAAGACGTGCACGTAAAGTGTCCATAGTAAAACAAAAAAGACAATTCAAAAATAAAATAATTAGTTCGAAATAAGACGTGGCAGCTAACAGATGACCAGGCACAACTGACACCTCTGATATCTTTACAAGCCAGTGGAATATTGATCCGTATTCTTTCAAGGGGTGCAATTACTTTTCGATAAACATGTTTGAGCTATTCTTACGAAAAAAAAAACTAATAATATTATTGTGATAACTGAATTGAAATATTGATTGACCCTGAGTAAAATTTAAAATTGATGCATATTCAAAAATACTTTCACTCTTTGAAAGGTTGCCTATAAATTTAAGATTATCCTGTAGATATATTCTAACATCACCAACAGATCACTTACATTCTCCTATAACAATCTTGCTAACAACACAACATCTGAACATAATGTCGAACACAAAACTATCAGCGGCGCTAATTGGTGAGATAAACTTCATACGCGTCGATGTATCACGTCTGTCTGTCTGTCTCTCTGTGTGTCGGCTTGTTAGTTGTTACAATTACTGACAAGTTACTAACGTCGATCACGTGTGAGAAGCTGACGATGTTTGGGAGTAGATCTGATAGTTTATGGGTGTGTTTGAGCTTTAACAGTAGGTTAAAACTATTGTTTTAGGAAGGATCAATGATATTTATTTATAAAAGCAAAACTGGTATTTCCAAGTGAATTTCTAAATAGAAGTTTCAAAAATTTGAGTCTTGATTGAAGCTTTTCATAATTTAAAGTAATATATAAATGAAAGTAAAAAACAGTAGTAACATTTTCGTGCATGAAAATTGACAAGTCATCAACAGCACATACCAGACTGGGAAATCAATGATAGAAATAAGCGCAAATTTATATAGTTTTATAAATAAAAACTAATTCATAATCCTATAAATTAATCAACCAGCAACACACTATAAATAGTTGAAGATCCTCTTCTATTAAGAAACCCCGTTCACCATAAAACTAGTTCACGAATTAATTTTTCATTCAACTGTTTACATCTGCGATGCTTGAAGCGCTTCACAGCGCTGTTCAGTGATGTTCAGCGCTTCATTCAGCGGAGGCTTCCATTTGCCTATAATTGGATACTCGACTAGCTTTGAAATGGTGATGTTTTCTTGACGTTAAAATAATAGATCTCTTATGGGGTTATACAAACAGTAATATGGAAATATGATCTATAATTTTTGTTAAAAAAACTAAACGATTTTTGATTTTTTTTAAATCGGTTTTCGGGGTATAAGACGACTTGATTTCTACGATGAGCGTTAAAAACTTTGTATGATACTGCTACACACAATTTTTCAAAACGGGATCTTAGTGACTCTTTCGACACTCTGTGTGAATGTGGTGCTCCCGACCAGACCCGGGTCCACTTGCTGGATTGCCCAAATTGTCCTTACACTTGCACTTGAGAGAACTTACGCTACTGTCACCGCAATTAACGTGGTCCAACAATCATTAATACGACAGCAGAAGATGATCATTTTTAAAGTTTCGTTTTCTCAAATATATTGCAGTTGGGCCAAGGATGGGCCAACAATCTCGCTCGTGAGCTCCGTCTTGTCGATTGAGAACGCAATTACACGTCTTGTGCTGCCTGATTGATCACCGTCTTGTTCGAACGCATTGTGTTGAGAATTAACGAGTGAATGAATGGCTGAAACGAGGCGCCATCTTTGTTTTGTGTATTTTTAATAAGGATAATGCTTTATTGGTTAAAGGATGATATTATATGATAGTCGCGATTGTGGAGAGTAAAACAAAGAAATAAAATAAAGTGAAATATGCCTGTTTATTAAAAAATCGCAGGTTATAAGTCATATCCAGTCGATTTATATTAGAAAAGTCAAATGTTTTTCTCATAAAATAAAAGAGTAATAAAGAAAGATGTTATTTTATATTTCCCAGCGAAATTAATATTACTACATCTCATTTACGAGGTAAGCTTGTTTGTCCAATATTTTACAATTTAATCTAAATATTTTTCTCGCTCACTGCCAACTAAGTGACCATTTATCAAAGTCTTATTTAAACTCCTTTCATAAAGCTAGACTCAAGATTCATGTCGCAAAAACTATATAAAGAAAAATGGTAAACAATGATGTTGTCACCTCATCAAATAAAACGTGAGTCTCTTAAATATCCGTCAATTGATCAATGGGAGAAATTAGGATATAAAATGGTGATATGAATAATAATCCGTCTGATTTGAATGTTGAAATCTCATTTCTTTTTATTTTAAAGTACACAGGGTGGTTTCAGGGTGACTATTGCCCATTATTGTGGCGACATTTTCTGGCATCTTTTTTTGTACCAGAGAGATCTAAATTAAATATTAAAGTAAACATACATACATTTTCCGTAATCAATAACCTAAGAGTAAAGCAAATCTAATTTAAATACGTATGTATAGATTTTCACGTAGAATATTTCAACTATTTCATAAACAGCACTATACCTACATTTATATCAAACTCTTAACGCATGACTACCCTCTTTAATTCATTTACAAAATACTTTACCTTCGGGGTCTAAATTCACCCCACTGTTAATTCAAAGATATCTCAAATTGACTTACGGCCATTTCTCCGGCACGATTTACTTTCAAACTGGAATCCATATTGAGTGTGCTGACGAGCGGACTGCAAAGGGTCTTATGTGTATTATAATATTAAATCATCATTTGCCTCACTATTTGCCAAGGCCGTATTACTCGCCGTCCAATGAATAATAACGTTTGCGTTTGTAATTTATGCGTGAACAGTGTGCTAAGTTTTGTTCAGGAAAACAATTATATTGTGTCGGTCTTTAGATTCGGGGGTTTAAACGCAGTTTCCTTATTTGAGGCAGTTTTTGTTATGTTGACTACACGTGGCTTTTCATGTCGTATCTTTTTCGCGTTCTACTAGAATCTTATTGCGCTTGAATGACAACATTAATGTTTCGCAAATCCTTTTTATTAGTTTAGTTTTTGGACACTCGCACGTTTTTAATATAAGCCCGCCTTCATAAACTATTGTACTGCTGAGAAATTGCTGATGGAAAAAGCCGATAACACTTTGCCCATCCCGGGAATTGAACCCAGGACCTCACGCTCAGCAGTCGCGCTTGCGACCACTCGACCAACGCGGCAACGAGGTAGTCTTCCATACTCGTACATACCATTAAATAAATACGATAGTTACGCAATTGTTGTGGAAACAATCGGTCGCGTTGTCACACATTCCGGGAATAGCTGAGACGTCGTCAGCGACTGGCGAGGGCGATAGGCACGGAGTCTCGGGCGCGGGACTATAGTGATGTTGATGTCGGTTGACGGGAGTTTCATATCTTTTCATGGTGATTTGTTTTATGATGATGTTAGTCCTTTTTGCTTGTTTTTAGATCTTTTGGGTCGTTACCTTTTTAGAATAAACTATGTTTGTTTATATTCATTTATTACTGAATTTCCTTGTACACTTTGTAAAGTTAAATATACGCCATTGTTTAATAAAATTGAAGAATGGAAAGGCTAGATTTTCTTTTACGAATCTTTTCATGGGTTTATTTTTATAGGTGATTCTCGCGCAAAAGTAAATAAATAATAAAGTTCTACCTGTAAAAACTTGGAACCGATTTCAAAGACTTGCCTTCTTAATCGACTTGAGTTTAAGAAGTGATATTAAATTTAGGTTCTCAGCTAAAAACTTTATCCATAAAACTACCGCGTTGAAAATATATTTAACAACTATAAATAAGATATTTCATTTATTAAACGCTTTGTAACAAAAAAATCAAACCGTACCATGGAACTCCATCGCGATTATTCTACTTTCGTAAACATTCCCGCTAAAGTTGGAATATTAAAAATTTATCTATATCAAAATTATCGATAAATAAGTGGAAAGTTTCCCGTTGTTTCTCAGCCCTAGCCGAGGAATTCTGCCCAGTGGGCCGATTATCCCTTTTCTGGAACACAAATTGATTTATAGTTTCATATGAAAATTGCGTCTCACGCATTCCTAATACGGTATTAAGGAATAACGAACATATACGGAACCGAAGCATTTTTCGCTAGATGCCCTTTGATCTCAAGAATCCCTTTCTTTTGTTTATGGCAGGATTAAAAAGGGATTTTCTTTGAGACTTTTTTACTTAGGACGTGGTAAAGGATATGGATGCTGTGTTTATCCCCGGGATGTTTAATAAAATATATGAAAATATAGAGCTTAGCCCCGAATAGGCTTTTAGGGTGAATGGGATAAAAATACCCTGAAATTGTGGGGCTTAAGTAGGTAGAAAAAAGTATAATTTCGCAGGACTTATTTCGAGACCTTTATCATTATTTATTTATATTTTTCCTCTTAATTATTTCGTGAACAGAAACACGTAATAGAGAGCTCAAAGAACCCATAAAGTATGTACTTAAAAGCCATTAATTTATACTTCCCATAAACTAACACCGCCCGGGTTATGAACCCCGAACGATCGATCGTAATTTTATTTTGAATCACCGCTCTGAAGTTCCTGTTATATTTAGATTTAAGACGGTAAATAATACTTCAGATGTTTAAACTTGAAATCGGAATAAAAATAAAGGGTTTTATAACTCAAAAGCGATATCTGTTTCATTGTTGTTTTAGGAAATTCTGCTTTGTCATTGGATGAAGGGATTTACTATTGCCTAATAAACATTGGATGACTATATAGGCTTATTGCGCTGCACACATAAGTGGAACAATAACAAAAAAAAAAACTAGACCCCTGCAATGAAATTCTGAAAAACACCTATAAGAGATACAGGAACTACTGTTGCTGCATATTAAAAAAAAAACAAAAACGTAAACATGATCAAGAGCAGTTGTATAAGACAACAACTACTAAACTAAAGATAACAAAAACCCTAAAACTATAAGATAACAAAAACCCAATAAAATAATATGGCATGCGATTAATACTATTAACCAACGAAAAGCACCGAAAACGCAATACACAGAATTATTGGAATCAGCCGATACCCCTTGCAGAGCTGTAATCAATGTTAACAAATACTTCTCCACTATAGGCAAACATCTGGATGATAGATGGTATATTTAAAAACCCTGACAGGCTAACTAACAACGACCATCACGACCGACGTAGTGTACCTTCAAGAGATCCAAGTCTGCAAGTCTCGTCTTTCGTTTTACTCAACTCTGACCCTGATGAGGTCGCTGCCGTAATTCAAAGCCTAAATCTGATAGTATGCCAACGGCTAGGATGAAATCCCCGTAAATTTCTTAAAGGCTGCACAACTTATTATTTCGCCAATCATCTCTCACCTTCTTAACCTCTCTTTTGAACAGGGAACGTTTCCCACCACCCTGAATCATGCTGTAATAACACCTGTGTACAAAAGTGGGGACAGAGCTGACCCGTCACACTACAGGTCGATATCGGTCCTCCCGTCCTTGTCTAAAATAATTGAAAGATTAATAAACCGACACTTGGTTAGATATCTCGCAAAAAATAAAATTTTAAGCCCTTTGTCGAAATAAGGAACTCTATCATTTCAGAATGAATAAATCACATGTGCACTAAGAACTTGACTGGCTTAGCAGTAGGTATAATATATCTTCGATAGTACTAAACTGCAGAAGTTTAAAAACAAGGGTAGTTTGTTAAAAGGTAATCCCATCTAGTGCAGTGTCTACACACTCGGAATCGACTAGTTCAAAATGTAATGTCTTTTGCTTCCTTTAATATTCTCTCTAGAAACTTCTACCGTTTCGAGTATAGGTAGTTGAATTCGTTGTTACCAATTTTTATTTCCGACTGTATTTTAAAACTGTGTACAACGTGCATACCATGAATTCATCTTATATCGCGAGTTACTGATAAAGCTTGCAAGCAGAGCCTGAGTTCGGCACAGATATAATATTCTTTTTACCTACTTTTTCATTAATAATTATATTTTATTAGTCGCAGCACGATATTTGTAAA
Source organism: Cerastis rubricosa (assembly GCA_949152445.1). Taxonomy (NCBI): domain Eukaryota; kingdom Metazoa; phylum Arthropoda; class Insecta; order Lepidoptera; family Noctuidae; genus Cerastis; species Cerastis rubricosa. The sequence continues at coordinate 557,326 of OX424547.1, forward strand.
AATCTTTGTTTTGACAACCCTAGTTTTTTGTTAACCGGATTTATTATAAACTAAGAAAGGTGCTTGTTACAATTTGATTTGCCTTGTTAAAAGAAAAAAGTACTTGTTAAAGATGATGACGATTGGAAACTTGATTGCTGGTAATCTTGGGTTTTCTTCTGATCTTCAAAATATGAATCAAATGTAGCTGGTAACTAATCTGCGCATCAATCTATGCTGGACGTACAGATCCGCCCATCAACATTCATAATTATTCCGACCTAAACATAATCTTTACTCCTTCACTGAGAAGCAAAATATTAATTTTGAGACCATGTCAGATTATAATCAAAATTTATATTTTGCTTCTCAATGAATCAGAATTGCACTTACGATTCAAAACAAAATCAACATTGAAAACTCGACCAATCGATTCCGTGTGTAATACGCTTTATAAATAAACCCTTCCAATGCGCACCTATTTATAAAAGGTCCTTAAAAATCCGTATAAGCCGCTCTAAAACTGAAATAACTGCACTCGAGATGCATTACAGGCGTTTCAGAGTTCGTTGCATCCACTCAGTACTTAGTGCGGCCGTAATTTATCATGTTGAAGGAGTTGATGTACTTGAGCGATTGGCAGGATAAGGTTAAGACGATTCTGTTGTTTGTATGTTTTAAGATGATGTATGAATGTGGTGAATCCATGTTATTATCCCATTTAAATACCACTGAGCAAGTTTTGTTATAATAATAGCGAAAAATGGTCATTTTAAAGTCGAACATAATTTATGTAAAGAGAAACAAAAACTTATCAACTTAAGTTATTCTTTTCATTATTCAAATTAATCCATTGAATCAAGTATTGTAAATTAACTAATCAAACTTTACCTGTGAAATAAATATTAAACTGCGTAGGTTGTACAGTCAGCTCCATTAAGTTCTTACCCCCCTAAAAGACATGTGCGTTCAAATCCGTGTCGGGCCTAGTTGGTTTTTGTATTTTGCAAAAATATTTTGTTAAAATTAATTTGTTGTTTTAGTGAATAGATAAGTTTAAGTATGTATTTTTATTTGAAACTCTGTTTTTAATTATGATTTTTCAATAAAACGTTAATACTTCTATTGTTGGGTATAACAACTAGCAATAATACTGTTAACATTTACACTATTGATTTCTAAGAGCAAATAGTCCGGGGGTTTCAAGACCACTTGACGTGCATGAGGTTGGATGATCAAATCCTAGGTGTAAAGTTTGCTTTTTGTAATGAATTATATTTTTTAATTTTAAATTATTGTTTGTATTTTTTTTTTGTAATATATTATAGAAAAATAAAATACTTTAATTTTGTGTTAAATAATAGAAATAATAAAAAAAAAATTATTATTGCTATTATTTAACATAAACTTTGATCTTATCTTATATATAATAATTATAATTTACAGTTATCTTATTATTCATATTTTACCTGACACAAACGGGTTCCTAGACAAGTGACATCCTATCACGCAAACCATAAAATAGGAAGTGCTATATTTTAGATTGACTAAGCTAACGTTATAACTCGAGGGTATAGTATTAATTTTATAAAAAAAACATGAGTAAGTAAAATTGATGGATACCCTTATATTTTAATATCTTTCGATTAGACAGAGACCTAAAGATAAAGTGACTCGGACGATAGTAGTTACTAATTTCATCGCAATAATCAAGGGCTCGCTGGCAAATTTGTTAAACCGGCCGGTATTAATGTGACGCAGCTCAGTGAAGCAATGGTTCGATCCCGGGTGGAAACCTTGAGTTCTATTTTAAAGTATTCTTTAGATTATTCGAAATGAATTCAATGTAGCAGTGTAACATTTTAAAACTTGAGGGGTTAGGACATAATGACGCCGACTGTACCTTCCTAAGTTACAAAGTTACAGAATTAACTTATTTCTCAAGTGACTACTACAACTTTCTAAACTATCAGCTGACTGAATGAATCTACTATAGTAAATATTTTTACAAAACTTTTAATAGCGCGTGACCAGGTCCTGCTATAATGTACAGAGGTGTAAATCATAGCTTTAGTACGCCGATACAGGGACGGGGGAGGGGGACCGGCGATATTTCACAATGACCCCTACTGCGGATATCACCGCTGCCGAGCTGCAGGCGGGGGGTTGACACACGTGGATGTTATTGTCCCCAACCTTCAGACGAAAAGAAATAATGTAACGTTTATGAGAATATTTTATTTAGTTTTGTTAGCACTAACTTTTCCACTTATACCTTACCTATAAGTTACCCCTGTTAATAGTTACAAAGTTTAAGTAAGACAAAACCGCATAAAAGTTTTATTATATTACCTGTAACACAAAAAATTGTGGCCGTTTAATAAAACACGAATTTTCCGACACCTACTGATTTTCCACTCACACAGCGTATTCCACCAATAAATAACATCAACATCGAATTCGTAACAAACACCGATACACACGTAACTCAACCACGTCCAAAACAAACGAGCGCCAGAAAAAAATCGTCCACAAACCAAAACAGAGAGTGCGTCGATGCAGAGGCGGACATGCAGCGTCGCGACGCCAGTCGACCGGCGGACGCCGCGCGCGACGCACGCCGCGCCATGTGACGCGCTGCCGGGACAGGCCGCCATGACCGAGGGGGCGGCACGGCCTAGGCCTCCGCCGCCCCGCAAGCCCGACTCCCTCGCGCTCGCCTGGCCGCGCTGGGAGGACCCGCCACCCCCGGCGCCCGACAACCAGCGCCCTACGCCCGCACAACTCAAAGACTTCGATGGCTTTAGCCCCTACACGCCGCCGAACCCGATACACAACGACCGGCGTCCGCGGCGGCCCCAGAGCGTGGTGTCTCCGCGGGCTCCAGTGAACCACCTCGCTCGCAGGCCGCACTCCATCGGCTGCACGGACGATGAGTGGGGCCCGGTGCCGCTGCTTATGCCGGTGCCGCGCAGGCCGCGGCCCATGCCCGGCTCCATGTCCACGCTACCGCGCGCGACCCTGTTGCCGTCCTCCAGAAGTGATTATCAGTTGCAAAGACCGGCGATTATGACGAACGGTTACGGCGCCGTGCCGCCGTCCACGTCGCGCCGGCTGTCGCTACCCGGTGGTGTGCAGAACCCGCCGAAGACATCGGCGACGTTCCACGGGCTGTCAGCGCTGGTGGGCGCCTACCCCTCACTGGGCACGCCGTGCACGCCGAGCACGCCAGCCGCCGTGCGCGAGGCGGTGCGACACCTGCTGCAACAGCCTCGCAATGGATTCCCCATCATGGATCAAAAGTTATCCCTGTTCATCGAAATCCTGGATGCTCAGGAACGATTCTCACAGGTACGTCAGTGCTACTCATGCGAACCCCGGTACAGGTAGATCTGGATAATAAGATAAACCCCGTGTTTGCGCACATTTATTTCGGTCACATACATTTTATCCGGTGCCGTGATATTTACATCGGAATGGTAACAAAAATATTCAATGTGTGAACAAATATGGTTCAATATATTAAATAAGAGCCGGTACTCGAAATAGTTACACGCAAATTGAATCGGTTTGGACAGTGTTGTGATAGTGTTAACAGCGAAATTAATTGAAAGTAATTACAGGCATTAGCGCGGCGATAAAGCCGCCAAAAAATTAATTGTTCGGAAAATGATAATGATTATTCAAACGCGGCATCCGTTGTTTTCAGTGATAATGCAAATTCGGGTCGTGTTAGGAGTTAAGTTCGCGAGTGTTTGACGAAGTTGGCTTCGTCTCAATCATCCCTTGGAGAATTTATAATGCTTACAATGTTATATTGAATAATCCAATACGTGAGTTAGCGTCTGCCTCAAACTTTCAGTCAACACGAAGTTTTTAAAAGCTTTGAAAATGTATTGTTGGGAAGACTTATAATGTATGGAGCGTATTAAGACGTAGTGCTAAGTTAAAGCTGGGACTCGCAGACATTTTGCTCATAAAATGTGAGATGAGCGTTTTCAGGCGTGCAGCCTCTCGCTATGTCGGCATGCTTTGATATGTATGTGTTGCGTATGTTCCGTATGTAAAGGGAAGGTTTCGGTATTCTGTTTGCGACGCCTGGCTTCCGTTATGTATGCACATATGTACGCATAATGGCGGCAAAAGTATTGAGTGCGATTCGAAGATTTTCATTAATTTTTGGGGTATTTTTGCTCTGTCGGAAAAGTGAGGAATTATAAATACGTGTTTCTGTTTTTCTCGCTCTGAATAGTTTTATAGTGAGAAATATAATTTTCAATGTACTGCATAAATATAGGTAAATTCCGTAACTACTTGAAATTCTGCATTTATTTGTTAAAATTTATTTTGACTTCTATCAGAATTTCATGAAAAACTCAGATGGAAAAAACAGATTAACAATTTAAAAAGTCTAATATGAATCCAGGTATATGTTGGAAATTGACACTTAGACCCCACCAAACAGCCTTCCAACAAAGCCTAACAGCTTTCCAGGTCACAACAAAAATCCTATTCAACACCTAAAACCAACCAATTATGATAATGTCACTCTAACAATAACTCGCTCGTTTGACTATATTGAATTCAATTAAAAAGTATGTAGTCCTGAAACACTTGGCTGAAAGAACCTGAATCCGACCCCCACAGTATTGTCGGCTGAATTTCATGGCGGCCACTCGACCCGGTTCAGAAAGAGGCTTTTGTTTCAATATGAAAAATTACTGAAACTGAAAGAAGTGAAAATGTTGGGGAAGTATTACATCTTGCGTTTGGAGATGTTCATTAACCTTCGTGTGACATTGTCGAGAGGAAAGTTGAGTGGATTTGGTTATAATGAAGGCAGGAATAAAATATATTTAAATCTAGTCCAGTTTTAATATTCGCTAGCGTCTCCATTTAAAAAACGTGAACTTTTGGTTTTCTGTGTCTTTTTGCTTCAGAGAACCCTAATCTGTACACAAAACTGTATATAAGCACGATCAAAACTGTAAGCATAAGTATTAAACTTTGTTTCTAATACCACCTAAAAACTTCTGACTTACATACTAAGTCCTGGATACGGTTTAAGTTCAAGTTTTAAGCTACTAAGCCACATCCAAAATGAAATGCTAACTTCTAACGAACAAACTTTTGTAATAAACCTATAGATTTGACATGAATAAGAGTATTCATGATTTTAATATACCTCCGTCGAAAGTGAGTCGGTAAATCGTAGCGCTACGGCGTAGCTCGTAGCACCGTTGCTACGTAGACGCGTAGCCATGTGCTACGAATAGGCTATAACTATTTTACTCGGGTTAAATGTATTTCGAATCCTCGTTGGCTTTTGGGGAATGGACACACATTTTTACGACTGTATGCTAAGATGGGATACACAGAAACGTACCCTGCCCTTCAAATGATTGTAGATATTTGATTTCATGATAGTCGGTTAATTTCTCGTACCACCTATAAACTGAACATAACAGATTCAATACAAAATACGAAATAATAATCACTTTCCCCCTGTTTGATATAAACTTCCATATTGCTTTTAGTTAGAACTTTTATTGACAAAACTTCGCTGTGAAGTTTTTATTGTACATTTCTGGGAAAGCGGAATTTGATGGATTTGTAACAACAGATTATTATTAAGTATTAGCGGGATGTACAGTTTAGAATTTGATATGAAATAATATAATGGAGTGGTGATTGTACTGAATTTCAGACTGAGAGATTGAGAGTAATTTTCTAACTATAAAAACTATAGTACAGAGCCATATAAAACGAACGATGAGTGTGGCCTTTTTTACTCGACTGTATTGAATAAGGGTTACGTTATGTTTCAGAGTGTTTTTTTTATTTTAATTTAGTTATGGAATTTCCAAAAACTATTTCCCGGAAATAACACACAAAATAACCTCAACAATTCTAAGTCCTGTCTTGTGTGTTGTGTGTGTGTCCTAATTGTCGCGTGTAATTTCAGCATGCGTATTGTCTGTGTTTCTGCAAGTTTCAGTACAATAGTGCAAGCCTGAAGTTATTACTGCTATGACCCATTTACTGTAATGAGTTAAGTTTTATGGTTCACTTGCTTCTAGGACGTTTGATTAGTTCTTTCTTCGCGTAATAATTATATCATAATCGTGGGTCTCGATTATGGCTTTGGATTAAATAAATTGAAGAATTTCTCTTCCTATATCCTAATAGAGAAAGGTCTAACCAAAATTGTTCTTTTCGGATTTCCTTGTTTTTTTTATTTATTACTAGGATGTATAAAACTTTATGTTTAAGCCACTATAAAATAACTTTTAGCGTATTTTAAACAACATATTAGAATTCATTAAGCTCCTTTTGGTATTGTTCTTGAAATAACAGAAGCTTAAGTTTTTTCTACATGTCTGCGATATATTATTTGCTTATCTTCACACAAATGTTTTTAATAGATAATTCAGCAAAACCCAAGGCTTTAATTTCAGTTTCCATCGTCAGACCTCTTCAACTCGCACATAAAAACTTCTTGCATTAAATTACACCATCAGTTTCCACCCAACATGTTCGTATATATGTAAGTAATATACAAAATATCCAGCAATAGATATAGATATTAATAATAAAGTACCTATATACCTGTGACGTCACCACCCTGCCTGCATTTAGATATTACGCTGAATATTTTAGTGTTTGCTATCCTATCATCTAGGTTCACTTTATTTAGTTTATATGGGGATCTGTTTATGGTGATTTGGTAGGAAACTAGGTTCATAGTGTTTTTGCTCATCGTATCTTAGTGGTAGGAATCGAACTAAGAAGCTAGTATTTTTTAGTGGAACTTGTGTTTATCAAATTACTGACTTTTTAAGACAATTTTCACTTAATCACAATGTAAAAGTCAATGTTTAATTGGTCAATGTGTTTTGTTCGATCTGAAATCGCCAGTGGTTAGTAGGAACTTTTATCAAGAAAGATCTTGTTAATGAGAGAAAGATAAGAAAGATAAATAATTTTATTTGGCCCAAATTGAGAGGTCTATTAGGAATCTGTTGAGTGTTGATTTATAAAAAAAAATAAAGTAAATAAATAAATATAAATTAACTTAATAAAAAAAAGCACGCTTAGGTGTCTAAAAAATAAAGTGTTAAATTAAAACGGCCACAGAACAGCACACGGCTCATATTCATTTTTTTTTAATCATACTTCTCTTTGTTCTAACAACAGCCCTTCACTAGTATAAAAAAAAAAACAAAATTCAAAAAAGGCCAACCTTTAAAATTTCCTTCTTACACTCACACAAAGCCACCTGTAAACAGAATGGATGAAAAGAATCAATATTATGTCGTGAACACTCTGTTGGTCCGTCTTGCAGCAAAGAAAACACGGTACGTGGCAACTGACCGTCCCCAACAATTAGTGAAGACCGATACTGGGTTTTATATCACACGACAACTTTATTGTGTTCGTTTCAAGGAAACTTTAAGCTAAGTTTTAAGTTTAAGGGCAGTTTGTTTGTCTCAAGTGGTAAAGTTAGTCTTGTTTAGGTTTGAAATTTATCAAATTTTAGTTTTTAATTAAATGAAATGTGGGTTAGTTGGGCAACAGGGGATGCTGTCTGTTCGGTTATTGAGTTTTGTTAGCAGTCGGTTATTATTATTATTTGGTGATGTTTAAGGCCCACTTCAAGGTAGCACTGAGCATATTTAAAACATCGTTTTTGTCAATCGTTTGAAGATGACAGAGACAGATTTATGTTAAGTAAGGATGTTATACTCCGAACGTAAGCCATACATAACACATTACGCTAACATTCCATTCATCATCATCATTTCAGCCCAAAAGACGTCCACTGCTGGACACAAGCCTCTCCCAAGTGTCGCCACATTGACATTTTGGGGGGTTTTGCCATAATCGCCACGCTTGGCAGGCGGGTTGGCGATCGCAGTACGGTTGTTACAAAAGCACAGAGAACGCTGCTGCCCATTCTCTGACAAATCACTTAGTCGCCTCTTACGACACCCACGGGAAGATATGGGATGGTGCTATTCTTTACGTCCGACACCATACAGAGCATACATATAAAAAGACACATATAATAAGCACATATTCTATTTCATTGTATTCACTCGAACCCAAACCTGTAACACATACTGACATAAAAAAACATTATTCAGACTCATGTCACTCATCACAACAACAGTCGGATCAAATTATTCTAATTTCCTAACAAAGCCACACGTTTCATGCATAATTCCCTTCAAAAAGCCAAACTTTATGAGTACTCCATGAAACAATGCAATGGGTTCCGGCGTTCCTGAAAGTCCATGTAAAATGGGACAACGGCCAGGGCCCGCGTTCGCCGACCGATTCGTCCGTATCGAATCGGATGGTGTCTCCATGGTAGAGGTCTCAACTTTCGTGTCGTGAACCCGGTTAGGCACTTTTTTATCAACCTGTCCCTCTGCTGGGTAAGAATCACCCCATAGCTTTTCTTTATTGTTACAACTCGTGGGTGGGGAAGACACTTAACTTCATGATATTTACTTCGTTACCAATTAAAATGGTGAAATTAAACATTGAGTGGAAACCGGCATGTCCTAGAACCAAAAACTCAAAAACATGTGACTTCCACCAAACTGCACTATATGATGGCCTACTTTTATTACAAAACAGAGGTCTGAGTCCCAGCATTGGCAGTATTAAACGTTTATAATGCACATCGTATTGTGGTCGTATCGTCATCGTACCGTGGGTTCTAAAAGGGAGCTCTCTCGCTAAAAGCAAGCGTGGCTTTTTCTATTTTGTTTCGTTTCAGAGTTAAAATTAGTGCACGTTTTAGCGGCCCCGCCACACATGTTGCTATAGACATAACTACTGCTTTAAAACTTTAGAGTATTCTCATCTCCATTTTTTAAGGAGAGTATTTTTGTGTAGGAGTGAACATTCTTGGTGTGAAAGGGAGTGAGCCCATCAGCCCAGCGTGGATTGGTGGATGTCAGATGTCTTTAAATTTCGGGTTCCACGATGTTTTTTTAAAGCAACGTTGCCCCACCCTAGGAATTTCTCCTGTATCGTGGGTGCGTTTACAAATATTTAAACTCTCATACACAATACACACACATACACATATTCCCTCTCGATGCTCCCCGCTGGAAAACCCTTTACCGTTTTGAGACCAGTGGTAATGTACCTGACTACAGGAGTGAATTTCCTCCTTAATACTAAATAGACACACAAAAACTTAACACTAAAACTTCAATTCAAATTGCGATTAAATGATCCCAATAGTTTTACAGCGTGTTACGTATCATCTTTCATACTAACAACATATTCATCTCTAACCATTACACCCGCCGTGATGTTCATTCATCATTTTACAGTAACGTGCTGCTGGTGATCCACCGCGACATCACCACCCTATCATTAATCAGAATACTTCCTCATCCAACGTCTAGTTCCTATCTTTAAATAGTTCCCTAATAACCGCTCATCTCCACAATTTATTATCTCGTTAGTAACGTTTCTTCTCCAACCCGAGCAAGGCGAGTGAAAAATTAAAATTTATTCTTTCACTGAACTTTAATCCTTTGATGAAGGCTTTTTTGTAAAAAGTGCTTAATGCTTGCTTTGCTTCGTACGAGTATGAGCAGCGGTAATCGGGTGAGTTATTGCTTTGAATGCATCTGTTTAGGTTATTTTCTGGAGATGATGTAAAAGTAACGCTGTTTGTTTATGTTTACATACAGACCGTTGCCAAAGAAAAATACACACGTATGTTAGGTTTGTAAAAGAAAAATAGAAAGAAAAGCAACTTCGGGGAACTAGATCGCTATTAAAATATTTACAATGTATGGATTTTATTCCAGAGTTAGCGCATAGTTCATAATATGTTACTTCTAGGGTCTATCAGAGGGGGTAGTTTCGCTACAGCATTGACACAGCAGTGTAACAAAATCAGAGTGGGCACCAACATACAGTCTCTCAACTGCCAGTATGACACTTTTCCAGACTTTTATAGCCACCCCATAAAGTCACCGCCCCATCACAGGTCGCCAACGTATTGCTATATTCACGTCATTGTTTCTGACGGCTATGGGAAGTCATGGGGTAGTAATTTGTATGAAACATGCTAGCTGTTATATGTGCTGTTTATATTATCTTAAGTTAGAAGAGGCGTCGCATACTACCTTTTTTACGATACTCGTGTTTATATGACACTTTGACGCAAAAGTGATGTTAATACAATTACCTGATGAACTTTTAATAGAATAAAAGTAAATATCTGCTATGTTAATCCTGGCCGGTGTGATTGAAACAGGTACTCGACAGAATCAGTAAAAAACAATCCTACACAACGATGGAATGCAAACGTTCCGTAAAGGTTCCTTCAAGTGGACAGATTGCGGACCAGCTGCAGTCCGGGCGGACACTGACATATACTTGAACTGACAGAGCCGGGTGTCAGAAGCCGCGTCTGTACTAGTTCAACCAAACCTTAACTGAAGCTTTCAAAAGTTTGTTAGGTAAAACCCAATCCAAACACACCCTTCTACATATTTCATGGGCCAGTAACAAGGCACACTTAGCAACAGAACGAGCCAATCAGCGCAGCCGTAACCCGCTCATTACGCGAGTTTATTTACCCATCACGCCGTAGTTTTTCCCATAAAGTTGCTTCGATCACCGCTGTTGGAGTGTTGGCAGCTGTCCACGGGTTTGTGCCAAAATTCGTAATATGCGTACTTGTGACTATAGTAGATGTGCTTACAGTAGAATGACACCTAGGGTGATATGGATAGTTTTACGAGGTTTATTAGGCCTGGGCAAAGTGACGTTCTATCTAGTGTAATGATCTTGTAAAAGCAAATAATAAACCTGAGTTTGCCTATATAATCTATGGCTTTTTGCCGTCTACAATTGGCCTTAAATTAGACTTCTCTTATAAAAAACCGACTGTCACAGCACTGCTCACAAAAAAGAACTACGGTATAAAAAATATTCCCAAAAGCGAATATTTATTAAAATCTAAGAGAAGATTTATATAAATTTCTAATGAAATTGAACGCGATCACATCTAAACTTTCATCACACGTTCCAGAACTGTCCCTGTAATATAAATAAGTAGAATAATAACATTTTAATTTGAAATATTGTAATCGTTCTCTGTCAGCTCGCGCTATTAAAACGTGGACGTGCGACAGCTTTACCTTCCAAACATAACAATGTCAAAACATATAATATAAAAGCCTTTTCCAATGATACCGCCACTCGATACGTATGAATATGTGGTTTAGTTCACAAAAATGTTATTATGTTATTGTTTATTACCCTCACGACACCCTGGAGGGAGATAGCAGTAATAAAATTATAGCTTTTCCTACGTGTCGCGAGTTTTTCACACATTTCCCGTAAAATACTGAAATTGGGGTGTTTATTAATATTTTGGAACGTTTTTGTTTTACCATAAATGCTTTATAATGATTGTGTGACAATATTTACTTCTTCCAGTTAGTTATTTTTATTAAAAATGTACCAAACATTTTGTCCTTGTTGGTATTGGCTTTTCCAGGAAACAGCTGATTTGTTTTTAAATTGCTGAAGAAAAATCTCTATGTGGTGGGTTTAGAATGATGTACTGAGTACATGGTAACCGTTTATGTGGTGCCCTTCCACCCTCTGTATCACATCACTGATTACAGTCATGTTAAACCTAAATACTGAAGGCTGGAAACTAAGCTTTCTCTGGAATAGTGTAAAGTTCTATGTCCAGCAATATGCATTAATCCTAATTATGACTGTTCTGAGCTTGATTTCTTAATCATCTTAAATTCTATTAAAAATTAATTACTCTTAATAAAAATCTCAAATGATAATATTTTTGCTCGTGAATGAGCTGTCATTAACTAAGCCATTTAAAACTCCGTCATAGCTGATTTTTTATTTCGACACTTGCTTTCTGAGTAATATGATACTAAAAAGCTACGTTTTACTAATTCACTGATGGAAATACATTAAGAAATAAATATACAGTAACACATAAGAAGGCTTTGATAATTTTCTTCAAATTAAAGTATTCGAGATACATTTATTATTTTGTTTCAGAAAAAGTAAAAATTTGGATTCGACAATATAATCGTTTTTGTGCTAGGTGTAGAATCTCCCGTTTTCGCATTTAAATTAAAATAGCTTGCCCAAACTTGAGGTCTCAACAAACGATTTAAATCAAATCGTTACAAAACAGTTTTTAATTTAGAATCGTGTAGGTGTTACAACAACCATCAGACAATTCAGTTTCAATGTTTTCGTTTCAAATTGTACAAAGACAGACTTCAAAGGAGACATTCCTTTCATACATTTTTATTTACAAATTTAAACAATGCCCTGACTTTTCACTTGCGACCTGATAAGCAACCTTATCTCAAAAGAATAAAGTCGCTTGCTGAGTAAAATGGTTTTCTCAGTTGTAATTGTAAGGTTGTATTCGCCAAAGTACAGTCGACAGAAATGATTCCCAATTACTAGTGTCCCCACATCTTTTTCCCCTCTTAATTCCTTTGTGAGGAGCGGAATTAAAAAATAATACGCGTCGTTACAAGCTCGTTTGATTAAGAGCTTTTTGATACGAATTTATTTCGAGAACTTGAAGGAGATGGTAATGAGATTTATGCTGGAGGAACTTTATTTGAAAAATTAACGGAATACGGGTTTTTTATACTTTGAGTGTCTAAGTGAATTTTAAAACCGTCTGATAGGTCTCTGGATCGATTTAACAGGGAATGGGTTTTTTTTTCAGAATTTTATTTGTTGTACAATTAATTGCAATAAAATAGAACCACCAAAGTTTAGCTGATTGTAGGACATAAATCTCACCACATTGAATTGAAAAAAATATTTAATGTAGAGTAATTTTAAACCACAATCTTTTGAACGCACCAACACTACTAGAGAATCATTCACCATTCAGTATTTTCTAGGAATCGCCTGACAGTATGTTTCCACAAAACCTCAACGACTCGTTATTTTTGAGAGCGGTTTTCATTCGATCTGTCTGTATTAGTGTGGGTGACGCGCGAGTTACGATATTTGCGCTCACATACAAATACGTTGGATATTTGTTTTGCCGACTGTACCTGGAGCTGACAATAATGGATGCTGTCGTGTGTCGATACGGATTTATATAAAATATAGTTAAAAGTTTTAGGAGTAAATGCTGAGAATTGATATTTTACAAAGCCAGTTTTTCACGAAACCTCATATAAATATCCATTTTTTAACGACTTATATAACACACACTTTGCCGCTTGTATTAAGTCCTATGGAGCGAGCCTATTGCTACCAACTGAGTGCAAGTTTGACTTAAGTGATATTTATATCAAGCTATTGCAGCATCTACGTTTATTGGCATTTTATAAGCATTTGATGCAAGTATTCGAAGTTTATTGTATCTAAAAAGTTTCCATTCCTTACAACCATCGCATCGATTAAACAAAAATCACGACCTTCAGCTGCGTAATTCTCGCTAAAAGATAAACTTGATAAAAACAGTTTCAAAACTCCCGCAAAAAACCTGTCAATAATTTTTATCCCAAACTTAATACCCAACAAAATTACTAAATTATTTAGCCGCGAATATTTTTTCGGCATAAAAAACATGTACAGGCGTAATGATCCGTTCAACGATTTTGTTAACTCATCTCAACTGACCACTTTACACTGACCTTCCTTTCCCTTCTTTCTTCCTAAATTTTAGGTCTTTGAAGAGATTATTTTGGGAAAGCGGAGATCAAAGTATGCTGGTTGATATGTTACAAATTGTGTAAACAAGTTTAGTGGGTGTGTCAAATAAGACTGATGTACTTTTAACTTGGATATCAGAAGAGCATTCAGTATGTTTATGGCGATTGAGAACGATCATTTGGTAATTGGTTTTTTGGGAGAACAATCTCTGAAATAGCCTATTATGACCAAAATACCATCTTAAGTTATAACGCTATGTTGATGATAACTTAGGAAAATGGACAAGGCGATATTTGCGATCAATATTAGATTCAGTAATTCTGAAATCCACTTAAGAGCGTTTATACCCTACGGCATTTCATACAAACTTTCAAGTCATTATTTTCCGAAATGACTGAACAGATTTTAATGAAACTTCCTACGCATAAGCAGTATACATAGGTCTAAAAAGTTACTAAAAAAACATTTTCGAAATGTCTTTGAATATAATTCGAAATTTCTGTTTCTATAGATAATTAAAAATCGGTCTAATTTAGCTGTAACATTATTTTTCGAAAATGTTTTTTTTTGTAACTTTTTAGACCTATGTATACTGCTTATGCGTAGGAAGTTTCATTAAAATCTGTTCAGTCATTTCGGAAAGCAACGACTTGAAAGTTTGTATGAAATGCCGTAGGGAATAAACGCTCTTAATTACCACTCGAATAAGAAAAAAATTGTTTTAGAAGATTTTCCATAAATTGGTACTACGGACTTCTCAAATCGCTAGAATTACTGAAGCATTAATACCTCTTTCGACAAATTTAAGCAAAACGAGCTATTTCGAGCTACATACGTCCCACAGAAGTATTGCTCTTAAAAGTTGCAGCAGTGCATACGTTTCAGCAGGATCATTACTTACGTCTATCGGGAGAGTAGTGTGTTTATTTAGCAGTTTTAAATGTTCAGAACTAAATATAGCTCATTTCAGCACTTTATTTGAGGAGAAATTATTATGTGGAGCAGAACATTTTTGGGCTTGAGAATGTTTGTGACATCTGTCTTATTTGCATGGCCAAGTGCTTAACGTGCTTTGGCCCAACCAAAGCCACCACCACGAGTACGCTTTCATCCTTGATACCTGTCTTCTCATACCAAGGAATTAAACACCGTAATTTGACCTTGCCCTCGTAGAGAGAGTAAACGTGAACTTTCCTGCCAGTCTCCGAAGGTAACACCCGATTGCGTCTTGCTCCAGACGTTCTTTATAAGTGTCCATATAAGTTTAAGTATAATCAAATATTTTTAAATTTGACCCTCGCGTTGGATTAACCCTATTATTTTTTCTAAAGATTTAGTAAATCATTCGTCTAGCTAGGCCGTCATTCGTAGATCTTAGACAGTCATAACGGGTAATCCAAAGCCTAAACAATGAAAATCAGTTTCAAAGGCAAAGGAGTGTTAGCAGCTGGGTGCAAAATTACACTTTATTAATTTTGTGTTTTTTTCTTTTCAGGTAAGTCTCGTTTATAATGAAGATAGTAGCTGCGATAAAATTGTAAGTGTTTTTTTTTTAAGAAAAGGTATCATAAAAAACTGCATTCACTGAGGTTACCTCATGTCCTTCATTATTGGAGTGTATTGTGAATAAAGCCCTTGCCTGCATTGTGAAGGTCAAATACACCGCCGCTTTATAATATAAAATACATGATAATTATGAGAGCTTTAGGGTAGTGAATCGTTATCTTGATTTTATTCTTATCATCTTACCATCATCAATCATTATCTTCCTGCCTTTGTCCCATGTTACTTGGGGTCGGCGCAACACGTTTTTTTCTTCTTTCCTTAATCCATCCATAAGTTTTTTGGTCTTCCTTCCTCTCCATGCATCGACATTTATATTTAACACATAACATCTGATCAGCTGATCAGACCAAATTTAACCCTAATTACTGATACAGGGCTTCCCTTATAACTATCATAATCATTCATATGCCAAAGACCCCCAAAATACCATTTATTTTCGTTGGATCCCAGTTTTAGATCCCATATTTAGGGTTCCGTAGCCGAATGTCAAAAAACTGAACCCTTAAAGATTCGTCATGTCTGTCTGTCCGTCCAAATGTCACAGCCACTTAATTCCGAAACTATTCGGATTATACACTTGAGACTTGGTAGGTAGGTGTATTCTGTGAACCGTGTAGTCTTAATAGTTTCAGAGAAAAGTGGCTATGACATACGGACGGACAGACATGACTTTTGTCATTGGCTACGGAACCCTAAAACCCCTACTCCTTAACATACTCTATGACATACTTCTCTATCTACCAACCCATCATCATGAAATATAATAACATCACTTAGTACTTCACTTGACGTAAGTGTAGTACACTCGAGAGCGCATCGGACGACCTTTTTGACAAATTATCATGTCGTTTTGTGCGCGTGATGAATGGCGCTCCTGACGATTTTGTGAGCACGAGTCATTTGTGGGAGGACGGAGTTAAGTATGTGAATGATGGATATTTTTATACTGAAGTACTTGTGTGCTAAGTATAGATCTGTTTTGTTATAAGCTTTCTTTTATATTGGCGGCCTTGATCTTGCTTGCCCAATATTTGTGTTTGATTTTCCCATTTTGGATAAATATTAATCTTTTATCATTAAAAAAGATAGTATACATATTTTAATAGCTCTTAATTACGAAGAGTATAAAAAAAACAGCCAAATCGGTCGAGCCGTTCTCAATTGACGATCCTTCATACATGCAGCAATTGATTTTTATAGATACATTTGTTCAGTCTATGGACTTGTATGGTCATACAAAAGCGTAAATGTCGATTAAAAGTTTACTTATAACGGACCTACACATTTCATTTTCCATGATAAAATTGTTTTTAACAAAGCATACAACATTACAAATAACGCTAGATATCACAATTTGCATAGTGAAACTATCATAAAATTTCGTCCATTCTTCAAGTGTACCTACGCCACTGGCACCCAGGTGCATACTTGCGAATCTGCGAAAAAGTCGCGCGATTTTTCAACGCCACTCGTTTCCCGTCGCTGGCGATTTGCGCAATTGACCTAATTATGACGTCGCGAAATTCAGCACTGAAAACTGTTCTAAAAATTACATTTTTCAGTTTCAGCTGAGCTCGGCACAAACTTTTTAATTTTACGACTATTATATAATTACGGTTCTTTTTGAAAACGAAACCGTTTCTTAAATGAAAGCCTAAGCTTTGGAAATATTTGACTGTTTGTAATTTTGAGGTCAACAACGTTTTTGTGGAATTCTAAAATGATTCATGATGTAGGTTGCCAAAAACTAGTAAGAATTTCAACTTTAGTTTTCATCATCGACTTATTTAAGATACGGATGTACGTAGTAACTTTCAACAGTATCATATTTGAGAAACTCTCTATAAAATCGAGAGCACCTTCAGAACAGACTAAAACATAGCAACCAAACTACGAATTAAGCCGCTCCTCCTGTAAATTGACTGGTGTGAGATGCACCGCATCCCCTACCGTTTGCTCCTCGAATATTTGATTAACTTGTAACAAAACGTTCATCATTTATTCACAGTCGGACGGCCTATAATTTCTTTAGGCCCTTTCACTACCCACCGAGATCTTCGAAGGGATTACGATGGGTAGTCGAATCACTGTAATAAATGGCTTTGCTGTCAATAAATGTAATTTTATTAGCACTGTGCGTTTCTTGTTTGAATTCAGTGATGTGGAAAATTTCTGTTTCATCTGATTTAATTTTGGTGGCATTGTCAAAGTGTTAATTAATATTATAACTGTGTTTGACTGCATTGATTTAATTATTGGTCTGATGTTTTCGATTGAGCAATACAATTCAATTATTTCAGCAGAGTTTCATATTGATAATTTAAGCAGCATCTGTTGATCTGATGCTTAAGCAAGAACCATCAATCTCCTTACAAAACTCTTGTAACAATTTTTAATATCGACAACATTTGGTAGTACTCATTTTGATGACATAGAATATTCAGAGGCCGAGGGGAGGGCGTCTCATTAAATTTTAATATTCTCCTCCGTATTTACAGACACCCTTGTAATTGAGCGTGTGACGATGTTTTAATTCATTATTCCTTTGTTGCTGTCGCCTTGATTAAATTTGTAACATCTTGTAAGAGATCGCTGAAAGAGGCCAGTGAAATGGTAACTGAAACAATATTTTATATCTCTTCAGGATATTAAACGATTAAATTGATATTTATTTCTTCAGAACTAAATACCATACCATGAGTTTTTGTCTGCTAACTCGTTATATTGATGTATTCTACCTCTTATCTTTAATATTAAAACAGTTTAGAAATTCATCATTCGTATTATCATCTTCTCGAACAAGAAAGCTATTGTTAAATTATTTCAATGTGAAACCTGATAAGCCTCGCCCACAATCTCGGCTCGATGTGAGGGCTTTTTGTGACCCTCTCCTACTCACCGGTTCATTTGTCAGGGAGTATTTCTACGTTGCGTTTCTCGGTTTTTGGTTCCAATTTATTAGTAACGACAAACGTGGTCATATGTTACGTCCTATTTTTTTTTCTACGTGGTGACGGTTTTTTTGTTTTCCTGTAAGGGGAAAAACGTTTAAGTGGAAATTGAAAGCCAACAGAATAAAATTCAATATATTTGTTTCTTATATAAAGAAGAAGACAAATGGACCAGGTAAGTTACCCGGCTGCTTGTTGACTTAAAATGCAAATTTGTCCGTAAAAAACACGCAATTCTAATTTATTTAAAGTTCGTAACAAAACCCTCTTAAATCTTCAACTATTCTTCAAAACTATTTTTTTTTTTAAACCTATCGGAACCGAGATTTATAGCAATAAACAAACAATATCAAGTGAACAGTTTATTCTTGTTGCGACACAACAGCGAGGGGGTGCCTGTCTGCGGGTGACAGCAATGGAACCTACCTGTTGGAACTTTTTGCAATCGACCGAAGTAATATCTAGTGCAATCTGTTCGTTATTTAGTGAGCTGCCTGCCTGCCTGCCTGCCAGGGTAATCATGAGGATCATGCTGTTTTTCTTGATTTTATATGAATGCAGATATTTCTATTGAAATGGAAGTAGTTTTACAAACGAAGTACTGTTTTATTACGACTCGGATTAATTTCTTCGTTGGACTTAGCTTTGGATATAGTCCAGGTCTGCATTTTAACTAGACCGTTTTAAAATAAAGTACCTTCAAAAAGCATGAAGTCATCTACAAGCTCACTACGTTCATGTACCCTAATTTACTACATTTTAAATTTCCAGCATCAAAATAATTCCTGAAGCTTTTCTTATGTCTAGATGATATGGTCCTCCCATCTTGCATCCAATAAACTGAAACTTATTGATAGTGGAAGCCAGTTCATATTCCTGTTCTGCATTCCGAGTGTATTTTATTTTTAATTTCCTGTTCGTTCGGGAACGGGAAACATGCGCTTCTCGCACAACTAGGCCTATTGTTATGAAAAAATGATCATGTGACCGTTTTTATAGTTTGGTGAATGTTTTAAACTCTCCGTATTTTGATGACCGTTGTTTCCGAGTATATTTAATTTGTAGTCTCTAAATATAAAATCAAAGTTGCTGTATCTATTCAAGTAAGTAGGTTTAACATAATCAAAAGAAGTACCCGTAAAAGCAATTTCCTGATCGATAATACACAGGAGCTTTAAAAAAAAAGCTAGTAATAAATATAATAATGGAAGGGTCCATTATGAGAAAAACCCCTGTTAGTTCTGTAACGGAACACAGGCATCGTTAAAATGAGTAACAACTACAAAGTACGGCAAAGAATGCCAGAACTTGAGGAAACAGATAATGGTGGTCATCAATAATCAGGCTGCACACTTTACACTGCTACTTAGTTACGGGAACGGATTATAGGGAACGTATTATTTATTCTTGCACTCTTCCCTTTCTATCGTTTATTAAAAGTATGTTTTTCTGTCTAATATTTCACTTGCCTACAAATGTTTTTTTTAACATATTCTGTTCAGAGTTGTCGCCTTCAAAATGAAATCTTCCATTTTAGAGTTTTGTTAAACTGCAAGAAATTACACCATACGTCGTCAACGGTAGGTGAACTGATTCAATGAAAAACATTAGTAAGGTCCAAAAGTTCCCGGCTTCAAATACAAAAGTAAGGATTAATAATCAAAGCAAAATGAATTGAAATAAAGGCAGACTATCATCATCATCTGCCTAGCCTTTTTCCCAACTATCTTGGGGTCGGCTTCCTGTCTAACTGGATGCAGCTGAGTACCAATTTTTAACATGAAGGGACTGCCTATCTACCGCCACAATCCAGTAACTGGGTAATACGATACCCCTTGGTAAGACTGGATGTCAGACTTTTGGCTTCTGAGTACCTACTCGTAACGACTGTCAAAGATTAACAAAAGACAGCCGGGACCAACGGCTTAACGTGCTTTCCGAGGCACGGCGGAAACTCGGTATGTAATTATGGTCACCCATCCACGGACTAATCTCGGCAAGTACGGTTTAACCTTAAAGATCGACCCGTGCGGCTATTATTATTTAGCCACGAGCTAAATAAAGAGAGTCTATACTGAACAAAAAAATTACATTTATACTGTGGGTAGTTAGAGAAAACTTCAGTAATGTGACATGATGGTTTTGTATCTCTAATTAATCTAATTTGTGTTGACTGGATACTTTACCTTACCACATAATTAAAAATCAAAAACTGGAAAAGAACACGCCGTCAAACAGTTTAGAAAATAAATCATACAGCTGAACTAAAGTAAACACAAAAATGCTGGCATACTTTATTTATCATCATACTACGTCTTAATTACTTTTATTCCAGCTATAAATTCTCTCGATAAAATTAGGTAAGTAGGTGAAAACACCATCGTAATAACAAATGAGATATTAACAGATCTGAGAACAGGTCTTGTAGTAGAGAATGTGACCTTGATGGATATAGGTCAGAAATTGAGCTAGTGTTAAATAGAATATCTACTAGCAAGAAAATGTACATTATTGCTTGAGTTTTATTGACATATAAATCTATTCTGTATGTCTGTATCCGTCTGTATATATATGCCTTCTTTTTGCCTGTCTGTGCTAGATAATTCTGATTGTTAACCATAGCCCTATCTACCGGTTAGTCCAATTCACGAAGCACTTGCGCCTTAAATCGACCAGCAGCTAATTCCAACAGAAGTTAGCCAAACTTGTGTCCAAACAAAAAGCTAGTCGAACTTGCGAGCCGTGTGTCCCCCGGGCTAGAATGATAACTTCATAACGCGATTAGTCACCCGGCACTCGCGCCAGTTGTTGTATAACTTGTTCCTACTCGCGCCAGTAACTCGTACACACAGTTGGGGAATTACTCAGCCATTATCACTAGCTGCCCAGTTTAGGCTGTCCGGGTAAATAGTGGATGTATTGGGATCCGTAAATCCGTGAATCTGTACTGGCTCTGCGGTTGCTAATTAACTTGCCTAGCTGGATAACTATGACTAGTGGAATTCTAGCGGCTCTTGTGATGTAACTATTTTCGACGTTGCTAGCGCTAGGAACATGGTAGCCATAGTCACAGGCTTTATAATTTCTCCTTGCGTGAAGATGAGTTACAATCTAACAACCATATTGATCTTTGTATGGAAGATAATACTAGTACAGAATAATATCGTCAGAAAGAAGTAAGAGAACAGCAGTCTGCTAAAACAGGTATAAACGAAGAACGAGTCATAACCACAATAATCGAAAACGATCTAACAATTCCAGTATTTCTGAAAACAATAACCAATTCCCAAGCACCACTAGATGCAATATTCACTGCAGTATTGATTCTATGACCGTAGCTTCTGCTCCAGCTCCAAAATTACTGTCTCCGTAGTAATTCTACAATGTAATATCCAAAGCGCCGCTGTGCTTGAAATTGGCGTAATAACTTAAATGTGGTTAGCGTCCAACTTGCGCGTCTGTTCGTCAACTTAGGTCGCTGGCCGTCTTGGCCGTGTGTACTCTGTTGTTGCCTAAGTGATTGGTTTAAGTTATAAAATGAGTTCGTCTTGAGATGGAGCTGGATAGAATAGAAAAAATCCGGATTATTTTAATTGTTGTGGTCTAGATTTTTATTCTTGGATTATGTTTAAAATTTAGCTTTGTTAAAAGTTTAGTTATAACAGGGTCTAAGCTACCGGTGGTCAGGACTCCAGAGAAGGGAACCTCCTAAGAATACGAACCGTGTCCAGTAGTACCGCTTTCTGAATCAAGCCGCCTTGATCCATCTGCTTAATGAGAGCCTCCTCAGTTATTGGTCGAGCCTCTTGGCAATTAATCCATTGGCTGAAACGAATATCGACACAAATGAAACACGCTGAGTTCAGTAAGTTCACATCCCACCTGTCGATGACCTCGCGAGCAGTAATTATTATGATCACCAATTCTTGAAATAAAAACCAAGCAAAGTCTAGATTCAAGCAATAAATAACAAAATTCATTGGAAAACATTTCTTCAATAAACGGCGTTATTTCCCCACATCGTCTTTAAGTAAATAATTGTAGGGTTCCTTCCATTGAGGTGTCAACATGACGAATGGGCCGAGCCATCGATTTCTTTGTGTTCCGATTATAAAGAAAACTCTCCGTTTTCTACTATTATTGAAAATGTTATGTGTTGTTAATGTTATTATGATGTAGTATCGAAATTTTGCTCTTTGTTCGCTTCGTGGTCGGGATTATTGTTAAGTGTGCGGTATTTACCTGGGATTAAGAAAGAATTTGGGGAGGTGTTATATTTTTTTTTCGTCAAGAAACATTGCTATATTAATCAATACGTTATCACTGGCTTTGCTTTTATCAACAATCATTCTATCAGTATTCTTATTACTATTTGCTATAGAAGCTTCGGAAGCTTCAACAATGTTCATATCTACATAGTTGCCAATAATACGGCTACTGAAAGCATTCAATATCTATTTTGATGTTCAGTTTATGTCATAATAACCTAGATAGTTATTAATACAATGTCCCAACAATGCAGACTTTTACTGCAGAAAGTAATGATCGTTATAGTCCTGTTGCCATTTCATAAAAGTTGAAGGCAATATACGAGGCAGGGGAAGCCGGGGTGAGATATACTGTTGCCACAGAGTAAGAAGTAATAGAAAACCAAGTTTCTGCTCTTCATTCGTATGAAAAGTACAAACTAATGATATACGATTTTGGTTTTTAATTACTCCGTTTCGAATTTACCTAGTGTAAGTTAATTTTATGAACCGCAGGCTTATCTAACCAGTTAAGTCCTGGCAAAACCTGGACTAATTCACCTAAATAACTCACAAGTAAAGTGCAAGACGCGATGGCCAATGTTCGTTATTATCTTTTTGTAATGCGACGAATTTCTTTGTTACACGATTGAAAAGATAATTTATTTGTGTTTGCCTTACACTGCAAACAGTTTCCAGCAAATTGTCATAAAGGCAATGCGAACGCTAGTCATAGACCTTCTGCTCTCTACATTCTAACGTTCCTCTTCACTTTAAACATCAATACTGAGATATTGTCCGCGACACTTTAGTCCGGAGCAGCACCTGTCTAGAATTGTATTAAGTTGCAGAGTGGGGTGAAAACTGGGTCAATTTCAGTTATGGTCCGACATTGTAGGGCGACAATTTACTTGGCTGTGTTATAGAAGAGATGGAGAAAGGTGTAGACGGCGCATTTTATTGCAGTATTAGAAATTCTAGATACATTTGAAATATGTTGGTATGTTGCACAGCCGAGTAGCTACTAGTAAAATCCTCATAAGTTACAAATATAATTAACCTGATCAGCTTGTTCCGACATTTCCTGAAATAGTTCTAATTATGTTGTAACGTCTGAACTCAGATTGATTCTTGTCAAAGTTATCAACAACTATTTATAATCCTAGAATTTTTCCACTTAACCAATAATACCATTTTCCATTACATATTTTACATTACAATTTTCCACTTAACATATATAACTGTTATGTAGGTACGCAGGGACACAAGTGATACTACTGACAGCTATAAGCATACTGCTTAATGCGTAGGTTAGAGCAGGGCAGGGACGCAGCCCACGCAAACATGCACTATGTTGACACAGACATATATAACAAATACTAGTAGCATCCTCAGCAGCAGTTGAATTTTTGGCCGGTTTATGGCAAAACGCCTGTTACAGAACCATAACGGCTGAAACGCTTCGGGGACCACAAGCCTGAATTTGTTTGTAATGTTTTTAATAGTTTAAAAAGATAATAAAAAAAATGTATTATAATTTAATGAAATCTTCATAAATATGAATAAAAGCCTCGCCATTTGAAGGTAAGCATAGCCGACGCAGACGTAGCGCGGTGCTGAGCCGATGTGTTACTGCACCAATAATTCATGGCGAGCCCGCCGTGATTTGTGTCCCTATCTGTCTCGGTTGCCATGACAACGCGTATATTTTACCAACAGCACTTACGTATGTACCCCATGGATGGTATTTTGTGTCAAGTCGTAACTTATTTCGTAGGTAATGTTTTGCTTAGGATTCATGATTGCCAGTTTAATAGGCAGTTTAACATCTTGGCCTTGAAAATGTTGCTAAAAAATGAAGTTATGTGGAAATAAACGCCTCTCCCGTCTGCTAATAACAACAATATAGCCATCACCCATGGCGAAAAGTGTAGTTTGTTCTGAGACATGGTCAATCTATCACATCGTCATGATTGACCATCGACAATAGACTATTGCGGATCATGGACTTCCTTCTTTTCTTTGCGAATCCAATGATTTGTAAGTGCATCATCAAAACTTCCTTAAATTCATACATAAAAGGTTTTTAATACATATTTGCAGTCAGCTCTAAAACTTAATAATATTAAGAGATAAGCGCAAACGTCCAACGGTAGAAAACTTGAAATATTTTAAAACACTGCTGCAATACCACATAAGATTTATATTTCAGCCTCACTCACATAACGCCTTAACACTCACTCTCCACAAACTGAAACCAACTTAGGATGATTGCGACAAGGTTGAATATCGCCTAAAGGTTCAACGTATATAAAGCTGTTGAGTACATAGACACATAGTGCAAGACCGGACGTGATCCATCAAAGTACAATACATTGAGAGCATGATATTAGATTTATAGATCGCCTGCGCAAAGATACTCTTTTTAAACAGGCTGGGGAAAAAGTTATAAGAGATTATAACTAAAAGCGAATTTCCTAATCATATCTGAACGCGATTAGTTCGTATTAACTGCGCTTAAGAGCTGTCAATTTTTTTTTTTTTATAGAATACTAACAATGATAGGTTTAGAACGTAGTTTAAATTACTGATAGCGTTCAAATTTTACTGAAACGGAACGTATAAGTTTTTCTATAATGAGGTATAGCGTCCGATTTTAAAACGAATGACCTTTAATTGAATAAGGGGGATGGGGTGGGTTTCCGCCGTCTTAGAAGCGGGACAACCACCTGTCTAAGGATAGTTTTCACTCTGCCCTGAACAGAACTTTAGAATAAATAAAAAGGGTTTACTGCAGAAACTTCAGAAGGTTTATTTCATTCAAGAAAACATGAACTTCGCGAGTAAATCCGGGGGTCTGCCGTAGTTCTATAAAAATAAGTAACAGCTACAAATATCTCAACATCATCTCAAGACAATCTCTCTTATCCGCCTGAAAAGAGTACATTTGTGATTCTTTCAAGATTTATTATTGCACATTAGGTGGCGCCACTATCGGAATGTACTAACACCTGGAAAATAGCCCAGAATAGCTACACTGTAAAAATTGCTCACCTGTAAAATAGCTCGGCGAAATAAACCTCATTCACAGCATAAAAGCGTTTATATGTTGCACATTAGTTTCGTTTCAAAATATTTACGTTGGGAATATTATAGAGATAGGATTTTGATGCAGTTTGCATGTTTTATTACACGTTGCAGCTTTTATTTTGTATTTTCTTTATTATTTAGTATCGGCACCTGCCGTAGTTGCGTTATAATAAAATACCTGTTGTCTGTAATAGATCTCTATTAGTATTTGTCTAGTGCTTTTTGCGGCATACGACCATAAGTGTACAAGGATGTTTTGGCGGATGACCTATGTACTAACGCAGTCATATTGTTTTACAATACAATACACGAATGTTAAACAATAACGTACCCCTGACAGTTTTTCCTATAATTAAAAACCACAGCCTAGTGATTGTAACACTTCCAGATTTCGTTTTAATTCCAGCATGTATTTTTCTCTTCAAGATTTCCGCTTTCTTCTTGATCGTTGTAACATATGAATCGTTGCTGCTTTTCCTTCCACATATTATAATACTTACAATAAAGATTATTTTCATGTGCAATACAATAGAAAACACTTACTACTTACTGTCTACCTGCTTCCGAACAGACAGATACACTTTATGAATAAATTCCACCTTCGGAGCGTACCAGCCAGGCTCACAAACACAGGATGATGTAATATCGTACTAAATAATATAATTAATATCAAAATTCATGTTCGGGAGCGAATAAAGCAAAAACAAGCGCGCTGAGAGCTCATAAATTATATATTCTGGACACTTGGCGATGCAGCGATGTTAAAACAATTGGAATTTTTCAACTAACTCCATATTTTTGCTTCTTATTGTAATTTTTACTCTTGATGTTTTGTGAGCATCCTGTAGTTGGTATGATTTAGTAACGGAGTATCTTGTCTTGCATAAAAAGATTAACAAAACAGTGAACAATTCCAGAATTGTCAAATTTATCAATAACACTTGTAACGGGATATTTTGCCATGTTTAGTATTTGTTTATCCGTGATCATGGCGTGTGCAACAGCGCGATATATCTTATTTCCTTCCAGCGGGTCCGATCCGTCTGTCGTATTTCTACCATATCTAAGTGTTCAATTAAATCATAGTTATCCGTCATAGAGTGGCACATTGTCTCGGCCATCAAGATATTCTTCCTGTCTTTAAAAGAGCCCAAATCCGAAACAGTTTCTTCTAATATTCCTTTCAAAATGTTCTGGCCATAAGAATTCAATGTAAGTTCTGAGATATAAAAATTCAAGTGCTTGCTTCTATTTAAAGCTGGCTACAGTTGTAGCGACAACTATTTTGGAACGGAACCAGAAACAAGTCGCAACGACTTTTAAACTTCGGCCTTGTTCGCTTGCATTGAAATGTTTGGATTCAATGTACATTAATTGTATTATTCATATTTTGTTTGGTTTTTAAATCGCTTTTGTGTTTGTCAATGGAGCAATAGATTTATTTCTGTGCTATTGGTAATTATTACAAA
The DNA here is from genome assembly GCA_949152445.1 of Cerastis rubricosa. Lineage (NCBI taxonomy): Eukaryota > Metazoa > Arthropoda > Insecta > Lepidoptera > Noctuidae > Cerastis > Cerastis rubricosa. The sequence goes on from OX424547.1 coordinate 584,338, forward strand.
TCGAATGGTTTGCTGATTTGATCAGACAAAGATATCATTGAACGGAATAGCCGTTCAATGATATCTTTGTCTGATCAAAATGTTAATGTTTTTTTTTTTGCTGATTTTATTGAATGCTCAGTAGGTATTACATTTTTATTTATTTATTTCTATAAACTTCATGTACGGTCAGCAACGAAAGTCGCTATACTTATCCAAAATTATAAGACGTATAAGTTTTAGAACGATCCATATTAATAGACTGGAGTAAAATACAAAACAATATTTTCAGAAATGGTTACACAAATTCGCAAAAATATTTTACTTCAGATCACACTGATCAGCACAAAACTTGCTGTAATATTGATAAGTGTTAACCGACTTCTGATGCTGACTGTACAATAGTGGTACATAGGCGGACTTACCTAATGCCACAAGGCATTAAGAATTTTTCAACCTAAAAATATGTTTATCTACTGTTGAATATACTTTGGTTCACGACGCAGTAGTAACTTGATATCCTTCTTCAGCACAACCATAAAACTGATCAACAAAAAAGCTTACGACACGACTAGTCGCAGCGGCGACAGTCGCAGTCAAACATCCGCCCGATCTGTCGGACACTTCCCGAATATTCTTTTTTCTCGTTCCCCTCAAAAGAACCGGCTTGAGTTGCCCACAGTAATTACTTACTCATTTTGTCCCTTTGATTCTCCCCACCCGGTTTTAACTTTGAAACTCTGAAGAAATTCTTATATTTTCGTTTTGCTGATGATTTTTTTCTTCGAGTATTGTTGGATTACTTTCGAATTTGATGAGTATAGAATCTTCTTTGAGGGTTAAGTTTCATCAACGGTTGAGGGGATTACAAAATGTGATGGGTGCGGGGAAAGATTTTCTTGTTTCATCTTATTGGAACAACAAAGCAATGAGAAGTGCAGATTTTCTTTTGTCGTAATTTTTACCGTCGAATAATTAAACTAAAAACAATATGTACATAGGGATATATTATTCCATATTAAAAATATATCTTGCTACCCACTGTTAAATAAATATTATAACCCCCGTACCACATATGACAGTCATACAAACTAAACGAGTAACCCTCTCACTGCCGCGCGGCCGCAGCAACCGCACTTCGACGCACGGGTCCCGCAGACCGCGCTCTAATGAACCGCCGATGTGAGCCGTAATCACGCCGCATTTGGGCCACACAATGCGATTTAACGAAGACTAACCCACTGGCTGTGAGTAAAATATATATGTTACTTGTGTAAATGTTAATGCCTTGGTTTTTGATTAAAAGGATTTTTAATTTCATGTAACAATCAAAATGCTGCAATAACAGATAAGTAATCTTAAAACTAGTAATATTAAACTGGCTTCTATTATCTCACTTAAAGGTCTCTCTCTAACGCTAAGCAGAGACAAGTATTATTTTACCGTCGTAAGTGTAGTAAAAAAATCAAAGCATCTTATATTATGACAGCACATTTACGACTCAAAGACAATCTTGCACCTAGGAGTAACATATAAAACTTTTCGGTCAAACGACAACGTACCTTGTAGACTAGAATCCAGTCATTTCCTGTAATACCACTAGCGTCATATATTCTTATTAACACTGCGTCGACCCTTAAATATATTCCATAAACTAAGTAGTACTTCTTGTAACCATGTCAACACTGACTTTAAGACACGTTGATAAAGTTATCATAAAGTAAGAGCCACCAAATTAACAACCACATATATCAGTCATCTGAAGGAGCTCGTGGCTGAATAATAACAGCCGCCCAGGTCGATCTTTAAGGTTAAGCCGTGCTTGCCGAGGTTGGTCTGTGGATGGGTGACCATAATTACATATCGAGTTTCCTCCGTGCCTCGGAAAGTACGTTAACAAAAACACTTATCCCCAAACTCTGACATCCAGTCTTACCAAGGGGTATCCTATTACCCAGTTACTGGGTTGTAGAGTTCAGATAGGCAGTCGCTTCATGTAAAATACTGGTACAGCTGCATCCAGTTGCACAGGAGCCGATACAACGTAGTTCCGAGAAGGCAGACAGATGATGATATATCGGTAATCAGTGAACTCCCTTTCAGGTATTGCTACTCCATTCAGGATTATTCTCTTTGACGTACTATGAACCAGCTTAGCGAAACTTTCCTGTTGACATGTCCATAAAGTTTTATTTCGATGGCTCTTATTTTCAGTTCACTGCAATCGTAAAAGCCAATACGAACTGGATTCCATATGCAATACTTTTTAAATCATGTACACGGACAATACGTTCCATTTTAGATGGCAAAACGTCCACTGCAATATTATATTAAAGTTGTTAACTGTGTTCTTCATATTTACTCACACAATTTGTGCTAGAAGAAAATTAGCTTTATCAGGGTTTCTTTTTATTTCTCAGCGGTTGTTGAAAGAATAAGAGATTGGAATAAAATAAATATTTATTTATGGAGATACGTAATATCTACAAGGGTACTGCCGCTAGATATTAATCTAGCGGCTGTACCCTTGTAGTATTTATGAACTAGATCGTAATATTTCTCTCATTTATTTCGCCCTCGTAAATGTAGACAGACTAAATATTAACGTGTAACCCTCAAAATGCCGTATCATAATCTCGCGTTGAGTACGCAGGCCGCAAACTATCGGGTCTTTCGGGCCGTAGACTAGTGGCGTCAACCCTGTCGCGGCGGGCTGGCCACCGCGCACCGGAGCGGGCCGCGGCGGCCGCTCGCTAATTAACCACAAACAAAAGGTGGCCATTACTCACAGCCGCCCTCGCTGATTTTATACAACTTTTACAATAAAACACGCCATTTTGTTTCGCGGGAACATTTTATTGTTAGCTTTACTTGGATTGTGGCTTAAAAATTAGTTCTATTGTTTTCAACGACCTTGAAACGGCTTTGAAGTTTTGTATTTAATAGTTATCTGCGTTTAACTATTCCACTCTTTGCTCAGATCTTTTTGAAAGGGTATGCTTTTTATTGAAACATCTTAAAAGAATAATAGTGTAGGATCTAATCGAAAATATCTTTAATTCCGTTAGGTTGAACCTGAAGAGATATTGGACCGGTCACATCTGTTACGGAATCGATAATATGGACCGTCTCATTGTGAATGCTTTGTAGATGGGAGGGCTAGTTCGTGGGAGGGAAGGTCCATATAATCTCTACTTAGCGAGTGATTGAGCCTGATCATCGTATCGGGGTATCGGAGAATATTATGTACCTTAATAGTATCCTTCCTGAAAGGGTATTTAAGCACTAGAAATTTTTGTGTTAAAATCACATGGACCTAGATCGAATGTTCTGTCAAACTCATGTAAAGTTCGCTGTTTATTAGCATTGTGTTTTAAATGCACTACGCATTGCAATTAGAATCATTTCCGTACCAGCTTATATTATTTAATCTCGCTTATTGAATATATTAATCACATTAAATATCAGTACGTAGTAAGAGTAAATTGCAGAACAATCGGCTGATTTTAATTACGACCGGCGGCCCTCTAGCGGCGCTGCGGTGAATTATAATTCATAGCTGCAAAAATAAGTGGGTGAATATAAATTAATATTGTAGGGAGGGTATATCTACATTCATGCTCCGTGTTTTGTTTGAAAAATGTCTAAATGGAGCGTACGTAGTAGTACTGTAATACTGCCGGAATTTTGCCATTTCTTTGAGTCGGAGTATAAGTTACAATTACTATGGGGGCGACGTTTCTTGAACTATGACTTACCATTTCTCATATAAAATCCTAGACTTAATCATTTTATAACAAAAGTTCCATGTTCTGCATGTGTATGGAATATTAGTTTCAATGTTAAAGGCTCGCATTAACGTGTAAAATTGTAACTCATTCTTTTCAGTTGCTGTAAAATATTTTATACCAATCTCGCATCTAAATTCTATATGCATTCCAATATTTTAATTCAAATAATATTTACGCTTCCTCTAAAACTCACATAGTTTAGATGCATCAAAGCAACCAACACGAAATGTAAACTATTTAATATTAGAAATAACCGGAACAATAGCTAACAATATCCTGCGGTCCCACCGCTATCTACCTCGAACGACTTGCATACAAAGTGGTCACATTATTCCGAGCAGCGGTTGATTATATTCATACCTAGCCGCTGCATTTAATTCATTTTAATTCTCTGTCCGTCCAGTTTGCGGCCCGACAATTTTAATTATTAACTTTAATAATATTTACCTAGCATTTTAGGGTTAAGCAGATAAGCCTTTGTTACGTTCAGATGTGGTTGAAGCTGTGGTTCGTTTGTTAAGTTATCTATTTTTAGGAGTATTGGGATTTTGTGAAAAGCTTGTATAATATTACCGTTTATCTCGTCTAGATGTTAGGTACTTTGTTCGAGATCGTAACGCCGCCGTTACAGATAATAGAATGAGTGTTATTGTGTACGCAGGGTTTGGGAATCATGCGAGAGAAACTGGCTAAATTAATGCGTGTAGATTATAAGTTATTTATTCTGAATAATTAATAGGTTATCAGATGAAAATAAAAAGCTTTCAGTAAAGATTTTAATAATTCTTTGTACTTACACCTTTTTTAACTCTGCTTGTTCTACATATTAAAAATAATAAAAACAACACCCCAAGTAATCTTATTACACACTACAATTTCACGAAAATAAATAAATAATAACAGTGTTCAAGCAAACGCAGTATGTTTAATTAAAAACGAGGTTTTGTTACTGCGAAAATTACCGAATAAAAAATTTAATTATTATCTACCTTAAAAACGATCATGTACGATTTAAACCTACTGATATGAACCATGACACGACCAATTTCGATAAACAGGGGTCACTTAGACCCCGAAACATTATCGCGGTCGACAATGGTAGGTAATCGACAAGCGACACATAATAACCAAAGCAGACCTAAAAGGGTCTGTGTAATGGAGCAATTGCCAGTTAATTACGCGTGTGGGTCTAACAGACCCCGCCTCGTTTTTGTAATGGTAGATTGTTTTGAGAAACTAGTGAGTATTTGAAATGAAGGGTTTGCATGTTTGTGTATTGGGGATAAGTGTTTTTGTCAATTTTGGTAAATGCTGATATCAAAAACATTAGTTCAGGTCTGCTTGTTTTCGCCGAAATACACGCATGTTTTGACAGTCACGTAACAAATTCCACGCAGTAGAACCAAGCCAATTTTAGCACAAAATCTGGACTCCGGGTGTTACCCCGGACTTCATGGGATGACTGGTAATTGATGACCGATACTTAAACACGTGATTATAGGTACACATGATAACAAAAAAAAAACCCAGAAAAAAATTTTGATTATACTCATTCACTTTTATCACAAGCTGATAGGCCAGAGGCGCGCGCGCGCGAATTCCATACGGCTGTTGTATTATTGTGATAAAAGTAAATGAGTAAAAAAGAATGTTTCTTTGGAAAAGTTGTTTGTTATCATGATTATAATTACGTGTTTTAGAATCGATCACTAATTACTAGTCACCCTATATAAAGCTTTATCTCTACAACTTAAAAGAATGGGCAGTCACTGCATATAAAATACTGGTTTGTAAAATTCAGCTTAGAATATAGTTGGACAAAAGCTTTATTGTAATGATGATGATTTTAAACAAAATTTGAAGTCCTCCCTCCTAGATTAACCTAAATAAAACTTCTTTGTTTAACTCAATCAGCGTACATTTGCAGTGGTCCATTCATCCAGATGAGAGCCGCCCCGGTTACAATTTTAGTTCACTATCGATCCGTCTGCTGCCTGTCTGTCTTATTAACTCCCTCGTATTCTGTGATGTGTCGCATTTTTAACTGACTTCAAAAAAGGACGAGGTTCGAGTCTTTTATTTTTATGCGTGTTCCCCGATTACTCTAAGACGACTAGACTGATTTGGAACATTCTTTTTTTTTAGAATTTGGTTCCCAGTTGGTCTAATTTTCATCAGGTCAGGATCTTATGATGATCCTGGAGATTTATAGGCAGACTTTAAGCATGTTAAGTATTGTTTCTAGTTACAATGTAAAATTGATAGTTGACGCGGATTTGTGTGAGATACTAATATGTAGATAAAAATAAAAAAGTTTTTTCCAAAAAAAATAATCGACTTTCGCCTTTTTTATCTTTTGTAAATGGTGTGGAACACTCGTTACTGCTTGTAACTGAGGTTAAAATTCAGTTTTACGTCATAAAATGTGTGTGGTGACCTAATAAAAGAGACGGTCTATCAGCAACCTCACCATTTTCTTTCTATCATCGTTGTCAATGACTATAGCTAACAAAACTAACGTCAATCGTGTTGAATGTGGTTGTAGAATTATGAAGTAATTTGAAACCGATTGTCACTTGTCCATGTGACAGTAAAGACTTTAGCCATACTCTTGACTCTTGGCTTTAGCCAGACGACGCTGACGTAGGTTCAGATACAAATACACGGACCTCCTTATCGATATCAACTATTAATATAACAACATCACCATCAAATCAGCTGAAAGGCCGCCACATCCGGACGATCATTCTTCTAAATTGTAGCGTTCAGGAATTGATATCGTAAACCATAAGCACAAAAGCCAACATTTCAGGCATTGCACTATAAAAGGCTACATACAATACAAAAAATGCAACTTAAAGTGATTACAGCTGCAAACCTGCGGTTAATTTTAAAAGCCGGGTATAATGCAGACTAAACCTGGCTTTGCCAGGGTAACACCGGCACCGGGTAGACTCGTGGCTAATACCCGTATTACCCGGGTAATTCGTCGCTAAGATGTTTATGCTTTGCCATTGGTTTTCTGTTAGCTGCGTTATCTGTTTTGAGTTAGTATTTTCTCTTCTTTCACCTTCTTAGCCATCATTATTATTTTTTGGGTTGTGTGAAACATGAAATGGCAAGAAAGGAGGTGTATGCTGAGATGATGAGTATTAGAGAAGTATGGAAGAAGCAGACATGCTGCGCTTACCCGAAATAAATTGGGATAAGGGCAAGAGAATAATGAATGATAAATTATTATTTTTCGCATGAGCCATCGTTCGTTTAGAGATGATATTAGAAACAGTGTATATGTTAACGGAAATGTATGAAATCCGTCATTGTATAAAATTCCTAGGAAATGTGTACAATTCCTAAAATCCATAGGATATGTATGAAATATTTTTTAATTAACACTTTTCCTAGGAAATCTATACATTTCCTAAACCGTGATAGGAAATGTATATCAGTAGTCATCGCTGCGCCGATCGCTCCATTCAAGCGAGCATGCAACATGCAGTAGGCAGGGTTTCTGTCACGGCTCCGGCGCTGCGGGCCTCCGGCGGCCCCACGCGTGCTAATCTTCGCAGACGGCTTTCGCTCACCACCGCAACTTCGGCTTGTTGGCCGGCTTCGCCGGCCAGCCTCAGCCGCCTGCTCCTCAGCCCGCGGGCCGCCTCGCCCCTCCGCGCCTACGCGATTTTAAATTACACTCTAGGGGTAGGACAAACAAGACTACGTGGAGTCGGTTTTGCAGCAATTCGGTTCTGTCACTAACTTTTGTTGCAAAGCATATTCAATTTTTAACCAACAATATTATTTAATTGTTACAGAAACTATAGCAAATTGGTTTGATTAGAATTATGTATGGGGCACTACAAGTTCACGACCACCATTTTCACCCAAAGTCTCACAACATCTAATATATTCTTCAGATTAACTTATAGTATAGTTTTTAATTTTATACATTTCCTTCTGTCATATAGGAATTGTATAGAGTTCCTAGGAAATGCATACAATTCCTAGGAAATGTGTGGAGTAAAAAATAATTATGATACTATTTAACACATTTCCTACATAGACTCGGAATTGTATACATTTCCTAGGAATTGTATACAATTCCTAGGTTTCACACATTTCCGGTAACATATACATTCAACCACGCTACCAAACTTGGGGACTAGCAGGAATCAATTTATACTGGATCTATAGCTGTTAAAAGCCATTTCTCTTGATTTTGTGTACACCCGTAGTCTGATAGAACAATGTAACACAGTTTTAATACTTAATTCTAAAGCGAGCCAACAATTTTATAAACTCAAAAAAATCCCATATTTTCCGTTGCAAAATGAAAATAAAACAGTTCTATTTTGCTACTGAGTCGAGGTAAACGATATTATAATGTTTTAAGTTGGGGTAACTCCGGATAATATGCGTAATCTCCGACAGTTAACATTTTTAAAGATAATGCGGGTTCCAGCCGGATCGGAATGAAGCCGATTGAAAACGCTAAGGAAATGGAAATGGTTATTTTCGGAGATAAACGGAATAGTTATTGTTTAAAAGAGGATTTCATTTACTTTTTACTGATCACCTTGATTAGGGCCCTAGTTTCTAATGTATTTAGTGCGTTAAAGAGAGATAATATATTGGTCTGAAACTTTACTGAACATTTAAGGTTTTCCTTGAAAATATGTATGTGTATTTTTTTTTAAAGATAATGATGTCGTGATTAGTACATTTCTTTACATTTGTTTTAGTCGCTAAACGCTTCAACGTTCGCACTGAACTGACTGCGGACTGCCGAATTTCGTAGGCTCTTGTACTAATGATAAATTATTAAAATATTTAGTCTTTTGACTACTAAATACGACTTCATTAATTTTGTGTTTGCTCTTTTCAGGTAAGTCCTGGTTATAATGAAGATAGCTAAGTAGCTGTGATAAATACGTAAGTGATTTATTTACTAAGGAAGACATTGGCTGGATTGCGAACTTCAGAATAGCAGTCGTTTTACACGTATGTCTATTATCCAGCTGCATCCAGTTAGACTGGAAGCAACTTAGTTGGGAAAAGGTGCTCAAAATGATGATTAATTGTAAAAGATGAAAGCAACAGGATTTTCTCAATCGACATTGACTTGTAATCTTGAAATCGGTGATAAGTTTCTGCCACACAGCATATTTGCTAACTAAGTCCTTCTTAAATTTCCCAAGTCCCAACACAAAGACCCTCAAGAAGTAAGGAAGGAGGAGAAGGAGTCCCAACAAGAAGAACTTACCTTGAACATCATTTAGAAGGCCTGAAGGTTAGCCGACGACAACAGAACAAACCTATAACTGTAAGCAGAGTTTAGGCGCCAAATCATCTCTTAAACCTATTTATAGTCGGCCTCTTCACACAATAACTCCCAAAAAAATCCCACTTAAACTGAACAAAAGGGAACCAGCCAATATTTACACGAAACAACTAGCCATTCTTCGCGTCAATTCAGCCGCCACACAAAAGATAAGTACGTAATACAACTTATATATCTTTCTTCCATTCTCCTGTCGAGAAAAACATAATATCAAAATATAATAGCGCTCTTATAAGGAAACACGCGATTTTCGCCTCTAAAACAAAATAGAAAAGCGGTTATAAGTAGTTATAACTGGCTATAACTGGCTGTTACCGCCACAATCTGGTTATATCCGGAAATCTTTCCAATTACAGGTCGAGTGGGAGTTTCATAGGGATAAGTTTAGTGTTTATCTTTTCGGTTTCCTGATTAACGTTTTCTTTTGCGAGCTAGGATTTGATTAATTATGGATCAGATTTGTTATTTATTTATACACTTAACTATACCGCTGTGTATACTTTACCTCTGATTAACTAGTGTCGGATAATACCTGTATGAGAATTCTTAGCAAATTGGAAACCATTACAAGATTACTTAAAAGGTTTGTTCCAAAAGTTGGATTAGCCTCGGAGTTCTCTTCCGAAATAAGATCATGTTTTGTCCATTTTTTCTAAAAAAGTTTCCCTAAAATTGTAACACGATTCCCTTCCTAATTCTGCTTCAGAGAGATTATCAAAAGTTAACAAAATTAATAAAACCATTTTTTTATTAGCCACCCCATTTAATCGAGGTACCTACCTACGTTTGCTTTAAAATAAAAACAAAAACACTGACTTACTCATGAGAAAATCAACCTTATGTGTCAGTGCTAAAGTTGATAATTGCTTGGGGTTAAAACCAGGGGTGCTCAACACGGGGTCGAGTCAGTGTGAATTTTTAAAATTATTATTTGAGTGGGCTGGTAACTGGGTTTGCAGTAATTACTGTCTGAAATCTGAAGCCTTCAGTAAGTATGTCACTGTGCCAAGTTTAGGCGATGTTTTACCTAACAATTTATATGTGTAATTACTTCGAAAGCAGGTAGAACTTCCGAGATTGTTACTGAACTTTGCAACGAAATAAGTTCTGTTTTTATGAAAAACTTGTAAACAATATAAATGTTGTGATACGTTTGATACAGCTATAATATGCTCCTCATTAAATACTGCGCTCAAATCAGGGTAAAGAGAGTGAAGTTTGATTTTCTTATATTTCTGGCTTCACTGACAAGGTACGACCATACGACAGTGGTCACACTTTGAGCAAGTCTAACGTAGTACAGTTTCAATAGCATAAAAAGCTTCTTAAAAGTGATTTCGTCACCACAAATGTGCTACCGTACGTTTTAAAATAGACACCTTGAATGTTGTTAGACATTTTATAATCAGATTTTGGTATATTAATATAGATCCAATTGGAAAAAAAATCGTCCAAAATGTCTAATATGCAATTAACGATAATTTGAACGAGGTTGCATTCAATGAAATCAGAAATGGTGTCTGAACGAGTTTTTGTTTTCTTGATTTGGTGCTCCAATATTCATTCAGTTATCTCATACTCACTTCATTATTTTAAGTGCAACTGCATCTCTAAACTGAAGATTTTTTCATTCCATTAAGACAACAACTAACAAAAAACCAACAAAATACGAGACAACAGATTTCATTTCCTCCATTTAATCAACTTGTGAACACAATAGAAACCTAACCTTATTTCTTGGACGTAAAGTTGATATTTTATTGTTTTGGAGGTTTAGGTCAAAAAGGGGTCGATGGGACTTTTACGGCTAGAAGTCACCTGTTGCAGGTACGAACGGTTATGGTTCAATAAAAACGAACAGTATTGTGTAATGACACCTCTCGGCCGGTGCTTTCATGAATTTAAAAGCGTGTCGTGGTTCTGTATGTACATATTTATTTTAGTGGTCGTGGGTCTCTTGTAACGTTATTTGGAGGCCAGACTGCGTGAGGCCTTATGACTGTTTTGGTGAGAGGCTGAATTTTGCAGCCATCAAGGCTAATCAAGGGCTAATCTCCACCAGGGCCAGGACTGTTCGAAAGAGATACGATGGCCGTGAAACACAAAGGGCTAAGAAGGAACATGGATGGGTTTTAGTCAGTACAAGTCAGACACTCCCTTTCGCTCCGCCCAGAGCGGGAGGAGTCATTTTATAATTTCCCATCCGTAAAAAAAAGGCTAATCTCCAAATTGTTACAAAATAGATTGCCTTTATTTACCACACATTCCAGACTACCCGGAAATTAGCCCAAGTTAATTTCAAACGAGAATCACGGAATTATAATAATATGTAATCAACTAAAAGCTAATACGAGTGAGGGTACTAAGTTATTCAATTATGTAGAATTACGGCTTCTATTCAAGTTTACATGTTAATTACGTTCCATTTGACGCTAGAACTTTTGGTAATGTTGGCGGGGAAATGTTTGTGTTCACTTAGGAATGGGGTAGGCTCAATCTTTTGGGGAGTGATGTAGGAAACAACAATAGTAACATTCAATCTATTTGTTTAAAAAAAGAAGTTTTGATAGAGCAAAAACTATATGAGCTATGTGGTACAAAGTGAAAACTAATTGATACCTACTGTAGACTAAGTGAAAAGTCGATAAGTAGTATTGTCAGGACTTAAAATAAGAATAAGATAAGATAAGATAAGATATTTATTTTGTACATAGAAAATAAAAGCAAGATACATTATACATGTAGGGACAAGGTTGTACAATCAAGTTTAACATTATTGGCAGATTTCCGGCCCCTAAACTAGGTACGCAGACCTGTATCTTAGGAGTCGGTCACTTTTCGGCTTCCGTTTTATACGATACAATACAACCGTGACATTTTATTTTCATAATTATACACAGAACATATTAGTGAAGTCAGCAGTAGGTAAGTGAAGTGAATGCTTGTGATTGGGTGTCTAGAAGGTGAAGTATGGATGAGGTGTGTGTGGGGTGTGTGTATGTAAGGGTGGGTGCTTAGCATTAGTTTAAGGAAGATTGAGCTTATGAATGAATTGTTAATATATTCTCTGTCTCGTCATAAGTAAGAGGTGATAGCCATTGTTTTAATTTACTTTTGATTTCATGAGTTGAGAGTCTATAAATAGGAATACTTTTATTAATTTTATTATAAATACGTGAGCTTTGAGCCATGAATTGACGACTTGCAAAAGCATATCGGCAAGGGACGGTTTTGCAAACAGGAAAACCTTGGCGTCTTTGGAGCAGATTTTGGTCTAAAGGAAGCGAGGAGTGTCTTCGCAGTATAGAACGGAGGATATATAGCTGTCTAACTGTGAGCACTTGGGCATTAGAATATAACTGGTTAGTAGGGAAGTCTCTTGGTTTAAATAGCATCACTTTCAGAACCGCTCTTTGTGCACGTTCAACACGGAGCATCGTAGTTTTGTAAGTCCCACCCCATACCGGGATGCAGTACATAATAATAGATTGACATAAGCTGTGGTACACAAGGGTCAGAGTCACGGTGTCGGCAGAGTGTCTAAGCTCTTTAAAAATATAAAGAGCTTAGACACTCTGCCGACACAGAATGAACGTTTAGGCACGTTTAGGCACACATCTGCGGCCAAAAAGCTAATACTAATTGGACTCTTAATCTTTTGAAACTCAGTAGAATGTAGTTTGTATGAAATCATTAACACGTTAGCTGCGGCACCAATTTTTGCATACTTTCCGTTCCTGCGGCACGAGGTATAATCGGCCCGTACCGTGACCAGACGTTAGGGCGACACGCGGTCTATTAGACCCCACCTCCTTTTACGGACTAAAATCCATTTTCTGGCGCGAAATCAAAGATAAATGAGAATTTTGGTCCTTATTGATATAGACAGTGAATTGATGAACCCTAATCCACCGTCGCCCCGGGATCTGATGGCTAGTTTAGGAATTATTAGCAAAACAAAATATGGGATCTTATACACCTCGTAACGCACTGAAATAGGGCAAATTTTCGCTGCGATTAGTGATGGGAAAAATAATATCGACGTTTTTAAACTGTCTTAACTACGCAACGACTTGACCGATTTTGATCAATTATATCTCATTAGATCGTTTTAAGGGCAAAACCTGGCAAAACAACACAAAGCTATCAAAGGATACATTTTTTTAAATAATCTAAATTGTGCTTGAAAGCGCCATAAAGAAAAAAAAACCGGCCAAGTGCGAGTCGGACTCGCGCACGAAGCGTTCCATTCTATACCATTAAGAGGCACCTATTACAGACTTATTATTGGAAAATAATGGATTACGGTTTATGCATAAGGTTTATCTTTCTATTTGTTTATGAAAATCTTAATGCGGTTCACAGAATAGAAAAAAAAGGCAACCAGAAGTTGAAAAGAAACTGTCCTATTTATTCTGCCTCGGGCTTTAGACATGTTCGGCGCTGTAAAAGGACGTGCTCTCCAATCGACGTGATGCACAACACTGGTCGCGGGAAGCTCGCGTTGAGTGCGGTACGAGGTCAGGGGGGATATGGGACGTTTTAGCCTCGTTCCGCACTGCATTAAAATTATATTAATTCAGTGCGGCACGAGGCCTAAGACATCCGGTACCAAGGTAGGTACACCACCGAGTCCGGAACCATTAGTGATCTCAAATATATATTTATCTCTTTCCTACACTGGACCAAACCAAAGCTATGCCATTCGCACGACAGACAAATTCACTTTTTTGCTTGCCGCACCACAGGGAAGTTGCATCAGGGGTGATTTAGGCCTCGCTTCGCACTTAACGTGTTGATCTGAGTAGATCATTTCGTAATAATAATCTATAGAAACCCTTTGCCCGACTTGGGAATCGAACTCAGGATCTCACGCCCAGCAGTATCGGTTACGATCACTCTACCAACGAGGCATTAGTTCTCCTCGAAGCCATCATCGACATCTGAAAGGTCACAAACGTTTATTTCCAGTCTGGTGAACAGACAGATCTTAGCAGAAAAACTGTCGTCTGAAAAACTGACCCCAAAACACAGCAGCCCTCACGACGATACAGGCAACAAATCGGTTTGGTTAATGCGGGCGTAATTCAGAAGGGCACATAAAAAGGCCTACAATAAGGCCACTAAGCCGGCGGCCGATTGGGCCTCTCATTGTCACGTAATGTGCGCACTATATTGGCCTCAGAGCAGGCCTTTTTGGCAGAAAGAGGTGGAGTTGTTGCTTGATTAAATTTAGGTAATGTTTTGAGTCTGATCTTTATAATGTGGTAGTGAGCTACTTCGCTCTTTACTTGGTTTAAAACCAGGTGTTATAGTGACTTTGAAACTGGGTAAAACCATGCCAAAAATAAACCACTTTTTCGGCATAGCCGGGCAGCAAAATCAAATATATTTTGCACTTCACCGCGAATTTGGTAGATGTCGAACTGTTGCATATGAAGTTGAACATTTGGCTGCTTATATTAAACACACATTATGAGAAAATACATTTGAATGTTGTTCATTAATATTAATAAGAAAAACGCTAGTTCACTCAGTGAGTTTATAGAATGAGAACACCGGGCATATTGTGTTAAAATAAAACTGCAAAATGCAACTTATACTTTAGAAAGTAAAACTCATCAGTAGTGTATGTAGGTACTATTCTCACAAACAGAGCACGAAAAAGGTAAGTTCTCTCTAAAATTAGGTGAGAATGCACAAACCAGAGTATTTACCTAATAAACGAACGTATTAACAATACACTGTATAGTGGGGTGGTATCCACCTGGAACACCCCTTTTCACCCCTCTACTACCCCCTGGAAATTATGTCGTCAGCCGGTTAACAGGATTCCACAATCTTCAGCCGGGTATGCTGCGTTTAAAATGAAGCCTTATTTTGAAACAAATGCTACTCGCTTTCGAAATAGGATTTGTTACTGGATGCTGTGGCTTTGCGGTATAGTTGGAGTTTTGGAATAGCATTCCTATTATTTCGTTTGATGTTTATTGGTTTTCAAGTACATACGGAAGATAAGAGAAGGAGATTTGCAGCTTACTGCTTTAAAGGCCTATAAATTTACAATACTTAACTAATTAATTGTCCCTAAGTGCACTAAAAATCGGTGAAAGTTTCTGCATAGTGTTACATATATGCAAGGTTGAAGGGATACCCACGCACAACCGGTTACCACGATGGGTCAGAATGATGTACCTTTTGCTAGTCATTGTCTCTTCGATCCTGTACATAGGTATTGCTTAGGTAACTCGTGCCAGTTGTGTCTTTGGGGTCTGTAATTGGCTTTTCCGCTATGATTTGTGATTGTGACTTTTGGAATTGTACTAAAGGTATAATTCCAAAATTGCCTGTGCACAAAAAATAAAACAAATAAGAAACTTACATTTCGAGTTTAAATAGTTTTACGGTGTGTAACAGTCCATATTTGTGTTAATTCTATTTGTAAGTAGTTGTACGTTATGTGTTAACACGAAACTTGCCCCATGAGCACAGTTTCCTTCGTCTTAATTCCTAACTTCCATCGTTACGAAACAGAAATGTTTTCATCTAAATACTTGGGGCCAAAACTGCTTGTTCACAGAGTTTTTTTCGCAAGTGTTTTGGACATTTCTTGTTTTCGCCACGACGATGTAATTCGGCACTTTTTCGCAAATCATCTGGGCTAAGCATTGGGGTGAAGATTCGACACAGGCGCCCCCTGGGGAATTTCTAATGAAACTTGTTTACCCCCAGCGCCGGTGGCGACACCTGACGGTTTCAAAATGAACTAATTAAAGGAGGCTGCGTAACTTAAAGTGCTATAAAATGTAGAACGTAACATTTTTATGAGATTTGCTTCGAAAAAAATATGGAGATGTTTTTCTTAGCGAGAAAAAAGTTGTTTTGGGTCTGCTGTTATTAATACAATTTCTTGGGCGTAGTTTGTTTAGGAACGGCTACTTAATTATATTTTTTACGTACTTATTATAGGTAGGTATTTGAAGCCGAATTTCAAAGTACATTGCGGCCTAACAATCTTCTAAAAACATTTTCCATCCATCAAAATTAGTTAATAGTCTATTGAAACTTGATAGATTCAATAAATTGACCTGCCACTTACGCACTGACACTGACTCTATCCAATTATTACTTTCAGCCCTCTTCATTTGAATACTTTGGCATAAAAACATTGAAATATCTTTCTCGTCTTAAACAATTTAAACATGACTCCCCCTCCATCCAACCAATTATTTACATGTATCTTCCCCTCTGAATACAAAATAAATATATAACTCAGCCATTCGACTAAAGGAATGCTCTGGCGTATGCTAAATAGAATAAAATGCAAAAGATTTTGTACGTGACGCGTTTTGTTTCTACTCCATACAAAGTAATGTAACCAAGATTTTGTAACATATTTTGATTTAAAAGAGTGTCCATGGAGTTTCTTGCCCATTCTTCTCTATAGAGATCTACGCTTTGGAATGGGCAACTACAGTACTTTCACAAGTTATTAGGTCTTGTGACTGGGACTGTAGCTTCGCGTTTTTTTTTTGTTTTTTTGACTTTTAAAAGTGCCTGTAATGGTCTAATTGAAATAAATGCTTTGAGTTTTTGAGTTTGAATATTTTTCATACTGCTTTCGTATAAATTAATGTTGACTTTGTTTGTAAACGGTATTTTTAATAATCTATTTTTTTTAAGATAGTAGGCTAATATGAAAGTTACTGACCTGATGGCCTATCATGACATCATGCGACCTGTATAGCTCCGTCTCTTTCCCACTCTGGAATAAAAATGAAACAATAATGTTTTAAGACATCATAGTAGCCCCTATGGTCTCTTAAATATCACTAACTGGTACTGGCGCTGGTGGACCATGTCGGTTCCATGGTAACTACCCCGTTTCCAGTTAATGTTTAATTGTTTATAATTGTACAGACAACATGTTGTTCAATTGCACATGAAAACGCCCTTTTCTCTTGTATAATTTTCTTGTTTCAGGTGTTACCAATTTTGGGTAGCTTCGTACTTAAATTATGTTTTATTCTGATTTGACCAGTAGAAGCCTTGCACAACAGTGATCAAACTTTATGTAAAACAAAACCTACAGAATTTCTCGATGTTATTTGGTATAATGAAACAACTAATCCCTCCCTTTTACCGCTCGATTAAAACCTCTCCCATACATACGCATTCTTTCAAATACGAATCTGCATAACATTACTCGAGCGCCATGTTTTATTGCTATTGATTCACATAAAAAGTCACCGAACAACGGCAGTAAATGGCTTCCTTAAATACAATACGGTTTTAACGGAGAGAAAAAGGTTAGATTTACTGAGAAACATAAAGATAGAAGATTTTAAGAACCGGCCAAGTGCTAGTCGGAGTTGCATTTTAATGAAAAACAAAGATTCTGCTACAGTTTGACGAAAAGGTTCCATAACTCAAATACTAATCCAAATCAATTTTCGTTGGAAGATTTTTTCACGTTCTAGAAACCCACATCTTTTCCGAATTTTCCACCTCTTTAGAAATTAGAGACGAGGGGGGTAGGGGCAAAGCCGTGAGGTTATGCCTAAAAGGCCCACCTCAAAATCTGATTGACAGACGTGTAACATAAACTCCGTACCTACGTATAACTCGTCACAAAGACTAACTTTATTAAATTCTAAACCCATATTGTATGAGTAACAAATCTTTTGTTCCCATACCTACCTGGATAACAATAGTAGGTTATGTGATATGTTTACTAGAGACGCTTTGTTCTCTTTTCCACCGAAATACATTCACGAAGAGGTCAGAGGGCAAGCAACAGCCCTGCACATAAAATTCTATGTATTTACGTACATACAATAGCCACACCGGTAACATTAAGAGATATGAGTAACAAAAAAATTGTAGCTTCAAAATTGCGTTGAACTCCTGCCAAAAGTCGCTCCTGTTAAAGTTTATGTATTTATGTCATTTGTCTCGTCTTACGGAGTTAACGGTGACACGCTTGGTCTGAGCATGAAGCCCTGGGTTTGATTCCCGGGTCGTGCAAAGCGTTATTGGGTTTTTCCATCATTATTTCTCAGTAGCTTAGTAGTATGGCTGATTTGTGCCCGGTTGATGGCAAAAGGCTCGCCCCCTATTACATAGGACTTGAAACAAATCTGGCGAAATGTGGGTGTACCTCTATTAGGTACACCTCTGCCTAACTCTTTGGAGATTACAGGCATCGTTATGTGTTCACAATACCTCCTCTAGCCGCGGCCGCCGAAGCGTCTCCGTGTTCTGTGGTAACTAAGATGTTGTTATACCTATTGTTATTTTATCTAATAAGACAATAGGGGCTGGAGGGATACGCTTTAATGAAGATTATGAAGAATCTGATTACAAAAAAAAATTTCGCGCTTATGAAAATAGCTGTCGTTATGAGAATTGATCTGTATGTTGTCGGACGTAAAGAATAGCACCATCCCATATTTTACCGGAAAACATTGTAACATATCATGTACATGTTGCTCTGTATGGTGTCGGACGAAAAGAATAGCACCATCCCATGGGTGTCGTAAGAGGCGACTAAGGGACTTGCCAGAGAATGGGCAGCAGCGTTCTCCGTGCTTTTGTAACAACCGTACTGCGATCGCCAACCCGCCTGCCAAGCGTGGCGATATTGTCAAACCCCCCAAAATGTCAATATGACATTTTGGGCGACACTTGGGGGAGGCCTATGTCCAGCAGTGGACATCTTTTGGGCTGAAATGATTATGAATGATGATGAAAAATCTAAGTACTTATCTACATATAAAAAAAAATCGCCCTTATGAAAATAGCTGTCGTTATGAGAATGGAAGTTAGATCATAGTAGGCCATTTAGATTTACTAATGATAACTTAATTCATCCTTTCATTTATGGTAAAAAATCATTTGAAACCGCTGAAAAAAGAACTCAAAAAGACAAAAATACGTTTCTTTTTCTCAATTCTCGTAATTTCATAGACGTTTGGCAAGGTGTTCCGTATCAGGCGCACCTCCCCTCTAACGAGCTGTCACGCAGATAGGCATCTGAAACGAAGTTGAATTATTGTTCCAACTTCCCCTGATTTTAGTTATATGAGTATTACGGGAGATATTATGTATGTCGGTGGATGTAATTCGCGGGAGAGGGAGATAAATAATGCGTAAATTAGAATTGTTTGGAAACTGGCAACATTGGCGTATGTTTGTATAATTGTAACACTGAGCTGTCAAATTAAAATGACATTCCTTATAGGCCTCACTGAAGCTTGGTTCACATTCGCATTAGGTAAGTAGCGAGTTAAGTTTGTCGTTTATTCGTGGCACTTCACAATGAAAAACTGGATTTTTTGGACTCACGTTTATATTTGCTTAACTTACATACGGTTGAAACACTAGGGCCACGAACTCCGAGTGCCCATCTAGTATTTCGGAATAACTTACATACGGTTGAAACACTAGGGCCACGAACTCCGAGTGCCAACCTAGTATTTCGGAATAACTTACATACGGTTGAAACACTAGGGCCACGAACTCCGAGTGCCAACCTAGTATTTCGGAATAACTTACATACGGTTGAAACACTAGGGCCACGAACTCCGAGTGCCAACCTAGTATTTCGGAATAACTTACATACTATTGAAACACTAGGGCCACGAACTCCGAGTGCCAATCTAGTATTTCGGAATAACTTACATACGATTGAAACACTAGGGCCACGAACTCCGAGTGCCAACCTAGTATTTCGGGACATCGCCAAATGGTTAATCCACTATTCTCGTGTCCAGAGGGCTGGCCTATTTCTGAGTCAAATAATCAGTATTGCCATACACCGTAAATGTTCGTGAACGTTAAATTTAATCTAATTCGTCCACTGCATCCTCTTGCTCTTCCATCGACTTTTTCCCTCAAAGTAGCCACTTTAACATTAAGATGTCATAGTTCTTATCTGGCAAACTTTTGCCCACGTCAACGTGAAAGTTCAGAAAAGACAATCATAGACAAACATCTTACGTCAATACCATTATTTGTGGAAAGTAAATCCCCTACCTATTCCGAGATCGTAAGCAGCTTACTGATACACCCAATATTTTCTCATATTCGTGAATCAGCAAGTTCCTACCATTTAATATAATGAAATAACATCTTACCGTTTATACAAACAGATCGTCTGTGACAGCACTGAAAAGAAAAATTACCACCTGTCATATATACAGGACGTTACAAAAAATAACACATTCGCTAAAACGCACAATGTCGCGTGAAATCGCGCAAAAACGCGCCGCGTCGCGGGGGAGGGCGGAGGGGAGGGGGAGATTGTCGGCTGTTAGACAAATGGCGTGCTTACTTAGCCGGCTGCGTTTTTTCACTCAGACGTACATTTCGGCGGCAGTTTGTACGAATTGTGTCGATTTGATAGTTTTTCCGGAGAATCAATGTTCTTATTTAGTAGAAGTATGAGCTGGATTTAGCCGAAGGAAGGTGGTGTTGAATTGTTCAATATTTTTTAGTTTGGTTACTGTGTTTCGAAGATATTTTGTAAACAAAGAATATTGCGTAGCTTGTCGATTCAAGAAGACGTTTTCATTGTGATTCCTGTTGATAAAAAATATAAAATAATTTTGTTTTTTTTTAGTGTTTGAATGTTCATTTGACTAACCTGACTTTTATATGACTTCGCGTTTCAGTAGGTACTACAAAATATTAAATCATTATATTTTTCAGTAGTATAGTATACAAAATATTAAATCATAATATTATTTAGTAAGTACTACCCCATGATTGAGTTCAACAGCGTCCTAATTTGGCGGAACATTAAAACAGACGTCTGCTACGATTTACTAAATATAAAAAATAAATTCAACAAACCTTTCAACAGGTCTCTGGGCACTTCAAAAACACCCCCTCGCAAACTTACTCCATTATTTAGTATCAACCTGTATATTTGGCCAACCACACGCTATTAAACCTTGCTTACTGAACAATAAAGTCTGGATTTGACTGCGCAACTGTTAGCAGTCTACGTCCTAAGAGAATTGAGCCAAACTTTAGCCATTTTGAGGTAAGAAGAGAGTATTAGTTCGACAAGTTTAGGAGGTTTTCAAGTTATCTCGAGCGTTTAAACATTGTGGAGGTAAAATGGACCGTTTTACTGGGTGTTAAGATTGAATTTGAGTTTTAGGCAAATAGAGTTGACAAACAAAATTTGCACGCAGTGGAGTGCTGACACAACGAATGTACTTCGTGTTTATTTTAATTGGTGATTGTTTTTGTGGAACGTTTATTGAGCTCTCGAGCTATGTTGCTCGAATTGAAGTCGCCGTAGCTCGATTTGAAGTCGTTTATGGAGCTCGACTGCTCGATTGGAAGTCGGGACACGTCGGCGAGTGCTTTGAATTCATCTGTTTGATGGCAGTGCGGATTGAAGTGTTATTGTCTTATGTGTTTCCTGTTGTTTAGATTAAATTGAATTAAATTACAGTACCTTTTATTGATAATTATGTTTTCATTTGGACTTAGGAAATTATGTTACAATCATCATCATCATCATTTCAGCCCAAAATACGTCCACTGCTGGACATAGGCCTCCCACAAGTGTCGCATTAACATTTTGGGGGGTTTTGCCATAATCGCCACGCTTAGCAGGCGGGTTGGCGATCGCAGTACGGTTGTTACAAAAGCACAGAGAACGCTGCTGCCCATTCTCTGGCAAGTCCCTTAGTCGCCTCTTACGACACCCATGGGAAGATATGGGATGGTGCTATTCTTTTTGTCCGACACCATACAGAGCAACATGTACATGATATGTTACAATGTTTTCCGGTAAAAACTTCACCACCCACCCCGTCTCTGTAGGACCTTTTGGTGCGTTTGTTACACAAGAGGTTATACCAGGGGCCTATTTAATAAACGCGACAATTCGACAATTTTGACAGTTTTTTTTCAAATAAGTCGTATTGTCGCGACAAGTGTCGTTTAATAAAGACAACTATAAACCCATTTAATAAAAACGACAATTCTCCTGTCAAGATAAACTAAAAATTAAACAGAAATATGTGACAAATTTATCAGTGATAATCTTGGTGTTTTGAAGAGAGTTCAGTTATTCATACGATTATATTCTACCCTGTTTGGGTCTCATATGGATTGCCTCCCTATCGATATTAATTACAATTGAAGTTACCTATATTATACAAGTATTTATAAGTAAACTTTGTTGAATCTAAATAAGTAGACTTGTGAACTTTCTCCGATAGTTCCAAAGTTCTTGACAAGTTATACATAACTATAATGTTGATTAAACAAATGTTATTACATTAGTATGATTAAATTTCAAATACCTAATCAAATGTTATGAATTAACTTCGAAATACTCACACTGAATAGACAGGTTCAAAATTAAATACGTTCCCCCTCTGTATCGTATAATAAAACATTGCAAACCTTTTAGTCTAGGGTGGTGTCAAAATTATCTTCAGATTTACTTATTCTAGAATGAGATACTAGCATCCTAGGAATAGTCACACTTGGACACTTAGACTGTTTCACCATCTTCAGATTAGTTTTGTTTAACTAAACCAATACTAAAAACTGCAAATAAAAAAATATGAATCAAAGTTTTTTCGTTTCTGAAGATTCCCTTCCGGAAACAGTGAAATAAAACACAACGCAAATTCACTAAACCTAATGTCAGAACTATCCCTTTGACACCACTCTCAATTGAGCACTATCCCCTAAAAGCTCATAAGCGGATCCAGGCAGCAGTGCGCCAGTGTATAATGAGTGGTGCAAACGCGTCTACACACTGGCCCACAATGGCAGGCTTTGAACCAGGAATTTTAATGAACGTCGATGTCATTACGACGCGGTGCGGTGTGGAGGTATGCTCAGGAATTCCGCTCTGATTTCGTCCTCCGTATGTGTTTGTGGGTAGATATTGTTTTGCTGACAATGGGGAGAATGTTAGGTAGTAGTATAGTCTTCAGGTATTGCAGATTTGCCCCCAGTTTCTAAGCCGAAATCTTGAAATTAAAACGCACTTTGTCAAAGCGTAATTCCTGTGGCTGCCACATAACTGTCAAACTAGAAGTAGAAGATAGAGCCGGGAACATATATATTTAAAGATCGTCCTGAGTGACATTAAAATATAAAGATCTCGGTTTGGGGTAACATGATCAAAGTTCAGATGAAATTATAGGTGGGAGTAGAGAGAGGTAAGAAATAATATTTTAGATGCTCGAGGCTCAACTTCTAATGCAAATTAAACCATGCATGTAATGCAATAATAAAATAAATAATTAATAATTTAAAAAAACTGAGGTTGTTCGCCTGTTCATTTTCACTGCAGTCCTTTAAAATGTAAAACACATGAAACAATTTTTATTAAGCTTTCAACGAATGAGCAACCCCTATCGGTAGCCATTATTTACCACTGACCACCTTATCGGGGTGAATAAATAAAATTAATGTGCACCTGCCATTTTAAAATTAACAGCATCATCAATATAGCCTCTTCAAATGATAGTATTTTCCTATCTGTTGGAAAAGGTGTTGTAAAGGGAAAGGTTTGTAATTAAATTGACATCATTGGGTCTTTCGAAACGGATCCCTTAAGGAAAATTATTAAATAAGGTAAAAGCTGTGGGAATCTAAGTCGAATACAGTTCGGTATTTGATTGACATTAATGCATATTTAAGTGCTTCTGCATACTATGAAAATAGTACTACCTATAACCTTATTATTTATTTCTGCAATGGGCATTTAATAGTATGTTATTGACGTATCCATACATACAAGGCATAAATGGACCCTTCAGGAAGCTGTTAACCAAGTATTCTGAACATCAAGCAACAACAAAAACATTGTGCTGATATATGCATTTAATAGCGCGGGGGTGGTGCAGGTAGTTGAAATAAAGTTATTAGATGAAAACATGTATTGTAAAAAGAAACTTCGGTTAAAGTGGGAACTTAGACCCCCAAAAATCAGGTATGGTCTAGAAGAAAAATGATCGCTATGACGGGTTGAACAACTGCTTACAGCTTCGTTATGGGTATGTTTATACTCATTATCTAAGTGTACAGGCTAAAACTAGAACGTTTCAATCATTTTGGGTAAAATGCCCTGAGTGGTATTAGTGGTAAGTACCTACTCATCTATACTTCTTTACTAATATTATAAAGAGGTAAAATAAGTTTGTATGTAATTTTTGGGGGTAATCTTCGTAAATAATGTTCCGATTCCGAAAGTTCTTTCACTAAAGAGAAGCTAAATTATCCCCGAGTGCTATAGGCTACATTTGCAACGTTTCCGTGGTTTAATTTCAGTACATAACGGGAGCGAAGCCGCGAGCAACAACTAGTTCATGTACATAGTTACTCTAGCACGTTTTGAAGATACTATATTTTTTTCTCGTTACTAAGATTTATTTAAAAATGTAACATCATAGCCTATTCATAAAAATAAAGACCTCTCACAAGAACAAGTGTTATAGTAAAATAAAGCGAGTGAAACTAAAAATGTACTCAAACGTAAAAAGGTGGTGGTTCGCATTTCAGCTTTTAAATTTTCCTTTGAGGCGCGTCCAGACACAAAGTTAGTCGCAAATCGCATTACAGACTGCCTTTGTCGAGGCGCGTCTGATGCAGACTCTCTACCACTTGGTGTTTGCCATGCCAGTTTGTCCTTTGATTTGCTGAAGGCATGACAATTTAGATTTCGGATTTATAATTGGAAACCGTTTAAAATTATAATTGTGAAATACGACCAGTATTTTAAGGATTTTTCAGGTATAAGTTTTTAACCTGACATGGTCACTAACACTATCAATAACACTGTAAACGGAAATATCGGAAACTCAAAACAAATAGTAAGAATGGCAAATATCCTGTTTCCAGTGTTGTTGTTTTTTTCAGGTAGTTCTATTAATGTTACATGTTGGAGAGAAATGTTAGGTATTTGCCTAAGCTAAATCAATTATTTTTCCTTGTATAGTTTGAAATTTAAAAGGGCCTTTTAATTACCGAATTGAAATAAATCGTTATACTTTTGACTGAAACACGATTTTACAAAGATTTTCACCTATGATGATAATGAACCCTGCCTTTCGCACTCAATACAAAATGTGAATAAAAGTAAATAAATAATTACACCTAATCCTCGTCTCTAAAGCTACAAGGAGTAATCACGATGTAATAGCAATGGCAATAAAATATGTAGTAACCAGCGAACAATTTCCCCGAGCGCCTGATAATTTTCTTATAGCAACGAGTGTCAGTATTGTTATTGCAGCCATAATTTTCAGGCGCTTATTTGATACTGGCCTAATATTTCTGAACTGTAGGGGTGTTTTATGTTGTAAATGGCCGCTGTTATTTTAGGTTAATGGGGTCCGCTATACCATTAAAAACTATTTCGCCAAACTATTGTTTCTCTGGTAGAATCATACGATTGTGTACTGTTTCGCATTTTTCTTATACTAGATTTTGGGTATTTACAAACTCTACACGTTTTATTTCCATTAAAGAAATGCCCTTTACACCGTAAAAGTATATGTTTGGATAATTTTCCTTAATTTACGTAAAAGCAAACAAAAGTTTCTTACTTCAAACCTGTATACCAAAAGTTGTTATTTTTATCAGTTCAAAAAATACGAAGATAAAAATAACAACGGCTTTAAGCTCAGTGTCTACGTAGATTAACCAGAACATTCATATTATCGATTCAGACAGTATGTCGGTGCGTAACGGACGTATACGCCGAAATAGGTCGGACAGTAGAACCCTCATCTCACTCGGCTTCATAATTACTTCTCCACGTTAAATTTTCATTGCCCTCTCCGTAATAATATGAATATTAAAGTAAAAGGTCGGAACTAGTGATGTGTAACGACTCCAGTCCCGCCACACGTGTCCCGATTTTCCGGGACTTTAATTCCGGCATGACGTCTCGTTGGGGACGCTCAAATATTCCGTTTTCTAAATGTCGCCGTTCCATGTTTTATATTTTGTGTTTTTGATCCATTGGTGTTGACTGGCTTTGTTAATCATTAATCCATAATATAAGAAGCCTTATTTTCATCATGTGTGTGCCGAAATTTGTGTTACGTTTTCTTTTTGGGAATACGAAGTATATTAACGTTTCAGGTCACGATATTTCTTTGAACATCTGTTTTGTTTTGCATACAACGGGGTATGTTACCCCTATCAAAATATCGCCTACTTGTTGTTTGGTTGAAAGTTCAAAGCACAAATATTTTTGAGCTTTGGAGTTTTTACCTTACTGAAAGCTATCACGTATTTTAGTTGCCTAAATCAGCTATAGGTACACTCTATCGTCAGTATTCGTTTGGGTTAGTATGCTTATTTTTATTACAAATGGAAATGTATAGTTCCGTGTCGAACAACAAATCCTTTTATACTGTTGTGTTCACACTTAGATCCCGTAATCTCCCGCGTAGTCACAACACTACGGGGTACTTATTATAATATTAATTAAATTACATTTTAGTGCTTAGTTTTACATTTTGTACTCTTGTTATACTTTATACTTTGAAAATGATTGTGTTCATTGTTATTTTAACCCTTACCTCACCTGTTAGGGTAATAATGTGGCTACTGTTCAGCTTTCAGTGTTTTGTTTTCGATAAATTAAAAGCCTTATTTTACCAAATAGTTTCTAGATAATGAGTTTGCGGTATAATAGTTTTAAACTCGAACATAAAATATTCATCTGTTAGTAAGGCCGTTTAAACTTCCAAAGCATGTTACTAGCGCCTGAATATTTCGGCACAAACGCATTCTGCAGCAACAAGCATGTCTGTGTGATGTTGCTATAATATAACGAGCAGGTGTTTCAACCACTTATTATTACACGTTTAGCGCTGAACCACACAATGTGTAGAGGTGTGTTGAGTGAGAAATTATAATGCTTTAATTAAGTATAGTTTTGATGTGTCGAGTGGTTTGTTCATTTTTATATGATATTTACTATCATTTTATAAGTTGTTGATGTTGTTGTTGAAGACTTTAATTTTATCATGAAAAGTAATAAAGGAGCAATGTTGAATAAACAATAATGGAAAAAATAAATTAAATAAGCCCTTTGTTTTTTACCAATGTTTGATGAGCACTGAAAACATGAAAATATGAACTTTATTAAAATGTCCTTTTAAATATTTCCTAACGAACTCGTCCCTCGCCTCGGAACAAACGTTGCAATGTAAATATGAGCGTAATCTCAAATAACAATAGCCAATAGCGAAGCCTCGTCAAAGTTAACCCTGTGACCGCCGCCGTATTTATTTACCATCGCTAATCCGCCGTGTTGGTACGACCGACCCCGACCAATTTAAAGAGAACAAGCCTAATCTGCCCTTTGTAATGACCCAACTTGGGGTTTCAACCCTTTCAAATACGTAGGTACGACTTTTTTACCCCTTTGAATTTATACTAGTTAATTTTTTATTGTACCACTTTATGTGGGAATGTCGTTACGATTATTGCGTGACGTTTCCGAAGTTTGGCGGAAACACCCGAAGTTTAGTCTCGGGTTGATAGTAAGGGTTGTGTTGGTATGTCAGGGGCGCGGTGATTATGTGGTATTAATTAAAAGTTGTTGTTTATGAGTGTGGATTAAGGATTTTATGTTTGTGTTTTAGAAACTATTGTTAGTGTGTTTAGTTTTTACTTTAAATACCAATATTGTTGGTATGTTTTATGTCCAGGGATTACAGATAAACTAAAAGCTTTTGAAACATGAAGGTCAGTGTATATCAGTGTCGGTGGAGCACGTCTTCTTCTTCTATCTCATGAGACACCTCATCCTAGCCATATTATCCTTCACACAGTCCATCCATCGTTACTTTTTTTCTTTTTTGACTCGTATAACCATTAACATTCAGACTCAAAACTTTTCTCACGACGTTATCCTCGGGAACATCGGTTTATATCTCTTTCTAATAGTTTTACCTAGTAAAATATTTAATAAGTAAAGTCATCAAATAGGTACCTCATAGTCATCACCACAAAACACAGGTAAAACAAAAAATTCAAGACTTAATCCCGTACTCGTACCTACTCACCTACTTTCAAAGTGACCAAAGAAGTCAAGTTTTACAGTTCAATAAACCCTTAACAACCCGTACACCTTGATCATAAGGTTGAGATTCCTGGGGTTTCGTGTTTTTGCTTGTGGTTAGGAAAGTGGCCGTCTTTGAATGGTACTCGACACAAAGGGCACAGGGCGCCTCTTGTGCGTTCACGGGTACTTTTAAATACTGACCTTGACACGACGTCTTTGTAACTAAGAACTGAAGATCTTTTTCATTTTGAAAGTATACAGCGAAAGATAGGATCTTTTTGTCAATGCTGAATTCAGAGAAAACACGTTATTTCGAGGAAATGGTATTTTTTAAGTTTTCTAAATAAAAAAAACAACAATTATTGATATTTCGTTACTAGGGGGGTCGTTATATAGAGATAAAGGTCTAGTTTTGATAACTAAGGTAATAATTAGTAAGAACAGTAAAAAATGAAAAGAATTGTCTAATTTGAATAAAAGGAACTGATAAGGTAAAGATCCATTTCGAAGGAAAACAGGTCTGATACTATGTTAAATATAAATTCAATACTCAAAGCAAAAGCACAAATAACAAGTAGATAGTTGGAAAACTACCTTTCAGTTAGTACAACTATAGGAACCCAAAACACACACAAAACTTGAACCTCGCGCACAAAACAAAACTTTCAACACCTAAGCTAGGTGCGCATACGTAGGGTTAAACTCAAAGATGGCGGCGACACCTAGGATCTACAGATCGTGTGAAAGATGTATAGTGCAATAAATAGTTTGGTGCAGTATATGATGCAAGATCTTGTTGCATGTTTAACGAATTTTTGTGGATTTTATTAGAAAGGTTTTGTGAGAATTGTGAGAGAAGAGAGAGAGAACACATCAACATGGCCTCGCTCTGTATACATTTTCCGTACAATGCCAGATCCGCATAAACTGGTTTGGTACAGTTTGATTAGTCTCCATGCGTACTGACTAACTCATAGCGTGATCAGAGCCAGTCAGCACAGCAAGTAGCTAGATTGCCTAGAGCTGACTGTTCGTCGCCCTTCGGTAGGTAGTTCTAGGTTTCGTGACTGGAAGGGCATCCTAAACAACAGTATTTAAGCCATACAACATTTTTTACCGTGGGAACCCTCGTCATAAACAGTAAGACAGGCTTAAGCAGCTCAGGCCCTACTTCTACCATGACGAAAAATTCAATTGCAAACATCATGGAGCGATAAAGTTTGGTTTTATTAGATAGGAAACTATTAACTTATAGCTAGTGGCAACTACCGACGAATCCTCGGTGACAAAGCTACGAAGACAAAAGAAGACTCGACGAATCGCAAACGTTCGTGTCGCTTTGTACGGCGACGTCACCATGTCGCTTTGTCGTATTGTCGCTATCTTCGGCGCTTCGACTATGCTTTACTGGCGACGTTTGTTTTATTGGATCCTGTTTAATGTTTCCAGTAGAAAATATGTTTTAGAAAATTGGAAGTTAATATTTTTTTTTAAGATTGAGTCTTAGTCCCATTTATGTTATAATCTTTTTGACAAAAAGGAATGATCAGTTAAAGATAAAACTAAAATAGAAGTAGGCAGTATTATAAAGCATAATATTCCAAAGATCAGGATTTCTCCTAACAGTTCTGACACCAATTTTCAAAGGCACATAATGTACATACTAGTCTACTTTATGCCCAGAATATCAGACAGACACAGAATCAAAAACCATTAAAAATAAACCACCAAAACTGAAACATTCATCGAACCCACAAAAAAACGCTATTCACAGACATACGACAAAAATACAAAACCAAGAAATGTATCTTAAAAAATCAACACATACGTGTATTTGTGGGACATTATTCATAAAGCAAATACGGGCTTAGCAGAGAGTCCGTGGGGATTCGCGCGGGATCGCACGAGATCGGGGATGATCGTAGGCGATCGGGGATCGCGGTGGATGCCGCTGCTAAATGATGCGAGTCTTTGCATCTTGGGATTCGTGGATTATTGAATATTTTTTAAGCTGAGGGACGTGTTTACAATGCGATCTTCGGATGTTCCCGTAGAAAAGGTTTTGAGTGATGTGTTTATTTGGATGGCTGTGGAAAAGTAAGATGGCGGTTAGAAATATCGGTCGGTAATGGATTGTATATCGCAGCTTATTGACGATTGTGACTGGTGGTGACGTAGGTAGATTTTAAGACGCTCTGTTGGAGAAAGAATTTTGTGCATAAACCGTAGCATCTCATGTGATCAAGATTCAATTAGTGCAGTCAATTAATCTATTAACTCAGCTTTTCGCTGCCATTTTTTGCCTTGTTTATTCCTGTGGGGGAAATAGCACACTTTTGTTGTCAAGTGTGCTAACATAAACGAACATTTGTTTATTTTCAAGCAACTTAGGTCCGTAGCTATACCTTACAGACTAACAAACGTATAGTAAAAATTACAATTTGTGTTACTAAATAAATAGAACCTGAAAACTAAATGAATAACAATATTAATTATTTAATTTTCCATACAATAAACACCCCATTCATCCAACCAAACAGCTCTAAACATAACCTAAAATTCACCCATAAAAAGTCAAAGTCACCTTGAGACATTGTTACAGTATAGCTCCACCAATTTGCCTCGTATAACGTCCCTGCCGACTTTAAGAACAGCCCTATTATAAGCCAATAGGATATCGTACGCGCTCCGATAGTTTGTCGGAAGTGTTTTCCAAATTGTATAAGGCTTTAAAAATAGGAGGGATGGGGGATAAGGGGGTCGGAATTGGTATTGTTATGGAATAAATTGGTGACTGTTATTTTCTTGAAGGGTTTCGTTACGATCTTGTTGAGGATTTTTGTTTATTTTATATAGGGAGCTATTTCGTGAACGTGGCATTATTTTGATTGTTTTTGGGAATAAAGTTAGTTTATTCTACTTTTTGAATAAAATCTTGGAATAAATTTCAGATTATTTCAGCACAGATTCATTTTGTTGTTTGATTGTTTTAATTTTATGAAACTTTTCAAATATATTTTATTATTTTTATAACTTTGCTAGCTCAGATGTAAATTCTATTATGCTGTACTGTACTGTAAGTGAAGGAGTACTACGTGATACTTTATTCGTCCATAGTTTAATTCACGAAGTGACGTAGATGATCTGTGTAGTTTACACCTTTCTTGGGGACCCTAAATAAACAAATTTAAAACATTTGCGGTTCCTAGACAAGATTTATTCAAATGGTTGGGCTAGTGAATTACTGAGGTTTATGGCTAAACTCTGTGACCTCAGCAAGTTTATTTTGAACGATTATATATCATTGCAAGCATAACCTTCTGTTTTGCAGTTAACATCCAACTGACAGATCTAGATCGTCTTCAGATTCAGTATTCAACTTCCAAGGTTAAAATCTAATCTTCCTGCGAAAACGTATATTCTGATACTACAAGCCAAGCTTTATTAAACAAAAAATATCAAAATGGCGACGTTTTATGTAAAAGCGCGTCTTCTGGTATCGTAAGAACGGCGAGCAAAACCCACGTGTGATCCTGTACACGATTTTATTAAAATTTAAAAATACAATATAGGAAATTCTGCTGCTCAAATTGTTATTTTCGTGAAGCTTTTAAAATAATATTTAAGTTAATTACTCTTACTCTTTAAGAATTAAAGCAGAATGTTTTTGAATGTCCCTTAAATACCTTAACCCTATAGTCATAATTATCAGTGGCAGCCTTGTGTCAAATTCTGCTGAGTATATCTCATTGTGTATAATGGATGTAAATAGACACCCTTAACGAAGCCGATAGGCACTTATTCTCCCCGTAATTACGATATTTTTTGTGAAGGGTATGTTTGAACCTTGTATATGTACCTCCTCACTTATACTTCCCTGGTCTATGCGAGTCTAAACCTAAAACAGTTCAGAATTATGTTTTTCGTAGGAGTAGATTCAAATAATACTAGTTATTATGAACGTCGTCGATTCTCAAAATACAGATTACTAAAGTGCTATTTTCCAGAAAAGTTACATCATAAGATACGTTACGAATTGACAGCCTTTGTCTGTTGTCCTTTAAAAGGTACCAGGCTCCCAAGAGGGGTAGGATATGCAAGATATCTTACTTACGAAACCCCCCGGTAGCCGTATTTAGAGAAGGTTTGATGGAGCTTAGGGATCTCTGGTGAGATGAGTACCTACCAACCCAGCATCCTAGGCGGCCACAGAGTGACAAGCTTGTAAAACAAACCTAATTCAAACTCAAACTCAAAGCATTTATTTCAATTAGACCATTACAGGCACTTTTGAAAGTCAAAACACAAAAAAATCATCATTCGTGTTCAGAATTACTAGTATGTGAGAACGATGTAGAAATACGGGCAAGTTAAGAGCGTCCAGAGTAAAAGACGAAATCAATAATTCGAAAAAAATTTAGAAGTAACTAGTTATTCTCAAAAATTGAAATATTTAATACGAAAACTACATCAAATTCCAGAAAGCCTTTTCAATACTAGAAGCACTACAAAAAAAATGTCTAACCGTAACCACGTCTACAAGACTACAACTGGACTACAGTTGTAGACATGTTTAAAAAAATGTTTATGTCTTGACGCTATTTCCACTCTGACAAAATACAAAATTAAAACATTCTAGTTGATTTTAGAATGAATAGTACCTACAATTGAAAAATTTAAATAGGGCAAACTGAACTATATGTGTTAGTATCACATCTAAGTTTTCTGTTTTAGAAACTTATTTACAAACGAACGCAGTGTACGTGTGACATGTCGTTTTTATGGGTTATTCCGAACTCCCACTTGACATTTTTCTTCGTTTCCCCGTTACATAACATATGAAATGTCTTCACTGGGATCATGGCTCACAAGGAGCAAGAATAATCTCTCATAATCAAACATGAGCCGAGGTTTTTACAGCACATTTCGCTGCCGGAGCAGATTTTTTTAATATTGCCAATGATTAAGGCAGCTACAGTGAGGGGGGGGGGGAGAAGGAGGGGAATATTTATTAAAAAATAACTCAGATGTTAAAGCGGTTTAAACACGTAAACGTGTAGCGGTTAGCGGTGTCAAGTTGGGAGCGGAGAGCGGGTCGCAGATGTTTTGTTGTTCATATTCGAAATGTGACTGCGTTTCTCTTTTTTTTCAAGTTTATTTACTCTGAATGTAACTAGAAAACTGCAACAGGCAACAATTAAATCAATTGATCAGTCAAAGTTTGAGTTTACGGCTGCCTTCGGTATTTTACCTTTAAGCTTAGCTACCATCATTTGCTTGAAATAAAATTGTAATCAAAAAAAAAAATTGTTAATAAAATTATCGTTGCTTGGTTATTCTTCATTATGGCAATGTTAGTTTTAGGCATTGATAGACTGGCTTGAAATATTTGTCGCCGTGTTTTGTTAGCTCCGACTAAAACCATGTTACCCGCTCCCGCTTATCACTTAATCCAATGATATAACCAGACCTCAGCTATGCGTGCGCGCTGTCAAAGAACTGACGCCGCGATATTGAACATTTTTGTACGGACTGATTAAAATAATGTTTGTAATTCAGCGATACTTCCCCCGCCATTGTGTCTTTGATGTCGCTGTGATTTTAGATGAAATTACACGTGGTTTTTAGGCCGAGGAATATTTGGGATTAATATTTCTGGATAGTAGACAGCTTATTTTAGTACGTATCGTTCATGAGTGGATTTTGATCAGAGATGTTAGTCTCGTTAATATCACTCTGGCTGGGTAATTGAACCAGAATGTGAGATATTCCGATTTGCGTCGATGCAAGAGAATTTTTCTTCTCTGTGAATAAATATCTGACCTTTGAACGCTCTTTTTTTTTAAATAAAATAATACATTTGTTTAAAAAGTATTTAAAAAAGTGTACATTTAGGCGCAGTAGTATTTTTTTCCCATAAGTAATATAGAACTAAAACATATTCAAAAGTTGCAAGTAATGATAGTTTAATTCAGATGTTTGGTAGCTTTGCGCGGCCTGCAATACTAACACTGTCGACGTGACTTCGTTTCGATTCTGTAGTTAAATGTGGTACAGCTGTAGGCGTTTTCAGAAATGGCAAGTTACTTATACATTGAAGAATACGTAGAATACATTCAAACTTCAGGTTTCACTTCAGTTTAAGCTGATGCTTGTTCAATACCTAACTTTGGTTTAAGTTTAGGCAGCTAAACTTAAGAGCGTTTATACCCTACGGCATTTCATACAAACTTTCAAGTCGTTATTTTCCGAAATGACAAAAACATTTTCGAAAAATAATGTTACAATGTGACCGATTTTTAATTATATAAAGAAACAGAAATTTACAATTATCTTCATTTCAAAAGACATTTCGAAAATGTTTTTTTGTAACTTTTTAGCCCTATGCATACTGCTTATGCGTATGAAGTTTCATTAAAATCTGTTCAGTCATTTCGGAAAATAACGACTTGAAAGTTTGTATGAAACGCCGTAGGGTATAAACGCTCTTAAACAAAAGTTGCTAGTTTGTTAAGGTTGAATCTTACAAGGTTTTGGACAACTTCCTCATGGCATATCAAGTCCAACTTAGTACCTAGCTACACTCGTTCCGCTCAGATGACAGAACATAAAAGCACGATTGGATTTTGCTATCTCTGTTCCCACGTTCAAACTTCATTACCTACCTACGCGTCTGCTCACCACCTATCCTTCACAAGACCAATAAAAGCTCTCAAAAGTAAATAAAGTGCGATAAAATCAGTTTTCCGACCGACACCGTCACTTATTAGATTTGCCCGACATCGAGGCTCATCTACTATCTGTAAATAAGGCACTAGTGCGGCAATCCAATTCCTTTTCAAACTACCAGGTATCGATAACTTTGGATTACCATAATGGAAAAGTTGGGAGTGGTTCAGCTATTGAATTTTGTTGGGTGTTTTTGGAGTACCGGCCTTAGGTAGTTAACTCCTGAAAACTCTTTGTTCATATTAGGTAAAGTTAAAAACTAAGCATAGTTCGAAGTGGCGAATTTATTGGCTTCGGGATTCATATGGAAATTCCAAATTTCTATGATCTGATTGAACGTAAATTCAGACAAGGGACGATTGTCGGCCTTGAAATGTATCTCTATGTGCTGATTTCTTACGTTAAGTATACGTTATGGAGATGATTGTTACTTAAGGAACATACTACAATAGTGGACCAAAATAGCAGTTACCCCGGTCCCGAACAAAAATAAAAGTCGGAACCTTTATAGTCTCACTTTTTGCTCGTCTGACGTTTAGGAGTTAATTGAAAACTTAGTACGAAACTTATTCATTTGAATTTTAATAAAAGCGTTATTAACATCAGAAAACAAACAAAGTGGTCAATGCATGATCCTTCTTTGTCCTGCATTGGGACAGTTACAGTCCAATAATATTTTTATAAACAACTCCCAGAGTTTCATAGCACACAATAAACATTTTGATGGCGTTGACCATACTTATAAAGTAATCCACTTTCCCTTTTATTTCTGCGACTTGGCAGGAATATTAAGCAGCTGTACTGAGGACCCGCCTATCCATCAACTTGTTATCCTAAAGTGGGTGGTAAAACCTAGGACTAAATACTTTTACTGTGTGAAAAGGTTATCAAAAGGTGAGGCTCAGATTGTACAAACAGAAACTTTAAAGCTATTCTAGTGTTCAATTAGGTTGGTATATTTAGTAGGTCCTCTTAATTAAAATGGGTCTTTATGACCAGAGAGTCTAGATATAACATGAAATTCGATAAGTGATAACGGGAAAGACAAACGTGTATTGGATTGACATTTGCTACTTTAGGGAGTATGAAGAATAATAGAAAAGGGAGGATCCTCCGACCAGACAGGTGTTATGTCTGGTAGGTAATTGCGTGATAGTTGTTGTTGGGTTTTTCAATATAGTCTTAAGTCACGGATAATTTTAACTGCGCGAATTAGAATTCCGATGTTCTTCATTTGTATCATAGACGGCGCTGTAGTAATTATGTACTATGTTGCGTTAGAATTTTTTGTAGTGCCCCTACGCTACCGAACACTTACTTCGACCTTAGTTTTGACAATTACACTAACGGCACAATACGATTGTCTAAGTTGTAGAAACTAGTACTGAACCGAGAAAAACATCATGTCAAATAAAACTTGCAGCTTAGGTGAAGTTAACTGAACAAGTGCAAACTAGGACAAACTGCTCTTCCATATGGACAACGTGATCCTTTTGCTTACAGTTGAACGAAACTGTTGCGTTTATGGGTCAAATAACCTTTCCATGGGTGAAACGTGTATTCTTTGACCAGGCCCTCATGCCTGATCAAAGAATACACGTTTCACCATTCAAAGAATCAATATCACAGGTATGTTTTTTGTAGTTGTGATATTGACAAGTTTGACGGCTGTATGCATATTTTTCCGTGTCTGGTTATGTCTATTAGTGTCCGCTTGGTCGCAGTTCAAAGTACAGGACCATTTTGTGGATCAAGGTCAGCCTATGAATTCTCTGTAAACCACTGCAGACTAACCGTGGGGATACCAATATCCCAAGAGAGGCTGTCAAAAGACTTCGACGACTATGGGAATATCAATTCCCATAATAAAATTGATTCAAATGTATGGGACAGGTAATCATTTTTAGATAAAGTTGTTCAAAGAGTTGGTCGTACCACACCGTTAAAATTAAATATCCCCACACCATTCTGGTTACACGCTGCATATCGCCTTTATTATATTCATCCCTATACTATCACCCTACCAAACGTACAAGGTACAAGTGAAAGCTAAATCATAAGCTGGCTTGTGATGCCTGTCTGTCATCCCTGTAACCTATTTAGGGGTTGAAACTAGTCCGGGCAGCGCCATCAAATATTTATGAGGGATGCCGAGCGCAGGCAACGCATGGACTTTTAAAGGAGAATGTTTAATTATTTTGTTGCTGCTTATTTTTTGTAGTTGGTGGTGAGACATAGTTGAGGAGGTGACAAATGGGGTGAAGTTTTGAATGACGGAAAATTGCTAGAAATGCAAAATAAGGAAATAATTAAAAGTGTAGTTTATTTCTTACTCTGCTTTTAGTGTGAGGAGACCATTATTAAATTCCATCCATCCAAATTCTAATTTTAGAAGCTTTTAAAAAACGCTTTTGTAACCTTTCTCACGCATCACATTTGCGACGGAATTTCCACATCTCTCTCTCATCAGTTTTCCTCCCTACCCATACAATTCCTCCCTACCCATACAATTCCTCCCTCACACACACATATAAATAAGCCAAATATCAACCAAGCACACAATATGATTAATTTGAGTGTTGTTACGTCGCGTCATAACGCCGTATTAGCATACGTCAGTCCGGCGTGTGCCGACAATCTATTAAACGAAAAAACTGCCCCCGCCCGCCCTGGATACGCATACAATATTTATGAGATATTCTGCCGGCGAGATGAGATATGGTCCAACCTGACAGCGACTAGCGATTTTAATGTGAACATTTAAAAACTCACTAAAAGATGTTAACGTCTGTTAGCGAGTCCAACGGTAGAATTACTGTCTACTTTACTCTCTACTGTCTCCGATTGCTTATTTAATTGGCCACATATTTTTTTTTCTCAAATTGCGTTGAAATAGCTTTCACGTGAGGTGTAGCGTGTATCCGCTAACTAGGTTTTGAAAGTCAGATAGTCGGCCACTCCAGGCAAAATATTGGGAACTCAGCTGCATCTGGCTAGATTTGATGCCGACCCCAACAGCTGGGTAAAGGCTAAGGTAGATGACGACGATGAACGCGTCAAAATATATGACATGACATATAGTTGAAACTTGAGCTTGATGATTCAGGACATTCTATTCTACTCACAGGTTTACAGCTTATTTATCTAAACTAATATTATAAAGAGGAAAGATTTGATTGTTTGTTTGCATTGAATAGGCTCCGAAACTACTGGTCCGATTTGAAAAATTCTTTCAGTGTTATATAGCTCATTTATCGAGGAAGGCTATAGGCTATATATCACGCTACGACCAATAGGAGCGGAGCAGCAATGAAAAATGTTGCGAAAACGGGGAAAATGTGACGCTAACGAAGTTGCGCCGGACAGCTAGTTTTTCATAAAATCCACAGCTTTTTAACAATTTACTTATAATAAACAAACTAATATCGCTGATTACTGATTTACAATTTACTAACTAAACTTATATTATATGCATCAGAAACAAACAGAATGACATGCTAGCAACAACCAAGCATGTGTAAGTGTGTGGGTGGCTGTGTAGGAGTGTTTGTGAAAAGTTAAAGTGGTGTATGAATTATTAGTCAATTCGTCTATCGTCGTTTTGTAGCTACTGCTGTTAACTTAATTTACCTTCATTACTCGACAATTTTCTATCTAGTCACCTCTCATCCGATGTCCTACTTATTTCCGCTCCACCCTCCTAACTTGCAGCCCCAAGTTGAAGTGGGCTCGGATTAAAGTTGGCTCGGACACGGTCCGTCTCGGGAATCATGATCCACAACTAAATCTACCGAGTTCTCTGAAAACTGCCTGTTTATTACGTCAAGCTAGATTATTTGAGATTACTCGGTGAGATTTTTATATTAAATTTCGCTTGAGAATTGTTAAGATTTGGTTGAATGAGAAACGATAAACTGGAAAAAATTAAAGACCAGATAGATAGCTGTTATTTTAAAACTGCTTATTTGTTACCTGTTGTGCAAAAGTAAATAGCAGGATAAATAGGATTTCTGTGGATCCAGATTTTGGCATATAAGAATGTGATAAATTTTAACCAATTTACAATTTAAAGTATTCTGGTTAGAACTCACAACTTTAAGTAAATTACTTTAGGGACTTTCATTCACATCTATAAAATACTTTGGGACTTTGTATAAAACCATCCAAATATAAAAAATAAATAAAACGAAAAGGTTTAACAAGCAAAAAGGGCTCAACAACCTATAAAAGACCCCATAACTCTACTCGTACCATAAAACAAATAACACATAATAATTCCCCTTTACACAACACACCTTCACGCCGTCAACTTGAAGAATGGGGGTGGACACAGTGCGCTCGCAAAAAATTAACAAAGTAAGGTCTACAAAATAAGAGGAAGGGTCCGGTGGTGTATTAATATAAAGGTTTTGGGGTGCATTGACACCGTTGCGTATCACAGGTGTCACTGAAGAGACACATTTGTTTTTTGTAAATTGTTCCGGTTATTTTGAATGAACGACTAAATAAAAATTGTAACTTGTCCTTAACCGTTTTGCCAGTTTTATCTTTGGTATATTATATAATTTTTCGTTTATTGTAGTCAACTCTTTGAACTGTTTTGGTGAAGACTTGTGTCTTTAAAAGCTTCTTCATGTGATAAACATGACACAAATCACTGCACATTTAGGAAAACACTTTTCCACAGCGAAATCCGCCCTAGGATTTCATAAATGAACAGCGCATTTAAGCCGCGTTCAAGAGCGATCACTGTTATAAATTATGAATATTTTGGAATATTGACACGAGATATGTTACATTTTTGTAAAGAACTTTCAAATAGCACATACCTGTATATCTGTAAACTTTGTTTAAAAATAAATATTCTGATTCTGAATATTGACACAGAAAAGTTTTGAACGCCATTTCGTTCTACTGATCGGGTCAGTTTAGTTGGTGAAATTAAACTGACCCGCAATCGAACCACAACATATCCATTACCGACAAAACACTGACACACAAGTTACGCACCCATGTGACCGCGGCCATGTATAGGCGCCTCGTATTTTACGTCCAGATGTCCTCGGTTACTGCTAGTAACAAGCCTGCGTTGTGCCGATAAAAAATAACTGTTCTCTGGAACAGTTACTTTACGCGGTATGTTGTTTTTCGGAGCAGTTCTCGCGTTATTGGGTATGCGATTATTTTGACGCATTATGGAGAAAGTTAAGAAAGTGTGTCGTATGGTGGCGGATTTATAGGAAAACCGTAAAAAAATTTAGCTTGGGAGTAGAAAGATAAATCGTCTTTTTTACCATCTTTATTTATACTTATGTCAATTTAATCAATAATATTCTAATGTGATTATTTTTTATTTCAGGTAAGGAATAGTGTTCATCAACAGCAGTGTATTAAGAAAAAATATGAAACCATGTAAGTGCACACCTGAATTAAAGCAAACCATTGGTTTGCTAAAAATCGAATTTGAATAAGGCTCGCCTTGACATCATGATAAGATAAGATAATTTATTTACGTAAAACATGGTATACAGAGATTTTATTATAGCATATGAGATCATACATGTTTTGCTCAAAATTAAAGCATGCAAACTTACACGAATAAACAAATTTAAATTGATAAACATTATAATTTATGTTCTTACTAGCTGTGCCCGCGGCTTCGCTCACGTGACCCCTTATTCTTATAGCATTGTCAGGGAAAACATGGTAACGTAAAATCGTAGTATATTCCTAACATACTCTACATATAATATACTAATAAACTGGCTTACTGTTAGTTTAAACTTAAACCCGTTGGCACGCACGGCGACCAATCAAACTGTGCAAAACAAAATAAAGCTGAACTCTCATTGGTAACAAAGCGAGGTTAGGTTATACTGCAGATGTATAACTTGATGTGTCGCCGTGTGTACTATACTACTACTACACTATACTATCTTTGTTTTAAGTATTAAAGGAACTCTTAGCAATGTAAATGTGACCAGCACAGATACAGAACTTCCAAGTTTGGTTTTTCAACGCATTTTAGTGCATTCATTGCGCACTTATGAAATCTATCCATTTTGGATATACCATACTCAAGTTTTCAAAAGAGTTCAGTCGTAAATCCGTAATATTCTAATCATAGTGATACTTACTAAACATGTACTTCTATGGTTGTAAGTGTTATAGCAGCTCAATGTGAATACGGGGCTCCCGACCAGACCATGGCTGACTTGTGTCCAAAGTGTCCCTGCGTTTTAGAGGACCTTCTGTCAAAACTGGTACTGAAACCGCAAATAACGTAGCCACCTGGGTGTTAATAATCTCATATGACGTACGTCGATGCGAAAGAAGAAGAAGAACAGAGCAATAATGTTAGATCTTGTATTTCTGATGATAGACCATGATTGGCAAAGCGGATACTTTTCCAAGGACTCTGGTGGACGGACGAAAATAAGTTGAAGCGTTGACGCAGGCATCACGCAGATCTGTAATGTAACAAATACTGTCGAAGCAAGCCCTTCATATATTCACCATAATAAAATTATGTTGACTATTATCAATATTTTGCTTCTAAGTTCAAAAGCAGGTGCAGTCACATTTAAACGTTACAGACGTGCCATGAAAAAACATGTACTTAGTTTTTTAACTTAGTTTAATTTGACCATAAGTTTAATCTGTTTTTTAAATGCATATTTTAATAAGAAAACATAGTTTACATATAGTATCAACACATCTATTTATACCTTACAGCCCTGTAGTAGGGACAAAAATATAGACACAACCAATTCTTGGCCCTTAGTTATGTTTTGTACTTTCATTCAATAATGATTTCCGTTTGGTTTGGGAAAAAACATAAGGTTTTAACAAAAAGTTAGCATTGACTTAGTTTAATCAGGCAACCCATTCGCAATATTTTATTTGTGTTGTGCATTTAATAAAATAAAATTCCAAAACAAATCCAGGAACTCTATGATTTGCGGCAGTCATACCGCATGTATCAACAGACAGATTAATAATTAAAATGGGAAGTGTATTAAGCACCATTTAGAAACATCGATTGGGATTGTTATTTAGATCTAGTCTAGAGTGTATGTGTAACCTATGTGAGAACCTATTTTTGATTGAAAAAAGTAATGGTGTAACTCGGCTGATAGTCACTCTTTCACGGAAAATCTTAACATCGCGATTCAGAAAATGGCGACCAATGCACAACGCCATCTATTGAGCATGGAGTTAAACTGCCAAAATATTATGTATTGAAAGCAATCGAACAAACACTCTGCTACGTAGATCTTCCAAGCAGCGCCATTAAGAGTACCTTTTACTATCATAACTTTTTGAAAACCCTGGTCAGTCGATGTAATCTTGTAAGCACATTTTATTCATTGGTACCAATTTAGTCCAATAGATGTCGTTAAATGTATCTTACCTTACGTAATAATGAAAAGTTTTTCTCGAAAACTTTAAATTCATATATCTTTTGATAGAGAGCACAGATTGCAATGAAACAAAAACTAAATGTTACTTCAAGTTACGCACAATTGTTGTGTATAAAAGTTATCTACATTGCTTTCGTACATTTTACGTGATGCCCGAACAAATAAACAGATAAACAGAC
This sequence comes from Cerastis rubricosa, assembly GCA_949152445.1. Lineage (NCBI taxonomy): Eukaryota > Metazoa > Arthropoda > Insecta > Lepidoptera > Noctuidae > Cerastis > Cerastis rubricosa. Next base: position 626,847 of record OX424547.1, read on the forward strand.
AAAAATTCTAAAAATGCTGGAAATGGGTTCTGTTGGTTGTCCTTTAACACCCTGGCAATTTTTTTTGGAAATATTTTCGATGTACAAAAACGATTTTTCAACAGATTTATTATATGTATAGATAGATAAATCCTTAACACTATAATAGGATGACTGGTAATTTGTGATCGATACTTAAACACGTGATTGTATTCATGATAACATTCAACTTTCCCAAAGAAAATTTTTTTTATGAGATTAGCGCATCTAGTACAAGTCTGTATTGATCACGGCGACTTCGAGAATTACTTTGCTCTGCTGTTTTGAACAATCCTTTATATTTCCTAACAAACATACATACTTGATACAAATATAATGATGGTAAGGGAAGCAAACCAAGCTTTTTAAATATTGGTTGACATGATTCATCAGATGGAATCCCGTATATAGCTCGTAAACATTTTTGTTTTCATCGTTTGAAATTTTATTTATTTCCCAAACTAAACGCCTTATATTTACTACAATATATTTTTATATAAACTGAAATACCTCAGCCCCTCTGCCGCCGAGCCGATAAGCCTCAATTATTATTAGTCTTCAAAAGTAACCGAAGGACAAAGCCCAAAAACGGTTTTCTTATAGAAAGTAAAATAAAAAACTATGTCCGAAGTAATAAATAAGACAGCTTTACAACGAACAACGTTTAACCGTTTCTCGTCCGTCCAAACCCATGCCTAGCCGAGTACGCTCGCAATATCATGTAGTCATCAGTCGCCAGCCGACATGACTTCATTAAGCCACTCGGCCAAGCTCGGCCTTGCTCGGTGTCACTCGGGCTTACCCCTTGACGAGGAGTTAGGGATACAAGCTTGCATTTTTTAAGGAATTTGGGAAAAGGGATCTTAATTATGGGGTTGTAATGAATGTTGTTTTTTAAGCGGTTTTTTCCTACTGCTGTGCAAAGATCAACCTTATTTAACTTTTTTCATTTCAACTCATTAACACCTAAGTCATCAATACAAACATCTATAACTGTTAAAAAATCTTTTATTGTGGCAAATTCTGCTTATTAATATAAAAGTAGCAGGTTTGCTAGTTCATCCTCGTACTTTCCTTTCTGAACCTAAACACCCAAATCAAACAATACTTAATAACTGACGTCTACAAACAAATACGGATTGCATAAGAATCATTACTGTCTAAGAACCAAGACTGCCAAAGAACCTGTCACCTTTATTCCTGTCAAACTTAAATGATTATTTGAGTTTGGCTGGGATGTTGGATAGTGATTTCAATCCAACACCCCGGTACAGCGCGGTTATTAAGGCCCACGTACACGACACCAGCGTCCGATGCAATCGAGCAGTACATGAAGTCACCAGGGACCGCTGATTGGCTGCAGGATGACGTCATGCGCCCGTGTAGCAGCCGGCGTCACGGCTAAATTAAATGTTGCGGATTTTCAATGTTATGGGGTAAAGAATTTAAAGGACAAGAAAGGTTACCGTAAGCTTATAAATGCGGTTTTCGAAGTTAATGTGAACCACGGGAATCTGCTGGACGCAAGGAACACAGGACCTGAGGATGTGGCGACGCTTAGGGAAGTCCTATAAAGAGTGGAGGATGTCGTCCTGATATAAATATAATGCTGACTATGGGAATGATTATGCTAGGACCCCTCACCCAGATTTACTGAGTATGTGCTGTTTAGCTAGACGATGACTGCAGATGTACAACTATAGTATTTTCACGATCAGCATGCCTTGTCAATGAAACTGTACCTCCATCTATTTTGTTTTAATAAATGGTTTGTGTTTTGAGTGTTGATGACTGCCTGAAAATTCCTTCTTGCAGTTACTTGTTTCACTGACCTCCATTAAATCTTAACAGTCTGATGACTGTGTCCTAAATGGGTAAAATGGTACACAAAAGTGGCAGACTGAAGGCAGACTAACCATCACTTTTATCTTACGTTAACTACGCACTCACGAAAATATTTAAAACAGCGAAATATTTTAAAATATTTTGTACGAAGAAATATGAGACAAAAACATTATACAGCATTATTCATACTTATCATTGTAATATAAAGACAAACTTCCCAACCAACCACACTTTATTTTTTCACAGCATTTCCACCCCTATTTCTTGAAACTTAAGGTGTAGGTTATTTTTATCAGTCGAAAATATATTTTTGTGCAGACCCTACTCTGAGCATGCCGCAAATGAGAGTTGTCACCTGTGATACGTAAAAATAGAAATATGTAGCGACAGTAGAAAGTTTCACGAAGTTTTTTGGTCGCTTTATGTTTGCCTTTTTAGCTTCTTAGCCGTCAATAAGTTAAAAAGAAAATTGAATAAGATTATTATTTATTAAATGGTATCTCATATAAAAACGAGAGTCAGCCTTGGTAAAATTATACCATTTATCTAATAACGTACTGCTTAGAGTGTTAAAAAAAACATCAAAGAAAATAGCTCAGTTTCCGTATTGCTCTTCCCATACGAGGGAAAGTTGAAGAAGCATATTGTAAAAACCTACCTGCAAAAGCACAACGTTCAATTTCAGTGTAATAAGCGAAGTTGATAACACTTTGCATTTTAACACGAAAAAAAGGCTTTCAATTATTTTCTCTTTTTGTTTTCTTTTTCACACAGGTAACCATCATTTACTATGCATACGTGAAGTTGATTACATTTTTAACACCTATTTTACTGTTGGCATATTTTTGCTAACCGTCCTTTGTAAGCGGGCATTATGTAAATTGTCTATTACAAGCAATGAGCTGCACATTTGTGCGTAGAAGTTTGACAACACCCTGTGAATGTGAGGTGAAACAGATTGTCGGGGGGCGAAATATGTGTCTCAGGGTTTTAGGGGGTGAAATTCTTGTTAACAGAGAGATTGAATACAAAGTTTTTTTTTGTTTACAATTTCGGCTTTGTTATTTATTTGTGGAAAGCCGATGTTTAAAAGTTATCTTGTTATTGAATTAGCTTTTCTTCCACCCCAGTTTTCAATTCAATTCTACTTCTCTGCTAAATATAATTAAAATTGGCGTTCTAGCATGTACAATTTAAATTACATTAGCTTGGCGTCACCTTATAGCAAAAACTCTAGGTTTCAACCCCAGCCTTAAAAAATTAAAGTCAATGCAAAAGCGATGACGTTTCAACACTCACACGTCTCCAAACTGGTCCATTACAAATGCATTTGCACAAAATTGTAAACTAAACAAAAACCGCTTTTATACCAAACTACACAGAGTTAACATTTGCATCTTGTCCTGAATACAAAGATACTTTTGCGGTTGGTTTACACGAAGTTGCACGTTATGTGGAAGTGTTAAGGGGATGATGTGTGGTATTGGAGCTCAGTATATTCGGTGTCTCATCACACAGTTGTCTGTCTGTCTGTCTGCTTGACAAATTGTTGCCAGGCAACGATTAATGGTATTATAAGGCTTTGTAGATTTATGATCTGATGTTAGATAATGGAATATGATGTATGGGGTTTAGAGTGAATTCATGGAACTGTGACTCGTTATTGTAGTAGTTGTCACTGCTGAGCGTAGGGACCGGGGTTTGGCTCTCAGGCAGGTGTTATAAGTGTTATAAAATATAGAATCTTCTCCTTTATGTTCACCATAGATTGTAGATGTACAGTGGTAACACGGAATCTTGGTTGGTAAAAATAAAACGTCATACTGTGAATAAAAAAAGTTTGGCATAAGGGATATAGTTGGCTTCGTATTTGCTTTAATTACAAAAAAGATTGCATGTCACTTCTAAGTCATAAAACGACAAAGTCACAATATTTATCTTTAACTAGCTATCCGGCGCAACTTCGTTTGCGTCACATTTTCCCCGTTTTCGCAACATTTTTCATTGCTACTCCACTCCTATTGGTCGTGGCGTGATTATGTATAGCCTATAGCCTTCCTCGATAAATGGGCTATATACCACTGAAAGAATTTTTCAAATCGGACCAGTAGTTTCAGAGCCAATTCAATGAAAACAAACAATCAAATCTTTCCTATTTATAATATTAGTTTAGATATACTTTTGACAGTTAAACAGTTTTTAAATCCTAGTTTCAATTAAATAGGCATTGTTCATAAGTGATAAAACAATTATTTGACCATACTTACTGTGTCACTATCACAGGCAGTTTTCACTAATTAAACGTCGATAAATCTAGTTAGAAACCCTAGCAATAATAACAACACCTCCACAATAGATTTCTATATTTCAACCAAATCAATAATCATTTCCAAATAACGAATGTCACTTCACGGTAAACTAAATCGAGTGTCCACATTTGGGTTACCATTCCGAACTGCCAAAAAACTCGGTACTCATAAACTTTTTGTTTCCTAATAAATCTTTGAATAGTCTGGACAAATGATACGGCCGGACAAACATGAAAAAAACTCGGTCCAGACAAATCATGACACGAATGGTAACCCAAATGATTCACCTAACGATTTCGATCAAAAACGAACGGCGGCATGTTTTTCTCAATCTCGGAGTGACTGACGCTGGTAGAGTCCGATTCCTCATCGCTGAGGTCCTGGCTTCCAGACGATGTTGAGTCATCTGTCAGCGTCACCTTGTAATCGTAGAAGAAATGTTGGTTGTATGGATGCACGCCTTCTCGAGTGCCGTTGGGACATTGGTGATCTGCTATCTTGGTGAACACTGCCGGTAAAAATATTGGATACGGTTAATAGGTAAATTACGGAATGCCACGCAACGGCAAGCCATAGCAGTAAGCCATCCAATCTTATTGACAGCGTATCAACATCAATTCGGCTTGGAATCACTGCTGGGCATTAGGGAGCGTTCAAATATTACGTAACGCAATTTTTGGAGATTTTTGACCACCCACCCCATGTAACGCGCCGTAAAAGATGAAACGTTAAAACAATGTTACATAACACTTAGTTCAAAACCCCCTCCCGCCCCTGTAACGAATCGTAACATGATATTTGAACGCTGCCTTAGGCCTTCTCCTTTTTTTTCCACCCTTCCCCATTCATTGCATTCTTCATCAAGGAGCATCGCGACTTCGACGTTTTCGCCAACCCCACGAGCTTTTGGACTATTCTGGTTCTTTGGCCTAACTTTGGTCACCTCGGCGACACGCATGTTTAATATGAAACTTCATGAAAACTCTTCCGAAGAAGGCGACGTTGTCGCATATTTCCTTTTTCATTAAGTTACATAGAAACCATGGCCAGCTTCGCAAAAGCACCTTCATAATGTTCTTCAAAAAGTTCTGTTACTCACTTGTGCCATCCTGGCAGTTCCTTAAATGCATCATACAGAGACTCTTGAAGGTCCTGCGGGCTCGTTGGTAAGCCCCGCAGATCCACTTGATGTTAGGATCCCGCCATTTCATCAGCATGTCCTCCGGGCATTTTGTGCACTTACGATGCCATTTTCGCCTAAAATTAGATGATTCTAAATGTGTAAAATCATTTAAAAAAAAAAACTTTCCGTTAAGAACATTACTTTTAATGATGAGGGGTGATACTGTTACATATGATCGTCGGCGTGTTTCGGCATTACATTCGGAAACTTAACTGTGCCGAGCCGACCCGATCTTGATTCAGCGATAGATGCCAAACACAGTTTGCTGATCGGCATGAGCCAAATTAAACCCGAACATTGTAGTAATTTGTTCTACTGGAATACTGGGAGTGGACAGCTGCATCCGGTTAGACTGGAAGTCGATCACAACGTAGTTCGGAAAAGGCAAGGGAGATGATGATGATGTTTAGTGAGTGTTTAGCACCCCTGATTCAAGATGTTTTTTTTTATGAAATACTAGCGTAAGCCCACGGCTTCGCCCGCGTTTTCTTCGGTAATTGTCTCACGGGATCGTGCTACCGGGATAAAAAGTTTTCTATGTGCTTTTCCAGACGTATCTATCCCTGTCAAATTTCATCCAGATTCATTCAGTTGTATTTGCGTGAAAGGGTAACAAACATCGAAACTTCCTCGCTTCCCATTTATAATATTAGTAGGATATTTGTATCTTAAATATTATTCTTCATACCATCCTTTGCGTTCTACAGTAGACTTAGGTTCACGGTCTTTTTTTTTCTTCTTTTTAGTCTTAGGTATTCCATCAGTATCCTCCGAGGAGTCTGAATCCGTGTCGGTGAACACAACATTTAAGGAATCGTCTCCCGATCCGGTGCCTCCATCTTTGCCTCTGTCTGTAAAAAAGTAACAAAAGCTTGAGCAAGAATATTGAGAATCATAAAACATTGCGTTATCCCGGGGTCAAGAGCGAAATTATGTATGAGGAAAACTAATTATTATATTAGAATAATAAACTCGAGATTTTCGCTCAAAACCGCCATAATATAAAAATAGGTCTGCCAGTACTCTATGCCGCGCAATGTTGTCGGGATTAATCAAATTACAGACCACGAGCTTTGTTGCGCGTCGAGGTCCGATATCAAAACTGGCGAACCTCCTCCCGGTATAAAAATCTATCCTGCTGATCGTGCTAATCAGAGTCACGAAATTCATGATCTCCTTGTGTGCCAAATATACAAATCCGTTCAGCTGTCAAGGAGTAACGAAAAGACAGAGTAACTTTTGCATTTACAATATTAATATGGTTTCCGTTCAAATTCCGGAGACAGAACTGCATAGTAATATTAGTGGCTGTAATTATACCGACATCCATACACGTGCCATGCCTCCTGCTACGTTCCTTACATACTTCTTTCGCCTCATCCACGTTGATACATCTGGTCATAAACGCACGTGTGTTGCGAGTACTACGTACCTGACCTTTCTGAGGAACCTCACCGATAAGGTCAGTGTATCTCCTTCTAGGGCACTCATACATGTCGCCGAATCCAGCAGGAACGCAGCTCACCCACTTAAGTACTTACCTTTAACTGAATCGCTGTCGGAGGACGTGGAGCGGTCCCTGCGTCTTGTCTTGAGTCCTTTCAGATTATCGACATTGTTTTCTAATACAGTGTTGTTGATTATTAAGGATGACGCGAATTGCGCTATAAAAGAAAGTGATTGATTACAAAATATCACGCGCTTGTATTGCCCGAAAGACTAGCCAGCTGCTATATTTCGCTTATAATTGAGCTACTCCTAAAAGGCCAATAACATTGACCGGCCTGGACATCGAACCTAGGGCCTCAAGCACAGCAGTAGCAACCACTACACTAACGGGGTAGCGATTTGTTATTCTGTTGATGTATACTGGCTCAGTCTTCGTAAAAGTTAACGGCGTTCGCGTGTATTCTCATGAAGAGAAGACGAGAGCCATGAAGTTATTATTAGTAATTAGCCTTGTAATCTTAAACATTCCTAGTTTAAATCGATTATTTCAGAAAGTTTACTGTACAAACTCTGTAAAAGAGAGAAAAACTCACCTAAAATCAATACGAGTACAAAGTGCGCCACCCTTCGCACCATGGCTTCACGTCAATCATTTTATACCCGTTTGTGAAACATGTGTAGAAACCCATAAATTGTGTCCATGGCGGATTTTTATCCATTCGATTTGATTTGTTTTACGATTCGATGTAATTTTGCTTTTTATTTTATTGCGTAATGTTGTGTTGCTTTTATTGTTTCACACTCTACAATGTGATCGGTTGATGGCAATAGGTTGTGCTCCTTTTACGTGGGACTTAAACATAACTGGCGAAATGCCGCTGCCGACAAAGATACACCTCTGCCTATCCCTTTTGAGGAACCCGGGCGTGGTGTTATGATAATGTTTATTTTTTACTCTAGAATCCCACCAGCCCGTACTGGCTCTCACATACAGTAGAACTGTGGCCATCATCTCCCTAGTCTTTTCCCAACTATGTTGGGGTCGTCGGTTTCCAATCTGACCGGATGCAGCTGAGACAGGAGGCCCCAGCAATAGGAGTATTATAAGTTGATTCATATGATAGACCCTGACGCGTACTTAATACGAAATATTTTTCACATTTGAGAAATTGACAACCTTCCTTAGTACTAAGTAAACAAATCCGTCTTTAGTTAGTTTTAAGTAAATACCTATATCAAAACAAAGGGTTTTAGAGAGTTGGGTTGGCAAATTAAAAACAATTGATTATCAACTTATTTTACTATTAACATATTAATCACACTTTGTAGTTGTAGAACCAGCTCCTTCCATGTTGAGGGTCATCTCTACACTTATGATCGTAGAGCTTCGTGAACACTGGAAATATTAAGACATACTTTGAACTCAATTTCGTAGATATAGATTGGCATTTTTTTAAGAATTCAGGAAACATTATAATTCAGTATACAGGGTGTAACGGAAAGGGTATATACATACTTAAGGGTATGCTACAGACCATCAAACTGAACATGTTTCTCCTTCGACCAACAATGTCATAGCGAAAAAAATATCAGCTGCCCCATACATTTGGTCAAATAGGTATTGAAATTTTCTGTGGGGCAGCAGATTTTTTTTTCGTTTTTACGATGTTTGTTTGTGGAGAAACATGTTCAGTTTAATGGTCTGTAGCACACCCTTAAGTATGTATATACCCTTACCGTTACACCTTGTATATCCGTCCACTGCTAGGACATACTTTAGTTCTTCCTTTCTTATTCAAGTAACTGCCTGGCACATCATCAATCCTATTTATATGTGCATAGGTACAGAAATGTCAAATTCTTAAAAATAGCAATGAGTATGCGTCTTGTTATGCCAGAAAGTTTAAAGTCAGAATTTGCATTAATCCACTTAAATCCAACCTATCTAGTCTCTCCCAGCAGCATTTTTTTTGGTCTATGCATGTTTGGGACATAACGTTCCCGATTCGATGATCGGTCTGCTCGAATAACATACGGTCTACATTATGTCCTTCTATGGGACTCTTTGCAGGCTATGTGGATTTTTATATGTCTTCTGTAATACTTACTGGTCCCATCCTGGCAGTTCCTATACCTCATCATGCATTCACTCTTGAAGGTTCGTCTGGCTCGCTGGTAGCTGCCGCATATCCACTTGATACCAATGTTGGTGTGCTTCTTCAGCATATCGTGGACGCATGGAGTGCAAGTGCGGTACAGATTTGTACTGGAAAAAGAATGTTATTGCTTCGATGATAAAGTGAACATTTTATGTAGTGCGTGTTAGTGGGATTCCCAAGTAAGTTATATTAAAAAAAAATATGCTGTAGGCTCCGGGATGACCCAAGAAATGACGTATTTGGCGTGATTGATGGGATTCTCGGGACACATGTATACGATGATTGTCATGAATCCATATTTTTTTTTCATCATTTTGTTACAATGTAGTAAAAATAAGTTAAAACACTTGATCTTACACTCTTCTCCTCTCGCTGGTTTCTTTTGAGGAGCCAGAAGATGAATCTGAACTTGTTTCAGAATATTTTGATAGCTCACTGAAAGTAATAATAGTATCATTAAAGTAATGTAAATACAAAGGAGAAACAAGGTATTGAAATACCAACCTTATGCCTTCCTCACTCACAAGCTACTGCTATTAGAAAGAATTACCAAGGTAAAAAGCAAATCCAAGCCAAGTAAGTTAGTTTGTTTGTTTCCTCTTAAACTATAGAACCGATCATCCTGAAAGTGTGCATATATGTTGTTAGGTGTACAGAAACGAACATAGGAGTACCTTTCATCTCGAAAAAATGTACTGTTCCCAAGTAAAACAAAAATAACGTTCTTATGATAATAGATGGCGCCACGTGTCCGAGACGGTTATAGTCAAATTCTAAATTTACGCGAACGTAGCCGCGGAGAAAAGCTAGTCTTAAAATAAATCACTTGCACACGCCAGATCCCCTAGGCCTACGGTCTAAGACGAAAAGGTATAGTTGCTATTCCAAAACGTAGACCTCTATGCAGAAGAAAAAGCAAGAAGCTCCATGGGCGCATCTTAATAATGTGTCATAGCTCTTTTGGTCTCCAAGAGTTGTGAACTTCCTAAATATTGGGATAACGTCCGGTTATTGCTGATACTGCTCAAAGAAGGGCTGACCGTGTAAAATGGCGTCGTTCCCCTGATTTATCTCATGGCGCACGTAAATAAATTATCTCATAAATAAGGACGGGGTCTTTTCGCTGAACTAGTACATTTTCCTGAGGCGAATTGAACAATATGGGTGTTTTTCGGTTTTCAAGATTCTACTCGGGTAGCATGTTTTAGTGTAAAACCGCAATTTATTAAACGAAATCTATATCAATGCAGTTCTAGTTTTTAAGATTGAGTTTAAATAAAATTAAACTATAAATCCCACGGCTTGGTATCAATCATGTCAGTCAATTGGTCTTGAAGTACCTACCTTATAATCTAAACTAATATTATAAAGCGGAAAGATTTGATTGTTTCTTTGTTTGCATTGAATAGGCTCCGAAACTACTGGTCCGATTTGAAAAATTATTTCAGTGTTATATAGCCCATTTATCGAGAAAGGCTATAGGCTATATATCATCACGCTTCAACCAATAAAAGTAGAGCAGCAATGAAAAATATTGCGAAAACGGGGAAAATGTGACGCAAACGTAATTGCGCTGGAAAACTAGTAAGCGAAATAACTTTCAAAGAAGCTAAATATATCTACTTATTTATACTCGTATGAATGTGGACTATTATTAGCAAAACCAAAGAAACGGTAGATAGCTTGTGTGACCGATGATATGACTAGAAATGAGTCCCATTCGTCACCACTGATATGACGGTTTATGTTAGAGCGTGCAATGGAGCAGCGGTGGCCCAGTGGCGGCAGCCCCGATTTACGAGCAGTAAGCCGTGGGTTCGAACCCAGGCAGGCCTGCATTACTTTTTGTAACTTATTTCATCACCGCTGCTCTCAAAAACGGTGAAAGAAAACATCTTGAGGGAACTGGCATGTCCTAGAACTAAAAATTCGAAGATATGTGATATCTACCAACCCGCAATGGGCCCGTGTGGTGGATTGCAGCTCATTCCCTCTCATAGACAGGAGGCCTGTGTCCCAGCAGTGGGAACATTATAGGCTGATGATGTACAAGAACATGCAACTCCAAATAAACAGTTACAAGGACAGGAGTATGATGATAACTAACTTACAGTGATGAGTCATCTTCCTTCTCCAAAGTACTGGCCGGCTCCATAGATGACTGCCCAGTGTAGTCGTAGAAGTTCGGGCCCCGATGTTCTGCATCATGGAATTGGGCCAGGTCTTGTATGTCTTCCATAGGCACCAGTTGGAAGGGGGTCTGACATTTCGACACTGGAAACGTTTCATCGTTCATATAGTTACGCTGTTCACTGGTTTCCTAGAGGTCGCGTATCACTGGTGAGTTACCCTCACTCGTCAGTATCCCTTACTCCTCAATTTATTTAATTTGCCAGTTTCTTTGATAAGTCAGTTTCGCTGATTGGACAGTTTTGTTCATTTCGTCAGTTGAAGTACAGTCGGTGGGAAACCGCGCACTAGTCGGTCACTTTAAACAATTTTGTTCAGATATTCAATTTTGTAACTCTTAGTTATTATTATTATTTATTATTTATTTATTTATTATACAATTTTATTACAAACTTTCATTTAAAATCTATGCCCCAAAAAACTAAACTAACTGTTGCGTGTATACTAACTAAATGGACTTCATCGGTTCTAGTTATTAATTCCAAAGCTAATGTACTCTATTGTTTGTTATTGATCATGTCTATTTTCTACGATATCAGCGCCGCGGACTCACACGCACTTTCCCCATTATTTTCGAATGGGTTTCAATTTTGCTTCTGTCTGATTTATTGTGTCAAATCAGTTTGCCGCTGCGTATGGTGACGATACGTTGCCAACCCAAAAATCATTATTACTGACAATATGAATTAGCTTTTATTAGTTTACTAGTACATTTCCCAAGAGACCTGTTAAGGATCATATTTTACTTCTATTAAACAACTAAACTAAAGCTAAGAATTTCCATTCTACTATAAGTTAAATAATAATACAATACAAATATTATTTAAATCCAGATCATATATTCATTCTGCGCTTCCGTGGCGAGATTCATACAAAATTCATTAGTAGCCAGAAAGGTTATGATCAAAATGCGCATGCAATTAAGGAGATCGTACGATGCATGTGTCGAAATAATCCTTTATTTCTCCAAATGGGATGGGAGTGATAAAGTAGTCTGCTGTCTTGTGGACTTCCTGATTCAAGACATTAAAATCTGTATGGAAGCAAGCCAGTAGAAAAGCAACGAACTTTGCAAATATGTGCAACAATATCCAGTCTGCTGTTTTCAGCTGTTCCAAAGATTAGTTTTTTTTTTTTAATGACTGTTCAAAGATTTATGTGTGGGAAAGGTTCAGAATAAGGCACTGAGGGAGGAATAGGTGTTTAAAGTTTGTGTGCCCATGTCTCTTCCACCCCAGATTATGAGACTTTAGTTTAATCCTTCCATAGTTTTGTGATTAACTGATTTACTTCATTCAGTTCTGGAAAAAATCTCTAAAATTGGCTGGATAAATCCATGAGTGGAAGTCGTTCGTTTCCACTGTGCACCTAGGTTCAAATATCACAAAGTTATCTCTAAAGCGAAATTTTCATTAAAGCGCTAGTCAGCATCCTCTCAGACGTTTTTACTTCTAAGTTTCAAATTATCTTCCGGAGTGATATTATGAGAAGTAGAAACTGTTTTCACTCAGAACATAATGGCTAAAACTTAATAAGGTGTGGAAAATCTGTATTTTTGCACGCTATGGGAAATATTGTCTTGCCTTTCATTTTGTCTGCTCGTTCACTTCACTCAATTTGAAATGAAATGGATTTAAGATGGCGGAAATGCTAGTTCTTGTTTTTGTTATGCTTTCATAAAGAAATAAAGAGTATATTTTAGATACAGAAGCATACAATAGTAAAATTAATTATCTTACCTTTTATGAGTAAACTCGCAATAATCCAGACTAACATTATTATGACATTGGTTTTCTTCTTGTTTTTCGTCACACAAATTCACTTATTCGTCGAACTGCATTTAAACTGGGATTTATACTTTACACAACACCAAATTGTTTGGTATGTTTTATTACTATTGTAAAAGTTTCTTTTATTTCACAAACGATACAATACAGTAAGGATTATGTCGTTAGGTAAACTTTGGATGTTGCAACCGCAAAATTTGAAAATATTTTTGAGAACTTCGTTTGATCGAGGGGATGGGGTTTCATAGACAAATACCACTATTCCCAGATTGGTGTTTGAAAACCCAATACTACTTTGTCTAGCACTAAAAGCATTGCAAAGTTGGGCTCAGACTTGACCCCTGAGGAAACCCATAAGTATACCTAATCCGACATCATCAATCTAATCCTAATCCCATCATTGATTGCCTGTGACAGTGATTTAAATAAAACAAACAAATTACGATGCTTTTCATTTACTATAAATATAATTTAAAGCATCTTTTGCTGTGCACACTTCTTAAAACTACTCGTGTTGTCCATGACAAGCCATGTCGTCTGATTCCTTAATATTATATCCTGAAACAATAATGTTTTTATTAGTGAAATCAAGTATGCTTGCCTCTTGTTACTTCAGGGCAAATTTTAGTTCCGAGAGAACCAGACGTCGCAACATAGTAGGCAGGCAGGTCTGGTAGCTGGAATATTCGAAATTGAATCACCAATTCCAAATGCATCTACTATTAGTAGTTCTAACTAACTCATTACCATTAGGAACATTATGTAATAGTAAAATTATGAAGACTTATTTCAGTATTCCTGAAAGCTGTATTACCCGTCGTTAAACCCAATACGTTTGTGTTCGTGATTTCAAAATACACAGGAGAATTTCGTATTCTAATGAGAATAGTATTTTAGCTGGTTCATATTTCATTTTGGTTGGTGAACATTAATTGCCTTTACTGTAGAATGTTTCTAGAACGTTGTTTTTAATCTCTGCTGCACTATTTTTATTAAAATAAATAAGGGTTTGCCGAAAACCATAGTAATACTTACACATTTTTCATAGCTCTTTACCGCGAGTCCTTATCTGGTCCATCTGAAAATTGTTTACAAATAACTTGTTTATCAACTATTTCAAATTAAAAGAGGAACTGGGAACAAGGTTCAAAGAAAGTAGAAGAGAAATTCAATAACTAGTGAAGGCTCGAAGTTTGATTAAATATAATTTGCATGGCGGGCGTCCCACCATCTGCTCTCCTAATATATTTTTAATTTATGTCCAAAAAGTTGAAGGATCCGCGCGGGATTACGGGGTGCGCTTGTTAAAAATTATACTGAAGTTTGTGGGTTCCTTCGTAAACATCTGTGGTGTATCCTGATCTGAAGATTGTTTATGTTTAGATCAATAGCCATTGACTTGCTGGGATCGGAAATATTGGCCCAAATATTGGCAAATTGTTCCTAATTTTAACGAGGTTAATACTCGTATATTAGAAAAGTTTGTACATTTTAACCATTTGACCTTTTCGTACACTTTCAAGTAATTTCGTAGTTTTTTCAGCACTTGAGAGAGGATATTATTATGCTGGTGATAGTTTGGCTAAATTATAAATATGTGATATTTACCTTTACCGGACTTCGAATATCCGATAGGTGCTGCGTAGCCTGGCGCCAAATTCTGGATATCTAAAGTTTAGTAAGTCAAATTTAATACCCTTTAATCAAAAATAGTGGTGATATGTGTCTGAATGTAAAACTACAAATATTTGTTGTTTTGCGGTTTAATCATGATCAAAATATTTAGGAAAACTACTTACTTGGTCCACCTAGAGCTGGTACCGGAGGTTTCACATAGCCGTCTCTAAGCTGAGGAACGTATATATTAGGCCTTTCGTAAGCTCGCTGGTACATCCCAGGATACGATGGCGCTGGAACCGTCTGGAACCTTGGATCAAATGGTTGGTAGTGCCCTTGCGGCGGGAAGTTATTCCCTACCGCATCACCTTGTGCGTATTGGTAGTTTGCTGGATACCCGAAATTGTTGGGTTTGTACTGTCCAATGTTATTGCCAGTCCCAGGTAGAGTTGGTAATCTGGGTGGGTACTCAGAATACTGTGGGTTCACATATGATGCGTAGTTCGGTTGGAATGGGTAGCTGGATGCTGGATCCACGTAACCGGAGTATGGAGGAGTCTGCTTCAAAGGATCAGTTGCTGTATTGCTCGCAGGGTAGATGTTTACGGGTCTTGGACTGTATGAAGAGTATGATGGTGGAGGTCTGTAGGTGCTGGAAGTTGTCTGCGGACCGCTGGGTAAAGCTTTAACATCAGGGCTGCTCACCACGTTGCTTGGTAAGTATGGCATGTTGAAATCTGAAACATGTAAAAAAAAATGAACGAAAACAGGGAATTGTTTGGCGTATTGTTTTATGTTTTCTAGTTTAGAACTGAAATCAAATCATTTGTTGTATTTGGAACAGTAACCGAAATAAAAGTGTTTGTTGTAAACCTTTCAATTCAAACCAGATTTATAATTTTAACGTCCCACTCGAACTCTTCCAAAAAATCATTAAAAACAAAACGAATTTTAACGTTGGCCAATAAAACAGTGATAACAGAGACACCTGAATTGAAAATAAAATTACCCTCACGCTATCACGTTCAGAGGTGAGTGGCTCCGTTAAATGGACATCGAGGTGTCAATACACTTGAGAGGCAATCTATAGCGCGTTTGCTCGATGGCGTTCATCGCCGTCCGAACCCACCCTTATTGCGTTTCCAAAACGATTCACCGTATTGGTTTTCCTCAATGCTTTCCCACTAATTAGGGACCGCTATCTCGGAGGACGATTGATTTATGTACCATTGTTTGTTCTGTTATCTGCTATCAAAGTGCTACCAGGGAGGACGCTTTACGTAATTTTTGGGTAAACCTTTGTTTTGCTCTCTAATAAATGCTTTTTTGGGGGAAACGATTAATTTAACAACAGATGGAGCAGATTTTGTATTATTTTTGTAGAAAGTTGTTTCTATGCTCTTTTTAAATGGATTTGTTAATATGTTTCTAGTTGAAATATTTGACAACTTCTGTCTTACTGAAATAATGTAACTTGTATTATATGAAATACTATTTTGATATTTCAATATTCCACCTTACCGTATCGGTGAACCAGCGACTCCCACGCCATCTTTTTTAACGTCACCTGTATCTGCAATTTTGACGGCGTGTCGCTGCCGCTCGTAAATTTTTACTTTATTTGTTTGCTTTTAATGTTCCCGTTGATACGAGCTTTTTTATTTCTCCCTCTGTCACCCCCCGTGGACTACCCCACGCCGGGGTACAAACGAGCGCAAACGGTGGCATAAATTCGACAGTTATCACGCATTTGCGAAACTTTTCAACTGCCCAGTGATGGCACAACTTTGAATGGGGATCTTGAACTGGGGAATTTTATCTGAAATGAAAACGTTTAGATCAATGTCGAGGGTTTCCTCTCACAATGACAAATTTATGTAGAGATTGAGACAATGCTTACCTATGAAATGTAGTAGTTTACCTGGGAGCGCTGAAATAAAGATAGTGAAGTTGTAATTATAATTCTAAAACATTAGAGCTTAAATATCATACAAAATGAAATTCTAATCTCACCGGTCTTAACAGCATCTGGAGGTTCGATACCTGAAAGAAATGCCAAAAAAATATTAAGCTAAAAGATCACTTAAATATTCCAAAATAAATAAAAATATACAAACAGCAGGAAGGTTTGGTGTAGCAGTTGACTTCCACGGTGATCATCCCAACGGCAGTGGCTTCAGTGCATATGCAGAGCTGACACTCATCCCAGGGGTGCTGGAACGTCTGGTTGGGAGGGTACGGCCGGCAGGACTCATCTGCAGAAATTTTATTTATGAAGATCTTGTTATAAGAGATATTAGTAGAAGTTGAAGAAGTGTAGGATAAGTTTTGAATACAGTCACGATAAAAGAGATAAGTTTAGTGGTTCAATTACTTCTTTTTTTAAAACGTTACTATCTCTAAAATAATTTTGAACGTTAACTTGCCTGTGAAATATTATTAATTTACGTTAATCAATATTAAAATATTGTAAAATATTTTAATATTGATCAACATAAAAATTTGACGTGTACGTATCAAACAATACTTAGCAGAAACAATTTTCTGGTAGTATTTTCCGTATTCCTTCTTTTCAGTTCAAGACTATAAATTAATATATAACAATACTCACGTGGTGATGGTCCTGGTAGTGGTCCAGGTCGAGGAGTCACGGGTAGCAGAGGGATCGGCGCTATTGTCGTTATAGGAGGCCACGGTACTGCGGAGGCAAAGTATTCACGATAGCAACTTGTGAGGAGGTAACAAAAGAAATGACGGGTATTAGACATGCTTGAACAATGAAGACACCCTGCGCCAACCCCAAATAAATTGTTGATTGATAAGTCAGGGAAGAGAGAAACCATCATTCAGTTGCATTGATCTATTGGATATTAGTTATTTACACCCAGATAAACGTGTAGAACTCTAATAAAAAATATTTACAAATTTTACTCACAAGGCTCCACCGTCACGACCTCTGGTAGTGGAACAGGCTCCATAGGCTTGTAGGGTTCCCTCAGGGGTTCAATGGGTATTGGTCCAGGCTCAGGGTAAGGCTTCTCCTGATATGGATCTACTGGTATCGGTAGAGGCGGCGCTGGCTCTGTTAATGCTTCCAGTTTCGGGACTGTTGAAGATTACATTGATAGTAATAAAATTCTTGCAAAAATCGAGTAAAGAAACGACTGTTGGATGGATTGTATGATAGATGATGATAATTATTATGTATATGTATGACGGATGACTAAATAAAGTGTTTGGAAGAAGAGGTCCAACTGGCTGCATATGGATTGGGAGAAGGGCTTGAGAAACATAATGATTTTTATCAACTTGCAAAGGAAACAGTAGAAAAACGTAAAAGGAATGTGTTAAAATATATATAAAGTTAAAATGTCAGGATAATCTTACCACAGTCAGGATGTGGATAGCAAGTTATCTGTTGCTCATAAACTCCGTCTTCTGACAAGCTTTTAGCGCACTTGCAGAGCTTGCAGGTTTCAGTTGGATGAGGAAACAGCACGTGTTCGGGGAACTTCTCACATATCGGTACTGCAAAGGTAAATTAACTCATTATTACTTTATTCCAAGTAAAATTAAACACGCAGTACTTTTAATAGATATTCGGGAATTTATTTAGTTGACTATGTACTTTTTTTGCGGCTACTATCCAAATTCACACTATAGCAAAAATGGCTCTGATTTATCTTGATCATTTAGTTTGTGGACTTCCACTGATAGATCTTGCCAACCCGTAAACACTAGAATGGAGGATTACTATTATCAGCACAAGCTATAGGGGCTAAATAAGGTTGTTATCTTAATGTCTGTTGTTGGGAGGGTAAGCCGTTTAAGGCTTGTGTGTTTTCACAGTACACCTCATGAAGGAACTGGGGATACTCAACTGAGTAATGTTCTTCGTGAACAGTTAACGTCACATAATGCATCTTCTGTGCATTGGCGGTTCACATCCAACATGAAATTCATAAAAATTGTTTAATTTACTCCCCTTTTCGAGGTTTTCAATAAAATAACTGGTATGCTATCTATGTGTAGCGTCCGAATGACTTTACACATAGTATTGATAAAGAACTTACGTGGTATTGGCATGGGCACATCAGGTAATGGAGCTGTAATATAAAAATACCATTAAAATTAAAAACCCTTTGTATACTTACTTCATTTTTAATTTTTTTATTACTTTGATTTTATACTTAGACGACACGATGTTCTTAGAAACTTTGCTCTTTAAATTTTTACTTTGAATTTCAATACGTTTACAAAAACACTTACGTAAAGCGGTAACATCTGAAGGCGCAACTGCAAAAAGAAAAGAATTGACTGTTATTCATTTCTTTACCTTGATAAAGTACGAGTGTCAGGTGATGTCTCATAATCAAAGGAAGGAAGCTACTTACTACACTGGGGGTTCTCCTTGCACTCGATCGAAACATCAGTCTTGCCAGTCACCAAGTTTTCCCTGCAGATGCATAACTGGCAAGGGTGCAACGGGTTTGTGAACGGTACTCCGGTTGGCAAAGGGTTACAACGTGCTACAAATATAAAACGTTTGTCAGATGTTGTGTCTTGTTACACATTCAATCGGCGTCAAGATCAGATTGATTTGAAAAGATTACATCTGATTTATTTAATTTCTTATCAATGATGACATCACAAAAATGACAAAATGGCATTCATTGAAATATGCAACGAAACCTATGTAATAGTACAAACATAAAATAAGTTCAACTACTTGTGGCCCTCTAATATGAGCAAACTAAACTGAAATTGTAGTTTCAGTTGGAAACTCGTAGCCTTTTCTTAGCGTGATGTTATTAATCAAAACGACAGACTAAGACAGCAGTTTAAGAAATATCATTAATCTTTCTCTGTGAAATATTATTTCTAGATCTTGATTGGATTCCTATGAGACCTGCCTTTCGTAAATTATCCAGATCTAGTTAATAGAATTTCCTGGCACAATTAAATATTACGATTCTGAGACGAATTGTTCAAACAGACCCGTCATAGTACCTCCAAGAACACGTAGACAAAAAGGAATAAAAAATAATTCTCATGTCATATTCAAAATATTAAACAGAAAAGGAAACGGTTATCACCTTGATCTGGTAGTGGTGGCAAGGTTGCGACAGGCTCAGGAAAAGTGACGGGGACAGGAGACGGAGGCTGGACAGGTTCTGGGTACACTGGATAGGGCTCCGGAGTGGATATCGTCTGAACAGGCTCCGGGGCAGGCGGTACCGGATTCGGCTCTGGAGGAGGGACTGGTAACGGTTCCGGCATCATTGGGATAGGCTCAAAAGGTCCAGGAGTGGCTGGTTGTACAGGAATGGACTCTGGTAGTCTGGGCACTGGTTCTGGAAGCTTCGGTGGAGGGTTGTGACAGCCACCACAACTCGCACACACCGGCTGCAGGACTCCGTACTCGTTGAGGCAGATGCAGACCCCACAGTCCATTTCTTTGGACCAAAAGTGATGGAACTCGTTTTCTTTTGTACATTGTATTGAGTTTTCTCCTCCTGAAAATAATATGGATTTTATAAGTATTGAGTTTAAAGGCTCTTGCATAAGTTTAGTAGACATATAAATTAATGTTGGAAACGGATACCCCGTCTTCGCTAAAACGGAGTCAGTCTGACAAGAAAGGAAAATACTATGTTCAAAGTTCAATTAGTTGTCTTAGTTTTGCTCGAAGTACTAGTTGCTTACTACACAGTATTTAATTTTTCACAAACTTTGCTATTTATTTAACTTACCGGGCATTTTATTAGGAAATACATATTCAATAGGAAAAATCACTCTGGACTTCGCATCTGAAACAATCCATAATGATTAAATACTTTTATTCCGTACTGTGATGTCGTTATTAATTATTATAAATGAAATTATTACCCTCGAACGCAATTGGCGAACTTTGCCCGCCTGAAAAATGAAATATTTCAGTAAACAAATGGAAAGTTTTATTACGGACATTATTAATTGCTTTACGTTTCGATGATATTTTATGTGTTTTCATAAGTTTTAAGCACATTGGTTGAAACATGATTATGTGGTTGATATTTAAATAGGGCTTGTGAAAAAGATAGATGTGTTAATAAAGGGTGTAAATACAAAAAAAAAAACTCTTAACGAAGCCGAAGGGCACGTGTTCTCCCCGTCATTGCAATTATTTTTTTCCTCCCCATAGTTACAGAAATATATATATTGAGGTCGAAGTTCCAACTTTTTCAGAAGTATTTTTTGACAAAGAAGTTTTTGATGTTATAATGTTACTTTATATACCTTCCCTACCACCGTATTATTGTAATGCATCTGTTACCGGCCAAACCCGATTTCAGGCCAAACTAGTTTGTCCTAGGCCAAACCGGTTTACTGGTTTATCGTGGCAGGATATACTAACCCAAACAAAACATTTACAATGCGCCCAACTTGGATGTGGCATCGCTCGCTACGCTCGCTCAGCTCGCGCGTTCATGGTCACCGTTCTAACCTAACCTAACCCAATTAGATGGGGTGCAGAGTCCTTTTGATTGAGTTTGGCCTAGGATAAACTAGTTTAGCCGGAAATCGGGTTTGGCCGGTAACACATCCATCAACACAATGTTTTGAATGCGTTACATTGAGTTTTACCGTAAAATTAAATATTTCACCCAAAAGAAAGTAGTTTCCCAGCAAAAAAAAAATCGTATTTAGTTATGTACGGAATGCTTGGTTGACGGCTTTGTGAAGGATTGATTTACACCTTGTGTATACTTACTGGCAAAAACATTAGGTGGTCCTTGTGCTTCGTTTGGAATATAACCTCCTGGTCGTAAAGGCGATTCAGATGGGTAATCACTGGCGTATGGACTTATTCCCTGGCTATATGGAATACTGGCAGCTGGTTTGAAATCAGGATATGATTGTCCAGCCTCTGCTCCTGAAGGATACAACTGAGGATATGCACCACTGGGTGTATAAGGGTTATATTCGTATGGATCCCAGCCACTCTTCGATAGAACATCCACACTTGAATCAGTATCATCTATGACTGAATTATATTCATGTGATCTGGCTATAGAGATAGTAGATGATGAAGGCAAAAGAGCATCAGATTTCGTATTTGAACTGGGTTGATATTCATATGCATTGCCATCGTTCTGAAGCTTATTTTTTTCGGAATTTTGTTCTCTGTATTGAACCATTGAAGATTCATAACGTGTAGGGTTCGAATCTGGTACTGGATTGGTCTGATAAGACTTGATTTCATCTTGAGAGGCTTTCATTCTAAGAAAATCACTTGGGATTGGAATGGGCTGATATGGACGATTATTGATTTGTTTCTGAGAGTAACTTGAATCAATGTATGGGACTATATTAGAGTCATACGGTCCTGGATTGGGTATAGGATTAGCCTGATAAGACCCTCTGTCAGCTGACGATTCTGGTTGAGCAGAATTGTATCTTAAACCCGTAGAGTGCGACGAAGGAATATTATCAACAGAATAGGATCTCTCGCTGTATAACCTAGAAACAGCGTCTGGTTGTTTAGGACTGAATTCACTTTGTTCAGGCGAAATAGGTTCTCTATAAGGAACTAGAAACTTATCATATGGGGAAGGATTTGGATCAGGTATAGGAATGGCTTGATACGGCTCATTTTGACCATATGAGTGCGGTGTTAGCACACTATCTGCCAAATTTTGTCGGTCTCCTTGAGGTTCTATGATGGGCACAGGCTGGTATTCCTCATTGTCACTCTGCGTTTGATCGGAAGGAGGTCCTTTATATGGGACCAAAAACTGTTCATAAGGTGAATAGTTGGGATCTGGTATAGGAACCGGTTGATGTGGTACACTATTATCTTGTGTATGCATAGAACTTGAACTAGTCCCCGGATTGTAAGGGTAAGATGAAGAAAAAGTAGAGAGTGAATCCGAAACTGGTTGCCTTGGAGGCGGTTTTGATAGCATAGAATTAGGCTCAATTATGGGTTGATTTGACTCACTGTCGCCTTGGCCTGGAGGGAAGCTCGATCCTTGGTTATACGGGCTCACACTAGGTGGACTGTTATACCCTGGTTGAAATAATCCATTCTCAGCTTGGTTTAGCACCTGACCAGGCAGGCTGAATCCTTGGCCATAAGGGTTGTAATCTCGTTGATAAAATCCACCATCAGCATGTGGGTTAGCATTAGGTGGAGGTTGATATAATCCGTTATCAGCTTGTGCTTGCGCTGGCAATCCAGAATTGTAAGGGTAGGAAGAAGGGTTAGGATAGGAGTTCAGCCCTTGCCCTTGTTGGTCATATGAGTCCCTATTAATTGCTTGAGCTTCTGCCTGCGAGAATCTGGATCCCGGTGGCAAATAAGGGCCCAATTCTTCATTGAAAGGATTAAACGGGGAGGCTGGTGCTCCTCCAGTTGCAGCGAATGCTTTGGATTGAGAAGAACCTCCGATGCTGTCAGCATAAGCCGAAGCATATCCATCGCCACTTGTTTGGGCGACAGCACTTACGCCTGTATCTGGGGAGTATAATAGAAAATTGTAAGAAGTGAGCTGTTGCCAATCATCCGCAAAAACATAGTATTAGCTTAAAAAAGTTGATAATATTACCGTCAAAACTGCGATCATCACTTTGTGAGACATCCCCCGACCTCCCTTCAGTGGCTCGAGAATTTGATTGAGTGTCAGCTAAATCTATTTCTGAAAATAGTCCCTTCATCTTACATTCTTATTTACACTGACCATCAACAAGTTAACCATTAATGTGAATGTAGTTCATTATGTTATATTAACATTGTGAATCTTACCATTTTTGAGATCACCGGAAGCTTCTAAGTCACCGCTTTTTCTTAAACCAACTGTTTCTTTCGCCTGGTCTACGTCTGTAATAACTTTTGATTCTATTTCTTCCGCATTGCCTATAGATAACAGGAAGGCAAGGAGACAGAAGCCTCCAATGACCCCGCCCTGCATCCCGGCTTATTGCACTTTAGCCCTGAACTTATGGTTCTCCAGTTACCATTAACGGTAATTTCCATCAATGTGTATCCAAGAAATATGGAGCCGTATTTATAAGAAAGATGTAATTATTTGTGATGGGCGTTTTAATATTACTACAGTTTGATTTATGATGTAATTACTTCATGTTGGAGCGTGTGATTCGATTTGTTTCAGAATAATTTATTACCTAGACGTCAAATGGACGTGCGTAATTGATTTATAACTTAAGACTCATAGATGTAGGGTTAGAATAGTATAGGCACAATATTTCTTGTTTAATTGTTATTCCTTGAGTACCTACTTCAAAATGTATCAGGAAACTGGCCTTGGAAAAGAGTAATAAAAAATTGACGTGTTTTAGCAGTGATTGCAACAAATGACTTTTCATCATTCATCATTTCAGCCGAAAGACGTCCACTGCTGGACATAGGCCTCCCCCAAGTGTACATATGGGGGGTTTTGCCATAATCGCTACGCTTGGCAGGCGGGTTGGCGATCGCAGTACGGTTGTTACAAAAGCACAGAGAACGCTGCTGCCCATTCTCTGGCAAATCGCTTAGTCGCCTCTTACGACACCCACGGGAAGATATGGGATGGTGCTATTCTTTACATCCAACACCATACAGAACAAACAGAAATAACTTTTATTTGAGAGTAATACTTTAAATTTATTACTTCTTAAAACCTTATTCGTTTCAATCATTTGAGCCAGTGTTTATATTAGTGGACAATATATGTATAAGTAATAGTTTTGACCAAATAGTGTCTTTTAGTGTTCTGACAGAATTATTAGCAGAAAATATAAATCTCTAATGTTTGGTGTATGATAAAATAAAATACAAAAGTATCCCACTAAATGCTTTATTATAATAAATACATATAAGTATGAAGTTTGCTCGTCATTTTCTAGATGCTTCAATAAAATATAAGCGAAATCGAGTCCTTATTCTTGCCATATTTGTAGAGAGATCATTGTGATGAGTTTCGGTCTGTAACAAAAACAAATTGTCATTAGTATTACTGTCTTTGAATTTGCAAAAAGTTGTTGATTGATTGATTGAAGTAATATGGTAGAATCCATGTAATGATTTCTTTATAAACAGGCACGATGATAGGGTTCAAGAAAATATCCTTAAGGTTGCTTTTGTTTTGAACCTACCATTAAACAAACAAACGAAGTAAATCAAAATGTTTGATAGAAGTACTTACAGATTATTAGAATTCCATGTTACGTGATCACGCTCTCATTCTGTGCCTGAGCTTGCGTGTTTCAGCGTTGCGCTTCTTTCTGGCGTCTAGTGCAACTGGAATATCGTCGGCTGATTCATCTGAGGCGAGGACGTCGCTGTCTGGTTCTCCACTTCGAATCCCAGCGTTGGCCAGTGCTTGGGCAAGTGATACTCCATGGCTGCCATAACCACCACCTGCGTTGGCGGCGGCTGCGGCAGCGGCACTTGCATCATGTCCGCCTAATCCACCATATCCACCTGCATTGGCCGCAGCTTGGGCAGCCGCGCTAGCGTCACCATATCCGCCGAATCCGCCATATCCACCTGCATTAGCTGCAGCTTGGGCAGCCGCGCTGGCGTCACCATATCCGCCGAATCCGCCATATCCACCTGCATTGGCTGCAGCTTGGGCAGCCGCGCTGGCGTCACCATATCCACCGAATCCGCCATATCCACCTGCATTGGCTGCAGCTTGGGCAGCCGCGCTGGCGTCACCATATCCACCTAATCCGCCATTTCCACCTGCATTGGCTGCAGCTTGGGCGGCCGCGCTGGCGTCACCATATCCACCGAATCCGCCATATCCACCTGCATTGGCTGCAGCTTGGGCAGCAGCACTGGCGTCACCATATCCACCGAATCCGCCATATCCACCTGCATTGGCCGCAGCTTGGGCAGCTGCACTGGCATCGCCATATCCTCCGAATCCGCCATATCCACCTGCAT
Source organism: Cerastis rubricosa (assembly GCA_949152445.1). Lineage (NCBI taxonomy): Eukaryota > Metazoa > Arthropoda > Insecta > Lepidoptera > Noctuidae > Cerastis > Cerastis rubricosa. The sequence goes on from OX424547.1 coordinate 652,340, forward strand.
TGGCCGCAGCTTGGGCAGCTGCACTGGCATCGCTGTATCCGCCTAACCCGCCATATCCACCTGCATTGGCCGCAGCTTGGGCAGCAGCATTGGCATCGCTGTATCCGCCTAATCCACCATATCCACCTGCATTGGCCGCAGCTTGGGCAGCTGCACTAGCATCGCCATAGCCTCCGAATCCACCATATCCACCTGCATTGGCTGCAGCTTGGGCGGCCGCGCTGGCGTCACCATATCCGCCGAATCCGCCATATCCACCTGCATTGGCCGCAGCTTGGGCAGCTGCACTGGCATCGCCATATCCTCCGAATCCGCCATATCCACCTGCATTGGCCGCAGCTTGGGCAGCTGCACTAGCATCGCCGTATCCACCGAATCCGCCATATCCTCCTGCATTGGCTGCAGCTTGGGCAGCAGCACTGGCGTCCCTGTATCCGCCATATCCAGACGCTGCATTGGCCGCAGCTTGGGCGGCAGCGCTAGATCCACCGTATCCTCCATAGCCATTCGCGGCGTTAGCAGCAGCTTGGGCTTCAGCTAAGCTGTATCCACCACCATAGCCGGATCCAGATGCGGCATTTGCGGCCGCTTGAGCGGCAGCGCTAGATCCACCGTATCCTCCATAGCCATTTGCGGCGTTAGCAGCGGCTTGGGCTTGAGCTAAGCTGTATCCACCACCATAGCCAGATCCAGATGCGGCATTTGCGGCCGCTTGAGCGGCAGCGCTAGATCCACCGTATCCTCCATAGCCATTTGCGGCGTTAGCAGCAGCTTGGGCTTCAGCTAAACTGTATCCACCACCATAGCCAGATCCAGATGCGGCATTTGCGGCGGCTTGAGCGGCAGCGCTAGATCCACCGTATCCTCCATAGCCATTTGCGGCGTTAGCAGCGGCTTGGGCTTCAGCTAAGCTGTATCCACCGCCATAGCCAGATCCAGATGCGGCATTCGCGGCTGCTTGGGCGTCTGCGATGCCATATCCACCACCATAGCCGGATAGAGCGTTAGCGGCTGCTTGTGCATCTACGCCACTATATCCGCCGCCACCATATCCTGCAGCATTAGCAGCCGCTTGAGCAGTTGCACTAGAACTACCTCCTCCGTAGCCACCGTAGTAGCCCGAATTTGCGATAGCATTCGCGTTGGCTGCTGCATTTCCAGCCGAATTGGCTGCTGCATTAGCATTCGCATTAGCCCAATCCGATCCAGAGAAAATATTTCCAAAGCCTCCATTTGCAGCGTGTGCTGACGCATCTGCTGATGCACTGGAACCACCAGGGAAGCCTCCGAAGCTGAAGGGTCCGTAGTATCCGCCACTTCCGCCGGCATTGGCGTTGGCCGCTGCGTTGGCTTCGGCACTCGAGCCGCTACCGCCTGCATTAGCATTTGCTGAAGCACTTGCTGAGCCCCAGCTAGATCCAGTATTTGGGCTCGGGCTGACTGGAAACGAAATAATGCTATTTTTATAATTTATTTTTGACTTAGTCAATAGTACCACAAAACCAAATTACAGAAAGTTGGGCAATATCAATCTGTGATATCAAATATAGGACCCAAGGTATGATTGGTCAACAATTCAGATAGACTAGATAATGAGTTTTTTCTTTTAGCTTGTACTGTCACACTGCTGGACAAAGTCGTGACACTTATGAACGTGTACTGCTCAGCTGACGTTGCGACATCTTTATTCGCAACTGGTTGCGAACAAAGAATAAAAACTCTTTACTCGCAACTGGTTGCAAATCCCAGTTGCGAAACCGGCCGAAGGTTGTTGGTGATACAAAAAAAAACTGTAAAATGAAGCTGAGACATTTGATTTTCTTTTATCAAAATTTAAAAATTCCTGGATGTTCCAGCTGGTTGCAATTATTTTTGTAATGATTAAATAATGTTATCGGTTTATCTTTAGTATAAAAAGGCAGTATGAAAGAGAGAAAAGAAAAAATCCTTTTTTTTTCGGTAGACCAGTATCTTTTAAATACATTAACGACATCATTACTCTTTTTTGCGTTACGTGCGAGTCAAAATAATAACGTGTATACTTACTTAGACAAGTTGAGTCAGGGTGTGTTTCGATGTAAACGTAGTTGTAAACGACTTTACAAACGTGGACCTTGCAAGGCTCTGACGGCACGCGGAAAGGTACCAATGGTTGCTGGGATCTGCATTCAGGAGCTAGAAAATAGAAAAAGTTTATGATTATCTTATTCAATTTGTTCTTACAATGTTGCAAGAGTATTTCAAGTAGTACCAAAATATAAACACTGAACATATCAATATAATAAGAATCATTCTTACCTACGTATAGGATGACCGGTACGGGGTAGTACTTGGTTTCTGTAAAGAACATATCGATTCGATTACCAGATATTCTTTTGTAGATAGGGTATTAAATATCACCGAGAAGAGACAAGAGACAAAGATAAACGATTTTTGAATTAAAAACCTTTTATATTTAAACTGACTAACAGTAACAAGTATTTATATACCTGCTCTGCAATACGCTTACCTCCAGGTACTCGAACAGGCACAGGAACTGGCACGATCCTATCCTTGCCAGGAACAGTGATGTAGTGGTTCACTGGATAAGGAACGGCTATCGGTGGTGATGGAACTGGATATGGTACCTGCACCTCAGGTCCAGGAACGTTTTCGATGATCGGGATGGGTACTGGCACTAGCTGAGGTGGTTGCTTTACTGGATACGGCCTAGTTGGGAAAACAGCCAATGAGGTAATCGGATTAGGTGATTTTTAACTTGGAAATGATTAAATTTAAAAACAATAACAAAGATATAGAAATGTTAGATGTATTCTGTGAAAGGCGATATGGCTAGGTTGAAAAACAACAAGGAAATGACGGCTAATGGAGACAGATGAAAGTAAAACATGTCTATAGCGAACCCAAAAAATCTGGAAGCGAACAGGACGACGACAACGTAAACCAATGCTCACCTGTCAACAGGGTATGGTACAGCTATTTGCTTCTCAATTGTCACTGGGACAGGTACAGATGGTCCGCGGATGTAGATCTTTTCAGCTGGTACCGGTACGGGTACAGGTACTGGTACCAAGATACGTTTACCTGGTATTGGCACTGGTACGGGGTAAGGACGCGGTGGTCCTGGTATGAACATGGGAGGTGGACCTGAAGTGGTAAACAAGATTAGTGTGATGATCGTTCATATATCCATCCGATTGGTAACATTTATGCATTTCATACGATAAATGCTCTTATCTGGTTTCATCGGAGAAATTCCAATTTGACAAAAATCCTATCTGATAGTACATAAGTGACGATGTGATCGACGATGACGTTCACAAATAAAGGCACTTTTTTGAAGTAGTTTTTTTTTGGGCGATCACTCCCCAAAACAAGTGTCTATTCAACTTCGAGAGTGATAAGTGCGTCAGTGGTACATACGTCATTGTAAAGAATAACAGTTATTGATATTGATAAGTTTACATTACAGTGAATACTTACAATACAAGAATTGGTCCTTGGGTGTGACGATAGGTGCCGGTGGCGATGGTTGAGGGAAAGGCAAAGGTTCGGGTAGAGGAGGCAGAGGAGGAATGATGGGTGGCAGCGGCACCGGCAGCGGCAGGGGCTGCGGCAACGGAACTGTAGAAACAAAAAAAAAACTCTCTTTAAAAAAAACTTTTCGTTTTGAACAGAGTAAGAGAGAACAGACTACTCAGAGCAGTAGGTGTTTAAAAAATCATTTTTGTTCCTAAATGTAAAATACCTAACATTACCGTATACGTACGTAAATATCTGAATAATTTTAATGAAAGCAGTATTCAAGTGCGTTTGAATAAATTCGTTACCTGGCGCTGGTTCTGGTCCTGTTAATGAACATTGTATTAATTACTTATTTTTCGTATTTATTTGTAGTAATTGTACTTTAAATATTTTAATAATGTTTAATGAGTTTACCTGGTGCCGGTGGTGCTACGAAGAAAAAAGAAAAAAGTCTAAACTCAAAAACCACTGAATAATAATTACAACAAGAGCACGCCTGAGTTTTGCAGTCTAGCTAGGCCATAAAAACAATTCTCTTAACTTCTTATATCCTTTGACAAATAGTTATTAAAGATTTAAAAAACTGGCCAAGGGCGAGTCGGACTCGCGCACGAAGGGTTCCGTACCATTATTTATAAAAACGAGCGAAAAAATCACTTGTTTGTATGGGAGCCCCACTTTATTTATTCTATTCTGTTTTTAGTATTTGTTGTTATAGCATCAACAGAGATACATAATCTGTAGAAATTTCAACTGGCTACCTATCACGGTTCATGAGATACAGCCTGGTGACGGACGGGCGGACGGACGGACGGACGGACGGACAGCGAAGTCTCAGTAATAGGGTCCCGTTTGACCCTTTGGGTACGGATCCCTAAAAACGGTATTTTAAAAGTAAGATATGAATAAAACACGTACTTGGTGCTGGTGGTAACGGCTGCGGTCCGACCTCTGCAAGGAAGATACATTCATATCAAACATAGTCTAAAGTAAAAAATAGGAGGTTCTTAATGAAAATTTGCCAATTTGGATACAGAAATGAAAATCGACGATAACGGGGCAGTAATGTAGGTTCCGACATTTTCACTGGTTTTTCATCTTTTTTAATTTGGTCCCTCTTTTTAGTTTCTGGAGTTTCTAAAACGTATGCACATTCTAATAAAGGGCATCAAGAACCTTTTCATTAACTTATTTAATAAAATACCTGGTGGCGGTTGAGTCACCGGAGGAAGAGGTTCTGAAAAATTGCGACACAAAACTAATAAATCCTCGCTTCTGCAAACTTTTAGAAAGACCTGCACCTTTGCACCAACAAAAAGTTTAAAAACGATAGACAGATGTGATGGAAGCAAGACAACGCTGATGACGCAGAAAATAGCGTTGCAATGGCTCTTAACCTTAACACGACAAACATTGATATCGCATTGGAAAGTAGCTTAAGCGTGAAAGAATTTCGAAAATGTAGAAACTTTCAAACATATTCTGTGGAAACGTAAAGTATAATTTATTTGCATAGATTTTATAACAACATATTAATAAGGTAAATATTGTCAATATAAAAGTCTTGCAATAAAAAAAGATAACATCATAAATAAAAAATACTGAAAGAAGAAGTATGTAGATTCGCCGATCGAAGAAATTAAACAGAAAAGTTAAAAAAATGTAAAAAAAAATGTTCTTAATTACCTGGAGTCGGTGGTGGTGGGAAAATAATGTCAATTTCTGGATAGACTACAAAAACAAACAAAAAAAAATATTAATTCCATCCCATTTTGGGTACAAAGATAATTATTAAACAATGGTATCTGTAGTTTACTGTGATTTATTAATTTACCTGGTGGTGAGGGTGGGGATGGTTGAGGTTCTGCAAAAAAAAGTAAAAAAAAGACATGAACTTAATCTTTATTGACCACCTCAAAATTCCAAATTAAAACCCAAAACAGAAAACTGCCATAAAATGTTAACTTAGTGACAGTCATAAACTCAGCTTTTAACAATGCCATTGACATTTAGGCTATAAGACTTAATCTTTTTGACAGCAATCTATCATAGTAAAGTAACGATTGATTTGTTTGGCACAGTTTCATTGGAACTCTTAAAGTAACGAAAGCATTATGATATTGGCTATTGCTTCCGCTGGTCAGATAGTCTATGGAAAACGTAAGCCTATACTAAAATTCAAGCATAAATGGGCGATCAGTAGATGACAATGAAACAAAAACTAAATCTATTTCAAATTTTAAATACACTTTCAGAACTTCCATAAACGACACAGAAGTTATTGAACCATAGGTCATACAGAGGTGCGTGTAAACATTGAGCATACACAAAATACCTGGTTGTGGAGGAATTACGTGCGGAAGAGGTCCTGTCAACAAAATGTTTATTTATAGTGCAGTCTTAGATTAAAATACTTGACACTTATAAAAAGACAATTATGTTGGAGAGACCTGGTAGACTATTAAATTTGATGATAAAAGAATAAGGCAAAAACCAATTAAGCTTTTCGAGAAATTACCTGGAGGTGAAGGAGATGGTATGATTATTTCAATCACTGAAATTAATACAGAACATTTAAATTAGTATTCATGGTTGACAACCGAATTAAAATTAAAATGAATGTTGATCTAGAAAGTATACCTGGTGGAAGAGGCAACGGTGTTGGAAGAGGCTCTGCAAACAAAATAGAAATAATAACACAGCTTTCCCTTTGTCAAATAAATTCAGAAAAAAATCTTGAAGTGGCACATATTCAATGTACTGTACATGCCTTTATTAAACAATTAGTTTATATGAATCGAAGGAAATACCAATTTGTGCACAATATATCTATAGTTGTTAGGATTGCAAAATTAGGAGTTAACTTAATATACCTGGTTGAATTGGTTGCGGCTGTGGCTCTGTAAAAAATTGAATTTGTGAATAATAACAAAATTGATTTGAGAATCAATAATATTAAGAATGAAGCGCATCATACTGAATAAGTTGGCACTATAAGTAGGCGAAGAAAACGAAGTAGAGAAATGAAACAAAGGTAGTTTTTGGTAAAAGTAGGCGATGTAAAGTAATGCAGTTTTACCTGTAAGTGGAAGATATTCTGGTATTATTATGTCTATTTCTACAATGAATAAAGACCAACCAGATATGTGTTCTAAGTATTGAAGTAATAGATTAAAAGAAATAATGTACATTCGCAAATATACTTGGTTGAGAAGGCGATGGAGGTATAGGAAGTATGTTGGTGGAAAAGTTAAGTGTCAACCAAATTATAGCAACACGGTAACTTTAAAATCATTCAGATGTACTTACTTCAGAATCTAAAGTAAAATAAGAATGAAGAAACCGAAAAATCCGTCAACAGAACTTGAAACTTCAACAAATGATTCTAACCAATCCAAACAATCCAAAGAGTTGACGAAAACTAGATAGATTGAATTGTAAACTTTAACTACCTGTTGGCGAGGGCGGTGCAGGACCTGCCAATTTCAAATAACAAAATTTCAATGAAAACTATGAATCTGTAAAAATGTAATACAATATGTAGCCTCAATAAGTATACCTGGTTGAGAATTTAGAGGAGGCGGAGGCAGTGGTAGTTTTGTTGAAAACTTAATGTTAAGAAAATATTTTGGCTTTTGAGTATAATTATTAATTAAATTATGATCTGCTCATAATACTACCAATAGGAAAGCAATACCTGAAGATTCACCCCATAAGGGCCGATTGGAGGAACTTGCCATTGCAGTATTGGCAGCAATAATATGCCATAAAAGAAAAACTATACTATGCAGTAATAAGAAATGTCTGCAAGGAATGCTGAAGAAGAGTTGCCTTCTGCTATTCTCTTTGGGAGCACTGTATCTGTCAGTATCTGGTAGTCATGTAATCCATGCTTAAGGATTTTGTTTTATACCTGATTTTGGAAGTCCTTGCGGCAAAGGTGCTGTTAAAAATGAATACGTGAATATATCAATGAGGCAGAAGCTGAAGAAAATACTATCCTAATGGCAAATTAACCATTTGGACATACACAATTCAATAATCAAACAACATAATCAAATGAGTACTAGTAATTTACCTGGAGGTGGAATTTCTGGTTTTTCTGGAACTATTACAAAATAAAGAAATTGAGTGTCAATTTTTTTATTCTAAATTCTATCAAATATACAGTTTCAAAGATGTTGAGTTGAGGAGGCAATGCAGGTGGTGGTAACGAAACTGGTGGACTTAGTGGTGTAATTATTTCTACTATTCCTGGAACGAATGCAGAACATAGAAATAGATTTGAGAAGATAGTAGATAGAAATTTAGTATTGAATCAGACTTGATTATACCTGTTTGTGGAGGTAATTGAAGTGGGGGGAATGGTGGTAGTGGTGCTGTGAAATAGATATCAACATACAACAGTAACTGCGCCTTATACAAATACCCAAAATACAAACTTATAAAATTTTGGGCTTTTCAATCAAAACATGTCGCGGTGTCACTTTAACAGAGAACTTGAAAAATACCTGGCGGTGAAAGTGGTGATGGTTGATTGACTGAAAAATATTTTCGGGTTAATTATATTAGAGGCCAGACCTTAACTATAAGTTTTACAAAATAAATTTATTTTTAATTAGAGTGCGATCGCGGTTTTAAATTACCTGGAGGTGGAGTTGTTGACGGTGTTACTTCTAGAAAGAATGCAGAACAAATACAAAAAGTTATCTTCGATAATGAGTATAAATGCTATAAAACAATGCGTAGACTAAAAATATATCTGGTTGAGGAGGCAATGGATTTCTATTTTCTTTGGAACTAAATCAGAACATATCAATAAGACTTGAGAAGTTTTAACTCAAATTCAGTTTAATATGTAAACTGGTTATACCTGGTTGAGGAGGCAGAGGAGATGGGGGTAGTGGTGCTGTGAAAAGATAAACCAAAGTATATCTTCACCTTGAACATCCATCCAAATGCTAAAAACACTTAGAATTTACAAAAGAATCGGAACACGCTGTGTTGCAAATTAGTATAGTAAAAAATTATACCTGGCGGAGGTTGTGGTTGTGGTTGAATTTCTGCAAACATTTTCGTCTTAAATATTTAAGAGCCTAATTCAGAAAAGTAAAATTAAGTTACTAAAGTAAGATTTAGTTTTCATAAAGTTACCTACAAAACTGGGATGATTACGGACAAAAGTACTAGAATGTGTGCCAAATTAATAATATGCGAGCTATAAGTTACCTGGGGGTGGGTTAGGTGATGGTATTCCTGGAACGATTGCAAATAATAATGAAGATAATCTTGAAAAATTCACCTGGTTGAGGAACGCATGGAACCGAGAAGTATGATAGTGAGGATAGGCCTGCACCAGCAGTGGATGATACTGAGATAATGATAACTATAATAAGGGGCCAAAGACGATTGATTTTAGCCAAAAAAAGAAGAAGGTCAATCAACATATTATAAAAATGTTACCTGGAAGTGGTGACGGTGGTATTATTATTTCTATGATTTCTGGAACTAACGAAGAATACATAAATTAGGCTATTGCCGATTGAATTAATTTATGGTGACGAATTATTTTTAGTCATATTATACCTGATATTGAAGACATTGATGGTGAGGGGAGAGGTGCTGCAAAAACAACAGCCAATTAAAATAATTGTGAATCAAACACATAATCAAATGTGTTATTAAGAGAAAACAAGGTTGTTATACCTGGCGGAAGTGGTTGAGGTAGAATTTCTGCAAAACATTATTCGAATACAATATTGGAGTTTTATGGTATATAAAGGTAAAATTTGTAAGTTTGAATGCAGGAAGTGATCTCTGAAATAACTTATCAGATTTCAAATTTTCTTTTACCGCTGGAAAGCTACACTATAACTGATTGCCATAGGATACATTTCTTCATCGCGAACGAAGTCGCGCTAGTAAGGAACACGATCAGATTAAGTGTACAAAGCGAACCAAAGATTACCTGGGGGTGCAATTGGTGATGGGATTTCTGGAACTAATGCAGAACAGAAAAATTACGCTACTATTGCCTGAATAATAGTTGATTTTAAATTCAATATAATGTGTAGACTTAAATATGTACCTGGTTGAGGAGATAATGAAGGTGGTGGAAACGGAAGGGGTGCTGTGAAAAATCATAACGTAAACCAAATAAATGTAAATATTTCAGGTTTAAACATATTTCAAATAAAATGAATAACTCGCAAAACAATACATTTGCGATAAAAGGGGTAAGTAAGTTCTGTTGTCATTTTAAACGATTGCGTTATACGTGGTGGCGCAGGCGGTTATGGTAGGGGTGCCGCAGAATTTGTAAATTATATAATTAACAAATTCCAATAACAACAGCCAATTAAAATAATTGTGAATCAAACCCATAATCAAATGTGTTATTAAGAGAAAACATGGTTGTTATACCTGGCGGAAGTGGTTGAGGTAGAATTTCTGCAAAACATTATTCGAATACAATATTGGAGTTTTATGGTATATAAAGGTAAAATTTGTAAGTTTGAATGCAGGAAGTGATCTCTGAAATAACTTATCAGATTTCAAATTTTCTTTTACCGCTGGAAAGCTACACTATAACTGATTGCCATAGGATACATTTCTTCATCGCGAACGAAGTCGCGCTAGTAAGGAACACGATCAGATTAAGTGTACAAAGCGAACCAAAGATTACCTGGGGGTGCAATTGGTGATGGGATTTCTGGAACTAATGCAGAACAGAGAAATTACGCTACTATTGCCTGAATAATAGTTGATTTTAAATTCAATATAATGAGTATACTTAAATATGTACCTGGTTGAGGAGAAGATGGAGGTGGAGGAGACGGAAGGGGTGCTGTGAAAAATCATAACGTAAACCAAATAATTGTAAATACTTCAGGTTTAAACCTATTTCAAATGAAATGAATAACTCACCAAACAATAAATTTGCAAGAAAAGGGATATGTAAGTTATGTTGTCATTTTAAACTATTGCGTTATACCTGGTGGCGCAGGCGGTTAGGGTAGGGGTGCCGCAGAATTTGTAAATTTTACAATTAATGAGCATTTTGAAATGGAAGCTAAAATTTTAACTATAATATAATAAATATATATGGTAGTGGCAACAAGGCAATTACCTGGTGGAGGACTATCTGGTTGAAGAAGCTTTGGAGGTGGGAGTAATGGAGAAAGTTCTGTGGAAAAGTAACAAATATGTACCTACGCTTTCAACAAACTATGAGAAGTTATATTACAGCAATAGCTACTAGACCTGGTGGTGGTGGTTGTGGTAATACTGCAAGAAGTTAATGTAAAGCAAAACGAAGAAATTAGACTGGTTCGTCTTTTATGTGCTGTTAAGTTCTATATAAAGTGTAGACTTAAATATGTTCCTGGTTGAGGAGATAATGGAGGTGGGGGAGACGGAAGTGGTGCTGCAAACAATCATAACGTAAAGTATTGCAGGCTCAACTCGATTCAAAATGAATCAAATAACTCGCCACAGAATACATGATATGAAATTATTATTAGCATGTAAAGGGATATAATTATTGTCATGTAAAACGAATGTGTTATACCTGGTAGCGCAGGCGGTTGTGCGTTAGGTAAAGGTGCTGCAAACATTGAATTTGTAAATAAACTGTTTCAATTTTGAGTCGAACAAGCCAAAAATTTAAAAACTTAGCATTGGGCCTAGACAACTATTCTATCGGTGATAATATATTTCGTATCGTATACCTGGTGGTGTAAGTGGTTGCGGCAGTACTGCAAGATATTAACGTTTCAAATGAATTTTTTGAATCTTAAGGAATATAACTGGAGTAGTTCATAATGAATAAGTTGACCGGTAAGGACAATTTTTTTAAACAAAGGTGCCGAACAAAGTTCTTGAAGTATGATCTCAAAATTACCTGCAGGATGAGCTGGCGGCAGTATTATATCTATTTCTACAACTAAAGCAGAACGTATTAGTAATTTATAAATCTTTTTTCTACATTGTACAGTTCATAGATAGTAGGGTAACGGAACTAGCTTTGTGAAAAGTGAACCATAATGCATTTTGACCTTCATTCATTTTACATTGTGAAAGCATTCTGTTCCCTGTGAGGTGTTTTAATAATAAAGAGTGTAAATAGACCCTTAACAAAGCCGAAAAGCACTTGTTCTCCCCGACATTGCGATCAGTTTTTTGTTTTGGATTATACATGGGAACCTTCTAGTTACTGAGGTATTGGACGTCAAAGTTCCAACTTTTTGACAAACTTTTATTTTAAATAAGAATTTTTAATTTTGTAACTTTACTTTAAATACATCCATGACCCGTTTACTATTCAATTAATCCATCAGCACAATGTTTTGAGTGCGTTACATGGAGTTTTTCCGTAAAACGTGATCCCCCCTCCCCAACGTTATTTCCCATCAATAAATTTTGCGTAGGGTTACTTAGTTGGATGTACAGAATACTTGGTTGACGGCTTCGTAAAGGGTCTTTTTAAAACTGTGTTCAACAAGGTTTATTATTATTATACCTGGTGGTGGAGGGGTTTGTGATAGTGGTGCTGCAAAAATGGTAACTATTAACGAAGCTGATATTGAGGAAGATGGTAACTTCAATAAAGAATGAGTCAGATAGGCTAACAAAGCTAACGTTCAAAAGCATTAGAAAACGACGAAAGGTCTTCTGATTGTCTTAAACCTGATTGAAAAGTTTGAATTAAATGATATTTTAGTTGAATAACATCAAGATTTTAAGAGGTTATGTAAATCCAATCAAATATTTTTAAGTATCATTTTAGATTTGCTATTCGAGATTATTGTCAAGAATCTTATATTTTACCTGGCGGAGAAGGCGCTGGTGATAGAGGTACTGCAGAAAGTAAATATGCGTCTATAAGCAATTTTTGTAGTTTGGTTTTCCAGATAATTATTTCATTGAAATATTTAGATTCATCATGACCAAATTAAAATATTCTGTACCTGGTGGAGGTGAAATGAGTGAAGGTGGTTGTGGTATAGATGGTGGTGGCTGTGGGGGTGGTGGCAACGGAAGGGGTGCTAAAACATAATCTTGATTAGATATTAAAATCTTATTAGTTGATTTTGAGTACCAACCATAATACAAGACTATTTAAGGTAGCTACGTCTATTTTACCTGGTACAGGATTCGGTAGGAATGGCGGCACTATAATTTTTAGGATAAAAGATTTGTTAGTATTTCGTAATCCACTAAATCAGAATTGAGCTGCTGAGAAAAAAAGTAATAAATTACAAACGAAACTGTAGAAAAATCATTGCGAAGGATCTGACTGCAGAACAACATTTCAAAGAAATACATTCAAGGCAAAGCTAGCCAAATTCAATAATAAACTCAGAGACGAAATCGAGCTCAAACAATCAAAAGAAGATAATACTCTTTCAACTAAAAACATCGATGCAGACTCGCTGACACTCGAAGAACAATCTGAAGAGAAAACAAGACAACAGACAGAACGAGAGAAACGACAAGACAGTCAATAATAATGACAATATAACTTACGTGGCCCAGGTGGTAATGGTACAGGATTCTGTTCCACTGTGGACAGTCAATAAAGGTTACTTACTGTCAACCTTCAAACCTGGTTATCAAGGAGTGTCTAAAATAGTTAGGTTGCTTACGGAAGCACAGGTTGCAGGCTGCGCACTTGGAGTACAGCAGTCCTGAGGTGCCGAAACAGGCGCAGACGTAGCAAATGTTGTTCCTCCTCTCGTAGTACATGTCTCCTGCTGCTTGACATTTGTTGATCGGTTCTGTGAGAAAAAGGCAACATTTAGTAAAATAGTTTTTACCACAATCGTTTGGCTCATTCTGCTCTTAAACTAATTCGTTTAGGATTGGTGCAGTATCTGTTTCATGATTTGTCTTTAGACAGATCATTTGAGTTGTCACTTTCCTTCTAGCCCTATTCACCCAATCCATCTATAGTATTTTAGTCTGTCCTACAGCTATAATAATTTAGAATCCGTAAGTGATTCTACACATAAAGTCTTTGTCTTACTCTTTATAGTACTGTGTAGTAAGTAGATAGTGAATATCTTAACTGATTATTTGTAAAAGACTCGTGTGTTGTACATACCGAAGCTGATCAGTTCATCAGGGTTGAACATACGACTTTCGTCGGAGTCAGAGTCCTCCGGACTTGAATTGACTGCTTCATCTGTAAAAGATTTAGGTTTCGTTATGGGAATGTTAATTCTGATGATGATGCAGAAGAGTTTTTTTGGTTATTATCGTTTTTTTTCTGAAAACTATACCCAGGCTGGGTAAGATATTATCGAATTTATTCATCGCAGATCAGGAATTTCGCAGTAGAAGCCAACATACCGCCGTAGAATTTTACCGGTCAAAATCCATAGGAAGTAAAAAAAACAGATGTCTGCAATTACCTGAAGATTCTTGTGATGCTGAATCAAGTAAATGTCCTGATCGAAGTTCGGCGCTTACTGGTGCGGAATCTAAGAGCTCATCTGTCGTATGGTGACATAAAAAAAAAAGTTTAAAAAAAATATAATAAAAAAGTGTGTAGCTGTGGCAGCCCGTAAAATTTACGTAAAAGCCTATTATTTAGAAAATTAATATTTTCATCCAGAAAAAATCTAAGTAACAAACTATTCTGAGAAAACTAGTTTTTCAGAGACATTACTTTGAAAAATATGTCTAACCACGTAAATAACTGTGTCGTGTACCCAACTGAAATGTTTGTTATAAATACACTAACAGAAAAACGTACATTAAATCGTCTGATTGTGTAACATAGCACGTAAAAAAGATAAGATTGACTTACCGCTCTCAGGTCGGGCTGTGACCCCCACAGCCAACAGGAAGAGAAGCCAAAGGCTCCCATTGATCTTCAACATTTTTTTGGACCCTAAACTATGGACCCAACAGTGAGTTGCGCCAACTCACCGAAGATATCCTCTCCATCAATACTCCAACTATTTAAACCTTTTTTCTTAACGCATTGAAACGCATGCCCAATCGATTGGAATATTAAATTCACAATAATACATAGTTTTAATCTTATTTTTAATATATTTAAACGAAGCGTAAACTTATATGGGAATTAATTAAGTTTTTACGTAACCGTTTGTGTTTGAGTTTCCAACGCAAAAATAACTGCAACATCACGCCTGTAAGGCCGAAGGGTAAACCAGAGTACCTGTTTATAGACATTTCGCCAGTTATCTTTAACTTTCCCCGTCCTAGGAGTCACATGTGAATCAGAGCGATTGATTGTTTAACTATTGTGTCTACTCCGTGGACAGTAAATGTGTTGAGTCCCATGTCTTGCATCAATTATAGCGCCAAGCCTATTGCCATCAACCGGGCACAAATCCAGACGCCATTCTGCTACTTGTAATTCCTAATTCAAAAACCTACTTATGTACTACCCGAAAATCGAACTGAGAACCCTATTGTAGAGCATTTATGGTTTTGTAGTAGTTGTGCAGTGAAATGATGTCTTCTTCCAGTTCCGTAGAAGCATGTGGGTGACATTCCAGGAAATGGGTCAATATGCCAGCAGCATCGTGTTGCCGCCTGTCGCCTTTGAACGGAATACAGCAGTCATATTTATCTTTTGCAATACAACGTCGTATATCTGCAGCATTTGTCAAAGTTTGGAATACTACTTGCATGCATATTCAGGTTTATCTATATGTTTTTTGATCGAAGCTCTTAGGCCCCGCTCTTCTTAAATGCACATCTATACATACAAGTAGAATGTTCTACTATTTATAAATCCCCAGTAGGGCCCAGTGCGGGTTGGTGGTGTCACTAACTGAATACTAATTCAAACTTTGAACTTGAATCTTCTGTCAAGAACTTTCGTTCTGAATTTAAATTACAAATTGGATAAGTTTGGATTTCATCTCTCCCAAAAGTATTTAACACCACAATGACATAAAATTACATTTAAAATGTCTGAAAAACAAGAGCAACAATCGGGGGGCTCGGTCACAATGAGGCGGGCGGCCGGAAGGCGGGCGGGAGCCTCCGGAACCGGAAGTGCGACCCACTAATGACGCTCCGTGGCGCCATCTACGTGCAAGCCTGCGTGAACCTCGCCATTGTTGGTGGAGTGAAATTCTCCAAATGTGTTGTGTGTTTTAATTAAATAATAATTTTATACTCATTTTGTACATTTTTGGTCAAATAGATGAGAATTTTAGTATGAATACATTTTGTTAAACATTGTTTCCTATTTTTGCAAAGTATCATAAAATATCATAGCAGAGTACGTATATAAAAAAAGAGTATGACCACTACAAACATAAAAATCCCATGGGAAATCATGTAAGCACCAATAACAGATCCAATTACCAGAAAAACATCGATTATAATAATAATTTCATCCAACAGTCCGAAATCCAATCGGTTTCGAACAACAAATACAGAAAAAAAAAATACCAGCAAAATCTATTTGAAAACGAATCAGTCCCATTTGGCGGGAACTTGATTGATTAAAACCAAGATGGCCGCCATTGTTATTGACAGCTGACATTTGCTGCTTTCGTCCGTTAGTTTTTGAGAAAAATTATGAATTTATTTGTTTATTGTTTCTTCAAAACTAAAACAAACATCATGAGGTGTATTTAGAACATTAAACATTTAAATAATTTCAGTCTCCGGCTGCTACTGACAAATTCCAAGAAATTCTGATAAATTGCTTACCCGACCTGTAAGTTTAACACGAGATCTCATGTTTACCAATAGCGTTTGCGACCACAAAGCCAACGAGGCAGAAAAAATCTATAAAAAAAATATTTTACATAGAACACAAACAAATAAAACACAAATTATTCGTTTTAATTCTTGCCAATATTATATTTTACTATGATTTTGTTTACCTAGTAAAGAAATTATTTTTTTTTGTAAAAAACTAAGCATGTTTTATATGTACTAGGCGTAACTAGAAAATCTATTTGAAAAGGATGCTTACATATCATTACACGAGTTTCTTGAATTACTGATTAAAAGGCTCCGCCGGGAGTTTTTCCTTTGCCGAAGTTTTCCCCAAGTAGTCGCTAACTGGCTACATACATTCCACTTGGGTAATGGATAAAAGGAATTCTGATTCTGAATACAACTATGAAGATTTTACGTATTTCTAAGTAATCTCTTGAATTGAATTCTTGAAGGTCTTTACCTCAATTCAATTCAAGAGATTACAAACAAAACACAAACCTAAAAAATATCTTTATATTTTCAAGGTTTGTGTTTTCTTTGAGAGAATATTTTAATGATAGAAAGAAATAAAAAAGACATCTAATGGTTATATATTTGTATTTGTATTCGTTTAACCGTATCTTTATTTTTATCAGTAAATGCTGGCAACATCATGCTGGTTTTCCTCAAAGGGTTAGGCAGCGGTGTGCCTGGTACACTGGTACATCTTCAGTTCCCCAGTTACGTTTTGGTTCCATTATCATTTGATTGGTTACGAGAAATGGAAGGAATGGAGAGCGGCCTGGAGTAGGACAAAGCAGGCTAGAAAGAAAATATCCTTTGGTCATAAAATACCATATTATTAATCTTTGCCTTCTTTATTGTTGCAGGTATGACATGAAACGTAACATCCACATCAATATCCGGTGTAAAGGTAAAATATTTTGAATTGACAACCTAATGAAAAATACTCAGTGATGTAAGAAATGAACACATAGTGTCGAGCGGTTTTTCTACGGTCGTTCTGTGTTAAAAAAACTTATATTTTGAGCGTGTTAAAATCAAAGAACATTTTCCTTAAAACAAACCAACCCATCTCTCCTTTTAAAACACACACCATTTCCAGAATTTTCTGCTACACTGAAAATTACCTGACAGTCTTGTTGTCGCAAGGGCTTATTTGAGCTTATTCTTGAGGTTCTGGGTTCAGGAGATTTTAAGGTTTTTTTAGGAACTTTTCAATAGCAGCCCGGAGTCTTAATTTGTGTCTAGTTGTGGACAATACGGGACCGGCTTAAAGTCACCCAAAGGGCAATGGAGAGGGCTATGCTCGGAGTTTCCTTGCATGATCAAAAGGTTACCGACGTAGCCTGAAGAATGCCAAATTTAAGTGGCAGTGGGCAGGGCACATTGCTCGCTGAACAAATGGCCGATGCGGGCAAAATTTCTGGAAAGGCGACCGCGAAGAAAAGGAATGCGTTGGAAGGAATCCCACTAGGTGGACCAGTGACCTGGTGAAGGATGCGGGGATCCGCTGGATGCAAGTCGCACGCGACCGGTACATATGGCGACACTTGGGGGAGGCCTATGTCCAGCAGTGGACATCAATTAGCTAAAATGATGATGATGATGGCAATATACATATAGGATAAACTAGGTATATGTACAATCAACTTAGGCAAAGGCCTTTCCGAAGCAGGGCAAGATATCCTGTCTTCCGGTGTTATAGGTCCAGCTATGCCTAGCCCTTCAGGATTACAAGCGTTATATTATATTACGCAACCTACTACATTACCAGGAATCTCTCCATCCCATGACCCTCGCTAGTCAGTAAACTGCACAGCACCACCTCCCCAGGGTAAGTGCAGGTGTCCTGATCAAATCTACATACGTAGGTGTATGCAATTTAAACTTTGTTCTGTGCCGAGGTCAAGCTGGTTTGCAGTAGTAGTTGTAGTTGCTAGTAAATCATTTGTGTGTGGAAGTTGTTGTTAGCAAAAGTGCATGGTTTGTATGTTCATTTTTGGCTTGGTGACGGTGGTGGGGGTTTTCACTGCAGTGTTCTAAAGGTGAGAAGTCTATTTAAGGTTGTGTATTCTGAATGTTGGTAACGTCGCAAAAAATTGCCAAATATTTAAAGGATACAGCGATAAACTGAATCTTAATTGATATATTTTCAGCAAGAAATTCTTATCTAAAACTTTATAAATAAAAAAACACTGTTTAAAGAAAGTAATAAAAACTCAGTCAGTAGTCATGTTGGTGTGTAAAATTTCACCCATTACACATTTACATTACATTACATTTTTGATTCTACACATGTACCACAAAATATGCATACCTTTTTTTTTTCATCACTCAAATACCACTGATATAGTAATACATACTTTACAAAAACTGCAACACTCATTTCAATTCCAAAAGCTCTATCGATATCATGAAACATTCCCAAATACCGGTTTTTGAGCGCTCCCCAACTGTGCACGATGAACGAAAAGTTTCAGCGTTTAAAATACCGAACTATACATCAGTGGCGCCATCTGCCGACGCCGTAATGGAAACTGCCGGAGTTAGCGCGAATACATGATGGGGATTTTCATGAAACGCAATTCTATAGGTGCAGTCGGTTTTTGGGTCCATTTGGTTGGTTGTTTGTGAGTTGTTTCATGT
This sequence comes from Cerastis rubricosa, assembly GCA_949152445.1. Classification (NCBI taxonomy): domain Eukaryota; kingdom Metazoa; phylum Arthropoda; class Insecta; order Lepidoptera; family Noctuidae; genus Cerastis; species Cerastis rubricosa. The sequence goes on from OX424547.1 coordinate 671,231, forward strand.
TCTGATGTTGGATTTCTCATTCGGGATGATGATTGATCAAATGATGGAATAATCGGACTACGCTAAGTAAGGTACTCACGAGAAAATTTTCTTTCTAATTGCCACTTACCAGTCGATTGCACTACATCATCTAAAGATATGTGAATTCGAAGACATGTAACATCCACGAACCCGCCCTAGACTAAATCATAATGGGAAGGCCTGTGTGACCAGCAGAAGGCTTATGCACTACAACAAGTTTCATCATCATCATCATCATCCTATAATGTTCCCACTGCTGGGACACAGGCCTCCTCTCTATGAGAGGGAGTGGGCTGTAATCCACCACGCGGGCCCAGTGCGGGATGGTAGATGTCACATGTCTTCGAATTTTCAGTTCTGGGACATGTCGGTTTCCTCACGATGTTTTCCTTCACCGTTAACAACAAGTGTATCTTAGGTTTTACAAAATATTTTGTCATGATTTTTACTCAAAACTGTGCAAGTAACTCTTTTAGGATAAATCATTTATGTCACCTAAAACGTTAATCAGTAATGGATTGATCTACTAACCTTCAAAGGTAACTACTGTACTTACTTTTCAAACACGTCAATATGCGTATAAATGTAGTATGTTCTCCGTTATGTCATGTAAGACTTCCCATACTTACTCCTTAATTACAAGGTGAGTGACCGCAGCACCGTCTTTAAACATGAGTCTGTAATAGCGTCGGGACGCCCATGGGAATGTAGCAGTTTGCCCTTTGTAAATCACTTTGTTCTAAAGTGTACAAACAAAGTCACTTATCAAGATTTTTGGCAATTAGTAGGATCCATACATATGACATCTAGATATAGGATACTCTTTATTTTACTTAATATAAAATGACGCTATTTTGCCAGTTATGTTTAAGTGCCACGTAATAGGGTTCGACCCTATTGCCACCAACTGAATCCTAATGCAGACTACGTGGTTACTTAATAAATTTCTGATGGAAAAAGCCAATAAAATTTTGCCCGACCCGGGGATCGAACCCAGGACCACATGCTCAGCAGTCGCGCTTGTCACCACTACACCAACGAGACAGTCTCAGTCTAGGAAAGACTCTTTATTTTTTACTCCATATATATACAGGGTGTAACGGAAAGGGTATATAAATACTTAACAGAGTGCTACAGACCATTAAACTGAACATGTTTCTCCATCGGACCAACATCGTCATAGCGAAAAAAATATCAGCTGTCGCATACATTTGGTCGAATAGGTATTGAAATTTTCTATGGGGCAGCAGATAATTTTTTCGTTACAACGATGTTTGTTTGTGGAGAAACATGTTCAGTTTGATGGTCTGTAGCACACCCCTAAGGATGTATATACCCTTTCCGTTACACCCTGTATAGACATACTTATTCACATAGAACTAGATGCGATGACCTATTCTCTTTCTGGATAATTTTAGATCGTCGTTTCCTAAGTCTTGATAAATAATTACATATTTTAATGATAATATAGTGAGTGTAGCAGCTCCTAAAAACATTTCAGCTTGTAAATATTCCAGCAAATATTAAAGTGCAAAAACTAAAATACAGGTGGTCATTGTTCTCAATATTTTACATTGCTCTTGTTAGGGTTGTCACGGGGTTGAATACTGTGCGGTGGTGTGGCATAAAGTTTAGGGCTTATAACAAGGGCGTTTATGTTAAAGCTCTGACTCTCTTGGCTGGCTGATTACTTTGAACACAGCACACACATCAATGTATCTTTCAAACATGAACTAAAACAATTCTCCTGAGTTAGTCAACTTTTTCACGACAGCACTATTTAGAATTCCAAGATTTTACTGCCAAACATCAACCGTCTCACCTGCTACACATAAACTAATATCCTCAATAACAGAGTAAGTACAAAATGTTCATAATTCCTGTAGTATGAGAACTTTATGTGTAAACGTTGCGTAGACGGGGCGCGTCATTTGTTGCCATGTCGCTTGGAACATTCGACGTTCGCTGTAGGGCTGGGTTATGTATCCATTTTACTAAGTTGTTATGATTTTGAGATAGTTTTTGTTTATATGGAAAGGAAATTGACATTTTATATCTTAGTATGTTGTCTTACAAGAAAAAAAAAAACAATGTCTTTATCATCATTGTAACAAAAGTTTTCCAATTCCTGCCATAGGGTTCTCTGTAAGTATCGCTGTATTTTCATATCATTTTAATAGGCAGTCAGATACAAAGAAAGTTCAGGTTGACCGACTATCTACTTAATTTGATCAGTGAATCAGTTATACAACACACTTATCTGACTGCACATCAAATCTATGCCCAAGTCAGCACTATGACACTAGAGTATTAGGTACTTAAAACTGTGTGCGCGACACCTCTGTTCCTTACCTCAGTAAATTGTGTTGCTATCCGTCCTCCCAGACCGCAGGTACCCGCGCTATTAGCAAAGAGAGTCTTTGAAGCGCCCGGAAATGCCTTAATGAGGAATTGTTATGGCACAAGGGTGCTTGCTCAAATTATCTTGCTGCGACGGAATATGGAATGTTAGGTGAAAGGGGTAAGGTGTGTTTTGGGTTGCAGTTTCAGTAGGTAGATTATTATATTTTGTGGTGTTAGATCGCTTAGCTTTGTTAGCTGTGGGGACGGATTTGTTTTAGTTATTTTCTTTTAAAGCCTACATTAAATTACATATTTGAACTGTGAGAAATTGTAAAACAGACACACACATCCAAACTTTGAAAGAAAACAAGTATATTATATGAAATTATTGCTGCTATAGTAATAGGCTCGCTCCCTTTAATGGGACTTAAACATAACAGAGGAAATATGGGTGTACGACAAGGGATAGCCTAATGCTCTTACATTAATGCTGTAGATTTCGTTCATAACTTTTCAAGCTTAAAAAAGCGTCAACAAGTTCCTAAACGACACTCAGTTCTCACTTTTAGACGTGTTTAAATAAAATTAAATGTACCGAGAGTAATTGAAGGCCCTTTTCCCAAAAATCTTGAACAGTTCTCCACAAAAAGGAGTACTCACAGTAATTAAAAGCAGCATCTGTGTAATCTGGAGTGTTCTGAAGTGTCACAATAGTACTTCTCTTAACATTTCCCGACTTTGCGAGTCATGTTCTGAAATCTGAAGGATCTTAAGACGCAATTCACTTCCTTACGTTGTTACCCAACGTATTTTATTCGGTATGAAATATTTGGTTATTTTATAAGTGTATTTTTAAAGGCTGTCATCTTGTTTATGTCTGAAAATAGTATATATATTTCTTGTTTATGTCAGAAGGAATCCTTACACATTTAGCTTCTTTGTTATGTTATATGCATAAAGGTAAACCTTTGGTAAATTGTTATACTAGCTTTGCTCGCGGCTTCGCTTCCGTTATCTACGGAAAATAGCCCACGGTGACATTTTAAATGTACCCTATGACCCTCGGTGATAATGTAGCGTTCCGAAGATTACCCCTTATATACAACCTAACAAACAAATTTTACCTTTTTACAATATTAGGATAGATTAACATAACAAATACTATAGCAACCAGGTTGCATTTTTTTCTATTGAAATCTGCCATTTAAAAATGCATGCATTCATAAAATGTTACCCTATTTACCGACATATTTCCATAACACCTCCACATTTTTCATACCCACCCTGACAATGTCATTAATCAGGCCTAGGCACACAATCAGCGGACCACCTCCAACACTGCTGACCCTCATTACGCCAGCTTCCGCGACGGAAGGGCCTGTTCAATTCATCGGCACGCAATGTTTGGATGTCCTATTATCGTGTTTAACCTTATTGTCAAAACGGCCAACTCGACCAGATGGGTAAAAGGTATTTTTGATAATGTTTGTGTATTCAATTTTGAATAGCATTAATACACATAACATAACATCTTGCCTGAATTTCCCGGAAGGGTAGGCAGCGGTGTTATCCGTAAAATATTATCATTATGATCTTTTTAGGGTTCCGTACCTCGAAAGGAAAAAGGTCTACTGTCCCTTGGAGCTGTGAAAAAATCAAACTTCTAAGCCAACGTAATCAATATATACAGCCGTTTATGCCGCAAATTTCCCCAAATTTACGACACTCGCAAGGGAAAACCTACGGGGTACTTCCCGTGAACTCAGAATCTTGAAATTTGGTACGGAGCAACGTCTTATAGCACAGATAAAGGAAAAATTGCGAAAAGCGTAAATTGTTAGTTACATGATATAATAAAAATACTTTTAATAATGTTAAATTATATACCTACAGGTTTGTACGGGTCCCTCGGTGCACGAGTCCGACTCGCACTTGGCCGGTTTTTTAAGTTTTATGTAAGAGGGGGCTAGCATATTGTCATCAATTATTCCTGTCTTGATTCCGTGCTGAGAACTTCTCAAAGGAAAATCACAATGACATCGGATAAGCTCGAACTACATGTTACACAGTCACGATTGCTACTATTAGACTTGTCAAAAAAAAATGTGTTAACATGCTTTTGCACAGAACCGTTTTTTCCCATCACTATCACTCCCATGACATTTCCAAGTTAAAGGCTGAAATACCTTGAAAAATCCTCGCGGTTCAAGGCGTTCAGGTTCAGTGTCTAAACCATTTTATTTTACAACCGCATTTTCAGTCACTTTCTCCTCCCAACTTATTATTATTTCGTGAAAGCTGAAAGTGCACATAAGGGGAGGTACATATAACACCACATAACGAGTGTATCACATAACTTTATGATATGCTTACACGAACAAGTTATGGAAGTTTCTGTCAGACATTTGCATGAGTAAGCGTCTTTTTAGCCTGTGTCTTAAGACTTTAAAAGTGGTTTATAAAACAGGATTTTAGGACTAAACACTGTAGAAATATTGTCTTGTCGTTAAAGAAGCCCCCATGAGGATGCGGGTTGCTTTAGAGCCTTTAGTAATAATGGTAGCATGTCTGATCTTTTTGACAGTCGTCAAAGATCGAAGGCTATAAATAGTGGTACCCACTAACTGTGTAATGTAGATAAAATACGCAGTTATGTCATGTAAAATACCGCGTCCAGTTAGACTGAAAGATAACATACTTGAAAAAAGTCTAAGCAGATGGGTTTGTGTCAGCATGTAAACAGCCACTTGACTATCTCCTACTCAATATATAATTTACAAAAACCAGCGAATTAGAAACCATAGACACTCATTCACTATACCATGTAGGTGTAAAACCGCTTCGAACATCTAAACCAGCGGTCGTCACACTTTTTTGGTCAAGGGCCACATAGGACAATTTGCGATAGTACTGAGGGCCGCACACTTGTGAATTATCAAAATCAAAAGTCTTTTTGAACGTCAAAATTACAAGAGACAGTCCCCCAAAACGCCCGCCCTTCGCCACTTCCTAGTGTTTTAGCTGGGAAGAAGAAGTGGCGGAACAAACTCCCCAGCAACACATCTGTCGGTTAGGTTAGAAGAACCAGATTCTATACAATAGTATCAACAACACTTGTAACGGGATATTTACCATGTTTATTATTTGTTATGAGTTCCCGATATTTCGGCGCTGTTGCAAACGCCATGATCACGGATAAACAATTAAGATGTTGTAGTTTTTAAATTATGTCTTCTATGTTGACGTTTTTGGGACTACATGCAATCCTCATGGTGTCATCTAAATGACAGGAAAGGCGATAGCGATTTTTGTTTTAAAAATTTGATGACATTTTCATAAATCAGTATTTGTAAAATTATTTTGGTTTGTCGCGGGCCGCACAAATACCAGCGGCGGGCCGCAGTTTGACGACCACGGATCTAAATGATCCTATGAAACTTCGCAAAAGAAAAAATACAAAAAAGCTATCTCGTAACCAACAAAGGCCACGAAGACACTTCTAAAAGATATCCAATACAGTTTTAATTAAAGAAAAGCCGGGAAATTAAAGTGCACCGCCTTAATAATGTACGGCGGGTAGAATTACTGAAACTTTCACAAGTTTTAATAAGGCGGCGGCAGGGGGCGCTAGTTTCAGGAAGGAAGAGAGAAACTTCCTGATGCTGAAATATTTCAAGGATTGCGTTTGCACTAAGAGATTGTCTAAATGAGTTGCTTTACATGCGATTTTCTTTTGAGTATGTATGAGGTGCAATATTTTCGAGTTGTTTCCAAGACTGACCTGAATTTTGGTATTAATAATATAACAAAACGCATGTCATAGGGGGCGAGCCTATTGTCATCAATCAGTCTTAGATCTACACTCCGTGCATGCTACTGAGAAATTCAAGATGGGAAAATTCAATAACACTTTGCCGACCTCGGGAATCGAATGCAGGGCCTTTCAGCTCAGCAGTTGCTATACGCGTGCAACAATAACGACGTGCGCAATCTCGTCCCGCGCGATATTTTGAGTTTTCCTAAAACTTAATGCCATCGCGAAAAATCGCGCAAGTTGTAAAAGCCCTAAGGTAAGTAAGGTAAGCCGTGCAGGATTCTTCTTTTGTTTCAACACTGAGATAGCTTGCTATCAATAACTAAGTTTAATTTCCTTGATAGAGCGGCGTGTTACGAAAAGTGCTGGCTGTGCTAAGTTAAAAGCATGAACGACAATTTGTTTCGGCAGTTCGGCGCCATCTAACTTTACAATTTTTATCAAAAACCTAACGTTTAAAAGTGCTCCTGAGCTTACAGAAATAAACAACATTTTTTTTTTAATCTTCAATGACACAATAGGAATGATGTTATCTATGAGTTAACTCGGGGAAAATTCCGATCAATCTATGAATTTTTCTCAGTTTTTTTCATCAACTCCCTTTGTAGTTAACTTAGTTATCTCACTTTACATATCCGAACATATTCTACTAAAACCCAAATAATAAACAACAGAATAGTAACATTTTATATTAATAGTGATGTATTCAGAACTTGAGGTCGTCTGCCGCGCCTGTCGCGTTGGTCGCAGTTGTTTGTCGCAGTAGTTCGTCGCACAGGTGCGCTGTCGACAACTTTGTGCCAAACTTTCTGTTTGGGAGGAAATGGGATTATTGTTTTGGATAAATAGAATACTGAAATTGTGAAATTGTTGTATTTATTTGAGTTTTCTTGAGTTATTAATTATTCTCAATATCATTGTCTACTTGTGAAGTTGAGTCATACTAAAATTTAAATTATAGATAATTAAAACTAAAATAACAACAAATTATAAAAGGGCGTCAAAAACTCGTCCTCAACGCTGTCAGCTGGTAACGTGACCAAGAGACTGGCGGCATTGCCACGTTGTATGGCAATACTTAGCCTCTGGCCCAGGTAAAACGCAGCTCTTGGGTCACGGGATGCGTCAACTAGGCGTTTAGAAATTTCCTGAAAAAATAAAAAAAAAACAAAATTATATTATTTTTGTATAGTAAGTTAAGATAAACCCAAAATTCCTGAAATCACAAGCGCAATGGTCGTTTTCAGGCTTTTAGCACCAATTTATCTATTAAAAAGTTTAAAATTTTGTAATGCCAGTCCAAATACCTACATACATTCCCCCATAGACGTGGATTAAGATACAACCAGTAGGTATAAACATCAGATTTACCATACATATTCTAAGGTTTGAGTTTGGCTTAAGTTTACTTATCGTTTATTTACAAGAGGGTTAGAGATCGTACAAAACACCATTGATTTCTTACACACAACCCTTCCAAATAAATGGGCACCCAAACCCAATAAGAATTGCGAAGAAAAACACCCAAAATGTATGTTCAGCAAAATAAATAACCAAATAAAAGTTAGTAGCGTTATATTAGGAGTTTAGGGGCTAACCGTACCGCCATCTTTCAAGCCGACCAATCTAGTAAGTGCTCCGTATTTTATACGAGTTAGTACTAGGTTCGATTCCAGTTTAAACGGATTATAAAATGGAGACGATCCGCAGTTGTATCCAGTTCTTCATCTTTTTTTCAAAATGGCGCTGATTCTATAGGAGAGGAATTTTATTAACTTGATCGATAGTTTTTATGATAGCTTTAATTGGTGTGGGCGTAATTATCGAAGTGAATTTTAACGTGGAGTTTTCTTGCAGATGTAGAGTAGACTATTGACGATCTGCGATAAATTTTAATAAGTTTAGGTAACTTTTTAACGAACACTAGAAGAAATCTAAATGACTTCCTGACTACGCTATTTTCATAGCTCGACTCAGAGACGTGAGTTGGTATTCCCACAGTGCTATAATATTTAAGCATTTATTTATGTGATGTTAAGTGTACCTCGTGTGGGACTGACTTGTAGGTCTTGTCATCGCAAGCGCGGATTCTGAGCATTAGATCCTTGGGTCGATTCCCGGGTCGGGTCGGGTCACCAGTTTGGGTGTATGAGGAACAGGGTGTAAAGTTCCTCATCCCTTGTGGTAAAGGGAGGATCCTCCTACCAGACAGGTGTTGTGTCTGGCGGGCAACTGCCCGACAGTTGTAGTCGGGTTTTTCTATATACTCTTAAGTCGATGTAAACTTTGCATATGAGATGTAGGAAATTGATGTTAGTTCTTCCGCCGTGTCATAGATGGCGCTGTAGTACTTTTTGTAGTAAGTTGCTTTTTGTAGGTCGCTACAATGTTATTGGGTTTTTCCATCGATTGATTGATTTGTGCCATGTTGATGGTTATAGGCTCGCCACCCATTAAACAGGACTTAAACATAACTGGCGAAATGCAAGTGTACTAATGGGTACACCTCTGCCTAGCCCGATTATAGACGTGATGTTATGTTATGTGTGTGTTGTGTCCTGTTATGTGTTGTGTGTGTGTGTGTTGCGTTGTGTGACTCTGCCATGTCATACTACTTGGTATATAGTAGTGTAGCTTCTTCTGCGTTATCAGAAACTATACTGGGGTGTTCTAGCTTGCAAATTATTTTAATAAGAAACGACAGTTTCCTCACATCGATACTGCTTTAAAAAGCTCCGGGACTCCGAATCACATTTCAATTCCGTTTATAATACTACAGTCTCATAAAATAAAATAAAACTGAAACGCTTGCCAGTACACGCATATAACGCTTTGTAAAAGTTACAACTACCATTATATTCCCCACTTAGAGCATGGACCGTGGCTCGTGGCTCGTGGTTAACTAGTGCGGTCCATTGCAGAGCAACTTTGCTTGAATTGCAAATTCCTCTGCAAGATACTACGGTTTTACTTACTGCTACAGAGTTTGAAAGCTTACCTTTATGTAAGGAAGAACATGCTGTATATTTTATAAAAGCATTTGTGGGTTTTTCAGGGAAATTCTGATACGGTAGAGTAATATTTATTTGAATATTTGTTATGACATTGTGACTGTCCTATTACAGTACGAAGGGGTCTTCTATGAACGACCATTCATCACCCTAATAGGTAATCCTATGTTTCTGTGTTCGCGACTTCATCATCATCATCGAGAGCTACAGCCCGATTTCCCCCAGTGCTGGGTAGACCTCTCTTTGCTTGTGCCAAGCTCCACGTTCTTGTACCAGTCTGATCCAGGATATTCCCGCGATAGGAACAATGTCGTCTGCCCATCGTTGTTTGTGACTTAAAACCATTTAATCCAGATTTCCCTCAGGACATTTTCCGCCATTTTCCAGTTTATCATTTTTTTATGAAAATTATGTTTACTTTAAATAGGTATGCTATCATAATCAATTTCAAAATCTAGATAAAAAGCCACACAAACAAAACCCGAATTTCTAATCAAAAATGTTTACTCAACTTTTCTTAGAAAAAAAAATGTAAAAAAGAAACGCAATTTCCAATACATTTCGCAGACGTTACTTAGAATTCAATATCAGAGATAAGATATCAGTAACATCCACTGTCATAATTTTGTGGAGCGAGGCCTTTCGGAGGCCTTTCGAGTCCTCCGGAGGACTTGTCAGGCCTTTGTTTGGGCGAAAAATATATTTTTTCCCCATTTCTGTTGAAAGGTTTCCAGTTTATTTATTGACGGGCTGATAAAAATAATTCTTTGTAACGCCTTTGAGGAGGTTTGTGTCCTGCGCGACGCTTAAATTGTGGTTACCGTAGCTATAGAAAATGGAAGTGTTTTTCTTTGTTTTTTGTTTGCTGTTTGGCTTGTTGACGTCAGTTTAGATAGAGATAGATAATTATTGTTTTTTTTTTATTGCTTGCTTTGGTCAACAGCTTCTGCCTAGCCTTCAAGTAGAAGGCTAGGCAGATGACTATTTCACATGTACTGGAATCTAAAGTATCAATAAACATAAATCGCGAAGTGTGTACTTTAGGGATAGGCCTCTGCTTAAGCCTTCGTGGATTACAGGCGTGATGTTAATGTTCACGTTTGATAACATTAAATTAAGCTTCCACCACAGATTACAAGCATGAATCGACTCATCATTTCAGCCGAAAGACGTCCACTGCTGGACATAGGCCTCCTCCAAGTGTCACCACAGTGACATTTTGAGGGGTTTTGCCACAATCGCCACGCTTGGCAGGCGGGTTGGCGATCGCAGTACGGTTGTTACAAAAGCACAGAGAATGCTGCTGCCCATTCTCCGGCAAGTCCCTTATTCGCCTCTTATGACACCCACGGGAAGATATGGGATGGTGCTATTCTTTACGTCGGACACCATACAGAACCATAATATCGACTCAGTTAACATGATATCCTACCTGCCACCTCCAATCATTACCCTAGAAGATGTTTTGACAGATGACAGCTCAAGCATATCAATTACCACAAGCATCGTGACGTCACAGTATAGTGCTGAAATTAGCCGCTAGATGGCCACATATAGCGTTATGGCGCTGCGCTGTTGACGGCTTGAGAGTGCTTCAGTGAGCTAGTGGGTACGCTACGTTGGTTGGGTTGCGGACAGTCCTGTTTGATGTGGTCGGGTGATTTTAGGAGTAGTATCAAAATGTGTGTATTTTAGTCAATGATTTTCAAATGTGCGCTGGTGGTATTAAGCTATGAATAAGGTAGATCAAGTCAAATATCATGGTTAGATTTATTTGAAATAAATATGGAAAAGCACTATAGGGGTATTGTATTACCCGGTTACTCGGCTGAGGGTGTCTGATAGGCAGACGCTCCACGTTAGCAACTGGTGTTAAGTTGTATCCGGGTAAACTCCAACATAGCTGGGTAAACGCCACGAACATGATGGGGAAAAGCGACATTGATATATTTTATCATCCTTAATGAAGAACGTAATTGGTTTTTGTAATATCGATTGTGAATCTCTTTCCACTTCTAGAATTTTGATCCTCGCATTCCACTACTATAGCCTTCATCATCATCGTCATCATCAGCCTATAATGTTCCTACTGCTGGGACACAGGCCTCCTTCCTATGAGAGGAAGTGGGCTGTAATCCACCATGCGGGCCCAGTGCAGGTTGGTAGATGTCTTCGATTTTTTAGTTCTAGGACATACCTGTTTCCTCAGGATGTTTTCCTTCACCGTTTTTGAGGGCAGCGGTGATGAAATAAATTACAAAAAGTGATTCGTCTGCCTGGGTTCGAACCCACGACTTACTGCTCGTAAGTCGGGGCTGCCACCACTGGGCCACCGCTGCTATAACCTTAAACTAAGCATTTTATATACCAGGGTAAAAATCAGAATAATCTTTCGTAAAATCCCTGCATATTTTATTACAAGACACTCACTACCTCTACAAACGATGGCTCCCATCCAATAACCCCGTGCCACCGTTACGTGAAAGATTCGCCACTCGACTGGCATGGACACTGGCGCCAGTACAAGTGCCAGTACTATACTAGCCTCTTGATACACCGGCCGCTGGAAATAGAGGAGTAGCTTCTTTGTACCTTGTTACAACTTTACTGGTATAGTGTCCTTCGATTTTTTTGTCCACATAGGGCATATAAAAGTTAAAGATTATTTTCTCATATAAAATCTAAATGACCATTGATTGAATTTTGTTTTAAACGCAGAAGGAATTAATTCAGTTGAATTCAGTCACTAAATATAAGATACCATAACATCAGACTTCGAAATGTTACTAAGAAACAGATGATAATGTCTAATACACTTTGCCGGCCTGGACATCGAAATCAGATTTTCACGCTCAGCATTAGGGTTTACAACCGATAGATTCTTGAAACAGAATTCAGAATTTCACTCACCACTCAATTTTTTTTTCATTTCAATTATAATAAAACAACGTCACTTGCAAAGACAGACCAAAGCCTACTATATTTCATAAACCATATTTCATACATAGACAACATAGATTGTGGCACTAGCCTTATATTGCAGATATCATTACAACACCAATTAGTCGATAGTCTTCACATCACTCTTTAAATCGATGTCAGGTTTCTTTTTAAAGCAAGTTTCATGATATCATGTAAGTTTGTATGTCGACAATATGTTATTATATTGTCGCGTGGGCGGTGGGCTGCTACCTATCATTAATACTCGTTACAGATGTAAGCAGAGACGGGCTACTGATTGAGACATGGTCTTCTTATTTAGAGTGTTATTTGTGTCATTGTGACTTTAAGTTAGAAGGTGATTGAGGGCTGTCAGTATCAAGTTGTGTTGGGCAATTGTAATTTAAAGATTGTTTATCCGTGATGTCATCTTTCGTAATTGCAATAGGTATATTTCCTTTCTCTATATCAATTTGCTAGAACTCTCGAGCTTCTATGACTACCCGGGTAGTCTGCCACAGTCAGAACCAACCAGCTCAGTGTGCTTTCCGAGACTCGGATGGGTCTCGGTATGCATCTATCCATGGACCGACCTCGGCAAGTGTTGTTAAACCTAGAGGGATAATATCAAACGTGTTTCAAATTAATTCTACGCCATACAACCATGGTCACTAACACTATCAATACCATTAGTAACGCTATATTTACCATGTTTATTATTTGTTTTGAGTTCCCAATATTTACACCATCCGCCGCAGACCGTACCGTATTATTATTAATAACCCTTCTGTCAGTCGAAAATCTCAAAACCACCCAACATAAATCTCATATCTCTTCCCACTCAAGCCTAATCTGGCTAACCCAAAACCCAGGTGTGCCAAACATCTAATTAACAACCAACCAGAGGGCGCCACCATACACGTCAAGCGTGACACGTGATTAACACTCGCTCGCCATCAGTCATCTCGCGAAAGTTGTCACACCGCTGACAATCAATTACGCCAGTTACTTGCGCCAGTAGCCGGGCCAGTGGTTGGGCGAGTAGGATGTTGTTGTTCTTGTAAGTTCGGTTAATGATAGATGTGATTATTAGTTGGTTTTTTGAGGCATGCGTGGGAGTTTGAAGTTGTTTGTTTAGAATGTGCAGTTATATCTTGCTTAAGTTGCATTACGGTACTCTTGTGTTTTTCTTGCTCGTAATTTTTTTCATAGATCATGATCAATTGATCATTTCGTGCCTCGAAAAGCTCCTCAAGCCGTTGATCCCGGTTGTCATTTGTAGATCTTTGTCAGTCGTTACAGGGATTCAGTAGCCCGAAATTCTGATAACCAGTCTTACCAAGAGGTATCGTATTACCCACCACTAACTGGGTTGTGGAGGTCAGATAGGCTGTAAAATACTGGTATTCGGTACTGCATCCGGTAGCTGCTGGTAACTGCATCAAACTGTTAGCTGCATACGGTTAGACTAAAGTCGACCCCAACAATGTTGGGAAAAGGCTAGGCAGATGATGAATTTTGTTCGTGATCTATTGACTTCATGCAGTTCAATAAACACATATTTCAATAGTTAAATCCTGCTTATAGTTACTTGACATTGTTTGCTTCTAATTCTTCATTAAACGAAACTACTTGCCTCTCCTACTAAAGTGCCTCTCTGAGTGAACACAACCTAAAACTAGTGAGGCGGGGCTGAAACTTCGTGGCCACAACTGCTTCTTTTTCCTCAAATGTCTAATTCTGTTTTAATATTGTCATGCCTGTAAGCTTTTACATTTATATCTATGCCATTACTCCATACCTGTGTAATTCTTCTATCACTCATTCTCAAAATTCCACAACCAAATCTGTGCGTCGATAATTTCCAATCTCATCCATTTAAAACAAGCCTCTAACGTTCTGTCCTTATCTCCATAATTGAGACAAGTTTATCATCATATTCATCTTCGGTTATATCAACATCACGGGCACTCCTACGCAGCCATCAATATGTATGGCCTTACGAAACTTTGCCTCATCAATGAACGATATTCTGGTTCGTTTACGTTTTTCTTTACTATTGGTTGGATGGTTTGTTTTAAGTGAGTTTGAGTCGAGTTTTGAATGAAGATTTTTACGTTTTTAATTCTGCATTGTTATAAACCAGTAGCATTGATAATCACAGCTTTTTTTACCCAAATTCAAGTTAACCTAATAAAGACAAATCCAGTTCGAATAAACACTTCTACTGCCTGATGAATTACTTTGAAAATAAAATGAAGGTACCAAAGGTTAACCTTCCCCAAATATTTGTCCTTACGTCTGGGCAGGAAGGACTTACCATCACTAACTGTAACAGATTGTTGACAAACACTGACAGGAGTTTAAACCCCTTTCTGTTATTAATGGTTTTATTTGATCTGTTGTTTCTTGCAAACTTGGTTGGTCTTGGGATGGTAAGGCATCTCTTGTTTCAATTTAGTCATTTTATTGTATTAATATTGTGGTGACGTAAACAGTTTAAGACTCGAAGATGTTAACTAGAGAAAATGACTTTTTTTTTTACTGGCAGTTTCGGTCTAAACTCACTTCATCCAGAACTCGCTCAGTAATCACCGTTCCCTTAGTAGTGGCTAGTTCGTCTTCATTCATGAATCCATAGCGTAGGTGTTTGACCGTTAACGTAAACTAGTTCTGATGGTGTACTAAAATGGCGGCACTGCACGCGAGGTTGCCGGCAACCTGTTCCAAAGGCATTTTGTTTACGCTTTTGGAAGATATTTGAATACCAATTTTATGAGGAAGTGGGAAGTACAATTTTCGATAGCATTTCAATCAGGTGTTTTATTTGAGTATCTCGGCATCCCGTCTCCTTCATGTCTCCCTGTGGCTGGCCACAAACGTACACACGCCACCCTGAAAAAAAGTTTAGATCTTCATCACTATTTCTATAATCACTTTAGCAGTAGACTTGCCGTTCCAATGGAAAGACTCTAAATTCCTCAATATTGTATAATTAATCAATTCCTTTTTACATAACAAACAGATGTGTTGCTGGGGAGTTTTGTTGCACCACTTCTTCATCCCAGCTAAAACACTGGAAAGTGGAGAAGGGTTTATGGTGGACGGCCTCATGCATGTTTAAAAATTCGGTGATTCACAACTTAATTTATCGATTATCAGCACTTGAAGCTTAACAACTTTGCTTTAGGCTATCTTTTAAATTTTTCTACAACCGAACATTCCTATCATACCACAATAACAGCATCAAGTGATGTACCAACACTGACCCTGTGTGGGCGATGGGGAACAGATCCAAACCTGATCTCGAAGATTTCACCATGGGCCTCTTTCGGACAGCCCACGTCCGTGAAGTGTCAAACAGTTTTCCTAATATGGCCAGTATCTTGTTACGAAGGCCGTGTTAGGTTATAGTAAGAATGTTATGTTGGGGCTAATCAAATTCTATTTTTATGATTATTGTGATGACTTCCATGCACTTATTTGATTATTCTATCCATACAAAGCTCTGTATGGCTAGCTCTGTATGGTGTTGGACGTAAAGAATAGCACCATCCCATGTCTTCCCGTGGGTGTCGTAAGAGGCGACAAAGGGACTTGCCAGAGAATGGGCAGCAGCGTTCTCTGTGCTTTTTGTAACAACTGTACTGCGATCGCCAACCCGCCTGCCAAGCGTGGCGATTATGGCAAAACCCCCCTTATGTCAATATGGCGACACTTGGGGGAGGCCTATGTCCAGCAGTGGACGTCTTTCGGCTGAAATGATGATGAATGATGAATGATGATCCATACAAATAATGCGAAAGGAGTAAGTCGTTTGTCTTGGTATGGACATTTAATGAGGAGAAAGGAAACTCATATGACTGAAAGAGAGATGGATATGAACGTTGATGTTTGCAGAGGATGACTAATGACACGATGGACGGATTGTGAGGATTGAAAGTATGATGCCGTGACGTCTGACGGGGAAGAATAGGAGAAGAAAACGTTGCCGACCCCAAGTAGAATGGCACAAGGGCTGGAAGATGATGATGACAAATAATGCGAAAGTAAATCTACTATCTATCTGTTATCTTTTCACGCTTTGCCGACTGAAAGATTTCGATGTTTAACTCAAACGTCGCACACGTTAGGTAGGTAGTGCGTTATTGCAAAATCATTTCCGTTCTTTAAACAGATGAAGCCGTGTGCCAGAGACAGTTGGTAATGGTTGTTAATTTAAATGAAAAATAATTAATTATTAGTAGGTGTATCGATACTAAAAACTTTCACGTGTTTTTCTTTGTTTTTTACCAAATTTTTCTTTATTTATTTAGTCATACGTAATTATTTGCTCTTTCATTACGTGATCAACTGATAGCAATAATTAAATTAAATAACGCCATTTTAATATAAACTATCTTGATATACTCTACACCGCACTAACTGCACATATTAATTGTTTTCACGTTTTATTTTATACGGTACACTCACATACAACACTGATATTTATTCACAATTTATCATTAACTAGCTGTCCGGCGCAACTTCGTTTGCGTCACATTTTCCCCGTTTTCGCAACATTTTTCATTGCTGCTCCACTCCCATTGGTCGTAGCGTGAAAGATTTGATTGTTTGTTTGTTTGTTTGCATTGAATAGGCGCCGAAACTACTGGTCCGATTCGAAAAATTCTTTCAGTGTTCGATAGCCCATTTATCGAGGAAGGCCATAGGTTATACCTATGGCCTTCCTCGATAAATGGGCTGACTGAAAGAATTTTTCGAATCGGACCAGTAGTTTCGGCGCCTATTCAATGCAAACAAACAAACAAACAATCAAATCTTTCCTCTTTTTAATATTAGTTTAGATAAACAATAATATGATATTTTTTTGTTGTTCATATTATAAAAAATAAACGTTTTATGCATAAACTGGGTTCGCGTGGTGGATTAAGGCCGACTGCCTTTCCCAGAGAAAAGGCCCGTGTTCCAGCAGTGGGAACGTTATGGGCTGAATATGCGAATTATTCACATAGAATAATTAACATTGTTTCAACTATGTTAAATGATAGTCACAATATATCCATGACGATTGGTCCAGTAATGTCTTCAATAGCAAGGCGACTGGCCAGCCCGCTACAAATCTCTCGTTCTATTCAATATGGTTTCTGATTATCAACGCTTTCTACTCTCCGACACGGTTGCCACGTAATCATCGTGATTTATAGTTTAATTTTGTTTTTCCTTTTTGTCACAATGTTTGTTGTTCCTTTGTTTAGACGGTTTGACTGAAAGTTAAATGATATAGATTTGTTATGATATGGCTTGGCTGTTTTAATATTGTGAGTCGTTTTCACAAATTTTCTTTTTGTAACTGGCTAAATTAATAACCTTAATTTGCATCGGTTTTATTTTGAAAACAATTAATAATGCTTGTTGATAGGTAAGAATGGAAGAAGAAAACGCATTGCACTGACCTTAATTGAAATCGGACAACAGGAAGATTACCAACTTATAATAATGTTGGTGAAGTAAATAGAAAAAAAATACTCTCACGCTTAGTGAACTTAAAATCGCCTTATTACTTCAGCAGTATGCAGTGTATAGGTACCTAATAATTGTCGTACCAAGATGACAAGCAGCTGAGTAATCTTTTCAAGTGCTGTTACACAGTACAAGTAGCAGTTATCTGCCCATCGTGATGGAGGAAGACTTTTGGCCGAAGGATATGATGTTCCATCGCTTCCGCGGACCAGTTCCCCTGGCCAGTCAGCACAAGTGAAGTGTGAACATGTGACGTACTACTAACATAGTTTTAAGTCTTATTTATTAACACAAGTTTTGTATTTACTTTATATATGTTAGTTTATTTGGTATATATGAGCCATTCTAGTCTGTAATATGTTATGTTAGTACCCAGTACCCAGTACCCTACCTTTCATCAACCTACTTTCCTAAATGACTACCAAATCTCTCTAAACACTTACTTCAGTCCTCAACTCACCCGAAACATTGCCCACTTGAGAACAGCACTAATAGTATTCAAGCACAAACAATGCTCGAACTTGAGCATCAATAGAAAAGTAAAAGTACGCCCGAATTCGGTCAAGCACGCATAGAACCTGTCTCACGATGCCGACGGTTGGCGCCCACGACCCTGCTCAGGGAATGTTACTACTAGTTTGTACTACCTACTTGATACAAATGTACCGTCACGACTGCATCTCTGATGGTTTTCGAGATAAAGTCGGTGTAAAATAAAAGATTATCGACGAAAGGTTAGCTAGGCGGGTATAATTATTAGTAGCAAATACCCATGCGGTGTTGATGACAAGATTAGTTTAATGATGTATGATCCAACGACACTCCCACTAAACAAATCTAAAAAGAAACATAACACTTCATGGGAAAGAAAAAGAAAATATACAAGGAAGGAAGGAAAAGTTACAGAGCAAAAAAAATGCATCACAAGCTTTGCATTTAAAGTACAGTCGCTGTCAAAATTCATTTTTATTTTATTTCTTTCGTCTTTATTAAATTTACTCAAAACAATATGATAAGTCATAAAGTAATGTCGTCTATTATAAAACTTAACAACGTTACATGCTTGAGGAAATTTACATTCCCTTACAATAAACTACACTCTTCTACAAGGGGCTACAGTCTCCCCATCACCTACGATACGATACTGTATCGACACCTACGGTATTGGGTGCGACCCCATCGATCGCTCTTGACACTATTCCACGTGAAAGCCTGTGTGTCGAGCTGTATTCATGGGGAAGTTATCGCAGAAGGCCAGTTTTACACAAATAGATGAAAAAAACATGCAGGTAACTTTGTTAAGTTGTAGTTTTTTTGAATTTTTGTGAAAATTTCGTAATATTGCAACTTGCTTCATTCACATTACAACATTACCCACAGAAATTTAGCATTCACTCCTTAATACGGCTTCGATAAATATAATCTGAATTTCCTATAAAGATATGCAGTCTATAGTACCTTGGCATTAAAAAAAAACAGTTTTTTGCTATATTTAGCATACGTACAGGAAATCTTTCCAGAATTTGATGCATTTCACGAAAATATAACGGTTTCTAAACTATTCCATTTTACATACTTCGTGTAACCGAGACTATTTATCCACTGCTACCATACAAGTGTTGGGAGCTAGTTTCCATGGAAGAAAGCTAGCCTTCTGCTCTTCCATGCGAGTTGTCATGTGTTTGTCCCCCTGCGGATACGTGTGCTTTTCACATGCAATTTTTGAGGTATTGAGGTGTTGTAAATATGCGGTAGCTCAGTATAATGTCATAATGGTAAACATGGAGGATCCAGCCGCTTTATATAGCGATGTAGCTGCTTTTTTGTATAAGCTTGATATAGTCTGAAAATAAATGTGGCAATTGGGTAAATTGAAAGTGATTTTACTAGCTTACTATGTTTATGTGGTTGCATTATGATTGAACTATTTTTGTACGCCAGCACCGGCATTGCTGCGGTTTTTAGAACTTATGTTTGTTTGTGGGTTATCTAGAAATTTACTTCCTTGATTTTCTCATGAGTATGTTATCGTGTTACTAATTAGGAAAGGAAAACTACACACACGCACTTTCAATAATTTGTTGTCAAATCAACTAATCGATTACACGTTCTGATTTTATGAATTACTCTTATGTTTATCAATAATATCTTTATTTTCTGAACGTGGCGAGCAAAGCCGAAGTCGACTATTCTGTGAATACCTAAATGGAATTGAAAACTAAAAAAAAAAAACAAAACACTAATTTTTTACTATGTTTGTTTCAGGTACTTACAATAAAATATCCATTTTCCACAATTACGTGAGTACACTATTGATGATCACTGTACACGGCGACACATCAAGCTATACATTTCCAATATAACATAGGCTCCCTTCCTTAAGATTTCCAATACAATGAGAGATCCGCATAAACTGGTTTTGTATAGCATTGATTGGTCACCGTACGGACACATGAAAACAATTGTTTTTCACCAACCGTACAATTTTTCTGTATGGACTTTTGATTATTTTTGTCGTTTGAATATTCAATTATTTGTGATCACGTTTCGACACAATGGCACACAATTTAGTTTTACTATTACTATAGTTTCACTATTTTCATTACAAATCTTCGATAGTATACGTCATGGAGTTAGCAACTGTTTGGACCTTAGATGGAGTCTCTTTCGTGCTCGTGCAGAAGGATTTCATTATGTGCTGATAAAACAAGAAAGCCAACCTAAAACCTTTTTTAATAGTGTATGATTTTGTCGCCGACTAACGTCCAGTGAACATGAAACAATTATCAGGACAATTTATTGGACTTGTCTATATTTTCTTAATATTTCGCGAAAAGCAATCGAATTTTTTTGCAAGTATAAACCCAACCTTACAATGTGTTGGCAATGAATCTATTTTTACCAACTCCTAGCTTATAAATTCATTGCCGAAGCGGATGTGCTTTTGCTAGTATGTCAATTAACATGAAATTCTCAGTACACATCGCGAGTTCCCTTTACTTCCCTCTTGAATTCTGGGTAACAGAGCATGGCTCATATGAGTGTGCGCAGGGCTATGAATGTAGGAAGTCAACTGTCTGCATTGTAGATTGACAATCCTATAGATTTTCTGTTAGAGTAAACCCGTATGAGATGTCCATAATTTTATACGGTACTCGTCTTATGGTTGAAAATTATCCCACAGTAACATTTCAAATATAGCTAAGAACTCTCAGGGATAATGTAGCTTCTTATTAGGGAAAGGAATTCTTATTAGACTTTTGGAATCGGGTCAATAGTTCCGGATATTAATCCCCTACATCAAAACTCACTTAGTTTTACTCTTTATAATTTTATAGTAAAGATAAAGGTTGTAATCTGGTAGTAGATAGTCGGATTTCTTGCCATAGAATTTCGTATTTTCTATTTCGAAATTTCGTACCATGAAAGCCGTGACAGACCAAATAAATGTTTCTACTGGATCCAATGAGTGTATCTTGTCTTATTATAATTCATCATTATTATTTAACTTTCTACCTTTTCCTATTCTATTTCCATGATCTGCACCGTATTGTTGTACTCGTGGTTATAATTATTAGGCCTCTTTTAAGACAAAACAAAACCGTGGCCTTTGGTGTCAAGGCCTACAACGGCCTCGCGAAGTGCCGGCCTCGAAAGAATGACATTCCAGTTTGTTTTAGTAGATCACTGTTGTTTTGTTTCGCTATATTCTTTGATTGTAGTAGTACAGTTGAACCAATAATACGAGTAAATACTACTTTAAAGATACCAAAAAGCGTGATATGTTCTGTAATTAACATTCGGACGTTTTAAAGATTGAAGATATAATTTTATTCAGTCTTAATAAATCATGTTGAGACACATTTTTATTTATTTCTTATTAATGTCTTTTACATGTAAATTCTTCTCATATCACCATCACACATCATTCCATCAAACACTTAGATATAAAACCTATAATTAATGTAAATTTTAATAGACAGTGCATCGGGGTGTATCATTAAATTAATATTACCAATAAAATGTGTAATTTATGGCTACATGTAGTAATTATTCACCTATCGGCTAGATCCGAAACACCTACACTGCGTGCCACAGACGAGCTGTGAATGCTGGACTTCTTTCCGCTTACAGCCAGTACAGCGAGTGATTTAAAGCGCTATTGTGTGGTTTACGTACAACAGTTCACGTGGGCGCGTCCGTAATTATAAAACAAAGATTATTTTCGTAAATTTGTAAAATTTTGGATTTACATCTCTGAAAGCTTTTCATTTATATCATCATTCATTTTGCATCTTTTTATTACTTGGGTGTAAATTAAACTTACTTGCCAAATTAAATCCTAAAATAACTAACTAAATTAAAAAGGAGCAACACTGCCCAAGTTTCGTTATTAAAACAATTAAAACTTGACATAAACTTATTGCTGGCAATCTATCGTTCAGAAAATCTATTAACATCACCTTAAAACGAAAAAAAATTGTTTAATTATACGCAATCAAAGTTACTAGAAATGTAAACAACAAAAAATCGCTAATACTGTTACCAATAGACAAATAAAAAGTGTAGGCTATGAATAATTTTAATGCAATACGAAGCTGAAAAATTCAGATCAGTCAATAATATAAATCGACGGATTATGTGAACCATCAATAATTTCTTGTCATAGCACCCGAGTTTAGTTTTTTTTTAGTTTTTCTGTTATCGATTGACCATTAGTAATGTAGGCTTTCTTTTTATCATGCAAATACGGAAATATTGCCAAGTTTATTGACAGCAATAATGATTTAAAATCAATAAGATTTTCTCTTTGGTTCCACTGAAATCAATCTTTTTTGTGAACGAAAGCACAAACAAAGGTCAATCAATTAACTTCTCATGACAAAACGTTCTTCAAAACACAAACTTATTTACTATACTGCCGTTCTGTACACAACAATATGCTTACTCTATGCCCCGTTAGTTGCGCAACTGTAGAGCGGGACGGACGGACGGACAGACCGTTAGTCAGTCAGTTGTGGCCGCACGACTGAGCACCGCACGTTAAAACGCACAATAAAAATCATCCAGTCACTTTAGCGCGCGACTGTACTGCGTTTGACAGTTGCCAAATTTCAAAAATATTTTTTTTCGACTGAGTTCGAATTGTTTTCGAACGTGTTTTATTTTCTGCGTGTGTTTTGTTTTTTACTGTGGTTGTTTTTTGGTGAATTGTGAAAAATCTGTGCGTTTATTCGTAAGTGTGCGTGTGTATGCGAATGCAGTGATTTACGTTGCATTATAAAGGCTTCATTCATAGAGATGTGTCAATGGGTTTGCGTACGCGCATGGGCCATTCAACCGCGCGTTGTTAGGTACGTATGTTTTTTTTGTTGAGATGAATCAGCGGGTTGTTACACGGAAGTTGTTTTTTTAGTGTTTTTTAAAAGTAAAATTCACAAATGTGATATCATTGATGACTTAATGATGTTATAGTATCAGAAATACTCTAATAGTTGGATATATTTGAAGTTGTTTTTCAAAGGAATTGTGATGTTTAGCTTGTAAAGATGTGGGCAAACGTGAGAAAACTCACAAGTTGATCACAAACACGGGTAGGAGCGATAAGTTAGCCTTGTCAGTAACACGGACTGCTAGCAATGTTGCAGTTAAGGGCATTCACCATTACAGAACTGAGGGACATATGAATCTTTATTTTTTGTGAAACGATCGTCTTGTCAAGAATTCACGTAACTACAAGTAACACGGCTATCTACGTAATTTATAGAAATAAAATAATGATAAAAAAAATAAGTTGTACCGTGTTTAGTTTCTACATTGTTTATTATGGTTTATTTCTTTCATACCTCCGTCGAAGGTGGTGAAAATCCACGGAATACACAAGATGTAAAACTTCCTTACAAAAATGTAAAGATTTCGCGGGAGTCGACACCAAACAACTACTACTACTTATCGTAACAACTTACATATGACAGCTGCGTTAATCACGTCGGTAAAAATGGAGCATTTTATGTAATTTTTGGTGGGTCGTATTTTGTTTATACATTAGTTGCTGAAAAAAAGAAAAAGACAGACACGTGTCTAGAACAGAACTTGATTTTATATTAAAAAAATATGCTGCCCCTCTTCCCACTTACGACACCAAATCAAGACACTTTTACCATAAGCCCTGTTTGTCTTACAACAGGAATTCACAGTGACGTAACTCTCCATATTTTGGACAACTCCCTCATAATTTTTTGACCATTAGATGTGTCATTTGGCCATCATTGATTACCTCCAACCTTGGCCGTACAGCAGATGACTAAATACGGTAGTTGGCAATCTTTGCCGCCTGCTTTTAACTAGCTTGTTAGTTTTTAGTGTAAACGTTTAAAAAAACTTGGGAAATTCCTCCAATGTCATTGTTGAGGCTATTGTTTGCGTATAATTAGTACTTTTTTGGACTTGTCTAAAATTATTGTTATAGCCAAATATATATTAATTATAGTATAAAAATGTATGTCTTCTACCTGACCAAAGAATAAAAAAAGCTTGTACAAACACAGACCTATTGGAATTCTTATTTATGACATGGTATAAATCTGAGCTAGTAATAGTAGCAGCCTTTAATCGTCTCACTGTTAACCAAAGGTTTTAACTCAAAAAATCATGAGGATTTGATACCATTAAGTCACAGTTTCCTTACTATAGTTTTATCATCACACACATAGTAAGCCATAAATTATTAGTAATACTAAGTTTTGAATCCTGGTATAAAAATTGTGCCGATTAATTATTTATTTATTTTAAACTGTATCTAAAGAAGTGCTAAACAGGCAGATCTATCTGCCTAAAAGCAAGCCCTTGCTGAACAAACAGACTATTACTATTATCAAACGCGTGTAGTACGTCTCGTACGGAACCCTTTCGCATGATTGTTCCACTCCACTTCGCCCGAACAAAGACTTGTTACGACATTCAATTAAACATGTTTCCTTGTTTTTTGCTCGCGTTTCCATTCCATATTGGTTTATGAATAAATGAATATCGGTGGCTTACTGATATAGAAGTTATACGGATACTGATAGGGAAATAAATAAACTGTTTGCATTCCTATTATGTAATTAAAATGCAAAGACGAAACTATAAAGCAACGACTCATGTCGGGCCCCATCTGAAGTAGGTACTAATGTTGTAACATGATAACTAATATCATAAAAGCAAATCATTTTGGAGTTTCTTGCCGGTTCTTCTCCATAGGAATCGCCCAACCCGAACCGTGCACTTTTTGTCGACGTTCAATAAGTGCCCATGTTGGCCTTTTTGAAATAAAATATTTTGATTTCGAATTGATTGAATCTTCTTTCCGGTAATCCACAAAAAGTTAATTCGCCAAATTTTGCTATCACCTTGTTCCCTTAAACTTTGTTTCACATTGGTCTAGTTAGTACCAATTGCGATTTCTAAACGTGATATCTTGGGTTTGATTCCAGGATTGAGCATCAGAGGGTTATAGTATCCATTAGAGAATTCTAAGTAGAAGCCCCAAGTGTTAATAGGTATCTGTAAATAGGCTTGCCCTGGTTACAATTAAAAGGAAACAAAATGATACTTTCTGCAAAAATTATATCGGAATTACTGTCATGTTTTATCAAATAAACTACATGGACTCGCTATCAGTCTGTCCCTGCAGAAGAAATGCCGAAAATAACTCAGGGTTCAAAATGTGTTAAAGTAATACATGGAACTTGAACCTGGGAAAATGCCACTGCGTAACATATCTGCAGAGTAATCCAAGCGTGACTGATGTTATGTTAATACCAAAAACACCTGTATGGCGTGTTATTCATAGATCTCTATCCAATACATAAAATGCCATATTCCGGATAATGAATTCAGTTCGCATCCGAAGCCGAAGGCGCACATCAAAGCCGCATATGTATGTAAAGCTGATGCTTGTATGAAAAGCCGGTAGTTATGCGAGCCCTGGCTTGCTACGTATGCAAGTGCTTATGTACGAGGCAAACCAGACGCATTGGAAGCTTGGATATTGCATATTAAATAGTCTCCATGTCGGCAATGTTGTTTGGTTTTGTTGTGAACTGTCGATGGTTTTAGTTGAACTATACACAAAGTCACGGCTTTTCTATGGGTATAAGCTGGAACTACAGAAGGCCACCTGCAAAACAAGTTATCTTTAATTTGAGGCACAATTTGTTTTTTTGGATATCATAGCGATAACTTCACTAATTAAATAATATGCCAAATGTATTCCCTGAAATGTCGGGCAGTTTTGTATGCGAGTCCAAATTTCCCCAGTGTGTTTCAAATCTCAGTATCGCGTGATGGATCAGGAATCGAACCTACAACGCGATCGGCAGTTGTACTTACAACCACAAGACCCGAGGCAGAGGTTGCATTAATAGAAATCATATCAAAGTCAGGCATATTTGTAAATCCGTCTAATTATCATTACTGACGAAACCTAAGTAGGTAGGCAGATATGTTTCCGTTGCTTCAATTCCATATATTTACATATTTTTGTAATAAAAGAATAACGAGGTAGACATTACGAAATATGAGCTAATGCAATTATTTGTTCGAATGCTCCGAGAGTTTCATTTGAATTCTTAATAGCTTGTTAGATGTTGCCTGCGGCTCTGTTAATCTTATTACTGATTAACAATAATACTGGCTTAGAATAATATATCTACCTTATAGTTGGCACACACAGAGAATAAACGAGCAGTGATTTTCGTTATCAGCACGCTTGCTCTTAGAAATCATCGATACGCAATTGACAGATCTCCAATGAAAAGTATGTGCTTGTTCTGTTCGTCGTTGCATTTTATTTTTGTTCTAGACCATTTCCTGGGAACCCTCTATACGAAGATATTTGGGGTCAAAGTTCAATTAAAATTCAATGAACCATCAGCACAATGTTTTGAGTGCATTACATTCATCCCTACCGAAAAACGTGATTTTTCACCCCAAAAAAAAAGTTGTTTCCCAGCAATAATTTGCACGCCAAGTTACTTAGTTTAATGTACAGAATGCTTGGTGGACGGTTTCGTAGAAGTAATTTATATTACGATATTCATAAAATAATCATCATCATTTCAGCCCAAAAGACATCCACTGCTGGACATAGGCCTCCCCCAAATGTCGCCACATTGACATTTTGGGGGGGTTTTGGCCTTTGAAATTAAGTATGCAATATGCTAAAAAGAACAACTCTATGTAGATCTTTGTTTATAAGTTCCACGACATAGGAGAACTTGTTATGACCTTACCTGACCTTAGACCTTCTTCGATATCCATCTCAGTTCACACATTTACAAAGATTCCCAGCGTGTAACGCGTTAAGTATCGCGCTATCGCTGCATAGAGTTACTTATCGCTACAGAGCGATAGATATGATCTATTGCTTCGACGTGAAGCAATGAAACCATCAGATGTGGTGTGACTTGTTTATATCATAATCATACACTGATGTCTGTAAATGGGACGGTAACCGTATTCAGGATACTGGTGGGTAATGTAAATATTGGCCGTTTTGAAAATGGTGTGAATATTTCATAAGAGAGCAGTTTGTACATCATGCAATAAAACTAACTTTTGGAATGAGGTTTTGAAAAGTGCCTCTACGGATATGAAATGAATGCCCATTTACACTAACGCTAGGCATCAACTAAATGACTGCCTATTTAAAGCGCACGGTGGAAATTTCAGCGCTTGTTTCGAAATTCTGCGTGAGCGGGGAAAATTAAAATACAGCCAGGAACACTATTGAGACAGAATGGGAGCAATTAAGGAAATATTATTATGTTACGATACCCCTCTGCCCAACCCCTGGGGATAAACGGGTGTAGTTTTATGTACTAGAATGAATAATGATATTCATTTGTTATACCCAAACTACCATTTTCATTTTCTAATTAAAACAAAATATTATTCAATCAACTAACCCTACAATGTCAATATCTTTAAAGTATTTAATTAAAGCCCACATGGTCATAATGACCGTATAATTGCCGGGGTCAATTCGACCCCATGCGTGTTTGCGGACAATTGGTGTAGTCGAAAAGGCACATCAAAAAGGCAGTAAGGGTTAATATTAACTTTCTTGATTTATTAAATGAGTGTTTTGGGGTTGCAAGCTAACATTATTGGATAGTTGCTTTTAATTATTATTTTGATGACAGACGGTTATCGTTTTAAAATCAGCAATTATTATCTAGTGTAATTATTTTGTCGTTACCATAATAATTATTCTTAGTCATCTAAATAAACATACCGTGGGATTAGGCGCACCTATCGTACACAACTCCATGTAATGGGAGGCACTATGTAAGACAGTTTAAAAAATACAAAACTGAAAAAATTACAGCAGGAGAAATCATTCTGATGCACGGAGCTATCTTTCTAACTTAACTGACTGCAAAAACTGTACACTTACACTTGTTTCTTGCACTTTTCAAAAATCCAATTGTCCTTGCTCTCTTCACCAATATTTACTAAAATTTCCACATCTCATAGCTGTAATAAAATCAGCATAGCACTCCGAAGCTCTTAGCTGTCTCTGGCCATCTCTCATCATTTATTTAAAGCTACTTATGTATGCCTTTTGTCATAAGCAGAGTTGTAAGTGGGACCGATGCACTGGATAGAAGGATTGTTTAAAACAGATTTTAAATTTTAAAATATACTTAGGTACTTAGGTAGTTTTGTTTGCGTGGGGTTCGTTGGGACCCCTACCGGAAGGTCGTGGGTTGTAATCCGGCAGTTGTTATTGTGGTGAACCCACAGGTTAGAGGGGTGACATGGATTAGTGGAGTCATTGATCAATGTAATGGGAATCCCTGTAGTACTCTAAAGGCATTAAATCACATCGCAGTATTCAGGTTAAAGTTTAGTGATATAATTGTGATAAGTCTTATTAACACAAATATTTAGATGAGCTGTTTAATAATGGTTCCCAATAAGTTTCACACACAACTAACACAATCATCACTAATTATATTAAACGTAGGTAAACGCAAACGTACAACGCACACACATTGCAAACGTACTTAGCAAAATGGAGATTCAATAAATTCAAATTAATTTCACGGAAATGAGAGTTTGTCCTTTTAAAATTATTTGGCGTGATTAAATTGCTCGGTTTGAAACTTTCGGGTGGGGTGAATTCGACCCCACGCCGCAGAGTAGGGTTAAATACTTCATCCTACTTATACAATTTGCTTAGGAAAGTATTTGTTCATACAAATGTAGTGGTATAATAAGAAACGTATTGAATAACTTACCAACTAAATTAATTCGTTAAAGATAAAAAAGTAATATTTTCTTTATTAGGAAAAAAAGCGGCAGTACATGTATGTATTTTGTTTAACTAAGTGAATTCTCATTTCTTCAACACTGTTGAGAAGTAACTGAGTCATCAAAACCGAACCTACGTTTACATCCAAATGCTATTTTCAATGCCCTACTACATTGTAACCCGAATTATGTCATAACTGTACTAAAATGTAACAATACAAAATCGCCATTATATCCTGGCACGTGGCGGAATGCGGAACTAAACTGTCAAATGTACTTAAGAGAACTAGCGCCACTTTGAAGTTTCAAGATATACTGGTCATGTATGTTCGTCTTTCTCACGGCGGCTTTTTCTAAAGGATACGAAACAATGGAATCGTTTATACATACATGCGTTTCTTGCTTTTGAATTAAACTGTTCGTGATTGACGAGAGATTTTACCTTTTGTGGAACCTTTTTCGAGTAATTGCTGGACAAGTATGTATAAATCTTCCGGCTTATGTAATAAAAGCCAAGATTTTAGTTATCTTCGCTAAGTGGTTCAACATTATGCCTGTTTATTTTCGAAGGGAAATCCATATATGTCCCTGTAGGACTCCCACATTTCTCCCGTTACGTGTAATGTAATAGAAGACAAGCCTAATGCCATCAACCGGACGCAAGTCCAGACTCTAGGCTACAACTGAGGAATACCTGGTGAGTAAACCCGACTCGAGAATGGAACCCGGAACCTCATTCTAAGCAGTAATGCTTGCGGCCTCAACACCCATGAGACAGCTACAGCTTACTACACATAATATTTATAATCGACTATCGCTATACATATTTCTTGCGATACTGATCATGGCGACAGATTGCACGGTTGGTTCCCAGTAAAGATTATAATAATTTAGCGTAAGTTTATAAACCGTTAACAAGCTAACTGCTAAACGGTGGCGAATATAATGTTTGTTATCGGCTAACAAATTGACACTATTACTATTTATGAACCGTTACGACTGCAAGGAATATTATTACTAAGGATTTTAGTATTGAAAGAGGTAGGGACTTGATTCGATTCTTGTTTGGGGTCTGGTGGTGTCGAGATTGGTGTCACAAAGTGTTAAATTATCAGGGATTGACTAATGCTATCGTAAAGCTCTATAAACCTGTTGAAAATGGTTGCTTCTCTGTATCATCTGTATCATTATAATCTGGATCTCTTCTCAAAGTTCACGTGCTCCTCTCTAGCCCGCATCATCTCTTCACATCAGCCGAGTTGAGGTCAAATGCAAGCGTAACTAGTGTACATACTACACGCACACTAGTGTAGACTGTGTGTGTGTGTAGTGTAGTGTGTGTGTGTGTAGTGTAGTGTGTGTGTGTGTAGTGTAGTGTGTAGTATCCACTAGTCTAGGCCTAAACAGCGTATTCTTTGTTAGGTAGTACGTAGTTTCCCTACATGAACTAATTAACTGTACCGAGTGCATGCTAGAGTTGATCACCAGTTTGTCTCACTATGACGGTTTTGGTCTGCTAAGTCAGTTTCACCCTGGAAAATTCCCAAGACCGTAGTAAATATATGGATTTTTTCGTTATGCTATAACGTCCTGAACAGTATAACAAATAACGCGCAATGGCTGTTAAAATCCTCCAAACAACGTTTCAACTCATACATGTAACGTTCGCCTACATTTCAGTACGCAGCCCCGCAAGCTATAACCCAAAGCTAACAGTGCACTGTGGTGGCTGTGGTGCTTTCTAAGCACTAGTATTATATTTCATGCTCTGCTATTATTTTATATTAACAAGGGAAATGTTAGGTTTAGAAGATTTTATTTTTCTCTTCTTTTTAGAAGCCGTATGACCGATAGGATTTCCCGTCGGAAAATATAAAAATTCGGTACAAAATTTCTTCCCTAATTTAACGTAAGGCAAAACGTGTAATTTTCGGAGTTGAAAACTGAATTTTATATTATAAAAACCGACGCCAGGAAATTCAACATTTAAAATGACTGCTTGGTCAACGGGAAATAAATTCACGAAAATTCCCGACAATTTTTCAGCTAAAATGAAATTCGGAAGTTTCACCTTCCGGCGCCCCCCTCCCTCTCCCGGCGGCCGTCAGTTGCAGTCTGAGATATTATCACTAGGACCTACCGCTGACTTGCACAAAGTACCTACACCATCTGATAAGAGATAACAGGGGAGTTAACTCGTTGGTTTGTAGATCGGAAGTTGATGGAAGTGTTAAGCCGGGACCACCATCATGTTTATTTTGTTAAATTCTGTTGTAGAATATTGAGTACATGTTTAGTTTTGCTTATATTTTCTTCAGACTACTATCTTTCTGTAATAATCAGCTCGTTCAACTCCTTAGCAAAAGAGTTCGATACGTGTGATCAAACAAAATCGGTTTATAGTGTAAGTAGCATATGCAAGCAAAGCTATAAGAAGCTGAAGATCGATCGATCGATTAGCTTAGATTAGATGGTCAAATCAAATCTGTAGATGGCACTTTGTAATAATCTCCCACTTTACCCTAACCAACTATAACTCGTAACTCACAGGATTCGTAATGACGACATCAGCAAATTCTTACATAAAAATGCCTTCACGTAAAACTTCTCTCCTCCATTCCAGTTTCCTAGATCCACGACCGAGAGCAAAGGATAATATCGTTGAGAGCGGTGTTCCACTAATTGGCTAGCAATTGACAAGCTGTTTAACATATTCCAACGCGATCGATGCTCAGATAAGAGCGCGCACGTTTGCACTGAGATGCTGTGTACACGTTAGGTTGAACGGGAGATGATAAGACTTGTGTCGAGGCTTGTGTGAGATGTGATGATGAAATGAAAAAATGAAGATGGAGAAATTGTAGGTTGTTTTTTGTCGCACTTAAGGCTGACGTACCATCAGACTAGCCTACATTGATTGAGGAAAATGGAAAAGGCTTTTCAACATCATCTGAGTTGACTAATCGAATATTACTAGCTAGTGACCAAAATCGAAGAGGCGTTTGTTTAGGCGCTGATTGTGAAAGGCTAAATTGATTGATTGACAAAACTATTGTATAACCAGAAATACATTCTGAAGGCTTTTGAAAATAAGGTATGTAAATAAATATAACACGTCACAAGCTGAACAGTTGCTTAAAATCAGACACGTGAGCAGCTGTTCAATTAGCATAGTGTTTAGTTTATCACCCATATCTCCACCACATAAAACAATTTCAAATACTAAACCATAGAGAGATAATCAGAATAAATGTCATAGAAAAACTGTGACTCAGTGACTCAGTGAGGCTCAATATCCATCATCAATCAGTTAGTTATTGCAAGTAGAAAATTATGTTGCTTGCTATATGTCCCATCTTAAGAATATTTTAATTTTTTTTGCTTTGTAATTAATTGCCAGTTGCCACCCATATCCTGACACCATCTGACTACCATATAGGTAACATCGTCATGGTATCCAGTTGACCACCACATGCGGTGTCCGCGGGTGATTAAAATAACCAGCGTCAAACAGGACGAGAGAAAACGCGGTCCAGTGTGGCATTTTAACGTCTTTGTAAGTAGGGTTGGCACGCAAGAGTTCTTAGGATGTGCCCTTTATTTATTTTCATGTAAAAAATCTACAGACTTTTATGCGTTAAAATAAACTGTCTTTAAGTTATTCTAAATGACACCTGAATGAATGCTGAAATATTTTATTGCACTGTTGGAATTTACAAATGAAATGTGTTGACAATAATCAAAGAACGACTAGTGTTGGTGATGATGGACGCCTGATGGATATCAAATTCGTTTAATTAATAAGCGCGTTCGTTTTTATCCAATTTGAGCTGTATTAAAAACATAAAAAACATCTATTGATAGCAAACAAATTGCCCTCTTTACATAGCTGTTTTAGCAAAAATAATATGTTAAACAGTCTCATCAATCTGTGATAATAATTACTAAATAGTACATCGAACAAAAAACCATATTTGCATTATTTAAAAGGTCTTTAGGCAAAGGTTACTAGAGAAAAAATAACATTTTGATAACATTAAATAATGATTGATGGACTCTTTGACATGCTAAATAATAAGAAAAATACGTTTTTTATGAAGGAAATACAACATCATTATGTCAGTAACTAAAATTTATTGCCAAACGCGTTGAGACTCGAAAATATAATCTGTTAATCCGGCCACTGGTAAAGGAACAACTCAACATGAAATAAGAAAAAAACCGGCCAAGTGCGAGTCGGACTCGCGCACGTAGGGTTCCGTACCATTATTTATAAAAACGAAAAAAAAAACTTTTTTGTATGGGCCCCCCTTAAATATTTATTTTTTTCAGTTTTTATTATTTGTTGTTATAGCATCTACAGAAATACATAATCTGTAGAAATTTCAACTGGCTAACTATCACGGTTCATGAGATACAGCCTGGTGACAGACGGACGGACGGACGGACGGACGGACAGCGAAGTCTCAGTAATAGGGTCCCGTTTGACCCTTTGGGTACGGAACCCTAAAAAACAAGAAAAGTCAAGTGTGTGTCAAAATCGGGCTATGCATAGTGAAGGGTTCTGTAGACATAATGATTTTACGCATGACGCAATATTTATTTTATCAAGTGAATAAATACGTTTGTATTTCATAGTATGTCTCGAAAAACTGTGAAACACAAAGTTCTTTCTGTGGTTGTAACCAAAAGTATCTCAAAAACCGGCCAAGTGCGAGTCTTACTCGCACACAGGGTTCCATAGCCCCAAACAATATTTTGAACTGTCATTCATTAGTTAGTAGTATTAGTTAGTAAACTTCCACTCAACCGCAAAACTAAATTGGTTTTTCATAGTATTTTAATGAACAACAAAGTTACTGCTGCAGTTTGATGAAAAAGTCCCATATCTAAACAACTAAACATCATATCTTATTGAAACCAATTTTCGTTGATAGTTTTTTTTACCTTCTACAATCCTAAATATTTTCAGAATTTTCCTCCTCTTACTTTAGAAATTAGAGGGGGGGGGACACACATTTTACCACTTTGGAAGTGGCTCTAGCGCAAACTATTCAGTTTAGAAAAAAATGATATTAGAAACCTCAATATCATTTTTGAATACCTATCCATAGATACCCCACACGTATGGGTGTGATGAAAAAAAAATTTTGGTTTTCAGTTCTATGTATGGGGAACCCCAAAATTTATGTTTTTTTTTCTAGTTTTGTGTGAAAATCTTAATGCGGTTCACAGAATACATCTACTTACCAAGTTTCAACAGTATAGTTCTTATAGTTTCGGAAAAAAGTGGCTGTGACATACGGACGGACAGACAGACAGACAGACAGACAGACAGACATGACGAATCTATAAGGGTTCCGTTTTTTGCCATTCGGCTACGGAACCCTAAAAACGATAGAGTTAAATAGCAAAGTCACTTGATAACATCATAGTTTCTTATTAAATTATGGTGCCCAACAGTATTCCACACGCTTTTATCCATTGTTTTATTTTTAATTTTAGGGACAAGTTTCTTTTATTCATTCAAAATCATAATATATTATTTTATATAAGCCTACATGGGCACTTTTAAAACGTCGACATAAGGTGCATGGTTCGGGTTGGTCGTTTCCTATGGCAAGAAACTCCATGGTTACTCTTTTTAAATCAATATTTGAATGTTACAGCGTTAGTACTTAAGTATGGGAGGACAGCGTGGTCCCGACAATAAGTCGTTGCTTACTACAAGGTGGAACAAGATAAATGAAAAAAAAAACCTTTCATTTCGTTATTTCACTACTCCTGTATACTGTTTAGCAGTGCACAGAATACACCTTCGCTCCAACTTTAATCAATGTGCTTCCATTAGTCCGGTAAGACTGGAAGCCGGCCCCAATGCCTAGGCTGATGATGATGGTTCCATTACTCTCCAATTCGATTAATTTTCCGGACAGACAGACTTGACGAATTTTTAAAGAGTTCCTTTTTGGCTTATGGAACCCTAAAAACGAAAAAATACCTATCGATAGTTTTTGTGAAGTCGAGTTAAGAGTGACCTTTTGTTAGTTTTTTTGCCATCAATAAATCGAGAGGCATGTTCACAGAGAAGCGTTTTTTAAAGCTGTTGACAAAGCCTATACAAAAAATGTGTTTAGTTAGTTTGACGCCTGGTTTTTGAATTAGGACTCTTTTGTTTTTGATTGTGATAGAAAAACCGTTGAGCAATATGACAAGAGTAAAGTACACACATCAAAAGTGTCTAGGGATCAACATATATTTTTGCAATAACTTTTCTCCTGATTGATATTAATTAAAATTTTCTTTAAGGATTCATCAAATAAAGTGTTTTCGTTTGTCACAGTAACGATAAACCAAGTCACCTTTGCATTAATAAAGAAATTTGCCATTTTCTAATAAAGGGATTTTTGACATTTGAACCACTAACATTAAAGTTCGAAAAAAAGACTGAAATAACAGTTTTCTTTAAAATTTTATTGGGTAACTTAAACAATTAATAATCCGTGTTTCTACCGCGAACACTAACAACACAAGAACATCGGTTTGGCATACTCAAAATGAGTTCATCCAAATCACGCTGTGGAATGGCCGCCCATGTTCGTTGCAACAACAAAAAAAGGTCTTCTTGCGACTGGATACCCTCCATATTCGGCAGAGCTCTTCTCTGTAGCATATCCCATGCATGCTCAATCGGGTTCAAGTCTGGCGACTGAGCAGGCCAGGGCAGGACATTGATGTTAGCTGCGGCGAGAGTCTGTCTTACAACTCTTGCGGTGTGCGGTCGTGCATTATCATGCATTAACTGAAATAAGGGACCGATTTGCACTTGTAGAGGAACGATGACGTCTGATACAATCGTCTCAGCATAAATTTGAGCGTTGAGGTTGCCTCTGATCCAAATCAACTCAGTTCTTCCGCCGATCCAAATACCCGCCCATACCATGATGGTTCCACCACTATAAGGATGGACTTCCTGGCAGGATTTTAATCGCTGTTGGCGTCCAGGGGTTTCTCCAGTGTCGTATACGTCTTGTATCCGGTCTCATACCAAAACGAGACTCATCAGAAAAGCACACGAAACGCCATTGTTCTTCTGCCCAATTTCTGTGTTCAAGAGCCCATTGATATCGAATCCTACGATTGTGCATTGCTATAGGTGGTACCCGTAGCGGTCTTCGGGAATGAAGGTTCACTTCATGCAAGCGGTTTCTGACTGTTTGGTCGCTAATTAAGTTCCCTGAAGAGTGATGAAGCCTCACGGCTAACATCATGGCGGTTATTGTTGGAGCTCTTCGAGTTAAGATTTGAATGTATCGGTCTTGTCTCCGTGTGGTGCAGCGATACCGTCCTCCATGGCGCTCAGCCACGGTACCAGTGCTTCGGTAACGTGTCCAAAGTCGACTGATAACACTCTGACTTGTATTCAGAGCTAAAGCCACAGTACGTTGCCGGGAACCAGCTTCTATCATTCCCACGGCTCTGTGCATTTCTTCCCTGCTTAAATGACGTCGCCGCTCCATAATAAAGTTGGTTTTAATCAGTAGTAGGGAAACAGTAGCACTAATAATGTCTTCAATGCGTTGTATGTTTTTATAGGGAAAATATTGACAGCTGATTTTCATCTTTTACTCGAATTTGATTCACAGTTCCTGATTCAAATTATGAAATGCACCAAAAAGGATCCATATAAATTTATAAAATCATAAATTTATTACAAAGCCACATCTCAATCTCAAGAAATCCGCATAAAAATGCTTGATCCCTAGACACTTTTGATGTGTGTATTTAAAGCCGGCTGTTATACAAGTTGTTGTTTTGCATCCTCGTCAAAATTCAGGAGGTTCTCAGAAAAGACATAAATAATCAATTCGAATTACGGTACGTAGTTAATCATTAAAAAACGCCGATTTTTTTGGTTGGTTAAGTTTGTCAGTATTTCAGAATAACCCCCTTACCGTGGTTTATAGAATAAGAAATTATTGATTATACGTTTGAGATTGTTTGTATGTGTGATAACGTGGTTATAGGGCGAAATCGGACAGGCCGCGTTTAAAACGGCATAAGAATAAAAAAAAAAAAAAAGAAAAAAAAAAAAAATTACCTACCCATTTTATTAATGATTCGGGACAAGAATCATTAGTATAGTTACCTCCTTGAATTTGACGAGGATGCAAAACTACACCTTGTATAGTGTGCGTGAAAATAGTACTGAATAGCTTCAGACTCGTTTGTTCTCTGGTCTTATAATTAGATTTTATGCCTTATCACTTATTTATTAATATAATACAAGTGTGTATAATAAACTTCGTATTTCAGACTAGAATATTTTCTGGCTTCATGCTCTTCTGTATTTTATTTAGTTTTTTATTGGTACTCAGGTTAACTTGACTAAGTTAACTAATAGCGTTAATAAATAAAGTTATCTACTGCAAGCCTTGAGCTCATTAGAAACATTGCAGCATCGTATTATTTTGCACATTAATATGCATGTGTTAATTCTAGAACCAATAGGCATTACCTTCATGCCTTATCTTGGATAATATATACGAATACAGTAACAAAACATCACGCCTGAAATCTCCGAAGGCTTTGGCAGAGGTATCCTTAATAGTACACCAACATTTCGCCAGTTATTTTTCAAGTCCTGAGCCTATTGCCATCAACCGGGCACAAATCCAGACTCCGTGGCTGCTACTGAAAAAATCGTGATGGAAAAACTCAATAGCAATTGGCCCGACCCGGGAATCGAACCCAGGCCCTCAGCTCAGCAGTCGCGCTTGTGACCACTGGACCAACGATGCAGTCAACTTAGATTTTCGGTCGAAGTAGAGTTTAATTATTTTTTCAATTAATTATGTACCTCAAGTAAACTATGCCTAAATCAAACCGTCACTTCACACTAGACGGACCAAACACTTCGATGTCAAAGAATTCGCTTCATCATAATTATGTAATATAGCGTTGAATACATAACGTGTATGTACTTACTATGTAAATACATGGACAATATCACGCTCAATCGATACTCAAGTCAACATTAAAGCAAACAGTTTTATTGTAATTTTGGTTTGTAAGTTCATATTTCGTTCTAAAGATATTTTATTAAAGAAACTGAAAATGTCTACTAAGTGGAGAATGATTGGTGTGCTCTCTAAAATAAAAATAAAATATAAAGAGTCCATTTTTCCCCTTCGCCCCCGCTCCGGTCACCGGTGGCCTCAAACAATACATTTTCAATTGTGTCTATTGTCTGGCAGACAACGTGTTAATAGGTCGTGACAGAAAACATCTTTCATTCAAATATGGTCAATGACACGAGCACCTATAAGTAAATGTTATTATGTAATTCATCACAAAACTACGCCAATTTCATCACCCTTTCAATCCCGATCCGAAGTACTTTAAAGAAAACGCCTAAACCATTGCTTCACCCCGAATCAATTGGGATGAGAGCAGGAATGATAGTTGCTTCCTTTTCTATAACATATAATAAAACATTAGACGTATAAGTCCCCTCTGATCTATTAATTAAAACTTCATACTGCGAACTGGCAACCCTTTATGTTGCATTTCACGACAAAAACTGCGCAGTTAGGTCATCGCACCGCACAGAAGCGCGCAAAATTCAGCTGTTTGTTAATTCAGATAAATTGTCCCCTGAAAAAACTTGCACAATCCGACACCATGATTGTACAGTACTTGTTTCTCTTTTTTTTCGGTGACAGTACAATTATGGCCAAATTTCGGGAAATGGTCGGTGTGTATAAAAATAACATGTTTTTCGCTTCCAATTAAGGTTTGGTTGATGAATAAAAATCACGCTGCTAGTTATTTTGTTAGTTTATTTGTTTTTAAATAAATAAATAAATTGTGTTTTATTTCAGGCAAAATACCCATGTACAACAATTAAAGACAACGAAAATAGTAAAATCATTAAAACATTAAAAATAATAAAAATACTGAAAAAATTAAAAATACTAAAAACAAAAACCTTGAAATAATTGAAATCATCAAAATCATTAAAATCACCAAAATCCATAAAGTCATCAAAATCATTAAAATCATCAAAATCCTTAATTAAAATTATTAAAATCAACATTATTATTAAAATGCTTTAATATTTGCTTTTTGGTGAGCTTGTTAATAATAGCAATTTTAATCGAAAGATTCGTCTGCCTAAATAACGCAATGGATATTATAGAATTGTCAAATTCAATGTCATTTGGGATTGCGGGTGTGTTACATAAATACCCCTCTTTTCGAAGGTTTATAAGATATTTACATTATTAAAAACATAAAAAATGTTTTTCTAAATAACGCCCAACCTATACTTAATGACATTACAATTTTATGAAACCACTTAACCCCACTTCCAAAGGAAATCCTCAAAGAAAACCATACAAGTGTTTTTTCCATTATCTCGTTCAAAGAGTTCATTCACCACAATAGTGACTCGAACGAGAATCGAAGGCACTGTATTTATAACTTGAAAAACTGATCATTCAGTAAATTTAATAGTTTCCTTTGATGTTTTAATGTTTGCGATACTAAAACATTTTCATGTGCTCTTGCACGTTTAGTTTGTGATGGTAAAGTTAAAACGAGACTGTCTTTAATAGAGATTAAACTGTTTTAGCATACTCGACGCTTATTCATTTTAACTGAAATGATCTTCTTCTACTTTGCTTGCTTTCAGCAGTCTTGTTGAAATTACTGACTGTCTTGCAATATCGAAAAAGAAGTTAAGACTTCTGCATTCATCCTTAAACGTTTATTTTCTCGACACATGTCTTAATGCTAATTTTAACATAATGCACAAACAGAGAGCTTACTATGTTACCGACAAATGAAATAAATCGATTACGAAAACTATACAGGGAAACCTTTAAAAGAACACTAGCTGTCCGGCGCAACTTCGTTTGCGTAATTTTTTCCCCGTTTTCGCAACATTTTTCATTGCTGCTCTACTCTTATTGGTCGTAGCGTGATGATATATAGCCTATAGGTTTCCTCGATACATGGGCTATCTAACACTGAAAGAATTTTTCAAATCGGACAAGTATTTTCGGAGCCTATTCAATGCAAACAAACAAACAATCAAATCTTTCCTCTTTTTATAATATTAGTTTAGATAAGTTTAGATTTTGTTTTTTGAGCCTAGACGCCAGCACATCAACCTACAACAATCAGTCAATTTTTTAAAAAGATTTTCGACGTTATTGTTAAAGAATTAGGTTCAAGGTTGACTGAGAAAATTTGACAGCTTTGGGTAGCTTGATGTGCGGGCTGGCGTTTGTACAAACATCAATGAAAA
Source organism: Cerastis rubricosa (assembly GCA_949152445.1). Lineage (NCBI taxonomy): Eukaryota > Metazoa > Arthropoda > Insecta > Lepidoptera > Noctuidae > Cerastis > Cerastis rubricosa. The sequence goes on from OX424547.1 coordinate 711,498, forward strand.
CGAGGTCCAATTAAATCTCCAGCTCCGATCATGTAACAAGCGTATAACAATTAGCCTACAGTCGATAATCACCTTATCTAACACGTATTTGTATCGATGTCAGTACATCGTGTATCGTGCATCGTCCATCGACTTCCGGTGTAAGCCACGGATACAGCTTATTATGCTTCATTAATTATGTTAATTTGAGGATTACCATCAGTATTGTTTACTGTGGACTCTCTTCACGATAAATTCACATTTGCTACTGAATTATGAGCACCATATATACGAGTACTACGAGTATGTGAAATTTATAACAGTTTATGTGTATTCATAACTACTGCTCTCAAAGCAACTACAATATACTAGCATGTCTTAACACCGAAAATTCTAAAATTGTCATGTGACATCTACCAACCAGGCACACCATGGTTGACCACAGCTATGCATGCAGAACCGATACCGGGTCAGTAATAAGAGTCAGTAATAAGAACCGGATATTCATTCCCTAATTACAGCCCACTGCCTCTGTCAGTCACAGTTCGTTTCCCAGGTCGGGCAAAGTCCTGCCAGGGCTGCGGGTTGTTCGAAAGAGATACCGTGCCCCTGGAAAGCAAAGGGCTAAGAAGGAACATGGATGGGTTTTAGTCAGTCAAGTCTGACACTCCCTTCCGCTCCGCCCAGAGCGGAAGAAGTCATTTGATGATTTCCCATCCTAAAAAAAAAAGGTCGGGCAAAGTTTTATTGGGAATTTCTCAGTAGCAGCCACGGAGCCTGGAATTGTGTCCGGTTGATAGAAATAAACGTCCACTGCTGGACATAGGCCTCCCCCAAGTGTCGCCACATTAACATAACATGGGGGGTTTTGTCATAATCGCCACGCTTGGCAGGCAATCGCAAAAGGGTTGTTACAAAAGCTCAGAGAACGCTGCTGCCCATTCTCGGGCAAGTCCCTTAGTTGCCGCTTACGACACCCACGGGAAGATATGGGATGGTGCTATTCTTTACGTCCGACACCATACAGAACACCCCCCCCAGGTGGGTGTACTATTAGGTACACCTCTGCCTAACCCTTTGGGGCTACAAGCGTTATGTTATGGTACCTATCAGTGTGGCGGTGAGAGGAGTGTAGGCCTGTGCTCCAGAAACGAGAAGGTACTCTGAATATGTATGGTGTGTGCATATATGTATAAGGACTATCATAAAGATTTTCTGCTGTTGATGTTTTGCTGGCTCTTTAAATGCACCAAGCATATTAGTAAGTAAAATGTTATGAAAGACGTGTTCCAGAAGGTAAATGCAAACTAGATCAGGGAATTCGAGAAAGGGGTAGAGTATCTATAAAGACGTTAACAAAAGTAAAAGATTTACCTCCAACAATGTAAACTTATTCTAACGTTAGATACTTTTCACGAAACCCAACATCCCAAGAGGCATCCAAAATTAGGACGAATCCCCACAAATCTGGATGCCTGGCAATCCTTCTCCGGGAATGCCTACCGCTGAGCGAAATCAGGCGCACAATTATGAACCGCAAGGGATCCAATTATGTAATCATACTAATTATGCACGCACGCACCGGGCTATTAATTGTTCAAAATTAACCCATTGTAGATACTTTGTAGTTGGCACGCGAGCTACGGACACTGTATGAAGATAGCCAGTATACCAACCATTTGAGAAGATCTAACGTGGTGTAGTTCAGGGTGGTTTTGTCATTTTCTTGTGGCTAAGATGAGAATGCTAAGGAGGATATGTGGTGTTCATCATTTCAGCCCAAAAGACGTCCATTGCTGGACATAGGCCTCCCCCAAGTATCCCCACATTGACATTTTGGGGGGTTTTGCCTTAATCGCCATGCTTGGCAGGCGAGTTGGCGATCGCAGTACGGTTGTAACAAAAGCACAGAGAACGCTGCTGCCCATTCTCTGGCAAGTCCCTTAGTCGCCTCTTACGACACCCACGGGAAGATATGGGATGGTGCTATTCTTTACATCCGACACCATACAGAGCATGTGGTGTTACGCTACGAGTAATGTAATTATAATAAATAAAATAAGAAATGAGTACGTAAGAGGAAGTCTTAATGTGGCAACGGTGACTGAAAAGTTGTGTGGTAATCGGTTGTCGTGGTATCATGTGATGCGGAGGAATGAGGAAAATTTCGTGAAGAAATTTTTGAGTGTATAACAGTAGAGGATAACAATTGTGGCAAGAAAGGAGGTGTTGAGTTGAAATGATGAAGATGACGAGTAACAGAGAATGCTGCGCAGACGCCAAATAACTTGGGATAAGGGAAACAGAATGATGATGTATTGTTGAGAGTTCTCAACTTAAACTTTTTGTTATGTTGCACTAGGTACACTCATAAAAGTAACCACTTGTCTTGTTTGACTTACCCTCGAGTAACCTGTTAGATTTGTAGATGCTTTGCGTGTGTGAGTCGATTCCGAACATTTGTTCGCAGTTGATATACTGTACTTTAATACTAAGTACTATTTCTGCTATGCTACGGATTTCTCTCATAACTATTACTTAGGAATCATGCGTTTGTTTTTTTAATGGGAAGCGACCTAGCGTGTGTCAGGTTTGTCAGTGCAACCGTCGAGAAGGTGCAATTAACGATAATTAAGTGGCCAGTTTAATAACCATGTAGATGAATCACTTACTTGACCATAATGCAGTTAAAAGCTAGTCTCTAATTTTGTCTACAGTGTGGTCTTCGGAAAAAAAATACGACACAGTTTAAGTAACATCCTGACACAAGCTTTTACTGTAAATTCTCAGACTTGTGTGGAATTCGTTCAAGCAATGATCGGCCAATAGTTTAAAAGGTGTTTGTTCATCAGGGTGCTTCTTAAATCTATCATCATCTGTTCTCTTCCTACTTTTATTTAAAAATAATAATAAACTGTATATTTCGTCCAAGCGAGGATCATTCTTGGCAGATACAGCGCTGACCTACATGAATTAGTAGGCAGGAGTGTGCTCATGTACTACTCCAGTTGCCCTGCAGTTCAACTGTGTAAATATTGAATTTTAATACTAATCCACGTAATGATGGCCAGTGTACTAATATTATATAGCTTTTGAATGTCCTTCTGCTTCGTGTATCTTATTCATAATTACCTACTTAAAACGATTGTGGTTCGTTCTGTCTCCACATCTGAAAACCTAGTCAGTAAGAATAGCTCAAGCTAGAACCGTTTTAATTCTTCCAAGGGTTTACACAAAGTGACATTTTGTGATCGCTAATCATGGAGGAATGGTCAAAAAATTATCTGACTGAAAATGACGATCATAAGGTCTTGACGCAGAACGCAACTTCAGCAAAAGGTCATCGTGAAAAATTTGGTCACTTTCGCATAATGTCACTTTCGCAAAACGCCATTTTCGCACAACGTCACGTTCGCAAAACGTCATTTTCGCAGAATGTCATTCAATCGGTTAGAGTAGTACGTACCGTAAGTCGAAATTCCCATCCCGTTCATATGTCAATCCCGATTTTAGAACACAAAATGTATTGAAAACAGTTTCCGCTTGTCTAAGCCCTCAAGTCTTTCTCGTGGACCAAAATTAACAATTTATTAAAATGCAGAAAATTATGTACGTAAAAAGGTCACCCATCTATTAACTGATCACGTCAAGCTCAGAAACCACACGCCTCAAGCCCCTTATTGTTTACAACTATAAATCCTATAACCATCCTTGTAGCAAATTAAAAGCGCAGTCATTTAACGTAATAGAAATAAATAGCGTTAGAGCTTTATCGGATCTGCGGCAGAACCTAACTCGATCGCGTAACGACGTAATGAAATATGCAGCGTACTGGCGTATCGTCGTACCGTGGCGTTTCGGCGTACCTAGCGGCTCGGCGTATCGATACGCCACACGGGCGCCTGTTAAGAATTATGAGATTAAAACCATTGGCTTATATGGATAGAGTGGAATATGTTCGTGCTTGTGTTTCGATGTGGTTTCATAATTTATGGAGTTGGTATATTTAAAAGCGCTGTATAATATGGGAGTATGTTCACTGTAGGTATAAAGTTTTACGGTGCAATTTTGAGTTGGTACAGTCTTGCAGAAAAAATGCTGGAGCTGCCTAAATTTGATTTAAGATGAGAAGACATCCAGTTCTGTGCAAAAAAAATATATAGTATAGATACTTAGGTTTTTCTGAACTTATCAGCAAACCTGTGAAAGACAACCAATTTCAATGAAAATTATTAAAGGTACAAAGTAAGGACTATCTCGCCATTATCGCACTCATAAAATTAATTAATTTTACCAGTCGAGCTATTTTAAACACATTCCTGTAAAATAATTAATAAACCATTTTCATATAATTGCACAAAAATATAATAAATCAAATATTCTATTTGTAATGGAGAACCAATTTAACAAAGAGGTAAATTGAATTTAACCCTATATTCGGTGCCATAGCGTCTAAATTCATTTAACAATAAATTTTCAAAATTGTATTATCTTATTTGCTCAGGACTAGCAACGTTTTGAATAACGCTATCCCCCGGGCTTGACAAGCAATTTTCTTCTTTTAGTTTCGAAAATAGAGTTCATTTTGGCGTGGAAATCTTACGTTTAATTTCGATCAGTAAGAACCTGACTGTTAAAGGCATTTGGGGACGTTGCATTTTTCTTGATAGTTTATTGACTCTTATTCCTTGAGGCATAAGGTGTTAAATGAGGAGGGTTATATTTTAAAGGTTTTTAAAATGTCGTTTGGGAGATCGACGCACGACGTTTGGGCCTTCATTTCGTATTACCTTTGAACTTCAAACCGGGTCCGCGTTTCATTGAGAGAATTGTATTCGACTGTACCTATTCAAAGTTTTTTTTACGTTTCCCCGTCGATATTATCCGTATTGGCAAAACGTGAAATGTTTACAGTATTTCGAGATGATCTGTAATTCCGAATAATATTTTGAGGAAATATATTTTTCAGAAGCATTAAGTGATATTAAATGGATCATTTTTACGACGAAACATTTGCAAATTTAAAGTTTGATGGATATTTGTCATATAAATATTTTAGTTACAGTTCTTTTCAAACATTTGAAATACGTAATCTAAAAGACAGGTTAAGTATCATGATAATGACAATAAGCCAGTTATGTGCAAAAATTTAGAGTTAGTCAATCGTCTCTCCAGGTTAGGGCTGTCAGAAGTTCAAGACGGCAATAAAGTGTTACTAGGTACTTAATCTTATTAACACTTTGCATGACCTGGGAATGGAACCCAATACCTCACGCAAACGTTGCTGCTCAGCAGCAGCACTTATAGACATGCAATTTCTCACATGAACAAACCTCTCCATGACAATTCATCACCCCTAAACCAAAAAGCGGAACAGCTCCAAATCTCCCACACAATACAGGATGTCCCCCACTTGAGTTGATACAGGATGTTGATATTATGCTGTAGACTTGTTGACAGACAGGCAGACACGCGCAATTGGTGTAGTTTATTGCTCTCACGGTCTAGATTGATGTGGGGGCTATGATATCAATCAATCAATTGAATAGCTGGTTAATGGCTTTATTTGGTTAAGGAGCAATGTGTTATTTGTTTTAAGGATTCATAATTGATAAGGATTCATAGAAAACCAATTTGTTTGATTGGTGTGAAATTGAATTATCTCAGCCAATCGCAGATCACTGCCAAGCAAGCTGCTCAAAAACAAAATTAATGATCAATACCAATCTTACTACAAGAAAGCAAAAAACATCAAAGGTTTCAAAATCAATTTAATGTAGAGCAGACTTTATTTTACTGTTGAGAAAATATAACTAGGTAATAACTAATTTCATCCCATGTCATATCGTTCGTGTAGCTACATTCTCAGTAAATAGAATCATATAATATAATGTCCCATTGTCCCATATCTAATACAAAAACTCACATACAATTTGTAAGACCTCCATCACAATTTACCAACAACAATGCCTATACGTACTTGCCTAACGAAACAAAAGAAATCAATAGTTATTGAAACAAAAGCGGCCCACAAAAACTGTTGATTGACGCACAAACGCCCACTGGTGGGACTATTACTAACACCCACTAGGTACAATCAAACAAAAGGATTAGTGTATTGTCAGATAATTACAAATTTCTAAACAATATTGCGAGTCTTTTCTCGTTCAGTGTTGCCTATTTACAGTGCTCTATTGAATATTTTGGAAGTGTTGCCAAGTCAACGGTCATTTAAAGTTTTCGAGAACTGGAAATCTAACTCCATTTTTAGGGTTCCGTACCCAAAGGGTCAAACGGGACCTTATTACTGAGACTTCACTGTTCGTCTGTCACCAGGCTGTATCTTATGAACCGTGATAGTTAGCCAGTTGAAATTTCTACAGATTATGTATTTTTGTTGACGCTATAACAACAAATACTAAAAACAGAATAAAATAAATATTTCAGGGGGCTCCCATACAAAAAAAAATATTTTCCATTTTTATAAATAATGGTACGGACTACGGAACCCTTCGTACGCGAGTTCGACTCGCACTTAGCCGGTTTTTATTCAAATTCAAATTCAAATTCAAAATATTTATTTCAGATAAACAAATCCATATATATTATTGTAAGAGCTTAGTTTTTTCCTGTACTATAAAAAAATATCGCTTAGTGTAGAATTAATCAAAATAATTTTGATCCACTGGACCATTCTGTATATGTCATATAAAAGTAGGTATATCTCAAGAAAGAATATAGTCACACAATTAATATGAATATTGGCAGTGTAGCGGAAAAAAAAACTTTTTGCCTGTAGACCAAACTCAAAGTTCGACTGTACTCTTAATTGTTCGTCCGTGTGAATCGGGTAGTGGAGCCAATCAAACGTTTTGACGAAGCGATTTCTAGTACCGACTTCTGGTTTCGGAGTTTTGGTCATCGAAATACAGAAAAAGTTTTCTACGGAACGGTTTTTTTTTGTGATTGAGAGGTATCCATTAGTTTATTTCTTAACTTTTCTGGCAGCTTTGATAGTCAACTATATTGGATGATGATGGGGATCTAGAGATAGATATAAATCCTATTATAATATCTATTTAGCTTACAATCGTTTTCAACCCTATGTTATTCTTAGCCCTTTGTTTTTGTATCATAAGTAAAGACCAATCAAGCGCTTTCTTACAGAATGCACGTTGTCAAACAAATATTTTCATTAATCGTCCAGGTATTTTCTATGGACATTGTTCTGAAATTTCTGGAGCAAATCATAGATCTATAGGTACCTATTGTAATTGAAAGAAGAACAAAACTAGTATAAACTACTAGTCCCTTATTCTAGTGAAACTCCGCTAGGCCAGCTAAAGATCAAAATGTAACCACTGACGTACAGCCCATTGGCCTTTTCACAGAATATTTTTTTTCTGTACCTTAGTGCCATGGTCTATGGCCCAACTGAATTACACCCAACAACAAACCATAAACCATGGTCCGAAGTATACCAAGGCCGCAGAATATAGGCTATGCACACACCGGCCATTATCTAGCAATAGGCAATGGTTGTAGACTGTTATTATGTTATAAATGGCTTAATGGTTAGTCTGTGCGGCAGTGGCGCTATCTATCGGTAGTAGGTGTGCTGGGTAATTGATTGAGTTATTATGTTGTGTGTACCTGGCTTTAGGTTGGTTTTGTAAAGATGCAGTTACCCTGTAATAGCATTCTGAAGTTGATCAAAGGTTCCTAGGGATACACAAACAAGCGCCTTCTTGCCATGGACATAGGCAAAACTTGAACAGAACTTTTTGACGGCACGGTTGGCGCAGTGGTTGAGTGAGTGACTGTTGCGTTGCGTGTCGCGGGTTCGATCCCCGCACGGAAGAAATATTTGTACGGTCTACAGATAGTTGTTCCGGGTCTGGCTGTTTGTGTATGTGAGTTTAAATGTTTGTAAACGCACCCACGATACAGGAGAAATTCCTAGTGTGTGGCAACGTTTTTTTTTAAAAACTGTGTCTGTCAGTTCGGGGATTTGTCCCTATACAGAGTAGAAATGAAAACCTACCAATTTACAGCCTTGATTTCTTCTGAAAATTTAACACCAATGGAGTCCAGTGGGCCCAGGAAGGAATGAAGGCCCAGAGGAAGTTTGAAAGTGGCGCCTGTTACAGTAAATATGAAAGGGAGTCGTCTGTCATGGTATGGACATGTGATGAGGAGGGATGGAACACATGTGACTGAAAGAGTGATGGATATGAATGTGGATGGATGGTTAGGGAGAGGAAGACCAAAGAAAAGGTGGATAGATTGTATGAAAAATGATATGAAGGAAAAAGAAGGAAATGACAGCATGACGAATGACAGAGGAGAATGGAGGAAAGGGACATGTTGCGCTGACCCCAAACGAAATGGGACAAAGGCAGGAAGATGATGGGTTCAGTCAGAGGGCCCCGGCAAGACAAGTCTTAATCACTTTTAGAACGATTCCTTTTTCTACAAATACTTTCAACAGCATTGACATAATCTTTTCGGTTCTGGTTTAGACCTTTTAACCTCATCGTTGTCAGTGATGGAATGTCAATTCCTGTAGACCCTCTGGTTTCTTTGAAATGTTTATTTTCTCCTTCTTGTTTACCGAGTATCTTAAGTTTGTTAAAAATGTAAACAAACACAATGCCAAGAATCGTTTACTTGTCGTTATAATTGTTAGCATCTGAGCGAGTCGTAACATTCATGAGAAATGCATTGTTTGGCAACATGGCAAATTACTGCCACGGTCAATGTTGTTAACTTAACAGTTACAGGACGTTAAACTCTGTTGTTAAAAGGAGTTAAGTGTCTTTTAAAGTGTCTATAACATGGGACTTAAATGTAAGTGATGAAATGTGGGTGTAACTATACACCTCCATCCAACCGCACAGGATAATTATGTAGCTGTGATGTTAAGCTATGTGTCTTAACAAAAATCACCAACACACACCTTGTCAAACTGACTAAAGGGCTCGGGTCACGGGACTCACTGACCATCTATTTATAGTTGGCAGTGTCAGACAATGACAAGCATAATGCATTACAAGTGTGGGAAATCGGTTGACATGTAATGTTGAAGAATGATAAATATGTCTTCGAAAACTTTCCTCACAACTAAAGAGCAGGGAAAGACCAAATAAACGATGGATGACCTAAAGACGATATGGCTACAAAAGCGGTGACGGTTAACGAAGGGGAGCTCGTGGCTAAATGATAACAGCAGCACGGGTCGATCTATAAGGTTAAGCCGTGCTTGCCGAGGTTGATCCGTGGATGGGTGACCATAATTACTTAACGAGTTTCCTCCGTGCCTCGGAGAGCACGTTAAGCCGTTGGTCCCGGCTGCCATTTTTAGATCCTTGACAGTCGTTACGAGTAGTCAGAAGCCAAAAGTCTGACATCCAGTCTTACTAAGGGGTATCTTATTACCCAGTTACTGGGTTGTGGAGGTCAGATAGGCAGTCGCTTCATGTAAAATACTGGTACTCAGCTGCATCCAGTTAGACTGGAAGCCGACCCCAACGTAGTTTGGGAAAAGGCTACGCAGATGGTGATGGTTGACTATGACATGCTTCGCCAAACTTAGTTAAATTGTGATATGAGTAAAAAAAATATCTATGAAGAAGAATGTATTCGTTTCACGCATTAGTATATGACTAATCTTATGTTAACAAGTACAAAAATTCGTTATGATTAGTATATACGCCTAGCAGCCTATTCAATGATGGTCTCAAAATAGTTTTCACGAGAAGTCAAACCAACTTTTTATAATCATTAGTCATTGAATCATTGAGTCACTATATCCTATGGTTTAATAAGTGGGTAGGCAGATTGGTAGAGTACATGAATCATAGATCCACATATCTGATAACTATGATAGTATCTAAAAACTCATTATGCTAAATAGTTACCGAGAAATAAAGCGATGTTCCGGTATTTAATTTAAATAATTTGAATATTTCCTCTGATACAGTAACGAAGATACTTGGAATGTTTCAAACTGTCTTTTAATTCTAGGAAGTATTCTCACTGTTGTGATAATTTTGTATCCTCTACGGTTTTTCTGGAAAATAAGAAGAATACCGAGGGTTTATTGACAGTTGTTCTTAATCATCAGAATGTGTGAGTAAACAGTAGGTACTGGAAATATACAAAAGTGGTTGATGACAAAAGGCTGGGCTCCTATTACATAGAATGGTAATCGGTTGTCGTGGTATGGCCATGTGATGCGGAGAAATAAGAAAAATATTGTATGGAAAGGTTTCAGTATGAATGTGGATGTGTCGGTGTATGGAATGTGTGAAGGATGACATACCAAGAAAGAAGTGAAAACCCCAAAACTTGATCTTTATGCATGTATTGTAATACATTTAGAAATCGTCATCTATCTAGCCTTTTCTCTTAATACGTACGTAAAAAAACAATAAATACATAAAGGAACACAAGGCAATAAGCGCGTGTTTGTTAATGAAGCAATAAATTTACTGCGGACTAATTGTGGGACATTTGTCTCAATTATTAATTATTTGGCATAACTTAAGATAAGGAAACATTAAGATTTCGTGGACCGAGCAACAGTTAAATGAATGGAATTACACTACGGAGTATTTTTATCTAGATAATTTCGAAGAATAAAAGGTAAACTTTTAAAGTAAACTTTTTTTTCTTTTAAATAATGCCTATTTTCACGTATGTTATGTCTAAATAAAAGCGCTCTGTTGGGTTTTTAAAGCTCTTTTCAGTGCCTAGAGTTGATTCTTAAAGTGCTATTTGTTATATTTAGTCATTTATTTAGGTGTTGCTCAGTGTTTGTTAGTTAAAACGGGTATCCAACTGTTTTAATCAATAAGAAGTACATTTATTACAAGTCTTCCTTGTAATAAATGTACTTCTGTAGACCGATTTGACTGTACATAAACACCCACCCGCAATAACTTCAGTTTATCCGTGATCATGGCGTTTGCAACAGCGCCGGAATATCGGAAACTCGAAACAAATAATAAACATGGTAAATATCCCGTTACAAGTGTTGTTAATAGTATAGTTATTAACATTATTAGTACAAAAGTTATTTAAAGTTGACTTCCCAAACATAGGTTACAGGTTCGATTCCCAAATAAATCAACTATTTATCTAACCTGACTATGCATTATCTATGTTTTAAAACAGTTTTTACTTTTGTGGAGTGTGAATATGTAACATTAAAATGAAGGCTATCACCAAAAGATTCCATTCATAAGATAGGAAACCCATACAAACCCAAACCAGACCATAACGATCCATAAACTGATGGTCCCAAGCTTCACACTAAATTATATTTTGTAATACATTAAAAGTGCCAGATGCCATAAACTTGCCATCGGCCCGCCATTACATCATACATCAGAGATAGCGAACCTTTGGCACACAAGAGAATTCCTGACACGCCATGGCTTTTAGATCATACGACATATTTCTTTACCTTTTTAATAATATAGATTTATAGCATACTGTACTGCTCCCAAAACGATGAAAAAAAGCATGGACAGGAAACCAGTATTTCCTAGAGCCAAAATTTTTAATCTTTCTCACAGAGAGCAGAACTGTGTCAAAACAATGGGTTAATTACAAGCTGATTACGCAAGATATAGATTTATTTACACAGTATCATCTAAACTAATATTATAAAGAGGAAAGATTTGATTGTTTGTTTGTTTGCATTGAATAGGCTCCGAAACTACTGGTCCGATTTGAAAAATTCTTTCAGTGTTAGATAGCCCATTTATCGAGGAAGACTATAGGCTATATATCATCACGCTACGACCAAAAGGGGTGGAGTAGCAATGAAAAATGTTGCGAAAACGGGGAAAATGTGACGCAAACGAAGTTGCGCCGGACATTTTGAAAGAATTTTTCAAATCGGATCAGTAGTTCCTGAGATTAGCGCGTTCAAGCAAGCAAACAAACAAACTCTTCAAATTTATTAATATTATTATATATATTATAAGTATAGATCTCATCATTTTTATGTTATCTTTTATTTAGTTTCGAACTTACCTCTATTATTGGTATCGTCAAAAGTGACAAAGATGAAATTAAAAAAAAAGTCTAATGGCTCGTATAAAAGGTTTAACATACCTTGGTGTGCGGTCACACTAACCAATGTATTTGGTTCGAATTTTACGAGGTTTTAAAATTTTTCGGCACTTTTCAAGTTAAGTTTGGTATGTTTTTATCTATCAGTGATTTTATGAGTTCATTTTGAAATGGAACTGTATTTAAATGGGTGGGTTGTGTAATAAAATATCTGTTTTTGTCATATTTGGAATTTTATTCTATGTTAATGTATTTTGATGATTATGGTTCTTTTCATAACTGTGAAGAATACTAGCTATAAATGTTATAAAAAATGCAATAAAGTTATAAGTTTTTTGCTCATTCTCTACTTGACTGCATTCAGTCCGTAAAGAGCATGTTGGGAGAATTGGGACACCTTTTTATTAAATGCGTTTTAAAGCATTGGAACGCATTTAATAAAAAGGTCTGTATCAACAACAATTCTGACACATCTCTTGTCTCTCTCCCTCTAGTTAGCAGCCTAACCTATCTTAAATACACCACCACCACCAACCTTCCCCCCCTCCCCCACATCCCAACCTACCATAATGATTTACTCAACATAAACACACCCAAGAGCCTCAGTCCACAAATTAGCTAAATTAGCTTATAGTCGGCATACAGCTAAGATTTATACTCGTTGCAGCCCGAAAGCCAGTGAGCCAATGAGCCAAAGAGCCAACATTCCTGGCTAATTGGCTCTGCACTTACAAACTACGGCCTTATGACTGAGATTTGTGAGAATTTGCATTACATTGCCGGTTTTGTATTTTGGTTTATTGTGTGTTGTTGAAATAAGAAGTAATGTATGATGTTATTAGCGTTTCTAGGTTTTTGATTGAACAAGGTTGTGAGTTTCTCAAAAGTTAAATAGTGCAAGGCTGGTGAAAGTATTTGTAGGTAAAGCATTGTGTGATTTCCATGTTGTAGAATGATGTATGGAAATATGACGAACAGGGGGTAAAGTCCCTGTTACCCCATTGAACGACAGACGGCAGATATAATGCGTAGTTCGTATAGAGCGATAAACCTAGATGCCACCAAAGATGTGTAAATATTTTTTTTATGATACTTATGTAGAAAAGTTAAACCTCTTAGGACATCTCTGTAGCATGCAAAAAGGCGCTCAATAATTCATCAGTTTAAATCCAGAATTCTATGGGAATTCCAATCGAACCACTGTATATTATACAATCAATCCATCGCTCCTTCATTCACACCTTTAATGCTACTACCCACTTAATCTTCACAGAATCATCACTATAATTCATCACACTACACACATAAACCGTATCGTAAAGTGATCGTAAACGTGTAGTCATCGTATCGTTACAACGATACGGTGACGAATCATATCAATCGTCATATCGTCAGCTTATAGCAGTCATTATTTACGGTGCAGACATACAGTTTATGGGGTATAAAAGCCATTAAATGTAGGTGTTAATGTTATGATTTTTGTGGCGATGGCAAGGTGGTGAATAGTTTAATTTGGATCATAAAATTGTAATGGTTGTGAATCAATGATCTGTATTGTTTTGCAAGTAGCGTAAAACGTGAACAAAGCATATTATGTAGCATTACTTTGGGTTGCTACCAAAAAAACAATGGATGGACTGTATGAAGGATGATATGGCAAGAAATAACGTGTCTGATGAGATGACAAGTAATATTAAAGTATGGAAGAAGAAGACATGCTGCGCCGACCGATATAAGCAGGCGACTGATAATTGCAATGCTTGTAAAAGGCTGCTAACAACATAAATTAACACCAACATTGTACACTTAGCTCGCAATAAAAAAATTGGCTTTGACTTTCACCTCAAATGAATTAGATTATGGGTAAGAGAATGATGATGATGATGATATTTTGACTTGCTTCATTGTATTTGAGGTTAATTTTTGGAATACTTCCATAATTCATCTAGGATAGTTAGCCTGCAAAGCAGCACTGCAAGGCCTCACTCTCTTCATTCCTTCCATCAGTCTCAGTTCTAAGCCACATCTTACCAATTTCTAAGAAAGTGACCTAAGTGGTATTTTCATCTCCTTCGTGGTTGGCCTCAGCCTCGCCGTCTCGAGGTTTCAGGGTCACAATACTGGGTACTACGGGCCCTCCACTCGTTTGGCATGCTAACATGTCCAAACCACTCCAATTTAGGTTGGGCAGCCTTTTGAGGCACGTCCACGACATTTCTCTGAACACAAAACCATTTTTATTGGTGCTTATCAGAATCGACAGCCAACAACATTGTTTCATCAAATCAGAATTTATTTTACTACTTAAACTACCATACCAATTTCCATACTAACTTTCAAATTGCGAAAGGGTATTTGGAGCAACCATTTATAAAGGCACCTTGTACAAATTGTTATTGATTTTTTAAATTGTATAAATGGTTATTTCCGCATTGTTAGAAAAAGCTTCAGAAACGCATTAGTGTTGCCCATTAAAACATAAGCTGTTAAAGATTAGTGTTGGGCGCTCGCCAAGCTAATGCGAGCATAAGTTCTGCGGTACAGAATCGTTATAGTTTGAAACAACAGTACAACACTAGACGGATGCTACGTCGCTGAAATTCCCCGAATGCTCCGTATCTTTACATCAATGTCGCGATTTATTTGACGTCCTGGGTTCGACGCTAGGTCGACCAAAGTGATTGGTCCATACTTTATCAGGAATTTATCACTTGCAATCATGGAGTCTGGATTTGTGCCCGGTGGATGGCATTAGGCTCGGCCCCTATTACATGGGACTTAAACATTATGTATGGTACTGGCGAAATGTGGGCGTACTATAGGATGCACCTCTGCTTAATCTTTCGGGAATTGCAGTCGTGTTGGTTGATGTTATGTTCATTGTCATAATATAGAGATAGATATCAATATTTATCTTTAATATAAAAGAGGAATCTTGATGTTTAGTCTGTCACAGAAGGGCAATAGCATGACATAGTAAACGAACATAATTGGTGTCACTGCAGGTATAGGACGTTTTAACACATTTTGACGTCCATTGACGGATTAGCTGTAAAAGTGATGAAGTTTTCGTGTGACAACGGTGTAATGTATACAGAGAAATTAAATTATATAGAGTGCTTTTTTTTGGTGGTTTTCCCTAAAAACTAAAACCTACTAAGATTTTTTCGTACCTTACTATAATAGCAACACTATTCAGGTAACAAACTTATTAGCAAAACCCGTCCTACTATAGGCACATACTACGCTTCCGTCCTGTTGTTGTAAAGTAAACGTACACTCAGCGACAAATCAAGGTATACATTTCCAGTATAACATGGCCTCGCTTTTAGACTTCCCGTACAACGAGAGATCCATTTATACTGGTTTTGCATAACTTTTGTTGATCGCCGTGTTAACATCAGTGGGAACAATCTGAGATTAACAGCGCCTTTAAGTCGTAGTAATAAGGGCCATTTCGTACTACATTCATGTATGTCACAAACATTGCGCACACGCATGTAGGTCAAATCGTGACGTCATTTACGTTTGTGATGTAGTGAAGGATTAAGTGATGAGCTATTGATGAGGTCAATCGTAATTAGTTAAGTAGTAACTTGAGACTTGAGTGATGGAAGTGACATGTGTAGCTAATATTGAAGTGCGTCGAGTATTGAAAAACGTGAGTAAATATTGTACCAGTGAAGACTATTATAATTTTCAAACCAGGCGCCCATAGACTGCGGGCAGCATTAGTCTCGTTTTAATTCGTCAAAAATGTCAATTGTATTTTCTAAAATCCTTCCTAAGTGCTCATATTTGTTATGGAAAGTTTCTACAAGCGGAAATTATATAATGCTGCTTTGGAACCTCCATAACTTATTGATTACTCCCACTTGCAAACTTAAAACCTCTTACCCCTCAATTTTAATTACAGCGCCATCTCTTATCCAATATCGCAAACCATTCGCTGCCATATCTTATTACTTGAGGCCATCGTAAAAGCGACGTTTCGGTGTCGTAAACCGATCCTATGGTAGTTTTATCGTTCTTCTAAACACTATACGTTAACTTTACTATCACATAGTATAGTACCGACTACAGTTAAAAGTTTTATTGATAAAGAAGATGGTGCAAAGTAAAATAATATTCGATTTTGATTTTTTTTTTATGACGGTTGCAAAGGAGTAAGTCAGTCGTCATAAATGGACACGAGTAGAGGAAGTGTTAACCTCAGATGCAGCTTATCTAAAAAACATGGTTGTAAAAGATTTTATGGTGTTTACAAACCGCACTTTCGTAATGGTTTTACAAGTACACACAGCTCCATTAAGTAGTTACCCTCCTGGCCTACTCACCCGGAGTGTTGAGGGGTTAACACATAATGACGCTGTCTGTACATATTACCATATGTTTTAATAAAATCGGAAACGAAACGATTATTGTCGTATACATTTATTTGTATAATTGTAGGGTTTACGTAAATAGTGCAATTGCCAGGTTTTCTGTGTTAATTTTTAGCTTAATATGCTATGGAGTTTTGATGAAAGGTATTTATTACCTGAAACTGACGACGAAAAGTTCCACAAGTTACTAGTGCTGCATAATGGTCAACGTCATTTAGGCACATTACCTGGCTAGGTCCTCGTTAAACTGCAGGTGTCCTTGATTGCAAATATCGGGGACACAATGGCTGCTCTGAAAATGCTCGCTTACCGCCACGTTACTTCAAAACGAACCAACTTTAAGTTTGACAGCACTGAATTAACCGAAATAATATCAAGTGAATCTCAAATCAATCCAACAAAAAGCGCCTCTTTCCTCTTTTCTGAGCAGTAAATATCTGTCCAAAATAAAGGGAACACATTACCTTATACCAAGAACTATTCAAAGTATTCAATGAATTCACAAACACGAAACTTCGTTGCATAACATTCCCAAATAAGGAACCATATTATAAAGAGAAAAATTGGAGCACACGTGTGGTCCACTGACCATAATTTTGGTAGGGAATTTCGAGACCTTTTACATTGTATCACTCACAGCCGAAAATCAACTCTATGACAAACTTGACAAGGTAGGCTTTTACTTGTAACGTGTTTTTTCTTAAGGGAAGTAATTATGTTAAGTACGCCATTGTTCCCCGTTGAAGACTGATGGCGAATGGACACCATCACTCACATTAAAGCTTTTATGGTGGTATCAGTGACTTTGAGCAGCTTTCTCCGTAGCAGTGATTATTTGCTTCAAGTCACTAAAGTTGTGTGTTGCGGAAATACCACTTTCCGCAACACACAACTTTAGTGACTTGAAGCAAATAATCACTTAAAACACGGGAAGAAGCTTTAGTAAAGTGGTTTTAGGGACAGGTAAAAGTAAGTGCTTGCAAAGAAGTAACTACTGGAAATTAATTACTCTGAACTTACTTATAAATGGTACTTTGAATATGTCAACTTTTATACTTTGAATACGTCATCTTTTCTAAGATGACATAATCAAAGTAAAAAAAAAAAAAGTTGCAATCTTTTGATTACAATTCATTTTGTGACGCGAGTTTTTTGAGTTTTTTTGATTATTGTGAACTGAACTTGGTAGGTTGACAAAAAACTTGATTTTAAGATTGAATTGACTTTTGTGAAAGCTCCGTTTTAATCTTACCTTCTTTTGGTCCATAAACACATCTGGTTCTAAGAATTTATTATGGATTGCTTTCTACTCTTCTCTTATAGACAGTACAAAAGCCATAAAATACAAACACACTCCATCCGAACAGTTCTCATGTAATATTAATGCCAATACAGAGCGAGCCCATAAAACTGATGGTTCCGTACAAATATTACGGTGACCAAGCTAATAATGCTGCTATTATTTAATAATAGTGCAGTCCCATTGTGACCTTAGGTCGTAAAACTTTATTTTATTACCGTTACAATGTCCCGATGTGTAATTTTGGGTACATTTAAATGTATGGGCTCATATTAAATGGATTCTTTCATTTATGTTGGCATGAATTTTTGAAATAGTTTTCATTGCAATGAAAATTGCAAAAAAAATAAATTTTGTCTGCACCGCTCTGCCAACATTTTACTATTTTTAACGTTTCTAAATAAATGCCATCAAACGAAGATTCACGTAACCCCTAAACAATAAAAACTCGAATAATTATCTTACCATATAGTCATTAATTGTTAATTTTAACGTTCTACACATTACACACACTTATTTGTTTGTCTCATGACAACACAAACGCTGGCTGAATTTTGATGAAACTTTTTATAAAATGCTCGTCCACTAGAGTGGAATGACAAAGTTATATTTACAAAATGCTTTATTTATTTTCGGATTCCGAAATCCTAGCGAGGCCTGGCAAACCTAGTTTAAAATTGAGTTTTTGACAGTCGAGATTGCGAAAATGTAGAGCGTTAGCAAAATTTTGTATTTTTCCGAGTTTTTTGGCTTAAGCGATTGTATTTTCGTTCCCATATTAAGTGTTGCTTCTGTTTGAATTTTATATTTATAATTTTATTTCTTTTTGTTGCAGGTAAGTTCTTCATCCGCATTCACTAAGGTGACCACACGTTATCGAATTAAAAGACACTTTTCATAAGTAAATACACTAAGAAGAGACGGTAAGTACTTTAATTGATTACAACGTAGCGGCATGAAAATACATACTTATGTAAATTAAGCAGCCTTTTAGAAAGTTAAACAAAAAAAAACTAAACACTTGAAAAAAACAAAATTAAAATAACATTTTCATTCCAATCTTCTCCCTAGACGAAAAAAATACACTCACTCTCGAAAAAGACCTGGAAAGAAAAACATATTAGACTTTACATACTTAAAAGGGCCGCGGGTCCATTTTCTAAATGACTGCCTCTGAAATCTAATTTATCTAACAAAGAACAGACACATTAGCATATAATGCTGCTGTAACGAGCCCCTTGATCTTGCAAACTTGTTTGTAATGCAATCATTTTCATTGTCTTTTTGAATTAAATAACAACTGGTTATGTATATATACGGTGTCGGATGACCTTACAGAGGTTGGTGTGATGTGGGCTTAGAGGTATGTGAATGAGAGATGATTGTTTGTCTTTGCAATTAGTCTAGTCTGGAAACTTTTCAGTTACCTATCTAGCATAGGGTTTGCAGTTTTCTTCTCATATTTTTATACCTTAACTGGTTTGGACTACAAGAGTTATAATCATTATCGATATTCTGCCCTTATCTTCATTTGTTTGGGGTCGGCGCAGCATGTCTTCTTCCATACTTCTTTATTAATTATCATCTCATCAGACACTTTCTTTCTTGCCATTAACATCTTTCACACAGTCCATTCATAATTTTTTTGGTCCTCAATATTAGGTATCGTAAGTAACAATCTTTTGCAATTAAAAAGAGTAACCATGTAGTTTCTTGCCGGTTCTTCTCCATAGGAAACGACCAACCTGAACCGTGCCTCTTTTGTCGATCTTTTATAAGTGCCCATGTAGGCCTATTTAAAATAAAATATTTGATTTTGATTTTTTACAGGCATAGAATTTCTATATCAGCTGATTTCGTGCAATAATTCATCATATATTATTTTTGCACGACATAAAATATCTAGTATCTATGAATTAAAAATATCGCAATGCTTTGAATCGGCAAAGCAATCCAATTTTTGTATTATAAGGACAGAAAGTTTCATAAAGTCAAAAGTTAAATAAAAAAGCTTGACACTTTTCTTTTCACTTACTGACTTCCGGGTAAAACTAAAAATATCACATCTCACCTATCAACACGAACAGTATCGGAACTTTATCCGACAAGGTCTCATTCCACACATCAGCGTGGGTACCCTACTCACGATATTTGTTGTCACCAACTGTAAACAGGAACGTCTTGAGTGACGCGTGGATAATGGACGCCCTACTGACATGTTGGAAAGATACGTTCGTAGTAGTGGTGAAAAGTGTAGTGTTGTTTTTTTGAGGACATACATGTATCTGTATTTTATCTGTTGCTCAGTATGAAACTTCTATTGAATGGAGCTATAAATTAGTCTTACATGCCAATTTGGTTATTGTATTAAGCTTTTGTAATTACACAAAGGCTATTATCGTCTCTTTTGTCTACCTTGAATAGAATAAATACTTCTACACATAGCGAAATTTCCAGTATAACAAGGCCTCTCTTTGTATAGATTTCCGCTACAATGAGAGATTCTTATAAACTGGTATAGCTTGATTGGTCAGCATGTGCACGTGTTCCTAATAATAGTGTTGAAATAATTCTCTGGGCTGCAACTGAGGAAACCTAATGAGAAAAACGAATAACGTTTTGTCCGATCTGAGTATTTAACTTTCTAGGTTCAATTCAAGCAATTTAGTAATAGCACTTGCGACCATCATCATCATCATCAGCCTATAATGTCCCCACTGCTGGGACACAGGCCTCCTCTCTATGAGAGGGAGAGGGCTGTAATCCACCACGCAGGCCCAGTGCCGGTTGGTAGATGTCACATGTCTTCGAATTTTTAGTTCTAGGACATGCCGGTTTCCTCACGATGTTTTCCTTCACCGGTTTTGCCAGCAGCGGTGATGAATATAAATTACACAAAGTAATGCGCCTGCCTGGGTTCGAACCCACGGCTTACTGCTCGTAAATCGGGGCTGACACCACTGGGACACCGCTGCGCTTGCGACCATGAGACCAATAAAAACAGACATTGGAAAATGTGACTTCAAAACTTCTAAATTGTTAACACCAAGCACATTTACAACACTACAGAGGAAACCTCTTACTCCTTCTTCCACAATAACAACACTTAACAGATACATCACTTGACAACTCTTAACACTTCCGTCCCACCAAAGTGTCGGTGGACAAATCAAACACGCCATGTGAGAGGTGTGTCCCTGCCTTATTGCTTCCGATGCCACCGGAACTTGTGTACTAACTTCTGTTTACTAGAGGAACTGGTGAACTGTGTACTGGGGGATATGTGTACTAGGCAGCTTTGTGTACTTGGATACTTGTACAGGGGCATGTTTGTAAATATCTCCATTTGAGAAGTTATGTTTTTGGGAAGATTCGATAGGCTAAATGTGTTGGTTTATTTTTGGGTGACAGCATCCTTCAGTTAGTTTACACTGTGGTGTATGTTTTGATCGTTTTTTTTAAGCTTAAGATTAAAGCTATTGGAATTGTGTGTTAAAGCAATAAAATTTATTTTGGACAGCCGTATGGACTGGATCAATTTAAGAGATACCGATTAACTTAGAAAGATCATTAATTATGAGCATATTTTTCGAGTATTTTAAAATTAGAAGACAATTAACATCTTCTAACGTAATAGCTTTGATGATAAAGGGCCCTAGAAGTCACTCAGCCCTGAATTTACTCATTCAAGTTGCCTATTCCTCTACATATCGACAAACTTTAGTTTTAAATCAGACTACTTCCCGGTATCAAGCACTCAAATTGTCACAAACCGTAACATAGAGATCCCTTACTTACTATCACTAATGTCACCACTTTTCACAGCCGACTTGACGGCGGAAGGGCACTCGATCCGCTGCGGTGTGGGTTCGATTCCCGGGTAATACGAGACGATCGGATTTCGGCTATTTGCGGACCGATCGATGAACTAGGGCTGGGATATTTCTGGAGCGGGTCGGCTGAGTATTGATGTGGGCTTTGTTTATAGTGTAGCTATGTTTGATGTTGCATTGAGGTAGGATCCGCTAAAAGTATTCGTGGTTTTGACATTACTAGAAAGTTTTTATTATGACTCTTGTGACATTACTTCTTTGTTCTTCTGTATTGATGTTACAATTATATTTTAATGCTTTTATTTTCAATAGATATAGATAATTACAGAAAAACAGTGTAGGTTTAAAAAAAAACGCTACAGTAGTGAACGTGTCATAAAACACTATTTATGTTCAACTTAAAAATGTTGTACATTACGTATAATGTGCCATATGTAAGTAAGGATAGGCAGACGTCATTTGCTCATAGTAATTTGTGTTCGTACTTCGCGAAACGGAGCATTAAAAGCTGATTAACAATATGTATGGAACCCGAAAACCCGAAAAACTATTATCTAGACTCCAGATTATACTAACATACATATTCTTTCATTCAAACCAACACAGAATAACTCTATTCACAACTGCTACAAAATCCTTTCACCTTCAAAACCCATACATATTTCTCCCATATTCCTCAATCATGTGACCCAAGCTGACAGTTCCCTTCAAGTTGTGAGTAGTGAGGTCGGCCCTCGCTATCTGTTGACTTACCTTGCCGTTATCTGTCGCTTTAGGGTCCGTGGTGTGTGATAAGAAGGGCTCAGAAGGCCCATTGGGTATGGAGGGTTATGTGAAATCACTTTGCATGTCGGTGATAAATTATGAAGGTGGAAAAAACAGAAATGTGACTGATCAGACTAAATCCGATCGGACCTAAAATCTTTAAATCTGTTGAGACTTGCAATAAACCTACTACATTTTGACCCAGTGACTTATGCATTTGTTGTTCAAACAATATTCGATGCCTACTCGCTAGCTTAGTCAGCACCGGATTTTTACCACTGCTGACTATACCGTGGCCATTATATCAAAAAACCCGAAATCAATCCCATCAGTGGGATGATTGATCAGTGATGGTTTAGGTCTTACCAATCACTGATAACAGCACTTTTAGAAGTGGTGTCAGCCCAGATTTTGGAAGTGTTATCTATCACTGTTGCGCTAGTTATTCAATAAATTCTTGCTAAAGCTATCTTAAGTGGCAGTGGGCAGGGCACCTAGCTCGCAGAACGGATGGCCGATGGGGCCCGAATTGTTCAGGAATGGCGATCGCGAACCGGAATACGATGCGTTGAAAGGCATCCCAATAGGTGGTGGTGGTGGTTATGGATGCGAGGATCCGCTAGATGCGAATCGCACAGGACCGGTCAATGTGGCGACACTTGGAGGAGGCCTGTGTCCACCAGTGGATGTCTTTCGGCTGAAATGATGATGCTGAAAGCTTTCTTCGTCTTCTGTTATAAAAGGGTCCTAAGCATATTCTCTGAGCCTTCTGCGTCATTTCCCTCGAACCACATATATTTATCATTGTCTCAAGATGAATGATTAGTCCCGTGGAATCCGCTTATGAATATACAATGTTGGTTATTGAAGTAAACTTGATTAATGTGTGCGCTGCTCTAATTTATTGCCTGTGTTTATGTAACGTTTTATCGGGATAAGCAGAGTTAGTTAACTTAAAGGGATAATATGAAAGAAATTGGATATTGGGAAGACGTTTGTCTAGTACCTTTTCTACACATACATCTTCCCTGTGGATGTGGAAGGTCTGTGCCCACCAGTGGCGGCAGTAGACAGTGATACTCTTTGTTGAGTGATCGATATAAAACAAATATCAAGCCATGTACCTGTACATTGTATGTACCTTCTTGTTTTCATGAAAACAAGAAGGCCTTGGAGGAGGCTATGGTTGTTGCCATAAGTACAATAGATTGTCAACGGTCAATTTACTTGGCTATTTTTGAATAATTATTGTTAGGCTCGCATTCAACTTTGGCCCTGCGACACATGGGTGTAAACTTAGTTGACGTCGATAGCACATTTTTTTTAAATTTATTTTAGATTACCAACGAGTATATGTTACAATTTCTTATATAAAATTAAATCTAGAACAGGATATATGGTCATGTAACGCAGACTCAATTATAGGTAACCACATCTTACCCATTATCGAGAACATATGCTATTAAATTAAATTAAAAGTATGAATACATACAATCATGCAATAAATGATTAGAATAAAATATTTTAAATATACAGACAAATTAAATTAAATAATAATGCAGCAACATTTCTCTTATGTACATTCTCGATTGAGTGTAAGCATCAATCTATAATGTTCGGTTCTAGGATGTGCCGGTTTCTTCAAGATGTATTCCTTTACCGTTTCGAGAAGTCGAGCAGTTTGTGCAGGAACAGTGGTGCCTGCTTGGGTTCCCATCGCAATAACCAGTGGGCGAATTCTGCTAAAGGTATTTTGAGCATTCTGATAATTGATGCTATTATTCTGCTCCACATTTCATTGAAACTTCCTCAAATAAAGCCGAACCAGTATGTCCTCGTTTCATAACAAAGTCAATCAACATAGTAAACATAAACTCATGCATGTTCCCTTGGATTGGCACGCGTCTTTATGTATGTTTCGACTGTTATATGTTATATGCGATATTAATGTTGCTGTCACTCAAATAAATCACCGTATATACTATACCTACGGGGGAAATTTGAAATGCTGTATGCGACATTGAATGTGCTGTAGGATTTGGAACTGTGGGTGCTTAGCTGAAATTTGAAAATTCAACAGCACGTTCTATGTCATTTAATACATTTCTAATTTTCGCCAACAATATATTGTTATAACCAGATATATGACTATCGTCGAAATTTATTGTTATAACCAAATTGATGACAGTATGTCTTATTATATTGTTAACGGTTATTAATTATTATAGAGGGCGTTAATGTTAATGGGTGGAAACTATTGAGTGGTTATCGAGTGGGGAGTTACGCCGGTATTTGAAAGAGGGGTTGGCTGATGACTTTGAATTTGATTCAACAATTCTATTTCACGATATTTTCAATCGACAAACCATAGCCGCAACAAAATCAACTTATAACGTTCCCACAGCTGGGGAAACGGTATCCTCTCAGCTTTACCGTTCCCGAAATGTAGCTACATAGGCTTTTTTTTGGAATAACCTAAAAGCCATTATTTGCATTATTCTGACCATGAAATTGAAGTTTGTAGTTCTGACATCATAAACCAGTGAACTTGGAGAGAGAACAGGGTCTAAGATCTAGTCTTAAAATAGATTTCCAAAAAGGCTAACTTAATTGAGCGTACCAATAATATTTATTTTCTAGAAAACTTGGATGGTAAAGAAGGATCTTTTATTCAAGTTTTTCCTTTGTTATAAACTTTATAATGAACATCATTCATTACTATTAAAAACTTCACCTTGTTTTATGCTTTGGCTACTGTTATCACTGCCTGATTGCACCTATTCAACTAAAATTTATTTATAACTTTACAAGCAAAACTTACCTGGTATCAAAGACTGACTAAATATGGCTGAAAATCATTAAGTACATTAATTATGTGGAATAACTGGCATTTTGTCTCGACAGGCGCAGTATCTGTACGATATGCTTCTGTGTTACCGGTAGTAGTTTCTATTCCCGCTTGGTATAATGTTTGTAAGGCATACGAGTACAGATAAGTGAATGTGGTGGGGAAAATCAAGGCTGAATAAATCACATGGCTTTGTCCTTGATACAGGATAAATGATTTTATATTGTTTGGAGAATCAAAATCAAATGTTATTAAATGAAATAATGTAAATGGCTTTTTTTATAACTAACTTCTCATCTGCCTAGCCTTTTCCCAGACTATCTTGGGGTCGCCTTCCAGTCTAGCCGGATGCAGCTGAGTACCAGTATTTTACATGAAGCGACTGTCCGTCGTCTGACCTCCACAACCCAGTAACTGGGTACCTGGTAAGACTGAATGTCAGACTTTTGGCTTCTGACTAATCTTAACGACTGTCAAAGATCTACAAATGACAGTCGGGACCAACGGCTTAACGTGCTGTCCGAGGCACCCATCCACGGACCAACCTCAGCAAGCACGGCTTAACATTAAAAGCCACGAGCTTTTTTACATTACCGACTCGTAGTCACACCAGGTTATCACATAACATTAAACATACATATAATAGCCTTTCAAAACATACAACAAAAGTCACTGTTTTGCCGAGGAAAGAAAGAAAGACAAAGTGATTAGGTATAAACCTCGCATACGAAAAAATAAAAAATTGAAAAAAGAGAACAAAAAGAAATTACACACAGCACAATTACAATTAGTCACTGCAGACATAGTGAGCCCTTTGGTGTTACTGGAACCAACACCAAAGCAACAGATTTGTTTGTAAATACATTTCATCTGGTCCACTAGGTATCCCAAAATGAAATCTACATTAAATCAAATGTTTTAGTTAAATCAATGGGATTGCCATTTTCGGGATTTTGACTCGTATCAGCAAAGCTAATGATCATGCTCTCTCAACCACAAATTTGCAAAAAATCAAAATATATTATCTCACATAGACCTACTTATGTAGTTATGACACACCAAAAGATTCACGATTCGAGTTGATACGTTTCATATGAAGAAGAACGGGCAAGAAACTCCATGGTTACACAAAACGGTCGTCCATCTAAAAACATGGCCACGCTTCTGCAGCTGACTCTAAAACAGCATTGATTCAGTGACGACCACTTCACACTATACACATTTAATATCCACTGACCTCAAAATCAGCACAGTATAATAACTAACAGTGCGCTCAGAACTCCAGGATGTAAACCTAGTTACCAAACATGGCGGGCGCGTGTGTGCACGTACAGTGACCATTCATCTCCACGCTGGCCGGCGCTGGCCCAGTATGGGCACGGTATTGATGCCAGCTGATGGGCCCATTGATCTGACCGTTAGGTGTTTTGTTGTACGGTGGTGAAGGTTTTATTAGCGAAATAGTTTGTGCCCTCACTTTCGCCCGCGTGGATGTCAGGCATTATCTCACAACAGAACTAAAAAGTATCGGAGTGAAAAAGTAATGGGTTAGGCCGAGGTGTACTTTCGTAATAGTACACCCAAATTTTGGCAGTTATGTCTAAGTCCTATGTAATAGGGGGGCCTATTTCATGCGACTAAAACCTAAAAAACGGTGAAGGAAAACATCGTGAGGAAACCGGCATGTCTTAGAACTAAAAATTCGAAGACATGTGACATCTACCAACCCGCACTGGGCTCGCTTGGTGGGTTACAGTCCACTCCCTATCATAGAGAGGAGGCCTGTGTGCCAGCAGTACCCTGGTGAAAACGTAACTAGCGTATTGCCATCAACCGTACACAAATCCAGGCACCGTGGTTTCTACTAAGAAATTCGTAGTGGAAAAATCCAACAACAATTTTCCTGACCAGGGAATCGAACTCGGGACCTGATGCTGAGCAGTCTCGAATGCAACCACTCTAGACCGACGAAGCAGTCCCTCGAGGTTGACTCTAACTTTACAAGAACAGTTAATCCTTTCTTTCGACTATCTACAAATGAAACTTCCCAAGAGTCGCTATTTTAGTGAAGCCTAGGGTTATAACTGTGCATTGATAGTTTGTAAAGTAATTGCACATGACGTCTCCGTCAAAACATATTCGAACGGATATCGTACTTCTGGGTGGTCCGGTCTAAATAAACGTTACTGCTTACTGCCGGATATTATCTACAGTTTTATTAACCAACTGTACCAATTTCAGTAGCCGTCATTCATATTCATATTCATTTATTAATTGTAAAGCATAGGTACATTATAAGTTCTTATTTGTTATACATTGAGGGCGCTATGTTTTGCCTCTAGGGCGTACAAAATTAGCAATACATGCAATATAATTAAACCAAGAAACTAATATAGATACATGGACCACAAATAAACCAGTAAATAAATTAGATCATCTATCGCATTAAGAATTTTCAATCACACTGAACAATGTCGATTAGATAAATTATGTGTAGTATACAAAAAAAAATGTCCGCAGGTATTACAATAAATGAAAATTGTCAGCACTTACTTTATAACGAATGTCAAAGAGATTGAATCATGTCATAAATTAAAATTAAATGTCAAATGTCACATCAATAATTGTTAGGTACCTAAAAAAAGGAAATTTTATAATAGCATGTCATTCAAATATTCGGTGATTGAATAATAGCATTTTTCTATTAATAAATTCTTTAATTTTCTTTTGAAGTTGTGCAAATTCTCATTCTTAATGCTATCAGGAATTTTATTGTATATAACCGGACCCATGCCTAAAATACTTTTCCTTGCTAGTGCTGTTTTGTATTTACTCGTACACAACATGGTTTTGTATTGGGATCTAAGTTGAGCGGTTCGTTTTCTAGTATCTACTATCGCAGGAAACAAGTTCAAGTTAGATTTCACGAACACTGCTACTTCAAGTATATATAGGCATGGGAAAGTCAAGACTTTTAATGATTTGAAGACAGGCTCACAGCTATCAGTAGTTTTTAGGCCTACCATACATCGTATACATCTTTTTTGAGTTCTAAATATAGTTTCTCTTTCAGCACAGTTGCCCCAAAATATTATGCCAAATCTCAGTACTGAGGAAACAATGCCGTGGTATGCTATAAGTACTGTTTGTAGATTGACTTTCTTTGCCAGGATGAAAAGAGCATAGGCGGATTTGCTTAGCCGCGCACAAATGTCGTCAGCCTGCATTTTCCACGTTAGTTGGCTGTCAACTAGAATGCCAAGAAATCTTGCTACTTTTACCTCTTCTATACTTTGCCCGTTATATGAAACATTTAAATGGTTCGGTTTTATTCTTTGGTAAAAATGCAAT
This sequence comes from Cerastis rubricosa, assembly GCA_949152445.1. Lineage (NCBI taxonomy): Eukaryota > Metazoa > Arthropoda > Insecta > Lepidoptera > Noctuidae > Cerastis > Cerastis rubricosa. Next base: position 740,043 of record OX424547.1, read on the forward strand.
AACTTGGTTTTTTGTATATTAATAATCAAGTTATTTCTGTCAAGCCAATCAATTATTTTTTTAAGGGAGTTATTTACATCTTCTTCATAGGTCAGATTATTAGAACATTTTATGATTGCTGTACTGTCATCAGCGAAGAGGATCATTGGATGCTTTATTTGTTGTGGCAGGTCATTAATATATATAAGAAATAATGGTGGACCAAGCACACTGCCCTGTGGTACCCCATAGTAAAGTTTCCTACAGTTTGACCGGTATTTTGTTTCACGTTTCGTTTTTAAATTGACTCTAGTTATTTCTGTATATTGACTGCGGTCACTTAAATAAGATTTTAACAGTTCCAAAGCATTTCCCCTTACACCGTAAGTGTTTAGTTTTTCAATTAGTGTCTTATGATCTACATAGTCAAACGCTTTTGTCATGTCAGTAAACAGGGCACATATTGGCGTTTTATTGTCAACATTAGTAATTATATGATTGATAAAATTGTATATTTGTATATTGCCATATTGATGCTTCTATTCTTACGGAATCCCATTTGTTCGTCACATAATATATTAAATTTGGTCAAATAAGAGTTTAATATTTCACAAATCACCTTTTCTATCACCTTCGAGAAAACTGGTATCAAGGCAATGGGTCTATAATTTTGCATTTGCTCTTTACAATCTTTTTTGTGGAGTGGCTTTATGATGGTGGTTTTAAGGCTGATAAATATGACGACTGTTTGTTATTTTATACAGATTAGAAATGTTGTTCACATTCAAATACAAAATAAATAAATGGGCAGTATGGCTTTTGGCAAACCAGTACACACATAGTACCATTTCATTTGGAGTTTATTTAAGAGTACCTAGTACAAAAAGCTTGTAAGTAAAGTAGACTTTTACTGAAATTTAAGAGTTCGATGAAAAAAAGATCCTGATCTTTTTACTCTCTGTGCATCATCTCTGACATCAGTCTACTAATATGGCGATTATATGTTCACGTCTCGTCTACTAATAAAACAACACACCTGTAAGCTCTCGAAGATGATAAAGGGCGAGCCTATTGCCATCATCAACCGAGCACAAATCCAGAAAATTTTACTTAAGACCGAATGCTGAGCAGTATCACTTGCAACCACTACATAATTCATAATTCATTTATTTATTGTTTGTCACAGGTAAACATAAGATCTTACAATTTAGTGTATTGTATCACTGTAACATACCCATTGGGGTGTACACTATTTATATTAAAGTCAATCATTGTTGGCTATGTTAAAAATAAGGAACAATAGCAAATTACTCTCTTAGTTGGTTTGTGGTTTTTTCCATTACATTGGCTGTTTTAGTCAACCTCCTTTTACATTGACAATTATTACGTATTACCTATCACAATATTAAATCAAGAAATAAATTATAAAAATAAGTTTAACATGTCAATTTTTTTGTCAATTTCATCCGACATTATTATTGGTCATAATTATGTTGGTCATGCGATTTACATTAAATAAGTACAAAAAATTAAATTAAAATTATTTTAACATGTCATGTTTTAGTCAACCTCATACTAACATTCACTATTAAACATAATTATTACGGTCATATAATTCAAATTAAATAAGTCAAGAAACAATTTTAGTCAATAATTCGGTCTGTTAGAAATTCATTAATTGAATAGTATGTTTTACTTATAAGAAATTCTTTTAGCTTTAATTTAAAAACTTCTAATGAAGAAATATTCTTAATACAGTTTGGAAGCTTGTTATAGATTTTGACTCCAATACCAAATATACTCGATTGAAATTTTACTGTTCTACATTTAATGCCTTTAAGTTCAGTTTTGTGTCTCGCACTTCTCAACGTTTCATACGTATCTATATCGCGTTTTATCATCATTGCCGCTTCAAATATGTATAATGAAGGTAGGGTTAAGATTTTCAACCTTTTGAAAACTGGTCTACATGAATCAGTCTGTTTAAGTCCGCAAATGCTTCTGATGCATTTTTTTTGTGCTTATAGAGCACATTCTCTGTTCGGTGAATTACCCCAGAATAGGATACCGTATTTTAGTATGGAACCTACATATGCATGGTAAACGCTTAGTAACGTTCTCTCATTTGTAACTTTTCTTAACATGTAGAGGGCATATGAGAACTGGTTTAGTTTTTTGCAAACATGGTCAATCTGTATTTTCCAGTTTAGTGCAGAGTCAATATGTATGCCAAGAAATTTGGTAGTCTTTACTTCTTTTACAGTTTCACCTTTGTACTTTACGTTTAGTTTCTTTAGTTTTTTATTTATATTAGCAAACGAAATATAGCAGGTTTTTTCTAAGTTAATTTTAAGATTGTTTGCATTCAACCAATTTATGATGCATTCAAGAGAATTATTTACATTAATTTCGTATTTATCTTGATCTTCGTCAGTGAAAATAGCTGTACTGTCATCTGCAAATAATATCATGTCATGGATTATGGCTTTTGGTAGGTCATTTATATATATTATGAATAAAAGTGGACCAAGAATACTTCCTTGAGGTACCCCGTACTTAACAGTTTTTGGCTTAGACTGAAACGTTTGTTCACATTTTGTTTTATTTGATATTCTTTTTATTTGTGTTATTTGAACCCTATTTTTGAGGTAAGATTTTACAGTAACGAAGTGCTCGGTAAATAATAATATAGACAGTAAACAATTCTTCTCAAGCATACAACACTATAAACCCAACACATTTACTATTTATAACAAGAAATAACAAATCAAAACAGAATACACCGCGACTCGACATCAGAACGACGATAAATTCTACTATCGCAGATTGAATATGAAATCTGCATAAAAATCCATTGAGTATATCCCAGCCCGCCCTTAAACACCCCACATTCAAATACCAACCATTCCTTTTAAGTTATAAGGTTGTAAATCCGATGTAGAAGTAAAAGTTTTTTACCGATATTTTACGGTACAGTCAACGTAGTATTTATTGATTTTGGCTTTTTTCTCGGTTCGGATGGCTAAGTGTTCCGATGTGATGTTGTTTTGTTTCTGTCCCTTGTGACGAGAGGGAGGAATGTGGATCATAGTATACGGGGAATTTGATTTGTAGCTAGTTTTTTTGGTAGGGACGCCATTTTGCTGAGCTCTCATGGTCCTAGTTAGAGACTGGGTATTGTGAAGAGATTTTTATCTTGTCTACTTATATTAGGTCTTTACCTATGAAATTGCCGTTTTGTTTGAAAAAAGTTAAAGTATTTTTTTTTTTCGAACTTATTTATTTCTTTTATTCAAAGTAATCACCCCTGCAATCAATGCATCTTTGCCAACGCTGTGGCAGTTTATGGATGCCCTTCTTGAAAAAATCAGCTGGACGGGAGACAACAAACTCTTCAAAGGCGTTTTGTACTGCCTCTCGGGAATTGAATTTTTTTCCCGCTAAAAAGTTGTCCAAATTTTGGAAAAAGTAATAGTCGGAAGGCGCAAGATCTGGTGAGTATGGCGGATGAGGGAGAGCTTCCAAACCCAACTCATGCAGCTTAGAGACGGTCTGTTGTGCAGTATGGGGCCGCGCGTTGTCGTGAAGTAGCAGTGGAGACGACCGATTGACCAAAGCTGGTTGCAGACGTGCGAGTTTCGCCATCATTGTGGTCAGTTCTTCAATGTACACATCTGCAGTAATGCTCTCGCCGTTTTGTAAAAAGCTATGATGAATCACACCAGCACTAGACCACCAAACTGTGACCATCACCTTTCTAGGGGTCATTTTTCGTTTTGCACATTGCTTTGGTACCGAACCAGGATCTAACCAACTTGCTGAGTGCTTTCGATTGTCAAAAAGAATCCATTTTTCGTCGCACGTAACAATTCGGTTCAAAATTCCTTCATTTCTGTGCCTGTTAAGCAGCGCAAGGCAAGTCTCGACGCGTACGTTGCGCTGGCGATCGTTAAGTTCGTGGGGCACCCATCTATCAAGCTTTTTTATCTTGCCAATCTGTCGCAAATGGACCAATATTGTTTTAATGCTAACATCAAAAGCTGCTGCCAGCTCAGCTGTAGATTGAGTTTCATCAGCTTCAACAATCACCTTTAATTCATCATTGTTGACCAAAGTTTCCGGACGACCACGAGGTTCATTTTTCAAGTCAAAATTCCCAGAACGGAACCGAGCAAACCAATAACGGGTTGTGCGTTCGTTTGTACAGTTCTCTCCGTAAACGTCGTTGATGTTACGGGTCGTTTGTGCCGCGTTGGTGCCACGACGGAACTCATATTCCATAATTACACGAAATTTCAAAGTATCCATTATGAGGAAAAATGTTGAAATGTAATGAAAATACAACGCTAATCAATAAACAAAAGACTGATTTTGTAAATAGAATGTCATATTTTTAAAACAAAATTAATTTGAATTTAGAACTCATAGCCAATCAAAACTTTTTTTTGTTTGAAAAAGTCTGTACTGCAATACGGCAATTTCATAGGTAAAGACCTATTATATTAATCAAGGAAAAGGAAGAAATAGTTTTGATGAAAGTTATAGGTACTGAGTAACACCAGAGTAAACCAGAAATAATTTGAGAATAAAAAGCAAGCAAAGTTAATTTGGCATTAATACTACATCCTTAAAAACTACATTATATGAAAAGATTCATTAGTATAGTCGTCAGGGATATAATCACCACGATTGACGAGAGGATTGATTAATGGTGACCACAATAAGTTACAGACTGAGTTACGGTCCATCAAATTCTCTATCCGAAAACGATCTAGCGTAAAACATCATAAAATACCAACCGAATACTCACAAGCCACAATAACAAGCAGGTAATCGAAAACTTTCCGACGAATGACCACAACAGATCCCGTAATCCCGGCGTGATTAACAGTCCTGGACTCTTCCCCCGGGATCCCAGGGGGATCCAATAAACAGTTCCCGCGATATCATTTGCGAGATTGCGAGATTCTCGACTAAGTGTTAATTTTTGTAATTGCTCCAGACTATATTGGATTACTTCTCGGAGGGGGGAAAGAGGGGTCTTATATCTTTCGCTTATGTTCACATGAGATTTTTCCTTGAGTTTGCCCTTAATTAATATTTAGGGGGTATGTCATGGGAGATGTGTATGAATAAGGAAATACACATTGAAACGCTTGAATCTCTGAGCGTTACGTTTGCATTCCTTTTCCTTATGAATTAATCAGCTTTTTAGCATTTATGTCGTAGCAAAGTGTGCCTCCTAAAGTGTGTAACTTTCTTTCGTTTTATACACCAGAAAAGGGCGGTTAAGGCCTAGCATATGTTTAACAAAAAGCATTCTTAAAAACAGCTTCATAAAGAAATTCTCTTTTAAAAGCCCCACAATTTTTTACGATACCTACTTTCTTATTAAAATATAACCTCAAAAACATTATAAGCCTCGCAAGGTTTTCCTTTTATCTTGCAAATTTCTACCTTCTACATACGAGGCCTTTTATCTACACAACTTCACCGGTTCCTTTAATCTTTCAAGTTATTTCAGTGTTGACCGACCTCCCGAACTCCCGTATTATGGATCCCGCAATCTCGGGATGCCGGGACTTGGAGTTGCCCAATTTTGCTGGACATTACTCTTAATTTACCCACATAAATTTCTTTGGTTACCTTGTTTCTGGGGGAAGACTTTCGGCCATTTTTTATGAGGCTGATCGATTTGTAAGCTGGTTCCTTGGTTAGAGGTGTTTTGGTTGCAAATGTGACAAAGAAACTGTAAGGTACGAGCGTCCTATCTTTTGCTGTGAAGGTTTCCTTGTCCTTTTTGTGGCATTGATTGGTGAACAGTCAGTGGTGTTAGCTATTGATAAAGGTTGTGTTTTGTGCGATTTTGTGGGTTACAAATATCGCTATAACGGATGTTTGTTATTTTGTGCCTACTTACCTACATTTTACGGACCGTGAAAACGAAAAAGGGAACATAGTAAAAAATAACATCCACTATATCGTTCTAAAGATAATGGTTTTCGTTGATCGCTTTCAGTATACTTCATTTATTTACTATCTCTAATAAACATTGGATTTATTTCGCCTTCGTTTTTACTATAAGTTACGAACACCCATTGTTTTTATTCTCTCTCTATAAAGCCTCCCTTAATCCCTAATGAATTTATATTTCCTAATTAATAACGTCTTTATATTCCACAGCACTTTAAATTAATAATAAATCTTTCAGTAATCAGGCAATTTCTTCTAATTTGGCCGCGCCATTAGGCGGCCTTCAAACTTGCGTATCGGGTCTCATTAAACAAATCCGGTTGTTGGCTCTGCTCCCGGCCTTACCGCAGTTACGAGGGGAAACAGAAGATTCACTTGGCTTGAGAAATAACTTCCTTAAATACATAATTCTCGTAGATTGTATGGATTTTTGAAAAAAAAAATATTAAAACAGCACATATTTTTACATTATTTAAGTCAAGCGTAGTTATTAGCTAGGCTATTATATGGCAATTAAAAATCATAACGAAAAACTTCGTTTGTTTCTCTATCACACAAATGATTATTATCATATTCTTTGGTACCAAGTAATTACATTATACATAGTTTTCTATGCAATGCAATGCAATGTTCATTTCGGTAACTGAAATATGTGAAATGTGTCTTAAGTAACTCGATAAGGTGGGTGACTAAGTAAAAAACCTGATTTTCGACACACCCAACATAACACACACGTGTAAACAGTGAAGAGCACTTTGGGGGTGCATTAAAACGCTATTAATGTAAGTTTATACCTACACGTTTTACGACACAGCACCATTATCTCTGCAGCCAAATAATACCTACATCTTTTTGTTTAGACCTTTTGTTCTAACTTCTTAGTCTAGTCTGGCAACAGCTGCTAATATTTACAATCCGATTGTTTCGCGCACTTTCTCTTTACGCATTTATATTTAGATCTATGTACATAATTCTACATAGGCCGTCGCGTTTTACATTTCCTTTGCTGGGAATTTTTACACTCTCCTTTAGGCTCACGACTTTTCCAGTCTGTGACATCTTAACAAATAACAGATTAGATTTGTACCGTCTGGTTTTTGCACTGAATAACTTCTCAAATGATGTGCAACAGCGCCTTGTTGTCAATGTTATACAGAGCACAAAAAATCCTTGTAACACTTGACATGGCACCTACTGATATCATTAATGATAACGTAACATCAACGAGGTGGGTAGCTCCCTCTCATATAGAGGAGGCCTGAGTCCCCGCAGTGGGAACATTATAGGGTGATGATGATGAACGAGGTGGGTAGTGCCTTCCTTCTTGTCTACTAATAACAACAATTCCCATCACCATTTATCTTACAAGTGTTCTGATTTGATAATCCTCTCTGACGGTTTAATGAAGCCGCCTTTGACAGGAGTAGTTTTTGGTAGGGCTCATTTTGATGCGCTATGGCAACTGAAATATTGATAAATATAATGGTAGAGCTCCTAGCAAAATACATGTCATATATCTACCTGTTTTGGCAGGTTAGAGCAGCATGCCGCTTGGTCTTTAAGAGTGGGTGCTTGAGAAAATGTCAGGCTAAATTACTGGCAAAATAACAGGCTAAATTTCTCAATTTCCTACACAGTCATAGAGCTAAAGACCACCTTAGACGATACTACATGGTCCTTTATAATAATATGATTTGATCAAGACAATTTCTGGACTTTAAAAGGGCCTCTGAGTTTGTTTCAATGTTTCTTCTCAGACTAATCATGGAGGAAACACCAATCCAAAGAGAACAAAAATAGTAAGCGAAATACAGTGACATTTGGGTAATGAAGTTACATTAGGCAGAATTGAAACTAGCAAACATCAGGCTACTTTATTTCTGTGAATAAAACCTTAACTTCCAAACTAAAGAAAAACCCTACTTAAACTAAAAATAAAACGACGAAGTGCATTTAAGTGCAGCTGTTTCGTAGTTCCTATTAATTCGACGCCCGACAGACAGGCGGGCCGACGATGCTTAGATGTAGCACTACCTAGGCAGCCTAGGCTAGACAGACTATGGCCTGGATCTAGGTAATATGGCTGTTGATATGAAGGATATTGTATTTGAAATCTACAGTGACAGGAAGGCATTTATGGGAAACATTCTTTTTGTTCTTCTTTTTGGCAATTGAGCCGATGTCGTGAATAGTTTATTGAAAGACAACATGTTGATGGTTGGAGAGAGAGAGGTTCGATTGTGTCAGGAATTTTATGAAAGAGAAAGAAGTAAATGATGCCGTGGGAGAACTGAAGGGGAAAACGTATTGTGCCGACCCCAAGTACAATAGGACAAGGGTAGGAAGATTATGATTATGATATTGAAAAAAAAACAACATTTTGGCGTTTGTTCCGTTTGAGGACGCGACAAAAGCTCCTTGTTGAACTAGAGTTATTTTGTGTTTGGTGATATGATTGTTAATATTGTTTTGTTTTTGTTGCAGGTAATTGGAGTTTTTTTACTATTTTGCGGAAATTATTTGTAAGTGTAATTATAAGGTTTTAAGCTGATACTTTAAGCTTAGGTAACGGTTATTAAGGTTAATTCAGGCTCACGATTAGAAAATACACTCTTTTCTGATAAATTTTATCGCTGTACGAAGTCTTCACAGCTAAGTGAGAGAAGGTGATATATGTATATTCAGTTATTTAAGAAGCGTTTTTTATGTTTTCTTCCATGAAATGTCTTACCGTTAACTTCTATTACCAGAACCCGGTAATACTCTGAATACTCAGAAGAATAACTTTTAATAAGTATAACCAAAAACCGCTAATAATCTGCCAAAAGCCAGTTAATTCAAACAATTGCTCATGTTTGTTTGTGCGAGCACACACATCCGGCCTTACACATCGGTCCCGATAAATCCCGCACACCACTTGATTTAATTAAATTCATTAGCGAAAGCGTTTACACCGCTGAGGTTAAGGTGTCGTGTGGTACATGGGATGGGCGGAAGCGGCGGCGTTACGTGGCTCACATTTGCTTCGTTTAAATTCACAAAAATACACATTTTTTCGAGGTTTTCTACGCTAGCAATGCTCAATGTTTCTGTAGGCTATTGAGAGTTCTGGTCTTGTTGACCACAATTATTCCTAGCAATCTTTCTAAATGGACCCGAGATTTTAATAAACTTGAATTTTGAAATAAATGCGACATGGTTCTGTTGATACGATTTCTTCTTTGTAATATTACTTGAACAGCTGAAAATAAAAGCCGATAAAGCGCACCTTATCCCGCTAATCTCTTATACCTTTGACCACCCCCAGAGACCCCAACTAATCCTCCATTTATAATAAACGGTTGCGAATGTGTGTTTGCATGTTTACACGCTTATAACCCTGCAAAGAGCTAACTTTAAGAACAAATATTTGTCGGCTCTTTCCACTTAATATATTACATAAATACAGACTAATTTGCGTTTCTCCACGAATTCTAATTTGAGGGTTAAATTGGGGTTTGGTAAGAGCGCTGCTGATTTTTAAAGACCAGTCTGTGTCTTTTTAGTGATATGTTAAAACTTTGGTAAGTTTAAATGTCTTTTAGACGTATTTAGTTTATCCTGAGGTGTTTTTTTATTTCCCTCGGGTGTCTTTAGATGTATTTTTACAAGATTAACAGAATTGTAACTATCCATTTGGATGTTTGAATTACTCTCGCTATTAGAAGCCGACTACAACATGGTTGCGAAAAGGCTTGTCAAAGGATGACGATGGGAAAACCACACATTGATCACTCTTGTTAGGAACAGCAGGACGAAACACCTGAAACTCAAAAAAGAAGTTTACTTGCAGGTTACTGCAGAACGAGTAGCAGAACTCGTTCTACAGTTAACTTTACAAAAATGGCCTCCAATTAATAACTTGTCCAAGCAGTTATTTCACTTCCCCCCTAATTACCCGTTCACACCTTCCAAGTTAAGGCACGTTCAGTAAATATGGCGGGCGCAACCCGTGTGGTTATCGACGATATTTTATCAAAATTACGGTTATCTGTCATGGCCGGTATGGCTTAGGAACCAGGGGTTATGTTTGTTGACCATAATGTGATTCTTGATCGTAGCTGTAAGGACCCTTTGTTGAAGTTAAGTGGTTGTAGATGTAATAGAGACTTTGATAGAACCGATGTGAAACGCTTTTCGTTCATTAAATCCATCATCCATTAGTTTATCCTTGCACAGAAAAAAGATTTTTAAATCGATTCATAAATTACTTATTAGGAGCTTATGAAGGGAAACCTTCCTTTGTCGCTAAAGCATAAAATCATGGACATGTGCATTCTTCCTATTTTGACCTATGGATCCCAGACTTGGTCTTTGACAAATATTCAAAAGTCCAAACTCAAGGTCTGCCAACGTGCCATGGAGCGCAGCATTCTAGGCGTAAAACTAACCGACCGTGTACGCAACACCACACTGCGCTCCAAAACACAAATTACTGATGTTGTTCAAAAAGCCGCTAAGCTGAAGTGGGACTGGTCTGGCCACGTCTGCCGCATGCCCAATGATCTGTGGGCCAAAATAACCACATTCTGGAGCCCTGACACAGCCAGAAGACGTCGTGGTAGACCTCGTAGAAGATGGCGGGACGAGCTGGACAAGACCAGCGATCAGTGGTCCGCATTAGCCCTGGACCGAGACAATTGGAAGTCATGGGGAGAGGCCTTTGCCCAGCAGTGGGATGACGCAGGCTAACAGTATCAGTATCAGTATCATAAATTACTTATTTATGAGGTAAAAAAAAGCCAACTGAATTGAGAACCCCATTTTTTTTTTAAGTTGGTTAAATATGAATCAAAAGCGAAAAATAAACTCATAAGCGAACCGACTGATCCAACGATTTGTTAAAAGGAGCAGCCTTATCTTTATTCCTGTGTAATTTTATCGATGATGTGTGAACGTGAAATGAAACAAAACCTTGATTGCAATAAAGGGGAGAATAATTATGTGAATTTCTGCTTTCGACAAACAATCGACGACAGAGGCACGTATCGCAGTATCTGATAATTTAAGGTATAATTCAGGTGGAGAATGCACTGATAATTATGTCAGATATGCAACTATGCGGAACCCATCACGCAATCATGCGGGTTTGATTACTATCCGCAAGTATGGATGAGTTTATAGTAGTTTATGTGGGCCATATTATGTGACAGTCAAAACCAAGCGAAAAATTAATATTGGTTTCGATGTTAAAGCTTTCTAGAACTATGGATGCCAGACATAATGACATGGTGAAGAAGGACTTATACAAACGTCAGGTGCGTATTTAAGTAACCGGCCTGCGTGTCACTTCCGATAAACTGAAATATGTGTTGATCCTAGCAGATAGCATTTTGTAGTTTTGCCTACCCCGTGTGTAAATGACGTGATATTACATTCAAGTTTCGAGGAAAATCTGTACTAAGAAAATAAAATGCCCAGACACGTTTGGGTATTTTAATAAAAGTTTTAATTTGTATGTATCATAAATTATTTTCCGTTTGTGAAACGACAGCGACTCGAAACGCAATTAAATGAAACGTCATGCGTAACATTCAACTCTTCACATTGACATACACCCCACATCAGTTTACATACAAGCCATTTAATTCTTTTATCCCGGACTTTAAATCCCAGGAACGGTGACAGCACAATTCACAAGCGCCACAATACCTGACCCGGGAAACAAGGTTGCAAGGCTTTGTTGCTCTTTTGACTGATCAAGCGTATGCTAGCCGCCATTTTGTAAATAGGATTGACATTATTTTTTTATGAACTATTTCGTTAATTAGCGTGTTGAAATGTTAGAAAATTCTATTGTCTATCTAATCTAATCTAATGTTACAGTAGTGTTGGCGAGTTTCAATAAAGGCTAGTTTCAATAAAGGTTAGTTAAATTACAAACCGATTAACATTAAGATTTTTATTTATTTTACCTAAGTAGGTACGTATTTAAACTAATTTCATTGTTCCCAGAATAATTATGATCTACTTCCATCCACTAGAGTATTATTAAATATACAAAAACGAAATTTCACACCAGTCAGCTTTTCAGCATTGAAATCCATAGCGTCATTAAATTTAACCGTAAACCACTATAAAACCATAATCTGTCCGTTGTTAAAACTACAAATCCCGCGTAATCCCGCGCGTCAGCACATCACTAATGTTACACAGACCCGGGATTGTGATTGAATTAAATGACCGAATGCGTGGTAAAGCGATACGGATATGATTTCGATGCAATTTAGTTATTTAGTGGTTTTTGGGGGACGATTTTATACACTATCTCATTATATAGAAAAAACACTTGATGGGTAAAATGCTATCTAAGTACTACCTACTATAACTGTTGTAAAGATTGTTTCTTCTTCAAATTGGCTCTTTATGGTGTCGGACGTAGATAATAGCACCATCCCATATCTTCCCGTGGGTGTCGAGAGGCGACTAAGGGACTTGCCAGAGAATGGGCAGCAGCGTTATCTGTGCTTTTGTAACAACCGTTCTGTGATCACCAACCCGCCTGCCAAGCGTGGCGATTATGGCATACCCCCGAAAATGTAAATGTGGCGACACTTAGGGGAGGCCTATGTCCAGCAGTGGACGTCTTTCAGGCTGAAATAATGATGATGATGATATGTGTCCAAATCATTGTTGTTCTTGATAAAACTGAGAAAATACAAAAACTGCTAAATCTTATTTTTCACTGACATTTGAAACAAAATAAGGAAGTAATATTTTCCTCTCCAACTAAACATAATTCAATCCGAAAATTGACCGTTTGTGAAAAAACTACAAACGCTAAACGACAAACAGCATCCCAACTTCACTCACAATAAAAAATAAACCTTTTCACATCCAAAAGCATTCAACAATAATACTTATTTTAACCCCCACGCGATGAGCCGCGAACATTACAGGTTACAAACGGATATAAAATGAACATCCCACAATGGACAAGGGTTTACAGAATAGTTGTCCGGTTGTTGTCCGGATATTTTCCGGACAACAAGGGGATTAACCTGGCCGCTGCCGGATTACCCGGTTTGATGGGGTCGAGTACAAGTGTAGAGTTTAATTTGATGGTGATTTTGTGTCTTATGGTTGTTGTTACTTCGAAAGTTTGATGAAGTGGGAATGAGATGTATGTGCCTTCGCCTTTCTTCTCTTGGGTCGCTTGTGTTGCATATGATATCAATCAATAGGATCGTTTGAATAATATAAGGTGTTGTTTTACGTCCTCATGAAAATACGGTACCTAGTTAATTATTAATAAACACTGATTTTTTTGGTTGTTTAAGATTGTCGGTATATCAGAATAACCCCCTTAACGTGGTGTAGGGAATAAGAAATTATCGAATTAAAGTTTGAGATTGTTTGTATGTGTAAAAGCGTGGTTAAAAGGCGAGGATCAGACGGGCTGCGTTTAAAACACGGTTAGTTCACAATTACCGATTTCTGTAATTAAGAAAAATAAAAAAATTACTTATTCATTTTATTATTAATTCGTGCCGAGAATCATTAGCATAGTTACCTCCTTGAATTTGACGACGATGCAAAACAACAGCTTGTAAAGCGTAGCTTGGCCTTGCGTTCGTGGAAAAGAGTATAGAAAAATATAAATAACGTAGCTAGCTTTTTTAAATCCTATCTCATAACACTACTTACCGGGTCTGCTGCACCACTTTGCTTAGTACGGTTATAGTTTAGCTTAACTTCCTGACGCTGGCACGACAGTATTTGTATTTCGTTAGCCCAGAACTTCGCCATTTCCACCGCTTCGTCGGTAGCAGAGGTTACTTCGGCTGCATATTTTTGGGCTAAGATGCATGGCAGGATAGGAGGTTAAGCTTCACATCTCTAGTAGTAAAGCAGCGACGAGTGAGGCGGAGGGGAGACAAGCGAGAATCGACCAATAACAATGCTTAAAACAACTCGTCTCGCATATGATGGGTCGAATCTTTCTCGTCTCCGCTCTCTTCAGCTCGTGGAGACTCGGCTTTACCAGTGACAGTCGTGATGGAGAGGTAGGCAGGGTTATTGCGTTTCATACTTTATTGCCAGCGGACGACCATTAAATCTAGCTACTTGATATAACTGATGCCTTAGTTGTGAAGCTTACCGCTGTTTCATTTTCATTGAGTGTTACGAGCTTCTTTTAAATTGTGTCATCATCTGCTTACCTTTTCACAATTTATTTATTTATAGTTAATTACAACGGTATAACACCAATTACTGTAATTAATATAGAAAAAAAAACCGGCCAAGTGCGAGTCTTACTCGCACACAGGGTTCCATAGCCCCAAACAATATTTTGAACTGTCATTCATAATTTAGTAGGATTAGTTAGTAAACTTCCACTCAACCGCAAAACTAAATTGGTTTTTCATAGTATGTTAATGAAAAACAAAGTTACTGCTGCAGTTTGATGAAAAAGTCCCATATCTCAAAAACTAAACATCATATCTTATTGAAACCAATTTTCGTTGATAGTTTTTTTTAACGTTCTACAATTCTAAATATTTTCAGAATTTTCCTACTCTTACTTTAGAAATTAGAGGGGGGGGGACACACATTTTACCACTTTGGAAGTGGCTCTAGCGCAAACTATTCAGTTTAGAAAAAAATGATTCTAGATACCTCAGTATCATTTTTGAAGACCTATCCATAGATACCCCACACGTATAAGTATGATTTAAAAAATAAAATGGTTTTCAGTTCTATGTATGGGGAACCCCAAAATTGATGTTTTTTTTTCTATTTTTGTGTGAAAATCTTAATGCGGTTCACAGAGTACATCTACTTACCAAGTTTCAACAGTATAGTTCTTATAGTTTCGGAAAAAAGTGGCTGTGACATACGGACGGACGGACAGACAGACAGACAGACATGACGAATCTATAAGGGTTTCGTTTTTTGCCATTTGGCTACGGAACCCTAAAAAGGTAGAAACTAAAGTTGACGACATTCAATAAGTTAAACTAAAAGTAACACGGAACAGTGGACACTATTGTTGCATACTTTTTCTCACAGAACACCAGGCATTAGGTACTTTATTCTATTCATCCGCAAACAGATCACATTCATTGGCAGTCAGAAGGGCGTTGAGAATCTCGACAAGTATGTTGGAGTCCAATTACTGTCTAATTTTGATCTATGATTCACAAATGTCAAGTTCTCCTTTAATTGTTTCACGGAGCGGAAAAAGCCATTTCAGGCACATGTGAAAACTTATTACACACCCATATTTTTCATCACAACATAATAGTTCCCGTAATCTCACACAAATGGCATCAGGAAGTAATAAATATTATTTATTAACACAAGCTTAATATTTAACACTTCCGTAAAAACATCATTTTAAAATTTCTCCAGCTACTTAAACCAAACTTAATTTTGTGGCCGCAGATTTTAAAACGTAACTTCGTGTTTTTAAAATGAGGGTAGGTGAGTAAAATAAATATATTTGAGCGACTACCTCGAGGATGGAGATGGGAGATAGGCCACGAACCTCTTGTTGTGCCCACCTAATTATAATATTATAGCCGTCCTTGGAATATCTAAGTTTAAGGTCCTGACTTGATTAACGAAGGAAATTCTGGGAGATTGAAGTTTTTGAGGAAATACAAAATAACTTTGAAGTTTTTTCAACGATAATCGCCTCAGTTCAGTACTGAAATCGTGATGTTATCTCTGATTCTCCTTATCAGGAGAAAATCACGTATAATATTCAGATTGCTCTTTCATCATCATCATTATTTCAGCAGAAAGACGTCCATTGCTGGACATAGACCTCTCCCAAGGGGGGTGCCATAATCGCCTCGCTTGGCAGGCGGGTTGGCGATCGCAGTACGGTTGTTTTGCAAAAGCACAGAGAACGCTGCTGCCCATTCCAAGTCCCTTAGTCGCCTCTTACGACACCGACGGGAAGATTTGGGATGGTGCTCTTCTTTACTTCCGACACCACACATACGCCTCTTTAATAATTAGTAAAAATAATGAATTCCATATTCACATAGTATTGGCTATGATGAGAAAAATGAAGTCTTGTTCTACTCTCCAACTTTTTTTTAACTTTGTAGAAGCGTGATAAGTGACTATCCTACTTACTGATCTCTGGTTGCACCACAGATCATCAAATGCATTTAGTGCTACATGTATTTAAACCATCACTCATTTAGTGAATTCAATAACCCCATGAGAAAATGACGTGGGGTTACTCGTATGTGTTATGAATACTTATGAATTTATGATGTGACCGGGTCTTAATATGAAGCGATTACGGCGATTATTTACCCCCTACCACACCCTCCTCATAAGAACACAATGCTGCACCATTCCACCACTCAACTCAACATTCAAAACCTCTCACCCTCGATCCCTGCTTACCCTCGTACTCGCCATATTTCAGCCTATTTCTCTTCTAAATATGTGTAATGCATTCGTCGCTGTGTGAGGATAAATTGCAAGGAGACGTTCCCTAGTCAGTCTGTAAAAGCTTAGGTCATAGTGAAGGCGAGTAGCGGTAGAAGAATAGTGGCTCAAAATCAAATCAAACACTTTAGTTTTTGTTCATTTCCATACTTTTTTGTGTTGTCTACTGCTTCTTTTATATCGATTTTGCGAGATGTGTAATTATTCAAATTAGTGGATGTTTGTCTTAACAAATACTATATAATATAACACCTCACATATGTATAGGACCTTTGCATTGATGGATTGTTTTTATCTAAAATAAACTGATTAATATTTGCCCGCTCCCTGCTCCCCGCTTCCCGCTCACACTCGCACCACAGTCTTGTCAAAGTCGAGCTGAAGTCACAAGTTCAATTTAAAACAAATTGTTAGTTTATTTAGTCGAGGTCTCAACTTTTAGCCCGAAGCTGCTAAATTTAGTTTGCGGCGAGGTTTCTCTTGATTTGTTCACTTCTAACGTCTTGGCTTGGAAATTATATTTTTGGAGATAGATTTTAGTAAAAGTTAACAGTTTTTGAAGTTTGTTTCTAATGACTATTATTTTAAAAGGTGTCTGTAATAATTGAGGATTAGAGGTTTAAAGTTTATAAACTCGTTAAATTTAACTTTCGGTCAGAGTTTATTTTGAGCAATTTAATTAACGAGTCAAATACTTTGCTGAATAGTTACTTGAAACTAAATAAATGAAGCAACTTTATTTTCAAGTATTCTTAGAATCATTTTAGATATTAGACTGTATTTTTTATTTACTCTACTGGCTGACTTTACCGTAACGACTTACGGTAAAGTCTGCCAATCAGTCCGATTAACAAGATTGTTAAGGTCAGATTGCGAGTCGGTCGATGTCAAATAGTGATATTCAGCTGTTTCAGGTTAGACTGAAGCCAACCCCGTAGTTGAAAAAAAGCTAGGCAGGTAGTGATAAGTTTACTTTTACTTAAGTAACTTTAACTTAGTTTCGGTAGGTGTTTTTATGCTAAGGAACACATCTTATATCTAAGCACAGACGCTAGCACGTCAAACTACAACTATCTGTCAAATTGCCCTAATAGATTTTCAACCTTTTTCATTTGATTTGGAAAATTTGAGAGTTCCGGGTAGCTTGGTGTGCTGGAGTAACAGTTTCAGTTATGTAAGTGCACATTCCAAACCGTTTATCTGAACGGGTTCATTATAGTACTAATAGCTAAATTCCAAGACATTATCGTTAGTCTTCTGCCTTCCAATGGAACTTAGAAAGTAACGACATGCCTTGAAAAAAATGGTACCTTTTATAAACCTGAAAAATAGTGTCAGAATATTAAAATTATACTAAAAAAGCTGTAGCATGTTAAGCCATGAAATGCCAAAGTGTACGTGAAATCTATCTTTTGCATACGTAAACAGGTCTTAAATAGTCACAGAAATGTACCAAAAAAGGGTATACTGGGTCGAAAAATCACGTCACATCATAACTACAATAAACTACGGAACCCTAAAATTCCAGGAAATAGATCTTGGTTACAAGAAAACCTCATTCCGGGTAACCCTTATTCTTTTTTTACTCACACTAATGTTGTATTAGCGTAGGGTTTCGTATGTGTGAGTGCGTACGAACGCCGGGCGTAAACCGACTGATTGATCGTCACTCTTACTTCTTGGCCACGACCTCCAGGCTCAAGAGACTCGCGTGTCGCGACAGCAACTGTACAGACAACAAAATGAAAGAAGTTGTTTAAAGCATGCCGCAATTAACGGAAAATAGTGGTGCGACGGTACATTCCTTACACACTTATTTTAACTCTGACAGAAGCAATGCAACTTATTGTAACGCGATAAAATGTAATTTTGACAGATTTGTTTGTGGGAGCAATTCAATAGCAACCTTATTGCAACAGGTAACTGTGATTATGATACTGATGCAACGTCGGCGGTAAAATAACCGCGAAAGCACTGAACTAGTGACGCGCGCGTCGCATGAAACAAGTCGCGTGTAAGTTGTATCCTCCGAGGTCTTGGAAGAGGCCTTTCGAGCGTGTGTGCGTAACTTAGGGTTGACGCTCACAATGTACGTGATATGATTTAATTTATTTCGTAAATAAATGGTCTGACATTGCCGAGATAAGTTTTGTCGCGGTGAATGGAGGAATAGTATTGTTTCTGCGGACCTAGATTTGGGATGATTATGTAAGCTAGGAGGAAAATATCTCTTAATAATGTTTTCCCAGATTTCATAACTGAATGGATTCTTTTCTTCGTGGAATCTTTGTGATTTCTTTTTAATGTGAATTTTTATATGTATAAAGTCTCAGTTTTTTTCCTTGGGGATAGACAGACAATGAAAATAACTGGTTATACTCGGACGCCCGTTGCAAGTACTACACACCTGAACTTTCTGCAGATCATCACCTAGCTAGACAGATAGAGAAGTAGAGTTACCCAAAAGTCAATACACTCAAATCCAAAGCTCTATCGAACTAACACCATCAAACGAAACTTCCTCATTTCCACGCAAACGAATTCATTTCCTTTTCAATCACCAGAACTTACACGACAAACTCCACAAACTCCACACAGCAACACAACTTTCCAATAAAAACTAAAGCGAGAAAGAGTGAAAGTTGCAATATAAAGCGCTAAGCCGACGGCCCTGACTTAGCGGACGACAAAGTAAGGAAACATGTTCGTCGGGTGACTTCTTAATCTTTCGCTCAAACGCTATTGGTTGGTTTGGGAGGTGTGGGTTAGGAGCGGTAGCGATTTTAGTTATTGGACTTTGAAGATGATGATATTTCTTTTGGAACTTGAGCTGTACTGTAAACACAAGCTGGCGGCATCACTGAATTTGTTATCATATTGAGCATCTGAACCGTTGGTAGCCTTGATATTAAGTTGAACAGGTTATACGTGATAGCGGAAGTCTGCTTTACATAATTATTCAGTTTCATTGATTTTCACTCAAGTTTTCCTTGTTGATCACTCCATAATATAAAACACTCTGACGAATGTGATAGTAGGGAGATATCAAAGTAACGACGAAAAGATTGTATAAAAGACGAAATAAATAGAATGAGGGTTCGAAAAACATGATGATGAATAATAAAATAGCTACCGCCCATCCCTTGAACCCTCATCTTAATCCCCGTCTGAGGTTCGATACAGGACAAAGTTTGTCATCAGCAACAAGGCGTGTCCACAGGGTTATATTTTAAGGGCTGATAAACTACCCGCGGATAAACCGGTTGATCCGATGAAAGGTTTAGACGGCCAAAACATATTGAGTATTATATTCATAAACATACGAGATTGATCTGTATAAATGTTGCGCGTGAATGTGATTTGGAGATGTAATTTTTGTGAGGATATGTTTAGAGTTAAGGGTCGTTTGTATTTGTAAATAAGAAAACATAATATATTTGTCGTAGTGTGATGATTTATTCAGTTAGACTCGGCCATCATGTGGGCAAAACATGGGTTTCGTGCTATGAAAACACACACACACGGTACACTGTTTTTTTTATCGAACTCACAAATTACTTGAAATTACAATCCAACACAATAACACTAGGCACCATGAATCGGGTTACAGTTTCGGGACGTCTTGACTCCGCCGCGATCAGAAACTCACTGTCCTCCTCGCAGCGAGCAAGAAACATCACGACTCTGTAGAAGGGCGCTTAGGTGTAGGTAGACAGGTAAGTAGGTCGCGTGATGCCACCTTTGACGCGCTTTCTGATTCATTTTCTGTCCGTGCTAATGACCGGATCCGACATATTCATTATTTTATGGTTCTTTATTTCGATATAAAAGGGATTCGTTGACAATTGACTACTCTTCTGCCTGTCAAGCAGTAAAGAGAAAGCCGATACTAGTATTTCACTTTGTTTTCATAGTGAATACTGAAAATCTCAGGCCATCTGGCTAGACTTGGAGATAACCGATGGAGCAAGGCTTTCACCGAGTGGTGGCTAACGTTAGGCCATAGAAACCAAGGCCGTCCTAAAGTTCGTTGGGCCGACGGTATCGTCGTAAAGTTGCGGGGAACACCTGGATAAGGAACGCACCGAACCGGGAAGTGTGGCGGCGAAAAGGGGAGACCCCACCAGTGGGTGATTCCGTGCTGAAATCATGATGATGCTTGAAATCTTGTTACGGTGACCTACTCTCTGTTTCAGAAAAGACACATTCGTCTGAGTAGTGGAAACATTGTAAAAGCACTATTAGGATATTACCTAAGCCACCTACCTACTTCTACTAGAACCTTTAAAGAAAAGGGAAAATAGAGCAATAAAACGTGTTACACAGACAATAAATAATACGAGAAAATAACAGAAAGACGATAATGACTATAATCTCTAAAAAATCCTCCCCCATTTAACATCCACAAGCAATCATTAAACCGCTGTCTACAAGCAGGAACTAAGACACACTAATATATGCTAAACCTAGCCTGCTAAACCGGCACTAAATTCAATTGTTACTCACGACTACCGGGTCCCGGGTCCTCCCTCCCGCTGTTCGACTGTGTTCGAGAGTACATGAGGAGGGTCGGATTAGAATTGTGCGCTTATCTGCTAGTTCGGATAATGTTTGGGAAGAGGTAGGTCGTTATTTTGAGGTAGATGTCTTAGTTTGGATTGTGTACGAAATGGCCTATGGTTTGATGATTTGATTTGATCATTGTATCTTTTAGATTGGAAAGATTCTTTCACTTTTCCTTTGAAGATTTCATTTATAAATAATATAACTTTTTGAGGGAAACTATAGGATATACAAAAATTCACCTATTAAGGAAAGATGGTCAAAATATTTTTGATCCATAGTGTACCAAAATAATTTTTACCATCTTACGCATTCACTTGCGCAAATCTTAACTGTATTTCCTTGTAGACAGTATCAGAACTTTTTATAGATTGGGAAGGAAATGATTCGAGTTCTCTATGCAACTGAATACGGGCGAACTCCAGATTTATTTTGTAATAAAGTGAACTCTAGGAATAAGCAGAACATACTGACCCACATAACGCTGGCTATGTTTTGCCTAATAGGTTAGCTATGTTATTTCTAGAGTCACGTAGAAACTACCCACATCTAAAAATAATTGTTAAATATTTGTTAACTATAGCGGATACAAATTCTGTGTTTTTATAAATATATAACTAGCTGACCGGCGCAACTTCGTTTGCGTCACATTTTTCCCATTTTCGCAACATTTTTCATTGCTGCTCCACTCCTATTGGTCTTAGCGTGATGATATATAGCCTATCCTAGCCTTCCTGAATAAATGGGCTATCTAACACTGAAACATTTTTTCGAATCGGACCAGTAGTTTCGGAGCCTATTCAATGCAAACAAACAAACAATCAAATCTTTCCTCTTTATAATATTAGTTTAGATTATAAATTATATATAAAATACGTGTGTGTATTTTTTCAGCATTATGTTCAACTACATAATAATCACTTAACGAAAGATGAAGATGAACGAGACTTGTTATCATAGCATCACGCCTCTTTACCAAAGGATAAGGCAGAGCCTATTATAATATAATATAATGAACCAGGTTATACTCTAGCTTTCTTAGACTCCAAGATCATAGAACGAAACAAACAAAGCAATATTTTGGTCTCTTTTCAGACTGGGGTCTGAAAAGAGACCAAAATATTGCTTTGTTATTGCAGTCGGGTAAAAAAAATATTTTGTTTATATTATCATAGAGTATCTAAGTTACCAGCTGAGCTGTTTGGTTGAGTCTGTGGATTTCTTGGGGATTAACACCCCACCCTCCCTGCCATCCCCCACTTCATCCAACTTTTATTTCCGGCCACACTCGCGTCCGGGGACGATGCAACGGTTTCAAAACAGAAATTCTGTATGTGGCTGGTTCTGTTAATTGTCATTATATTTATATTTTTGCTTGGATAAAGGGTACCATGAATAGTATAGCGTGTCACTGTCTTAACCTTGGTATCATCTTGACTATTGATACAGTTTAATTTTCTCAAGAAATTGTTGTTTTTATTTCTGGTAGGGCTTCAACAGCAATACCTAGATTTTTAGATCAATCCATATTGTGTGCGTTTGTTTTTATAATTTTTTGACAATGTTTAACTTTGCTACGTGATTTTTCTTTATACTACATTCAGCTGAGACTTTTTTTTAGATTGCCTAGAATTGTGCTGACAGTAAAGAAGTAACTTCTTTGTAGAGCTAACATGCCAACAGTGACAATCGCTTTCGACAAGTGATTCGTATTTCTACTGCTTCTTTCAAGAGACTTATATCTGTCCGACTCATTTTTAGCTTTCCACCATCGTCAACGCAATGTCACTTTGTCTAGGCATGAATAAAGAATGACTATTTCGACTTTCTTAAAATAAGGATCAATCGTAGCCATATTTATACCGCCCATAGAACTCTGTGGTGAATTTCCAATGGATCGCATCTTACATGAATGCTAAGACAATAAGCCAATAGCCACTCACTATGAATACGATCTTAGAACACAATGCTTGAGGTTTAACCACAGGGCATGAAGTGCGGTAGGACAAATCGAATATAACATTTATGTGAATTCTCATTAAGGACCGCTTTCTAAGATGTAGAATATAAGACCGTAATCTTGAGAACCAAATAAATAAATACTTTAAATGAATAAATCAAGTTAAATTGACACAATGGTGGTTTAGCACAATTTATATTTTATATACCACTGGTTTTTTTCCTACTGTTACCGGTATTTTTCGATATTTTGTAAACTTACTAGATAAAAGTATAGTATAGTAGTAGTAGTAAGTTTACAAAATATCTGTATTTAATTTAATTTAACAGATAGGGCAGGAAAATTAGGATTAACAGTTACTTTAAACATACTGAAATGATTTATGAACAAGGTTTGGAATGATTTTCCGAACGTTATAAAGAAAGAACGTTATAAGAACGGTTTATTTATCTATCAGATAAATAAACTCCAAATACCTGAAGACTCACCGTGAACTCAACCCACTCACATTCACCTAAATATATTCCATCCAATTTATTTCTCACGCAAATAATGTTTCTTATCAACATAAAACATTACGGTTAGATTGCTTGCATTACTGTTCATGGTACACTGTGGTTCATGGCCGTAGACCGTAGACCGTGGACCGTGGCCCGTAGAGCCGTGAGCACACAACGCTTATCGACTAATTGATCGCAACGACCGAAGGCGCACCTGCGTGGAATAGGACCGTGCCTTGTCATGTATCGATATTTTAAACATGTTAGTATACAAAATTCCGTAGATACTAGTGTTATGGCAGATGCTTACTTTGTACCTGTTAAATATTAATTTTACTATAAGAAACGTGTTTCTTATTGTATTCGTAAATAGTCGTAATCTTTCTGTTGAACAAATTTACACTATTTAGGAACAATCTGAATGCACTTAGCATCCAGAGGCTAGTTCTATAACTAGATCTTTCAAAGAAAAACTTATAAATACTAACAAAGTATTTTCTTATTGTATTTGATATAAAACTGTGTAATTTTTATTGAATCTCTGATAAATAGGCAGAATATTTGTATATCATATGCTTTATGTTTATAAAGCTCTAAATTGTTGTCCATACTTACCACTTTGTGTGACTTTCAGAAACAAACTCAAAATATCGTAATACATATCGATACTTCACCCACATCTCTATGATTAAGATATCAGCTCCAAGGCTACAGCGTGCTTAGTGTTGTGGCCAGATAATGTGGAGCGGGTGGTCTGCCCTGTTCGCTCGCATACGAATGTACTATCGATAAGGCCAGTTATCGAGCAATATAAATCACTAGAACAGAGGTTGGGAGAATACTCGGCTGAACTCAACAAATATTAAATGGGTTTTCTCTTGTGATAAATATGTTTAATTCATGGAATTGTATTGAATGGGAGAAAGAAATAATTACCGTAGAAATTATTGTAAAAGATCCTGGATTTATGGAATGTGTCATTTCATTTCTAAGAAATGGTACATTTTCTACGTTTCTACTTTAATTAATTTTCTTAGAACTATTTCTAATGAAACTGTCCAAAGTCTAAACCAATTAGACAAAATGAATAATTTCTAATAATTTAAATTAGTCTCAAGTCTAACTAGAAGTTTAGTCCAATGGGATTATTTTAAGTTTCAATTTATTTTAAAGTAATATTATGAAACCTCACTTTCATAAAATTACTTATAATGAAGAATGCCTGTAATTGAAACAAACGCCCCATTCGCCACACAGACTGGCTCGTTAGTCGAGTAGTCGCAACCACAACATGAGCAGGTCCCAGGTTCGATTCCCATGTTGGTCAAAGTCGTATTGGTTTCTATCCGTCAAGGATTTTTCAATAGCAGCGTCTGGATTTGTGCCTGGTTGATGGCGATGGGCTCGCCCCCTATTACATGGGACTTAAACATAATAGGGTTTACACGTGTAATGTTATGTATGCTACTCAGGATTAGGCCCGTTTGCACCATAACTCACTTATTATGCGTTTAACGTAAATCATTTAAAACGGTCAGTTTAAACCAATTGACAGACACAGAACTATTTTTTGAAAATTTTAGCACTAAAAGCATGGAAATAGAATGAAACTTCCCTCCCATTCCAAACATCCCTACCATTTTCTCTAAGAATAGATATTTTAAACAAGCACAACATACAATATAAGTTTTCCTCATAAAGCTAATAAAAATATAAAATCTCCTTCCTCTTCCCTACAAAGTCGAGTGAAAACGTTCGTTGCTCAATGTTTGCGATTCCTTTATTCAAATGTGTTTCAGTCCGCACACACGATACATAGTTTGTTCGAGCTTGGACCTCTTTACTGCTCTCTCAGTCTAAGTCTAAGTTTATACGGTATTATTAATGTATCTCTTTGTATTTTGTGTAATTTTGTGCTATTATGAATTTTAGACGACTGCAACAATCTTTAAACGGATCAATTACAGAGTTAAATTCAAAGTGTAAGAATGATTATAATTTATCTGAAATTTTGTTAACTTCATCTTGAATTCGATCAGATCACAACAGCTCACCTAGAAGAGAAGCTAAGAAGACAGGAGGCTTCTTTAATTTTTTTCTTTTCTTTGTTAATTTAAAAGTGCGGTCAAAGGACTCCGTATCGGATTCCAGACTCCGGTATTTAACAGATAATGTACTGAAATATCTGTCTAAGTCAGGTGTCCGGTCGGTTTTTCCGCGCCTTTAGCTCGTCAATCTCATACTCTATTACTCTAAACGTCAAGCCACAACTAAAAACCGTGTACACATCAATACCCCAGAGCTCCTTTATCCCAAACTCTAACCAAATATAATTTAAACTTGTCCAGCTTACGAAATATTTGTTAAAGTTGAACCATATTTGTTGGTTAACAATCTGTAGACCTTTGCATCGGCCGCCGCTTCGACGATGGGTACAAATAATAATAAAGATGATGGAATAGTTTGCGCCATAACGCGTATATCCGGAGCTATATTCATGAAATTTGTGGAATATTTCTTGGTGTATTAACAGAAATTTAAGTTCCTCGCAGTTTTTGCTTTTACATTTTAATTCCGAAGATTTAATCTCATATCTGTACAGTAGTGGAAACTTAAGTTAACTGCTAGTTATAGCACTAATAAATGCAACAAATTGTCAGTCTTTACACCCATAAAAACTGGTTCTGTTTCTGGTCTGACAGTCAGTCAGCAGCCTTAAAGACTGAGCACTAGTCTTACCATTAGCTATCGTAACTGTGAGGTTGTGAACGCCAGATAGTCATTCGTTCGCGTATATGCTTAGTATTGACAATCTGTTTAGATTGGAATCCAAACCGAAAAACGTATTTGAATAAATGTTAAGCAGATGTGAAATGTAGAAAATCTTCAATAAATCAGCAATTCGAAAGCATAAACAAAACATTCTAAAACCGATCGACGAAAAACGAATTGCTCACAACCCACAAGATCCCCCCCCCCTCCCACACTCAAAACATTTCACAAAACAATCGATTTCGATTCGTTTCCCCATTCATCAAACACTCATACGATGTACCAGCAATACATCAACATTAAACAAGACAGACAGAAGTATGGACATCGTTGCGAACACACACAAAATCCTATTCGATACATCGGTTCTACAATCGGAAATCTATTCGGATGCAATCGGATGTCATTTAGGAAAACAAGTAGTATTAAAGTTTGTTCGGCGTTAACAGAAGTGTGAGCTTCTTGGGCCTCAAGTCTGCTATTTTTATAAACATTGTCATTCCAACACGATCCCATTGTCATTTTGCTAAAAGTTCGTAATCTGCTAAATTGATTATGATCTGTCAAATTCTATGCCATTTCTTTCTATAGAGAGTGTCAGTGGTTGACCATTGTGAAGTCATAATGACGCCACTATAAGTAGATTACCAAAGTTGTCAAAATCAACAACTATAAAATCAATGATAGGCCATTCTGACACTATTTTACGACTAATAGCAGACTTGAGGCCCTTTTTTTTTTAGGATGGGAAATCATCAAATGACTTCTTCCGCTCTGGGCGGAGCGGAAGGGAGTGTCAGAGTTGACTGACTAAAACCCATCCATGTTCCTTCTTAGCCCTTTGCGTTCCAGGGGCACGGTATCTCTTTCGAACAACCCGCAGCCCTGGCAGGCATCGGCCCTCTCGGACCCCTTCCGATTTGCTGACATCTCCTTGAGAGACTTGAGGCCCTGGCATAAAAATAAATGGCTTTATCCCCTGCTGCAGCGCGACTAGATATTTTAACACGGTGATGGAAAGATTTGACGACAAAACAATCTTGACATCATAACATAAAGTCAAGTCTTTTGCCAATAGAGGTAAGCAGGAACTACAGGACTTCGCCTGCTGCGAGTCTTACACACTCCTTCCGCCTCGTGTCCGTTCATACATCTTAATTTTAATCCTTTCTTATCCTTTAAGGGTCGACTTTATCCAACACCTAATGCGAGTGCGGTGCTTTTGATTGGCCCATGTCCCAAATGTCCAGCATTTAGGACATGGCCGATCAAAGTTAGTGAGTCCTATGTGCCCGTTTATATGCATTTTGAGGCACGGATTTTCCCTGTAGAATACCACTGATGCGTAATCGACGCGGCCACCAAACTGAGCTCGGACAATATAATATAGCCAATATCAAAGTACCGTGAACATGAAAAAAAGAAGCAATGCTAAGAAGTCAAAGCCTTCGAAGTAATTAAAAAGAATGATTTAGAATGCTTCTACCAATTTTTCTGTCACCAATAACAAAGCATTTCGACACACAAACATCTATTTCACAAAACGCAATCAGAATCATATCAAATCGGACATCCAGCACGAAACAAAAGCTTCTATATCATTTGCCACAGACAGAATCGTTTCAGTAGGGGAAATCGATGCCGTCACCGGAATCCATGTTGAATTGCTATCGTCTGGTGTCCATTGGCGCGGGTGCTAACTTATGTGCCAATTTTGCCGGCACTATGTCACCGATGGACCTCGTCTGCAGAATATATTGCTCGTAAATCTGTTGCATGATTTAAATTAGAAATATTGTACTGTTTCATTTTTAGCTTAGTATACTACAACGCTTAGTTGTAATTTACCAAGCGTAAGAGAAAAGCAATTTATCATTTGCATACCACGCTAGTAAGGAACAGTAGAAATAAAATAGTAACCTAGCAACACAATGTTTTATGCTAGTCTACTTATCATATTACAAACTACACCCATCTTTAATGGAAGCCAAAATAAATAACCCTCATTCCACAAACGCGAAGGGTTTTGACGACGACGTAAACCCTCCGTCACATTTCCCGTGTCATCACTCTCAAAATCTGTCACTAAGCTACCGGAAAACCATAAACAACATATTCTGCCCATTTTTTACCATCAGGGTAGGTTTCCCCATTACTTGGGTCAGGTTCATTACACCCCTGTATCCGATGACCAGTTAATCAGTCCGGACATGGGTTGTTTATGCCATGAGGTTTATCGGACGTACTTTGGGGTCTGGATGAAGATTTTAGGGTAAACATTTTTGTGAAAAATGCAGCAATATCTTTTCCTTGAGTTTTGTAGAAGATTGCTTATTATTTTTGCGTGGCATCTCAAGTTTCACCGTTGTGAAGAATCTGGAGTTAAATACAATTCTGAAGACCATAATAATGAAACGAGAAATGAAATAGACAAGCCGTAATATGATACCATACTATCAAATCCGCAAAATTAACAACAAAACACTCATCTCAAGTACCGTTCTCACATCATCAATAATAATCGAGGCAAATCCAAAGAATTTCTCAGTAATAATCCTGGAGCATGTGAAATAAAAAGGTGATACATCAACTATATGAGAAGGGAAGCGAATAGCAACAGGCGGAAATTGGCTCGGCGAGATGAATGATATTGACGGCGTGATGTGGCGTTATGCTACTCTTGAACCAGGATCAGGGGCTGAGGATATAATGGATATTTTGAGTGATAAATGATAAATGAATGATAAATGATGTTTATTTTGCAAGTAGGTTTTTACAAACACTTTTACACGTCATTTTTTTTAAACTAGATGGGGCCGGTGTTTCGTACCTGACTACTCTGAGAAGAAACAGCCGAAACAAACTCAGAGGTCACAGTCTCTTTTAAGGTCCAGACAAAACGTTGGCAAATTCACATGAGGACTATGCAGATACGTGTCTGAAATGGTCTTTTGAAGAAAGAACCACACAGATTTGAGTGGACCTGTCCAGTCAGTGCAAGCATTTGTCAGTTATCGTGTAGCTCGACTTATAACTCAAGGAGCTCAACGAAACGACGAACAATACCAAAGAAAGGACATTTGGGTAGGTCGCTTAAAGTACTCAAACTGCCAGATAGTGGTGGGAGAAGATCAATAAATTACGAAAAAATCAAATGTGACCTACATGGTCCTCACATTCACAATAATCAAATGTAATTAATAATAATTAACGAAATGAATTTAAAAAAATCACGAATGTCAATAAATGTCACAATAATAATAAAAAAGTAAATATTTATGTCAAATCAATAAATGTAAAATCAGTAAATGTCACATCAAAATAATAAAAAGTAAAGTAAAAAAAATAATCAAATACTGAGAAAAGTATTCATGTCAAATCGGTAAATGTCACCTAAAATAATAAAAAATAAGGTAAAAATAAAATAAAAAATATCACAGTGTATAAAATAAAATAAAGGAATAAACAATAAACAAAGGAATCAACAATAAACAAGCGAAGTCCGAAATTTCGACATTCACAAAGCAAATTTCATTGGAGCAGTTTAATCCCAAGCCTTTTTATCTTCGAGATAGTAATTTACATGATAGTAGGCTTTCAAGCATAGCTTCTTTTTTATAAACGATTTGAATTTATTTAAGTTTAGTGCTTGAATATGGCTCGGAAGCTTATTGTAAAAACGTATACATTGGCATCTGAACGTACCCCCTACTTTTTTGAGCCTCGTTGCAGGAACAACAAATTTGTGTTTGTTCCTCGTATTTATGTTGTGGATATCACTGTATTTTTTAAACAAATTGATATTTTTATGGGCGTACAAAAGGTTTTCATAAATAAACTGAGAGGGCACAGTAAGAATATTAATCTCTTTAAATTTTTCTCTGAGGGAGTATCTGGGACTTAATTTATAAATTGAACGAATTGCCCTTTTTTGCAAAACAAATATTGTTTGAATATCGGCGGCATTGCCCCACAAGAGAATACCGTACGACATCACGCTGTGGAAATAACTAAAGTAAACTAAACGGGCTGTCTCTAAATCAGTTAAATCACGAATTTTTCTAACGGCGTATGCTGCAGAGCTAAGTTTTTTTGACAATTTGTCTATATGCGGGCCCCACTGAAGCTTGGCATCCAGAGTTATGCCTAAGAACACTGTGCTATCTTCCGGTTTCAACTCTTCATCCTTGATTAGTACTCTAGTTTCTACTTGTCTTACATGGGGCATCGTAAACTTAATACATTTGGTTTTTTTCTCATTTAGGAGTAGATTATTAACATTAAACCAATTAACGACTTTTGCCAGGGCGCTATTAACCTCGTCCGTAACTATCTGCTGACGTTTGAGTTTAAATAAAAGTGATTTAAGTGAAGATGAGAAGTCGAAAACGTTAGGTAATAATATAAGAAAAGTTGAAACTAGAATTCAAAATACGAATCTAAATATTCAATTTAATAAAACAGAGGACAATAGCCATTTTATATTACAATAGATAGAAAATAACAATATAATAAAAGATAAGCAAGACTAGACTAGTGAGCCCGACTCTAAAGTTCGTCGGACCCAAAAGTTTCACTCCTAGAAACAACTAATTGCAGAGACAGATGAAAATGGGCAATAAAACGATACCGACAAAGCCTTTCTAAGATTACGGCTAAACTTATCCTAAGCTAACTTAACTGGCTACTGAAACTTTGGAATATAGACACGTTTCAAGAACAAACAGGTTCAAAAGCTCTGATAGCAGACAAAAAGATTTATATCACGTCTTTCTGAAACAAAAAACAAGATCCATCCACACTTGCCAACTATACTATTAAATAAGCGTGTAACCTGACAAATCACAGCCGTGTCAGTGCAGGGGGGGAGGACAGGCTGATTGATGTCCACGACCCTCGTCCACCTCCTAACCCACCCTCTGTCTCCCGAGCATAAAGAAAACTAATCTTGAAAACGTTTTGGTACATGATTGGGTAATTTTTTTCTCTGACCGCCTTTCCACATGTCTGCATTGAAATAAATTAAGTGGTTGTGATTTTTATGGGGTCAGAGAGATATGGGTACAAGACTGACAGTTTATTTTTCTTTACAAATGCAAATCATGCATATCAGTCACATGAGCAAGATTATTTGTAACTGACGGAGCTTGCAAAACTAGGATGGAAAGTAAAATTTTACAACAGAAAGCACTCAGAGATTTCCAGAAAAATAACAGTCTTATCGAATCCAGTTTATATCAAATCCCAATTCTTCAAGACTAAAAGAATTCCGTATCGTTTGTCGATTCTTCACCTCGTGGCACCATTAACTCTCCGTCGCAACAATCGTTCCTGACTTCCTCAATTTCTTAGAGGTACACAAACGATTTGTTTGGCCTCCGTCTTGGCTGGGGTCGGAGGTAGCTCTGTAGTTTCGAGGGTTTTTTGCAACCCCTCGAGTAGGACAGTGAATGATTGGTACTGTGGTTTATTTGGACGATGTATTGTTGTGAACATGTGGTTAAATTATGTTTATTACGTTATGGATGATGAGAAGGGAGACAACACATGTAGCTAAAATAGTGTAGAATATAAATTTTGATGTATGAAGAGGGAGAGCAAGACCAAAGAAAAGATGGTTAGATTGTGTGAAGGAAAAAAGAGTCAGTGATAGCGTGACGATCGACAGGGGAGAACAAATTAAAAAAATATGTTGCGCCGGCCCCAAATAACATCGGACAAGGGCAGAAAGAAGAAAACGTTGACCATGTTAATAATTTTTATAATCCTGATTCAATCATTTTACTTTACGGAAAACAAACCCACGAAGCTAAGTTTTTACCTAAGTATCTCCTCCATCCAAACATTTCCTCTTCATCAAAACATTTAAACTAAACTCAGCTACAGAATAACATTAAATCAGAAGATTATGGCACACTCAGACGGCAAACAGAGGCATCAATACAATCTGATCGGCAGTAATCCGTTCGGAGGGTATCATATGAATATAATTCACGCTCGATCGCCTCAGACGCGATGTTTTCTCAGATTCAACCATTTGTGAACCGAACACACGGCCTGGGAAATTTACTAGTAACATTTCTTGCTATTTTTGATAAACTATTTGATGTTACTACTTTTTTGTATTGAAGATAAATAGATTTCACGTTCACAAAATAATAAGAAAATACCTGTAGTCTCAATACGAGTAATGATTATTGTAACCAACCTTTGTCTCAACAATCATTGTGGCGGTTACAGTCAAAGGTTATTCAAAGTTCATCATCATTACCCTGTCCATAAATCAATTGATTTGGGGTCGGCGCAGCATGTCTTGTTCTTCCATACTTCTCTATTACTCGTCATCTCATTAGACAGCTCTTTTCTTGCCAGGTTGCACTGTTGCTTTCCTAAATTAACAGACATTGCTAAATAGTCTGACTCTGGTAAATTTTAATCATTATCTTCAAGAAGACTTGAATGGCTTCTTGAGTTTGGTCTTCTTCTTTGCGTGTCGATGGCGAATCTATATTGAGTATGCCCAGTACTTAATTACGAATTTGGTGCTATAAGTACCGTTTATCAACTTCCGTAGCATTTAAACATCTAACGGACACGTAGTCAAGTGTCCTATCAAGCGAGATAAACAGTTCAAATTTCATTTTATTTCCTACATCAAACACTTTAAAAACCTAAAGTGCATCATGTTGGTGTTACTAAGCGAATATCTAAGAATTCTATTCCCATCTTCCAAACTTCAAAACTGGTAGTCTTCCAGCCAGTGTGTCAGATAATGTCGCCGCAGCCAGGGTACGTGTGAAATAGCCCGGAATGGAAATAAGTACGGTAAGCGATTCACGAGTGATTTGCGCCCGCAGACTCCGCACCGCTCTTATTAGCTGGGGATTGTGACTTCTTTATTTTGTGTCCGTTTCAACCACGCGGCCACCTCATAATACTTGATGAAACTTTGCCAGGAATTAGTCCTAATTTGTTCCTATACACACCTCTTTTCGTGAATTTGTTCCAAAAAAAACCAAGGCGCTATGACCAAGAATAGTTGGCCGCTAGAACCGCCACTTGCCGTAGTCATCGCCCGTGATTACACAGAAACTATATGATGGAGATAGACGAATTATGCATCAAAAGAAAGGTCTTAATTTGTTCCATTTGTTTCAAAAATAAAAATCATCAAAAAGTAAATAAATGAAATTTTATGCAATATTTAGTTTTCAGGTTATGAGTAGGTAGGTATCTCACCTTATATATCAAATTATTAGAAGCTAATGTGTATGGACAATTAGTCCCTAATTTGTTACAGCGAATAAACAGAAAAAAATACTAGAAAGTAGGTTCAATGATTTGTTAGAGTCGATTTTAGTTGGCCGCTCGGACGGCAATATGCCTAAAATACAATGGCGTTTATCTCGTTATTAAAAGCAGGTTTAAGCTTAGTTATAGTACTAATTGACGGGTAACGTAACCTAGTTTGGATAAACATGGAGAATATAACTGCAGCATTCATATTTTAGAAGAAATTTACAAAAAATCTGTAGTATGAAACCGTATGAGAGTAGGGTGACCATGATTACATTGGTACGAAGGCATGTTTTTAATGTTGGACTCTGTTTGAACGAATATGCGGTTCGTTTTGCGGCCATTGTCTATTGTTCTTAATTCTTTAAAGTATTTACTGATTAAATTTTCGTTTCATTGACTTTCCACAGGTGTTTTATGATGAGAACGATTCCAGAAAAAGGATCTCTATTGTTTCCAAACTATTGTTAAAAATATTTGTCACAAGGGGTTTGAACGATTATTTTTTGTTGTGAATATAGTCATTACTGTGCTGAAATTTTAACTGTGTGCTCGTACCTCGTACGTATTTAATTCCCGAGATTTACAAACTACTAAGTTACTGAGACAACTATCACTAAATCCAGAAGTGTCTAAGAGTGCTTAGCTATGAGTTGTGTCACTTATATGTTGGATTTGTTAATGTGGAACTCACCACCAAAAAGTATTGCAGAGGGATCCAAATGAACTGCGGTAAGTTAAATTTTTACTTTTTCATGATGACTTGAAGCAAAGCTTTCCAAGCTTTTGGCTGCTCCCAAACGAAAAAATCTCCTTTTGAAAATCTTATTATTATTTTTTCTTTTATTATTTTTTCTTATTTTTTTTTTGGATTAAGAACAATAGACAATGGCCGCAAAACGAACCGCATATTCGTTCAAACAGAGTCCAACATTAAAAACATGCCTTCGTACCAATGTAATCATGGTCACCCTACTCTCATACGGTTTCATACTACAGATTTTTTGTAAATTTCTTCTAAAATATGAATGCTGCAGTTATATTC
Organism: Cerastis rubricosa; assembly: GCA_949152445.1. Lineage (NCBI taxonomy): Eukaryota > Metazoa > Arthropoda > Insecta > Lepidoptera > Noctuidae > Cerastis > Cerastis rubricosa. The sequence goes on from OX424547.1 coordinate 774,583, forward strand.
TCCATGTTTATCCAAACTAGGTTACGTTACCCGTCAATTAGTACTATAACTAAGCTTAAACCTGCTTTTAATAACGAGATAAACGCCATTGTATTTTAGGCATATTGCCGTCCGAGCGGCCAACTAAAATCGACTCTAACAAATCATTGAACCTACTTTCTAGTATTTTTTTCTGTTTATTCGCTGTAACAAATTAGGGACTAATTGTCCATACACATTAGCTTCTAATAATTTGATATATAAGGTGAGATACCTACCTACTCATAACCTGAAAACTAAATATTGCATAACTTTTCATTTATTTACTTTTTGATGATTTTTATTTTTGAAACAAATGGAACAAATTAAGACCTTTCTTTTGATGCATAATTCGTCTATCTCCATCATATAGTTTCTGTGTAATCACGGGCGATGACTACGGCAAGTGGCGGTTCTAGCGGCCAACTATTCTTGGTCATAGCGCCTTGGTTTTTTTTGGAACAAATTCACGAAAAGAGGTGTGTATAGGAACAAATTAGGACTAATTCCTGGCAAAGTTGCATCAAGTATTATGAGGTGGCCGCGTGGTTGAAACGGACACTTTATTTTGACGAGGTTTTCGTGTTTCTGGAGTTCGTTGAGTCTCTCGGTAAATGGTTTTCCGATGCAAATTGCTTGGGTATAGTTTTCTTTATAATGTGAGAAGATTTGCACTTGCTTCTTTTTGTTTTGAGAGTATTCTTTGCTGTACTGCAAACCTTTATTTGCGTTAGGAATTGATCATTATTTTTAAATCAAACACCATTTACAATAATGCCTTTGTCACTTACTTTACCACTAAAACATTTCCAATAAAATCTAGATTTTGAACTGAGAGATCAAACAACAACAGTAAGGTCTACAAATTGCAACTATTACAAAAGCTGAATCAGATGCTCATGTTAATATCATATTCAGTAATATTCAGTACAAACATTCACAAGTTATTAATTAGTCGGTCAATAGTTTTCGGTAAAACGAAATTGGAATAAAAGAAATTGAAAAAGTGATCAGTTCACCAATCATAGTTTATGTTTTCTATTATCACCAGCTTAGTCTTTACTTTTCTGGGCTTCGGTTTCTGACAAGCCCTTTGCTACAAAATACGAAAGCTCTAATTTTCCCTCGTCATCATGATGTCTCCTAGAAACAATCCCTAAAAATCTATTTTCTACACATTGAACAAGCAGCGAACGAAGTCAGCGATAAATCCTATGATAGGTACACACGAGAAGAATGCGAACAGTGGGTGAATAGTTGACGATGTGGCGTGTTCGCGCAGTGACACAGCGGAACACGGGAAATGGTGCGCGCTTGACGCAAACTGTTAGCCTAGCGATTTGACGCGGGTTTTATCAAGTCATGTTATTGAAAACGAAGAAACGTTATGGGTTTTGAAAAGACAAATAACGTGTTTGATTTTTTGTGATGAAGCTGTGGACGTAAAGCACAAAACAACTCATGCTTCCGATGAAGTAAATTGTACACATGACCCATAAACTCGTACGCAGTTCACCACAACAAATCATATTACTATCATTTCAATGCACAAAACTGTACTATCACAAAACAGTGTTACTATAGGTTACTAATAATATCTTTCACTCTACAGTTAAAAACACTCCCAACCCATCAGTTAAATCTAGAACCACCCCAGTAGACGCTTTAGGTAAATCAAAGTTTATTCCCTCGACGTATTCACATGTAACTGAAACGCGATTAATCTTTTTTCTCCCATGAGACTACACAGCTTACTAAAAAGGAACGGCACTAGCCCGTGCCTTGGACCGCACCATAAGTGGGAAATAGCTGGGAAGTGGATGGAAATAAGAGCTAAACGCCAAGAAGACAGATTTGTTTTATTCACAATTCGTAGCCAGACGTGGTTACACTATCTCTGCTAGAAATTGCGGCTACATTTTATATCTTTACTTCTCCGTTTGATGTTTAAAGTTTTGAAGATATTTGATTTGATGTTGGTTCGCGGAGTTTAAGATTTCATGGAATGTTTAATAAATTCTTAGGTCAGTTGGAAATTTCAGAAAAATGTTACGAACATGCATGCTTCACTTACATTACTTTAAACTGAATTCAATTTGTTGTGGCGCTGCACTTGTAACTTTCAAATGGTTCTCATTTTTATTGTCTTGAACAAAGAGTCACTTCTTTTTTGGGTACAATTTATTAGTTTCAACTTATCAACGACTAATGAGACACAAATCATCATCTGTTAGCCTTTTTTCCTACTATATCAGGGTCGGCTTCCAGTCTAATAGGGGGTAATACGATATCCTTTGGTAAGACTGGTTGTCAGACTTTCGGGCCACTGGCAGCCGGGACAAACGGCTTAACGTGCTTTCTGAGGTATACGGCGAAAACTCGGTACCTATATAATATGGGTGGTCACCCATCCTCGGAACAACCTAGGCACTCGCGGGTTAACCTAAAGATTGAGCGAGCAGCTGGTAGTGTTTAGCCACAGTCATCGAAGTATTATTGCGAGGTTCCCGAGAATCTCATATAGCTTTATGAATTTACTTAGTGCAAATGTGTATTACCCATATCAAGAGTGAGTAGTCAGTAAAGGATAAGATCAAATAGAACTATCTGTTTATATCTAACGGTTGACTAAAGGTCAAACCGAAACTAATCCGAGAACTAGAGCTTATATCCGCACGCAGAGCCGGGCAAACATAAAGTTTGCGGTTATTGCGGATATCCTTATTCGGATTTATACGCCGTTTGTGAATCTAGATGATGTTATCATCTTTATTGCCAATCTGTGGTTTTTGGTGTTATAATCAGTTTAGTGACTATACTACTTTAGGTTGTGTTCCTGTTTTCACGTATATTAGACGACGGCGAAGCTTAAACTAAAAGTACTCTGTATTAATCTCTAGTTATCTTGTATAATGCTAGTGAAATCGGCCATTTTTTATGCATTATATTCTAAATCTAGATTGTTGAAAAACATTCACTCTGAGTAATATTAAATTGATCTATTAGTATGGGATTTCCTGCACACTATAAAATTCAGAGTTATTTTATACCCACCAGCATAAAAATAAACCAACCGTACAAAATTTTGTTTCACCAATATTTATGGACGGACACGAATATCATCTTTCTGAGCAGTTTCACTAAACTTCGAACCTCGATACCCAAAACTTTACGACTTTTCACCGCATCCTGGCCTGAGCAAAACACCTATCAAGTAGTGCAAATAATTTACAGGGTGAGAACACCTATTATCGGGCCAGCTGACTTTATATTCTTGCTAAACAAATGGGCTGTTAAACTGAAAGTTTATAGCCACTATTGGGTTCGAATTTAAATTTATTTAATCTATGGATTTAATTAAATTGTGGTTTAGATGTTAACCAGTGATTGGATCGTTTTATACTGTTCGTGATCAACTGATTTACTTATCTAATAGGTACATAGTGACGAGAAGTTTAGTGAATTTAATGAATCGATTGCAGTTCTTGTATTATCCCTAAATATTAGAAATAAAAAACAACCTAATTATCGCTTGGTTTTTCTAGATTATTTCATAAACATATACTCAATTGAAAACTATGCACACCAGAGCATATTTTCCAAAAAAGCTCACCTCCATAAGCTCTTTGAAATACCTTTACTGGATAAAGTCAGATAAAATACGTCTGAAAGTTTAAACATTGTACCAGAATTTTATCCTTTACAAAATAAAATATCAGAATCTTCGGATCAGCTAGAAAACAAGAGATTGCTTCTACGCTGTAGGTACTAGAAAATTTCTGAAAGAAAAACAAAATCTATAGATATTTGCACTATCTTTGGTTCTAAGATAACCAAGTGAAAATATTTGAGTATCATTGTAGTAAAACTGATTATTTGTAAGTGATAAACAAAAGGAGTATGAAAGGAATTTGATTGTGACAGTTTGTTTCCTGTAGTTCCTGCGTCTTGCCTACCCCCATAAGAATAAAGCTTGAGTTTATGTTTAAACAGAAATGTATTTGTAAAAATGTTTTCTTTTAAGTTTAAAGAAGAAGACAAGTCGTTTATTCCAACCGCATTATTCGCCACATCCCATAACTCGTGGTTACACCCCACATGCTCGTTTACTGCCTCTAAAAACAGTAAGTGATCAAGAATTTTACGAGTGCGGTTGATTTTAGAGTAAATTCGCGTTCTAGTCTATTTACTGTGTTTATAAATTGCGGCAGGACATGTGTTCGCTCGATTTTATACTCTTTTCTGCGATGTATTAAAACTTTATGCAATTTTAGGTTATTTTATAAATCAGTTTTTAATGTATGTAGTGAATTTGAAGAGTTTATTAAAGCGCCAAGAAAGGATAACACGGAATAAATACGTGTTTTTAAATATATGTTACCTAAATCACACTCTTATTACAAGACATTCTCTAATTTAAGTTTTAATAAAATTACAAGACAAAGTTACATCACTTTAAGATGTTTTCCCTACATCAGATTTTATCTTGCCACCGCTTTGTGTAAGCGCCTGATGTTAAAATTATAACAAAATGTTGCGCTCGGAAGTTGCTCTTGCTTTTACAGTAGGCGCTTTTGGTAATGCTTCTTTTGGCGCACGTTCGCTTGTCGACAACGCTAATGAATTTATAATTTTTACTGCTAATTGAATGCAGTAGTTTGCCAGGAGCTCGGCTCTTAGCTTAGGTAATATTTTTAAAAAGTAAAAGAACACAATTTCCCAAATACATCTCCCAATTTCTCATTTGAGATGCTTAAAATAATCGCAAGTGTCTGGGGGCTTTCTAAATTAGAAATTGTGAAAATATTTTGATTTATTTCCCTCTGATACGTAAAAAATCAAGCTTTTTCCCTCCGACCGAGAGCGGGCCCTCGGGAACTCTAAATTAAAAGGTACTTTCATAACAATTTGGGATGATTTCCCTCGGAATCAACTTTCATTCGTTGGATTTGGAAATTGGACACAATTTTCGACGCACTTTGATTTTATGAAGTTTACTAATCGGATCAAATTAAGTATGTAGTTAATCTTCTCTTGGTAATTACTTAACGGAAGTGAAATCATAAATTTTTGTTGAAACATCGATTTCTTAAATTAAGATTTTGTTGCGGTTCGTAATTAAAAACTCGTTTTAAGTTCCGTTCATTAACAATTTTATTAAGAACCTGAATCTTTTTTCTTTACAATAATATGTCTAAGTTAGTTTTATTAATGAACAAAAATATCTACGATATACATTACAAGGATTAAGAAACTAAAAACTTAAATAACTAAAATAAGAATAAACTATAAAAGGGCGTCAAAAAACTCCTCCCCAACGCTGTCAGCTGGTAATGTGCCCAAGAGACGGGCAGCATTGCCACGTTGTATGGCAATACTTAGCCTCTGGCCAAAGTAAAAGCCAGCCCTTGGGTCACGGGAAGCGTCAACTAAGCGTTTGGAGATTTCTTTACAATTAAATACCTTCTAAATAGGCAAACATGATCATCAATGTCAGTACTGAATTGCTTATTGCCACGTTGCACTGTTGAGCATAAGTTGAGCATTCTCGTGGGTTCGATGCTCAGGTTGTTTTAGTTGCATCTTTGATACCTACCTAATTGAGTTGATGGTGATGTAAATGTATTCTTTACTTATCAGATGTTTAATAACTGGTGATAGTCTAGTGGCTGCAAGCGCGACTGCTAAGCGAGGACCTGGATTCGATTCCCTGGTCGGGCAAAGTGTTATTGGATTTTTCCATCAGGAATTTCTCAGTTGATTGCCACGTTGTCTGGATTTGTGCCCTGTTGATGGCAATAGGCTCGCCCCCTATTTCATGGGACTTAAAATTTAACTGACGAAGTGTGGGTGTGGAATTTTTGGTAGGCTTCTGCCTACCCTTCGGGGATTACAGGTATTAAGTATGTTTTTATAACCCATACCAGATTTTAGAATCAAACCTAATAATAAATTTCCTATTGTTCCAGGTACATAGCTGAGTCTATTAGCCCTGGCGGCGTCTCACACAGTTATGGCAATCGATGGACGGTGTCCCCCGGGTATGATCGCGCGGCTGATTGAATTGTTTCCCACATTACATGCCCGCTATTTGGGTAGCTATTGTTATTAGTACATGGGTTTTAGATTAATAATTTACTAGGGTATTGGGTAGGCGGATATGACCTGACTTGACCTTTAGATTAATATTATTTGGCTCGAAAATATAATGTAGAGTTAATAGGCCTGCCACTAAGAAATATCTAAAGAAAGCCTAAATAAAGGTGCACTGTTGGATTTTTAACGCTTGAATTAAAACTAAATGTTTAAATTTATACTTAGCAAAAATACTTAAGCATACTTTAAGTGTCGGTTTGTGAAAGCGGGCTAGTCTTTGGGCAGACGCCTGCTCCGCAGTGCCTAGATAGGTAGATATTATCTACTAGATTTATTCAAACATATAAAAAAATCTATTAAAAATGTTGTTAGAGAAAATAGCACGTAAGTCATAATATGGTAACGGTTTCGACACCAAAAGCCTTCAAATTATCACCTACTTTCTGGACCAACATCTGTATTTTTTAATTGTCACAAAGATATTATGTCAAAAACCCCTTATTTAATAATTATCCAAGAAAAAAGGAGCTTTTTACGTTTTATAACGTCAACGTAATCCTCAGACTGTGCCGTTCATCCCGCCATTGTCTCTGATCCTAAATCATCTTATTTGAACCCTCCCCGACATAATTCTGTGCTCACTTCGCTTGCCCTCTTGAAATTATTTAGACTCTTGCACTCGTATTCATTGTCTTCTGTCTTTTGATGATAAACTTCAGTTTGTAATTAAATTAAATAGATCATGAAGGCGAAATTGTTGACAGCCATTTGCGACGCGCGACATTAAAGTTGAAACTAGAACTGAAATAAATCCGTGGTTTAAAATAATGGTAAAATATAGCAGTGAGTGCAATAAAAAAAATACTTGAGAGGTGTCAAGGGACACCCGGATGGAACGAAGTTCCTTTTAACTGGCTTGCTTTCTATGAGAGAGAGAGAGAGAGAGAGAGAGAGAGACAGACAGAAAAACACGCACACGCCGCACGGCTTACAACTATAGCAATTGTTCCTGTCCCTGTCCCGGTCCTTGTCCCTGTCCCTGTCCCAGTCCCTGTCCCTGTTCCTGTCCCTGTCCCTGTCCCAGTCCCTGTCCTTGTCCCTGTCCCTGTCCTTGTCCCTGTTTCTGTCCCTATCCCTGTCCGTGTCCATGTCCTTGTCCTTGTCCGTGTCCTTGTCCTTGTCCCTGTCCCTTTCCCTGTCCTTTTCCTTGTCCCTGTCCCTGTCCTTGTCCCTGTCCCTGTCCTTGTCCTTGTCCTTGTACGCCGCACGGCTTTACAACAAAAGCAAAAAGTGTCGTTACACCTTTTTTGGTCTTAATTTTTTCCGTCTAGCCCCCTTTCGCAACGCGCGTTGGGGAACTTCGTTCCAATAATATAATTATATGCTGGACTACAAGCGTAGGATCGGTTAAAGTGGTATGCACAAATCCGAAAAATTCCAAACGCCTTTCCGGACATGGACACCTTCTACATACTGAGGTAGCTGTCAGTGTTTGTGTCCTGATGAGCTGCGTCTGCACTTCGTCCGTACCGGTTTAACTGATTACTTACACATTCGTCAAACATCATACTTTAATTATGTTATTATTCGAGGAAAAGAAAATACTGAATTTACCTACAGAAACTATTATGGGCTTACGTACAATTCTTGAAAGTACAGTAATTGACTAGACGAATCCATTTACGGGAGATAAAAAAAAACATCGCTATTTTTTCACTAATGTATAGTATGCATTTATATCACATCAGTAAGTAATAGCTACCTATTTTATCTATATCTCCAACACAAAGCAGAATAAGAACCGAAGATACAAACTGTTTATCTGTCTGTCTGTCCGCGGCGAGATTATCTCGAACCGACTTCAAACTCCGTCGATCCTGAAGTCGGTATAAAAAGGGTTACCTGTCTGTTTCGCTTGTAAGGATTCTCGACTTCGAGACTATGGGACCGGTTGAATGGGGTTAACGTTTGGGGTTTCGGTTTTAGAGAATCTGTAAAAGTAGAAGTTCGAGAATGTGTCTATTTAATAGCTATGTTAAACATGTGCAGCGATTGTTACACGAAACCAGTGATAGCAGTATGGATTAGAATCAAGAATACCAGAATTTTGACAGCAGTTGCTCTCTGAAATGATTTTTATAAATTAAATACGATCACCAAAGATGATAACAATCATTTTGTAGAAATCGAAATAAAATTGTTCCACCGGTATCGACGATCGTCTTATCATAACAGAGGATATTCCCCAAGCTGATAATTAACTCTCTAAGATATTTAATTTCTGTCAATAAGACAATTGTACCCATTGGATCAACTCCGGATTCCTGCATCAGAACACATTACCCAAAAACGTTCCCTAAACTTAACGCTTTACGCCGATCGCTTTACGAGAGGTTAGACTTAACCAAACGAGTTAGATTGGAGTTTAAATGCATCAGTTGATTGTGGCCACCATTTGCTAGCCATCAGTCGCACTTAACTGAAACTTAAACGAGAACCTTAAGAGGAAGACACGGATGTAGGTAGACTAGATTTGTTTTAACCTAGGATTCTTTCAAACCTTTTAGGATAAAAAAATATAATATTATGTGTATCTTGCAGATAAACACCTTATACAGACCTATACATATATTATTCCTTTAGCTTTTTTATGCAGGCATAGTAGCAATTTCTTTCATGGTGTCATATGAAAGAGATTACATCTCAGGCTTTAGGCTATTGATTATTATCTTAGTGTCCTTCATATTTAAAAAGTTGTGAAAGTATTTAGGCATTATAATGTCTAAATTTAAAATTAAAATAATCATCTCTATGTGAGTTCAATTCTAAGTTTATTATAACCTATCTTGCACCCATGTTACTGAAAGATAAAACTTGGACACAACTACGCTGAAATAGTTGCCCTTCCACCTCTTACTACTCTCGTCGTCTTTGCCACATCCAGTCACAAACTATCCGCGACATTAATTAAGTAGCGACTGTTAATAAATCGCGAAGTTTCCAACTCGGATAGATTGTGCGACGGCTCTTAGGTTTGTACTTTGTTAACGAACTCTAACTTAACTACTGGACCAAGAGATTCTTCATTTTAGCTGTATATTTTCGTTTAAAATATTATTTTTTATTATATTTGTCTCAATTATGTTATTATGTTTGATCAATAGCGAAAAAATACGAATTGGTCAATTGATCCCGCGGGTCCCAAATAAGTGGGATCAGTTGACTAAAGAACCCATTAAGATGTGGGTAACGTCTAATAAAAAAAAATTGAACATATGAGACACCCCAAAAACCTGCATTGGGCCTCTCGATCTAAGAGAAGGCCTATACCTGAAACTAATTAAGTACATGTACTTACAAAACATCAGCAGTCTAGATGCACTAAATAAAGACTAATAAATATAATATTTCGTTCCTTCTAATATAATCGTAATATCGCTTTGTCTTATCATTTCCATTATTCAGTTTTAACAACATCAACAATTCTCGCCTTACCAAAAACATGAAATCTAAGACCTAATTTCACCCCCTTGACCGACATTTCACCCCCAATAAATATAAACCTTCTCTTGGTATCCATCTTGTAGCCCCGTGTAGACCGATAGTTATTGAAGATGCATTTTTGATCAGCTCTCAATTGTTATTGTGATATTCTCTTTGTTGGTACGATATTGGAGCTATTTGTATGGAAAAGGGTAATTTTCTGGGATATTAGTGGCTTTGTATGTAGTGTAGCCACCGCTAGAATAACCTGTAGTAAAAAAGGGAGCAGGCTATAAAATCCGTGTTTAAAAATATATTCAGCCCATGACGTTCCCACTGCTGGGACACAGGCATTCCATTTATGAGAGGTGTTCTCTTTTGCTGTAGAGGTGTTCTCCAGCTTATTTTCAAAGTTAAACTTCAGAAGTTTTGTTTTTGTAGTCTTTTATGTCCCACTCATGGGTAAATACCTCCAGTTACTCTTCCTAGGTACCTCCTCGAATCACTCTTCGTGATCGCCTCCAGATCTTCACGCCACCTCACCTTCAGAAGAAATTCACTGTAAATGCAAAAGTGAGCTTCAAAATATTATTTATCAAAGCATTGAATTTCTCATGAAACAACCCTTTTTCATTTACATAATATCAGTTCCTTTGAAAACAAACTTACAGTACAACATTCCCAGTTTATACCATCTTCAAGAAGTTCCCAACTTTTAATCAAAAACTTCAATTTGGATTTTGTTATAGACTCATGATTGAATACACCCCGAAGAAACATCTATACTAAATTAACGTACCTATCTAAATTGTAAGTTATTTTTGGGGAAATTTTCTTCCAAATAATGTCCCAAGGCGGATGAAGGGGGGATGAAACAGAATTCTATTAATGTCATCCCACCCCCAAGGACCGGATTTCTTCATTTCCTAAACGCCTCTTGGGGTAGAAAACACCCCGCTCAGATATTTACCGCGGGTAGTTGAGACGGAGATAAAATTGGTTATAAAAACTGAGTTTGGAACTGGATGAAAAATTGTGACTTGAGTGAACGGTTTATTTTTAAGAACGATGCAAGCGTTACTTGACTGAAATCCATCTTGACTATAAAGGGTGTAAAAAGGCCCTTAACGAAGCCGTCACTGGGAACATTTTTTTGTTCTGGACCATACCTGGCAACTTTCTATTAACGGAGATATTGGAGGTCAGAGTTCCAACTTTTTCACGAGTTAAAAAAGAAATACTAGTTTTTAAGGTTAAAACTTTACTTTATATGCCTACATGACCTGTTTACTAGTTATTGCATCCATCAGCACAATGTTTTGAGTGCGTTACATTAAAGTTTACCGTAAAACGTAATTTTTCACCCCAAAAAAAAAGTCGTTTCCCAGCAATAATTTTTGCGTAGAGATTCATAGTATGTTGTACAGAATGCTTTATTGCCGGCTTCGTGAAGAATCTGTTTACACTTTGTATAGTGTAAAGTTGAAATCTCTTTCTGAAACTGTTGTCCCTCATTATTATTTAAAAGCAAAGAAATGTTCCACTTAATTTTTCTTCAAACCTTAAATAACGGTAACTGAAACACCTTTATTTTTAAGTCTTTGTAAAATATCTCTAAATAAAAATTCCATCACATTATTCTTAACTAAATCAAAAAGTCCTTAACTCGTAAACGAACTCACTCCTGAAAAAATCGGTTAAAAAATTCACCCCCTTTTCAACCCTTCCGAGCTACCAATAATAAGTCTCCATGATTCAGGAAATTGCTACAACCAGATAAAGGAGTGAGCCGGGTAAAAATCAGCCCGAGACCAGTTTGTTCCGGTACGAACTGGTTTGGACTGCTTTGAATTTAGTTCAAGACGTTTGTATGGAAATGTTGGTTTGTCTTTTGTTTGGAGAGGGATGAAGTAAGATGTAGATTTTTAAGAGTTTAAAGTCGTTTAGTTTTTATTCATGAGTATTTTCCTCCCTTAAAGTTTGTCAAAGAATTCAAAGTAACATTATACAAATGTGCTTTCATTTTGTAACTAGATCCATAATCTCTAAAGCGCGTTTGTATATTAATTTGATTATATTATCGTTAGCCCATGTTGCCCTACTGCTGGCCAAAGGCTTCCTTCCATTCCTTCCAATTTTAGTTTCTAAACGATTTATTCAAATTACTACGTTGGTAAAGAGAATCTAGCCCATGGACCTCCTGGTCCTGGGTTCGATTCCCGGGTCGGGCAAAATGCTATGGGGTTTTCCATCAGGAATTTCTTAGTAGCAGCCGCAGAGTCCAGATTTGTGTCCGGTTGATGGCAATAGGCTCGCCCCCTATGACATAACTGACGAAATGTGCGTTTTTTATTAGCTATATCTCTGCTTTACCCTTTGGGGATTACAGGCGTGATGTTATATTATTATATACCAACTATCTTAGTAGAGTCTTAAAAATGAAGTATCAGTTTGAACACTTTATTTTTAAAACTCTACCGATAGTTGGCTACCTATTCAAATAACAACCATTTTCATATTTTTCCGAGCTCTACAAAATATTTTCTTACCGCTATCCTCACAAATCCTGGAAGAATAGTAAAAAAGATAGAAAACAAGAACCACCGCTGACGGCTATGATCTTAATACACTTCGCTTATTTCTTCCACTTCCGTAGTTCGCTTCATTTTTGTGTTCATAAACAAGGAATTAAGGTACAATATGAGTAAATAAGAGTTAACTGAAACCACAATAGATATGTTAGACTTAACTGTTTTTCTACACATACACATATATAAACACACACATACACATACATATACATAGATGCAACGAAGAGGTTTTAGATTTGTATTGAGAAGTTATGTTTGTTTACATCTTAACTTTTGATTCTGACAACCGGCCATACCAAGGGTTATCGAGTACCTGGGTTGTGGACGACAGATAGGCATTCACTCCTTGTAAAATGCTGATGTTCAGCTGCATCCTGTTAGACTGGAAGCCGACCTCTATATGATTTGGGAAAGGCACATCTTTACTTCTGATTCATTCTAGCTTAACGAGACTTTAATATTAATTTATAGTATTTAATAGCCTAACAAAAAAACATAAAATAGTAGTCAAAAGTATGTATTTATGCTTATATTGACAATGCAGGGATTGTGCAGCTAAGTCTCCCCATTCGAGCGTATGCTTTCCAATCTCAAACTCCAATTTAATGACTTCGAAAGACCGTACTCCAAAATACTGTTCCAACTTTTCTTCTTAGACCAATTAAACTCCAAGAAAACGACACAAGACAAAATGGTAGGCAATTAAAAAGTGACTCGAAACAAATCCCCTGGAGAAGAAATACATAACGCTTACATAACAAAGGGGCAAGCAGGGTAGCAGGGTAATTGCCACTGGAACGTCGCCAAGACGTAAAGACAGACGGTTAAACCATGCCTTAGTTCACAATTTATTGTAGGCTTTTCATACTAGGTACTGTAATGGCTAGTTAGTGGCTGAATAATATAATTAGTTCGGAGAATAAATAGTGGCTATCTTTGTTTTATTTCAACTGGTATTGCTCCGAATATCCAGTATTGCAAACCTGCAATGACGGTAGTAAAGTCATGCTAGTTACAAGTATACTTTAGCCTAACTAACTATTACCATATAAATAATTTCACCCCCTAATTTGTGTAGGGGATGAAGTCTGAGTGTTATGGTGCAAAAATATGTTATACCTTACATCCTAGGCTGGCTGGCTGGGTTAAAGTCTGACATCCAGTCTTACCAGGGCGTATCGTATTACCCAGTTACTGGGTAGTGTTGGTCAGATAGGCAGTCGCTTCATGTAAAATACTGGTACTCAGCTGCATCCGGTTAGACTGGAAGCCGACCCCAAGATAGTTTGGGAAAAGGCTAGGCAGATGATACTATATCCTAGGTTAAAGTTAAGAAAGTAAAGTTCATAATATTTTTACTTCAATACACACAGTTAAAAAAAATACTCAAATTTTCTTCAGATTTTTGATAAAAATCTAGGCTTACATCAAAGTTCACTCTCAGACATTCAATATTCATCTTCCAAAGATCGAAAATACATCCATACTTCATAGTCGCAGCCTCCTTAACTTTACACCAAAGACAATTCGTCTATATTTGTCCATCCCAGCCATTATCCCGCAGATTTCCCACAATAATAAGAAATTAATCTGCCGCGGGGATTACACTCGTGAATTTATTTTCTTATAAAGTGGTATTAGGAACTAATGGAGGGAATAGATGCGGCATTATTATGAAAATAAATTCTTAAGGGTTTTGTTTGGAAAGTCATTGATGACGCTGTTTAGTTGGATAACTTTAAGAGATTCAGTTAGTTCTGAAATTCATAGATAGATTCATAAAGGACTGCCGCATTGGTCGACTGGTCGCAAGCATCACTGCTGAGCGTGAATTCCCGGTTACAATTCCCGGGTAGGGCAAAATGCTATTGTGTTTTTCCATCACGAATTTCTCAGTAACAACCACGGAGTCTAGATTTGTGCCCGGTTGAGGCTCGCTCCCTATTAGATGGGACTTACAATATAACTGGTGAAATGTTTCTGTATTATTAGGTACATCTCTGCTTAGACCTTCTGGGATTACAGGCGTGATATTATGTTTTAATCTGTTCATAAAGTTCTTAACATTCTTCTTCTTCTTTGGGTGCCTCTACAATTACTGACAGTTGACCACTAACTTTGCTCCTTGTTCTTTTTGAGGCAGAACAGCTCAGCAGCATTCGTGACTCTGGTCTATATGAGTATGTTTTACAACTAATCTTGAACGTTTTTCCGAACATTAGCGCGATTTAAACAATAATTTTGCGAAAAGTTAAAGCACGTTAAGGTCTACCTCTTAAACGCCATTAATTAAAGCGTAACAAAGATCTTTTGGTATTATGACTATGTCTAATAACAGTTGATGACGTGATTTAGCCCAAAAATTACCATTTTCTATCAATCTATATAAAAATGTCTTATCCACTTACAAATGAGCACACTTACACCCTTACATCCGTTCTCCTTAATTTCAACGATTTCTTACTAATTGCTGATTTCCTAATTAATCACAAGAGAGTTATTTGATTAATAGGCCTCCGATGCCAACGTTGTGAACCAGGGAGGGGGGGGGGGGTAACAGAAATTCAGGGGAAGAAGGCCGTGATTTAGCGATTTTACTCAAAAGACGCCACTTCAGTTTAGATTTTCAGCGACTAATTAATAAGTAGGAAAGTGTCAAGTTTTAACGTTAAGAACTTGCGTTATATTTTTATTTTAAAATATAAAAACAAGCGTGGTTTTCGTAGCGCCCGTCAATATTTTTTCTGTGCTGCTTTAAAACTAAAAGAAAGTGGTTCTTGAAAAAGTTGAAGCTACTTAGTACTTTTTCTTATTTTAGATCAAGTTTTTCGCTCAAAGTGCGCTTACTTTTCAGCTCATGTTTTTGGGAATATTTTATATCTGTTTTCGTAACCATTGACACATCTCTATGCCTGACGTTTCCAAATAATTACTTCGGAAAGAAACTGAAAGTAAATTCAGCTTCACCTCTACGCTTTTGAATAAACCAGTCCCGAACTCCAATTAAGATAAAAGCTAATTACATTTAAGTACTCGGTAATTATTGAACAGAAATCGGAGTATTTTCACTAAAGAAAAGCTAACATTAGCAAAGAGGTATAAGCTAAAAAGAGAACAGTTAACCCTCCAATGCGCACCGTGAACACAAAATACTTAATAGGACCCAAAATTCGGGCTCTAACAAAAAAACAGTCAAAGTGAGTGCCAAATAAAACTTTGTAAAAAATCACGAGTGATATCCAAATGGAAATGGAAAAAGCCAGCTGATACTGGGACCTACGGAGAGTGGAAACTGCAAAGGACTCAAAAAGGCCTCAGGCTACAGGCCAACGCCGGAACATGGCCTGGTCGCCCCCGCATTGGCCTTGCGGGGGCGAAAAAGCATGGCCTTTCAGATGTTTGGGAGAAATTTGTTACCAAAGGTGTATGTTGGGGTTGTGGAGGTGACTGGGGGTACAGTGGGGGGTTGAAAGTGGACATTGACAGTTCGGAGTATACGGGTTATAGATATTGTTATAGTAAGCCGGGGTATAGGCAGAGGGCCAAGTCTTGTGAGGATGCAAAGTTTATACATATCAACTTTGTGTTGTTGGCGGAGGTGAAACATTTTGAAAAGGTGAGTTTTATTTCAGTTATTTTTGCTTACGGTTTTTGATAAAATACTAAAAAAAGAACGCGTTGTAATTATAATATTTAAGTGTTACAACAACGTCAAATAACATACGTGGTTACACATTCAGATTCAGTTAACACGAATCAACCTAAATTAGTCATAAACACAACAACAAGGTAAACACATCATGAAAATTACAATAACGTAATCAAACATTAATCCCATCCCTTAAATATTCACTTACGGCCACCCTTATTCGTTTAACTCAACCCAAACTCAACCCTAAAATGTTGACGTAGGGGTGAAAGTGGCCTGTATACGGGGTGTCGGTAATTAGATGTGAGGGTTCAAAGCGCGACACAGTTAGGGGTGAATGCAGGTGGGTGGAATTGAAGGTATTAATTAACTTTGTACCTAAGAGGCTAGGCGAGATGGTTGGCGATGTTGTAGGAATACTGGATTGCTGGGGTTATATTTTGTTTATAGGTTTTGTGTTGAGGTAGTAAGGCATTGTAATGAATGTATTACTAGAGGCGTTTACAATGAGGAAATGGTCTAACGGCGCGGCGGCGCATTGCTGAGCGTAGGGTTCTGAGATCGGTTCCCAATTCCGACAGTGTTATTTCGTTTCTCATCATTTCTGAACAGTAACCTGTAATCGAGATTCCTGGCCAATAGGCTCGCCCTCTAATTTATGGGACTTATAAATAAATGGCAAAATTTAGTTAAACTCTAGGTACACCTCTATCCAACTCTCCGGGGATAACAGTCGTAATGTTATGTTATAGATCGATAGAACATAATTATTCAGTCCGCAAACCAGCTAATCTCAACTTGTCACTGGCGGTTTGTAACATTAGGTTCAGATAACAGACGCTTGCTCCTCGCTTATCACTGAATTTACATAATTTTTCTGATTCGTAGACGTAGTGAAGAGAAAGGGTGATCATTTTAGGGGCAAAATCACTCGTGAATATTATCAATTTGTAATTTTAAAAGAGTATCTGTCATGTTTATTTTAGGTTCTTGTCCCAAGAAACGACTTTGCTTCTGATATTTTATAATTTGCTCTCGAAAAACGTCAAAATGTAGGTTTTCCTGTTTTTGTTTTTTGTTTAACGAAATAAATACTTCTGTTTACACATTTTCGTTAATATTTTCGGTGGTCCTCCTATTGCTATCAACCTGGCACAAAACCAGACTCCGTGGGTGCTACTAAGAAATTCCTGATGGAAAAACCCAATAACACTTTGCCCGACCCGGGAATCGAACCCAGGACCTCATGGTCAGCAGTCGTGCTTGCGGCCACTGGACCACTGAGGCAGTTTTCAAAATAACCTCTCAGAATATCATTAACCAACCAATTTGAAAGCTTGATGGAGTTAAGGCCAGGTTCGCCCACCGCAGCCTAAGCAGGGGCCACGGCTCCTAATCCAGAACACGCACCGACAAGCCTGCGGCAGTCGCCACTTGATTGGGATAACGTGATTAGTCGCGTCTCGCTGCGACTAATTTGTCGCGTGGACACGATAGTAGATATTTATAGATTTTTCATGTATCTCATAACATCATACCTGTAATCCCCGAAGAGTAAAGCAGGGGTGTACCTAATAGTACATCCACATTTAGCCAGTTATGTTTAATTGCCTTGTAATAGGGAGCGAGCCTATTGCCATCAACCGGGCCTTTTGCCAAATCCAGACTCCATGGCTGCTACTGAGAAATTCCTGGTTGAAAAATTCAATAATACTTTGCCCGAGCTAAGCATCGAACCTAGGACTGGAAACTAGGAGGCAGTCTTATTTGTTTCTATAAGATCTATTCATACTAGGTGGCCGAGGTCAGACACGCAGTCCCTTTAAGTTAAATTGATATTCAAGTGCAACTGCATCCGGTTAGACTGGCAACCGATCCCCACCCCGATAAGAATAATATGGTTCATAAATTAATTAATGTCAATGAATACCTATTTATTGTCGTTTTTCATTTTCAAAACCTAAAATCTTAGCTTAGCTTAATTATAAAAGTAACAATACAGACTCTTTGCTATAGACTTCCTAAATATTAGTCTGTCTTTTATAACCTGCCATTACTTACAGATCCGAGAGGTATTAAATATATTTGTTAATTGTATAAAAATATTATTTTTCAGATAGGAACTTGATATTTGGACATTTTTTTTTAAACACAGTATATGTAATTTCACCTACAGCAAATTTCCATACAAAACGGCTTACTTATTTTCCCAAAGTTTCCATCACATAAGCCAACATGCAAAACACCTTACATTCTGCTTACTCTCTTACTCCATTAATCACGTCACAAACCCTATTTAATATTCTCAGTACATGGCACCACGCACTCATGACGTCACAATGTATAAGTAACACCCTGTATAGCACATAAAGGTATTACCCTGTATAACGTTAGATATGAGAGTGCGGGGAGGTAACTCTAATCATGTGGAAAGTCACTGAGAATTTTAGAAAGGGTTTTTGTAACAAAAAAGTTAGGGTTTTAAAAATAGAATAGATTAATTTTCTAAAAAGTAACTTGTTTGTTGTAAGTATCTACTTAGAACTCTTTTGGATTAAACATGGATTGACCAGATGTATTAACGTCAACGACGCGAAAGAAGAATGTTAGGATCGAGCAGGTAGCCTTCTGTGGTTTAAGCTTACCCCATGGAAAAAACATACAGCTCCATTAAATAGTTACCCCCCTGGCCTATTCGGCCGGAGCGTTGAGGGGTTAGCACATACTGATGCTGTCTGTACGTAAACTAAGCTTTTCGATCGCTTAAAAAGTGAAAAGTTGTGGTAAAGAAATAAATTATGTAACAAAAATACTCAAATAAAGGTGACAATCAGCACTTTTTGAACGTCAAAATTTCAAAGAAACAGTCCTCCAAAACGCCCGCCCTGCGTAATAATAACCAACACATTTCGTAAGCTAATATCCTTGTAGTAAACTTGAAAATGATTGCACCTTGTATTGGCCCTAAAATGTTGTAACGATTGATAAGCTGAAGCATCAGTTCTTGATAAAACTCCTAGGGTTCTAATCCATTCAATTTTTCAACCGCATCTTAAAGAATGGCGGCAATAATTTACTGTAAATACAATTTATATTCAGGTGTCTGAAGTGTCGGATGTCGGAGTGTCGGGGTGTCGGTATGCAATAGTAATGCTACGTGCAACCTGTGAGAGACGTGACCGGTTTTATCCGGTTACAGTGGTACGAAAGACTAGATAGAAAGAGGCCCACGGCAGGTAAATAGTAGGGATTGCCAATTTTCGTGGGGACACTTTTTCAATTGCGCTGCTGGTCCAAGTGCTACTGCTGCTGAAGTCTTGGTTTCGATACCCAGGTTAGGTAAAGCGATAAATGTCTTTTCCTATCAGGAATTTATCAGAAGCTGCGCGGTGTCTAATTGTGTGCCCGGTTACCGGCCACTGGCTCACCCCTTGTACATGGAACTTAAACGTAACTGGCGAAATGTGGATGTTCTTTTAAACCTTATACTAACTAGCTGTCCAGGGATTATGATATATAATACATCTCATGAACGCACATCAATCATTGCAATTTACACCTTAAAGCAATGAAAACAGAGTCACTTGTCGCATCCTCGTGGATTATAAGGACTAAATATGTTGTCATTTATGAACATTATTGTGTAAAGTGAAACTTCTGTATCCATGCAACCGGTTTTCACAGCTGCGATCCGGTACGATCTGGATTAAACCCGGTAAAAAGACAGCTGAAGTATTAGTCTTGCGATGTAGTAACAGTTTATCTGAGAAGCTTATTATCTAGTCTCTGTGAGGAGTAAGGAAAATGTAAGGATTATTTATGGTAGTTGGAAGTATGAATAGAAGAAAAACAATAATACCGGGGAGAAATTGGTTTCCATTTTTCTTTAAGACTGTTTAATATTTTATCTTCTCGATGTTTTTGAAAACGCAAAATACCACTGTACTCTGGGGAAGTAACAGTTATGCATACAGCAGACCAATACTAAAACAATAAAGTGATATGCAGAGTTGTAACTATATAAAGAAACCCACATTACGCCAGCTACGTTCATCATCATCATCATTTCAGCCCAAAAGACGTCCACTGCCGGACATAGGCCTCCCCCAATTGTCGCCACATTGACATTTTGGGGGTTTTGCCATAATCGCCACGCTTGGCAGGCGGGTTGGCGATCGCAGTACGGTTGTTACAAAAGCCTAGAGAACGCTGCTGCCCATTCTCTGGCATACGTTCAAGCTACGTTCAAGTCCCATATAATACTGGGTTTGCTTATGAATCCCAAAACTATCTTCTAATAACTAAAATCATTGACACGCATTCAGATAGTGTAGTAGTCAAACTTGTTTCTTATCTCTGTAAAAAGCGGTTCTTGCCCTGCAATTGATAAATAATAAACTGAAATTAAAATAATCATTTATCAACAAAAAGCATAATTTATTAAACGAGAACCCCATCTCACACAAATCAGGCTACAACAACACTTCTAAACTAAACGAACAATAGAAGAAACATGACTCCTCCAAGCCACTTGGAGTTCTGCCCACCCTCTGAAAGCAACAGATAACTTATCCCGGTTATCTTACGAAGACGTCAGACTGTAGCACAAGTTTCAGGTGTATCTGGTCCACTTTGTGGGAGGCTGTATTAAATTCATTTTAGTTTAAGTTATGGAGGAATTTGTGGCGAGTAGCGGAGTTCGGAAGATGGCTGTCGTGTTTAGCGGTATTCGTGACTGTTGATAATGTTTTAATTTATTTATTCAGGGACAATAAACTAGCTACAATATGTGTTGGAACAGGGGAAGATAATACAAAATATTAACAATATAATTAAAACTAAAATAACAACAAATTATAAAAGGGCGTCAAAAAACTCCTCCTCAACGCTGTCAGCTGGTAACGTGCCCAAGAGACTGGCGGCGTTGCCACGTTGAATAGCAACACTTAGCCTCTGGCCAAAGTAAAAGCCAGCCCTTGGGTCACAATATTAACAATATTGCATTATCCACATATTAACAAAAACTAATAATTAATTAAAATATGATAATGAGTGCCACTTATAGATATTTAATAAATAATACAATAATTGCATCACATTAATAACAAATAATTATAGAATTTTTGATAGATTAAATGGGTAAAAAGATCTTTAGCTAGTGGAGTAGAGGCTCTTAAAAAGCATGCCATATTTATTTTCTGCTGTCTTGCAAGTTACAGTTGGTAGGTATGGCAAAAAAAATAGATAAAGTACGTGGCCGTTAAAATACAAGGTGTAAACCGACCCTTCACGAACCCGTTAACCAAGCATTCTGTACATCAAACTAAGTAAGTCTACGCAAAAAATAATTATCGCCGGGATTTTATTTTGGCTGAAAAATCACTTTTGACGAGAGGACTCAATGTAACGCACTCAAAATATTGTGCTGATGGATGCATTGAATAGTACGAGGGTCGTGGAGGGATTTAAAGCAAAAAATAACATTAAAAAAAGAAACTTTTAAAAAAAGCTTGTGAGAAAAGTTAGAACTTTGGCTTTGCCTCATAAGTTCTCCGTAACTAGAAGGTTCTTAGGTTTGGTCTAGAGCAAAATAATATCGCAATGACAGAGAGAACACTGCACGGAAATGTGCAACTGTCTATGGAAAGGAGATGTGAGTGCCACCAGTGAAAGAAGACCAAGCAGAGATGATTGATGATTGACTTTGTTTCCTTGTTAAATGAATGAAGAAGTTATCTTCTAAAACTTCTTCATACAGTTTGTGGTCATTAAACAGTGTCTGCTTCACTTGTACACAAACCAATCAAATGAACTCACCAGCGTAAAGCACTTAGCACAGTCTTCTCCCTTCCACATCGCCAAACCCAGCTTCCTCTAAATCTATTATTTTAAACAAACCTTCACTTACAGAATTCCTGAAATATTTCCACTCAAACGAACCACAAAGTTAAACTGGGAGATTTTTAAAAGAAATTTAAATTCGATGCAATAGGTGAGCACTAAAAAAGTTGTAAAACTAACAAGAAAAACGCTATGTAACGAGTGAGCGAGCAAAGCGAGTTAAGATGCTACCGCATTACTTCTGTAAGCGTTATTTTGGGTGCAGCTTTCCGGTTGAACGATCCGGTTAAGAATGAATTGAGTGGTTAAAAGTTAAAGTGAAAGATAACAAGTTTAAAGAAAAAAATACCTCACAAAATATTATGCGTAGCATTTTTTTGTGTTCCCAGGAGGGTTATTTGGTACAGCTGACGTACAGGATACCCAAATTCTTCTCATAATAATGGCTATAGTACCCTGCTATCATGACAGATGACAGAACTAGATGAGTCGAAAGCAAGTCGCTAGCATAAAATATTTGGAAGAGGTATGTGAATTAAATCAGAAGCAACCAGAGTCTTGCACAGTTTCCAGGTGCAAATCCGGCGCAACCAAGTGTGGGGACACCTTAACTGAGCTCCACTGGAGCGCAACCGCGATGGGTCGTTATCGCAGGTGGCCGGCCCGGTTATATCCGCCTAAATCCGGTTACAACCCGGTTACCAGCCAGGGATTACTCGCTTGATCCGGTTCCCGGTTCCACAGTCGTTTGCAACTTGATTTATTCACTTGGCTGTACCAAGTTTTTTACTAATGTATTTCCCTTTTTTTCGATTTCGGATTATGTTTGATGTATTTACTGTGTTTTCTGATGGGTTCCGAGATTTAAGGGGGTTTGACAGGGTCTAAATCATTTTAGATTGGGTTCGGCTTAATGATGCTTTGTCTAACTGGTTTTTGGGTTCCGTAAATCAAATTATGACCGTAAATCAACATTGTGATGAATTTGAATTTATTACTCTTTTCGACGCTGTATTTCCGGCCTTTGTTAATTATGTTGTCACCATTAATTATGCAAATTAATTAATGCTGAAAAGTTATGCTGGGATCCCTAATTAAAAAAGAAGACTTAATCTGCATGCAGCTGGAAAAGTTATGCAAACATATTCATTTCCCACTTTTACATTAATTGAATTTGTCCCGCTAATAAAATGGTAAAATAAACTCCTAACCAACCTTCACACCTAAATAATTTCTAAATTACATTCCTAATTAAACTGTCCAACTGGTGTAACAAATATGATTATTGCGAACATAAATTATGCTAACTCAAAGCAAAAACTGGCCGCCATTTTGTCAACCGACTGGCTGGATATAACCGGTTTAATCCAGAACCTTCATCATGAAAATTGGTACTGACACAACGAATTATTGTAATGTAATATTTAGTAATGTCTTCAGTAAGCATTCCATTTCGCTACTGCTGAACATGAGTATTGAATTTCGAGGTCAGACAAAGTGTTATTCCGTTTTTACAACAAAAAAATACGCTGTAGCCAGAATTTGTGCCTGGTTGATGGCTTTAGGCTCGCCCCCCATTACCTAGAATTTCAACATAACTGACAAAATATGGATGTACAATAGATATACCTCTGTTAATTATTCGAGAATTGCGAGCGATATGTTGTTTATGTTAGCAGATATTCCATTTGTTTTGACAGCTGATTTTGTTCTCTTTTTCTTATTAAATATTTTAATCGGAGCCATGTCAATTTAATGCCATCTGACTATAGTATAATACTAAACAACGGTTTTCTCACAACACACCAGAATTTTCCGCCTTCCGCTACTATTTTAATTATTATTCATTTTCCCCTTTAAATATTTATTTCCCTATTCACTTCGTTTTAAATCTAAAAGCTTGATTAATTTTAATGTCCTATAAATCATCGCGGCTTAAATTTGACAGCTAATTTAATTTGCCTTCCGAAAAAACTCGGATAAAAAAACTCTCAGGCATATATTTGCCAGTATGAACACTTCTAATAGAGGCCATCATCAGACAACTTTGAAACCACATTACCCACTAAAATTAACGATTCAAACCACGTTTTGATCCTAATCAAACCCGGGTAACGTGTCCGCTCAATTTGCAACTTCTTACATTTGACGCCCGGGTGTGCCCGCTTTGCCCGAGTATGCCCGCTTTGCCCGATATCAGGGCTTTGTTGGACATTATAATTTGTTCCGGGACATGTTGGAACGTGACATTCGTAACGTGTTTTGAATATTACCTCGTCTTGTGTAATAAGTTCTTGCTAACTGCCATGGTTCAATTCTAATTCAGATTCATACTGAATTTTAAAGAGACGTATTATTTTAAACCCTCGTAAACTGTAAGCCGTTTGATTGGTGGGTTAATCTTGTGTCACAGTATCTGATTTGTCGTTATTATTTTGATTAATTATTCACAACTAAATCTTATCAGATTTGTGAGCTGGTGTCATCAGTCACAATAACTAATTTAACAACTGGTTTATTTATTACTCATGGTTCTGGTATACCAGAGTTAATGATTTCAGTAGATCACAGTAGGTTGCAGATCTGCACTAAGTAATTGGGCAAAAAGTTCACTATGTTCATGTTAGAAAGCATCTTAGATTGCAGGTGACCAAGTTATGCTGACATTCGTATAAGAAGATCAATTTCTAATAAGCCTACACATCATCATCATGCCTAGCCTTTCCCAAATAAGCCTACTATTTAGCACAATACTACGCCGAAGGACACTATTACAGTGAGAACTTATTCTTTGAGAGACTTTACAAAGCCTCAGCTTTCGCAAACCTTGACAAGTAACAATTTAACTACACCGATCATGTCGAAGTCTCACAAACAGTCATGTATTTTCCATGCAAACTTCCGCCACCCACATCTAAATACTAAGTAAACGCAGCATTAAAGTTAGTGCAAGTAGTCGCGGAGCTAGCAGTAAGGTATAAGCTACAAGTAGTCGAAGAGCTAGCTAGTATTAAGGTATAAGCTACCAGTAGGCCGGGACTCCGGGAGACTGTATCAATTTAACGATACGACCCGCCAGGTTATGGCGCACCTGTGACTTTCGTAGACTACGTAAGGATGAAGTTAGTTTTGTGCCTAACAGCGAGGATATGAAGTGTTTTGAGTTTATTTACTTAGGTTATAGTCATTTGTGAATACTAAAGATTTATTTGCTGTGCCTATAAAGAGAACGTTTAACAGTTTAATTTTATGAGCAAACACGCTCTACTTTTGAATTGTCATTAGTGGAGAATGTTATACAGTTTCTCAAAGGTTAACAAGGTGTTTTCACTAACTTAGTTGATACATATTTTTTGGGTATGATTGTTTTAAAACTTGTAAAGCCAAAGTCATTAAAAATACTATCGTTCAGTAAATGAGGCAATTATTAAAGGTATCTAACAAAATCAAAATAAACAATAAATTGAATATTAACTTCGTGTAAGCAGAAAAAAACCACCATCAACTACCTTCTGCATAATAATCTTTGTTCATAACAAGCTGAATAAAAGTACTTAAGTAAATCTGGCAGGTAATAAATCTTGCAGGACCAGGTTAGACAGGGGAAGATGGATCGGCCGGGGAGGGGGAGGGGCAGGGGTCCCTCCCCTCTGGATGAAATGAAGTGTTACTCATATTAAATGCCGCGGCCAGGGGACTAGCACATAATTAAGAAATTCAAAATATTTTTGATTTCTTAATTATACTGTGCTGGTTTGGTACCTAGGATTTTTGCCCTTTAATAAATGTTTTTAAATCACATTTGGATATTTTAATTTGTGAGGGATTATCACCAGTACAGACAGTATAGAAAGTACAAAAAAAGAATAACTAACTATACTATATGATCTTGTGTGAAACAGATTTGAAAATGCCAAAATAGGCTTTGACTGTTAAAACTGTTTTGAAACATTATTATTATTTTCATTTCCGATATTTTCCCTTTTTTTTTAAATAAATGCTCCGTTTTTTTTGGATTTTAATACGATTGTCTCGACTAAAAGCTTGTTATTGAGGAATAAGTTACCAAATTTCCCTTGGGAAGCCAGATTTTGGAGCACAGGGACAAAATAAATAATGACCTAGTACAGCTTTTTGTCAAAGGGAATTTTGTATTCTACACTTTGGAATAGGTCTTCAAATAAACAAATCGTGGCTTCTTTGCTTGTAAAAGAAGGTTAAAATAATTTCCTTGATGGTGATAAATTGCTGTTAAGTCTGCGAGATTGAAAGGGACTGGCAGAATTCTAGGATGGATCAGGACATGAATAGTCGGATGGGCGAGAATAGTCTCGTAATGGGGTCCTGAAATGGCGTCGTAACTGAGGCAGGTCTTATAAACGCTAGCGTGATATAGCGCGATATGGACTCCTTCCTCACTTGGGTGGAGACATCAAAATAAAAGAAGGGTGGGAAAGGGACCTTAATCCAGCATTGCGAGTTTGGGACAGAATAGGCTCACATAAAAAAATGCTCATTATATAAATTGTTACAATATGTGAAACTAGAAGATGAAAATACTTAAAAAGAAATTTCTCAAACTACAACTTACGAGTATAAAGTTATTCACTGAAATATTTTGTAATATTTCAACGAATTGTGCAAAGAATTGCGAACAGCTTTTTAAAGAGAATCTTTTATATTGCAAAGGGAATACTATCGGGACGTACTCCAAATATTTATTTAACAAATTCTTTTAATTATTACAAAGAGCACTAGAGAAGTTGTTGATTTTCAGCATGTTAAGGTATTTTTACTGATACATAATACGTACGTACCAAAAACAATCTTTGTATGTCTTCTAAACCTTGTGATTTGTGGATCCATATGATAAGAAGTTTTCTCGAGCCTGAACAATATTGGATTTAAAATTAAACCGAACGTTTTCTGCTTGTCTTTGTATTTTTTAAACCAAACTTTAAATGCATTTTAATAATACGTGTTTATGTCTCGATAATTAACCTATGTTTTGCATTGGAATGTTTATAACTAGCGGCTAGCCACGATTAATTCCGGGTTCAAAACAATTTCATCTTCAGTTGGCGACATAGTTAATATGATCTACCAGCGAAAACTATGATGAAAAAACTAAGAGACTGTATGAAACTGAAATAAATTGAGCCTGTGTGGAAATGCGTAGCAATTACATTTTGGAAACAAAGAATCGAACCTGCAATGTAGGTAACAGTTACTACAACACACTTGTTTATTTACTTTACACCCGGATCATAAAATAAATCCTTACAAATCGCTGCGAAAAGTAAAACCCGATAGCCGTATCACTATCCGGATAAACCAACAAACAGTAACCGTCGCAGTAAACTGAATTGAATGCCGGAAATCCGGTTAAAAATGTTTAAAATGGCCAAGTTTATTTAACCGCCACTGTAATCAACGAACAGTTGGACAATACAAACATTTGTACATAACGAATTTTTAATTAATTCTCGATTGAATTTTATTGAATTTTGGTACGTTTCGTGAATTTGGATGATTTAAACGGATTGATATTGAACTGTACCGATTTTAAGCGAGAGGTTACTAGAAAACTGCGAAATCTCGTTATGTATTGGTATCATGGACGTTTAATCTGGTTTCAGTGCATCATTTTATTCCTTTGCTTGTTTGAAATTATTAAAAAGTTTCCAATTTTCTGTGGCATGAAGTGTTTTCCAACAGCCAAATTTTAAGGGGTGTTATAATATATTATATGAATATTCAGGGTGTAAGAAAGGATATATACATACTGAACGGTGTGCTACAGACCATCAAACTGAACATATTTCTCCATCGGACAAATATCATAATAACGAAAAAAATATCTGCTACCCCGTACAAAATTTCAATACCTATTCGATCCAATGAATGGGGCAGCTCATATTTTTTTCGCTATGACGATGTTTGTCCGATGGAGAAACATGTTCAGTTTAAGGGTTTGTAGCTCACCCTTAAGTATGTATAAACCCTTTCCGTTACACCCTGTATACAGGGTGTAACGGAAAGGGTATATACATACTTAAGGGTGTGCTACAGACCATCAAACTGAACATGTTTCTCCACAAAGAAACATCGTCATAGCGAAAAAAATATCAGCTGCCCCATTCATTTGGGTCGAACAGGTATTGAAATTTCGTATGGGGCAGCAGATAATTTTTTCGTTATGACGATGTTTCTTTGTGGAGAAACATGTTCAGTTTGATGGTCTGTAGCACACTGTTAAGTATGTATATACCCTTTCCGTTACACCCTGTATAATCTTATGAATTTAAAGGGACTATCTCGTTGGTCTAGTGGTGACAAGCGCGTCTGCTCAGCCTTAGTTTGATTCCCAGATCGGGCAAAGTCTTATTGGGTTTTTCAATCGGGAATTTCTCTCTTTCTGATTTGTACCCTGTTGATGGCCATAGGCTCGCCCCCTATTACATAGGACTTAAACATAACTGGCGAAATGTGGGTGCGAATGCGTACACCCTGCCGTACCCTTCGAGGATAACAGGCGTGATGTTATGTTATACATTTAAAGAGCAGCATTCCTTTTTCAGCGAATTCCTTTATAATTTCAATCACAGAACAATTACTTAAGTACTCTCAGTGAACTGTAATTCATATAGATTTTTAATTAAAAGTTCAAATCCAAGTGTAGTAAATTATAATTGTTTTACGCGTTTCCGAGTAATAAAATAAAGCGTCCTACTTGCGTGAAGGGTCGTAACTTAGTTTATACAAGTTAGGATGAAGTTTGTTGTTGCGAAACTCCCCGCCGGGAGTGACGGCTTGCTTGCTTCCCATGGTTTGTTAGATAAAACCCCATGGACAAGAAGTTGTGATGATGTTGTTTGTTTAAACGCCCTGTACGACATGTATACAGAATGATATGGCTAGACAGGAGATGACTAGTTATAGAGAAGTAAAGAAGAAGATGACATGCCGCGCTGACCCTAAATAAAATGATGATGTTAATTTTTAGGGTTTGGGTACGGAACCCTGAGGAGGTTCAAACGGGACCCTATTACTGAAATTTTGCTTTCTGTCCGTCCGTCCGTCTGTCACCAGGCTCTATGTCATGAACCGTGATAGCTAGCCAGTTGAAATTTCTACAGATTATGTATTTTTGTTGTCACTATAACAACAAATACTAAAAACAGAATAAAATAAATATTTAAGGATTCCCATAGAAAAAAGTATTTTTTTTTATCGTTTTTATAAATAATGGTAGGTGGTCCGACTCGTTCTTGGCCAGTTTTTATTTTATAACTGGAACTTCCATTTCACAAATACACAAAAAAACTATTTTCCTCATGAAAAAAATCCCCCTAAAAAAACTCCTCTAAATAGTCTTAAGATTTCAGAAAATACAATAAGATTATTTTATTATATTTATTTATGATTAAATAACCCTGCTACGTATGTACATACATCCACATAAACAACTGGGACCAGGGAAAAACCTAGAAGTTTTATTCAGCAAAAACGTCCCCGCGTATACCTAGATCAGTGTAAGAGGCTGCGGTCTAGACCTAAATACTTCTAAACGACCGACAATCAGTCACATACATAAGGTTGCTAATAGCCTGCAATTTCTCAACCTAACTTATCGACACAAAAAGTCTGAATTTGGTCTAGAATATGTTACAGAACAAACGGTCAGGAATTATACATACGCTTGACCGGTGACTTCACCTCCTCTTTATGTTTTACAATGATGAGATCAATTCAAAAATTGGAAGCTCTGAAACAATGGACGTTAAAATGAAATGAACAGAGACATACATTTTAACACAATTGCAAAACGAATCACTATGCAAAAATTATGTTTATGTCTGCAAAACTTTGAATAAATGCTGATCCAAACTTATTTAACAGAATTACCAAAAAAAAACAACGTTACTTGATATCAAAATTTCATCATCTGCCTAGCCTTTTCCCAAACTCTGTTGGGGTCAGCTTCCAGACGTAACTGGATGCAGCTGAGTATCATTATTTTACATGCAGCGACTGCCTATCTGACCTCCTCAACACGTAACCAGGTAATGCGATACCCCTTGGTAAAACTGGATGTCAGACATTCGGCTTCTGACTACTCGTAACGACTGTCAAAGATCTACAAATGGCAGCCGGGACCAACGGCTTAACGTGCTTTTCGAGGCACGGAGAAAACCCGAAGATCTTGAAGATCGATCCTTGCGGCTGTTATTATTTAGCCACTTAGCCTTGAGCTCCTCCTACTAGATATCAAAACGTAAAGAATAATAAAAGGCAAACGGTATCGGGACGATTTATTCTTCGATCTTTTTGTCTAGCATTAAGTCCTGCATTCGTTTTTTAAAATCTATTCTAGCATGAAGCACCACATGATTCTAAAAACTAAACTACCCCACCTGTATTAGCATGACAACAACAAAAAGGTACCTTCAACCCCTAAACCAGCTGATTTGAGCCCCTCATCGATTATCCCCTGCACCTTCCAGGGTACAACAAAGGAAAATCATAGTATTAAGGCACCCTTATTATAATAAACCCTGGGTATTATTAAGGGTTGCTCGTGAGGCGCCGATAGCTAGAGTAAACAACATCAATATTGCCTGGGGTTGTCGTCTATAGGGGTGGGATGTGTTTTTATCGATGTTTTTTTAACATCATCTGACTAGTCCTTTTTCATGGCTAACCCAAACTAATTCTTATAAATTAAATTCATTAATTTTAGATAAATACACCAACTGCCACATATAAATTGATAGAAATCCTAAGACAAAACGAATAAGACAGATAAAATTAAATAGAATCAAAATAAAATCAAATAAAACAAAATAAGTACCAAATAGTCCCAGTGAAAAAAAAGTAGAAGTTTGCGATTGATTTACATGTAGGTTTATTTATACAAAAGTGTCTTATGTAGGAGGAAAATGTCACACGTTAAGCCGTTGGTCCCGGCTGTCATTTGTAGATCTTTGACAGTCGTTACGAGTAGTCAGAAGCTAAAAGTCTGACATCTAGTCTTACCAAGGGGTACCGTATTACCCAGTTACTGGGTTGTGGAGGTCAGATAGGCAGTCGCTTCATGTAAAATACTGGTTCTCAGCTGCATCCGGTTAGACTGGAAGCCGACCCCAAGATAGTTTGGGAAAAGGCTAGGCAGATGATGATGATGTAGGAGAAAAATGTCTTAGGTAGTGAACATTTCAGAATACCAAAATTGTAGTATTAAATGTCCTTTAAATATCTGAAAACGACAAGTTTTAACAATACGTTTATTTCGTAAACATCAAGGGAACGTTCACATAGTAGGCATTTAGATTTGCGAAGAGGAGTTATTAAGTTAGGTATCATATTTTCATTTACCACGTTGCTGAATTCCAAAGCGGAAGTCACCTGGAGTCTCTCTCAAAGTTCATCGATATAAAAACTATCGACACTTCCAACCACTATCGCTCTACTGATTCTCGGGTCGGCCACTGGGTAAGCTGTGTGCATAGTCCTCCACATCGCTTATTACTACACCCGGAGCATCATACCGTATACATAATAATACTTATGGTAATTAAAAGCATTAGACAGATAAAACCTTTTAATGTTACATATAAATGTCTGATGGATAAGGGAAAAACTTTAGAAGGATTAATAAAACCGCAGGAGCAACTCGTAATAAGTATTTGAGTTGAAACTTTTGTTACATCTGGGCGCGACTGCTGACCATGGGCTATTGAGTTAGATTCCTAGGCCTAGCAATGTATTAGTAGTTTCCTATTAGGATTTGTTCAGCATCAGTCACAGAGTTTGGATTTGTGCCCGGTTGATGGCAATAGGCTCGCCCTCTATTACATGGGACATTACTCCTACGGCGATAACAGGCGTGATGTTATTTTGTGTCAGTTTAAATATGTAAAAATTATCGTATTTAACTACATCATATTTTTAAAAAGTTTTTGACATTGATTATCGGTGACTTGAATGACCGTCGTTGTTTTTTTTTTAAGAAAGAGAATATTCAATTGCTTTTATTTTGGTATGGCCCCCTTTCTTTTATTAATCACCAGCTTCTTCAGTGAGGATTCCGCATATAAACTTTCAAACCCCATTTAACTCCCTTAAGGGTTGAATTTCGAAAAAATCTTCCTTATTGTTTACGCTATAAAGGGAACCTCTGTGTAAAATTTCAGCTTTCTACGTCCAAGGCTTTGGGCTGGGCGTTGATGAGTCAGAATTGAGAGTCAGATTGGGTGAAAAATCAAAATATTTTTCGTAGTTTAAAAGATTTAATCCTACTGACGGCGGGAAGCGACTTAGTTTTATACTGTGTAAAGAAGTACATTTTTTTTTAAATCTGTTAATCATGTTCAATGTTTATCAAAAGTTGACCAAAAGCTTTAGAATCTGCTTACTTCAATGACTGGATACATAGGACCCGTTTACCGATTCCCCTAAATCTTTCAATCCGTTAATTCTACAAGGAGTGAACAGTGTCCGACGTGTTTGCGTAGTTACACGGCGATCAGTTATTCATGAGTTAACTAACTTTCGGTCAATAATTCAACTTGTTGTTTGATCCCGCCGATGTACAGGCTTTGTGGTCACTAACTAACCGAGTTTGGGATTATTATTAGACTAGGGAATCTGCCCCAACTCCACACGATTTTTACAACTGGTTAAAACTTGATGTTTTTGTCATAATACGTTAGTTATATAATTATGTTGTATGTATAATAAATAATACCACATCTGCAGGAATGTAGGTATTATTTCTATAATAAATATTGAACAACCGCATTAAAATGGTTCTGCTCAACTCAGCCCATAAAAGGCCGCTGCTGGAGCCATACTTATTAAAGAAAACAGCAATTTACTAGAATCTAAGCTCAACAACAAATCAACAAACTGAGCCCACTTTTTCAAAAACTAAGTCCATAAAACAAACGAGCGACTAGTCGCAAAACCTCTTGCACCAAATCCCGACAATTTGGTCGCAGCGCCGGTAAACGGTGCCGATGTGAAGTCCTACAAATGAGCCACTTATTTCAACTGAGGACTAGTGTTTTCACCGAGCAACTGTCCTACTTGCAAGTTGAAGCGATGCAATTCGAAAATATACGTATGCTGAAACTGGAAGGAAGGATTTCGAAGGAAGAATACAATATGTTTTCTAATACCCAATAGCTTTCCATAATAGTAATAGAACATCCTGGGGGCAATTTTCAAGGTTAAGCCACTTCAGTCTGTGGATGGGTGACCATCCTTACCGAGTTCCCTCCGTGTCTCGGAAAGCACGTTAAGCCGTCTGTCCCGGCTGCCACTTGCAGATCACTTAGTCGTTACAGTAGTCAGTGGCCCGAAAGTCTGACAACCAGTCTTATCAAAGGGTATACCGTATTACCGAATACTCCATGTGAAATACTGGTATTCAGCTGCATCCGAAAAGAATGGAAGCCGACCCAAATAAAATTGGAAAAAGGTTATGCAGATGATGAATAGTAATAGAACTATGGAAAGTAATTTTCGAAGAATCAAAGAGGAACACATAAACGAGGACAAATTACAAATCAGCGAAAACAATACGGAAAAGTTTCGGAATGACAAACTTCCGAAAAATTGAAGTCTTTCCTGTTGATAGTCTCTGTAGAAATAAGTATGCAAACAAAGCAAACACTTTTGATAAACTTCATTACTATCGCATCGTATCGCTTCCCTCCTCATAGGAAGCTATACTTTATCAAATGACATATCTCTGTTTTTATGAAATCACAGCATGAATAATACATGGTATAGCATTACTGTGGCAGCCGCAGTGGGTCTGCCAGTAATAGAATGGATTTGTTCGTTTTGCTACTCTGCGGATGAAAAGAAAATATGAATGGTCTGGTCTCATATACGAGTTCATTATGGATGTTATGTTGGTCTTTATGTTTCAAGATTGTATTGTTGATGTTAGATTTTAAGTTACAGCCATTCGTATTTTATGTCCGTAAATTAATAATTCTTTGGCAATATCCAATGCTGTTGATTTGACTGATGAAGTAGCTCGTTTATCAGGGGCAGTATGTGGATGGGTGAACAGTTAATCCGTATGGATGGGTGAACAATGCGTCCGTTGTACTCGGACAGTCGTTCACCGTCATAGACAGTCGCTCACCGCTCTTTGGCTATGATCAATGTTTCATGTTATTGAGACTTTTAACAGTATTTAGTCAAAATTTGATTTTTAATTTAAGTATATAACCGTCAATTTATTA
The DNA here is from genome assembly GCA_949152445.1 of Cerastis rubricosa. Classification (NCBI taxonomy): domain Eukaryota; kingdom Metazoa; phylum Arthropoda; class Insecta; order Lepidoptera; family Noctuidae; genus Cerastis; species Cerastis rubricosa. The sequence continues at coordinate 808,524 of OX424547.1, forward strand.
AGTTGTAGAAGGCAGGCAGCAACTATTGTTCAATATCTAGCGTAAAAAGCTGCCTCTTATCATTAAGTGCAAATTGCTACTTTGGTTATGACTACCCTCGCCCCTACAACCCCAATATTGTCATCCGTGATAATTTCCTCCTGATCCTCATACTAATTCCTGCTCCTCATTGTTCCAGGACCTTCAATCCGAGATCGAGACACACCGCGATGTGTACGCATCCCTCACGGGGACAGGGCGTCGCCTGCTCGGCTCCCTGTCCTCGCAGGAGGACGCCGTCATGCTGCAGAGGAGACTCGATGAGATGAACCAGCGGTGGCACCATCTCAAGTCGAAGAGCATGGCTATCAGGTTAGTAGATTAGATCTTAGATGCTTTTATAGTGGTGCCTCTTCAATTGCTGATGGTTAGTCATCAGATCCAACTTTTTCTCCATTTACTGAGCTAAGTGGTATCGTATTACCCAGTTCTAACTGGGTTGTGGAGGTCAGATAGGCAATCGATACGTGTAAAATACTGGTATTCAGATGAATCCGATAAGACAGGAAGCCGACCCCAACATAATTGGTTAAGGCTTGGCGGATGATGACTTAGCGTGGTGGAATGGTTCAACAACAATCCTGACTCCAGTCCATTCGCGAATTTTTCTCAACCAAGACGTCTCTTCGGCCAACACCTAAAATGGGTCCAATTTCATGTAACCCTGTGTTGTGTGTGTGTTCATTCCAACTCAAATATACAGAAGTTAATTTAAGCGTTCATTTGACTGAACAAACCAACCGGTGCCTTTTTAACAGTTGAGATTGTGCAGAAATACCTTTGCAATCTGGTTTTAGTCTATTGACTTCAATTTTTGACGCAGAGTTTAATGAAGCCAATGTTTAATTTAATCTTTATTAATAACAACAATCAAAGAAAATTTATTTTTACAAAGGTTGATTATATAACTCTACCATTCTTCTTCCTAGAGTGTCGATGACAATTCAAGTTGAGTCAACCCAAAATGTAACTCTACCATTAATATTATTTGACACAACCGCTGCATAACGATTACAGATTTATTTATGATCCCCGTAGAACATTTTGAATATTGAGTAAAGGGCTTCAAAGTATACTGCGTGCCCTAGTTGTTTCGTATTTGCTAAGTAAGAACCCACTTGTCAGGACTACGCTGCCCTCTCATATTCCAGAAGAAACGATCAACTCGAACTGGGCACGGTCTATCTTTTGACGCCTTATAAGTGCTCATATAGGTTTTTGTGTATTAATAACATTCCATGATTTTGATTTTGAGAACTTGTGTGTTATAACGTGAAAATATTGCTGACATAAGCGGCAAAAACAAAAAACCCTCGTTTATTTCATTTGTACAAAAACTCGTGTCAAACGTTCGCTTGTTGTTTTCCCGCCAACTGGCTATCTGTCATTCATATATGACGTTTAAAAACGTGCGTTCGGATACGTTACGATGTAATGAAACACTGAGGTTTTATGTTTTTACTTTTATTGCGTAGTATTGTGTCCTAGTGGGATTTAAAGCTGTGTTATAAGTTTTTTTTTTCTTTAAAAGCGTGGCCCCACATTAGGAGTTTCTCCTGTATCGTGGGTGCGTTTACAAACATTTAAACTCACATACACAAACAGCCAGACCCGGAACAACTATCTGTAGGCCATACAAATATTTGTTCCGTGCGGGGATCGAACCCGCGACACGCAGCACAGCATTCGATCGCTCAGCCACTGCGCCAACCGTGCCGTATAAGTGAGCAAGTTTAAAAAAAAAAGTTCAAAATAACTCAGTTAATGGGAATAATTATTTTTTATATTTAATTCGACTTAGGCATTGAACGCCTATAAAAGGTGCACATTAATTTTTTTAAGTGCAGATTGACAAGTGAGCTCACAGTAATTGTCTTATAACCAGAGGTCGGAATTAGGTAGAGTTATTTGTGTACTAACACTGATTTCATACAGCGAAACAATAAAGTGGATATGCCTCAAATCCCGATTAATTATAGAGAGCAGTAAAATCCCGTGATTTATTAAATAAAAAAGTTATTTACTTTAAGACAATTTAAACCATCCGACATCGGATGTTCGAACTTGCAAAATACCAATCCGAACACGCAAGAAGATCCAGCGGGAAGATCCATATTAATTTCGATGCAAGTACAAAAATAACTCTACCTAATTCCGACCTCTGCTTGTAACAAAAACACTCTAAATCCGTCTAAAACAATCAATACATGTCCGGTAACCCAATAACCCGCACGTTACCGAAGACTGCCGCTGCAACCCGTTGCGGCGACCGGTTGCTAAACCTATTACGTCACTGGTTGGTCCGCTTAATTGCTTCTAATGGACCGAATTACGAATACATAGGTGTAGAGACAGTTATGGGAGATGTAGGTGGAATTATGATCTTGATAGTTGGTTGTTCAGGAGAAGGGTTCACGTACTAAATAGGTAAACATCTTAAAACCACTGTCGGACAACACACGCCACCAAAACGCTGGAAGACCGAATTATTTTTATGTATAAGTGAGCACCAAGGATGTATTTTTGAAAATTCACCCCCTTAATGGGTTCAATAGGGGTTGAAAGTTTGTATAGAAGATCATAATATTATATTTGAAGATGAGAAATTCAATCGGCACACGGCTTGTAAGAAGCTGATTAAAACCAAAATTAAACAAGGATCGTTATTCCCAAATGGGGTTGTTTGAAATTAAATCACACAAAAATGTTATTAGGTAATAATAAATAAGCAGAAATATATATTTGAATCCCTCATGAAATATTCACTGGTTCAAAAATAAACACTATGCAAGCTTACAATCTTAAATAAAGATGATCACCAATGAGGTTCCACCATTTCCCAATTATAGATTTTATAATAATCGCAGGGGAAAACTAATACCTTCAAACTTCGACCCCTGAAAGCCACCTCTACAAAACTGGACACACAGAAAACTTATATTTAGGTGCGAACTAGTCCCTATGGAAAATTCAGAACTACACGCAACCTTTCGAACTAAAAGTAGGAAATGAAACTCATTTCGCTGGACCAGGAATTAATTTGCGAAGTGTCACAACATCGCGCTGTAGGGGGTGAAGAGTTGTAAAACTACCCCCCACAAACTGTATACACTTACCGCTAAAGGTTTTTGATAGGAAATAAATTGAAGAGCTAATTCTATTTGGGGATAGATCGATCTTCAGATAAGCTCGGTAGCTGGGGTATTCAGCAATTATTTTCTTACTTATTTTGTAAATTGGTTTTTAGGGTTGGCCAAAGACAGAAATGTGCACGGAAGTCGAAAGTTCGTTTTAACGTTCGTTTTTTTTTTATTAGCTTGAAAAACATAACCAGATGCCCTGGAGAAATTGCAATTGCTTTGTTATGATTTCAGTTTTCTATAGTCTTTCAATAGTTATTTCGGTAGCTAACATAAGTTGGCTGACATCAGTCCCATGCATTGTTAACTTTTCATAATCGTTATCACTAGAGGTCGGGATTAGGTAGAGTTATTTGTGTACTTACACAAATAACTCTACCACTGATTCCATACGGCGAAAGAATAAAGTGGATATGCCTCAAATCCCAAGATTAATTTTAAAGAACAGAAAGATCCCGTGATTTATTAAATAAAAAAGTTATTTACTATTACACAATTTAAACCATCCGACATCGGATGTCCGAGTTTGCAAAATTCAAATGCGCACGCAAGGGAAGATCTATATTAACATCAACATTTCGATCCAAGCACAAAAATAACTATACCTAATTCCGACCTCTGGTTATCACACATAAAATATAATGTCAATGTGAGTCAACCTTCATTTAGCATAAGCTATACTATTTAGCTCTAAGTAAAATAATTTTCTTGTGTGTACCCAAACTTTGCCCATTTCGAAACATACTTATCATTAATACACTACTAAAATAAAATACCGCGTGAAAACCTTATAAAAACGTGAGCTTAAATTAACCCCTTAAATTCCGCCGCACATGGGACTTTAAAAAAGTTGAACGTATTTACAGACGCTGAACAAAAACAGGCCATTAAGTGTTATTTATGGGAGTGGAAAACATGGGGTTGTACCACGTGGGGGTATAAAGGAAATATGTCGTTTAATAGGTAAGACTGATGGGGGTTTTAAGTGAGGAATTGGATATGAGGGAACGTCTATCGTATAATACTTACTATAATTCAAAAAGACGTACAGATTTAAAACGGTTTCGGAAAATGGCATGATTATTCTGTTATCGTAGACTTTGCTTATTGCTGGGGGTATCCGAAAATGTAAACATAACACATAACTACAGTAAGTCGTGAGTAACATTTACATTTCAAAGATTTTTACCGAAACTTAGCCAGTAATTTAAAGCACTTTGCCAGCCTCTTACATATCAATTTCCATGACAATTTATCTGTACTATATTTTAATCAAACTCGACTCGAAATTCTTCGAATGGTTCAACTCCATCAGTCAAAACATTTAGAACACTTCTATTAAACTAAAAAAGCAATTCTGTCCCGCTCTTCCATTAAAACTTTGTGTGACTCTGTCCCATTCTACCGTTAAAAGGGTTGACGGCACAGGGTTGTCAATTAACAGAAAATTAGATATTCACTTTGTTGAAGAATTTATGGACTAAAAGTTACTTGAGTATTGTTTTAAGAGGTACCTTTATTTAAGAAACTATGACAAATTATTTGAAAGTTCGGTATTATTATTTCAAAAGGTATACTGGTAAAGATATTATCGCCCTATAATTGAATTTGGTGATAGTAGCGACGGTAGATACATAATATAATTTATGGATAAAGGATATTGGGTTCAATAGTTATTAGTGTTACTAGAATGATTTATTGCGGCTTTGTTTATGATTTCTGGTGATAAAGGGGAGATCCAGAAATTATAGGCGATAGATTCATAAAGTAATAAGTTGTCATGATTGACCTATAATAATATACCTGTGATTGAATTCGGGACCCCTAACTGTCAGTATAAAATGTAAACAAAGTTTTTCCAACAGCGTTTCTTAATTAAGAACTATTATAGAATTAATACCATCTGATCCTCTCACAGAGTATGTCCTGGCAACATTGTCCTCGGAACATGTGGACTGATTACGCTGACTACTTTTTTTTTAGCCTCTCATGTGTCCCACTGCTGGGCAAAAGCCTCCCCTTTCTCTATCTTGTTCGATATCTGGCCATAATAGCCCGGGAAACAAGATTAGATCGTCACTCCACTTTCGCCGCGGTCTACCTCGACGGCGATTTCCTCCGTCAGCTAGTCGGCGTTAGATCCGTTTAAACGCTATATCTCTTCCTCCATTACAAAACTCTTTCATGAAAATTGAAGATAGGGTGGTTTAATCAAATCATCAATCAATCAGTATTAAACCCTCGATACCTCCGCCCACATTGCCAGATATTCCTCAAAAAAGAGCGTTCCCAATTAAGTCTGAAGTGCAAACAAGTAGATTTATTTGCGAGCGGCACCAATCGCCGGCTCCATAAATAATACTTCGGTAAAAAATTAAATTTTCGCCTGTGTAACGGTCATTCTTAATATAGGCGGCCATTTTGTTTGTGGGGCTACGAAAATTTGCGGAAATTTCGTTTTACTGAAAAGTTCTGAAGACAATGAAACGATGAAACGATTACGCCCTAAAAAGGACCAAAAAAATATTCCGGTCCAGTGCTTAGGCCCCGTTTGTTGCATCTAAATTTGTATCGAACAAACTTCGAAAAAACTTACTAAAACTGGTAACATCTCTAAATGTACTGTCTATGGTCCCCTTTAATCGATACAGTATTAAATTCTGCGTCTGTGGCACAAAGAACGACAATATCAGCCGTCAAAATTAAATGTCAAAAAAGTTTTAAAAGTCAGTTGTCTAATTTTACCGTAATGCCGTGTTGTGATTTATGTTCTCTGGTTTTAAAACGTGAGTATTCTTTTATTTTAACCCAATGTATATAGTGTTATATATCAAAATAAACCTCGTTAATCAAGCTTTACGAATATCTATAAACATCGTAGGTTCAAAGTCTGTTGAAACGATAATATCGAAATGTAAAATTGGCGCCATGTCGAACGTGGTATTTTTATAATGTTTTTTTAGAAATTATTGCAAAAATAGTTAAAATAGTGCTCGTATTATGAAAATTACTTCAATTAAGTAATTATTAGTGTCTCCGCAATATAAAACGAAATCTTATCGAATTTTTTACGTAAACACGACAAATCAGTAGGTATCGAATAGAATGCGAGGAGGGTTGATTGTTTTGGGTGATTGTGCTACTAAGAAAGTGCCAAAGGAAGGATATATGGGTATTAAAACGAAGCTTATATAGTCTAGTTTAATTATAAATAGGTTTTATTGATACCAATTACAATTCTAATTGGTAAAACTTTTATTCTTATTGGAGAAACTGACATTCAACATATATTCTCAAGTTCACATTTTTTTCGAAATACTTATATCTAGTTGTCGTAATTAGTTTTTACGTAGTTAGATTCTGTATAGTTTCAGCTATACACACGTATTTTTTGTTTTGGTGTAGCTGCAATAGTTTACGAGAAAATAAGCTTTAAATGGGAAGTGGCGCGGGGGGCTTGCGCGGCAAAAACTTTCCATGCGCGCGCGGCGTGCGCGCGGGGTAGCCATGGCTACCGCGGACATTTCACCGGTTAGCTATTGATGAGTCCTCCCTAGCACATATTATGAGCATAATCAAGGATTATGGCAAAAGGCTCGCCCCCTATTACCTGGAACTTCAACATAACTGGTGAAAGCGGATACTAACCCTTCGGAATGAATATTTTAAAAAATCTTCTTTTTCTATTTGTTATAATTTCTTCCATTTTTAAGATGAAGAATCAGCGGTAGGAACTTACTAAATATAACAAAAGAAAACTTTACTTTATAATATTTCAAATATACGCTGATAGTAGAAACTATACTTGACAGTCTTAACACTATAGTAAAGCCATCACTTTAAAACGAGAACAAACTTGGAAAACCTTTATCTTTAACAATACTCTTTTATTTTCCTCTTCCCGCCATTTCCGTGGCTCCAAACCGATCAGTGAGTTAATCATTCAAACTTAACGACGTGTAATAAATCTAGAGTTTCCCTCGCCGGGAATCGAACCGTGGACTGTTCGTACTCGGTTACGATGTGCCATATATGTAAATCATATTTGCTTTTGTTTAGCTCTGCGTTCATGTTAATTTGTTCGCTTTTTGAGCTCACAAGGATTGGAAAAGCTAGCTTCGTTCTTTGTTCATGTGACAGTTCTATTAGTGAAATAACTGGAAGTACCCGCCTTTATACCTGAGTGTCCAAAACTGGATAACGTTTTTATACATGACATACATAATATATCACGCTTGTAATCCTCAGAGTAGGTAGAGGTGTACTTAAGAGTACAACCTCATTTTATACCAGTTATGTTTAAATTCATGTAATAGGGGCGAGCCTATTGTCATCAACCGGACACAAATCCAGACTCCATGGCTGCTACTGAATAATTCCTGATGGAAAAACCCAAATACCCAATAACACTTTGCCCAACCTGGTAATCGAAGCCTGGGACTCATGCTCAGCAGTCGGGCAATGTTATATACTGACCTCATAACGTATGTAGTTTCTGTGTAGTCATGGTATCAGTCTGTGTTTTGGGGGTGCTGTCGGGGTGATCTTCAATCAGGGTGGGTTCACAAGCGCGACTACTGAATGTGGTTCTAAATTCGATGTGTGGGAAACATCAGCCTTTAAGAGCGTTTATACCCTACGGCATTTCACACAAACTTTCAAGTCGTCATTTTCCGAAATGACTGAACAGATTTTAATGAAACTTCCTACGCATAACCGGTGAAAAGTCGGAGGTAGTCATGGCTACCCCGCTAATACGCCCGCGCGCACTCGGAAGTTTTTGCCGCGCAAGCCTCCTCCGCCACTTCCCATTTAAAGCTTATTATCTCGTAAACTATTGCAGCTACACCAAAACAAAAAATACGTGTGTATAGCTGAAACTATACAAAATCTAACTACGTTAAAATTAATGACGACAACTAGATATAAGTATTTCGAAAAAAATGTGAACTTGAGAATATGTGTTGAATTTCAGTTTCTCCAATAAGAATTTTAACTTTTTCCAACAAGAAGTAGTTTGTGTCAATAAAACCTATTTATAATGAAACTAGACTATATAAGCTTTGTTTTAATACCCATATGTCTTTACTTTGGCAGTCATTTCGGAAAATAACGACTTGAAAGTTTGTTTGAAATGCCGTAGGGTATAAACGCTCTTAACACTTATTCCTATAACTAATGAGTCTTCTATTAGCAACGCTCGGTACAAAGCTTTGGGCGAATTTGTTCCTAAATGCTTGCCCTCTCTCATAGAGAGGCCCAATCCAGCTTAAAGTGAAGAGGCTTGTGTCCCAGTAGTGGGAACGTATAGGGTAATAAAACTAAGCTTACTAGGATGATAAGCAAAATCTAAGACTAACAGAACAATATTTCCGTTTAACGGAACTATTTCAAAATATTACCCTAAGCAATCTTTGGAAAGATGTTACCTGCATAGTTAGATATTTCATTGAACATGTTTTTTCTTTTAGTTTATATTATTTTATTTTATTATATTACATAGGTATTAACATATCGAGTGTCCTCCTTGCCTCGGAAAGCACGTTAAGCCGTTGGTCCCGGCTGTCAGTTGTATTTTTTTTTTTTTTTTTTTTTGGGAATGGCATCTCGCAGTTCAACCTAGGAGGTTGTCGTCTGCTTAACCGGACTATCCTGTGGGTGCCTTAAGAGTAAGGCCTCCAGCCAGGGCATAAAACTTACAAACTAAGCGACTACACGCTAAGGGCACCCCCTGTGGGGTACGAGCCTCGGCTTAGGGCGTCGCTGGGGGAGGACTGCATGGGGACAGGCTGGATCTGAATGATATCATTATTTAGGGGCTGATTTAAAACTACTGGCACAGCATCGCGGGCTGGCTCGAGCGAGGGTCGGGGAGGGCATGGACCGGGACGTCGCGACGGACCTCGACGGCGAGGTCGGAAAGACGGCGGTTTGTGTCTAAACTTTTTAAGAGTGCTAGTCTCTTTGCTACTCTCCTGGAGGAGGGTGATAGCATCATCGGGAGTGACGAAGGTATGCCGAGGACGGCGTACTGTACTAATGCGCGAGGGTTCGTAACGGGCGGCCGCTGCGATCAGGAGATTACGGTGTTTAATGGCGTTATCGAAGAAACGCTTCGAAAGACGTTTCATAAACTGAAGGACGGTGGGCATTCTAAGGTCTACGTGTAGACGGTCATTACGGACATAAAAAGGGGCTCCCGTGACTCTACGTAAGAACCGGTTCTGCAAGGTTTGCATCCTATGTCATTTGTAGATCTTTGACAGTCGTTAAGAGTAGTCAGAAGCTAAAAGTCTGACATCCAGTCTTACCAAGGGGTATCGTATTACCCAGTTACTGGGTTGTGAAGGTTAGATAGGCAGTCGCTTCATGTAAAATACTGGTACTCAGCTGCATCCGGTTAGACTGGAAGCCGACCCCAAGATAGTTTGGGAAAAGGCTAGGCAGATAATGATGATAATGACATAGGTATGAACATTATTTACAAACTACAAATATATATAAAATAAAAATGTACAAGTATCAAAATTACAGGGCGTCAAAAAATTCGTCGATATCGCTGTCAACAGGAAAATTGCCCAGAAGGCTGGCCGCATTGCTACGTTGGATGGCAATGCTGATTCTTTGGCCAAAAATAAGGCCAGCCCTCAGGTCACGTGAAGAGTCGAGCTTATTATGCGACTTAGGTTATTATCATAACTTGTGAAATATAAAATGTGTACCTATCCTGAAGGGATGTTGTAGAGGTTTTAAATCAACAAAACAATACTTCTATCAACTTATAGTTGTATCATGGTCGTAATGTAGCGGTAACCGTAAAAGGCGACGATAAAATGATATAAAGAGATATATTACACAGTTTTATATCACTAAACAGGCACTGCTTTATGTCCACACGTATGCAGATCGCGTTTTATTAAGCTTCGGGTGAGGTGTCTTTGTGAGCGATTGGCGGGTAATTTTTTTTATTTTCTTACCCTTTCAAAATGAATGTAGTAAAATCCGTTTTAGGTTAAAACAATTTGTTTTACCCTTATACAACTGACTTAATTTTTCCAGCTTTTGTGTTCGTTTAGTTAAGTCTGGATTCTTAAAATTGAACTCCTTATATTGTGAAGCAAGGGTGGAGCTATAATGACAGCTGTATTGTTTCCGTTAAAAAATACTGTAGAGGATAACGCGGGACTAGATTCTAGTAGCAGACTAATGAAAACATTTTGTTAGTGATGAATGAAAGAGTTAGTCAGTTTGAGAGGACTCCGAATAGTTTTTAGACTAAAAGTGAAGAAGTTATAGCCAGTTATAGTTATACCTTTTAAACACCAAACTTCACAGCGGGGTCTTCCAATTAAATATAACGCCACAATACAACCATCAAAACTAACCGCAGCCCTTAAATTCTACCAGGATACCCCATAAAAGTGCTGTTAAACTGAATGCGCACTACCGCTGCTTACCTCTTTACTACCTACTTTACATGTGATAGCGCAGATAAAACTCCTAAACTACTCTATTCTGTGATGAGGTATATAGTAGTTTCGATTCTCCGTCGATTGGTAGTAAAATAGTCGTAATCTGAGGTTGCAAATGATTGTAAGTTGGAAAATATTAAGATCTATTTTAAACTGATTCTAGTTTCTAAAAAGAACATTACTTAACGCCTGTGTCCGAGGGTTAAGCAGAGGTGAACCTAGACCTAATAGTGTATTCCCATTATGTTCAAGACTCATGATGTAATAGGGGTAAGCGTTTTGCCATCAATCGGGCACAAATCCGTCTCCTACTGGAAAATTCTAAGCAAATATGTGCAGCATCTTCTTCTTCTTAGTGTGTCAATGGGAATCTAAATTGTGTTGGCTTTGAAGTGAGCCATTATTTTGGTGCATTTAGTAGTGTCCATCAATCCCTGTAATGAACAAACAGTAGGACAAGCTGGACATCCTATGAATACAGTGTAATTGTAAACTTATGTCATTGTAATAGGTACCATATTGCAATGATAACTTGTTCTTGCAACTATCAAAACAAAGGAAATCTATGTATTTCCTTCCAAAAGCTTAACACACTATCTCCATATACACGTGTAACCATAATCTTATCAAAAATTAACCGTGAAACCGTCTTAGTGTAAGCTCCTCTGCGGTGGATGAGGCTCCTCGGTTTGTGTGGAACTTGCGTCCTGCGGTCAGGCCCAGGTCGGCGGGCCCCTGCGGTCGTGCGCCCTTTGTGCCACCCTGAGTACACCCTTGCGTTTGTATCACTTTGCTGTCAAACTTTAGGGATTATGAAGCTATGCTGTACGGTGGTTTGAAATTCTTTTACATGTTAGTTTTGGTCGAGCACGCTTCATCATCGTTTCTGACCAGGTCTAGCAGATCCTGCGTCGGTAAGTATGCTGACTGCTTTACAGAGGTATCGTAAATTTTAATTAAAGGTACTTATTGTTGAACCCAGTTTCCTATCAGCTAGTACTAGCTATGAAACAGTATCATTATTCTCCTGCACTTATCCCAATTTTTTTGGGGTCGGTGCAGCATTACTTCTTCTTACAGATATCTGTATATGGATATACTCGTCGGCTCGTCTCAGCAGTGACCTCCTTTCTACTTCTAGCCATATCCTCGTAGTTAAGTTGGTATGAAACAGTACACCATAACAACGTATGCGGGAGATTTTACACAGTTTATGAGATTGGTCTTAAAATTAAATAAACGTAATTCCATTGCAATTTCTTGAATACAGCTTAAATCTGAAGTTGTGTGAAGAGATGCACGACTATCGATACTTTTATATCGATAAATAAACATTTACTCGTATTTCACATAATACCGTAAGAAACATTTTATTGTATCAATAATTTATTGATACGTGTTTCTTAACTTTCTTTGTGTATTTTGCTTTAATGCACGGTTACTGTTAACGGCAACAACATAAAAGTTTTAATTTTTTTTATTTTCAAATCCTTTCTATGGTGACTCGTCTCTTATCTCCAATCACATTTAACAAACAAACATACTATCGCAACCACCACCCACCCCATCCCTACTCGCTATCCACAATCTCTCCAGCATCAGCCAGGCGGCCAAATTTCAACAATTGTACTTCCTTTGTGCGAGGGCCAAGTTTTTGAGTTATAGCCCTGGCTCGCTACTTACCCACTGTTCTTTATACGGCTTCGTTTTATTGGAGATTAGCTTTATAGCGATCTTGTGGTTGCAATGGAAAGTAGGATTACTTTCAGTGTTTGAAGATATTTTAAGATGTCATTAATGTTTTTGATTTTTATTGAGAAGAAAATCTAGAATTTGTTAGTGGTGGTGGTGGTGGTTTGTTTTGTTTGTTTGTTTTGGAATCAAAATCATAAAACATATGGAAACTTCAGTTTTCAAACGGCTAAAATTCTCAGAATTTTACAATTGTATAGGTTCGACAGTACTTAAGCTAGTTCAAAAAATTGATTCGCTTATTTATCATCGTCTGCCTAGCCTTTTCCCAAACTATCTTGGGGTGAGCTTTCATTCTAACCGGATGCAGCTGAGTATTTACATGAAGCGACTGCTTGTCTGACCTCTACAACTCAGTAACTTGGTAATACGATACCCCTTAGCAAGACTAGATGTCAGACTTTTGGCTTATGACTACTCGTAACGACTGTCAAAGATCTACAAATGACAGCCGGGACCAACGGATTAACGAGCTTTCCGAGGCACGGAGGAAGAGGTATGAAATGGAAAGTCACCCATCCACACCACCTAGGCAAGCTCGGCTTAACCTAACGATCAACCCGAGAACCTACCCGACCCGACCCTATGAATTCGCTTATTCTTCATTCATTTTTGTGTCTTGTGTTTTTGAGATTTGTTATCAATAATAAACAGGTAACACTTACAACTTACCTTTCGTATCCATTTTTCTAGGTATCATCTCTTTATATTTCACCCTTATCAGACCCGAGAAACCATTGCCAATTTATTTATTTAGACTTTTAGCTCACAAAAAGGTACAAAGGCGGACTGAATGCCTTTAGGCGTTCTCTACCAGTCAAAGAGGTGGTTCTCAAACAAACCTCCACTGACGTAATTCTCTCTTTTCTCCTCAGAAACCGCTTGGAGAGCAACGCAGAGCACTGGTCAGCATTACTGCTATCATTGCGCGAGCTCACCGAGTGGGTGATCAGAAAGGAGACGGAGCTCAACGCGCTCGCACCACCCAGGGGCGACCTGCCGGCTCTGTTAAAACAACAGGTATGAGTATATTAGTTTATAATACATGGTAAGGTCCAAAAGTTTTCAGCCTTATCTATCAAATTAAGGATTAATATCCAAACAAACATGGATTGAAATAGATTATATTGAAAAAAAAAATAGTTTTTTTGCTGTGGTAACTAGAGAAAACTTCAGTAATTTAGTGACATGATAGTTTTGTTCTGTATGGTGTCGGACGTAAAGAATACACCATCCCATATCTTCCCGTGGGTGTCGTAAGAGGCGACTAAGGGACTTGCCAGAGAATGGGCAGCAGCGTTCTCTGTGCTTTTGTAACAACCGTACTGCGCCAACCCGCCTGCCAAGCGTGGCGATTATGGCAAAACCCCTTATGTCAATATGGCGTTGGGGGAGGCATATGTCCAGCAGTGGACGTCTTTCGGCTGAAGTGATGATGTTAGTTTTGTATATCTATTAATATAATATAATGTAGGCCGGAAATTTTTGGTCTTTACTGATTGGTACTTATAGATCTTTTGTGCACTCGAATGACGTTAGTAGGTGACCTTTTTTGCGGGAAAATAATTGATAGGTTTTGTTGGTGCCAATCTGATGATTTCTAACGATAAGAGAAAAAATAGATTAAAGGTATAGAATAGCTGTTATTCTATGGAATAAAAACCAAAGTGTCGTTTCCAAACCGTTGTTAAAGTTTAAGATCGTACAGATATGGGCAGTTCTGGTCCAGAATGAGCTAAACGACGCAATTTTGGTCACAACTACACCTCAAAATGGACGAGCAAGCGATTCGGCCAGGAGTAATTGTTTGGACCCGGCAACTTGTTTCGAATTGCTTTAAGAGCCTCCTACTAGTAATAAACCTAGGAATAGATCGTAAACAGTGAATGTGTTTGTTTTTATTACCTTTCGAGTATCTAGGTCGAGTGAAGCTTCGGTTTGCTAAGCAGAATACAGACAGCATCTTTACTATGCATTCTTCTCATAGAGAAGAACCCTGTGTGCCAGCAGTGAGAACTACATACTTAGGTAGATTATGCTGTTATGATTCATGAATGTTCATGACACATACATAAAAAAAAACGAATTTGGAACCTATACCATGTTCCAAATTCGTTTTTTTTGCCATATCCGCAGTATTGGCTAGTCTAGTCTAATCTCCAGTATTATCTAGTTCAAATTATTAGTAGATTTTCCGAAGAGTTTTAGTTATTCTATCGGGCTGAGGGCTCTATAACAGTCTCACAGACTTGTTTAACGGACTAGTCTTTGTTTCATTCAATGTAATTTAGAACTCCAAATATATACAGAGCACAGCAGAACAAATCCTAAAACTACTGTATCTGTAAGTTCTCTAAACAATGTCTCCCTAAATCGGCGCAAGAGTCAACAAAGTGCGCATACCGATAAACAATTTGACCGCACTAATCCATGGATCGCGGCTAAATCAACTAACGTACTGACGCCATTTTAACTGAAGGGGTAGGACAGGTTGATACAGAAGCATGAAGAACAGAGCTGTTGTGACGTGTAGAGGAATTTGATATCTAAGCCTTGCTTTTAGGCTTTGTTTTTTCGGCCTGGTAAAATACATTTGTCATAAAAAGTAGGTAGGTAGGTTGGCTATTCGCAATGTGATAGTAAACAAACTAAGCATGATTAAAAAGAGGAACAAACATACTTACTGTGCTTTTCACTGCCAAATGAATTTATCAACTTACAGTGATCTCGTTGTAAAATGTTAATTAATATGATAAAAATATACTTTTAATTACTGGCAATCGTCTTGCCAATTCTAATTATTTATAGAAATTCTGGACCGATTTTACCATTGAATGAACACGGCCAAAACAACTAAACCGAGTTCAAGAGCTGTTAGTGTTACCAGTGTTATGAGTTAATGACACAGACAGCTCACAAACGCAGTTTATATGTGCTGATCGCGTAAATTTAATTAGTGAAATTTGTCCTTAATTACATGTAGACCTTCTGTAATGTTGCCCGATTGCAGAGGAGTAACAAAATGGCGGGCTTAGTGGCGGCTATGTGTGGAATGTTAACAAGCGTTTAAGGGTACGGATAATCGGCCCTAATCGAATACTGTGGCTAATGTTCGGGAAATATGGGCTTTAGGCAGATATTTTATTGAACTAACAATGTAACAGGAGTTTGTAGTAAAGTTTGTTGAATGCCGAATACCATTAACTATAAGATAAACAATTTATATAATTATATATATAATAAGACAGGACTACATTTTATTGAATAAAATCTAGTCCCTATAGAATCCAATGAACTGTCTCGTTTCAAATGCTTTGGTCATTTGCGCAGCTTGACTTTATCATAATAACGCATATTATGGGTATTCATTATTTTTACAACACCGAACATACCTACGAATGTTCTCCTACAGTCAACTACCACATGGTAGTTGACTTAAAACTTGCCTATTATAACTTTAAATTACCTTTTCAGGATGACCACCGCGCATTCAGAAGACAGCTGGAAGACAAACGACCGGTTGTCGAGAGCAATCTCCTGAGTGGCAGACAATACATCGCGAATGAGCCTCCGCTGTCCGACACTAGTGACACTGAGGGTAAGTGGCGACATCTGTTGGTAGTATAGAGATGTTTGTAGTTAGTGCGTATTTATTTTAAGAGATGGCGCTGTTTTACGTTTTTGTTTTTCAAAGATTTGTTTACGTATTTACTTGGTAAACACCCGGTTTCTTAGAGTGGCTAGGTATACATTTTGTTTGAATACATCCGTTCAGAAATCTGTGTCATACGACGCCAAGATTAATTGATGGATTTGTTTATATTAAATACCTAACATCATCATCATCATTCCCCTGCCCTCATCCCAATTTATTTGAGGTCAGCGCAGCATGTCTTCAACTTCCATAGTATTATTCGTCTTCTCAGGCTGAGATGATACATTGTTAAGTTTTTTTCTATGAGAATCTCAGCATAGAAAAAAACTTAACAATGTAGAGAAATTTCGAATACAAAATTCCTGTTGTAACTAAAATCTATCATATTCAGCATTTAAAATACCGTAAAACTCGTTTTCCTACCTGTCCACTTTTAGAATGTAAATTGAAAAACATGGAAAAGGTTTTCATTCCGAACTGCGCTGGATACGAAAAACAAATTCCATCTGTCGTACCAGCAAAACATCAATATTCACAAATATAAAACAAAACATGGGCCGAAAGACCGATTCGTTAAAATTGCGAAAACTGGGGTAAGCATGTATAGTGAATATTTCTTTGATTTTTTGAGACGTGTTGTCGGAAAAGACTTAATTTAACTATATATTATTAGAAGTACAATAGAAAGTTATTTCACATGTGATTCGAGAAAGAATAGATCATCATCATCATCATCATTTCAGCCGAAAGACGTCCACTGCTGGACATAGGCCTCCCCCAAGAAGGGATGGTTTTGCCATAATCGCCACGCTTGGCAGGCGGGTTGGCGATCGCAAATAGATGAGTAGTGCTCTATATCTCATTCTTGTTTTTGAAAAGAATCTATTATTTGAATTAGAAATTGCAATTTTAGAAACCATTCCGTATAAGCCATGACAATTTTATTTCATTCAAAGATTGACCAGTTATTATTTGAATTAAAGAAGTTAAGTTAAGAGAAGTTGGTTCTCAATTTGCAGGTACTATCCTTGACTTGATTTACGTTACTGTTATTATTGCACCTTCTGCCATCACACCCACTCCATACCTAAAGCCAGCCAGCCAGTCTGAACATCAAAGTGCATTGTTCCGGACCAGTGGCCATTCACACCTTGATTGTTGCCTGACTTGCTTGATATTTGCATATTTGATGCTGACACTGTATTGTTATTGAGACGGGATCTTAGTCCACTCGGGTTGGCATGCATTTAGTTTAGATCTGTGCCAAATGACGTGGCTTGGATTGATGTAGTGGCACCATCTGCCCTAAGATTACCCTGTGACTATCACTTGCCATCTATGCGATGCAATTGCTACTGTCACTGTCAACTATCTTAGTTATGCCTTAGCTTAATTCAACATTCTTCTGAATTCAGACTATGACACCAGGTTAAGCAATAACCAAACGAAAAGCAGAAAGATCAGTAGCAAAAGAAAATACTTCAGCTGTTGCTGGACTTTTCCTTATCCTTAATTTTATTCCAAGGTCGATTCAGGCCAAAAACTATGAATAAATCGATAATAATGTGTCTATCTGTCGGTCACAGAATGAAAAAAATACTAGATCCAACCGACAATAAAGACACAGCCGTCGAACGAAACGCAAATCTTAACCCTATATCACAAAAGCGCAGCAACAAAGCGGTGAACGAGTGACTGAATGAACGACTGAACGCAATTAGAAGCGTACTGGCCGCTCTAATTGCAAATTCCGTGCGGACCGGCTCAATCAATATAGTTTGCATTCACAAGGTGATAGCAATCGGCTAGCGCCAATCAATTGGCAGCTGCTCTGATTGATTGCGCTTGGCGATTATGTTTTTACCTAAGCGGTCAGCGTTTGAGGGTAAAGTGCGCTTTGATGACTATTGGGCTTTGTGGTGTGTGGGATGTTTTTGTGGGTAGCCAGATGTTAGACTTTGGTTAGATTTTATATTAATTTGGCTGAAATTCTCGATCTTTGGTAACATAGAGATACAAGATGAATATTTTTTTCGAGACTTTGTATAATCTAAACTCCTTCGAAATAATGAAGTTACAGAAAATCTAGATACTAAACCCTGTAACTAATCAAGAGACACCATCGTGGCGATTGCGATCGCGTGGACACGAATTATCGCATCGTAGAAATCAGCGACGTGCATCGTAAAAATTCACGACCAAAGGGGGTAACGTGCATGTGCTTTAGGGCTTAGTCTCAGCCAAAGTAACTACGTTTTTCCTAATAACACGTTAAGTTTTCTTAGTATTAGTACCTTCTTGCAAAACCCAATACGCCCCTCCACCGTTGCCACTCAAATACATAATCCAAACGCCAGTTTACTGGTAACCAGCACAATAATATTTGGCAAGTCGACAAGTAGGGACTTACTCCTGTGATACGGCCAGCTGCCAGTCTCTAAGATGAGCGGATTACACGTCTGAGTGCCTAACAGTCCTCCTGTCTGCTGAGACGCCGCTTTCAAAATGGCGGGTAGTTGCCAAATTATGTTGCGTTTTGACGTGATTAATTAGTTTGATGATAGTGCTTTTATCTTTTAAAAACGGCAATGAGATCTTTTTTTGTTTAAAGAAGAAGAAAGCCTAGATCTTATCGCAAATAAATACATTAGACAAGATCTAGACTAAAGATATACATATAATGAAAGAACAATCTATAAGTACATTTTCAAATAGAAACTATTCCATAAATTCCAAGTAAGAAATCAAAGCAATATCGATAAAATATAGGGGCGTACGTAACCGTCCGTTACGGCCATTGGTTGGAGTCGTAAATTTGAAAATGGAACCGACTCGGTGGACCAATGGCGGGGGACAATTTGAAATACGTCAGCAACCCTTCGAACATGGCGTCATTTTTATCGGAGAATTAGAGATACGAGCTCGTTTTATTTGTTGTTACTGTTTCTGGGTGAATTTATTGTGTTTTGATCTGTTATATCGATGGATACTGTTAGTTTATTATGGGTGGAACCCCAAAAACGTCATTAATCAGGTCGAAAAACTTTAGGTTAGAGAAGGCTCAATGAAAGCCTAAGAATGGATTACAGAAAAGCATTTTGGTCCAACTGCTTACTTGTAATAACATGCGGTCTAATATTGCAAAAAGTCATGCCATGTCTACAAACAGGGTGAATCTACAAATTCTGTATCAGTTTCCCCAGCTGAAAACTTTAAATATTCAAAAACTTTCTGAATTGCACTCAATATTTCAGGATTAGGTTCCACCCAAATCCCCTGACAAAAATTGCACGCAAAAGCCGCTTCGTCCGAAATTCACGAAACTAGTGACAGGAAAAAACTCGACTAAACTCTGTAAGTCGATTGGCGCGGTTGCCAGTGTTGCCACTCTAGTGAAAATATCGAGTGGCATTCCGAAACGCTTGTTTAGATGACAGCTATTTTTCTTTCTCGTTTATCTCTGGTTGAGAATTTATTAGGGGTTCTTCATTTAGGTCCACATAGACAAAATGTAAAGGAGTTTCAATTTATATGTGCAGTAATAAGGGAAAACTTTTGAAGTTTTGTCCGAACTATTGATCTATTCAATAAGGTTGGTTGGTGTTCAAAGTGTCCCAGTACCTTAAACACTTTCAACTTAAATATAATATAAGTATTATCACAGCTTCATCAATTCCAGCAAACTTTAATTAGAAACTATCTTCCAGAGTCCAGAGTTGATAAAGTTACTAAAAGAAATATTACAAAAATCATTATTAGACAGAACTATGCAAAAACTATGTTCAAAATGAACGCTAACTGAATTACCGAACCGTTACAGAGAAAAATTTTACAAGATGAAAAAATTGAAAAATATTCGGTCGACAGCGCCGCGAACGACGAGTGCCTCGTTTGAATTCGTGGACTAGTGACAAAGCGAGTGGACTTGAAAATCTACTGGTTTTATAAAAATATCCCTGTTCGTTTGTTGTGGGGTATATTCTTAGAGAAATGTAGGGAAATGTTACTGGTCATAATCTTTTACTGCTGCAGTTGTTTACGTCTTAAAATGCATTAAACTACCTCTTGTTTAATATTTTTTGTGTTCTACCTGTTGAAGATTCTAAACTAACTTAGCTTGGTTGTAGTGTCTTTCCATTTGGAAACCTATCTGAAGATAATATTTATTCTTGCAATTAAAGTATGCTATCTTGCCGAACTTAGAAAAAGTCACCAAATATGAGCTGGTTCTCAATATACGGATTCCTGGCTTAATTACCAAGCTTCCCCAATACCACAGAACCTTATAGTCTCTAAACCACTATCATCAAAAGCACCAACAATTCCTCTCCCGCCGAAATTCAAGCAACTCCGGAAACTATGCCAGTGCAATATCCAAAGTGAAGGCAGAAGAACGTCGGCGTGGAAGTAACGTTGTAATTATTAAATTCCCTACCTTCCCCGCACCCCTCGCACTTGCCTGGGAGAGGGGTGAGGCTCACGCTCCAAATATTGAGAGCTCAATCCTCGACGATGGGCCAAGTTGCTACTTAACACTGAAAAGCTGTGACATGTTTATTTTTCATTTCTATTTTTAAAAATAAAGTAGCAATTAGGGTCTGAGTTTTCTTAGTTTTTTGAGTTATATTGAGGGTGCATTGATATAAATAAATAACATTGCAAATGTAATACTTATGTTCATTTCATTTACAAAAACAACAAAGCATTTTCCATTTTTAGCAAAGGTCTCTATGTTATTTAAAGAATTTTCATCGATATGACATCATAATATTTAATTGAGAATAGCTCAATATTTTGGTGTCATTATTATATTACATATTATGTACATTATTTACAAACTACAAATAGATATACATGGTGTCATTGAGAAACTATAGAATAGGTCACTTAGTTCTAATTATGTCAGATGTTTTTTTTATTTTTTATTGTCTTGTTCTACCTTTTGTAGTAAGCGATGACTTATTGTCGGGCCTACGCTGTCCTCTCATACTTAAGTACTTACGCTGTAACATTCAAATATTGTAGAACTAAATGATTTTAAAAGAGTAACCATGGAGTTTCTTGCCGGTTCTTCTCCATAGGAAACGACCAACCCGAACCGTGCCTCTTCTGTCGACGTTTTATAAGTGCCCATGAAGGCCTATGTAAAATAAAATATTTTGATTTTGATTTTTTGATTTTGATAATACCTACGTCACTTTCATTATTCTTCGCGAAATAATTAAACAAATTAAGCAATCGATCAATATTAGTTGATTTTGTGTTTTGTTAAATGATATCAATATTTTAGTATTTCTTAACCCTCGTCTTAACCAAAGCGCTGGATCCTGTGAATAGGTACCTAACCAACGCTTTCATAATTAAATAAGCGAATGCGCGTCCGCGCATCAGGCAAAACGCGTTCGCGCGACGATCACTTTAGTTAGGACATGAATTAACAATAAACCCGAGTACAAAAAAATTAATAATCGATTCTTCCAACATCTAACCATTGGTCTCCTTACAGCGAGTCGTGAGAACGAAGGCGACTCCCGCGGCTACCGCTCAGCGGAGGAGCAGGCTCGCGAGCTGGCCAGGTCCATCAGACGAGAGGTGGCTAAGCTGGCAGACAAGTGGAACACCTTGGTGGACCGCAGCGACGCCTGGGGAAGGTGCTTGGATGATGCTGTTCAGGTAGGTGTTTTTGATTATATATTAATTATTACATATTCGTGATATTCTATTCTAATGTAAATGAATGCTATACTAATTTAATAAGCGGAACGTATGATAGCAGATTTATTTTTTGGCTTTTATGCATAATATCTCTCAAAAAGGTGAAGGAAAATATCGTGAGGAAACCGGCATGTCCTAGAACTAAAAATTCGAAGAAATGTGACATCTACCACTCTGCACTGGGCCCGCGTGGTGGATTATAGCCCACTCTCTCTCGTAGAGAGGAGGCACGTTGGGAACATCGTAGGCTGATGATAAAAACATAATGTGCAGAAACTTCCATCGGTCCTTATCGAATGGTTGTCACATGAAAATATGGACGGAAAAATCTGAAACTTAACAAAAATTAAAACTCAACATACTACAAACTAAGACAGGATAAAGTCTTAAAGCTTCGAGACTTGATTAAAAAAAATAAACCTCGTTTTTTTATGAATTGAAAAAAAAAACTTAACATGTTTTGTGAAACTGCCTACTTTTTTGGCCTACATTTTTGAACCACGCCATCTATCCTACCAAGCGCGCAACTCAATCGACCGAACGCTCATCGAACTTTAACCATGAGTCATAGATGGCGCTACTGTACCTTAACACAACATCAACCCTATCACAACATCACAAAGCTTTATTGAGCTCATTCAAAGCTGCTTAGCCGGATGTCCTGTCCAGATGAAAAGCACAATACTATGATTTCACTATAGATTTAATAGAAACTGTAATGTGAATGCGGTATCACGTATCGTTTGAACTTTTGTTAGGTCAAGGAACTTATTGGACGTAGGACGATCCAAAGTATGTTTTAATTGTTACACAACTCTAGTTCACATAAAGGTTGTTTCTAATTTGTTCCTTTATTTTATTTCAATGACGTACTATTAATTTAATTGGTATGCATTTATTATTTATACATACATTTAGGTAATGACGAAAGAAAGTTTTCGTGGGTGTGTCAAAAAGTAATTAATTGTGCCGAAAAGATTGTTAGAAGCTTTAATTATGTATGTATATTCGAATTCGATAGACCTTTTAATATAGTCATAAGTAGGTACTGAGATCATTAATCCTCATATTTCATATTCATATTCATATTTATTTGCGTAAAACATGGTATACAAAGGTGTTACATCTATATATATAAAAGAAAGTCGTTTTAGTTACTTCGCTTATAACTCAAGAACGGCTGAACCGATTTAGCTGAAAATTGGCAGGGAGGTAGTTTAGAGCCAGGAGAAGGACATAGGATACTTTTTATCCTGGTCTGCGCGGGTGAAAACGCAGGGCGCAGTTTGTTATTATCATGTTCTTGGCGAGCGCCACGCGCTTCAGGGAAGGCGTGGTCGGGATTGAGGTACTAGGAGAACATAGCTTACAGGGAGATATATTATGTTATTGGCGAGCGTGTCTGAGCGGCGTGTTCGGGATTGAGGTACTAGGAGCACATAGCTTACCTCGAGATGGTTGAGCGTAACCTTACCTACCTACCCATGAAATCAGAAAAATGAAGGAATAGGGTAGGGTTGTGTAGGGTGGTAGAGTAGGGTAGAGTAGGGTAGAGTAGGGTAGAGTAGGGTAGAGTAGGGTAGAGTAGGGTAGAGTAGGGTAGAGTAGGGTAGAGTAGGGTAGAGTAGGGTAGAGTAGGGTAGAGTAGGGTAGAGTAGGGTAGAGTAGGGTAGAGTAGGGTAGAGTAGGGTAGAGTAGGGTAGAGTAGGGTAGAGTAGGGTAGAGTAGGGTAGAGTAGGGTAGAGTAGGGTAGAGTAGGGTAGAGTAGGGTAGAGTAGGGTAGAGTAGGGTAGAGTAGGGTAGAGTAGGGTAGAGTAGGGTAGAGTAGGGTAGAGTAGGGTAGAGTAGGGTAGAGTAGGGTAGAGTAGGGTAGAGTAGGGTAGAGTAGGGTAGAGTAGGGTAGAGTAGGGTAGAGTAGGGTAGAGTAGGGTAGAGTAGGGTAGAGTAGGGTAGAGTAGGGTAGAGTAGGGTAGAGTAGGGTAGAGTAGGGTAGAGTAGGGTAGAGTAGGGTAGAGTAGGGTAGAGTAGGGTAGAGTAGGGTAGAGTAGGGTAGAGTAGGGTAGAGTAGGGTAGAGTAGGGTAGAGTAGAGTAGAGTAGGGTAGAGTAGGTAGGTAGTAGGTAGGTAGAGTAGGGTAGGTAGGGTTGGGTAGGGTAGGTGGGTAGGGTTGGGTAGGGTAGGGTAGGGTAGGTAGGTAGGAAAAGTGCATTGCTTTAACTTTTGACAGAACGAAGTCTGTCCGGGCAGCTAGTTAAGGATAAGATCATACATGTTTCATCATCATACATACAAAGAGCGTTACCTTTAAGACGAATATTTCTCGCTCAACACAGCTATAGCTTTCTGTCAGTTTACAAAAGCCATTACACGTTTCTTTCATTGAGGAACAATAAGTCAACTATTTACTCCACCAATCATTTATACTTACTAGTACGGATCGGCACATTCGATATTATTTGTAGAACAATAAGACTGATCGAAGCTAATGTTCGAAGCAATATGATGGATTGATTACACGTGACACGGTTTACATTCGGCTCTTGCCGATCGGCAAGGTCCGTTCGGCATCTGCCTTCGCTGGATCATGTTCAGGCCGACTCGGCACAATTGCTATGAAGCTTCGCTACTTTTTCTCGAAAGCCCGGTCAAACTCCTAAGATTTAACACAGTTTCAACTTCTCAAAGCCACCTTAACCTGATTGATTGATCTAAATCCATAACCCTTCCCATTACCATCTCACACAACAGCTGAAAGCAGCTTAAATAGCTGCTATAGAACAAGCTGCAATAAAGCAGGAAGCTCGCACAATAGCGAGCTGCTCGGTAATGCAGGCGGGGGAGCGCGGCGCACGGCTCGCCCTCAATCGTCGCGACTCAATCATGTAGCTAACATGGTCACTGATGTCGGGCATAGTGGATGTGGCATCACTTGTTTGTGCGAAAGACTAAGATGGTAGAGTAATAACCAGAGGTCGGAATTAGGTAAAGTTATTTGTATACTTACACTGATTTCATACAGCGAAAGAATAAAGTGGATATGCCTCAAAAACCCGAGATTAATTTTAAAGAGCAGAAAAATCCTGTGTTTTATTAAATAAAAAAATTATTTACTTTTACAAAATTTAAACCATCCGACATCGGATGTCCGAAGTTGCAAAATTCCAATGCGCACACACAAGGGAAGATCCATATTAATATCAACATTTCGATGCAAGTACAAAAATAACTTTACCTAATTCCGACCTCTGGTAATAACAGTTTATAAATAACTACCTACATCAATGCAATAACGCTACAAAACAGAAAAAAAGATGTTAGTTGAATGAAAGGGCTGGCAAAATATTGGGGCAGGTATTTGTAACAGAAAATTTGCGGCCCATTCCAGATTTGTACATTATTTCCACAAACATATTTTGTGCTACTTAGATTTTAAAAAATGTGACACTCTAATGTTACTAGGTAGTTATTTAGTCTCAAGACAACTTTAACTGGTTACAAACACGTTTTTTATCATTATTCATTCGGTATAATACTAATATAATATTTCCTTGAGGGTGTTTTAGGGCGGGTATGGGATTAAGCAAAAAACATTAGGAGAAAACCTGATCTGGAAAATTTTTAAGACATAGCCAACTCATTTTTAGGGTTCCATACCCAAAGGGTCAAACGGGACCCTATTACTGAGACTTCGCTGTCCGTCCGTCCGTCCGTCCGTCCGTCCGTCCGTCCATCCGTCCATCCGTCCGTCTGTCACCAGGCTGTATCTCATGAGCCGTTATAGTTAGCCAGTTGAAATTTCTAATGATTATGTATTTCTGTTGACGCTATAACAACAAATAATAAAAAAAGAAAAAAAAATTAAGGGGGGCTGCCATACAAAAAAGTGTTTTTTTTTTTCGTTTTTATAAATAATGGTACGGAACCCTTCGTGCGCGAGTCTGACTCGCACTTGGCCGGTTTTTTATATTATTTAGCCTACTCTGTTCCACTACTGGACAAATGCCTCTCCCACAGCATTCCACTCTCTTCTCCGTGCACTTTTGTCCTCCCCTATCTTAGCTAACTTCCATACTCATTTCGTCTCCCTTTGCACAAATAACGTAATAAAGCTTGCTAAGTCCATCAAAAATACAGCGCTCAACAACTCCGGAACTACGCTCAGCCACATCCAGCATACCAACACATCCCAAGGTGTGGCGCCGACTTAATTGTCATCAATGGTGTCAGGACGCCATCACAATGACGTGATAGCATCACCATGATCCGATACCATCGGAATGTGGAGTGTGTGCTCAGTGCGCAGTTGTGCACCACTCCCAGATGATTTCTCTGGTGTATTGAACTGTAGATACTGTATTTATACTAGTAGTACTAGTAATTTTGTTACTTGTCGACGTTGGTCTAGAGGTCACAAGCGTGATTGCTGACCATGAGGTCCTAGGTTCGATTCCCGGGTTGGCCAAAGTGTTTTTGGGTTTTTCTCAGTAGCAGCCGCTGAGTCTGGATTTCTGCCCGGTTGATAGCAATAGGCTCACCCCCTATTACATGGGATTAATATGACTGGCGAAATGTGGGTTTACTATTAGGTACCTACACCTCTGCCGAACAAGCGTGATGTTATGTTGATGTCTCGTACAGAGTACTGACTTATACACCTTTGTTGTGCTTGGTTCAAATACGACCCCTAACTCAGAGGCCAATCAGTCAATCACGGAACTGTTCTTTTGAGCCCCTAATTGAATCCCCAAAGCATTGGTTAATTAAAAGTAAAGTTTGCATTTTTTACTACCCTGAAATTGTAGAAGGAGATAGTTTTTAATTTAAAGCCTGCTTCCATTCCATTCTGTAGTGGCCTGTAAGGGTTCACAATTATTATGACTAAACTTAGAAATTAACTATCTTGATGAATAAGTAAACGCTCACACACTTCTATCAAAAATACCATCTTCATAATAACAATTAATCACAACTAAAACACCCTCAACAATACAGCATGATCCGCAAAGATTAGCAGCAGCTCTACAGTGCCCTACACTACTGCTCTACGTAGAGCTCTAGCTAGAGCCGGTAGAGCCCCGTAGAGTCAGTTCAACGGCACAGGCGTCACAGTCGGCGCATTCGCACAAAAGCTCGCAGATCGGTAGAGCGCGTACTTACTGAGTATTGTTCTACGACGTACTCTATCATTGCATGTTTCAATTAATGTAGGGAAGTGGGAGAAAATCGTGGCGTTTTGAGGAGAATGATGGTAGATGTGGATTTTAAGGGAATAGCGTTGCCATTGTAAGCCCTAAAAGAGCAGCGGTGCCCCAGTGGTGGATTACAGCCCACTCCCTCGCATAGAGCGGAGGCCTGTGTCCCAGCAGTGGGAACATTATAGGCTGATGATGATGATGATGATAATGGTAGATGTCGATTTTAAGGGAAAAAGGTTGTCATTGTTATTCTAAAAATACCTGCCGAAGTGTTAGTTATCCTACATGTCCGCCTATGAGAGAAGCTCCTCATTCATCATCATCATCATTTCAGCCGAAAGACGTCCACTGCTGGACATAGGCCTCCCCCAAAATTTACCACATTGACATAACATGGGGGGTATTGCCATAATCGCCACGCTTGGCAGGCGGGTTGGCACAAAAGCACAAAGAACGCTGCTGCCCATTCTCTAGCAAGTCCCTTAGTCGCTTCTTACGACACCCACGGGAAGATATGGGATGGTGCTATTCTTTACGTCCGACACCATACAGAGCAGAATGAGAGAAACTCGTGGCTATTTAATAACAGCCGCTCGGGTCGACCTTTAAGTTAAGCCGCGCTTGCCAAGGTTGGTTCTTGGATGGGTAACCGCCCATTACATACCGAGTTCCCTTCGTGCCTCGGAAAGCACGTTAAGTAGTTGGTCCCAGCTGTCATTTGTAGACCTTTGACAGTCGTTACGAGTAGTCAGAAGCCAAAAGTCTCACCAAGGCGTCTTATCGTATTACCCAGTTACTGGGTTGTGGACGTCGGATAGGCAGTCGCTTCATGTAAAATACTGGTACTCAGCTGCATTCGGTTAGACTGGAAGTAGAACCAAAGATAGTCTGGGAAAAGGCTAGGCAGATGATGATGAGGTTGATAAATGGATCTTTTGACTGGGTTGATAAAAGCTCGTTAAGTCGTTGGTCCCCAACGACTTAACGTGCTTTCCGAGGCACGGAGGAAACTCGGTATGTAATTATGGTCACCCATCCACGGACCAACCTCGGCAGGCACGGCTTAACCGTAAAGATCGACCTGTACAGCTGTTTTTATTTAACCACGAGCTCCTCCCCCATTACTTACACATTTAACAACCTATACCATTAAAATTATTGCCCTCACACCTTATAGTCAACGGTTTAATAATTACTTGTCACAACTTCAACATCTACAAGCTTTGTTTACGTTTATGTCTTTGTTTGCCATTCAATCAGCAATGTTCAATGAAAGCCACATTTTTCCCTTATGTTCTCATCAGTGACTGCGACGTCCCGGGTTCGACGCCGGCTCGTGCCATAAATCACTGAAACTATTTTAATTACGCAGACGTCCATTCGCAGTAAGTTCCAGGCGAGAGTGATGTAAATATACACACATAGATAAGTAAAGAGTCTAATTATTATGTACTTTTGAGCAAACACAACTCGCATTCAGAAAAGTTTCAATTTGTTTTCCACAGTTTATTTTAATAAAAATTGCTGTAATATTGAAATTACTTTAACATCGATAACTGCTATGTGTCTGCACGACTTAAATATTCAAAGGAAGCTCATGTATGTAAGCAAACTTAGCTAGCAAGGTAGTCATTTTATTGCCCAGGTGCGCTGGTCATCGTCATCATGATCATTTCAGCCCGGAATCACCCATTGCTGGGTATAGGCCTCCCCTTTTTTCTGCAACACTTCCCGGTTCTGTGCGTCCCTTATCCAGGTGGCTTCTGCGACTTTGACGATATCGTCGACCCAATGAGCTTTTTGTGCTGTTCATTTAATAAAATATCAATGTCAAAAGGGTTTTATGAACTTCATCTGCAGTTTAGGCCACTGCAGGACATAGGCGTCTCACAAATAACGTACCACAATATAGGAGTCTCCTAATTAAGTTCCATTACAATGTGTCAATCAAGATCTCGCCCTTTAATATTCCAATTCCATATTGACCTCCTGCAAATCACATAATTCAGGCATCTTACATTCGCTCACAAAGAAAAAACAAAAAAAAAACAATAATGTCACAAAGACACAAATCCTCATCTAAATCTAAGATAATAACAGATAATCCCACGTTCTGAGCTCAAATCAGCGAGACTAGAGCCTTGCCGTTGGTACAGCACTAATCCGGGTATATCGAGCTGCTTAGCATTTTGTCGATAACAATGCACCGCGGTTCGTTATCGACGTCGTTATGCGACCACTTGCGATGAGTGCTAGTGTTGGGACTTGTCACTGGGGAGGTGTCGATAAATTGGGAGGACGTGGTTTTAAGAGGTGTTGTTGAATGTGTGTGGACTAGGATTGGATGCAGAAATGTGTATTATTTTCGAGCTGTGCAATCATACGCGTTGGTATCAACATGTTGTTACTTATTACTAAAAATCTGTAGTACATGTACATCTATGTAGGGAGAACTGATTTGACCTAGGCAAAACTAGTTCATCATAAAATTATATTCCGGCACTAATGCAGTGTCAGTTAGAGAGACTTTAAGTCAACAAAACAGGTATACAGACAAAAAAAACATCTACTACTATTTAATTACAATATTCACTAATATTTCGTCTAACATTAAAATAATAAGACTAGGGTGTAATAGTAGATATTTTTTTTGCCTGTATACAACAAAACAGTTAGGTATACCTGTTTTGTTGACTGTAAATACTTAGTTAAGTAACATTACTGAATGTAGATCGTACCGTTTCGTGGATCTTCAGTAGAGACGTGTAATCAGGAGCTCGAAACTACCAAGGGGTGTCGTGTTACCCAGTTACTGGGTTGTGGTGATCAGACAGGTAGTCTCTTTAAGTTAAATACTAATATTCAGTTGCATCCAGTTACACTGCAAGCCGACCCCAACTCCCTTGCGTTAAGACTGTGCAGATGATAATAACTTACCGAATATTCTTCGACGCTTAAAGACTACGTGTTCATCTTATTCTTGTTGAATTAGTTATACTGTTCTATTTTTCTACGTATTGCAAACTATATACATTCTGACTTTACCACTTAACCGAACTACCGATATCGACATCAATAATTAAAACAATCCCATGCCTACATAAAAGATTGCGAGCCGGCTCTCGTTTGCAACGATAGCTTCAATCCGTTACAAATTGTCATATTTTTTGTCCTGCTCTCTTTGTATATAGGCAGATGAGATGGTGATATCCTGGCATATACCGTAATAATCCGGGAGTACTTAGGTTCTACGTTTTAATGGCGAAAGTCTTTCACAGTATGTGTGGTTTTGTTCATTGGTTTATGTTATTGAAGCTCTCTCGGATTATTGTGCTATGCCCGATATGGGTCCTCAATCTCATGACATTCTAAGCAACGACATTGTTGAATACAATAACTGATTGAGTATCCTAGTAAGTAAAATAGTTTTTTTCTCTAGCGATAGTCTGTCGTATCGACAGAAATCATTACATCACAATTACATTTCCTGGGCAGACACAGGTGTATAAAACAAACACTTTTTGCCAGTTAGGATAAAATGCACATGTTATACATAATACGCGAGCTTTTTGCCTGTTCAGGAGAAAAATCCGGTATTCCTTTAAAAAAAATCCATACTTGTCTTTATAATCACATCCCTCCGTACCAATCAAAACCATAATATTCCATTTAATCGTCTAGTTTATTCTATTCATCTCACAATATGCTAATCTAAGTGCAGACCATTAAAAAGAATACCAGCATCCCGGCGATATTAAATCCAGAATTGGCACCATCCGACATATCCACGGTAAGAGTTACCATCCGTCTGTATTTATTCGGACACGTCCATCTTGTTGCTTCCCCGCCCGGACTTCGACCGATCGTGTAATTTGTCCGGAGGTACAGACTATAAAGATTGTTGAAATAAACTTACCTAGTTAATAAGATGAAAAAGTAAATTCCCGACTTTTCCTTAAATGTCTGGCATTTTTCATGATTTTAAAATTTTCGATTTATGGTCACCCTATCCGCGGATGAAAGGGACGCTATTGAAGCAATGCAATGTGATCTTCGCGTGTTGTGTGCTATTGTTATAAGGATATTAAAGCGGGGAGACTGGGTATTGAATTTCACCGGAAGTCATTGACACATTTCTTTTTAGGGATTTTTGGAGGAAATGGTTGACATTTAGCTATCAAATATTGACCAAATAATTGACCTGTAACAGTGTCTTATAACATCTACTTACATAAATAAATATCACAATTATCATTTCATGAGTGTAATGTATAAGTTTCGAATTCAATCAAGCTATTTTAAATTAAATTACTTATGTAATTATATATTTTTACGCTTTTCTGTACTTACCAAGTACATTCCATGAATAGCCCTATCCATATAACGATTTTCAAATCGTTTGAAACACCAAAAAGACAGGCAGAAACGATATTAAAAACCACGCCATTTATTTTGCCACCTTTTCATTACAGAATAGGAAAACTCGCCATTTGAATAACTCCATAGGTACCAACACAATATCGGCAACTCTGGGTCGATACCAGTGTTGGGCACAATTGAATTAATTTTTTAATTGTAGAAGCAAACAATTACAATTTTTATTTCAACTAAATTAATTGCAATTAAATTAATTCAATTATTTTTTAATTGTGAAATGCAATTAAAATCAATTGCAATTAAATCTGTTAATTGTGGTTTACAATTAATTCAACTGCAATTAAAATTTTATTTGCATTTAAATTAATTGTTTTAAACAATTAATATTTAATTTAACTACGTATTTGATAAATGTAAATATGGCAGGAGTCCATAGCGTGCACACTGCACGCCCCGCATCCCCCCTTCGACTTGTGCGTAGGGATGAATTATTCTAGTTAGGTACCTGTGCTACACTTTTACGTAATGTTCTGGCTTAAATCCAGGCTTTACATATCTTTGAGAATATTGTGGAGAATGCTCTTGCATTTTTTAAATTATATTTTTCAGTTACATTTATTAATTGTTAACTGTAATTGTAAACGTGTATCAAACAATTAACAATTAATCAATTGTAATTGCAAATTTTAACAAGCACAATTAATTTAATTGTAATCGCTAAGTTTTACAAGCACAATTAATTAATTGTTAATTGCGACACGTTACAATTACAATTAATTATTTTAGTTGTTAGTTGCAACTAAATTTGGCAATTTAATTGTTAGTTGTTAGTTGTTTTACAATTAGTTTTTGCCCTACTCTGGTCGATACCCAACATATCGGCGCGTGAACGGGGTTCATTATAAATTCAATCGTATTCTATTTGCGAACTTCACTTCGACCACGATATTTTAGTGGTATAGGGTACGACCGCGATATTTTAACCGTATGCCGTAAACATTTTATATGTGAAAAATTGTGTTTGCAGTTTTTAAGTGCTTTGCCAATACATGGGAATAAAAATGTCGTTTGAGCATAGTTGCTGGTACGACCTAGATTTTTTAAATTTTATTTTAGAGAAATGGGATTGGATTTTTTTAATGATAGCGTTTCTGTTGATTACAGTTATTTTTAAGAGTACTTCACGCTGTGATTGAATATAAACTCTGCAATAGACGACTGAACCAAGAGTAAAATCAATCTAAGTTTTATTTGCTGTGTAGATTGAAGTCGGAACTGACCTATAGAACACCGTCTTGCGTTTAGATTCAATTATCAACAATAGTTTTTCCTTTTTACCATTCGAATACAGAGATTAGTTCAAGTCACTTTTCCCAACCAAAAAAAAGACTTGATTGTCTGTAAAGTCGGTTTTACGACGATAGTTTAACGTGACAACGTCATAACAAAACATTGATGAAATGATTGCATACTTTTATTAATAGCAAGCCGAATGTTCAAGCCGATCGTTTTTTTCGCTCGCTTGTGCAGCGCTCTCGCTCCCATCGTAACGTTACAATGAGCGTAACGTTAAAATGAGTCATCCTTTTTCGTGCGTGCAGCCGGCGTTCATCAATTTATTAGACGTTGTCACATCAAAAACAACTTTTCCATACATTTTGCGTTTAGTTAGTTTAGTTTATTTATGAATAATTATTAAAATTACATGTCAAATTTAGCAAAATTTAAAACTCAGTTACCTGCCCCGCCCCTCTTCCTCCTCCTCTTGACCTTGTAGATATTGATTTTTTTTAAGGAAACTGCATTTTTGTTAGTCCTTCTATTTGGGGGGGTTCAGAATGATGTACGGAATACGTGGTAACCGTTTTCACGTCGCTATCCCTTCCACATAGAGCAAAAATCTACACACATTAAAAAAGTACCCTCCTAAGCAAGTCCCATTATTAATAAACATGATACAGCTAGACCTCTGCCTACACGATCAGCACTAACGCTAATGTATGCGAGATCACGCCTCGCATGCACGCAGCGAAGCGGATTACTGTCGCCATCAGCCTGGCGTTAGCTGGACATGTGGGACCTTACTATTGGTGGCGGAGAATTGGGCTGAGGTTGTGGAGTTTAAGGACAAAAATGAGGGATACTGATAAGATAGAATGAGGAAGTCAATTAAAAAAAAGCTTAGTGTTCGGACCAGCCTCCGTATTCACAAACGCTCGGTTTCGTTTTCGATTCGATAATTCGTATGTTTATCTTATTTTGGCATTACGAAAGCGAGCGAGATAGACATACGACTTTCCGAATCGAAAACGAAACCGAGCGTTTGTGAATAAGGGGGCTGGTCCCAGTTACAAATCGAAACATATAAAATCTAGCTAACTTAGCAACAAATAAAAACAATAAAAATATAAAAGAAATATAGTTATTCATTTATGTTTTACTAGCTGTCCGGCGCAACTTCGTTTGCGTCACTTTTCCCCGTTTTTTCATTGCTGCTCCACTCTTATTTGTCGTTGCGTGATGATATATAGCCTATAGCCTACCTCGATAAATGGGCTATCTAACACTGAAAGAATTTTTCAAATCGGACCACTAGTTTCGGAGTTTATTCAATGCAAACAAACAATCCAATCTTTCCTCTTTATAATATTAGTTTAGATTTAGTGAGTACCTACTACTGATTCTTCACCTTCAAAATGAGAGAAATTATAACAAGTAAGAAAAGAATATTTTTCTAAATATTCATTCCGAAGGTTTAGTACTCCCACTTTTCACCGTAATGTTGAACTCCCATGTAATAGGAGGCACGCCTATTGCCATAATCCTTGATAATCCATTCAAAATTAAATAAAATTCGTGATCCAGAAATCCTATGCCACATAAGGTGTATTTGACCGCATCTTAACTTAAATAATACATTATCCAAAAATGTACATAACTACTCACTTGAATCATGCAAGCAAAAGTCACAGTCAATCTATCAATAGTCTTTCTTGGAGTTTTCGCCCTTTCAAGTTGTGATTTGTGAATTCTTCAGACAGTTCCGAATGTCTGTCAGCACAGCTCCCGGTGACGCAACAGTGATAAATTATGCACATGTATTGACATACCCACGGAAACAGTGCCAAATTCGAAGAGCACTGTTGGAATTTTGCCTAACAAATGTCGGATATTAGGATAAGGTCCAATGTAATAGCGAATGATGCTTGTACTGGCGTTTTATCACTACAGAGTTTTAAATAGCTATCGTAGTCAGTTTGCATTTGTCAGATTTCTCAACTAAAAGTAAAAATGTATTTTTCTGATGAAACACGTCTTTATATCTCCGAAGAGTTAAGTAGAGGGTATATTTTACCCGTTTTGTTTAATAATAATAAGTCTTTAGGTTAAGCCGTGCTTGCGTTGGTGGGTCTGTGGATGGGTAACCACCCATTACCTACATTAAATACCGAGTTTCCTCCATGCCTCGGAAAGCACGTTAAGCCGTTTGGTCCCGCTGTCATTTGTAGATCTTTTTAATTCGTTGAGTTTCGTGGGATATCCCTCTTGAAGTAGACCACCTTCACAATATCTTCAACAGCCATTATTTTAGTCACTCCCTCTCTTTCTTTTCTACCTCTCTTTCTTCCTCTTTGTCATACAAAATCCAGCTTAACGCAATAAAAAGCAAGACTATCCACATTATTGTGCAAACCAACCCTACCCTACTATCATCGTGCCTAACTAAACGCGAGCAACCCAGGCGTGCCTTCGCAAGGGAATTTTTTGGAACAAACAAACACACACAAACCCAGGAACACACACACACATTTTGTGAAAATTGCTCTTAATTGACTAACTGTGTTGCTGACGGATTTGTTTGTACGCCTGGACGTCTGCTGATACCGGGTTTTTATAGAGCACTAGTGGTTGGGAAATTAGGATTTTGTAGCGAAAAAGTTTGGACATTTTAGAATACAGCCTTTTTTTCATACGGGCTACATGGGGCCACACCACAGATCTCATGTTATGAGACCTACGTCGTTACTCCATTTGTGTTGATTGTTTGTATTGTCATGAATACTCTGAATTGTTTAATGGGTCTTGTCCTGAAGATCAGTCATCAGGGTTATTAAACAACAAACATGACATGCATGAGACCAGCGGTGGCCCAGTGGTGGCAGCCCCGAGTTACGAGCAGTAAACCGTGGGTTCGAACCCAGGCAGGCGCATTAGGGGAGGCGAGAGCAATACGGGTTTTTTATATATATCACTGGCGATACACTTATAATATATTAGTGTTTATTTTGTTTAGCCGGCAAACTTACTTTTACACATACACGTATATATATTTTTTGTAGTTTTTTTTTTAATTTCATTTATATGTTTTTTTACTGCCTATTTTATTTTCTTATTTATGTTATCAAATATTTATGCTGTCTTGGCTTCCGTACGTTATGTCACAGGTGACCACTGAAAACCAGCGCTGTGCTGTGGGTCCCCCCATGGCATAGCATCATGTTGAGTGGTAACCTGCTTGTCGCAGTCACGACGTGCTAGCAGTAAACAGTTTTGTTCCGTCACATTTGAACTTTTATTTTTGTTTCTTGCATCTACCTATGTTCTTTGTTTTATTTTTGTTAATTTTGTATGCACGTCATGTCCCTGCGACAAATAAATATTTTTTCTTTCTTTCTTTCTTTCTTTCATTACTTTGTGTAATTTATTACATCACCGCTGCTCTCAAAACGGTGAATGCAAACAGCGTGAGGAAACCGGCATGTCCAACAAGTAAAAATTCGAAGACATGTGACATGTACCAACCCGCACTGGGCCCGCGTGGTGGATTACAGCCCACTCCCTCTCATAGAGAGGAGGCCTGTGTCCCAGCATTGGGAACATCATAGGCTGATGATGATGATGATGACATGCTAAAGTCTTAATAGCGTCTACTCTGTCTGTCTGGTGATAGCTTATTGGTGTGATCGCGCGACTGCCAAGTCATAGGTCTGGAGTTCGAACCCAAGACACGCCTGAATATTCTCATTCGTGAAGGCATTGTATAAATATCGCCGCTCGCGTTCACCACTTCATCGTTTGGTTGAGACATACAACAATCTTCTGTATGGTGTCGGACGTAAAAAATAGCATCTTCCCATATCTTCCCGCGGTTGTCGTAAGAGGCGACTAAGGGACTTGCCAGAGAATGGGCAGCACCGTTCTCTGTGCTTTTGTAACAACCGTACTGCGATCGCCAACCCGCCTGCCAAGCGTGGCGATTATGGCAAAACCCCCGAAAATGGAAATGTGGCAACACTTGGGGGAGGCCTATGTCCAGCAGTGGACGTCTTTTGGGCTGAAATGATGAATGATGATGATACTCATTCAGGACTATTTTTAATAGCCAAACAACAGAGTGACTGCATTTCCAACCGTACACAAACAATAATACAAATCTCTAAATTTATGTAAACACAGAAACGAATTTGAACCAATATTTGTGGTTTACCGGCTGCATTTATAACGCGAATGAAATTAATTATTTTATGACTACACACCTTCACAATTTCAACCTTATTCGCAAGTGATAAGGACGGGAATAAGTTGGGAAGGACTTGTAACATTTTTTCGTGGATTGGGTAAACGTTGAAATGTTATTAAAATAAATTGTTCTGCGGTCTCCGCTTTCTGGGCAATGTTTTTGGCGAAATAATTTTTATTTTTTTCTCTGTTGCTTTTCGCTTATTGTTTTGTGTACTATATATGTATGCTATATCTGTTATAGCGGTAGGAAGAATCTGTTCGGCTAGGTTAATTATTAAGTATTCTAATTAGAACTTTTTTTATGTTAGCTTGTTTTGTCCCGCTGCTGGGCAAAGGCCTCCCCCATGGCTTTCCAATGTTCCTTAACATTTGCTTTTTCCGACAAAGAATGAGTCCAGATCGTCACACCAGCATTTCTTGGGTCTGCCTCGGCTACGACGGCCGTCTTCAGGCACCCACTGTGTGACTATCTTCCCCTCCTACTCCCATTTGTCCGGCTTCATCCTAGAAACGTGAACCACCCAGTACCCTTATAAAAAATTTGCCCTCCGGAGCAACTGGCGAGTTTTTTGTACTGTCGAATTATTTTGACTAACCTGTATTTAATGACGGTATTACCCAGAGATTTAGAGGTGCGTAAATAGTATACCTTCATTTTGCCGTTATGTTTCATGAACCGAGGTCAAATCCGAACTGAGAGCAATAAAAAATTCTGATGGAAAAACCCTATACTTAACACTTTGCCCGAACAAAGTATCGAACCCGCATGCACAGCAGCAGCGAGCCACTAGAGCAACCAACGTGAATTTCTGCTGTCCCATTGTGATTATTATTATACTCGTGCAATAAAAACCTAGTTATGTCAATACTACAAAGCTAACTAGGTATGAACTTAAGCAAAACTGGATATCCCCCGCAACTTCGTCTGCGTCACATTTTCCCTGAAATTACAACATGTTTCATTGATGCTCCGCTCCTATTGTTCGTAGCGTGATGTCGTATAGCCTATAGTATTATTCGATAAATGAGCTATCTATATATATTAAGATAGATAGATTAAGATAGATTTTTCAACGGAACCAGTAGTTCTAGAGATTAACGCGTTCAGTCAACCAAACAAGCAAAGTCTTCAGCATTATACTCGTAATATTAATAATAAAGTACAGATTAATATCAAGTTCCGAACTTCCAGTGCGGAGTAATACCGTACAGAGCATACACTTCATACACAGTTATATCAATACATCGTAAATCAAATCAAAAGTTTATTGTGGCCATAAACTAAACTAGCGTTTGTAATAAATACTTAATAACGGCACAATTTAATATTAATCAAGTATTATAATAATAGGTCTTTACCTATGAAATTGCCGTATTGCAGTACAGACTTTTTCAAACAAAAAAAAGTTTTGATTGGCTATGAGTTCTAAATTCAAATTAATTTTGTTTTAAAAATATGACATTCTATTTACAAAATCAGTCTTTTGTTTATTGATTAGCGTTGTATTTTCATTACATTTCAACATTTTTCCTCATAATGGATACTTTGAAATTTCGTGTAATTATGGAATATGAGTTCCGTCGTGGCACCAACGCGGCACAAACGACCCGTAACATCAACGACGTTTACGGAGAGAACTGTACAAACGAACGCACAACCCGTTATTGGTTTGCTTGGTTCCGTTCTGGGAATTTTGAGTTGAAAAATGAACCTCGTGGTCGTCCGGAAACTTTGGTCAACAATGATGAATTAAAGGTGATTGTTGAAGCTGATGAAACTCAATCTACAGCTGAGCTGGCAGCAGCTTTTGATGTTAGCATTAAAACAATATTGGTCCATTTGCGACAGATTGGCAAGATAAAAAAGCTTGATAGATGGGTGCCCCACGAACTTAACGATCGCCAGCGCAACGTACGCGTCGAGACTTGCCTTGCGCTGCTTAACAGGCACAGAAATGAAGGAATTTTGAACCGAATTGTTACGTGCGACGAAAAATGGATTCTTTTTGACAATCGAAAGCGCTCAGCAAGTTGGTTAGATCCTGGTTCGGTACCAAAGCAATGTGCAAAACGAAAAATGACCCCTAGAAAGGTGATGGTCACAGTTTGGTGGTCTAGTGCTGGTGTGATTCATCATAGCTTTTTACAAAACGGCGAGAGCATTACTGCAGATGTGTACATTGAAGAACTGACCACAATGATGGCGAAACTCGCACGTCTGCAACCAGCTTTGGTCAATCGGTCGTCTCCACTGCTACTTCACGACAACGCGCGGCCCCATACTGCACAACAGACCGTCTCTAAGCTAAGCTGCATGAGTTGGGTTTGGAAGCTCTCCCTCATCCGCCATACTCACCAGATCTTGCGCCTTCCGACTATTACTTTTTCCAAAATTTGGACAACTTTTTAGCGGGAAAAAAATTCAATTCCCGAGAGGCAGTACAAAACGCCTTTGAAGAGTTTGTTGTCTCCCGTCCAGCTGATTTTTTCAAGAAGGGCATCCATAAACTGCCACAGCGTTGGCAAAGATGCATTGATTGCAGGGGTGATTACTTTGAATAAAAGAAATAAATAAGTTCGAAAAAAAAATACTTTAACTTTTTTCAAACAAAACGGCAATTTCATAGGTAAGACCTAATATAATAGTGCTAATAACTAGTGAGCAACATCAATATACATTTTATAATCAGCTTTTAGATTTTATCCTGAAAAGCTGAACGTTTAAAGATGAAAATTGTAATTTATCAGTTTATCACATTAGGTTCAAAAGTTTCCAGTCTTCTTACTTTCGACTAATTAGAAACACAAAACTATCATATATGATATGATTTGATTAAATAATTGAACTGTTTTCTAGCCCACTGTGAAAAGGTTATTGAATTAAAGGCAGATTATATTGAAAACTAATAATATTGTTTGGATATTTAGCCTTGATTTTATTGTAAGGTATGTAGGTATGCCATCCGTAAATAATCACGAAAGATAACAATTTATAGGTACTAAGTCACCCAAATGCAATGACAGGCGACACGAATAGTTTTCATGAAACTCTAAGAAAGTTGTAGCCCTGTCGCCATCTGCACAGCGCCTTTCGTTCGCCTTTGAAATGGTATCTTTATGGCAAATATAGGTACTAACGTGAGGAACCAAATTACTTGCAGAACCACGGCACAGTGAAAATTGGTAGCCACTAAATTCGGGATCAGACTGTGATGGGTAGAGCTAATTGTAGATAGACATAGGGTCCGGGGTCTGGGGTGCCTATCAGATAGGCACCTAAAGAGTCAGTCGCTCTATGTAAAATACTGGTATTCAGCTGAATACAGTTACACTGGGAGCTGACCCCAACATAGTTAGGGAAAGGCTAGGCAGATGATGATAGGGTTTAGGACTACCTTCTTTGGTATCTAAAGAGCGGTTGCCCCGTTTGGTGTCTAATTTTGTTTGATGAGTTTTGTCCAATGAAGTAGAAAATTGCCATCTTCGCGTCTTTTACGAGTTAGGTACCCAGCTCAGTAAACAGTAGACATGAGTCTTTAAAGTCACAATGTGGTTACAATGTAAAGTCATAATAAACTTGCTACCCTACTAACGAGATTTAAAAGCCTCTAAAATATTTTAACGACTACGCCGTTTAGCGAAGGCAGAGATTAAAGTTTCGTATGTAGTAAAAGATTGAAATTGCATACATAGGTAAAGCTATAAAATGATAGCGTGCCCGTTTTAGAGGTATAAACATCGTCCTTATGGATGTTGAACTTTGTTTTTTTTTATCTTCAATTAAAATTTCCAACGCAAATTCTTCGGAGATCTGTTTCGACAAGAAAGAGAAAAAATATAATTGTTACGTAACACGTTTCGACGTTTTCAACGGCTTTGAACTGCATAGATTTACTTTTTACTACTTTATGTCAGCCTAATGCATTTTATTTTATTTTCTATCATACTTATTGCTGATAGT
This sequence comes from Cerastis rubricosa, assembly GCA_949152445.1. NCBI lineage: Eukaryota > Metazoa > Arthropoda > Insecta > Lepidoptera > Noctuidae > Cerastis > Cerastis rubricosa. The sequence goes on from OX424547.1 coordinate 849,352, forward strand.
ATGTCTCATTATCTGAGGCCCTCTGGATTTTCGAAGATTCTAAAATTCCATTACTACTGTATTTTTCCTTTAATTTAACGATTTTTATACTATAAGGTGCACTTCTGCATAAACTTTCGAGGATTGGACAGGCGTGAAATTTCATACATCAACTCAGCCAATTAGACGCTATTAAAGTACCACTTAAAAAGAGACCTAAAAATAACCAGCGCTATATTCAATACACACAAATTCCCTACACCCACAGTACACAGTTCGCAAATTCCTCTAGTGAATGTGTGTCGGTTCTCAATGGGCGTTCAATAAAGGCTGCTGCGTTGCGCGCGCGCCGATTCTGTGACAGATATACGAGAGCGACGGCGCCGGCGCATGCGTGCGTGCGTGTTAGGGGGAGGACATATTGACGGACATAGAACGAAAGAAAGAAAATTATGTAGACAGTGAAATGGTAAGGACGAAACTGAAAACTGAGATTAATTACTCAATATGGAGACAAACGTATTGCCCAGACTCCAAACAAATTGAGAATGTTTGAGCGCAAGTCATGGACTGCAATATGGTGAGGAAGTATTTAAAGATCAGTCTAAAAATAGAGAAAATTAACAATACCAAATAAAAGTACGAGGTGAAACTTACGGAATAGTTTAATAAGAAGAAATGTATTTGAGATGCAAGAAACAAAATATACGTAACTGCAACAACAGGCTGCTGAAAAACCCAGTCACACTTTGGCCGACTTGGAAATCGAAACCTCAGGCTCAGCCATAGCGCTTTGCGGCCACAATACTAATGAGACAGTTGATGCCGGGAACATCAAGATAGTTACAGACAATTGAGACATTCTAAACGCAAACATATTTATAAAGTAAATAAACACTTAATTAAGTGAGTTGAAACACCGCCACTCCTAAATTTCATGTCCCCAACCAACAATTTTAGCGGAGCCGGTGTGCACACATCCTTACTTATTAGAAGTTATGACTTACAGCCACTTATGAACTTTGTATGCGACACAATGCAACCTACAGTATGGGAATAATTTTATGCGTCGTAAACTAACGGAAAGCTGGTATTTTGATATTGGTGCTGATGATTTTGTAAGACAGTACAGAATTGAACTCGTCCCTTTTACTTCTTAAAGTCAACTGGCGAATTAAGAGCGCACTATTGAGCGCATATAAGGAATAGAGGGCAACCCTATTGCTATCAACTGGGCAGGAAGACAGACTCCGTGGCTGCTACTTAAAAATTTCTCATGGAAATCCCAATAAGAAGTTGCCCGACCTGGGATTCGTACGTCATGCACAGCATAACATCTTCTCTAAAGTATTTCTTTGTGTCACAAGTTTCCTGTTGTTATTTAATATGAATGTTTTTCTATGAAACTAATGTAATATTTCTCCTATTTGCAGGTAAGCCACACTTGGATTAAGAAATAACGATAAACACGTAAGTACCGTAGTTTAGACCGGTAATCACTTTTACGATGAACGGCAAATCGACGGTAAATAATAAAACGTCTTCCGTTGCGCGTTCAGTTAGTTTGATTTATACTTTATTGCCTTGCGGGCATGCAATGAACTGTACATTGATAGGGTTCATTCATAAACTTTATAATGTTTTGATGTTAAAGGGAATATACTTGTAACGATATAAATACTTTATGCCTTTTAAGGGTATCGTCGTAACAGGACAAAATTTTACAAGCGTTTTACTCTCTCTGACTTCACGCAATCCATCCATCTTCACCAACGAACCATCCCTTAAATATTTCAAACATAACTTGAAAACTACACCTAGTCATTGCCCAGCCACCTGAATCTCTGCCCACCCAATAAACAGCGCGGCGAGAACTATCAGCCATCAGCATGGCCGTCTAAGCTGGCCATCAGTTACCGCGCCTAATAACGTTTTGCATTAATATGTTAATGGCCGCACAGTGTGCCATCAGCGCCATCGGTTGGACAACGGCCAACTTTCAAATTGCACATTTTTGTGCGAGTATGAATTATTGATAGCATTTCAGAGATTACAATGAATATGAAATTTTGTGGATAGCTTTATTGTTTTTGAAGTGAAAACTTCTTTAGCGGCGTTGAGCACTTTTCTGTAATGGGTATAAAATCTTAAACTCGCGTCAGGACACGTGACCTGATCGAAAAAGCGTAAGACGGATGGAGAGTTTTTGACCAGTTATTGGATCTCTCCACACGCGATTATTTAGATAACTTTTTCAAACATTTCTGCTTATATCAAATTAATTATGAGTTCTTGTTCAATTAAATGGTGTGGGAAAACGTCTAGAACATCCAGCTATAAAAAAGATGGCATAACTTTTCATCGGTAAGTAAAATATATTTATAATTTAATAAAATTATGAATAATTGCAGGGCTCTAGCTAAACTAGTTGTTTACGTTTAAGGCACAAAAAACGTACACCGCGTTGATGTCTTTTTGAAAAGTCCCTTTCTCTCACTAGGTATTGTCAATAAGTCTGTCCCTTTCCATCTGTAGGTGTAGATAGAAAGGGACAGACGTAATGCTGTAGTGTTGTGTCAACTTCGAAACAAAGTATAAATAATATTGAAGATAAAAATTACGGTGTTCCCTTACTGTAAAAAAGTAACATTACTTAATGTTTACATTTTAGATTTCCAAATATTCCAGAAGTGGAAGAAAAGTGGATTAATGCTGTTAACAGGGAAAGTTGAGGAGGATCGTCCAACCTAGGCACAAAATTAAAATTTTCTTTGGATTTTTTTCGATTTTTTTTACGATTAATTTAATAGCAACGTAAAAAATAGTGATAATTCATTATTTTATGTATTCGAGGCATATCTAATCATATTTTTTGATATTTCAAGTATTTTCATGCATTGAACTCCGCAGTTGGAAAACGGCCGATCTTATAGGAAGTTTGAGTTGGAATCTTATGTGAATAATGTATGTAGGACTCCTAAAAAAACACTGTCATTAGATTACTTGTATATTTGTGATGTTAGTTATAAAGTTTCGTATAAATTTATTGCGTAGTTTTACTAAACAAAAATAAAATACGGTGACAGTCTATTTGCAGCAAGCAATCGCATTTCTATGGGATGTTTATAATTATCAAGTAGTCATAGAAAAGTTGTATATATTATAATACACGGTCTTGTTATCTAAGAACACGACACTGTTTACCGTTTAAGATAAGCTTTATTAGAACTCTGGCGATAAGAGTTTTTATGTCGGCCGGCCGAACGACGTCAGCGATGACATAATGCGCGCGGCCGTTAGGGAAGTTACGCGTTAAGAAATGCAGGACGGAGAGGTTAACCTTGATTTTATTTTAGCATTGATTTGAATAAAGTGAAATTTACAGTGTTACGTAAGTGTTTTATTTGCACCCAGTTAACGCCCTATTAGTATAGTTTAAAAAAAAAGTAGAATTAATAGACATCGTAATATTCAATTTTATCGATATTAGGTATTGTAGCAAAACTGACTTGTGCATCACTATGTGTGGAACATTCGTCCTGACATTGTTGCATCGGCCAATCACAACCGCTATATTGTCTTCGTCCCCCGAACCGCAGTGTAGTACTTTTATACTGATAAAGCAATTGGTGCAAAATTATTCCCTAACCATTCCAAAATATCAAACATGCTCAACGTTAATAATCAAGTTTTCACTTCTGCCGGCACTCCCGGAGTGCAACCCGTCTTTTTTTTCTTGAAAGTTAAAGTTTTTAGGATTTTTAAATAAGTTTTCATGCATAGACTGGTAAATGTTTAACTATAAGATGAATGTAGTAAGGAGTCTATAACGTTCCCTGTTGAGATACAGGTCGCCTCTATGTAAGGAAGAATAGGCCCTTATACACCACGAGGACCGACGAGCTGGTTGGTGGATGTCAAATGTCTTTGAACTTTTAATCATAGAAATGCTGCTTCAGAATGTTTTTTTTTTCAATAGACTTCACTTAAAAAAAAAAAACTTTCCTGCACCCTATAAACGACATCTTGAAAATAAGTTAAATCCTTCAGAAGTGATCTGTTAGACTACTATTGTATTGTTTTGTATGTCACTGACACATGAACCGCTTTCATATTATGTATGAGGAGATCATTTCAGAAATGCCTTTACAAATCCATACAATACAAAAGGATGCATCGGAATATTTCAAAGAAATGTGATTGATGCAAGTGCAATGAGTTTTCTGAGAATCATTAAGTGAAAATTGCTTTGAAGAGAAATGCTGAAAGGTAAATATTTACATATCTCGCGAGTTTATATGATTGCTTGTATTATGTGATATGATTCTACACACATCTTATCAATATCATATTCCTTAATATTATATCGCAAGTTTTTTTATTGCCAGTGAAAGTAAGACATTTAAAAAAAAATTGTTTTAAATTAAAAATAAAAATACACAGTGTGGGAACATCGATCATGTACGGGTCGTTGGTAAAAGTTTGAGTGACGATGTCCTTTACACCCTGTATTTTTGTCCAGCATCGCTATCAAGCAGCCCACTGTGTGCCTTCAGACGGTCCTAATTACTAGTGGCATCGTATGTGGCCCTCCGAACATGCCCGATGACACGAGCACAAAGTTATTTGATCAACATGCTATAAATTACGGATCCAACACTAATTATCTTAACGGATCGCCGCAAAATTGGTGTGGATACTAGTGGTATGAGATAGTGGACCATCATAGTAACCACTGGTGTGATTGAATGGTTGGAAACGTGTAGATAGTGTGTTTTGATTCCTTTCAATAAGTAACCAGTGATGTAAGATGGCTCTGAGAGAAGCTCTGTATGGTGTCGGGGCTTTGTATGGTGTCGGACGTAAAGAACCGTGCCGTGGGTGTCGTAAGAGGCGACTAAGGGATTTGCCAGAGAATGGGTAGCAGCGTTCTCTGTGCTTTTGTAACAACCGTACTGCGATCGCCAACCCGCCTGCCAAGCGTGGCGATTATGGCAAAACCCCCCAAAATGTCAGTGTGGCGACACTTGGGGGAGGCCTATGTCCAGCAGTGGACGTCTTTTGGGCTGAAATGATGATGAATGATGATGTAAGATGAGGTTTTATAAAAACTCCCCCATGCCTTCCAGTTCTTTCAATCCAGAGCCAGTGTGGACAGGTCATTAGGTTTGTTCAGCTTTTTCCGACATCTTCTATGACGCCTTGATGTCTTCGGGCTTTTTATCGTGGCTATTTTGCTTGGCACAAAGCTCAGTGAACATAAGGCAGACGTAGACAGCCGGGTCCCATTTCAGCATAACGACTTTTCAAGTTCTAACTTGTTGTTTATTAAATATTCGGTGTTTCGAATACCATACAAAACTTTCCACTTAACTCAATTAAAAGAGGTTTATTTGAACACTCAAAATTTGTCGCAAAAACCTCCATAACCTACTATCATTCCCACCAAATCAAATTGTTTCGCAACAATAACAAAAAAATCCTAACCTAATTTCGCCCAGTCCCCCCTTGTTTGTGCCACAGTGCGATGTCATCAGACTACACATTACCCGCGGCGCAGTGGCTCTCAAGGGCCGGCCGTTGCCATGGCAACTGGTACATTATTAACATCCCCAGGCAATGCCGGGTAATTTTATACTGATGAATTTGCTAAATTCTCGTGATGGAAATGATCGTTTTAGGTAGGATGAATTTCTGTGAAGGTCAAGTGGTTGTTGATTTGATGGACTTGAAATTTGAGATTCCAGGTTACGTAATCAAATTGCAATCAATCTCTTTCTTAATAAGGAAAATCTAGGATGATATAACATAACATCATGCCTGTAACCCCCGTTGGTTTAGGCGGAGGTGTACCTAATTATTATCATATTATAGCTAGCCTGTACTGTCCCACTGCTGGGCAAAGGCCTCCCTCCATTCCTTCCACCGGTCACGATTCTGTGCTGCTTCTTACCTATTCTCGAGCTATGGGTCCGCAAAGCTCAGGATTAATGCCCTGAAATAGTGACTCGGGGTCGCGGCAGACCACGAAGGCGATGGCGGGAAGAACTGAATGTTTTCCTTGTACCTAATAGTACACCTAAATTTCGCTAGTTATGTCTAAGTTCCATGTAATGGCGAGAATGGCAAGCCTATTGCCATCAACCGGGTACGAATCCAGACTCAGTGGCTGCTTCTGAGGAATGCCCCACGGAAAAACCCAATAGCGACCACTTGACCAACAAGGCTTGTTATCATCATCATCTATGAAGACTTTGGTTTAAATAAAATTGTAGCCAGATTAGGATTTATCTACTATTTCTATTTTTGATTTCTATCTATTTTGGATTGGCATAGTAATCACCACCAGCTCTCACCGTCTTCCTAATCGTTAAGATGAGGACCTAGCTTCTACTTCTGGCCAAATATTTAGGATCCTCCGTTTTTATGATACATTTTAAAACGGAAATATAAACGCCTTTTGCTGATTGAGGCATGGCGCGTGCCCATATTCGGAACTAACGCTTCCATTTTATTGTTTAAATATATTTCTCAACAAAAACCCCTGTCAAAGACATTCAGGCAGCAAAAGATTCCTTATATATCACTGCAATGCATCTATTTATGCAATCATGACCTTTGAAAGCAGTTTACCATAAGTGTCATACTAAATCAGGTCACAGATAACTAAACTATTCCGTCTACGTTTTTCTGTGACTGTTCGTCTTATCTTCACAACCGTCTCGTCTCACTGTGCGGGGTGCATGTTTCCTCGTTATTTTTAACTTAATTGCTCCAAACTGATTCGTCACACACTATTTAGTGAACAATAGTGTCATAAAGTGCCATTTGTCGTAACGCCGGATGACACTTATTTGATGGCACTTTAGTGTTTTTGTCCAATGTTAAACGTTATTACACCGACTGCGAATTTGGAGGGTACTGTTTAACCATAAAACGTTAAGATTAAGGTGTCAGATTTATAAGCGTGAGAATGTCATGCCAACCCTTTCTCATCCACCCTCAATCCACATCTCCGTGTTTACACCAACGGTTAACCCACTCCTTACATATAGTTGCACTAAGTTAAAACTGTGGGGACTGTAATGCCACAAACACACTGCTATCTAAAAGATTATTTTTAAACCGTTTCGTTAAAAATACCTACTGGTCACAAGTCGACCACACCATTATTACTTCACAAAAAAAACTAAATTTAATCAGATTATTATTATTAACATTCAAACAAAGTCAAGCACCATTTAATTTATAACGAAAATTAATTTAAAACAATGACTTCAACAATTATTAACAAATTGTTCTGAGTACTACAATCAAGAACAAATTTTGTACTTGATAGAGCTTCGCCTTAGATTTCACTTGAGTTAATGTGTTTTTTCCTTCCACATACGAATTTAACCACTTGACGTGACGTAAAACATTGAAAATGAGCTCACGTCAGCGCCTGTGGTACGACCGATGTAAGACCCGAACCCGCGACCGGAACGCAGTAGTTAATGTCAAATAAAGTCACGATTGCAACACGGCTCCTATTTCCATATCCGCTGCATTAATTTGTTTGTTGCACAGACAAATAAACAGCGTTTATGTGTCTATTAAAACCTGCTGCAATGTTTTCAGAGAAAACTCTAAATCTGAATATAGAAATCTAGTGGTTTCCGTGGTCAAAATACAATTAATACCACATGTAGCATGACTGATTGAACTGACTTTTTGATTAATAACAGTCAGTACATCGATTGATACTCGTAAACAATAATATGATTGTTAAATCATAATGATTTATCAATCGATGTACTGATTAAGCTGGGGGATTGGACGACCTACTAGACAAAAGACGAACCAACATTCAACTCAGTCTTCACTACGACTACTCACGGCGACACATCTACGCTATTCTCTAGTATTAACAGTAGCATATTTCCAGTATAACATGGCCTAACTTTGCGACCTAATCTTTTAAAAACACGCAAAACACACCTTTAAACTCTGAATAACCTACCCTACTACATTCCCTTCGTAATTACAATGAGTATCACACTGCCCCATGCCCCATGGCAACTACTCGACCAACTAATATGGTTCTGATACGTGTACCTACAGGCTAGCATTCAATCAGAGCTCGCCCGCTGATAATTATTTGCAGAAGCAAGTGCGCGTGCTAGTAATTACGTTGTATGTTGGGTTTAGACGGGGTTAGTAGCTAGGATAGTTACTTGACAAAAGTTTTAATCTATCGTACTGGAATTTACAGGGAAGAGTACAGAGAAGATAAATAAAGAGGATAGATTTCTAAGGTATAAGTTATTTCTACCAAAATACTTATTATGTACTTAACAGACTAATTTTGAATGCTTTCTAGAGGGGCATAGTATGGACCAATATTTATTTATATGAAATCTTATATAATAACTAGCTGTCCCGCGCAACTTCGTCTGCGTCACATTTTCCCCGATTTTGAAACATTATGTTATCAGCTTATAGCCTTCCTCGATAAATGGGCTATCTAATACTGAAAGAATTTTTCAAATTGGATCAGCAGTTCCTGAGATTAGCGCGTTCAAGCAAACAAACAAACTCTTCAGCTTTATAAGATTAGTATAGATATACATCTGTATATTTTTACCTTAGGTTCACAAAACGAATAAATTAATTTGAATTGCTTTCTTTGCAAACATAAATTTGGTCAGCATAACTTAAAAACTTAAAAACTTGATTATGAGACAGGCGAAGGCAAACGGAAAGTTTTAATAGTTTCAGGCCTCTTATAGAACAAATTTTATGTAAGAATACAAGGCGTCCCTTTAAAACAATAATGAGACCCTAGCAAGCAAACTTAACGATAAAACCTTCAACAAACAAACTACAGTAACTATCGTCCAGCTACTGTGCGCCAGCTACTCTCCCGTCTGCCGCTGCACTATCGCTGCCACAATTAATTAACGAGCACACACCTCTAATTAAAACAGATCACCAATATAATTAATACATTAATTGAATCGAGATGATATTAACGCCATTTTCACTTAATTATGTGCCAACTCTTAATTATTCAGCTGGTTAATTATTGAATTTGAACAATAAGGCGAATTTGTTATGCATATTGATCACTGAGCTGATTGGCTTGCACCCACCAATGATTGGAGGGATTTGCTAAAGATTTGCGATCCAAGATGCTCCTTTTTAATTAAAAGCTTTTATTTAACTTGCAATGTATGTTTGTTACGGTGGAATCTTTGAAGCTAAATTAGAACTACTTCCCGATGTCCGTTTGAGCTGAAATTTTGCACACACCTTTGGTTCTAAGGACAATACAACATTCTTATGATCATATAAATTGTGTATAATGAGGTTATAAGTTGATACTTAGTTAAAATTTTATTTTCTTGTTTTAGAGCATTTAAATAAAAGCTTTTTTTTAAATGTTTTTTTGCTTTCAATTTTTACCGTTCATGTTCAAGCCAGTCCTTGGTAAAAGGATTAACAAAACAACTATGTTGACAGCAGGACTGAGGTCGAGATCTATAAATGTTACTTAGCACGTACTTTGTCTTACTAAATCTACGGCCTGACCACTGGTATTTAACTACCTCCGGTAAGACTAGAATCCGACCTCAACGTAGGAAAAGGTTAGGCTGATGATGATATTCAAATAAATTCGACCTATCACTACCTATCCATTGCTGGTCAAAGGATGCCATAGAAGAGGAAACTTCTACATAGAATATGTTTTATTCCACCCAGCTAATTAATTTATCAAAATACACCTTTACAAGCATATATTCTGTAAAACGTATCTTATACAATGTTTCACGTTACCCTCTATTCATCGAGTCCGAACTCTGGCGCTCTCTGCCGTTATTTATTTAGTCCGCTCTAAGTGCCACTCAAAACACTGTCTTAATTAACCGAAACTGAGAGATGCTGCAATGGTTCGGGTGCGGACGTGGACATAAGCGATAGCGGTTTAGTAGCCCGCTAATTACACATGGGTATATTCCTAAATGGAGGATAAACTTCGAGATTTTTAAACGTTAAAAATGATAACCAAAACAGTCGTTCATTTAGTTGACTGTAAGCAGCTTTTGTGAATGTCGTTTAGATGTTTACAAAAAAAAAATGAATGGAATGAATGAATGAATGGGTAGTAGACGCCCTAGAAGAACATCCACTGAGTTTATTGGTGATGTTCTTCAGAAAGATCAGGTGCGTAGTACTAGTAACCGTAGTGTGTATTTGATCAAACGTGCACGAAGCGGATGGACGGAGTATGTGAGGTTCGTGTCAGGTGGCGTTGTGTAGTTTCTGTATGGCACAATTTATTAGAATGAATTAGGCCGTCTGAACCCGAGTTTGCATTTCGATATGGTAATGGTAGAAAATAGCTGTTGCAAAGAAATTTTAATTAATTTTGTAAAATTGAAACTTATTCAGCGTTAATTATAAAGCCCTGAATTTGCAGTCACAAAGAAATGCTTATAATTGAAGTTAGATCAAAAAGAGTGAACGTGATAGTTTATAAACTCTGTTTTCAAAAGAATTGGATAGAAGTTGTTCTTTTAAAGACCAAACAGTTCATTAAAAAAAGTCATTTTTTAAACAAAATAAATGTTCTTTATTTAACAGCAATAAATTGATTCAATGACATTACAAGAAATACTTAAATTTCTACATGTTACTAAACAATTTAATTTATGAAAGTACATTTGGCAAGATAATATTATAATTATTGTATTAGGTAATTTTTTAATCAGAAATAAACACAGAAGAATTATGTAATTATAACTCGCTCCCGCCTCCTCCTCTCAGTGTGCCCGCCCCTCACTCAGGTTTGCATTTCGCCCGCTGTTCATAAATTCGTAATTAAATACTGGACTACCGGCTTCTCTCGTTACTGTGGAATATATTTAATTTTTCTCCCTCAAAACGTAGTCGGATCTCATTCCATATATACACTTTATTAAACTATGTTAAGTTGAAAACTTGAAGCTTTGTTTGGTAACTAATGAAAGAAAATGCAGGTTTTATTTTCTAGTGGTGTGAATAAAAATTGCCCGAGTTGTAAATCTCAATGCAGCTTCTCACATAACGAATTGAAAAAAGTTCTTAATAGGAATCAGTTTTGGAAAGATCATGTTACCCGCATATCTATACCTGTGTTGCCCTGAACGGCTAGGCAGAGGTGCGCATAAACTTTAACATAACCAGCAAAATGTGGCTGTACCAGGTTTATGTACACTTCTGTCTGTCATATTGACCAGTTCTTAATAATATACTAACCGCTACTTACTGTTGTATCTGGTCTGCAACAACAACGAAGCGGTTTCTTTAGCTATGCCTAGCTTGACTTTTGGCCGTTTTCCGCTCTTTGCCCAAATCCTAATTATTGTCCTGCTCTTATCCCAGCTTATTTGGGGTTGGAGCAGTCAGGTTGTCTTCTCCAATACTTCCCTTCTAGCTGATAAGATATCGTACTTATGTAACTTAGGCTAGAAAATTGAGCGTTACGAATTTACGTTTCGTTTTCGGTACTGGGCTACAGACATCCCAAATATCAAAGCAACGTATCCGGTTTCTGTGCGGTCGCCGGTTCTATTCCGGAGTCCAGATTGCTCGCTACTTGTATGACCCATTTATTTTTAATATAGTTAGCTGTTTGTGTTCTTTGATAGCAATGACATACATTATGGATTGTACACTTAGTTCGCAATAAACATTTTGACTTTGACTCTGGAAATTCTGGATATGGTAAATGAAAAAGTTAAAAATAAGTAGGTAAGTACATATTTACGTTTGCACGCATAATAACTTGTTGGTTTCTGATTTGCAGTGACAGAAAACAAAGTTTTGATACTGACAAATGACTCGATATTTATTGATCGAAACAGTTATCTTGCATTAGTGTAACCAAATTATCAAAAACTTAGAATTGTAAAACACCTCAATAACTTAACACGCTTTCAGTCACAACCCGAAGAATTTTCCAAAATATTGATAGATTCGTCGCAATGAATGTTGTTAAATTGTCAAAATGAAAGGCTTTGCAATTACTAGTGTATTACTCGCTTGCTGCCCTGATTTAAGCATAATTACAACTATCTCATTATAATCAGATCATCCACTACGATGTTACCATCACATGGCTGACAAATACAGGCCGCGGCATAAACAGGCAAATAATACAAAGACTTTAACGTCATAGCACCCGTCTTACTCATCGCAAATTAACCCGTATTGATTGACAGCATAACAAACATAGATTTACAGTTGACACATGAAACGTAACTCCGTCGTAATTAACAGCAAATGAAACAGTTAGTCAGTTACTTTACAATGAAGTAACGATATAATTGATAGGGGCTGGTTGCGCCGCCGACTGCGGAGGATCAATGGGCAGTCAGTCAAGCATTATTAAGTAATTGATTAATTATACATCGTCAACCTGATTATATATATGACGTAACATTTCCATTCGTCCGACTACATGATTGACAGCTCCGTATTTTTTAAAAGAATTCCAAAAAGAGAAGCGAAGCATAGAAAAGAAAAATATTTCCATGGCCGGGATTTTAAACATTCTGGCTTGGGTATATAGATACTCAAAACAAAAAGATATGTATGATCTGACGGACTCACCCAGCCCTTACCATACGACCCATATCCTTGGATCTTGAAAAACTGTATTTGATCACAAATGTTACCTTTAAGATAAAAAAAAAGTTTTTCGACATTCCCACCGCAGAAGTTGCTGGCACAAAGCTAGTGTTTTATAGAATTGGTTCCCGATTAAGAAGTAAATAAAGACTTTGTAAGTGATGCAACACCACAAAATACCCTCATTATTCCACTTTAATCGCAGCTTATCACCGAAGACACGCAGGACTCTGATAACTCCTATCAAGTCATACACAGACAGTTCACTTTCCCTGTTTATACAGTGTGTTGACTAAGGTAATCTGCTAATTGCTATCAATGTTGGTCGATCAAGTGTTTAATGTTAGAGTTGAAGCATTAAGTTACATTGAAATGGTCACATGAGGATAGTTATAAAGCTAGAACTAGGCTCCATAGAAGAGCTCGTCGCTAAATAATAACAGCCGCACGGGTCGATCTTTAAGGTTAAGCTGAGATTGGTCCGTGACCATAATTACATACCGAGTTTCCTCCATGCCTCGAAAAGTTCTTAAGCCGTTGGTCTCGGCTGTCATTTGTCAGAAGCCGAAAGTCTGACATCTAGTCTTACCAAGGGGTATCGTATTACCCAGTTACTGGGTCGTGAAGGTCAGATAGGCAGTCGCTTCATGTAAAATACTGGTACTCAGCTGCATCCGGTTAGACTGGAAGCCGAACCCAACCCCAACATATTTTGGGAAAAGGCTAGGCAGATGATAATGACTAGGCTCCATATAATGGCTATTTGGGCCGTCAGCTCATTGGTCATACAAGGTGGAAAAAATAATATACCGAAGGTTATTAGAGAACTGCGTAACAACTTATTTCAAAAGCATCTCAGGTTATGGCTTATAAAAAACTGTTTTTATTGTATTAAGGAATTTATGAATACTAGGACAAATGCGAAAATTGCTTGACATGTAAATTACATTTGACATTTTTATTTTAAGCTTTTGACATATTTTGTAATTTAATTTATGTGGTTATCATTTGCAAGTTGATGTTTATAAAATTTGTAATTGAATCATTATTATTATTATTTTGACATTTGTAATTTGATAATTTAGACAATTCTTTATTTAGTACTTTTATTTGTTTGAATGACGTGTGAATTTAATTATTGTGTTTTAAATTTGAATCATTGTTATTGTCACAAAATTTGCATGCCGAATCTAGTAGGCGGAATATGTAGAACTATTGTATATGTATGTAATAAAATCTGTGAAATACAATATTTCAGGCAAATAAATGAATCTGAATAAGAAAACCACCGACACTAAAACGGTTACTACGTATTCAGTCCTACATTATTCTGAACCTTGAAATTGTTCACCAGTAATTTAAAAAACCGCCCAAGTGCGAGTCGGAGTCGCGCACGAAGGGTTCCGTACCATTATTTGTTAAAACGAGCATTAAAAAAACACAACTTTTTTGTATGGGAGCCCCCTTAAATAATTATTTTACTCTGTTTTTTTGTATTTTTTTGTTATAGCGGCAACAGAAATACATAATCTGTAGAAATTTCAGCTGGCTAACTATCACGGTACATCAGATACAGCCAGGTGACACACGGACAGACGGACGGACGGACAGCGAAGTCTCAGTGTAATAGGGTCCCGTTTGACCCTTTGGGTACGGAACCCTAAAAACAATAAGCTCTTCTCCATACTTTTTAACCATGTAGGTATTGCAGTTTTGTAGAAAACAGCTGTTGTGTTTTTCATAACCGACGAAATATTTCTGTCTCTTAGGTTAGAATGATGTACTGAATACGTAGTAACCGTTTTACCGTCGGTGTTCCTTCCACCCTGTAGCCCCACCCCACTTGGAAATAGCTTTCTGAACAACGTTAGTAAAATATGCTACTTTGGATAGAAAAATCTGCAGTATTTCTTCACAAGAACTTGATCACAGCAAGCTCTATTACTACTAATCTCACGATTAAATACACAAATGCACTTCAGACTCCTATTATTCTAGAGGGTATTAGTATAAATAGCCATGTACACGCGGAAAGGGAAATATCTTCCGCATGACCGAATAGAATCCGATCCTAAAGCGCCATTCTAAGAACCAACCACACCTTTCAACTCGGTGCCAAAAACAACTTCGGGACCAAACGAGATGGTTTCATAAAACGAGTAGCTTAATTTAATTTTATTGTTTTCTGCAACAAACTATTTGGAGTCGTTCGTTATAATGAGGACTGGGAACCGACTATTAAGTTGAATGTCTTGGAAGACATAGCTTTCCAGGGACACTTAGTTTCGCTGGAATTCTAGGCGTTAATTTATGACAGAGTTCAGGAATATAATATACTTTTGACATCGCTTTTAGATGGGAGACATATTTTATAGCTTACAACTTATTTATATTAGCATCTTCAGCTAACAAGTCTACCGTTACTATTACTACTAAATCTGTACCTGTCATAACCATATCAATGGCTCTCATCCCTGTTTATTTGTTCATCAATTGTCATCTCATTATTTATTTCATTTTCTATTATCTTTGGTCCTTCTTCGTTTTTATACCTACTCAGACTTTGAGACACAAGAATACTTTTTATAAGAGATCTGCCGACTATGACTTTGGCCGACTAGCAGATTAGTCGGTTGTAAAGAGACCAACTAATTGGCCTAGCCGATCACGGTTTTGGGGGTATTCGGAAATGTCCGTGACGCTTCGTGTACAGCTGATTAGCGCGCAAGTTACAACCGCCACCTGCTAGCATGTCGGAACGTTTAGTTCGCATTGTTTCTTGATTTTTGCTTTTGCAATGTCACTGGTGAGAGCAGTTTTTTATGAGAAAAAATAATGACAATAGTCTTATATTAAAGTGAATTTTATTTAGTGGAATTCCTCCTATACAATTTATTAAGAAATACATACAAAGTAAGAAGCCGTATAGTCGCCGCTCTTTGCGGAATTATCGCCGACTAGGCGGAACATCTCTACTCTTTATTTACACCACTTAGAGAGAAGTACTCTTTATGTTCTTTTTATGGATCACAGAATTCACAGATATAAATTTACACATATTACATAGGGACACAATTGGTGCGCTTTTCGCTAAAAGCGACCTTTTGAAGAGCATCTTTGTAAAGACTAAAGGAATAAGCAATGACAATACTGTATAAAACTTTCCCAGTCACGCTCGACTTTTTTTAATTAGAGCACATTCAATAACTTTTTCAATGCATGAAAAGTTCTTTGATGAACAATAAATGAATTGCGCCAGTTCGGTCAGTGACCCGAGGTGTGGGCAGGATGTTGCTAAATAGCTCACAATGCCTCCCGCGGGTAATGTGTTCGGTTCCGGGTTGGTGATGAAAGTTATAAGCGTACAGTAGCTTGAGTACCGTCTTGATTGCGTTTCAGTACTTAGTTCGTTTCTGCTGAGAGAGATATCAACAGTCATACTGATCACGTCTGAAAAGGCTTGTCTTAGACAGACACTTCTGAACTTTACTTGCTTATTGGTCCTAATATAGTTGATCCTCCTTGCTTCTCCGTACGTTCATACATCTCCTCAAGTCTGCTATTTTTATAAACATCGTCATTCTAACACGATCCCATTGTCATTTTGCTAAAATTTGGACTCTGCTAAATTCTGTCAAATTCTATGCCATTTCTTTTAAAAGAGTGTCAGTGGTTGACCATTGTGAAGTCATAATGACGCCATTATAATTAGTAGATTACCAAACTTGTCAAAATCTACAATTATGAAATCAATGATAGGCCATTCTGACACTATTGTAATAGCAGACTTGAGGCCCTGGTCTCACGCACGCCAGTCGCAATTATTAACAACTCAACTGACCTTTCTGAAGACCATCTTACCACTATTATAAATGCGTTTTCTAAGGTCGAATGGAAGTTTTGTTACTTCTTTTACGCAAAAATAGTACTAAACGGAATTGAATGAAATCTAGCACACATACAATTTATAACCTGGATTAACACAAGGTGCCTTTTATCCCAGTAGGACGATCCCATGGGATACTTACCTCCACGCGGGCGAAGCTGTAAGCTAGTCACAATATTAGGCGTTTCCACGACGATGATTAATTATTCCTATGCCAACAAAATGACTCATTTGATGCTCTAGTCTAGCTATCAAATTCCTGACCAGTTCCTTTCGACATGTTAGAGAGATTCTTTGGTTTAACCACAAAATAAAATGCCACATAAAAAACCTCACTCTGCGGTTTTATCCAAGCGAATACTCTCTGACCTCCACATTCCTTGAGGAATCCTGATTTTATCGAAAGATGTTGCTTTCCATTTTACAAAACCTTGATTAAAACTTTCGTCTACTGAATGTTTATTGAATTCTCATATTTTATCATGTTCAGAAAATATTATTACAGTTCTGCTCCGGTAACTTTTAAAGTTACAAGCCACTGAAACAAAAACACTTTTACTAGGATACTATAGAAGAAGCAATGACATTAATAAACTATCTTTTATGTTTCTCAGTAAGTGAGACCACAAAATCAACCAAAATGGCTCCCAGTTCATAAACTTCAAAAGCTTTCTCACAACAAAATAAATTGCACGCTCATTATCCCTCATTCCCTCCAATCAGGGCGCGGTAGCTTTGCCGCAGGACCTAGCATAATAATAAATACATAATAATATGTAAATTGTACGCTGGCTTGCGCTCACGCACGCCAGTGTCATGGCGCCGGCTTGCAAGGCGCACGCGCGCGCTGCGCCGTAATCGTTCGAAATTCAAAAAAGTTTTTTTTTTTGTGCAATTTTTTTTCCGCAGTTTTGTTTTAGTTTTTTTTTTTTGTGACAGTGAGTAGTGTTGTGTATATTTTCTAATAAGATTATAGTGTTTTGTTTTCTTCTGATGGGTTTCGAATTCAAATGACATGTCATACTTGTATTTCTGAACTAAGTGCATTCGACGGATTCGCTTGAATTGGTTTTGAGTTCGTAATTAATGCCCTTATACAATGAACCTTCACCTAATAACTGAGGATTGGCTTGTCGTGGTTGAGTTGTTTCGCAATTGGCTCAGCAATTTTAAAGCTGTTTGCAAACAAATTTTGTTTATATAAATAAAGATGCTAATTTTGCATGATTTTAAAGTAACTGGGGCGACAAAACAAAACATTACATTTCATTGACGTTAGTCATAGTAATAGTTTTGTTTACTTAATGAGAATTCTCAGCTGACACATTATTTGAATTTCAAATTCATAAAATATAGACTTCATCAATCAAATCAGGGGTATTGTTGCAGTGGACTGCCCTATTAACATCATCATTCATCATCATTCTCTTGCCCTAATCCCAATTTATTTGGAGTCGGCGCAGCATGTCTTCTTCTTCCATACTTCCATACCTGCGAAACTAAATTGTAGAAAATACCCAATCCTTTCGCACTATTACGAGTACCACTAAAACCCAACCGAGTCTTAATTCTCCTGCTCCATCTTTCCAAGTCCTTTTCATTATCCCCCCAGTTTTTGACTAGTAGCTCCCTGGATACTCCACCTCTCACTATCTTCTCTTAACCTCCTATCCCTGATTCCTGTATCCAATCTTCCTTGGAAAAGATGCGACATTTCTTCTTAAGCTATTCCAAACAAATCTAACAGCTTCTATCCCTAAATACCAAATATATCGTCTTAGAACTAATATGGAACATTAGTTAGACTTCAAAAGCTATAAGGTTAAATTTTACTTAATCCTCAGCCAAACAATATCTATACTATCAAAGAAGTCTAAACTCCAGTGCTAGTGCATAATCATCTTTAGCACTTTATTCGTGTTTGTCATAAAACGATCTACATTTCTCTATAATCTCCATATCATGTTGATATTCAGGGTTCTCTGTAACGGGACTGGTTTCCCTGTCCGGTTGGACGGTGACGTCATCTCTTACCCATACACACATACATAAGTGTTATGTATAGCTATATATGTATGTTACCTTATGCAAGGAGAGCATGTTATAGTTCTTGGGTCCGCGTTTGATATGGTTGTGGAGCTGTTAGCTTTAAGGTTAAATCGTAAAGGATCTGTATGGTCTTCAGTTCTTTATTTAGCTATAGCTTTATCTCTGTAAACTTTGGAAAATCAAACTATTGATTAAATAATTCGGAAAAGACGTAATAAGAAATCTTACAAAAAAATCAATATTTGTTTTTATATGGTTGAATAGATTTTTTCCCTACCGGAGTAAATGAAAGCTCTTGTTAGCTGTCTTACCCATTAATTTTGAAGCAAATACTTTCTGTTACTTCAATGCACCAATGCTTCCGCAGCTACGATTTTAAATACTGCATCTTTTAGTTAAATATCTTCTTCTTTCAATACCTTTGAATCCTCCATAACTCCATCTTAAACTTTAGTAGAAACAAGCTGAACACACACACTATCTATTACTACACCCATTTCTGGATAGACATACGATAAACCAATCATAGATAGTGCATGTACAGTATTATTCATATTATCAGGTACGAAACGTGCTTACTACTAGTCTCGTTATTATTTTTAATGAAAGTCTATCTAGCACGCGTAAGTCTTGAAATTGCTGGATATTTTTCTGCAAGTAATGGAAGTAATGAGTACGCAATTTTGCGCGTGGCCGTAAGAACTAGAAATTGAAATAAGGTGGATTAATATTGGAATCATATGGATTGGTATGCTATTCCAAGTTCTTCTTTTCGTATAGTTAGTGTCTATCCGGTTGTCAGTTTTCTTCCCGCCCATTGGCCTCTGGTTTGGCTTAACATGCCGTCGAGAAGTAGCTCTCAGGCATTTGGTTTCCTCACGATGTTTTCCTTTACCGAAGCTAGTAAGAAATAAACAATAAGCACATGAATCTGAAAAATCAGAGATACTTTCGTTGGGTTCGAACTCCTTGTTGTAAACTTATAGTCTGTCCCAACCTGCACGACACGTCAACACCCTATCCTGCACCCATAGTCAGTCCGCCTCGGCAACATTTTGGTTAAGCCCAACTAAGGCCTCAGGTTATTAATCAACACAATCATGCTAGATGGTTTTTAGGAGCCAGTGACCCAAGAAGATTTACTATGAACTATTATGCTACCCTAATATTGACACCTAATTCCTCTAGTTTGAGCAGCTTTTGATGAAAAAATAACAACCTACGGAGAGTACGACGTTTACTTTAATTTTCTTGAATGTGAATCATTATTTTATTCTGTTTGTCTCATTGCAGGCCTCCATTCCTTTCTAATCAAAATTAGAACCATTAGATCAGAAACAAAACACCAAATTCTCCGCATCATCGAACTATACATTCACACAATGCTCAAAGTAATTAATGGTTAACTATAGCAGCCGCAGTCGTGGTAAGCGTTGTAAAATACTCAGGTGCTGCTAATCATCACGATTTGACACTATTGTATGTATAGCAGCCTGTATTGTATTGTAACGTATCTATGATTGTAATACTTGCTCGGGGCCTGCTTGCTATTAATGATTTTAATTTACAAGATAATTACAGTAACATAACTGATGAAATGAATGTGGGTGAACTATTGGGATGCCTCTGCCATTCCCTTCGGGGATTATAGGTGGGATGTTACTACAATACTAGAACGCCAAGTCCCTCATCGAAAAACATCAAAATTGGCAAAAAAAATTAACATATTATTTTTACGTTACTGCGGAAGTTTTAAGAGATTCGTTAGTGATACGGGTAGTTTTATACTTAGTAAAAAATAGCATCCTGGATCCTCTTTATTCAAGGATCTACGTCGTAGGTCCCTTTCAGTCAGACCAGGCACATCCTTCTTAAAAAGGGATAGGATTAAGAGCTGGCTTTCTTCTGAGGTGGTGGCTAAAGATGTTATCTAATAAAACCTTCCTAGAAAACCAAAATACAATAGAAAATTCCAAATGCGTGCCAAAAAACCAAACACGCACACAACAACTGATCATCTGTTTTTTACTAGCGTAGTACACTGACCTATGAAAATTCATGATGTTGGCAAAAATGACGAAACAGCAAAACAATATACTATCTGAGTCATCAGTAAGTTACTTCCGTTAATACAAAATGGGACACTTACAGACATACATTTTAAAATACAACACTCGTTTAGTTTAGAACAATGGTAGAAATGGAGCGATTCTTTTTCACTTGCAGTTAAGTTATTCCTAAATGGATAGCTTAATTAGCAAGTGTTTGCGCTGAGCAGAGTGTGTAATTTTTAACGGTGCGATTTTAGAAGGTAGTCACATCATAGGTGTCACTTAGTGTCATTTGTAACTGACATGACTGACATGAAGCGACTGCCTACACAGTCGCTTCTTAAATACTAGTACTCAGCTGCATCCGGTTAGACTGGAAGCCGACCCCAAGATAGTTTGGGAAAAGGCTAGGCAGATGATGATGATGATGATATGTGTAATTGTGACTATTAACAAGTAAAAAGTCTGTAGTGTACACGATTGGACCACACACTTTTGTAATAATAAAATATCAGCAGTTTGACCAAATTATTATAGATGGTTGATTTTTTCTCTCGATCCGTCTCTACAGAGTAATTGAACCTAGAACTTTATTCTCACTAACTAAGTTGTCATAAACTAGACAAAAACAGCAGATTTTTAATTTCACCAAAACACGGAAGAAGCCATAACGATCTAGAAAGCCATAAAAAATGGAAATAAAACTCCTAAAAGCTCACAAATTAATTTTATGGCCTTATTATTTTATGACAAGGATGTTTGACATTTAATTTAATCAGTGTTGCCTGCCCGCATACGAAATATGCTACTTTAGCGCCATCTATATTCAGGGCGCGTACATTCCAATACTGAATGCGATTTTCACTATTTTCGAGAGAAATTCACTTTCTGCGCCATTTATCCGGAGTTCGTCCTGTTTAACAGACTCTGACCGAAAAAGTGTTATTTCGAGTTAAAATGGAGGTCGTTATTTTTAGGGATCATTGATGTGTGGAAGATAGATTAGAGATTTCGGTTAAATGTATGCCTATTATTGCTTAGGCTTTTTGCGAGAATAGGAATTGCTATTCATATGCGTGTTTTCGTTTTCACTGACACTAAGCTCTGCCTAAATCTATACCTTGCATTGTTGGTTTAGAACGCTCGGATCAGTGTCGAGAGTTGAGAATCCAACAGTGCGCTTTTATGAGACGTTTCACATTTAGGTATCGTAGTGTTAGTGAAACCGGCACTAGCGTAACTATAGTTAAAATTAAAATACCATTGTTTAAAATAGTCACAGATAACTTATCGTTCAAATACTAAATCATTTAAAAGAACCTATAGTTAATTCATCTATTACGGATCCTTTAAAACAAACCAATGTTACACGAACCTAAATTTTTTCATAAACTCCCACAGAATATTCTTTGCCAGATCACGAACGAAGCATAATAATGAATATTAATATTTAACATTCCACATTTAAAAATATTGTTGCCAGAGCAAAAATAATCCTAAAATTGCCACCCTCCGTGCCCTTAATTGTACGGTATCTTTTTTTTTACTGGCAGGAGATCGTCGACCTCAATAAAAAAGTCGTTAAGAGGCTCGCTTGTATCTTTTAAAAGCAGATTTTGTGAAGATAACTTGCATCTTGTCTGAAAAGGATCACCTTTTGGTGTGCTAGAGATGTTTTTGTATTCAGAATATAAGTTTTGATCGTTTCGGGAGCGACACCGGGAATTTTAGTGTTCTTTAGTTGAATGAAATGTCCTGAACCCATTTTTTCGCATGCTTGTTGGCTTCTCACAATCCATTTTGAATCCATTAACTTTAAATAATATAAATGTCAAATTAGTCAAATTCAGCGGCTTTTTCCGGCTTATAAAGTTTTGACAAAATTGACCAACCTACCACTGCTGCTTCCAAAAATAACACTCACTTTCTCCAAAAAAAAAGATAAGTATAGGTACAACAGTTCCATTCTAGCTTCATTGTTGCTCAAATCCTTCAAGACCTCTTCGAAATAGCTAAGAGAAAATGCAAATATAACCCATGGTTGCTAACTAGATCGTATTTGTCGTCCAGCTACCAGTCAGTCGATATCTATCTACTTCTTTTCATCCCACACAAGTTAGGGTTAACTGGGAGGAATGTAGTCTTTACAACCGATGGGCTAACGACCTGCAGCTACTTGTGTTCAATTGTTGTCTTTTAAACTATCATTTGTCTGAAATACGGCTTGAACTGTGTTAAACTTAAGTCTGGCAATTACTGCTTGATGGGTGGGCTCGTTGTATTCTTTGGCCAGTATGATATTTACGTTGTATGTGAAGATAGCATTGATTGGAACAGCTTTTGTGTTTTCGTTGCGGTCATTTTCATATACTGTATTCGAAAGTTTGCTTTAGAAAGCAAGCAGTATCTTCCTTGAAAAGTAATGGTATTCAGCAGTATTCGGTTCGATTGCCAGCCGGCCCCAACAACATGATAGTGTTCTTAGCACACCATGAGAGGTTCCCCATCTTCAACTACATATCTATGAAGTTTATTGCTTGGGACTCCGACTTGGTCGCAATATGTCGCAAAATATTGACCTCAGTCTAACCCTTAGGGAAAAACAGGCATGAAGTTATGTCGTTAGGTGGCATACTTTCCGCCCCGACAACAGAACATGTTTCTTTAAATCCACCTCAGCCCAAATTCTAATAAATTTCCAAAACTCAAAAGTGCCTAAATTCGGTGTTAGTTATCGCAAGGACTACTACTACTATACTATTACTATACTGTTCCGCAAATTGTGGACTAAGTTGGAACGGAAGGCGACCAGCCCCGATATTGTTTAGTCAAGTGTATGATCTGGAAATAGCAGGCCTACCTGGAAACGTGTCTAGAGACCATTCAGCGACATTCTAGCTAATTCCTCGGCATTGTGTAGTTCGATTGTGGCGTTGGATATTCTTGGATGTGGTCTATGAATGGGTTTCAAATTATGATAGCCTAGTACTAAATAGGAGCTGAGGATTTACTAACAGCTGTTTTGACATTTACCCGCGTATGGTATATGGCTATTTTAAAATCTATCAGAGAAAGAATTTTTGAGGTCGGATGTGTAGTTTCGGAGATAACGTTTCTCATCCACGCATTTTAATCATATTACTATAGATAAATCAAGCTGCTTGAAAATCAATATAATCATAATTTATGGCATGATGTGTTTATCACTGTCTGTGTTAGGAATAATACTAACTGGGTTCATCGTGTAGGATAACTAATCTATTGTATTGTATAAACTAGTTCACAGAATCTCATAATATTTATGGAAACCATTAATGTTTAATTTTTTCTTTTCTCTGGTTCTTCACCGAAAGCGTTCTCCTTTTAATCAATGAACATCTATATCCTCAAATAGTTTTAAACATAGTCATTTTATTTTGTATTTGCATGACAAGTTAGTTCTTGTAATCTACAAATGGGGTTTGATGAGGTTTTCAGCATGATTTAGAGGTTTTTTCCGAAAGGATTCTGTGTATAAGAAATTCATAACTTACTGTTGGCCTGCATCACCCAACTGCTAGGCAAAACCAATGACCTTTGGTTGATATTAACGCAGGATCGACAGAATTTCGATAATTTCCATCCTTTGATTAAATTCTAAAAGTAGACTAGAATCTAAAAATCTCAAGAACCTTAAAATTACCCCCAGAGTATCATGATAGGACCCACCTCAGAGATAAGCAAGAGATACTCAGAAACATGATAGGCAACGTATTGCTCTTATCTGCTCCTTGCATAATGTTTTATCTCTTCTGTAATTTATCTCTGATTGGAGATCAGAGTGATAACCTTAGGGCAGGAAGGACGTAAGACCAATGGTCATTAGTTCAAAGTTTCTTCAATGATTTCAGAAGTGTTTTTAGGAAAAGCCATAAGGTACAAAATGCATTGTGGAAGGATTTTGATGAAATTATTTTGAAGATAATCGGTATTAATAATCTCAATGAATCTTAACTTGTGGTGATTGGAAACAAATGTAAATTAAATACTAGAGAGACTGTGAGAAGAAATGTCTTGGAATAATTGTGACAACAGTAATTGTGTGTTCAATAATTGAGAATAATTGTGTAAGTTAGGACTTAGATAAAAGCAAAAGTTAAAATTGCCATGTTTGATATGTTACACTTTTACCGAAGTTATATTCGCTTTGTCTCGTCTAGTGTTCATTAGTCTAATTGTAATATTCATAGATATCTCAAAAGATAGATACAATTTAAGCTAGCTTTAGCTATTTTTGTTAGTATAAGATTTGCTCTCTAATAATAAAAAAATACTCGCAAATACTACATATCTGCTCCCGATTTCCTGTCAAGTGTAGGAACACAAGCCATAATAAAGTTACTGGCTTAAAACGTCAATACGTAACGAAGTTAACTGTCACTTGGACAAGTATTGGAAAACTGCCAAACGTTCATCACGGATTGATTCGATAGAGAACTGAGGCAACCAATCGATTCCTGATTCAATAGCGGTTTTATCAATGGTTTTAAATGCTTCAATTGGTTCTTGTTATATCAATTCATGTAAAGAATTTTACTGTTTTATAATGTCCTTTTGTTTAGCAGTGCCATACGGTGCTTGATTTGTTTTATTGATTCAGACTACTTGCTATCAATAACGCAATTCAATTGCTTAGCTTATCTAATCTGCCTGACCTTCATTCAGCTATGTTCAATACGGCTTCCAGACAAGCCTGATCTCCACATCCCGGTTACTGGGGATATCCCTTGGTGAGACTAGTTGTCAGGCTCTTTTCGATTATTTTACCTATCTAAATCTTTCTCCCATCAAATTAACAACCAAAGGACTGTAGAACTTGAATTGAAGAACGCAGCTATGAAGAAAAGCATTATTGTTGAAACTACTTGAAGTTATCAAAGCCAACCCGGGCTTTGCGAATGCCCATTAACAAATCGTTAAGCTAGCCTTCCTTACACGCGTAACAGCTAAAGAAAACATTGCACCTCGGCCATAACGTTAGTCTAATCCTTTATTATCGCTTAAATCACGCCCAACATATTTATTGCCTTGCAATGCTTTTACCAGATACTTCAAAGGATTCGAAGTTTACCTTCCAACATGTATTTTGTGTGTATGTATACATATGTCGGCATTCCTTGAGTCTAAATCAGTACCGTCTCGAGCTGAAACGAGCTATGCAAAAAGGACAGGAGTGTCTTAGCTCACAGCTTAGTACCTACTCCGTCCGTGTATGTTTAAGATTGTTACCTTATGGAGTGAGCCAAGCTTTAAGCACTGCTAATTTGAGAAGATTTATCTTCCAGCCTTTTGAAATTACATACATTAATTTGGTACATTAATACAATTTCGCTACTTCAACGGTCGTTACAGGTGCCAACACAGAGGTCACTTTACTGCATTATACATCGATTTGCTCCAAAAATTGACTACTTACGGTACCTACTACTTGCAGCATTATTAATTATAATATCACATTCAGCCACCAGAATTCGATTAACACAGCTTTTTATTACCCATATACAAAAGATTTTAAAAAACTAGTCACTTCCAATAAATCGGTTCAGAAACTTAAACAAATTCTATTCCATCAACACTTCCTATAATTCCTTCCCAAACATTATCATCAACAGGTGACATAGTCTTCCAAATACTCATCACCATATCTTCAACAAATCCTCAAGGATTACCACATTCCTATTTAATCTAAGGATCACTAGGAGCCAACAGAGGGCTAAGAATAGCTCCCAAGTGGATCCGGCGACGTCCCACTGAAGCATGACGAATTATGATATTTATGAACTGTCCTGAAGTCTGAAGTCCTTTAAGCACAGGATGGAGACGAGACAGAATTAATTATTACTGTAAATGCTTCTTGATGTGATTGATGATGGTCTTATGCAGTTATTGCCAATTTTCGGAGAGCATTGCACTGTACTAACAAACTGAAAGACCAATGTTGACACATTTTGTTTAAAAGCCATCAGAATTTGTTTCGAAATTTTTCGCATCTGGTTTCTTAATTAACATAGGTCCTTGACCTGTGATCATCAATATGTATTAGATGAGTAAGTATCTATGTAATATTTCGTCTGGGGTCGAAACCATTAGTAGATGACATTGAATTTAAACTTGATTTGTCTAGAGCTTTTTTAATAAGCAACATATTAAATACTTTCATCCGAAAAAACATGTCGAATTTATTTGCATCAATTTAAATTAACAGAGAGAAATAAACCTATTAGAAAATACCAAGCTAAACCCACCAAAGAGACAGTGACCACAATGGACCACAAGAAGTGACCACTTTAAACAAATACTTATTGATAGTGAAGTGTTTTCTATAAGTGTTGGTGAGATAAATAATGAAGATGCATTTGCAAACGGATCTGTCGTGTGAGATCCCTTACAAGGGATGCGAGGAGAAGATACAGATCTCCCAGGAGGCGGAGATGCTGTACTATGAACTCATCAGGGCACTGGAGGAAGAAGAAACGGTGAGGATAACATAGATAAGAATAAACAAACTTTTAATGAATTTTAAATTGACTGACACAATGTTTACAAATACAAGTCATATAGAAAGAAAGAAAAATATTTATATTTAGCATAGTTGAAAGGAATTCATTTAAACACATTAGTTGCCTTATCTAACATTGGATAATGCTTTAGAATAGAAATGAATTAACATAGAATTGTAATTAATAACATGACCACAATTTACTTGACCACACGAAAAATCTATTCATAAATCTTAAGCCAAGGTTAACTTGAGAATTAACAGGTGTATTTTTCAATCAGAATCACTAATTTATCTCAATCCGTCTGCTTCATAAATCAGTATAACATCGCATGAGGCGATAAATTCAAAAGTCACCACATTATTTATACGAAACCGTTAAGTATTAAGTGTAGTCCTTTTTCTTTTTGGTCCAAAAGAGGATTAATATCTCGCAGAAAATCTCCGCGAGATTTATGTGAAACCTGTTGATAATTGGGTTGTTCGACGCGGTTTGATAAGAAGTTTGGCTCAGATTTGATGATGACCACATTTTTGTGGTCATATTTATTTCTTGTAGCTATTTGGAATCGTGATCCGTTAGGTTTATTGCGAAAGTTATTGTTGTAGCTTTTATGGGATTATTGTAAGTGTAGTTTTTATTTTATCGGTGAATTGTTGTGGTCAGGATAATTTTGTTTCACTATGTCCCTTGTTTACTTGAGAAACATCAACAGTAGGAATAATGCCTTGTTTTATTCTATTATTATTGTTTAAATTTTGCATTCCATTCATATCAACATTGCAATTGCAATAATTCTCATACATTATATTTATTTCTAAACAATGCCACAACACTGACTACAATTTATAACGTTTTGTGAACTATTTATATGTGATGGATCTCATCTTATTTGGAATCTCCCATGGTTCAACTATTATGATTCATATCAGTTCTATGTGACCACATAACCACTTCTATGTGCCCACATACCTCGCTGTAATCTTGTTATTGACAGCAACAACATGTGCTGTGCTCATAATTAGTAATGTATTCATCAATTCGCTTTATTCAATTCTAATTATTTGATAGAGGGAATTAATTTTACATGCATGAAGTGTTGTTTGAAAGTTAAGTTGATTTGTATTCTTATTTATTTATTTATGTTCATACACAAAATAATTAACAGGACATGCCATTATAATAGAAGAGTATAAAGATCTTCTCTGTTTTTAAAGAATATCTATATACTAACAAAATCTGTTAATTACGTGAATTGGTCCCGAGGGAAATCATCAGTTTTCACTAACTTATATATATCCTTTAGTTCATTCGAGATTTTATTTCACTTTCGTTGACCGAATTTTCTGATCGGCTTATTTTCTAATTATTTTTTCAAGTATCTGTCCTTTATTTTAATCTTCTTACGTATCGTAAAGGTTTTTGTTCATTTATTGATGAGACATTTTGAAGTACTTGATAAATGTTTGTTAGTTCAAAGACAAAGGATCAATAGTAATAGCTGTTTATGTGTGGTTTACATCTTGTCTTTTGTTGTTGACGCCTGTCACTTAAGCATTTACTAAGACGCCTACTCCACCACTAATATACTGAGGATCGACACACTGGCTACTGTGTACTGTGGACCTCAAATGTGTGGTGGCAATGTGGTCACCCTTATATGGTGGCAACGTGGTCACCCATGTGAGACGGGCGTTACCTCGCGAATTTGTTCCGCAAGTGTATCGAGGTCATTCACACCAGAATTATGCATACATAACGATATCTGTCTGTAGGTTTAGCCACTGTTAAGGAATACAGAAGTCCTACTCCTCACAAGACTGTGTAAATGGATTCTTAAAAACTCTTGTCATCATCTACCTGCCTTTTGGTCGGCTTCCACTCTGACCAGATGCACCTGAGAACTAGTATTTCTAACGGACCAACAACCTATTTGACCTCCACAACCCAGCTACTGGGTAAGACGACACGCAGAAGTGGTCAGACTTTTCGTAATAACTATTGTTTTAAGTATATGAAAATCAGTTCCATAACTTCACTTACCGTCCCTCATAGAAAGCAGGACGTATTTGTAGAGGACGTATTTGGGCTTAGTCATGTGCATACTTTGGTTATGCTTGACTAGCTTTGAACATGACTGGAGCCCTAATTTGTAAGCTGATGTGAGGAATCAAGCGCCAAGCTTGAAATTTTGCCATTGAGCAATACTTTCACTATTATTCGAGCAATAAGAAAGCAATTAAGGAGTTGGAAAATTCCGAAATTTTGTTTTATTTTTAAAATAGCGGCCATGCTTGATGGCTTATATCTCAGAAATGTGAGACTTAAGAATATTTTGTCTCATGCAATACTTGTTTGTATTGTTGCCATTTATCAGCGGCGGGTTGAAAACAATATATAATTGCGGAAGTTCGGCAAACCAAATAATTAAAAGCTCGGTTTTGTTATACTATACCAATGATCTGCATCTTAACAACAATCGAAACGCAGAATTAATGTTGAATGCAAATCATAGATTGTTCTCCAGCTGCATAAAAGCTGTTGCAATCTTAAGTCGTGCGTGTTTGTTATCTGTCTGACAGATAGGTCCTACCCAATAAATCTATCACTCTGATTGCTTGCTTGGTATTTCAAACATTCATAGATACTAATTTTAAAAGCGAAAGTACATCTGTGTGTCTGTCTGTACTCTGTAACCTTTTCACGTCTATACCAATCTATCTAAAGAATAGGAAGCCCTGATTAAACTTCAACTATGGATATCTATACAAATAAATAAAATTTAAGTGTCTGTTTGTAATTTAAAAAAAAACGCTTTTTACTATATACTGTACATATACCAAAATAACATTTTATAAAGTTTTTGTCTGTCTGTTTGTTCCAGCTAATCTCTGGAACGGCACAGCTAGTTTGTAGTAAATATGGTGTCATTAGAAAATACATGTAGACAAAGACGCGGTCAACAGCTAGTATGCATTTATAGTTTCAGTGAACGTGTAGGGTGTAAATATAAACATAACATCACGCCTGTAATCCCAGAAGGGTTATCCAGAGGTGTATCTAATAGTACACCTACGTTTCGCCAGTTTTGTTTTTAAGTCCCATGTAATGGGGGCGAATGTATTGCCATCAATCGGGCACAAATCCAGACTCCATGGGCGGCCGCGGTTGATCGCACTCTCTACTGAGATACTCGTATTCCTGATGAAAACACCCAATAACACTTTGCCCGACCCGGAAATCGAACCCAGGACTTCATGGGTGAAAATATGTTTAAACATGATTCCCTACTTCTATTTACATCATCTGCCTAGCCTTTTCCCAAACTATCTTGGGATCGGATTCCAGTCTAACCGGATGCAGCTGAGTACCAGTATTTTACATAAAGCAACTGCCTATCTGACCTCCACAACCTAGTAACTGGGTAATACCCCCCTCTCCCCTCCCCTCTCTCTCTCCCTTGCTAAGACTGGATGTCAGACTTTGGCTTCTGAATACTCGTAACGACTATCAAAGATCTACAATGACAGCCGGGACCAATGGTTTAACGTGATTTCCGAGGCACGAAGGAAACTCGGTATGTAATTATGGTCACTCATCCGCGGACTAACCTCGAGAAGCACGGCTTAACCGTAAAGATCGACCAGTGCGGCTCTCATTATTTAGCCACGAGCTCCTCTACCTACTTCTATTTACGTTTCTCTTATTTTTCTTCTATTTCTTATTTCACATAGTGATACTTCTGTATGTACTTGTTCAGTAGCAACAGTCTATTTATTTAGTTTTATCTTAACCTCATGTTTGCCGAGCTTAGTCCGGGGTTCGATTCCTTGTCTAAATATTATCGATACAGTATTCAAGTGACTACTGTTGTACTGTTTGATTTTGATTTGTTATGTACATGTTAGTTATGTTAAGTAGTACATAAGTTTCCTGTTGAGTGAGGGTTTTTAAATATTTGGTTAATTTTGCTGTTACTGTATATTGGTTTATCAGAAAAAAAGGAGTGGCTATTTCAAGCTATGCTCACAAGTTTATAACGTTTTTGATAGCGAGTAACTGTTTCATTTCTCATTTTCATGCGTATCATGAAATTACTAACTTTAAAATGTATTAGTTACTGCCCGCGACTTCGATCGCGTGGAAATTTTGAAGTGTTT
Organism: Cerastis rubricosa; assembly: GCA_949152445.1. Taxonomy (NCBI): domain Eukaryota; kingdom Metazoa; phylum Arthropoda; class Insecta; order Lepidoptera; family Noctuidae; genus Cerastis; species Cerastis rubricosa. The sequence continues at coordinate 880,670 of OX424547.1, forward strand.
TTCATGAATAAATTATAAATATAAACCTTCCTCTTGAATAATTCTGTCTATTGAAACGAAACCGCATCAAAATCCGTTGCGTAGTTTAAAAGATCTAAGCGTACAGACGGCGGGGAGCGACTATGTTCTATACTACGTAGAGATTAGTGGCTGAAATGGTCTTTTGATGAAAAAACTACAGTCTGGAGTAGACCTGTCCATTGTAGTGTCCAGTACTGACTGGACACTACAATGGACAGGTCTACTCCAGACTGTAGTTTTTTGCGTGTACTGACACGCATTTGGAATGCATTCCCTAGACATTAGGTATGATAGTGTTTGGACTGTTTTTCGAAAATGGCGAAGAGAATCTAGTTAGTTCTTATAGACATTTAATACCTACTATTACTGTTATAAATTAATGAGACCCTTAACAAGTCTAGATTTAGTAACTCTTTGAAGTCTTTGATAATCTAGACTTGTGACGGTGATAATGAGGGCTTTGTTTTAATCCAATAAGCTGGTTTACTGATAATGAACAATGGAAAACGAAGTAAAGTTTTCTCTTTTTGGCTTCGTTGACATGATTTAAAAGATATTTTAATTTAATCTGTCAAAATTCACCAATCAAGCTTCACTAAAAACGGGATGTTTAGGTACCTTGCTTACATTTTTATACGTATTAAACACAAATACACAAGTTAAACACATTATACCTACCGGTCAACTTTCTTTTTTGAAGGGAGCTAAAAAGAAAAGCATATACATGAGTTTTACCAGTTTCGACATACAAATAAAATAATCTCCATAATAATACATCGTTATTGTTTTTGCTTTAAATACTAATAGAGCCTTGTAAGAATCCATGTTACAGCTAAAATTGAGAGTCATAAACATAAACTAGACAAAAACATATTAGTTAAATACAGCCTACCTGTCAAGTGTAGAACTTTTTTGCTGGCAGATAAACGGAAAAGCAAGTTTCGACATACAAATAAAATAATCTCCAAAAAAATAAATCGAAATCGTTTTCGCTTTCAACACTAAGAAAGCTATGTAAATAAATATATTTCGAGAATTAATGTAACACTCAAAACGAACAGTCATATTATAAGTACCCAACGAATCGTGGACAGATATTGATAATTATCTTTTTGTTTTGTAATAAAGATATTGTGCTGAAATTTAAGTTAATTAAGTTGGTCTTAAAACAAGGTGAAGTAAGATATTATCGATGTTAAGTGCTGATCATGTAGCTGACATAATATCTTACCTAATTGTGTTGTATTGTATTGCTTAACTTGTCACGAGATTCGGTAATGCCCAGCAGGGAGCTGGGTCTTAATTAAACAGAGCTTTAATTTTTTTTAAATAAGACTAATTGGTACGTGGGATAACTAGGGTTTCAATTAAAAAATAAGACCTATTGGTACGTGGGCTCATTAAATAATAACTAGGGCTAGAAAATAATACTGATTTAAGGAGGAGCGCGAGAGTGCCCACGAGATTAAAATTTTCTTACGTCTTTTGTATTAATGATTTTAATGATCGTAACTCTGTTAAGCCATATTGTTTCGGTAGCGAATCATTATTTTAATCAACACCTGCATATTGTAAAGAAATATAAGTTTTTAGGGTTCAAAGGGTCAAACAAGACCCTATTACTGAGACTTCGCTGTCCGTCCGTCCGTCCGTCTGTCGGTCTGTCCGTCTGTCACCAGGTTGTATCTCATGAAACGTGATAGTTAGCCAGTTGAAATTTCTACAGATTGTGTATTTCTATTGATGCTATAACAACAAATACTAAAAACAGAATAAAATAAATATTTAAGGGGGGCTCCCATACAAAAAAGTTATTTTTTTATTCGTTTTTATAAATTATAGTACGGAACCCTTCGTGCGTGAGTCCGATTCGCAATTGGCCGGTTTTTTTTTGCGGCTTTCTTGTCCCATTCTCCTTATGCAATAGTGGCAAACCCTCAGGTCGCAATCTCAAACTATCATTGTCATGCCCTAGTCCCGTTCTACTTGGGGTACCGACCCCAACACGTTTTCTTCTTCCATACTCCCCTGTCACACGTCACGGCATCATTTACTCCTTTCTCTTTCATATTATTCCTCACAATGTCATACTGTGATTTGTTAAATCGCAGTGTGATACAAAAGTCTTGCCTCACGCGATGTTTCCTCTGATGCACGATTCGGGATTTTATTTTCTAAAGGCTGCTGCGCGTGTGCGTCTCGAAAGAGCAGTGGCTTGTTAGTATTTTGTAACTCAGAGCGAAATGCCGACGTGGAAAGAAAGAGGCTATAGATATATGTGCCGTGCATCTTATTTATTGCAATTAACTAAATAAACTTTAGGTTCTGTATGGTGTCGGACGTAAAGAATAGCACCATCCCATATCTTCCCGTGGGTGTCGTAAGAGGCGACTAAGGGACTTGCCAGAGAATGGTCAGCAGCGTTCTCTGTGCTTTTGCAACTACCGTACTGTGATCGCCAACCCGCCTGCCAAGCGTGGCGATTATGGCAAAACCCCCCCTTTTCGGGGAGGCCTATGTCCAGCAATGGACGTCTTTCGGCTGAAATGCTGATGATGATGATGATGAAGTAAACTTTGATAAGATACATTCTACCGCGCTTACATACTGAACACAGCCTCTGCAGTGTACAAGTCTTTTTAAGAAATAAACAAAACATGACATCACGCCTGTAATCCTCGAAGGGCTTGGCAGAAGTGTACCTAATAGTACACCCACATTTCGCCAGTTATATTTAAGACCCATGTAATAGGGGGCGAGCTTATTGCCATCGATCTGGCGAAAATCAAAACTCTGTGGTTTATACTGAGAAATCGCTGATGGGAAAACCCAATAACACTATGCTCAACCTGAGAATCGAACCTAGGGTACGCTCAGAAGTCGCGCTTGCGTCTACTTGACCATAGAGGAAGTAAGAATCAAACTTGCAGATCATTTCTTAAATACAGAGGAATATAATTATGTAACTGTAAATAGCCATGATTTTTCCAAAGATTAGCAAAACACTCGCAACTCCTTTTAATCCATGATCTATTTCAAACATTTCTAATATCGGAAAGTGAAAGTCAAAATTATTTATTTGCGGTAAATGTGGTACAAAACACGCAATGACGAAGGTACAAGAAAAGCATGTTCAAACAACCAATTAAGCGCAATCATGGCTTTAAAGCAACTGTTTGTTAAAAAGAGTAGCTGATCGCAGACGCAATTTATTAATTAAACTGATATATTTACAACTTGCACAGTGTATGGTATTGATATTAATGATTGTGAACGATGCATTGCTTGTTGTTATACTGAATGTTTTTATTCCTATTGTTAGTATCTTGAGAGCGTTTACGCCTTACGGCATTTCATACAAACTTTCAAGCCCTTATTTTCCGAAATGACTGAACCGATTTTAATGAAACTTCATATGCATGAGCAGGATACATAGGTTTAAAAAATTACTAAAAACATTTTCGAAAAGTCTATAAAACAAAGGTAATTGGAAATATATGTTTCTATCGATAATTTATAATCGATCTAATTGAGCACAATTTTCGACGATCATAATGAATTTCATTTGAAAGGGCATTGAGCATACGTTGTATTTATAAAAAATATAACAGAAAAACTTGCATTGAACAGCAGTTCATGAAGTCATGGCATATAATGAAAATATAATCAGAATAATGAGATACTCAGCACATACAGTGCTCTGCATTACTCCCAAACTACTAGGTAAGTTACTACTAAATTCCTATCATCTATTCATCATTACCTGATCGCTCTTCCACTATTCCTTGTAGGGAAAAAGGGATCAGTTAATGATGGGCAATGACTGTACTATAGTAACCTAACTACTCAGGAATTACACAAAGAAAGTTGTATTGATTAATAGATAGTTTATTGTCCAAAAGCTCCACTATTGCATAACAGGAATATCCATGACAGACATATGCATCGAAAACCTTCACAACAGTATTTCACAATCCTTCACATTCGAAACCATTGCATTACAATAACGATGGTATGTACCACCCCACTGAGAGTGAAGCAATATTCAAATTTAATTTTACTCTGAAATTTTTCGCAACTTGTGTCCTTGAATGTGAGTAAACGCTAAAAACAAACAAGTAAACATGTGATGTGCATTATGCATTGTTTGCTTTTACACCGAGATCAGGGGATTTATACACCAGACACAACTGGTTGTCTTTTGTTACTACTCCACCTTGTAGAACTATATACCTTTGACTTATTTAATAAAACATGTATCAACATCACTCTCTAATCAATTTATGAAATAGAGAATTTTCTATGAAATATGTCACAGACAACGGTTTAAACTGAGATACAAAGAGCAAATAGCACACAACGATCGCCGAATGACAGAACCCAGTTTGTCACATTATACATAAATATTTTCACACACCTCTTAGTTTTTTTACCAAAGCAATAACCCTTTAACAATTAATCAGTAATTTGATGCATTTCAAAATTGATAGGTCTAACTTACCTACCAACGTGGAGAGAGCATTGTGGACCAAATCCGGCACAGCAAAAATAAAGGTACTCGTAGAAGAGAGGAAGATTTAATACGTGACAGGCTTGAATATCGCAGGATATTATTCACAGTCCACAATAACTCATCATAAAATCATAACCATCCTACAGAATGCCGATGACATCACATCTTGACGTTACAAAAATAAGTGAAATGTCAAAACATTCCCGCGTTGAGTCACGCGCACGCGACGACCGCACCGCATTGTTCTCACATTCGAAATTCAAATTTGACGTTTCCTGCGCGTGCGACGACACTGACAAGTGACAAATAGACAGCCATCTTCTTCTTAAGCTTTTTTGAAATGACAGGTGTGAAAAATCGTTTCGAGGGTAAAGTTGAAATATTAGACTTCTGTGACTGAAAAGATGGATATAACGTTATTTAAAATCTGTTAATTAGTGGTGGTGATTAATTAGCTGTTTTCGGAACAATTATTTATTAACAGTTACTTCCATTCTTGGACTGTTATACAGTTAGTTTTCATGTTAGATGTTAGATTCATCATCATTTCAGCCCAAAAGACGTCCACTGATGGACATAGGCCTCCCACAAGTGTCGCATTGACATTTTGGGGGGTTTTGCCATAATCGCCACGCTTGGCAGGCGGGTTGGCGATCGCAGTACGGTTGTTACAAAAGCACAGATAACGCTGCTGCCCATTCTCTGGCAAGTCCCTTAGTCGGCTCTTACGACATCCACGGGAAGATATGGGATGGTGCTATTCTATACGTCCGACACCATACAGAACAAATGATGATGTTAGATTGCAAGCATTTAATTAAAGGTTTAAGTGCTAATGACTTGTTTAAATTCGTGTATTTTAAAAGCTTTTATTTAACTTGCAATGTATGTATGTATGTATGTATGTATGTATGTTTGTTACGGTGAAATCTTGGAAGCTAAATTAGCACCACTTCCCGATGACCGATTGACCTGAAATTTTGCATACTCCTTTGGTTCTGAAGACAATACATGCTCATGACAGACATAACTTAATCCTGCAGCCAGGATCGTCTCCTCACAAGGAAACTCCTCAACGGCTAATAGCGTGGACACGAAACTTTGCATACGAGTTCATATTTGATGCATAATCACGATTTGTATCATGAACTCAACCTGCAGTGAGGATCGTCTTCTCACGAGGGAACTCCTCAACGGTTAATACCGTGGACACGAAACTTTGCATACGAGTTCATATTTGATGGATAGTCACGATTTGTATCATGAACTCAACCTGCAGCCAGGATCGTCTTCTCACGAGGGAACTCCTCAACGGCTAATAGCGTGGACACGAAACTTTGCATACAGGTTCATATTTGATGCATAATCACGATTTGTATCATGAACTCAACCTGCAGTGAGGATCGTCTTCTCACGAGGGAACTCCTCAACGGTTAATAGCGTGGACACGAAACTTTGCATACGAGTTCATATTTGATGCATAATCACGATTTGTATCATGAACTCAACCCGAAGCCAGGATCGTCTTCTCACGAGGGAACTCCTCAACGGCTAATAGCGTGGACACGAAACTTTGCATACGGGTTCATATTTGATGCATAATCACGATTTGTATCATGAATTCAACCTGCAGTGAGGATCGTCTTCTTACGAGGGAACTCCTAAACGGTTAATAGCGTGGACACGAAACTTTGCATACGAGTTCATATTTGATGCATTATCACGATTTGTATCATGAACTCAACCCGAAGCCAGGATCGTCTACTCACGAGGGAACTCCTCAACGGCTAATAGCGTGGACATGCATCTTTGCATACGGGTTCATATTTGATGGATAGTCACGATTTGTATTATGAACTCAACCTGCAGCCAGGATCATCTTTTCACGAGGGAACTCCTCAACGGTTAATAGTGTGGACACGAAACTTTACATACGAGTTCATATTTGATGGATAATCTTGATTTGTATCATGAACTCAACCTGCAGCCAGGATTGTCTTCTCGCGAGGGAACTCTTCAACGGCTAATAGCGTGGACACGAAACTTTGCATACGTGTTCACATTTGATGCATAATCACGATTTGTATCATGAACTCAACCCGCAGCCAGGATCGTCTTCTCACGAGGGAACTCCTCAACGGCTAATAGCGTGGACACGAACCTTTGCATACGGGTTTATATTTGATGGATAGTCATAATTTGTATCCTGATCTCAACCTACAGCCAGGATCGTTTTCTCACGAGGGAACCCCTCAACGGCTAATAGCGTGGACACGAATCTTTGCATACGAGTTCATATTTGATGCATAATCACGATTTGTATCATGAACTCAACCTGCAGCCAGGATCGTCTTCTCACGAGGGAACTCCTCAACAGTTAATAATGCGGACACGAAACTTTACATACGAGTTCATATTTGATGCATAATCACGATTTGTATCATGAACTCAACCTGCAGCCAGGATCGTCTTCTCACGAGGGAACTCCTCAACAGTTAATAATGCGGACACGAAACTTTCCATACGAGTTCATATTTGATGGATAAACCTGACTTGTATCATAAACTCAACCTGCAGCCAGGATCGTCTTCGCGTGAGGGAACTCTTCAACGGCTCATAGCGTGGACACGAAACTTTGCATACGAGTTCATATTTGATGCATAATCACGATTTATATCATGAAATTAACCTACAGTAAGGATCGTCTTCTCTCGGGCCTGTGGACGGTGAGTAATGGGCTAGCTCACCGTCCGTCCGTCTAATTCATATTTGATGGATAGTCATGATTTGTATCCTGAACTCAATCTACAGCCAGGATCGTTTTCACACGAGGGAACTCCTCAACAGTTAATAGTGTGGACACGAAACTTTACATACGAGTTCAAATTTGATGGATAATCCTGACTTGTATCATGAACTCAACCTGCAGCCAGGATCGTCTTCGCGCGAGGGAACACTTCAACGGCTAATAGCGTGGACACGAAACTTTGCATACGAGTTCATATTTGATGCATAATCACGATTTATATCATGAAATCAACCTGCAGTAAGGATCGTCTTCTCACAAGGGAACTCCTCAACGGTTAATAGCGTGGACATGAAACTTTGCATACGAGTTCATATTTGATGGATAATCACGACTTGGGACACGAAACTTTTCATACGGGTTCATATTAGATGGATAGTCAAGATTTGTATCATGAACTCAACCTGCAGCCAGGATCGTCTGCTCACGAGGGAACTCTTCAACGGCTAATAGCGTGGACACGAAACTTTGCATACGAGTTCATATTTGATGGATAATCTTGATTTGTATCATGAACTAAACCTGCAGCCAGGATCTTCGTCTCGCGAGGGAACTCCTCAACGGCTAATAGCGTGGACACGAAACTTTGCATACGTGTTCATATTTGATGGATAATCACGATTTGTATCATGCACGCATCCTTCAGCCAGGATCGTCTTCTCACGAGGGAACTCCTCAACGGCTAATAGCGTGGACACGAAACTTTGCATACGGGTTCATATTTGATGCATAATCACGATTTGTATCATGAATTCAACCTGCAGTGAGGATCGTCTTCTTACGAGGGAACTCCTAAACGGTTAATAGCGTGGACACGAAACTTTGCATACGAGTTCATATTTGATGCATTATCACGATTTGTATCATGAACTCAACCCGAAGCCAGGATCGTCTACTCACGAGGGAACTCCTCAACGGCTAATAGCGTGGACATGCATCTTTGCATACGGGTTCATATTTGATGGATAGTCACGATTTGTATTATGAACTCAACCTGCAGCCAGGATCATCTTTTCACGAGGGAACTCCTCAACGGTTAATAGTGTGGACACGAAACTTTACATACGAGTTCATATTTGATGGATAATCTTGATTTGTATCATGAACTCAACCTGCAGCCAGGATTGTCTTCTCGCGAGGGAACTCTTCAACGGCTAATAGCGTGGACACGAAACTTTGCATACGTGTTCACATTTGATGCATAATCACGATTTGTATCATGAACTCAACCCGCAGCCAGGATCGTCTTCTCACGAGGGAACTCCTCAACGGCTAATAGCGTGGACACGAACCTTTGCATACGGGTTTATATTTGATGGATAGTCATAATTTGTATCCTGATCTCAACCTACAGCCAGGATCGTTTTCTCACGAGGGAACCCCTCAACGGCTAATAGCGTGGACACGAATCTTTGCATACGAGTTCATATTTGATGCATAATCACGATTTGTATCATGAACTCAACCTGCAGCCAGGATCGTCTTCTCACGAGGGAACTCCTCAACAGTTAATAATGCGGACACGAAACTTTACATACGAGTTCATATTTGATGCATAATCACGATTTGTATCATGAACTCAACCTGCAGCCAGGATCGTCTTCTCACGAGGGAACTCCTCAACAGTTAATAATGCGGACACGAAACTTTCCATACGAGTTCATATTTGATGGATAAACCTGACTTGTATCATAAACTCAACCTGCAGCCAGGATCGTCTTCGCGTGAGGGAACTCTTCAACGGCTCATAGCGTGGACACGAAACTTTGCATACGAGTTCATATTTGATGCATAATCACGATTTATATCATGAAATTAACCTACAGTAAGGATCGTCTTCTCTCGGGCCTGTGGACGGTGAGTAATGGGCTAGCTCACCGTCCGTCCGTCTAATTCATATTTGATGGATAGTCATGATTTGTATCCTGAACTCAATCTACAGCCAGGATCGTTTTCACACGAGGGAACTCCTCAACAGTTAATAGTGTGGACACGAAACTTTACATACGAGTTCAAATTTGATGGATAATCCTGACTTGTATCATGAACTCAACCTGCAGCCAGGATCGTCTTCGCGCGAGGGAACACTTCAACGGCTAATAGCGTGGACACGAAACTTTGCATACGAGTTCATATTTGATGCATAATCACGATTTATATCATGAAATCAACCTGCAGTAAGGATCGTCTTCTCACAAGGGAACTCCTCAACGGTTAATAGCGTGGACATGAAACTTTGCATACGAGTTCATATTTGATGGATAATCACGACTTGGGACACGAAACTTTTCATACGGGTTCATATTAGATGGATAGTCAAGATTTGTATCATGAACTCAACCTGCAGCCAGGATCGTCTGCTCACGAGGGAACTCCTCAACGGCTAATAGCGTGGACACGAAACTTTGCATACGAGTTCATATTTGATGGATAATCTTGATTTGTATCATGAACTAAACCTGCAGCCAGGATCTTCGTCTCGCGAGGGAACTCCTCAACGGCTAATAGCGTGGACACGAAACTTTGCATACGTGTTCATATTTGATGGATAATCACGATTTGTATCATGCACGCATCCTTCAGCCAGGATCGTCTCCTCACGATGGAACTCCTCAACGGTTAATAGCGTGGATATGAAACAAAGTGTTGAGATTGAGAAAATAATGTGTCCAGAAACGATTACGGCAAAACTAAAAATGTTAAAATAAAATTATAAGTAAAAAACTTTTTTAAAAAAAGCTTTTATTTAAATGCTCTAAAAAGTAGAAAAATAAAATTTTCTTTTAATTTTTAACTTTCAACTTTTAACCTCATTATACACAATTTATATGATCATAAAAGCTTGTCGCGAGGTTTACTTGTATAATTAAACTAGTACCTATTTAATTGAGTAACTTAAGCTGCTAAGTTCAAGTTTTTTAAATTTCAGTTTAATTAAATTCTTATAGGTATTTACGCAAACCTCGCGACAAGCTTTTATGATCATATAAATTGTGTATAATGAGGTTAAAAGTTGAAAGTTAAAAATTAAAAGAAAATTTTATTTTTCTACTTTTTAGAGCATTTAAATAAAAGCTTTTTTTAAAAAAGTTTTTTACTTATAATTTTTTTCCATTAAAATACAACAAAAGTTTTGGCGTACACCTTGGCAAAAAAGAGTGTGGAATAAATGAGGTCGCCAGTATCGCAACTGTGGCAACCCGTAATACTACAACTCAAGTGATTTTGATACTTGTTATTTTTAAGGATATGATCCCAATTCCAAGTGGGTGGTTCAGTCTCTCGGACGCTACGCAAAAACCATGGAAGGCTTCAATATCCAGTACGAATTTTAGTTCCAACTGTCACCGCGTCAGCCTCTTTTTTGCCAAGCTGTATATACAAAAAGCATTGTAACCTCATTCTTATCAAAGTCGCTTACAATCATCATCATTATCATTTCAGCCGAAAGACGTCCACTGCTGGACATAGGCCTCCCCCAACGCCACATTGACATAAGGGGGGTTTTGCCATAATCGGCACGCTTGGCAGGCGGGTTGGCGATCGCAGTACGGTTGTTACAAAAGCTCAGAGAATGCTGCTGCCCATTCTCTGGCAAGTCCCTTAGTCGCCTCTTACGACACCCACGGGAAGATTTGGGATGGTGCTATTCTTTACGTCCGACACCATGCAGAACGCTTACAATGAGACTTGTCAACAAGTCTAAAAAATCAAGTCTAGTAAAATGTTTTATTTTATTGTTATGTCTGATACATCAAATTCATCACCGACTTAATACCCGGTTACTTAGTAAATCCGATTCTCGTGCTCATGGTACTGAACGTGTTTCGAATAAAGTATAGTCTATGACTTTGTCACAGTATGAAGCTCACCAGTAAACCTTCTGGCCAATTTTTGTGACATAAAATGCCACTAACTACTACAGTTTTGTAATGTTACACTACTCACATAAAACACACGTCCAAAATCTGTTACCTGAAGCAAACTAAGAATTCCAGCAAATCTTTTGTTCCTATAGTTGAAATACTGTTTGTTAAAACTTCGCTTACTGTGACTATACTTATTTAACATATTGGTCAATGGTAAACGAATTACCATACAAAATGGTAATAAAAAGCTTTGTTTTAATATTTTATTTATAACCTCACGGGAAATGCAAATGACAGTCGCATTTTTGGTGGACAATTCTATGAATAAAGCTTGCGAAAATACCATTGTATTAACATCTTTGCTGTCGGTACATGCATAATATCTCTTTGCAGATCACTGTGAAGTTTTGGACTACAAACAATCTAGATTATCGAAATATTTCCGAAGAGACCAATCTTACGATATCGTTCAACAATGACTTACTAAAACGAAGTCATAGTGTTGTGTAAAGATCTTAGAACTTTTAGTGCTATAATATATTGTTCCATTCATTAATAATTCTGTTTTTCTTGTTACAGGTAATATTTGTGAAATCTCAACTATTTCGTCAAACGAGGTATAAGGTCAGCTAAGGTCAGATATTAACATACTACTTGTGCAGGAATTTATGCATCAAAGTAATGATAAATTAGCAGGGAGTATGTATAAAAACATGCATGCATTGCTCTCAAAACAGTAAAGGTAAAAAAAACAAAGACATCATGCGGCCTTCACCAACCTGTAGGTACTGGACCTGAGTAGCCTGCCTTCTGCCTGTATGTGCCTGTGTCCCAACAGTGGGAACGCTTTAGGCTAATTATACTGTTGCGTATACAAAGTCACCGATCAACCAACACCCTGTATAAAAGCTCCAAACTATTTGAATACATACAATGCTCTGATAATACAGAAATAACTCTGCAAGTCTAGTCTGCAGTGAGACAGCGCCAACTTATCAGTAAATGGTAGATAAGCAGGCAGGGATGACTGGGTCTTACAGGTTTCAAGATTAACCAGCGTGAGATGGGTGACACCTTTGTTTAAACTGCGGTTGAAGTGCGAAAATTATCATACTTTTTGCGTAAAGCTAATTTATCGGGCTGGCAAGTAAGAGGCCATTTTAATGAGTAGATGACATGGATCATTTGGTTTTTATATTCTTTCATCATATTTTTTTATTAATTTATTTATCAGAAAACTTTGTTGCTTATGTAACACCTGATATCTTAATATGTCGCTTAGTAGTAATTATATGCAACAGACATTTGACCGTGACACTTGCTTAAAGCACTTTGCAATCACTATAAGCGAATTGGGCATAATTAAAATGTTTTAGTAAGTATCAATATTAATGTAATGTGACAAAGCAACCTTCTAAATATTCTAAAATAGATCTCCAATATCACTAACTTTACCTCACAGTCGTTATTTTGCACCTACACAACTAACCGTAGTTAATTTAACCCTTCGTTAGCAACGGTGCAACTGTCCTAGCCTGTGGGGGTGACAGTAATCGGAGTATGCAATCGACAGTCGGGACCAGTCTCGAAACTGTGTTGTGTATCGACTTTGTATTGTACTAGCTGTTACCTGTGACTTCTCTTGCGTTTATGTGATGAGTCACAAGACTAAGCAAGAAAAATGTTACCATAATTTATCGTTTTCGACTTGAGTCAATAAGGTTAGGCTTACAGATTTTGAATATAATATTTACAAGGGCACAAAATAGTCAAATGCCAATTTTCAAACTCTAAACGAAAGGATAATCCTGGTTAAAAAGTTTTGAGCAACACCGAGTCATCAATTTTTTTTTTAAACTAAAAATATTTATAAAAGTGGCTATCTACCTCATAATATCTTCAAATAGAGAAAAAAGAAAACCCCACACACTTCACACGAATACATCAATTACCTAACCCTCTAGCTTTTAAAACAGTTCAAAACTATCCTCAATCCCAAAGTGCGAATAGAAACATATGGCCGCAGAAACAAAACACTGGCTAACAATAAATAGTTAGTATTTGTGTATAATAAACTACGTAAAATAATACCTTTTGGTACAGTCAAAACATGTTGCGCACACTAGCACCACGAAAACCACTCTTACTCTTTTGACATAAAGGTACTTACTGTCTATGTCCCATTGTTATCACTTGAGTAGTTGACTGTACAACACGGACTGCATCAGATGTTTCTTGTCAAGTCGTTAAAGTCTGAGAGAGGATTGTTTGAGAGTAGGTTACTAAAACCGAATTAGACTTGTTGTAATTTTGAAAGCACCAAGACTAAGCTTAAAATGTCGACATTTCATCGACTTGACTGCTTTTAAAACGTATTAGGAAATCATGAGGAAAATGGAACCAAAACTTTTGAGTTCTGAGGCATCCACAAACTATTATTGAGCCCAAGTGATATTTTTTTATTTTTATTTTGATGTGTTATAAAAATAATACTTTATTTCAGACCTTGATCCATATGATGTTAGTAATACACACTACTTATAAGCTACTAGCTGTCCGGCGCAACTTCGTTTGCGTCACATTTTCTCCGTTTTCGCAACATTTTTCATTGCTGCTCCACTCCTATTGGTCGTAGCGTGATGATATATAGCCTATAGCCTTCCTCGATAAATGGGATATATAACACTGAAAGAATTTTTCAAATCGGACCAGTATTTCGGAGCCTATTCAATGCAAACAAACAATCAATCAAATCTTTCCTCTTTATAATATTAGTTTAGATGTTGTTTTAACAAACGAAATAAAAGATTTTTATTCATATATCATGGTTATGGTATCATGGTTGGATGGTTGGTGGTTAATCAAGATTATGGTCCACATCCTATCTCAAAGAGTAGGCCTGAGATCCAGCAGTGATCATTATTTTGGGTACTTTTTGTGATTCTGAAAAATCCTTGACACGAATTTCTCTGATCCTCAAACTACACTAAGTTACATCATAACTTCAGTGTTGCCACACTGCATAACTGATTTCAATCTACAGTGTTGCCACATACGGTCCTTTAAAAAAATATTGTGTGTAGGTAGGTATGTCGACTTATTAAAGCTTGACTGTCCTATTAAATTGTGTAATACTCATGTTTATGGGGTTTGAAACCATAATTGTTACTGGAAAGGACATAGTTTTGATAGTTATTGGCTGTTATACATGTACGTAAGATCTAAAGGATGCATTGTGGTTTAAAAACGGCTTATATTTACAATTATTAACAGATTTTGATTTAGATATTGCATAAATCTTTACTCAATTGGCAAACTCAATATAATCTGTGTGTATAGTGCATTTTTCAGCAAAGGAAGTTCAGGAAATTCTTTAAAAACAAAATATTTATACTCTTTGGAAGAAAGCTTACTCATAGAAATGAGCTAAACTCTCATGTGTAAAATATGGTAAAAACAACCTACAATCACCATTTAAGCCAGAACAGAGTTAAAAAAATAATTATACCCACACACCTTTAAATAGCAATCAAAATACAACTTTATTCTTCACAAAATACAGTCTACTTTAGTAATATAATGAGGTAACTTAAGTTTATTTTTAGCCCAGAATTTCTAAGAAAATTGTGCCCTAAATGGATTCCTATTATTACCATGTCATATGAATTTATACTTTACGAAACTAAGAGTAAGGTGTGTTTTCTATTGTGTGCCGGTAGCCAGTACCTTCCATTCATAACATATGGTGACTGTGAGTCACCTTTGTTCTGATGATATTTTATTGGTCTCTTTCTATATTTTGACCCCAACTCGTCGGCGTCGATAATGGTGTTAATCAAAGCTTCTTTTTAAAAAAAAAAGTTAGCTTTTTGCGGTCTTTATGTATGAAAGGGATGCAAATCTGGGTACGAAACCTGTTTGTCTGGATTTAGCAGACGTAGACATCGATGCTGCGACCTTGAATTTCGTGAAGGAACTTTTGCTTTAAGGGCCAAAGATAGGTACAGGCTTTGTAGACAAACCTTTTCGCGTAACTTAAAATTTTCGGATCAGTTGAGCCTTCCAATCCCTGACAGAAGCAATAACAATGAGAACCCCAAAACAAAAATATTAATCAATCAAAATCACCCCTCACCACCACCAGATCACACCACCAAAAGAATCCCTCATCCAGATCCATTATTTATCTAATAAACCGATATACGGCGAAACCCCTCCGTTTCTGACGCCATAAACTGGATGCCGGTTCCCAGCGCCGGTATAAAACCGGGTAACGGCCGATACCCGGATTTCTTCGTGTAATGAAACTGGGATCTTTGGCCAGTCCGGGGAAAATGTGGAATTATCTGAAGACTGGTAATATTGTGTTCTGTCTGGGTATTGTTGTCTGAAAATATAGAGTTAAGATATTGCTCGATAAGAGCAAACCAAAAATGAAAATCTCCTAGGCGTTGTACGTGGTGAAAAAATAGCCCTTACAAGCAAAACTTACTCCTTCTGAATAAAATGCTAATGATTGATATTGTACACTTAAGATATGGCTTTTAAAGCCAACTTAGGAGGAATTTCAATCATTCCAGTAAGTTGGCGCATTCTAACAATATGGACCTATAAAAATAATACTCCTGAAAGTTAAAAACCCTAATTTCCTACAGAGAAGGGAACAACGTTACAAGTATAAGCATCAATGAAGCTAGTCCAAGCAGCTTTTACCAATGATTTCTTATCTTGTACTTATCTATCTATACCAAGCCTACCAATCCTGCTTACCCCAACAATAGGTCCACACAGCTAGCTGGTACAAGTCCCGCATGTCTGCGACCCACGCTACCTCCACTTCTAAACACCCACTAACTAGTGATGTGCCTATATACGATGTAATTGGCACTATCAAATGGTACCAGTCAAACCGATTCGCATTCGCGTTTGGTAACGAAATGGTAGTAGGTAATTTGAGGGAATTAAGTTTGGAAGGCTCACTGTTCCCTATTTGTGTGTATCGTGAGTTTTACATGCAAATAATAGGTTGCAATCTTTATGGGTTGAGATCAAAATGTTTGCCTAAAGTGGATGTAGATGCCTTCTTCTAGCAGATACCGAAATACAAACTATGAACACCAATTCATATCTTACTCAGGCCAGACACAAATAAGACAGACCATATTTTATGAATTGGGACTTGGAAGGCCAAAATTATAATGTCAAACGAAAATTCGTTCGAAAGTTCAAAGTATTTGTACCACCACTTTTGGCCACTTTGTCGACATAGATGGCATCATTATTGATAACTTGGGAGTTTCTGAATGTAACGTAGTAAGCCAAGTTGAGTGATTGATTTTCCTATCTGAAAACAAATAATTGTGTCACTCGACAATAATATGAATGAATCACATCTTAAGAGTAAAACTTAAATAAAAATAAGCAAAAGATAGGACGGTAGTGGGGAATTCGGGATATCTCAAAGGACGTTCGTTTAACCGGACATCTGAATGTCAGACGTCCGAAATATCTAGATTTTATTGTAGGAATATCGCAGTACTGGAACTGGGCATGTGATGCGGAGGAATGAGGAAAATGTCGTGAGGATCGTTTTGAGTATGGACGTAGATGGCTATAAAAGTAGAGCAAGACCAAAGTAACGATGGATGGACTGTGTGAAGAATGACATTGCTAGAAACGATGTGACTGCTGAGATGCCGAGAAATAGGGAAGTAGGGAAGACGAAATACACGCTGTAGAGACCCCAAAGAAATTGGGATGAGGACGGGAATGATCATCCTACTGATACTCAGACACTTCACACATGTAGTAGTGCGTATCATGTAAAGCTCGATAGTCATCTTAATAATTACAACGTTAACACCAAAGTGACAACACTACTTGGCACTTCGGTACTAATAGGCCATCACTAGTGGTAGTGAAAACTGGCCGTATGCCAATTAGTGAGTCAACCAGTTGGCGCTGGTTCGATTCCCTGTCGTGATATGTTTCTCTTATTAACAGTACCACCTAGAGATAGGTACATAAGTACCTAGGTACTGCGATCTGTTCCTGGATGTTGTACTTAGTCATTGATGTTCCTGGATCAGTGCGATTTGCAGGATATATAAATTGGCTTAGACGTAGGAAATGATACAGGAAATATTGTATTGGAAGGGTTATTTAGCTGTCTCGGTATTGGCGGCGATTAATGTTAGCGTAATTTCATACCCATGGGGTTTTATACTAGTACATAAAAGCCATAGAAATGGTAGATGGATTGTGGGAATGCCAATGTTTTGACTAGATAGAAGATGAGTGCATGCATGAAAGAAGAAGGCATGCTGCAATAACTGTTACTAGATTAGGCTAAGGTTGTTTGTGTATGTGAGTTTAAATATTTGTAAACGCACCCACGATACAGGAGAAATTCCTAGTGTGGCGAAATGTTTAAAAAAAATTAAAAACAAAGGTTGATGAGGTTTGAAAAAATCGTTGTTAGTTTGGTAAGTGCCAAAAAAATTGCAAGTAAATTCATCTGGTACATACGACGACATAATATCAAGATTTCCCGTACAATCCGATTATAATGGTTTTGCATTGCTTGATTACCGTTCTGAGTACGCAGAACCAAAATATATACAACCCGTTCTAAAATGATTTCTCATAATAATAATAATAATAAACCGCCTTCTTGAGTCGTGTATGGGGCAATGGAGGACGGTGCTCCGATATCCAGGATGTCGACAGATCCAGGGGAACGATGAGCCTGTATGGATTAAACGGGGAATATTTCAGGGCGACAGTCTGAGTCCACTTTGGTTCTGTCTGGCCCTGAATCCTCTAAGCACATTGCTGGAGGATTCAGGCCTAGGCTACCGGTTGAGGAGAGGTGGTCAGGTCATATCTCACCTTCTTTACATGGATGATCTGAAACTCTTTGCCCCTAACAAATTGCAACTGATGAAGCTACTGAAAGTAACTGAAACTTTTAGTAGCGCCATCAGAATGGAATTTGGTGTGGACAAATGTGCAGTCATGTATGTAAAGCGAGGAGAGATTATGGAATCCGAGGGAATCCAACTCTCGGATTCCATACACCTCAGATCTCTCTCCTCATCAGAAAATTATAAGTATTTGGGTATGTCGGAAGCGTTAGGCATTAACGTAGCTGACATGAAGCAATCGTTGAGGGAACGCTTCTTCGGTCGCCTGAAGAAGGTATTAAAGAGCCTTCTTTCGGGCGGAAACAAGGTGCGCGCCTTCAACGGTTGGGTCATGCCGGTTTTAATGTACTCTTTCGGCATACTCAAATGGACTCAGACCGAACTGGACGCCCTAGATAGGAGAGTCCGTACATTGCTGACCGCAAACCGGATGCATCACCCACGATCATCGGTGATGAGACTGTACATCCCACGGAAGTGCGGGGGTCGAGGCTTTTTAAACGCGAAGACCCTCCACAACCGCGAGGTGTGCAGCCTCAGAGAATATTTTTTGAAAGCCGAGGTGGGTATGCACCGAGATGTGGTCGCAGTGGACAAGGTACTCACCCCGCTGTCCATGGCTAAAGAGAACTGGCGCAAACCTGTCGTACTTACTACCGATGACCGCAAGGAAGTATGGCATGGCAAGGTGCTTCACGGTCGCTTCTACCAGGCTCTTCATGGGCCTGATGTAGATTTTCTAGCATCCGTGTCCTGGCTACGATTCAGCGACCTCTTTGGGGAAACTGAGGGTTTTGTCTGTGCGATTATGGACGAAGTTATGCTGACGAACAACTACCGGAAACATATTATGAAGGACGGGACGGTGGACGTGTGTCGGGCATGCCACCGTCCGGGTGAGTCCATTAGACATATTATTTCTGGTTGTTCTCGTCTGGCTAACGGCGAGTACTTACACAGACACAACCAAGTGGCCAGGATTATTCACCAGCAACTTGCCTTGAAATATGAACTTGTGGAATCTGAGGTACCGTACTACAAGTATGTGCCCGACCCAGTTCTCGAGAAAGACCATGTCACGCTGTACTGGGATCGGCCTATCATTACTGACAGGACTATTGTTGCCAATAAGCCTGACATAGTGGTGATAGACCGATCAGCGCGCCGCGTAATGATAGTCGATGTTACCATCCCGCATGACGAGAACCTCGTGAAGGCTGAGAAAGAGAAGCAAATAAAATATCTCGACTTGGCTCACGAGGTTGTCAGCATGTGGAATGTGGACTCGGCTATCATTGTGCCGATTGTCGTAACGGCCAATGGCCTTATGGCCAAGAGCCTCGACGAACATCTGTCGAAGCTCTCACTTGGCAGTTGGATCAAGAGCCAGATTCAGAAGGCAGTACTCCTCGATACGGCCCGCATTGTGAGGAGGTTCCTGTCTCTGCAGCCCTAACCACCGGTAGCTTGGACCCTGTGCTCGATACCGGTTGGCTACTATTTTTTATGTTTTTAAATGTTTTTGTATATAATTTTGTAAAAATATTTAAAAATGTAAAACATATGTAAGTAAAATGAATAAAGGGAATAATAATAATAAATTATTTATTTCAAGTAACTATGACTCATATAAAACGGTTAGTAACAATACCCTTACCCTTCATACCCTTTGGTAGATTCAAAAGCTTTTCTGTATCACTGACACCAGCACCATTTTCCAACCAAGTATCCACAACACAACCAGCTCTTCAACACTACACAACAAACCACTCAACAAATTCATGTTAATCTCTCATTACCATACAGTTTTAGTCTCATCCACTTTTCCATACATATCCAGTTGTTCACATAACGGCTAGACGTGTACTGGACCTGTTTTTGTGCTGATCCCGCTTTGTTGCTACAGTTACGGCGTGAAGGACGTTGAGAATGTCCTTCGGTAAGGTCAGGTGCGTATGCGCATACCGGAACACGCTCGTATGTGTGTAAGAGAGAATTGATTTAAAGACTACTAGGTTTTTATTGAATTAAAAACTAGGTTCGGGAACATGAAAGAAGCCATGTTTTTTTTAAATTTATAAGCAGTTTATTTTAGACATATTAGATTTGACAACACTGCAAAAAATTAATTGTCTGAAATTATTGATACATAGTTGCTCAGGCGGGCTAAAATGGCCGCCGACCATTTTAAGAATTTGAACGTGTTTCATATTAAATTCATATTATGATTCTGCTTAAGCGGCCATTTTAAGCCCGCATTTCTGGCTCAATTGAGCTTGCGATTGATACGCTAAGAAGAAGATGAAGAGAAGCGTAGTGATCAATTCTCAATATTTCTCTCTGTGAAAAGAGGTCTTAGAAGAGACTACTGAAGCAATAATTAATTATCTGAGTACTTCTTCTTCCTCAAACATACTCGGTTTCTTAGTACTGGAAAGTGACCCATTTTGGTTACCTACAAAGGATGGCTAATATCCCATTTATAGTCTATTCATTGCCTAAAATAAAACGGCCTGTGCTGAACTATGGCATGGCTATTAAATTCATCATCATCATTTCAGCCCAAAAGACGTCTACTGCTGGACATAGGCCTCCCCCAAGTGTCGCCACATTGACATTTTGAGGGGTTTTGCCATAATCGCCACGCTTGGCAGGCGGGTTGGCGATCGTAGTACGGTTGTTACAAAACCACAGAGAACGCTGCTGGCTATTCCCTGGCAAGTCCCTTAGTCGCCTCTTACGACACCCACGGGAAGATATGGGGTGTTGCTACTCTTTAGGTCCGGCACCATACAGAGCTATTAAATTAGCCCCACCTAAAGCACTACTCAAGACGTATGCACGTACTTATTACGAATCTAAGCCACCTAGCTTCAACACGGAAGCGGTAACAAGCAGATAAGCGTTATCGGGAAGCAATAACCTCAATCAGTGCAGTACATCTGTACACAAACACATAGTACACAACACAACACACTGTACACAATAGTACACAACTTGCACAGGGGCTACTGCTCATGTTCTTATTAATGAGCTGCAGATTAGTACGTTGGAATTGTGTTTGTATTACTGAGTTATGTTTTCTTATGTGGGGCAGTCGTAAAAGTAAAAGATAGGCTTGGTTTATTTAAGACTTAGTAACAAAGTTGAAAGCTCGTGTGCTTGGGAACTTTGAAGTTTTCATTGACTTTATATACGAAAGAGGATCGATTGATTTGATACAATATTATGTTTTACTAGCTGATCCGCGCAACTTCGTCTGTGACGCATTTTCCCCGTTGTTGCAACATTTTTAATTGATACTTTGCGCCTATTGGTCGTAGCGAGATATGATAGGCCTGAAACTATAGCCCACCTCGATAAATTGGCTATCCAATCATATATTTTTTTTAATTTTTGCTTTTATTCCCCGAGATTACCGCGTTCAACCAAACAAAGAAACTCTTCAGTTTTACAAAAATAAGTATAGATTAATTAAAACTATGACAAAACACACCACCAATTAACCAAATGGCCACCAACCAAACACTCCACAAATCACTCACATTCACATATCAAAACTTCACCCAGTTCAATGGCCCACTGCGTCTGATAATGAGCACCGAACGATGCGCCTGCGCAGGGCTGGCGCCATCATGAATCACTCACTGTGCGGTGACCTTGCTGCTCTATTTAACTGTTTGTTTGTTTACATCTCCGAAACTTCCGGTTTGAAGTTTTGAGCGCGTTCAAAACTTAACTGTCTCTGTTTTTGAAAGTTTTTTTTAGTCTGGTAATTTGTAGGAATGTAAGTTTCTCATGGGTTTCTTTTAAAATTGGTAGATTTTGTTATTAAAATTATAAGAGCGTGAAAATTCCTCAAATACTGTAATAGCGCAAGCAAATAAAAACCGAACTATCATATTTTGGAGAACCAACAACATCAAGAACTAAGTAAAACCACGGTAAATCCTTGACTTGTAAACTAGACATAGGTCATCATTATCATCATCATTTCAGCCGAAAGACATAGGCCTTCCCCAAGTTTCACCACATTGACATAACATGGGGGGTTTTGCCATGCATAATCGCCACGCTTGGCAGGCGGGTTGGCGATCGCAGTACGGTTGTCACAAAAGCACAGACAACGCTGCTGCCCATTCTCTGGCAAGTCCCTTAGTCGCCTCTTACGACACCTACGGGAAGATATGGGATGGTGCTATTCTCTACGTCCGACGATCAGACATAGATAAATATATTTTATTCTAGTTGTCCTAGGTATAGAGCAAGTAGGTATTATAAAAGACAATAAATATTACTCAGTCTATTTCTCTGACATACTATGATTAATGCGAAATATTCGTGCCTAGTAGGTACAGAATAAAATGGAACTAGCGCTGTTCTAAAATAATGAAATATGCATGTTTGTGGCATAATTTATTGAGTGCATATTTAACATAGGCCGCAGATTTGCTTTAATAATATATCTTTATTTCAGACATACGTCCATTAATTTCTACAAAGAAAGAGTTAGTATGGTTGTTAGTAGAACACACACAAAAAAATAATAACAAGGTGTTCGTAATTTGTTAGTACTTAAACAAAACAAGTTTATAATTGTTGGGGTATGATGCCCAACAGTGAAATGTTATGTACTTGTAATGTAGATTTGTAAGGTATGTTATGTAAATGAGTAGACGAGTGATTCCCTTGATGGATTTATTGCTACTGAATTATAATTACACGATTACATGCTAAGTTACAGGAATGCACACCTAAACAATATCGATGTGCAATAAATAAGTATGACGTACAAACTACACAAAGGTCAATGTACAGCGTAGCTCGTACATATTGCCCACTCACAAAATGTAACAGTTTATAAAATTGAAAAATGCTATGTTATAATGTAAAATGTAAAAAGGGGATAAAATCTATATCTTAATGATATAACTTAAGTATTATATTATTAAATCACAGCGCGCAATAGGCGACGTTGCTTTGTTAAGTGTGTGTGCACTCGATAGATGCATTACACTACTATCTTCTGTGACGTCAGATACAGCGTTGTCCACAACACTTGCAGTCGACCTCCTTCGTGGCGCTGGATTCGGAACAGGTGGTGCTATCGGTTTCTGTTGACTCCTGCAATGTTTCCGAAGTCGGTGGTATGCATATATTGCGCCTGCTACTGCTGCTACTGTTGCCAAAATGTACATGACAACGTATTGGTGGACATCGTGATATGTTGCTCGATCTGATATAACGCCTTCTGCTGTCGCAGCTTTCATCTGTTCTATTTGCTTTCCCAGATCTCGCAGTAATGAGCTCTGCTCCATTACCGTCTCAGTTTCAGGTTCTTGTTTCAAAACCGGTACAGATAGGTTGATGATCCGATTGATAGGAGGAATTTCTATCTTGAATTCTTCGACCTTGGCATGAATTGTATCCATAAATTGCCTTTGGGAATAAATAGTGAACGTCTCACTATTGATAGTGCAGTCGCTTCCGAGTTTCATTATCCCTGCGTTGCTAAATACCTCTGTTGAAACTTGATTCCCGCATATAACGCGTATTTTGCAAGCGTCACAGCAGAAGTATAGGTAGCTGTTTATGTTATTAAGTTGCTTCAATGTGTCTCGACAGTTCTCCTGTTTTGTTTTGCAGTCAGGCGAGCCTTTGCTTCTCTTGCAGAGGCTCTCGTCAGTTTTCATGTGGTATATTGGCGTCCTCATGGGGCACAATATAGTTTTACTGTCGTGATCAATACATTGATGTAGGTCGGTTAAAGTCATCGGGAGGTAAGAATCCTTTTGTATGTTGATTGCTAATAGCTCCGCTGTAGGTAGTAGGGTAACCATTTTGCCGCCGCTCCTTTTTGGGACAGGTATGATGTGGTAAACTTCGTAATTTTCTCTGCTGATTAGTGGCATCCTTATCTCAATGATAAGATATCTGTCTGACATCCTTGCCTTCACTTGCAGAAGATGATACAAGCGGAAAAAATCTTCTTGAATATTTCTGATGGGAAGTGCCACATCCTTTGACAGCTGACCTGATATGACGTTCAATTCATCTCGTAGCTGTTCTGGCGCAATGAGGTGTAAGTTCACCTTGCCATTGTAAATGTTTGTTACGGTGTCCAACAGAATCTCTTGAACGTTTCTAAGATGCTCTATAAAGCTGTTCGCCGAGATAGCCGACATCACAAATTCGATTGATAATTCTTGCGACTCAATCTCTTGCTGAAGGTTACTCGTTAGTTTGTCTAGACTTAGCAGATGTTGATTGAGTAATTTGTATTGTTTTTCGATTGTTTCTTCCGATCTCCGAAGTATGTTGTATTCGGCTTCTATAATAGTTGTCTGATTTTTGTATAATAGAGCCAGATGTTTTTCATTTTCTTGGATGAGTTCAATATCTCGTTGATATTGTTCGGCGAATTGGTCATCCAATACTCCGAACAAAGACCGTGCGATCGACCCGACACCGTTGATAAGGCCGCGTTTGCTTCTCATGTTCACCCGACCTTGCGGATTCAGCAATAAACGATTATAGTGTTCGAGTTCAGCGAATGCATGACGTAATTGTAATGCAATTATGTCACATTGGGTCTTCTGATTTAGCTTTGAACATATGTTTTCGAGGTGCTTGTTGAATTTAGTAAACACTGCTGTACCATGCCAGTAGGGTTTGATGTCGTAATAGACAACTATCTTCCACTCGTCGCGAATCAATCTCATGTTGGTTGATTTGTCGAAATATAAGCCTTGTTGCAGTTCGATAAATGTTGTGTTTGTTGTCGCAGTTGCTGGACTCAGTAGGTATAGCAGGGTCATCACTAAGCCGATAAAGTTTATTTTGCTTGTCATTGCAGTTTGTTGAAATTTTGCTGTTTTCTCGTCTGTTGCTTGTTTCTTATGTTCATTTTTGCTGTTTTGTGGTTTTGAGGTTTCCTCGCTGTCTATTGGTAAAATAGACAGCTTTGTTATGGGTCTCTTTATGACGCCGTTTCTTGTTTTCAGGGTTACGACACGAACATATCCGTCGTCTCCCGGGTGAAGGTCTGTTACTCGACCCATTAACCATTTTCCTGCGGGCCGCTGGTCGTCATTTACAACAACCAAGTCACCAACTTTCATATTGTTCTGCGGTTTCTGCCACTTTGTTCTTGCTAACAATTGGCACAAGTACTCATTTTTCCATTTCTTCCAAATTTCTGAGTACATTTTTCTAGTTAGCTCCCATCTTGTTCGGGCGTCTTCTCTAGTTTCGATGACGGTCAACCCGGACCTTCCTGTTAGAAAGTGTGCTGGCGTTAAAACATCAAGATCTTCCACATTTTCAGTCAGCGCACACAGAGGTCTAGAGTTTAGACAAGCTTCTAGTTTTGTTAAGATAGTGGTGAACTCTTCGAATGTTAACCTTTGCTCACCCACTACTCTTTTCAGATGGTGTTTCAAGCTTCTTACGGCTCGTTCCCACACTCCGCCGGCAGACGGCCATGCCGGGACGTTGAAATGCCACTGTATGGCCATCACAGCGATTTCTTTCTGTAATTCTTCGTTTCTGTAGCTGTTTTCTATTTCCCCGTATTGTTCCATTAGCAGTCGATTAGCGCCGACGAAGTTCGTGCCATTATCGCTGTATAAATGGCGGGGGGCGCCTCTCCTTGCTGCCATTCTGTTAAGGGCTGCCAAAAATGCCGAGCTTGTAAGGTCAGACACTAATTCAATGTGTACTGCCTTTGTCACCATGCAAATGAAGATGGCTATGTATCCTTTTGTTGTTCTAGCCCCTCTTCCTTTATTCATCTTGACTTCGACGAATCCCGTGTAGTCCACTCCTGTATGGTAGAATGGCGGGGCAGGGTTTATTCTTGCGCTCGGTAGTTCACCCATGATTTGATGTTGTTTTGTTGGACTTATTTTGCGGCACGTTACGCATCTTCTGACTTGCATCTTCGTTACTCGTACGCCACCGATGATCCAGTATTTCTGACGAAGGTGCGATAAAGTGAGTCGCGCTCCTCCATGAAACGTCATTTGGTGGGCTTGATCGATGAGCAAATGCGTTAGATGGCTGTCGTAGGGAATGATCATCGGATGTTTCATTTCTTCCGTTAGCGTTGCGTTGTTCAATCTTCCCCCGACTCTTAGCAAGCCTTCTTGATCAATGTAAGGGTTGAGAGGTAATAACTTGCTATTTGATGCCACTCTGCCGTGTTTACGTAAATGACTCATATCCGTTTCAAATACCTTTTGTTGGGTCTGTTTTACAATTGCCTTAGTCGCACTATTTAATTCTTGCAACGTAAGATAACTTGGTAATTGACGATGTTTCGAGTCCATTGTTCCAAGTTTTAAGTTCAATGCTCTTTGTATCCATGCAACTATTCGAATGACATGATTAATAGAGCTATGTTTTCGTAATAATTGTTCAATAATGTTGGTTGTTTCTGTGTCGATTTGGGCAGCGTTGACTTGTTTCGTTGCCGTTGTTTTTACATCTTGATCTGAAGTGTAGACCCTTTGGACTTGGTTTCTCATTTCAAACGATGATAGCCACACAGGTCCTTGCCACCACAGTTTGTTTTCTTTCAGTTGACCGGCGTACTGGCCTCGACTTGCGGCGTCAGCGGGATTTTCCTCTGATTTGACGTAATGCCAACACGAGCGCGGTATTACAGAGTTTATTTTTTGGACTCGATTCTCTATGTATGTTTTCCATCGTGCCGGGTCACCTTGTATCCAACCCAGGACCACCATAGAATCAGTCCAGCCATAGGCGCGAATATCATGTTGATGTAAGGATTCCTTTACCTTTTGCATTAATTTGGATAGTAGATGTGCTCCATTTAGTTCCAGTCTAGGCAATGTTGTTACTTTTCTGTGTGGGACAATTTTAGATTTTGCAGCGACAAGTGTGACGATTGTTGATGGGTGAACTCTTGCGTAAATAACACACGCAAAGGCATCCAGGGAAGCGTCACAGAAGCCATGTAGTTCTATTGCTTGTTTCCCATCACATCTGAGCCATCTTGGTACTTCACACAAATTAATCGCCGTTATATCCGCTTGTACTTTACACCACTCCTTGTGTATGCTATCCGTCACTTCGTCATCCCATTGTAGTTTGACCTCCCACAGTTTTTGAAATAATAATTTCAATTTTGTGGATACGGGAGCCAGCCAGCCAAGTGGGTCAAAAAGTTTTGATATTTCAGCTAATAAGCTGCGTTTTGTATGTTTTTTGTTGACGCTTGAAATCGCACATTGGAATGTGAATTTGTCCTCTGTCGGATTCCAGCATAGGCCTAATGTTTTTGATGTTTGATCCGTTTTGAAATTGAAAACCGTGTTTTCATTGTTATGTTGTGTTGTAACATTTTCCAAGAGTGCAGGCTCGTTTGATGACCATTTTCTGAGGTTAAACCCACCACTCTTAAGTAATAGTTTTAGGTCCAAAATAAGCGTTTGTGCTTGTTCAATGGTGTGGGAACCGTGAACGAGATCATCGACGTAAAATGACTCCTCCACTACTTTTGAAGCTTCCGGAAAATGTTGACGCTCGTCCTCTGCCAATCTTCGTAAGGTCATTATGGCCAAGAACGGCGCTGCCTTGGTGCCATAAGTTACTGTACCGAGTTGATATGAAAGTAGAGGTTGTTCCGGCGATTCTCGCCATACAATCTGTTGTAGGTTTTGGTCACAGCGTGCCACTAAAATTTGTCTATACATTTTTTCAATGTCAGCTGTGTATGCGTATTTATATTGCCTCCATTGTATCAATGTTGTTTGTAAATCTTGTTGTAGGTTTGGACCTTTGTACATGAGGTCGTTCAAACTCCATCCTGTAGACGTCTTAGCGGACGCATTAAACACCACCCTGTACTTAGTTGTTGTTGACTCGGCGCGTTCGACGCCGTGGTGCGGCAAATAGCAGTCGAGTGTCTTGTTACATGTTGATTGTTGCATATGACCTAAGTCAATGTACTCTGCTATAAATTCTTTATAGGCTTTTGCTAATTCTTGTTGTTTTCCCAATCTTCGTTCTAACGTTTTGAATTGCGCAATTGCCATCTGTTTGGAAGAGCCCAGCTTGCCCTCCCAGTCTTGTTTCATTGGTAGTCTCACTTCGTATCTCCCATTTTCTAAACGTTGTGTTGATTTACCGTAGTATTCAATGCATTTCTGGTCGTCCTCTGAATAATTGGCTTGATCCTTGATATCTTCGGAATCCCAAAACTGTATCATATCTTCCAGATTGTTTAATACTACGTTGCAATGAAATGTTCTGACGTTTCCGCATAGTAACCATCCTAGGTGAGTTTGTTGTGCGATAGGCTGGTTGACATCATCGCTTTTGATCATTCCTGCTAGCATGATTTGGGAATAAATGTCAGCTCCAAATAGCAGATCTATTGGACGGCTGCTATTGAAATCTGGATCCGCCAAACTGATATTTTGTATTTGAGGCCATGATGGTTTGGTGAAAGTTTTGTTTGGTAGATTCTTGATTAAGTTTTTCATGATGTATACTGGTTTTCTGAACGTAAAGTCGCTGAAGGTAGAGCTGCATGAAATTGTTATCATGCCCTTGCAATTGCTCTCCTTTTCCCCAATTCCGAAGACGACCCCTTTGCATTTCTGGCGTTTGTTCCCAAGAAGTTGAGCAGCGCGTTCTGTTATTAATGATATCTGAGACCCTTGATCAACAAGAGCTCGCATGTTGTACTGAGTTCCATCAGCTCCTTCTACCTTAACAATTGCGGTAGCTAATAGAATCTCCGATTCTTCACCATTTTGAGAGACATGTGATGAGGAATTTGGTTGTTCTTCGCTTTTTGCAATGGCTTCATGCATTAACGTGTTGTGCTTAGCTTTGCACTTGCGACATCGGTTGCGTGATGTACATTTGTTTCCTTTGTGGCTGTATAAGCAATTAATGCATATTTGCAATTTGTTTATTGTGTTGAGTCTTTCGTCGTTCGACATTTCTAAAAACTTTCCACAAAAATAGAGGCCATGTTCGTCGTTGCAGAGTGGACAAATAATTGTTGACGCATGGTAGGATTTCGTAACCTTGTTGTTACTAGCCCCTTGGTTCTTGTTGTAATTATGTTTCTTGATATGGGCAGCTTCTTGATGCTGATTTGTTCCCGAACTTGATTTCTGGTAGTTGTCTTGTTTACGCTGCGACGATTCCATTGAAGTAAACTTCGCCTCTAGGTAGTCTAGAAAATCCTTTAATGTAGGTAATTCTCGAGAGTTCCTGAGTGATCCAATGTAATCAGAATATGTCTCAGCGTCCAGCTTTTGCGCCAGTATATGTACTAGTAGTGGATCCCAGGTTCTGACATCCACTTCCAAATTCTTGATGGCGTACAAACATTCTATTGTGACGTCATGTATTTTCTTAATTGGTGCCAATGACTGATGTTGCATGATCGGTAGATTGAAGAGCATGTTGATGTGCGATGTAAATATAAGTTTCTTATTGTTATAGCGGTTGTTGAGAATGTCCCAACACACAAGATAGTTGTCTGAGCTTATCTGTAAGTGTTGTATCAGCCTTTCGGCTTCTCCTTGGACCTTACTTTTCAAAAATTGCATTTTCTGCGCATTTGACAAGGATGAGTTGTTATGGATTGCTTCCACGAAAAGGTCTTTGAATGGTATCCACTGATTGAATTTGCCGTAAAAGACCGGTATCTCTAATTTTGGTGTTGTTTTTTCTCGATAAGCTCCGGACCACATCTTTGTATTTAACGCCTTCTTCAGATCGAGGTATTGGTTTTCGAATCTTGTATAGCGCTCTTCATATACGGCGTTTTTGTCCCCATTAAGTTCGCACTCTATGTCCCAATGAAGATTGTCAATAGCCGACCAACGAGCCTGTAATGTTTGCAACGCATCCTGGAATTCCCATTTTTCAGATATAAATTCCACTTGAGTGATGGCGACTGCTCTCATGAAGGCTTTGAAGTTTGCCGATTGTTTTCGTAGTAAATCGTCCAGCTTACTATTGGACCCTGTGTCCCTCTTGTTAGGGCTTTGTTGTTGACGAGGAGGCGGTTGATCCCTGTTGTTGTTACCGCTCTTCTCATCTGTGTTGTTGGTTTTTTCTCCCTCTGCCTCATGTTGTTCTTCTTCTGTTTTGCTCGATGTACCTGCTTTCTCTTGTTGAGAGGTATCTCCGAGCGGTGGCGGTTGCACCGAGGGTACAACGGACCGTTTGTGCGTCGACACTTGCTGATGTTGAAGGAGGATTAACTCCTTAACTTCTTTATAACACTGCAACGCTGTGTTGTATAAATTACTTGTAAAATAGAGATGACTCTCACCCACTTCTGTAGACAGACGATCATGGTTGAACTGGAATTCAGACCATAAGTTTTCCAGCATCTGCAAACGCCGTTTAAAGTAGTCCGAGTTCTTCCTGTCCCAGCCATCCTTTTTGATATTGATGCCAACTTTCTTGATGTTATCGCAAAGTTCACGCTGATTCTCGTAAGTATCTGCTGACGACGTCATGTTGTCACACTTCTCGACGTACTCAAGACGAACTTTTGTTCTTGTTTTGAGTAGTAGGCTGTTGTTCCACACTCCTGGTTCTTGGTGTTGTGTAACCTTTCTCTTCTACGGTATGCGCCTTCTCAATTGGTTACTGGGGCGACTCGCTTGTGAGAGACCAGTCCAACCGATTCGCGACCGTAAAAGATGTAAATCACACAACACAAACTTGCTCGAAGGACCAAATGTTGGGGTATGATGCCCAACAGTGAAATGTTATGTACTTGTAATGTAGATTTGTAAGGTATGTTATGTAAATGAGTAGACGAGTGATTCCCTTGATGGATTTATTGCTACTGAATTATAATTACACGATTACATGCTAAGTTACAGGAATGCACACCTAAACAATATCGATGTGCAATAAATAAGTATGACGTACAAACTACACAAAGGTCAATGTACAGCGTAGCTCGTACAATAATAATAATTGAAACCTATTTCCTATTTCTGTGCAGGTGTACACTTGCCCAGTATACAGTAAAAGGACTGTCTATTTTATACGCTAACGTGCTGAGGACAGCGTTGGTGCTACCACGGACCCTGCTCATCATCGATGCAGTTCTTTTCCTGATGATGGAGAAGAAGTCATCGATGTAAGCATCCGCAAACATTGCGGAAGCACTGCAGTACCGGGGTTTCCTCAACACTGCCCTCAGCGCGTCATTGTACTGAACACGCAGGGCGTTGTAAGCCCGCCGCGTAAAGTTGATCCACAGACTGCACGTGTAAAATGACTGACAGAAGGCTCTGAAAAGTAACAGTTTTACATCTGTGGTACATCGTGCAAATCTGCGGGCCAACATATTGCAGCGGACTGCCAACGCCCTCCTTTCCCTCTCTAAGTCTTCATCGTCCTGTAGCCGATCTGTCAGTATGTGACCCAAGTATCTTATTTTAGACACCCTCTCGAGTACCGACCCACTGATCTTAATTGGCGGCACATTTAAGGGATCCTTGTTACCTGATTTGTATAGCATGAGAACACTCTTACTCGCATTATACTTGAGTCCATGTGACAGGGCATACGATTCACAAATGAACAGAAGTCTCCTGAGCGCACTTACTGACGGGCTCAGCAGAACCATGTCGTCCGCATAACTAATATTGTTGATCATTTTTCCGTCTATTGAGCATCCGACCCTGGTTCCGCTGAGCCTGCCAATCAGCTGATTAACAAATAGGTTAAACAAACTTGGGGAGGTCAATCCGCCCTGCCTAACCCCGCACTTCAAGTAATATTCCTGACTCTGTGTGTTGGCCCATCTGACAGCATTCTTTTGATTATTGTACCAATATTTAAGAAGAGATACAAGCTCCCTCGGCACAGTGGTCTCTTCAAGCAGTTTATGCCAAAGAATATCATACGACACCAGGTCGAAGGCCCTTGAGAGATCAAGGAAACACGCATATATTGGTGTCTTCCTGTCGGTATAATACCTTACAGTTTGTTTCAGACACATAATTGCTATTTCCGTTGACAAGTTGGGTCTGAACCCAAACTGCAAGTCATGTATCTGAAGGTGTTCGCTCAGCTGCGCGTTCATGAGACTGTCAAGGACCTTCGTCATAGTTGTGGCCAATGATATAGGGCGGTAATTATGCTTGTCAGATGGATCCCCGGTTTTGTTTTTTATTATTATTGGAACCACTACTGTTTTCATCATATCATCCGGAATAAAGGAATGTCCGACACAAAAATTAAACAATAGACTCAGGTCTCTGGGCAGATGAACACCTGCATATCGCAAATGCTCAGTACTTATACCGTCATGACCTGGTGACTTTCCCCGCTTCATCTTTCTTATAACATTTTTCACATCTGATGGCTTAATTCGACTGTACCTCTCACCAGGTCTGACGTCTGGTCCACTTAAATTATTTAAATCACACGGCAACGGTTCTACAGTAAACAGATCTTTAAAAACATTTGCAATATTTTGATCCCCTACGGCACCGGCGACGCTCACAGGAACGCTCGACTTAGGATTCAACTGCCCCGTTTTTTTCCAAAAACTACTAAAATCTTTAGCCTCGTGTTTGGCCGTCAGTATGTCCATTTTTATTTGATCGGTATTATCCTGACACCATTTCAAATTCTTTTTAAACTGTTTTCAGGTTTCACACATACTCAAATACAAGGGCCCTGCGCGCGGCTTCCCCTGGATAACCCAGTTACTAAAACTAAGCCGAGCCTTCCTGTGTGATTCTCCTACGTGCTTGTTCCACCCTTCAATACATTTCTTTTTATTTATTTTACTAACTATTCGAGTTTTCTCCGAGGCGCCACTCAAGATAGACTTAATCTTAGCGTACATTGTGTTGATTATGCGCCTATGATCTACATTGTCACATGTATAGTCACAGCAGTCCTGCAATTCCACTGGAAAGTCACGTAGTGCCCCGTTGCACAGCTCCCTATATTTACAAATTTGCTCATCATTTCTTATCCCCCATAAAGTTCTGTTATCTATGTCTCTATTTACAGCAATTTTACTTTTTTTACTGCTATCCAACAATAGATTAGTACCTACTGTAATGCTTTTTTTACATTTAAAGAGAATGATGAATCGAATAAATATGTGTTACTATGACTACCAAACTGGTTTAGACATATCTTGAAAAACCTGAAGACTCACTGAAGATGTTAAATTACTATCGTACCTCATGCAGACAACGTAATATTTTATCTAAGATGATAAATAAATTAAAAGTGTTGCACAAGACTACGTACGGTTTTCGGTAGCGTAAAATATCGTTAAAAATTGTTGCAGAAAATAGTTATAAAAAAAACTTTGAAGCGATTGCCCCGTGTGATCTCTACTTTACTGTTATTGTTTGACAAATACTTGTAACCTACTCGTCAAAAAACTATAGTAGTGCTAAGGCGCCAGCTTGGGTTTGCATACAATTTCACAAATGATTTCAAAAACGCTTCTTTGTCAAAGTCATATGAGCACCAAAAGCTTCATAAAGCACTCATGACAGGTACCACAACGACACGATATAATTCCATGACGACAAAATATTTTGATTGAGCTGGCTTTGGGAATGTAAGGGATAGAGATTCTTATCTCAAAATAAGAACCATTTGTCACAACAAAATAACGAAAGTCCCATAATATAATAAATGATTGTGGAACGCATTACCCTACATCGAGGTGCGCCCATAGCATAGTGTTGCAACTATCGGGCACAGTAATACAAACTTACAGTATTTCAACTACGGTCAAATGTTCGGAATCGGCTCATACCCTTTTTCCAACTATGTTGGAGTCGACTTCCAGTCTAACTGGATGCAGCGGAATACCAGTATTTTAATAACCCTACCATACCCTTGGTAAAACTGGTTGTCAGACTTTCAGGCGAAAAGATCTGTAACGACTGTCAAAGATCAAATGTCAGCTGGGACCAACGGGTTAACGTGCTTTGCGACCCACGAAGGAAACTCGGTATAATATGGAGAGGTCAACTATCCACGGACCGACCTTAGCAAGCGCTGCATAACTTTGAACATGTGCGGCTGTTATTATTTAGCTACGAGTTAACTAAAAGAGTGTCCATGGAGTTTCTTGCCCATTCTTCTCCATAGAGATGCTTTGTAATGGGCAACTACAGTACTTTCACAGTTATTATGTCTTGTGACTGGGGCTGTAGCTTCACTTTTATTGTTGTATAACTATTCAAAAGTGCCTGTAACTGGCCTACTTGAATATAAATATAAATGATTTTGATTTTACTTATGCCGCGTATTGATTTCACAAAAACGGTCCAGTTGGTTTACTGGTTATCTTTATACTGTGTCTTGGGTTAGCTGACACGTGCGCAAGAGCTGATTGTGTATAGTTTATTATGGTCATGTTAGAGTTATTGTAAACCTCGTATATGGAGCGGTTATTAAAATAGAAATGAACTTATACTGTATAAGAGTTGCTATTGTGATTTGAGATCCTGAAGATTTGCCGAAACGAGAAAAGACAATAGCAAGACATGCCTTCTAAGTTAAATCATCTCAGCCTATCGTAGTAAATTACTGGACCATAGCACAAGCATCTTTTAATATATGTTAAGAGTGTTTAGGTCTTACGGGTTTTGATACAAACTTTCAAGACCTTATTTCCCGAAATGACTGACCCTAAAAGGTCTAAAAATTTACTAAAAACATTTTCCAAAAATAGTGTTACCTACAGCTTAAATAAACCGATTATGAATTATCAATAGAAACGATCGATTTTTTTAAAGAGATTTCGATAATGTTTTAGTAACTTTTTAGATCTGTGTATTTTGCTTATGTGTATTAAGTTTCATTGAAATCGGTTCAGTAATTTCGTAACATAAGGACTTGAAAGTTTGTATGAATTGCCGTAAGGTGTAAACGCTCTTAAATGTCTTTTGGTGTCGTGTATTTTCTTGTCTGCATCAATTTCATGATAATTTTATACACTTTTTTCAACACGTCTATTTATTCTAGACCTCAGACAGGAACTGGACCATAAAATCATTTAAACTAACCAAGAATTTAAGAAACTTGGAAATCTTTTCTTCTAACAAAGAATATGCGTCTTCTTCTTTTGATTTTTTACAAAGTAAAAAAAAAAAACAAAGAAAGTACACACCACTCTCATAAAAATTTACGCGGTACTTCAATTCCGGCATTTTTTGCGAAGTTCCCGAGATAAGAGCAGTGACATAAAACAAACCATACCTCATCGTGTTATCAGTCTTACAATCTGTAGTAGTCCCGATGGGGCCGTGGTCAGAATTGTGTAGGACTGGCTTTCTTATTAGGAATTCTAGGTACAAAGAAGTTAGAGGTTTCAAGGTTCGCTCCGAAAATGGCTTGAGTCCAGTTTGTGTTGGTGCTGCCTAATTAGTTAGTGAGTCATTTAAATAATGCAGTTATTCAGGGCAAGGCACCATTTCTTATGCTGTTATTGATTTTATGTATTTTAATGTAAAAATAGCTAAAAGTTCAGTTTCACAGCTCCCTTTTTCTAAATCAACCACAACGAAGTCTTAATCGTTATCATCTGCCTTGCCTTTTCCCAAACTATCTTGGGGTCGGCTTCCAGTCTAACCGGATGCAGCTGAGCACCAGTATTTTTCATGAAGCGACTGCCTCTCTGACCTCCACAACCCAGTAACTGGGTAACACGATACCCCTTGGTAAGACTGGACGTCAGACTTTTAGCTCCTGACTACTCGTAACGACTGTCAAAGATCTACAAATGACAGCCAACGGGAAATGGGACCAACGGCTTAACGTGCTTTCCGAGGCATTGAGGAAACACGATATGTAATTATGGTGACCCATCCATAGACCAACCTCGGCATGCACGGCTTAACCTTAAAGATCGACCTGGGCGGCTGTTATTATTTAGCCACGAGCTCCTCCGAGAAGTCTTAATCATGCGTAGTTGAAAATCATAAGATTTTATGTATTTTTTTTACTTTTCCAAAAACCAGGAAAATATAGTCTGACCTAGGAACTTATCTGTCTGGACCCGCCACCTACCCTTCCAAACTTACCGTGAAGATAATAACACAATACACCCCTTTCCACGTAGTCGGTTAAATGCGGGCGATTATCGCGCCTTCCATCTCGACCCGGGCATAACGTCCGATACCACTGTACCTATCCGGGTACCCGGTTATCCGGGGGAAATCTCGTAAAATGCACACGATGAACAAGGGAACTATGTAGTTGAGTTGTTACATTTTTTGCCTTTTTTCCCTCTCTGTATTTGATGGTCGGTAGTTTTTGATAAGAATTTATGATATTAAGGTATTGTGTTTTTTGCTGAAAGAGAACTTTTACTGAAATGTGTTGGATAATAGACGAATATAAAATGGCTGATACATTAGCAAGATTAATTTTAATAGTAGCTACAGAAAATATAGCTTTTGGCTCATTGCTTTTAAATTAAAAGGCTCTGAATTAATAATGAGAAATGTATGGAATACGAGTAAATATCGTAAGTAGTTTACCGAACTATAGGTTTACAGTTAGAGGTTAAACAATGATGATCCAATGGGCAGCAGTACCTACTCGATCATCGGTGACGGCGCCGAGTTACGGCTTATAAGTCTTGGGTTCGAACCCATGCAGGCGCATTGCTTTGTGTAATTTATTTCATCATCACTGTTCATAAAACGGTGAAGGAAATCATCGTGTGGAGGTTTCCGCATCTCCTAGAACCAAAAATTCGAAGACTTGACTGTGTCAACAAGTGGCTTGTCCTTATAAGTAACCTACTACTTACTCTACATGATGTTAGCGTTTCTGAACAGTCTGCTAGCCTTATGGGCTTATCGTATTGTAGGCCCCTATACCTACATGCATCAACCTGCACTGTGCTCCCGTAGTGCATTATAGACCACTCCCTATTACAAAGAGGTCTGGTGTCCCTGCTGTGGGAACATTATGGGGGGGTATGTTATGTCTGCAGTTTAACTTGATACCAATCGATCTCCTTTACACAGTTTCTAATCAAACGTTTCTACGACAAACATCTTGCGTATAATCATTCTATCAGCTCAATTGTCTGTCTCTCTGTCAGTTAAGTAGTTAAACGGCTGTTAATAAAGGACACCAGTAGCTTTGTTTTGTTTTTAATTACTTAATGTGTATCTTAAATGCACGTGTCTTTGTTTTTGTTTGAAAATTCTGGTATTAAGGTATGAGTCTGGTACCTCCGGCGCGATCTCATGGCGACATGGAGAGAGCGACTGTCGCAACCCCGTGCAGGGCACGCCTCACCGTCCGTCCGTCTTATGACGACAGACCGTGCCGACGGCGCGTTCGTGTTCCACGCGCGCCTCAAGGAGATGTCAGCAAATCGGAAGGGGTCCGAGAGGGCCGATGCCTGCCAGGGCTGCGGGTTGTTCGAAAGAGATACCGTGCCCCTGCAACGCAAAGATCTAAGAAGGAACATGGATGGGTTTTAGTCAGTCAAGTCTGACACTCCCTTCCGCTCCGCCCAGAGCGGAAGAAGTCATTTGATGATTTCCCATCCTAAAAAAAAAAAAAAAAAAGGTCTGGTTCTGGAAAATATCAATTATACATAACTATAGAGAGCTGGCTGAGGAGGTCGGTCTTTAAGGTTAAGCCGTGCTTTCCGAGGTTGTGCCGTGGATGGGTAGCCAGAACTACATATCGACTTTCCTCCGTGCCTCGGAAAGCACGTTAAGCCATTGGTCCCGGCTGTCATTTGTAGATCTTTGACAGTCGTTACGAGTAGTCATAAGTGAAAAGTCTGACATCCAGTCTTACCAAGGGGTTTCGTATTGCACAGTTACTGGGTTCTCTCTGGGTAATCTCTAAAGGATCCGACAGATGCCTCAGTAATTATTTGTTTGGAGGTGTCTGCAAATTGTCCGTAAGGGTTTTACCGATCCTGTAATTGGCTGTAACGAATTTGATCAGAATTGAAAATCGGAACATGGGGAAAAATATTTTACCCACCTTACATATATTACTCTGATTACAAAGAAGTAGGGATGTGCCAACTACGACTTTGGCCAACCAGCTGATTAGTCGGTTGTGAAGAGAAGAAACCAACTAGTCGGCCGACTATTCGGCCTAGCCGATCATGGTTTCGGGAGCATTCAGAAATTTCCGTGACGCTTCGTTTAAAACAGCTGCCTCGCGCAAGTCGCAACTCGCAACCACTGCCTGCGAGTATGTTGGAAAATGTTTTGATTATTTTTCACTTTTCACTTTACCTCCCACATTTTACCCCCATTATCATATATTATTTTTATTTTTTTTGTCCTCCTACATTTTATTGAGAAATACCTAAAAGAAAAAACGCCGAATGCCGAATAGTCCTACGAAAGTGGTTGGATAGGCGGCTTTACCGACTAGTAGGAACATCTCTACACAGAAGTAATTAAAATTATTAAAAAAAGCTTTTATTAAAATGCAATAAATTATGGCAGGACTCGGCGTCCGCAAAATTTCTAGTATTAGTTTACCGGCTTTCATATCCTCGGTCCACGGCACTGAGAAATTAATCAGGAATATCCTGGCTTCCACACTGATTGATTTTGATGTGCCGTGCCTCTCCGAGGCCATCGATGCTTGGAAACTCGCTTGCCCGAATACTGAAGAACCCGACAATCCATTTTCCCAGAGACGGTGGGACGAGCCGCTCTGCAGAGTAGTTCAGGACAATTTACTTCACACAGCTGCTACTACTGCTGAGCGTGCACGACTGCTTGCTGTGGGTGAATGGGAGTCGGGTCTTTGGCTTCACGCACTCCCGTCGTCGAGCATAGGCACTTTGTTCGACGACACGACCTTCCGCCTCGCTGCTTCCTTAGGTCTTGGTGCCGCCTGCTGCACTCCTCATCGCTGTCACTGTGGTGAAGCTGTCAACAGCCTCGGACACCACGGCCTGTCATGCAGCCGAAGTGCGGGCCGTTTTGGGCGGCACGCGAACATAAATGACATCATCCGTCGAGCTCTTGTTACCGTCGGCGTTCCAGCTATCTTAGAGCCCAATGGCTTGGCACGCGACGCTGGCAAAAGACCGGACGGCATGTCGTTGTTTCCTTGGAAGATGGGTAGGCCTTTAGTGTGGGACGCAACATGCGTCGATACTCTTGCGCCATCACATCTTCCAAGCTCATCGTGCTGTGCTGGCGCTGCCGCTGCGGCTGCGGAGAACCTCAAGCGGCGTAAATATAGTAACCTTTGTGGTAACTATATTTTCGAGCCGTTTGGGGTTGAAACTCTGGGGCCGTGGGGTCCGAGTGCTCACAGCCTTTTTAAGGAAATCTCCAAACGCTTAGTTGACGCTTCACGTGACCCAAGGGCTGGCTTTTACTTTGGCCAGAGGCTAAGTGTTGCCATTCAACGTGGCAACGCCGCTAGTCTCTTAGGCACGTTACCAGCTGACAGCGTTGAGGAGGAGTTTTTTGACGCCCTTTTATAATTTTTTGTTATTTTAGTTTTAATTATCTAGTTTTATGTTTAGTAATTAATTTAGTTTTATCTATTCAATAAAGTATAAATTAAGAAAAATAATATTGATCTATCAAAATTGAACGAGTATACAAAGTTTCGCGTCCGTTAACCGCCGAAGAGTTCTCTTGTAAGGGGACGATCCTGCAGGATCAGATAATTTCTGTAATTTCATAAAAATGTGATGTGTTCACCAGAATCAAAGGTGTGCGCAAAATATCACCTAAATAAATTGAGCGGATCAGGTTTAAAATTTAGTTGCAAGATTTGCCCCAAACATATAACTATAATATAACTAATAATAACAATTAAAGAAATCCTTGTAAAAAGACTTGCCCACGGCCATTTTCACCAAGTAAACATTCCACTATGTAACGTTAGGCAGTTGCGGTCATCGGTAACTCGACACTAGTCGCAAGGCTGTAGCAAGGTCACTACCGGCGACCGGTCCCGAGCTGGTGTGAAGATAAAGATGCTGGCTTTGTTGAGATGATTGTGAAAAAAGTGTTTTGTTACAACACTTACAACGTTTTTGCAATGTGTTACGGGCTACGGGACGGTTTCAAGTATAAGATGCAACTGAATGCGAATTAGGTGATGATTTCTCGTTTTGTTACTATCCCCTCTTACTAGAATAAGAACGGCAGGATCATGAAATCTGGGAGAACTTATACAGCCTGAAACTGACCTATAAACCAAACCATCAGTCTTGTGAAAGTGACTGCCTTCGTTAACCTCGATTGCCATTCATCTTCCACCTTCAAAGCAAGAGCGGACAGGCATCTATGTGCACGGTCTTTTCATTGTACATCCTTATCCATGGAAGGTAGAGTTCAAGAGCAGGTTTAGGCAAAGAAACTGCTGTTATCTCCAATCATCTGCAGCCTTTTTCCAACTATTTTGGGGTCGACTTACAGTCTTAACCTTACCAGACTGCTTGCTGTTACCTCCACATAACATCTAATCTTTAATTTTTCCTCCTTCCAGCGCGTCCGAACGTTCACAACCTCACTCGACGAGCTCGCCGGGCGCGTGCAAGCCGCCGAGGCCGCGCGCTCCTCATGGCGCGGGCCCGGCGACGCCCGAGATGCGCGCGCGCAACTCGACGCGGTGTCCCGCGCACGCGCACAGCTGCCCCCGCTCAGGAGACTGGCGGATGAGCTTCACGCGCAGGCTCAGCAGCTGGCGAGGGACAAGATCCAGCTGCCTGACCATTTGTTGGCGAGGCTTGATGATTTGAATACTAGGTAAGTTTTTTTTACTGGTTTGTAAGAAAACTATCATAATCACAAGACGTATTGTCATCTGTGTCTATACAAGATACTTTTCATCAAAACTTAAAACGAATGAACTAGATAAATGGAAACTGAAACAAATAGGTGTTTTTCGCTAGGAATAACATGAACTTCAAATGTTGATCAGTTGACAGTATTTTTTTCAATCACAGCAGCTTTATACAAGCTAAAGCAAGCAATTTGACCATTTAGATAGATCCATTAACGCAAACACAAAGTTTAAACGAATACTTAATTATTAAATTCGTTCTCAATTTAACTTTTTGACATCTAGAGGAAGACAATGATCATGATCGTCTTTAAAGTCATAATAATATCGATTATAATACAAATAGTTATACATATATCTCACGAAGAGAATCACTCAGATCTAACTACTAACAGTGCTACCGTAAATATGACTATGTATGGAATGTTAAACAGCGCGACGATGATTGAAAGTCAATTAAACACCGATGTAGTTTATATTCACTCCAAGCGAATGACAACCTACATTCTTCTGGGCTTACATGGGTATTCATGCGAAGTTGTCCATCGGGAGTAGGCAGGCATCAAGTATGAGTAGGTACTCTTGAAACGGTTCTACTGGAAGTCCATGAGGGTACTTTGACAGAGGAACGCAGAGAGGAATATTGAGATCTCTAATGGGCCTCGCATTTGGCACATCTGTAGGAATCACACTGTTTCCCCCTACAAAGTATTTTTTATAATAAATTCATTCCACGTCTTTTTGTTCTTCATTTCAAGTGCCAAGCTTTTTCCCAACTTTATTGGGGTCGACTTCGAGTCTTACCGGATGCAGCTGAATACCAGTATTTTACATGGAGCAACTGCCTATCTGAACTCCACAACCCAGTTAGTACTGTGTAATACGATACCACTTGCCGCTCTGCGCTATTCAGCCACGAGCTGCTCTCCTTGTTCGTAATTTGTGGATCATAATATAAACTAGTTCTGTATGGTGTCGGACGTACAGAATAGCACCATCCCATATCTTCCCGTGGATGTCGTAAGAGGCGACTAAGGGATTTGTCAGAGAATGGGCAGCAGCGTTCTCTGTGCTTTTGTAACAACCGTACTGCGATCGCCAACCCGCCTGCCAAGCGTGGCGATTATGGCAAAACCCTCCGAAATGTCAATTTAGCGACACTTGGGGAGGCCTATGTCCAGCAGAGGACGTCTTTTGGGCTGAAATGAATATAAACTAACGCGCTAGTTGCTTTTACACCATATATTTTTGCATCACTTCGTAGTAAGTACCCATTTAAAACAATGTGCTGATTAGAAAAAGAAGAGTATTAGTAGGGTTTTTGTTCATGTTTCCGTTTGCTTGCCGGAAAAAGGTGCGATTTTGGTGATCTAGGAGATCGATGTTGTTGATGCGCCATGCGTAAGTCTGCATGGTGTAAAACCACCTTTACGAAGGCCTACCCCACAAACGGAACCACACTTATAATTTTTCTCATCTTCCAGGGTATCAGGTCTGGTCTCCGGTGGCGAGGAGCGCGTGCGTCAGCTAGCCGGTGTCGCGAGGGACGGCGGCGCGGGCGCTGCGCAGGGCTTCCTGGCCGGCTCTGTTGAGCCTCCCTGGGAGAGGGCCGTCACTCCTGCTAATGTACCATATTATATCAAGTAAGCAGTTTTTGTTTTGTATATCATGCTGGTGTCCGCAAATCCACTTTCTAAGCGCAAATTTTGCGTACGGTATAAGTCTTTTTGATGCTAAACAAAGAAGTAGCTGGCTCGACGTTGTAGACTTATGTCGACTGAAGTATAGAAACATTTCTTTTCTACATTCTTGACATCGCCATGCTTAGGACGATAGAAATCTTTCTACAATCTGTCATTATGTCGATTCTTCCGTAGTAATTACCCCGTTTCTACGGCGGTCATGCTAGGCCGCGCCGGCAGGAATGAAAATGAAGCCAGACAGATTGCAATTATTTGGGAGGACGATATGGCCAGCAGTGGACTACTACAAATACTACTGCCTGAGGATGATGG
Source organism: Cerastis rubricosa (assembly GCA_949152445.1). Taxonomy (NCBI): domain Eukaryota; kingdom Metazoa; phylum Arthropoda; class Insecta; order Lepidoptera; family Noctuidae; genus Cerastis; species Cerastis rubricosa. The sequence continues at coordinate 923,626 of OX424547.1, forward strand.
TCAACTCGAACGAATCTAGATTTTATAATGAATGACAATTAGTTTTAAATAAGATAACAAAAATATATGCGGGCTGGCTACTCATTTTAAGAATCTTACTTTATGAAATGAGTATTCGATTCTTCTTTAAAAAAACTGGCGAGTTAACAGCATGCGATATAAATTAACGTTTTCTAATATTGTTTTCCTCCTCAGCCATGAACTGGAGACGACCCACTGGGACCACCCGAAGATGATCGACCTGATGAACTCCTTAGCTGACCTGAACGAAGTGCGCTTTTCCGCGTACAGGACCGCGCTCAAACTGAGGACGGTGCAGAAAGCATTATGCAGTAAGTAGACCCTTAATACTTATGTTTTTTTTTGTTTAATCGTATCTAATACTGACTAATTGTTCTACACAAAAAAATTGTGTTCGTCTTGAATTTGCTAGTTACAAAATCCATGAACGTTACCCATATGTTGCTTTGGCCGGAAGGCCAAAGTATAGGTTAAGGAATAGTTATGGAATATTAATAGTTAAGGAATAGAAGATAGAATAGTTAAAAATTACGGGGTGACCTGGGCCTGTTCAGAACAGTTGAAAACTGATGTAACATAACTATGACGATGTTGTATGTATTCGTTTGTATTTATTAATGTGTGATGATTTTTCTTTACATATATTACTTAGTATAAAACAAAGTCGCTCCCCGCCGTCTGTATGCTTAGATCTCTTAAGCTACGCAACAATATTTGATGCGGTTTTCATCAATTAATAAGATGATTCAAGAGGAACGGTTTAATTATCCATGAAAAAGACATCAAACATTTCTACACGAACGAAGTCGCAGGCAGTAGCTAGTTATTGAATAATTTAAAGATCTGCATGCTTTCTAAGATGGGCTATGAGTATTGTTTTTTTTTGTAATAGTATTTTAATAAATTTGTCTTCCAGTGCATATGCTCCAGCTGCCGGCCGCGCTAGAAGCATTCGACTCTCACGGACTGCGCGCGCAGAACGACCGGCTCATCGACATCCCGGACATGATCACTGTTCTTACTTCATTGTATGAGGTATGTTCCTAAATAAATGCAAACCTTTTAAGTATGTACACATACGATACATCGTAAATAAGATTTCAGTCAGATGTAGCTTCTAGCCGGGATCAATCTGACTCTGATCTTCGAAATCCTGCTTACTCCGATAATGCTTTAGCAAAATTAGCGGAGTATTAAACGAGATTCAAGAATCCGAAAATCTTGAAATCTTGTCATATTACCCTTGTCCTACAAAAAGGAAATATTGAAATCATTCCATCCATCAGTATAAAACCAACATCAGTCCATCAGTTCAAATGACCTAGAAGGAGACAGTTACACTGTCTGATTGATTTTAAACTGTACAACACTTGAGTTGATTCTAAATACGTACCATCACCAAACTGGGTATCGGACCACGGTAAGGACTATCCTTGCTGGCAGCGTTAAAACAGTTAAAAACTTTCTATTCCTTGGCCCCTTTTTTTGTTTTATTCCTATTGGTCGAAAAACGGTGCTCAAACAACTGGGATCATTAACAGAGCCTGAGATTTTTTAGAAAACAAAACACTTTTTAAGAAAGGGTCGCGTATTTTTCGTTTTTTTTACTATGTACTATTGGTCCACAAACTATTTGTGCGGACCAATAGAAGTAAGGATGTTAAACAGATGTGGTCATCGTGTGCACGGGATTTTGTTTGAAAAAAGAGCCTATTCTTACTTTTCGGATAGTACATAAACTCACGCGTGTGACCCATCAGGGTAGGCAGCAGCCACAGAACGCCACCCGCTACGATCCAAATACATATAATCCTTACGTTAGCCTTGTCCACGTTCATACATCTGGTTGTACACGCACGCACGCCGGTTACAATTGATTTTAAGCTTTTTAAACCTTTCTTCTAACTACTTTTTTATATATGAATTTCCTTTCATTTAGTTGTTACCAACCACTAATAAACTTTTTGCCCCCCCCAGGTAATAGCAGCGGAGAACCCAAGCCTAGTGAACGTGCCACTGTGCCTGGACCTGTCCATCAACTGGCTGCTGAACGTGTACGACAGCCAGCGGACCGGCCAGATCCGAGTGCTGAGCTTCAAGGTCGGGCTGGTGCTGCTGTGCAAGGGGCATCTCGAGGAGAAGTATAGGTAAGAAACAAACTTCGTTTGTTAGAATCTTGCTTCATGACCACTAACTTATTTAATGATGATGTGATGTGATAGACTATGAAGCTTGTATTAGGCTAGAAGAAACCAATTTGGTCAACGCTAACAGTAGTCAAGAATTAGTGAGCATCATTTAATTTGCAACTTTAGTTTGCTACTAGCTGTCCGGCGCAACTTCGTTTGCGTCACATTTTCCCCGTTTTCGCAACATTTTTCATTGCTGCTCCTCTCCTATTGGTCGTAGTGTGATGATATATAGCCTTCCTCGATAAATGGGCTATCTAAGACTGAAAGAATTTTTCAATTCGGACCAGTAGTTTCGGAGCCTCTTCAATGCAAACATACAAACAATCAAATCTTTCCTCTTTATAATATTAGTTTAGATAAAGAAGAACAACAAAGAAGCTTATTAAATACTTGTAATACCACAACGTTCTGCCTTAGCAAAATAACGCGAGGACCTTTTAACAAATTGTCTCTGTAATACCACTATTTGATTCCTTGATGCGGTGAACAACGTCTTAAAATCTGTGGAAACCCGTTCACAACGAAGTTTTTATTTCCAGGTATCTATTCAGACTGATCGCAGACCCATCCTGTAGAGCTGACCAAAGGAAACTCGGACTATTGCTGCATGACTGCATACAGGTAACATACTCTTCCCTATGACCAATAACTACTCGACTACCACGTTGTTCAAGTGGTCGTGAGCCCGGATTCTGAGCATAAGGTCCTGGCTTCGATTCCCGGGCCGGACAAAGAGTTATTGGGTTTTTCCATCAGACATTTCGATCTTAGTAGCAGCCACGGAGTTGGGATTTGTGCCCGGTAGATGGCGATAGGCTCGCCCCCCTGTTAAATGGAAATTAACAAACCTGGCGAAATGTGGGTGTACTTGTTAGGTAACGAGTCTGCCTAACCCTTTGGGGATTAGCCGTCATGTTTGATGTTTACTACCAATCACCATACTTTGAAATAGAACAGTAATATAAGTGAAGCCTAAACATTCGAGAAACAACAATAGACGATTACTTTTGTAAAAATAACCTTTATTTGAAGTTTTAGTAGTAGTTCATAAAATAATGTTCTTCTGTTCAGGTTCCCCGACAACTGGGTGAGGTAGCAGCCTTCGGAGGATCAAACATCGAGCCTTCAGTGAGGAGCTGCTTCGAACAGGCTTCGGCTGCTACCAAAGAAGGCAACAAGGGGGGCACTCTTGACAGGAAAGTTGGTAAGTGTATTTGAAATGATATTATTGATCCATGTCGCAAAACCTTGAGACACCAAGCTCCACGCAAGACCCTGTGTCCGTGTCGTGTGTTTTGAAAACTTGGATTTGGTGTTTATTCCTATATTTTAGGGTTCCGTACCTCGAAAGGAAAAAACGGAACCCTTATAGGATCACTTTGTTGTCCGTCCGTCTGTCCGTCTGTCTGTCTGTCAAAACCCTTTTTCTCAGGAACGCGTGGAGGTATCAAGCGGAAATTTAAGTATATCAAATACTCAGATCTACTGTCCCTTGGAGCTGTGAAAAAATCAAAATTCTAAGCAAAGGCAATCAAAAGATACAGTGTACTTTCCGTGAACTCAGAATCTTGAAATTTGGTACGAAGCACAGTAAAGGAAAAATTACAAAAACCGTAAATTATTTGTTACATCACATAATAAAAATATATTTAATAATTTTTGTACAGAACCCTCGGTGCGCGAGTCCAACTTGCACTTGGCCGGTTTTTTTTACCTGTAACACCTTACACCTTACACTCCACACCCGTCACTGTTACACCTTATCTTGTACCAGGCCAATTACAACCTTAAGCACATAATGACGCAGGATAATTCGCTCAACTCCACGCCTAGTTAACGTAACAAATCGAGTTAATAAAACCATCCAAAAAGAAGAACACAGAAGAATATGAAAGACGTTTGGGTGACTGAAATAAAACTCATAAAAATAAAACTAACATCCACCTCCCTTTCCAGTAAACTTACCAGAAAAAGAGAAGGAGAAAGAAGAACCAGTAAACAAAGACAAAACCCTGGAACGTGACGCAGACGGACAGCTGCAGTTCATCGAAGCGTTCCACTTCCTGCAGTGGCTGCAGAAGGAGCCGCAGTCCATGGTGTGGCTGCCAGTACTGCATCGCCTGGCGGCTGCCGAGACTGCCAAGCATCAGGCCAAGTGTAACATCTGCAAGGAGTACCCGATTATTGGCTTCAGGTGAGCTGGTTGGGTGGTTGATGGACCGAAAAGTGTTATTCGTAAGTGTTATTGCGGATTTCTCAGTAGCAGCCACGGAGTCAGAATTTGTGCCCGGTTGATGGCAATAAGCTCGCCCCATAATAGATGGGACTTAAACAAAACAACGAAACGTAGGTGTGCTATTAGGTACACCTCTGCCTCACCCTTCGGGGATTACAAGCGGGATGTTATGATGGGCAGAAACTTTAGTTGTATATTAATTGGTCGGTTATTCTAGAATAATCCTTGGTCACACAAAATGATGGTAATAAGGTACAAATTCCGAAAGCGACCGCAATGGCAAACCGCATAATCACAACGTTACAAAGAAACGAGTCTCCTGATTGCACCTTTATTGCCACTTAAGTGATTAATATAATGGATATCCTGAACAAAAGCGTTGCGTTCTAACTTTTGAGCTTTTTGTCCCTTCTAGCATGTTTTAACGTATTTTTTTGTTCATCTCTTTTAGATACCGCTGCCTGAAATGCTTTAACTTCGACATGTGCCAGAAGTGTTTCTTCAACGGTCGCAAAGCCAAAAACCACAAGTTGACGCATCCCATGCAGGAGTACTGTACTGCTGTAAGTGACAAATCATCACTGTTGCCTATTTAATGAATCTTCTTAAAAATGTAAAGGCTAAACGATATCAAGTCCCCTTCCTTACAATAGTTTCTGGCCATTCAGCGCAATATTTTCAGGCGCACCGCCTCCATCTTTGTCTAAAGGGATTGTTTGCATCACGTCATTCATCTTAAAATAAAAAGGGCCAATTAGCGACAAGACCATCATGTGGCAAAGTTTTCAGCAAGGAACAGGGGTTTTCAGGAGGGATTTTTATTCCTTGATGAAAGCAGTAACAAACCAACGTAGAACCAATTTTTCAGCATTCTACCCCATTCCAATATTATGAAAGGCATTAAAACCAAATCGTAATTGACAGACAACATCAGGCGAGGACGTGCGCGACTTCACCCGCGCGTTGCGGAACAAGTTCAAGTCTGCGCGCTACTTCAAGAAACATCCCCGAGTGGGCTACCTGCCGGTGCAGACTGTGCTCGAAGGTATGATAATTATCTTTCTATTAACTAAATTGTTTTCACACTTAAAAGTAAAAACTCTTTTTAAACCAGAATAAAAATCACAAATTTTATTCGATTTCTCAGTGGGACCAACCCAACAGCAATCATAATGGCACAAAAAATAAAATGTTCTATTTTACAACGACTACTAAAAAATAAAATGTTGTATTTTACAACGACTACTAAAAAATATTTACTTTTGTCTATTTCAATTTACATTTCTCGTGTTCTTCTCAGCACACCCTTTCATTTGTAACCCATATGATGAGAATGCATAAAAAATTGCTAATCCGCCATATTGGATATAGAATAACGTCAGTAGCTAACCATGCATTGTCATCCAAACTAAACATGTATGCAAAATTTCAGCTCAATCGGAAACCAGGAAGTGAGACAAATTTAACTTCTGCGATTTTTTTACATACAGATGAAGCTAATAAAAGCGTGTTAAAAGGTCACTGTGATTCTGACAGTGATTCAACGTCAAGGTAAAATAACTGTAAAAGGAATGTATGTCATAATCGCACAAAGGTCGATTCTAGGTCCAGGTATATTTACATAGACCAATTTATATTATAGCCTTCGTCCAAAAAGATCAAGCTGACGAACATTTAAATCTATTCCCAGGAGATGCCTTGGAGTCTCCAGCCCCGTCACCACAACACGGCAGCGCTTCAGGCTCAGCGCTGGGAGGTGACGACATGCACTCGCGCCTGGAGCTGTATGCCACCAGGTTGGCTCAGGTCGAGCTGGGGGCTAAGCCAGGAGATACTCCAGACAGGTTTGTATTTTTAATTTATCGGCCTTTAGTTCTATTTTTTCTAAATATTTCCAACCAGAAATTGTCTGAAAGGGATAGCATATGCGTGATAAGTACTCAGGTTTTTTTTTTGTCCTCTTAGATCTTTGTGATGTAGGTACAGTGAAGTGTTAATAATAAAAAAATATTTCAACTGCTACTTATTGAGTTCTCATATCCTCCACAGTGACGAAGAACATCAACTGATTGCCCAATACTGCGCGTCACTGAACGGCGGCGGTGAAGCTGACGACGCTCCGCGCTCGCCCGTGCAGGTTGTGTCCATCATCCATCGTGAGCAGAGACATGAACTGGAGGCTATGATCAGGTATGACGTCAATTTACGACCACTTTTTCAAGAACGTCAGCGAATAACCAACCGCTGGCACTAATAACCAATACCAGTGAATCGATCAATGACTACATCTATCCATTGCCCTATATGACTAATTTGTGTAACCCGAAGTAACAAGTTTTTTTTTTCGATGACGATTAATTTGACGAAATATATTTCATAATATTACAGAGAGCTGGAAGAAGAGAACGCCAGCCTGCAAGCCGAATACGAACGTCTGAAGGCAAAGCAGACCCCAGGATCTACTCCTGAGGAGCAGCACGGAGTCAACGATAACAGGAATGCTCCTGTTGACCAGGTAAATATTAAACTGTAAGCTTTTGCAGGACCTTACAGTTTAAAATGCTTTAAAGAAACCAAAGATTAAGTGACAATCGTGACGTTTAAGGTATTGCCGAAACTGAAGAAGAAATTGAGAATTGCAAAACCGACTGTGCCTCTTGAGTTTTAAAAGAAGTCTTCAGTTAAAAGGAAACTGCAACTTGTACAGTAAAGTTGTGTGTTAGTAAATGACTCCAAGAAAACATTAGCCACCAACATAAAGTAGCATATTATAACCCACACAAACGACCAGAAATTATGCTTCTAGCACCAAAATCATGTCAATAACGGCAATCATTTTAGTACAAAGTGTACAAACCTAATAAATCAATAATGTCGATTGCACTTAAAATCAACCTTCCTTTTTTGTGGCTAAAACCTTAATATCATAAATACAAACCAGCCACATTGAAGCTTATTTAATTCTAGAAGTAACCAAGCAATCACAAGAGCTTTTAATGACACACATTGGTACTTAAAATTAAAACTTAACAAATATTTGACTAAAACCAATGCTTTTCAGGACATGATGGCCGAAGCTCGTCTGCTGCGACAGCACAAGGGTCGCTTGGAGGCTCGCATGCAGATCCTCGAGGAACACAACCGACAGCTCGAGGCGCAGCTGCAGAGATTGAGGAGACTGCTCGATGAGGTAAGAATCATACCTCTACTCAAACATCTTTTTCAAGGGTAATCGACATTACAACGAACAAAATCTTGAAATGAAACCAACATCTTACAAAGACTTCTGAAATGTAACTTTTACCTTTGCCTGATGGACCGTAAAAGTGGTAACGTGAGACGAGTGACAAAGAGAATCGTCAATCAAGACAGAAAGCTTAAAAAGCAGGGTGATTACGAGCTGATTTGATACAGTTCATCACCTAAAGTTCCAATCACTCATAACTCCACAGCATTCTAAATTGTTTACTATTCCAATTCCAGCCTGCCCAAGGTTCTCCACCAGCCCGCACTGGAACACTCCAGACTCGCTCTGTGACCGCTTCGCAGCTCGCTACCGATTCGCCGGCTAAAATGCATAATGGACTATACCATGAGTCGCAAACTAGTAAGTATCCACATAATTTTCCTTAAGAACAGACTGATTGAGCCCTTTGACAAATTTGCCATTATAGTATCCCTATTAATACAAAAAGGGGCCATAGAAGAATCCCTGTCCGAATAATCTTGTAAATACGATTTAGATACTTGTAGAGACGAGAAAATCCTGGATAAAAAAATAATAGTAATAGGGCTAGGTGTTCTTCAAGGAACTATTCTGAGCCCCATCCTGTTTATACGATTACTTCAGTGGTCAGCAGAGGTAAGCTGAATTGACAAAGACCATTTTCGAAAAAGATTAAGATATTTAGTAGGGGTCCCTCAAGGGTACCAAGTCAAAACCCATTGTGCGTGTCGTAACGTGTGCCGTATGTACGAAGACGGCGGCACGCGCTGGGCGGGCGAGGCGCTGGAGCGGCCGCCGCCGCCGCCGCACGCCGTGCACTCGCTCATGCACTGCGCAGGTCAGACGACTGTCCGCGACGTTTAACAATTCCTGCGTTGTCCTGAGTTTCCAATTTATGTGATTTCGGAAAACCAACTTTAAGCCTTCACAGAGTAGTTTGAGTAGTCATTCTGAATTCACACTTTTGTTGCTTGCATATGTATTTAAATGGAAATTTACGTCAATTGGAAACAAGGATTTGAATAGAGGTCAGCTTTTGTAGCACTGTTGTCATCAGATTCGTTTATATTGTAGCAGCTATTAATAGATTGTATTGCTAGTTTTTTATATAGAAGTGGATTTCGTGCAGCAATCACTTTAGCAATGCAAAAAGGATTTTCTTGCACTGAAGACGCTTTATTGCTAGTTTTTAGGACTTTGTCTTCGATTCACAGATATTTTTCTTTAACTTCTGCAATTGTGTTTTCGGTTGTTTTTGTTTTAATTCGTTGTTGTTTTGATTTTCTTTCGTCTGCGTTTGTAGGTTCTTGCATGGTTTTGAGTGATGCATGAAACATTTCTTGTTATCGTTTTGGCAATAATATCTAATACTCACGATGTTTTTTTTTTCTGTTATCTGCAAACCTAACAGGACGCATACCTTGAGGTAATACATCTATTTGATTATACATACACCAGATGTTGGATTCACACATATGTCCTGAAAATGTTTTTGAATAATAAAAGTTAAAAAAAAAACTGATTCTGATAAGAATACATTAAGGTTGTTGATACAATGGCAAACAACTCAAAATGAAATATACAATCATCATCTGCATATCAGCATATCAGCTTCTTAATCTAACCGGATGTAGGAGAATGCCAGTAAATGTATATATGGAGCGGCTGCCTATCTGACCTCCTAAAAATTTAAAAATATACGATAAAGATTGTAAATTCACACAACTATTAGTCTAACCAAGACAATCACCAAATATCACCATAACCAGATAAAATCAGTACCTAACCAAAAACATTAATGTTGCTCGTGTAATTATCCCGATTCTAATTGACTTTATCCATTTCCAGATGACCTAGGCCGCGCCGTCGAAGAACTAGTGTCAGTAATGACGGAGGAAACACAAAACCAAACATCGAACTCTCCTCCGCAGTACACCAACGGGAAACCCCCCACCAAAGAGTAGCCCTCAAGTGACGTCACACGCGTGTATGGTGCTGCCAGCCAGCGGGGCCGACCGGCAACCGCCACCTTCTCTATGATACCTTCGAACTAGCAACACTGTCGAGCTATACCAAAGAAAACGTTTTAAATTACTATCCTTGCATCGAAGTGTTATAAAAATTGTACAGTAATATTTCTATACTAATTTTCGACTCATCACTAACAATACCCTGCACATGCTGTTTCTACCTTATTAAACATAAGCTCTAACATTCCACTCATTTTCTAATCGAGGCTTCGCGGGGAAAGATACTAAAAAGTAGAAGCCTGGAAGGAACCGGCTATATAGAACTAACGATGATACTATCTAGATTTAGTTCCCTGTAGCGTCGTTTTCGAGACGATAGTCGTATGCAACGCTTATTGTATTAATAAGGGCATGCCATAGTTGCAGTACGTATCGTGATTGAGTCGCTTACTTTTCTACCGTAGTTTTCTTTTATTCTTGTAGGCAACCCTGACAGAATTTCTACTATTTTTGTTTTTCCCCTCCGTAAACCCGACAGTGTTGCTAGAACGAGATGATCCAACGAAAAAGACACTGTAACGAGCATTTATACATATATATTTAACAAAAAAAATGTACCAAATTTGTGGATACTTGATATTTTAATCGTTTAAGTACATATCTTGTTAGTACAATCTCCATTATATATCATATCACTTCTTGTATACTTCCATATCATTTTGCTGTGTACAATACAGGCATATGTATTATATCACGTGAAACGAAACTGAGGCGACATGGTCACCGACTAATCGGTGATCTATATTATTTACAAGACAGCTCGATTGGTTTGACCACATTTTTACCATATCAACGAGTGAAAATATTCTACTGAAACCATATCCATCTTTTTCTATAATTATACAAAGAGCAAACAGATTTTAACGAACTACTACAATAGTAGGAATTTTGAAATGTGGTCACACTTAACGTTATAAGCTGAAAGCTTTAATAGGATCACAATTAGCTTTAAAACCACAACTGTGACATATTTTGATAAATAATGCAACACAATGGATGCAAACCTCCACATTTTTACCGCGCAACCACTGAAAGGGCCTAAGTTTTAGTGGAATTGTATTGTTATATAGATTGACCTCTCCGATTTTCAAAAATGTATGCCATATGTCTATGGTCGTAGTTAAAATGGATTCGTTAACAATTTTGCGAGTAGTATTTAGATGTAGCCAAAATGATATCGAGCATGTTATTTATATGCATGTTTGTGTAAGTTAAACATTTATCGAGTTATCAAAAATGTATCGTTAGATGATGAAAAATAATAATCGAAGTGCTTCTATGCAGAGTAGTGGCAGTTTCCTTTCCTTCACTGTTAGATCTAGGCGAGCCGCGAGTATTGAGTCAGCGATTGTAAAATCGTAACGAACGGATGAACTTACTTCACTTAGACGAAAGTTCGTGCGATTAATTAATCGCGTACAATAATCGCAGTGCGTGCTAGATAGTACTGTCGGACTGTAGGGACTCTTCTTAGGAACTAAAAACATGTATCCAAAACTTTTTCACTATTACAAAAGGCAAGATGACACGTTTTTCGATTAGGCTAATTTGGGATGCGACGATTTTTATGTCGTATGCCGATGTATCTCGATATGTACCGTGTGTCTACTAGTAAGAAGCTGCCTACCTTTTTTAGATAAGGATATATTGGAGAGACTTTTATACGATCGTTAAATAATCCTGTTGAAGCTAACTTTAAAATTAAGAACTTCGGATCTAACCATATCATGGTTTATTTTTTATTTTTTTGTCGCAAAGGTGCGCTGAAATTTCGAAGTCGTGGCACTTTTTTATGCTGGCTACATTTCAAAATTTCAAGGCACTCGCGACTGTTACTTAAATTCTTATTAATTTCGCTAATATAGTATATAAGAAAAAAGCACAATCTTATTATTTTTAACGAAAATAGAAAATAAAAATTTACACTAATATATTGTTAATAATTTTATTTTTTGTTTATTTGTAGTACGGTAGTTTTCTGTTTACAAAATTTAATTATTATTTTAATATTGGCAACCTTACGAAATGTACTACTTCCGCATTTATTTGTATATTTTACTGTGTTTATAATGTTTTTAGAAGTTAAACACAAATAAACATTCAACATAGTATTCAGTTTTTTTTTTTTGTATACCACTCATTCCCGATCTGACCCTTAAATAACAAAAATGACACACACCAAAATAACAATATCATGAACAAGATGATGGTGAAGTCTGTGGCGACCCTTAACACTTAACATTTGCACTTTTATCATTTTAATGTTTATCGCTAATAAGTGCTATATTAGTAAAACTCACCTTAGCTTGGAGGAAAGTAGATATCTTGAAGAATAGCAAATATTTCCCAGTGTGAACATAAATGCTACAGGAGCTTTCTCTAAACAGGTATTACAAAATATGAAAGAACTAAAAATACAACAACAAGAAGAAAAGAAGAAAGGAAACTTTGCAGTCATAAAATATTATGATAAACTTAGAACAAACCCGGAAAAAGGAGAATGAGAAAATTATTTAAAAAACAAAAACCGTCTTCAAAAACCTAGAAAAAGGAGAATGAGAAATTAAAAAAAAAAACCTAATAAAGACTAAAAACTTAATATAAAATAACATTATATTGAATAACTATAATAAAACATTATTAACCTAAATAACCTTACCTAACTTTAATCTAAGTACGTTATATTTTAGAATTTAACAGTTTTTGGAGTCGGTGCCAAGCCCATACTCACAAAATTTTAACCTAAAAAAAGGTACTATAGCAGCAAAAAAAATTAACAGAAAAAAACAAACTGAAAAAAAAAACAAAACAGAATATCAATGCATCATGCATCTCAGATTTGACGTTGGGGGTCGCTAGTGGCGCGATTACGAGGCGGAAAGTAAGGACATCTAGCAGCTGTTCATGGAACGAAGCGGGCACTCTTTCTTTCTTAGTACTTCAGACGTCAAACGGACCACAGTAAAATTAATTATTGTAGGAACACATCTTCTTTAAATCGTCTCAATTTCATAGCTTCTTACTTTGTCCTTTGTTTGAGCGTCGGTCGACTACTTTTTTGGAGTCCATTTTCGTCTCATCAACAATTAATACGCGAACATGTCAAATAGTTCAATAAATGAACTGTCATGCAAGCAACCTACTTTCAAGTTTGGCCGGGTAATTAGAACCAAATGACAATTCAATTCAAAATTCAATTCTCTCCTTTTTCGTGGCCTAAGACAGAGCGGGAAGAAAAATAGTAACAGAGTTCTTTTTTTGCGCTTTATCATGCTTTCATTATTATTCTATGAGCTATGAGTACGACACAGGACACAGATTAAAAACTAAACGAGAAATACGTTTCGTTGTTGCGTTGAGTTACAGTCAAAAGGTTTAAATGTTACGCAAAATATTTAGGTTAATTCCGCGAAAAAGATTCAGGCCTGGATCCAGGATGCTCGCTGGCCGCCCGCGAAAAATTATAAACTCATGCATTTGACAACTTTTTTTGGTTAACTAAACGTAATATTATCGATTGTCTTCGTACTTTCGTAGAAACGCGAGTCTCCGCCATGTTCGGGGTCGGGCAGAAGAAATTAATGTCAAGTACAGAAAAAGTTTAGTCGATTCTTGGTCAAATAGAGATAGAACGGTCATGCTACGCGGCAGATATGAAACAACGGCAGATAACCATAAGACGGAAACTTTTACAACAGAAACAGCCGCATCCGTAGGTAGGTGCTTCCAGAAGTGAATCGGTGTACATCACAGCGGTATATTACCAATGGCAAGAAAAATAATTGAAATGCTGTTACAACGCGCAACGAAGCCGTAAAGATAGGAAGCACACTTTTCAAGCAAGATGTTCAAGAACAGGAAAAAGAGCCCACGGACACTCCCGTCAGAACTACCAAGTCTGGTCGAAGGGTTCGATTTCCAGATTGTTATCACCCGTAGGACGATCTCTGGAGGGGAGTGATGTGGCGATCCTTATTTACACTTTTGTAATTTTACCTTTATGACCCGAGGCTGCTAACGATAAGTCACTCAGCTGTCAAAACAATTACGTCATCGCGCGAGTGAAATGAACGGCGTCTATAAAAAACGTTATTGCTAAAGCTGTATTAGCTCTTTTGTCAAACGGTAAACAGTGTCGTATTCTTGAAGAACGACACCATGTAATACTATATAAACAACTCTTTTATAACTACTTGAGAATTATAAATATCCTAAATAAATCAGAGAAGTTGCCAAATCAGATCTGTTGCCGTATATTATTTTTGTTTAGTAAAACTACGCAATAAATTTATACGAAACTTTATAAACAACACATCACAAATATACAAGTAATTTAATGACAGTATTGTTTAGGAGTCCTACATACATTATTCATACAAGATTCCAACTCAAACTTCTTATAAGATCGGCCGTTTTCCAACTGCGCAGTTACATGCATGAAAATACTTGATATATCAAAAAATATGAATAGATATGCCTCGAATACATGAAATAATGACTTATCACGATTTTTTACGTTGCTACTAATGTTTCCAAGACCATTTTTCATTGTAAAAGAATCAAATATAAATTTTCAATTTCGACTAACAAACTTCACAACAAAGGAACTTTTGTTTACTCAAAAACACATTTTTTTATATTTTTCAAACAAATGACTATCTAAAGAGTTGCATTATACACTTATAACAAACTATACATTCACTTACCAAAGTTTATAACACATAACACAAAACTTTCACTAAATTTCCAATCACAATAACACCATTCCGCACACTGTCCGCCATTTTCGTTTTACATTTGCCAAAGATGAGTTTCTTTTTTTTTTAATAATTATTTGTCGTATAAGGTTGGTAGTGTTTGGTTTCATTTGAATCGTCTACTAATTGGGCATAGACGTAAATTTTTACAAACGATTATGATCCTTACTTTGTGTACGATTAGGGTTTAAGTTTGTCTGGTCCGAGGTGTACTGACAGCGGTACAGCGGGGTTCAACGGTAAGTTAGGAGTGTACCTCTGTCGGTGCGGACGGGCCGGTGAGGTATTGTTTTTATTTGCTGTGTAATTTTCTAGTTCTTACTATTGGTGTTGGTAAGATTTCCTGTACGTACTGTAAAATAGATCAAAATGTATCTATGCTTAAAGCAGTTGTTTGGCAACCAAATTTGATAACAATGGTTGTCATTTTCTCCTTGAATATGTCTTCTAATTAATAAAACCTTTCTGAGTTCCAATATTATCATCTTTTATTTGTCTCTACTGACCGCATGATTATTACTGTACAAAACCAATAAAAGTCCACCAGATAAGATGCACACATGCCGAGTAAACAGGTGGTGGGTTCGAATCCCCCGTTCGATGGTTTATCCATACAAAAAGAGCACAAAGTATGCGCCGCCGTGCGCATTTTAAACTCACATACTTCTGTACGTGAGTTTAAATGGTAAACAGCCAGACCCGGACCAACTATCTGTAGGCCATTCAAATATTTGTTCCGCGCGGGGATCGAACCCGGGACACGCAGCACAGCAGTCGACCGCTCAACCACTACGCCAACTGTGTTGTCAAAAAATAAAGGAACAATAAGTAAAAATAATAATACAACATTTTTCTTCTATAAACCTTTATTTAGTTAACAAACATTATAATCAAACTTCATACACTAACTTAAAGTATAAGTCAATTGAAATTTGCACCATTATAGTCTGAATAATATGCATATACATAGCCATTACTTTTCCTACATTGTTTAACATACATATACATATTATCTTTTAAAAAGGCAAAGGCATCTGTGGTAATAGGAATTATTACTATTATTATTTATTATATTATTAAATAATTACATGCCCAATGTACAGGACATAATAAAGCATCACATACATTACAGTTTCGCATTTTCATACAAAATTGTGCTTCAAAAAGTATAGCAGCTCCCTAAATTTATAAAATCAATTGACAATTCATAGCATATTTTTCTAGACCATGGTTGCTGAAATCATAAGAAAAAGGTTTTTTATTTTTATTCTTTTAAAGAATTCATGAGCCAAATCCCTCATTACCAAACAATAATTATATTTTTTTTCAGGCAAACTGCTTAAAGGCACGTTTATTTTTTATTATAATCAAACAATTTTACATAAATAGATTCTCAGTCAGGAATAGGAACAACCTTTTAATAAAATTGTATTTCATTTTTAATATTTGCATAACATGTAATATGTAGGTAGAAATCACCAAATATTTACTTTTGGTGGGTAAGAAGAATAACTAAATAAAATAATTATCTCTGTCATGCTATCTCACAAAGTATAATGAATTATACTAAATATAGTATATAAATATTAGTTTTTGCAGTGTGCTAATTATCCAATAGATAAGAGTAATAGTATCAAGAGTTTGATAAACATTTTTATCTTTCTAGGTTATCTGTTACAATTATGTATCTAATTAATAAAATTAAAATGTTTAAGGCAATATTAACAGCAAACCACAGCAGCAAAACCTATGAAACTCTATGGAAAATGCTTCTTCAGATGCAAAATTGCCACTTGTTCCCGTTGTCACTGATTTACATAGAACTGGCTGTGTCAGTGCGGTTTGCCATTGTTGGTCGTTGAACACTAGAATCACACCCATGTTTAGCCGGAGACCTTGTGATCGCCAGTATCACTTTTCTTTTTTAAACTTTGCCTCTAGGAATTTCTCCTGTAGCGTGGGTGCATTTACAAACATTTAAACTCACATACACAAACCGCCAGACCCGGAACAACTATCTGCAGGCTATACAAATATTAGAAGGCTCAGAAGCCTCTAGGCAGTCGACGGACAGCGTTTTGAGTGTTATACTAAGGCAATATTTACGGTAATGGTGTTCTACATGTTAAAGGTGCAAACAGGACCATATTAAAAATTAACTGATCAACTATCACAACACTATCTTTGTCCTTACTTCACACAGTTCTCATAAATACCAAATAGTTTTTTGGACATGTTATTTGGTCATAATTCTAAATATTCTTTATATTAGTCTTTCATAGTGAAAACAATTATATTCTCATATTAATTGCATATAAGCTAACTACATTAATTTGTTTAAATATCATAACATACTTTAATGTTTGTTTATACAATACATAGCTGGTAATAGAACATAGGGTTTTAATCATGAAAGGACCGACTCAACCTTTGTTTTATTTGAGTATTTAATGAATTTGAGCAATGCCTTTTCTTTAACATCGGGCAAGGTCTGCATCCGCTGTATTAATAACCATTCAGTCAGGCAACAAATATTTTTAAGAAAAGCCATTCTGAAGGTGAATTTGGAAACTTATAATCTCAATGTCAAATCTAACATTAAGATAGAAGGTACATATTGCCCTTCTGATGTTTACTTGTGTTCAATTAAAGGCTGCCTTTATTCTATTTATATAAAGAAAAGTGTGCACTTATAATCAAACAATAGGACGTTATGGTTTGTTTTGCTCGGTGAAATTAGTTACGGAGAACTGCTGGAACTATTGATATTAGAGCAATATTTCTGTTACTCCCATTTCATACCTTCCAATAAGTTACTATATAAGTCAATCTTCTTGTTAAAACCACAACATTCTATCTCCAACTATATCAATTATTAAATTGCCTAGCTGCACCAACCTTATACTTTGACCGCTGAGTTCGTATTACTATCAAGACCGTTCACTGGGGCCTGGTTGTCGGTTCGTGGTCGCCTGAACAGTAAAACGTGAGGTTCAGGGTTGTGAACCATGAAGTGCAGCCAGCCGGGGCTCTGCTGGACTCCAAGGTTGCGCCATTCTGTCTCCGTCATAAGGTGGGACTTTGGTACCAGACGGGCGATGTCCGGTGGTAGGATGACATGTCTGGAATCATATATGCATTATGATACAGTTGTGAAAATAAGATAAGCATAGAAATATTAAGAAACCAATATTAGAGAAGTGCACATCTTTATAAGGAAATTTCTCATACTGTTTGACACTTCGCAAGAACAGAGGGCAAAGAATTAGCATTGCCATTCTAAGTGGCAATGCTGCCAGTCTTCTGGACATGTTTCTGGATGACAGCGCTATGGAGGAGTATTTTGTTGCCTATTCGGTTGAATGTCCACTCATTCTATATTTGTATGAGTGGACAGTTGAATAACTGTCCATTCAACGGTCCTGTTGTTTTTAAATTAAATTTAAATTCATTTATTTCTGACTGCAGTAATTAATTTAAGTTGGTTTATATTTAGTTAGTTTATTTAAATATTTAGTATTAGAAAATAATGAATTAAAGAAAGTTTGTAAATTAACCTATTGAAAAACAAATATATTGGAGATATTCCTTTATGTCTTGTGATCTATTACACTCTGATCCAATTTTAAATTGTTCTGAACCAAATAAAATGTACCGACGGATGAGTGTTAATGGAAACAGCTGTGAACAGTTGATGCATGACAACATGGCCTATGTTTCAAACTTTCAGCTGCTGATGTTAAATCTTAACCACAAAGAATTACTGAAAAGATGAGTGTGTGATTGTCAATCACCAAACAAGTTTATAAGCATTCATACGACTTAATCTGTTATAATGACGCAAAATGACTGACGGAAAGTGCAGCCATATTGTGCAACGAAACACTTGTAAGAAAGCAAATTACACGTAAAAAATCCATTGAAAACACTTAAGGTGCATTTATGAGTTCCAGACAGAGAATCTTGAAACATAATTATGAAGAAAACTTGTAAGAAATATGAAGCGAGCTCACCTGTACTCATAGACGTCATCAGTATACCTTTCAGAGTATTGAATTTGATCCACAGGCATGTTGAGCGATAGGTTAGCAGCACTGGTTAATCAATTCAATAAGTAAAGGTAATTTAAATTCAATTTAAATAGAGAACCGATAATTTTTCTATTCCTGGAGAATATTGCGGCACTAATCGCGCAGAAAAATCAAATTTCAATTTGACTTTGACGTTTGCACTCGAAGCAATGAATCTTTTTCATTGTTCTAATCAAAGTTACACAAACTCTATTGAACAGAATTTCGTTTTAATATATATTTTTCTTCTTCAATAATTGTATTAGTGCTTGCGAGTAAAAATATCTATATTCTGATTTTTTATCACTTTTTTATGCAAGTTTTTGCAGTCCAATTCTGAAATTAATAAAATGAAAGCAATATTTGAACGCCCATTCCGGCGGGAATGTCATTGTCAAATGTCAACCAACTTTGTGTCAACTTTGCAGAAACGTTTCGTTCTACGAAGCACTCGGGGTTGGATTCATGAAAATAATGCATGACAATAATGATATTGATAAGCTGCAATACCTCTGAAAAGAATAATTGTAACTAACCAATGTGGTCACCTACTGAGCCTTGAGCCCAAACAGTTGATACGAAAAGAAGAAGACAAACAAACCAATGAATCCATTGTGGAGTCTAAGAATTTATTTAGGACTAATGATTTATAATATGACGACACGGTTGGCGCCGTGGTTGAGCGATCGACGGCTGCTTTGCGGGCCGTGGGTTCTATCCCCGCACTGAACAAATATTTATATGGCCTACAGATAGTTGTTCCGGGTCTGGCTGTTTGTGTATGTGAGTTTAAATGTTTGTAAACGCACCCACAAAACAGGGGCAATGTTTTTAAGATAAAAAAACTATACAATATTCTTGTCACTCCACACATCCATCTCAACATTCTCATCTCATTTTATACGCCTGTACATCTCACGGATCAAATGTACATACTCTAGGCATACCTTGCTTCATAGCCCACCATAGAACCCCACGCCTTGTGCCGTATGCCTTCTCTAGGTTGATGAACACCATTTGGAACTTTTTATGTGAACATCTGCATTTCTCGTTTACAGCTGGCGAAAATGGCATCCGTCCTACACCACCCACACTGCCCATAAAACCGAATGATTGCGTGAAATTTTGCTCTCTTCTCTCAGTCGGCTTTCAATAAGTTTCTCCCAAACTTTCATACTGTGTGACATTAGCTTTTCAAGCACATTACATTTGTTTTTAAAAATGGATACCAACGAACTGTTACACCATCCGCCAGGTAAAAAAAAATGGAAAAATACTAACTGTCACGTTCCTATCTGATCTATGTAATAGGTTCGCCGCTCGGGGACAATCTTGCGCAAGAGGGAAGGGCAGATGATAGACAGCTGAGTGTACGTTAACTACTGAAACAACCGGTGATATTATCCAATCACGGCGACCCCAACCGCTGTAACAATTCAATAATGCGCCCCACACCACTAGAGTGACCATGGTGCAAGAATAGTTTAAGCTTATTAGGTAGAACATTATTAAGGGAATGCTTATGAAAGTATTAATTTATTGTATTTATGACGCCATAGGTGCACAAGAAAGTCGTCAAGTAGACTTCTTTCAACTCATTCATTTGAAGAATCGATAGAAAACATATCTTCACTACTGAATACTCAAATGAACACTACAGAATCAATTATTCACCTTAATTGATTGGGGATCACTTTATAAGTTAAGTACTAAATTAGCAAATAACCCGCCTGCCAAACGTGGCGATCATGGCAAAACCCCCCAAAATGTCAATGTGGCGACACTTGGTGGAGGCCAATGTCCAGCAGTGGACGTCTTTTGGGCTGAAATGATGATGATGATGATGATGATGATGAACAGACCGGAACTTTGAACCCTTATATATTTTTTTTCGATTTAATACAACTATTTAGTCCCAGTGCTCTGTATGGTGTCGGACGTAAAGAATAGCACCATCCCATATCTTCCCGTGGGTGTCGTAAGAGGCGACTAAGGGACTTGCCAGAGAATGGGCAGCAGCGTTCTCTGTGCTTTTGTAACAACCTTACTGCGATCGCCAACCCGCCTGCCAAGCGTGGCGATTATGGCAAAACCCCCCATGTTATGTCAATGTGGCGAAACTTGGGGGAGGCCTATATCCAGCAGTGGACGTCTTCCGGCTGAAATGATGATGATGATGATGATTTAGTCCCAAACTTACCTGCAATGACGACCACCCTAGGCCCACAACTAGATAATGATAGGAGCAGCTCGTCAGTTCTACAGTCGTCTATTCAGCTAGGAGGTCCTGCTGACTGATCGCTGTGTCATGTCGGAGATCACCCTTGACTTCCTGCAGAGTCTGCTTAAAGATGAGTATCCTGACGTCAGTATACAGGATTTTGAGGTAGGTGTAGTGCAATATTTTACTTAACAAGTACTAAACAAAATCCTAAAAAAACCTTACCCGAGAAAGCTTTAAAATATTAGTAATTCAAAACATCAAGATGTTCTTAGGGCGCACCAGGCTCCAAACGAGGCGACAACTACACCTCCATGGTATACCAGATTACCTTAAAAGGCATCCAAAGACACGAGGAACCTGATGGCTCGAGCGAAAGCGAGGAACCATGGGAAAGCTCCATCATCTACAAGTGCCTTCCCGAAAGCATTCTGCGAAGGGAAGCCTTCAAGAGCGACGAGCTGTTCTGCAACGAAGTCGCGTTCTACAACAAGATCTGGCCAGCTCTACTCAGCTTTCAGAAGCAATGGAATGTCCACAATCCGTTCAAGTCAATCCCCAAATGTTACTTGGCCCAGAATGATTGCGTGGTGTTGAAGGATCTGAAGAGGGAAGGTTATGCCATGCCCGAAAGGCGCCAGGGCCTGACGGTGGAGCAGTGCTACTTCGTCTTAAAGCATTTGTCACAGTTCCATGCGCTGTCACTGGCGATGAAATGCCATGACCCTGAAGCATTTTATGAGTTGTTAAATATTCAGGATGGAATTTCGGAAGGTAAGATTGAATTTGCTATTTGTATTGGTGCTCGTAATATTTGAATGTCTTGGTATTGGTCCAATTTAGTATCAGATGGTACAGTACCTGGTAGGCAACACGTGAATTTTAACACTTTGACCTTGGGCTAGCCTAGCAAAGTCCGGATTCGAGTCTAATTTAACAAGAGATCAGCTCTTACCGGTTTTAATAGCACTGACTTGTGGCTTTCCTTACCTATCAGGGGTATTAGTGCCAAGAAAGTGATGAAGTCTATGTAGAACGTGAACGTATAACGCATACAGCAACAAACAAATTTCAGTTTTTTTATTCTAACCTCATTTACATTGTAGTTTTCTATGTGGAAGAAAACGTCGATTACTACAAGAACTACTACACAGAAGCAACAGCCAACGCCATAGCCATGGTGGAACAGGAGTTAGCTGACGCAGAAGACAAGGAGATCTACCTGGAGAAGTTCAAGAGTTTTTGCAGCGAAGACACATTCTTCCACACCATGGTGGATCTGGTTGCTCCTAAGGAACCGCTAGCAGTGATTGGACATGGCGACTGCTGGACTAATAACTTCTTGTTTAAGTATGTGGATGGGGATATTGCTGATGTAAGTTGTGGACCTAGTCTAAACTAATTTTATGAAGAGGAAAGATTTGATTGTTTGTTTGTTTGGATTGAATAGGCTCCGAAACTACTGATCCGATTTGAAAAATTCTTTCAGTGTTAGATAGCCCATTTATTGAGGAAGGCTATAGGCTATATATCATCACGCTACGACCAATAGAAGTGGAGCAGCAATGAAAAATGTTGCAAAAACGGGGAAAATGTGACGCAAACGAAGTTGCGCCGGACAGCTAGTATTTCATATTCGTCATTTAGCTTTCATCATTAAATTTGCTTTATTACAATTCAGTGTCCTGTGGAACCGCTTAACCATTGAACCTTTTAAGAATGGTTAGTGTTCCTATAGTAGGTTCACCCACATTTCGCCAGTTATGTTTAGGTCAAATCTATGGTAAAGTGTAATAGGAGGCGAGCCTATGGCCATCAATCGTGCTACTGATGGAACACCCCAATAACAAGTGTAAGTGTGTGTAATAAGAAAAGCCAGGTTGGCACTTGCCAACCAGGCTTTTCTTATTACCATAATGGGAAACACCCAAAAACCCTTTCTTTTCCAGATGTACATCGTAGATTTCCAGGTGGTTCGCTACGCATCCCCAGCTCTCGACTTGGCGTACGTGATGTACTTGTGCCTGGACCGACAGCAGAGAGCGGAGCACCTTTCTTCGCTGTTGGAGTACTATACCGATGAACTGCATCTGAGGCTGGTGCAGATGGGTGATGAGGACTCTGTGTTCAATACCAGCTTGAATAGAGATTCTTTGTATGAATTGTAAGTGGGGCGGTTCTATGTGAAATAAAAGAAGTAAACTCTGATTTTTAAACTGCTCTCAAAATCAAGACCTGCTACTGATATATCAACGAACTATTCTTCATTCGAGTAACCTGAAGCCTCAAAAAAGATAAATCCTCCAAATCGGCGTTTTGAGGGTTTAGACCCTGTTCATAGATTGTTGAATTCATGGTGACTACCTATTCGCACGACAATTTTTCGTGTGGGCGTTCCCCACAAGAAAGTGTGTATTGAGAATGCCTGGATAAGTAGTATTTAATAAATCTGAATAAAGACAACCTAGTCAGCTTTAGTCTTATTTTCAACAGATTACAAGAAGAGTTCAAACGCGCGGGCAAGTTTGGACTCGGCATAGCAGTAGACATGTACCCCATCATGACGTGCGAAAGCGATGAGGCACCCGATTTGTATCAACATGAGGTTGGTAACTTACTTTTAAAGAGGTAACTCAGCCTCTGCACTCATCTACGTCTTAATAGGTTCATTCCGTCGTTTCGTGCAAATAGAAACATTCCGCAGAATAAAAATAAATGTTACATTTTATTTTATTTTTTAAAAATATAAACGAGTTTTAACTGTCACCAGATTCGTTTAAAATGGAAGGCACGTTATTATCTTGTATTATCACGGAGAAAATGACAATTGAAATTTAACAACTGGATGGTGATGAAAATTGAAAGGATTGTAATTCTATGCAATAAACTAGGGCGCGAGGGTAATGATGACATAAGTTGGGATGGCAATGAAATACCTTGAAACAGTTCCGAAATAGGTTAGGATGGTAATGAACCGTAAAAGATGGTAATTTAAAGTAGCTAAATAAAACATTATCATTTCAATAATCACAGTCTCTTATTTAAATTCAGACTTTCATTTCAATTCAGTCTCAAAAACATATACTTCGTGGAAAACCAAATCACTGTTTTTATTAAATAATTAATGGCTCCTGAACAGTACTTAACCCTATCTTATATTATTTATATAACTGGCTGACTACAACCTAACAACAATGAATACAGTACAAATAGTAGGTAAGTATATCGGAAGTTCTGTTGGGCTAAAAAAGGAGGGTACGGACGGTAATGAAGTGGAGATTAATGAAAAAACCGGCCAAGTGCGAGTCTTACTCGCACACAGGGTTCCATAGCCCCAAACAATATTTTGAACTGTCATTCATTATTTAGTAGTATTAGTTAGTAAACTTACACTCAACCGCAAAACTAAATTGGTTTTTCATAGTATATTTATGAAAAACAAAGTTACTGCTGCAGTTTGATGAAAAAGTCCCATATCTCAAAAACCAAACATCATATCTTATTGAAACCAATTTTCGTTGATAGTTTTTTTTACGTTCTACAATCCTAAATATTTTCAGAATTTTCCTCCTCTTACTTTAGAAATTAGAGGGGGGGGGACACACATTTCACCACTTTGGAAGTGGCTCTAGCGCAAACTATTCAGTTTAGAAAAAAATGATTTTAGAAACCTAAGTATCATTTTTGAAGACCTGTCCATAGATACCCCACACGTATGGGTATGATTAAAAAAAGTTTTTTGGTTTTCAGTTCTATGTATGGGGAACCCCAAAATTTATGGTTTCTTTTCTATTTTTGTGTGAAAATCTTAATGCGGTTCACAGAATACATCTACTTACCAAGTTTCAACAGTATAGTTCTTATAGTTTCGGAAAAAAGTGGCTGTGACATACGGACGGACAGACAGACAGACAGACAGACATGACGAATCTATAAGGGTTCCGTTTTTTGCCATTTGGCTACGGAACCTTTGCCATTTGGCTACGGAACCCTAAAAATGAAACATTTTGTTTAATAATATCGTTACCAAATACATTAGAAACTTGAAAATAAAATAGGATCAAAATCAGTTTGAAAGATAAACATGTTATGTATTTATAATGATCTGCTTACTACAATACCTTGTGAAATAGAAGGAATGTGATGAAATTATTTCTGGACGAAGCACTATCAACAATGTGAAGATTGTAAATAATTGTACGTCCGCTTCTCCCTGTTTGCTGTGGCTACCTGACCAATAGAAACCCCTTGTGACCCGCCCCGGTATTCACAAACGCTCGGTTTCGTTTTCGATTCGGAAAGTCGTATGTCTATCTCGCTCGCTTTCGTAATGCCAAAACAAGATAGACATACGACTTATCCAATCGAAAACGAAACCGACCGTTTGTGAATACGGGGGCTGAACTATACTGGGACCGGATAAATCATCTACAAAATTATGAAGTTTCCGAGTACGGATGGCGATGAAGTTTCTATTGTGACAATTAGAAAAAATTGCTTTTCTTCTAATTTTACTAAGCCAGTGGTAAATTCAAAATACTTAAAGAATAGGTCAGGGGTTTGGTTCATAAGAACCGTATTAATTAAAGTTGTCAATTTGAATGTAAACAAATAAACATGAAAACATCCGCCGAGGTCCCTGGTTGGAAACAGAGAGGAATGAATTTACGCGCAGTTTTATTAGCTTTTAAATTAATTAACGAATTAAAATGTAATATTAGCGATACTTCTTTTAAAGTGACTATGTTTTTATCCATTCTGCTTAAAAAATAAAATTAAAAAAATTAAAACCGTGGGTAAAATAGTCTGGATATCCTTTTTGCACAAAACTACGGAACGACCCCTTAAGGAAAAGCCAGAGACTACTCTCTTCTAAGAGTTGGGATATGTCTCATTTTCATCACAAACTTGCAAATAATGACGATCGAGGCATTGATTTTATCTTTCTAAGAATTGTGCCGTAGTAAGGGAACACCAAATAAATGTTTTCAGCGTGTTACCCCTGAAGCTCATTATTAGCCTTTGAACGAGCATCTGCTGGAATTCCCTACCTAAATTAGGAAGAGTAGTGAAGGCTACTTGCCTTCACTCCTCTTCCTAATTTTCTCTTATAGATCTCCATTTGCCTTATTTGATCTAATTTAGGTTATTCTTATGATCCAGTTTCCAATACTAAATTATTCCGTCTTTTTTCGTAATCCTACCACTAAATCTGACCAATTTTACAGAACCTGGATAGCGAATCATCGTCAACGTCTCGGGTCCAGCCAGTGCAGACTAGCAGCGCGGCTTGCAGCAAGAAGATGACGGAGTTGGTAGTAGAGCTGGTCGATAATGGGATTCTGTGATGTTGAAGAATATAGGAGATAGAAAGAGGAAGAATATGGACATAACAGGGGAACATGTAGGTGGAAAAATAATCCGGAAGGAAAACTACGAAGAATGTGAGGAAGACAGAAGAAAGAGATGGAGTTTATTCGGGGTTTTATGAGACTGCATGCAAGGAGTATGTACCTCACTCAAATAATTATAGTTGGAGAGGAGTTCCTTTCATTGTATTTGTAAATTATTTTTTGTGATTTTAATATCAAGCCTATTATTATTATTTATTATTATTTCAGCATACAAAATTTTAAATGATTGAAAAAACGTAAAGCAGTTACATAAAAAAAAAACTATTTGAATGTCGTAGGTATGTCAATTTATTGTATATCGTTTAGTTAATAAACACGTACAATACAATATTGGGTTAAAGCCTTAAAATTATTTATATTATACTTTGTGACAATGTGTCCCTTTGATCAAGATCTATTGGATATTATGATAAAATCAGATCATTTTTTTTGTCTGTACGTCTTTGAATTAAAAAAAAACTATAATACTTATCTGATCTAGTTTCATTATATCTATGTTGTATTAGTTTATAATTCAATAAAAAAATAATGACTTCGATAACTGGGACAGTTCCGGTACAATTTGTGGTCATTTTCAATTTCTCGTACCTAAACAAAAAATAAAATTCAGTATATCCGAAAACTGTAAAATGTTTTTCGTCTGAATAAAGCGCGCTGCCGAACTAGACTATCACTTTTTCACTTACTACGACTGAGTAAGTTGGATAAGGATAGCGAAAACTTTATAAAAAATAGAAAAATGTGCTTTAACGTAGAAAATAATATTTTACAGTTTCTGGCCAAACTCGACTACCGCATCAGTTAAAATTGCGAATTTCCAAAAATTGTTATCTCGGTGTTGCCCTTTAATTTATTTATTTTAAAATGGTAATTTAAATAAAATACCCGTACTATTTCGTGGCACGATAATTGAATTTATATTTTTATTAAATTAAATAAAACATATAATTATAATAATAAAAATTACGTACGGATTCATTACGTATATGACAACTTTCTTCGTAAACAGATCTAATAATAAAACTTATATTAAAATAATCAGTCATTGAAAACTTCAGATTTTGTTTCAGTTGAGATTCTAGCGCCTAATGTCATCTGAAATTTCCAATAATCACCTGTTTATTTAAAGATTAATGTTTTTTGTATTTTATTTAAATTAATACTAACAAATCTGGTTGGAAAACAAGGCACTGGATTCTCACTTATCTATAAATAAACTACCGCGGCGAAAAGTAAATATAAAGGTTAAAAATATAACATAATAAAATTACAACGATTTTTTTTCGCTTTTTCACTGGTTTACGTTTTTCCCGCGGTAACGTTTTGGACTTTTGTCTTTCAAAACTGATTAGAATTAGCACCAGAACACATAGACGAATTGTCAAAGACGCTTCGTTCTGACAGTTGTTCTACAGTTTCGAAATAGCACTTTACTTGACGCTTGCTCTCAAGACTTGTTGCGCGGTGAGGCCAACTTTACTTTTAGAAGCTGCAGTAGGCCTCATGAAGCCTGACGTCGTCGTCCGACTGTTGACACTCTTCAACGGTGGCCTGGAGGTTCCTACTGAGCTGCCACTGGAAGATGACCTTGATGCCGGCATCCTGGAGACAGGCTTCGGCACTGGTTTTGGTGCTGGCTTCACAGGCGCCAGTGGGACTCTCTTCACAGTCGATACAGATGTAGAACTATTCAAAGAACTCCTGGAACTCCTGAGTGATGCTCTAGAAGCAGACCTCTCCACTCTTAAAGAACTAGCTCGTTTTGGGATCACGCGTTTGGGGTCTATGGGCGTCCGAGGCGGTGTCCTCGTCTCTTTGGTAGGAATCTTCTTTGGTTGTCCCACTTTGGGGACCGGGGTCTTGGAGATTTTCGGCACAGGTGACTCGCATTCAACATTACAGCCTGAGGAAGCACCCTGGGATGCACTTTCTGAATTAAGACTCTGGGTTTCTTCAAACCCTTCGTCGTTCAATTCGTGCTCACTTTTGACTTTCGACATCCTAGGTGAGGTGGTTCTTTCTGGAACCTTTTCTGGAGCTTTCTCTGTCCGGGTGTTAAGAGATTTTCTATACCCATCCCTCGACCAGACTCCGGTAGGGGTGTCAGCAGGAGACTTCAGTTCCCGTATCGCTTTCTGCACATCCTCCTGGTTTATGGAAGTCTGTCGCCTCATCCGAAGGTATGGCTTTGTATCTTTGGTCGGTTTGTCTGTGCTTTGGTTCTTTAGTCTATCCTGCCACCTCTTCAGCCTGGTTTCCTTCTCATCCTTACTGACTTCGATCGGTTTCGCCACTTCTTGCGGTGTCTCCACTTTGTATGACGCTTGGACATCTAGCTTAGAAGGTCGGATGACTTGGGTTTCAGCTACTAATTCCGGTGCTGGCTCAGGTTTCTTCTCTTCTTCAGGGGAACTGTTGGAATCTGTGTTCCTCTTATACCTTCTTGTCCTTCTAGCAGCAGAAAATCTGTCGAACTGGCCATCTCCTAAGATTTCTTGGCAGAGATCCTTCATTTCGGCAGAACCTTTGTCAGTGAGGTTGGTACGGGTTGGTAGGGATGGTTGGAACTTCCTGCAGGGTTCTCTCTCTGGTGGGGGGTTGAAGGATGAGGTGAATTTCCTCTGAGCTGGTGGGGTTTCAATGTTATCGGAGTCAATTTCTACTCTGTCGGACTTTGCTATTCTTTCAGGCCTGACAACTTTTACATCCCGGTCACTGGTGACCTTTATATCTGGCAGCTTCCTCTGTTCTTCGGTGATAGATATGAGCGGTTGTGGGGATTCTATTTGCTGCCGTGATCGTTGTCTCCTGAGTCTTCTCATCTCTTCGTTCTCCTCTGTTTTCCTCCAAGGGACTCTCGTGTCCTTCTTTTGTGGTTGTACATCTGGAAAGAGTAAAACATTAATTAAGTACACAGTAGTTGCTCGGTCTTAGTTATTGTCATATTTTGCTCTTCGCTTTTGAATGTGCATGAATTGTTTATATCTCAAGTTTTCAATATCTTAGCGTTCAAAAGTAGATATTGATAGTTACCTTCGACAGTTTCGAGCGTCTTGACGACATCACTGTCAGGCAGGACGGCAGGCCTCCAGTCCGCGCGGCCCTCAGGCAGGGGCTCGAGGGTAGCGCTACGCTCGCTCTCTGTAACACCAATCAAGTCATCATCAATCGAATATTTAATGTTGAATTAAAACAATAACTGTCACACAATATTTTATGTCTAGGAATTTTAATTGTGGTACGATTTGTGACGCTAAAAAAGTCCCCACTGTTCTAAGAGAGTTCTGAGGGCCAGTGGCAATCAATCGACGGGATTAATACAAGCTTTTCGGTTCCTAATGCCAATAAAATACATTTTGGACCGTCGTTTATGTAAAGTCAGATTATCTAGGCCCTCTGTTGTCCCGAAACTGTTTACCCGAGATATTTGTCTGACAAAGGTTTCGATACGTACCGGAGTCGTTTTCCAAGGAGCGCTTGTCTGAGTGGAGGCGGTGCGCTGGCCGGCGCGGCCGCGCGTCCTCCTGGCTGCTCGCGCGGAGCCACGACTCGATCTTCTGTCGCCACTCCCTGCAGAAAGGAACATCATTATTACATTAATCATAACTTTACATATCAACCTTCACGTGAAAAGTGTTTAAGCTAAGGTATAATTTTGTCCTATGTTAGGGTGAAAATCACAAAAACAGCCTATACTACTGAAAAATACTACATTCTCATCGTCCAAAATGTAGCACGATCTGAGAATCTACTCCAGGAACTCATCATGCTAAACAGTCGTGCACGCGACTATTAGACCAACCAGGTAGGCATTGTTCAGTGATGTTGGAGGATCAGTTTTGAATAGGCACTGGATATTTTACATATCCATCTGGTGATCTGGCATTCGCAACATGCCCGGTTTCACCAAAGAGGTATGTGACCTAATTGACCAGCCACATTTTGCCAGTTAAGTTTATGTCGCCCAGGTGGAGTGAGCTTTTTGCCATCAACGGGGCACAATCTTGACTCCGGGCAAAGGGTATCTCGAAGTCTAGAAGGCTTCAAGGTTATTTCGATAGGTAAAGCTCAGTGTACATACTTGGGCTTGGCGGGCACGGTGTCCGGCGAGGCGGGGGCAGGCGAGGCGGGGGCGCGGGGCGAGGGCGCGCGCTCGCGGCCCGGCTCCGGCAGCTCCAGCCGCGCGCGCGGGGCGCCGCGCCGGGACCACGAGCGGTCTGTGGGGACGACATGCTGGTATTTAGTCACATTCAAAGCACATGTTGCGCTGAACCTTGACCCTTCAGGTTCAGGGCAACACGTGACGGTACCGACTACGCCAACGCACGTCTAGGCTCTGTATTTCCATCGTTACTACCCAGCCGACACGCTGCCGCGGCTGGCTAGTATCAAAATCAAAATATTTTGATTTCACATAGGGATATACACTACACGGGCACTTATAAAACGTCGACAAAAACGAGACTTTCGACGACACGGTTGGTGCGGTTGAGCGATCGACTGCTGCGCTGCGTGTCGCGGGTGCGATCCCCGCACGGAATAAATATTTGTGGCCTACAGATAATTATTCCGGGTCCGGTTGTTTGTGTATGTTAGTTTAAATGTTTGTAAACGCACCCACGATACAAGAGAAATTCCCCGTGTGGGGCAAAGTTTTTAAGAAAAAAAAAGGTGCTCGGTTCGGGTTGGTCGTTTTCTATGTAGAAGAACCGGCAAGAAACTCCATGGTTACTCATCTTCACCTTATATCAGTCTATTGTTAAACATATACACCAACAATCACACCTATTTAATTTCATTTTCAACTCGATCCTCGGCTCCTCTCGTCCTACTAACAGTTACTACCTACAAACTAACTGGTTAAAGGTAATAAAAAGATCCGTAAAACTACGTTTTAACGGACTCGTGTCAGGAGAATCGGCCCTTATCTTGATTTATCGTCCCCTACTGCTATAGTCATCCACATTCACACTTACAACTTTTCACACAACGAATTCTTCATCTCAGAAGTAGCTTGAACGGCTTTTTAAGTCTGCTAATAACAACCCAACTCATTAATTCAAGTAATTGAGGGTATCTCACCTAGACTACCCCAAGCGCTCCTCTCCCTCAGATCGTTGGCAGCTGGTGACGAGTGTCGGAGGAACTCCAGCAGACCTTCCTCATCATCACCAGGACTTGCCCTACTTCTGCGACGGAGGCTCCCTGTTGGAGTTACATCTGGAAAGAAACACAATTCATTTGCGATTTTATTTATAAACAAAACTAGCTGTTCGGCGCAACTTCGTTTGCGTCACATTTTCCCCGTTTTCGCTACCTTTTTCATTGCTGCTCCACTCCTATTGGTCGAAGCGTGATGATATATAGCTTATAGCCTTCCTCGATAAATGGGCTATATAACACTAAAAGATTTTTTCAAATCGGACCACGAGTTTCGGAGCCTATTCAATGCAAACAAACAAATAATCAAATCTTTCCTCTTTATAATATTAGTTTAGATAAAGTATAAGAGAAGGCCTCGAAATTAAGTTTGGCCAAAAGTTGTGACTTGAACTACTAGGGCCGCCCTTACTGCTAAAACATAAAGGGGCTATCAATGTCGAATTGTGATCACGAATGTTGACTGTACAAGAAATGTTCCAACGCAGCTCTGAAGTAGGTATGCTGACAGATCAAACCTCAGAACATTTGTTGTGGTCGCCCCCTGTCAGTCAGTCTACATTATCCAACTGCCAAGTAGTATCATAACAATAAGTACATACTCTTCTCATCATCATCTTTGATAAAATCAGCCATTTTGACCCATTGAGAGGGACGACATATTTTAAGCAATATATTCGATAAATAAGTCTATTGCTACTAACCAGGTGACGGGGATGGATCATGCGGCTTCCTAAGCGATCTCCTGCCTAGTCCGTTCCTGATGTCCAGCAGTAGAGACTCCATGAGAGACTCGCACTCTGATACAGGCGTACTGGATACGCTGCTGGTTCCTGCACGGACAAGAGTGTAATGTGAGTATTATTTGCAAGTATGTGAAATGCTACAAACTGCAGTGTCTTTTGTAGTTGAAATGAGATCAAAGTCAATATCTGTATGTCAAGCAAAGGGTATATCATAAGCTCTTTATGTCAGAGGAGGTCGTCTTTGCTCTCTTATGGGCTTGATCTACGTACAAGTGATCACCATAATGTTCAACTTACCGGTCTTAACCCTGGCTGCAGCCATGTCTCTTGCCCGTCTTCTGGCAGCAGCCTGTTCTTCATTAGCTCTCCGCCGTTCATTGTCACTGACAGCCGACCTGAACTTACTGCAGAACCATACGAACAACTGGAATGGAAAGTGTAATGTATTTAGGGAGATGGAATAAAACCAAGCGTTCCACGATACTGCTATATTTGGACTAACGAACTGATGACGGTTACAACCAAGTTACTAGCCTACCTCCTTATTCTATCATATTACTTTTATTACATCAACATCCGTATGTAGGTATTCGTAGAATCGCCTACAGTACAGAAAGGAAAAGAGATCCTTTTTAAGAAAACTTTAAAGTTTAAAATCCGAGATCACAAAAGGATCTTGGCGGATAGCATCAAGTTACCAATTAAAAGGAGAGTCAAGTCTGCCCAAGAGTCATTCACTGCATTATTAAGACTTTAAGAATAGTGTACTAGAAGAACGCTTACCTTAAAGCACTCCTCCAACTTGAATGACACGGGGTCTTCGCAGAAGAACTCTGAAAGCTGTTTCCGTATGCTCTCTACCTCTTCCATGTCTTTGTTGAGAGCTGAGACTTCTTGCTCTGCTACCTGCAATGACAAAACAATTTGTATTAGAAAACATCAACTTTGTTTCCAGTTAAATATCTTTTAGGCTACAAGAGCCTCCAATTTGTGGTACCAGATATATCTGTACAAATGCTGGGAGTTACTTTATACACTACTGTTTTCATTATGCAATTCTTTCGCAGAAGACCTGTCTGACGATCCTCTTCTTATAGCGTTATGGGATTATTCCGTTTTACTGGCTTTGAACCAAAAGGTCTAAAGTAATAACTTTACTACCTTAAAGAGATGATTTCAGTCTACATCATCATCATCTGACTAGCCTTTTCCCAATTATATTGGAGTCGGCTTCCAGTCTAACCGAATGCAGCTGAATACCAGTATCTTACATGGAGCGGCCGCCTATCTGACCTCCATATCCCACTTAATACTGGGTAATACGATATGTCTTGGTCAGACTGTTACTATTTAGCCATGACCTCCTTAGTCCTCTGCTCAGTCTCACAATCTATATTATTATCATCTAACATTTTCCGTACCTGCAAGAAATCTCCCATCTGCTCCTTGATGTCCTGCTGCGTACTGGGCATCTGTGTCTCCTTCTTCAGCCCTTGTATCCTGTTGGCCAGCGTCTTGATCTCGTTGTGAACCTGGTCCACGCTAGCCTTAGCTGCTTCCTCTAGCACCCGCGTATCGTCAGCGAAGTGAATCAGTTCTTTGTTCTTGCGTTCAGCTTGCTGTAGGAGAAAAGGGAACATTGTGAATTAGTTAGAACGAATTTCAAATCTACAAGCCTGTTGAAAACGATGTTTTTTCCTGAGACAGTTTGCATACTTGGGGGCAGTTATCGATAAGTTAAGACAGTTACAGAAAATAAAGAAAGAGAATCTCATTCATCAATCAATCAGCTCAGCCTAGTTACTGCCTTACCCAAGTTGCATCGCTACTGACGGTTCTTCACTTCCTATATTTCTGTCCCATGGTTATTTGTTATAGTAGTTTTCCTTACCATAGCGACATAGTGCATCAGCGTCATCCCAGGCTTGTTAGCCCTGATGTCGGGGAGTTTCTGCAGAGAAGACAGCTTCACTCCTGCCGCCCCTCCGGCATAACCTCCAGCGTTCAAAAAGTTACCGGCGATCAAAGCTATATATAGCACCTCCTGGAAAGACATGGAAGTTCGGAGTTATCAACCAGGTTTGAGTCAGTTCCTCATTCATGAACAATGCTTAAAAGTCCTATGAAGTTAGACCATCATTATCATTTGCCTAGCCTGTTCTCAATGACATGGCTCGGCTTCCAGTCTATTCGGATGCCAGCTGAAAACCACCATTTTACATGGAGCGACTGTCGACCTGACCTCCGACTTTGTAAGACTGTTAGGCTTTCAAGCTTCTAACTCCCCCGAGCGAAGTCCCGAAGACCCGAACGAGTGTCAAAGACACTTGGTGGGATTATTTACTAAACATGATGATGATGAATGATGATAATTATTGTCACAAGTCTACATTAATTAGAATATGATGTCAAGAAGTATTACCTGTAAAGCCCTTGAAGACATCAGATCGTCTCCAGCGACTAGGATAGCGTTGATAGCACTCTCTAAGTATCCGGATGTCGATGCCCATTCTTCTTTCAGAAGCATGCATTCAATGCGCAGTTTGTAACTGTGAAAAAAAAACAACGGATCGTGAAAACGACACACTTAAAATGATTTACACCAAAATAAGCAGAAAAATATTAAAGAAAAAAAAAAGCTTAGTGGCTTAAAGTACAAAAATAATTAACGACTTCAAAACATTGTTCTTGCCAAATAAAAACGGGTTAGTCCCGCTATGGTATGGTCCCGGTATGGCACCCTCTTAAAATACCTATCAAAAAGTCCCGCTATGGTACCCTTCAGTTTTTGGTACTGTTGTAAAGAAAAGTTATACAATGCGTTAAGAAAAAAATAGTATAAATAAAAAATATCTTTTCTTAACTATTATAGTTAAGCAAGATAATATTTATTAATACTATTTTTTAAACAAATCACGCTCGGTAATTGTCGTTTCACTTCAGGTAGTTACCTGACCAACCGGTTTTTTCGTAAAACAATAGAGACGAGCCCTTCCTCGAATTCGTATCTAGCTCTTCCCTTTTGTTTTTATGAAAATAGAGAGAGACAGTATTATTCCGGGTTTAGTTTGCTATTTGCAGCTGTACTTTTGCGATATGAGTAATTAGGATAGCTTGTTAGTTTATCTATTGCAATGTCTGGGTCAAGTAGTTCACGTGGTGTAAATTTAATAATTATTGACAGTCGACGCGGTGGAAAAACTTTATTACGTGCCGGACATAAATATATTAAACGCAGAGAAAATAAAAATTCAAGTACTTGGCATTGTGTAAATAGGAGAAATAGTATTAAATGTAGTGGATATAAAACTATTGAGAATACCAATAATACAATAATTAAAGATTATAAACACAGTGATCAGTGCGTGCCACATTTTGAAGACAATGAAGTTCAAATGGCTATAAGTGAGTGCAAAAAAGAAGTAAATTCAAATTACGGATCAGTACAGAAAATTTTCGAAAAACACATGGGTAACTTAAAAGACAAAGGGTTACACCTTACAGGAAATGTTCCTGACTATAAAAAATTAAAAACAGTATTATACAGACACCGAAATAAGTCGTTGAACGTACCAAAAACACAATTTAAGAATGTGGAAGAAATTATAATACCAGAAGAATTTAATAAGTATGTATTGGCTGATTATTGTAATGAAGACTGTAATCGAATAATTATATTTTCCTCGACAGAAGTAAAGGAATATATAAAATGTGTAACGCATTACTTTGGTGATGGCACTTTCGACGGCTGCCCAAACCCATTCGAACAAGTTTATGTCATTCATGGAGACATGGGAAGCACTGAGTTATCCACGAATGTAGCACCATTATTTTATATTCTGTTAAAAAACAAAGAAGGGAAAACTTATGAAAAAGTTTTCGAATTGATTAAACAAACTTTGCCTGAATGGCGTCCATCGAAATTTACCTTCGATTATGAAATAGGAGTAATAAATGCAGCAGCGAAGATTTTTCCTGATATCAAAATAAATGGATGTAACGTACATTTTCAAAAGAACGTTATCAAAAAAGCGAAATCTTTAAATCTCATGGAACACGAAGAGTCCTCGAACCATGTTAAGCAATGCATAGGCTTGGCGTTTTTGCCAAAACAAGATATTGAAGACGGCTGGCTGCATATAATGGAAAATAGGTATAATATCTTGGTTACTTTCCAAAATGATGTTTGAGTACTTAACTCTAATTATATGGCAAAAAAGTAAAGAACAACAATATCAGTAAGGACCTGTTAATTTCATTGCTTTACAAGTACGAACGTTTAATAAGTATTTTTTTCAGTTTCGACGATGAAGCTATGACCAAATTCAATGACTATTTTGTCACTCAGTGGCTTGAATATCCAGACCTCATTTGGTGTTGCCATAATGAACGCCATAGAACAACTAACTTGGCGGAATCATGGAATGGCAGATTCAACAAAATTATTGGAAAAAATCCCAGTTTATTATTGTTTCTGCAAACAATTGGCAACGACACATGTCACTTTGATATAAAACAAGCCAAGTAAGTTGTATTTTTTAGACAATATTTTTAAGCAGATATAATATTTTTAAAAGCAGATATATATTTTTTTACATAATACGAGTACATAGAAGAATTTGAAAATGGATTTGATTTTATTTATTTTAGTAGATATTATTGGTTGTCGCCTTCTATTACAGACGGTTACTGAAAAAAATATAGCTTAACTTAAATAACTGATGATTTTTGTTATAGCTTTCGACTAAAAAGATCACCTTTAAATTCAAGAAAAAGAACAAGTATAGAAATCGACCGCCAGATTCAAAAGCTAACAAAAAGTTACGAAAATAAAGCTATCTCCATTGGTGATTTTCTGATTAACATATCAAAGTCAACATTTCGATCAGAACATTTAAAAAAATAGTTTATTTTAATTTTGTTTTTAGCCTATTAAAATGTTTAATACTTTTTCTCGATGTTGATTATTTTTTGTAGTTTATGTTTACAATTTGCGCCTTTTTCTCCATGTTGATTATTTGTAATTAATATATTTGTCTAGTTGGTTGTTGATTATTTTTGTAGTTTATATAAATTTACAATTACTGCCTTTTCTCAATGTTGATTATTTGTAACTAATATTTATGTCTGGATGTTGTTTTTATTTGTAGTTTATAATATTTACAGTAATACTTTTCTGAGATGTGGATTTTTTATATTTTTTTTATTGTTGATTATTGGTAATTAATATTGTTGATTATTTTAAAAATTACATTGCAATTAATATTTCGTTTTACTGTTTGATATTTTTTTATAAATATTTTGAATTAATAAAAGACTGATTTAATATCGCAAACAGACGTTTTATTGATACACTCCTAAAAGTATTTATTTATAGATACACTTTTCTTTTCAGTTGTACCTTCTATTGTCTAACGTAGATCTAAAAGATGGGTACCATAGCGGGACTTTTTGATAGGTATTTTAAGAGGGTGCCATACCGGGACCATACCATAGCGGGACTAACCGATAAAAACCTAACAGTCTATTAAACTGAGTAGACCAAAAATACCACTTACTTTGGAAGCTGTATCAACTGCAGCAGGAACTTCTCAGCAGTGCCCAGCTTCGTGACGTCACCGGTGAAAGCCTTAAGCATCTCAGACTCGTCTACTTCAGGTAGAATCTTGAGTAGACCGCGCAATTTCTCTGTACCGATGTCATCGTGAGCACCTTCGCGGATCAACTGGATTATGTCTTCATTGGAACTGGAAATGGGATTAAAAATAATGAGAATGTGGTAAGGTAGGAAAAAAAAAACTACCAACAAGAACCTTCATTTTGTATTCAAGTTCACAGTCATGTAATTACGATAAGCCGACCTACTACGTTTTTCAAGGTTCACAATTATTTAAAAAAATACTTGTAATAATTTTGATTGTATGTAGGTAATATGTACACATTTATAAATGTTTCTCAGTTGACAGTAGTACCTTCCTATTTCCGCAGACCATGGGTTTTTTTTACGAGAAGGTAACAAATAGAATACATGATAAAACTGTCTTACCTTCTGAACTGCTTCAAGAATATGTTAACGTTGAGACTTCTCTTGCCATCCAAGAGTGTGATTTCAGAAGACTCCTTCCTCGGTTTCCTCTCTCCTGAGCTGTCGCAGATGGGGCTACGACCTAACCTAGGTGAAGAACCAGCTGAACCTGTTGGTTGAATCTGAAAATAAAAATGCAACAATTTTGTTCAAAATATATTAAAACAGAGAACAGTTGATGAAACAGTCAAAGGCCTGCATTATCTGACTCCTAAAAATATTATACAAAGAAGATAAGGTAACTAAGATGATAGGACGCTCAAAGGTACAACCTTCTTGACCAACAATTTTCAAGATTTTTTGGATTCATTGATTTCTTGACCAGGATATCAATGAATCCTGAAAAGAAAACTGTGAGCTGTGAATTCTACATATTGGTTTCTAATTTGACAACAACATCATTAGAAAAAAAAAGTCAGAAAGTCAAAGCCAAAGTCAAAGTTTAAAAGTCAAAGTCGTCGTTGTAGGACAAAACTTAACATCATTCATGTAAGCCCCTAAGGGTTGGGCAAAGTTTTACCTAATAGGTACACCCAAATTTGGCAATGTTTCGTTATGTTTTAACTCCCATGTAATAGGGGGCGGGGCTATTACTATCAATCGGGCACAAATCCAGACTGCGTGGCTGCTACTGAGAAATTCCTGATGAAAAAACCCAATAACACTTTGCTCGACCTGGGAATCGAACCCAGGACGTCATGCTCATAAGTCTCAGCACTAGACCAACGAGGCAGTGTTTGGTTGTATGATAAATATCTCGTTATCATCATTCTAGAGGAAATGTCAACACTTATCTTCCTTTCTTGATCTTATCTAGAGGTTTTTCTCATGGTATAACTATGACGTACTAACCTGTTGACAGAAGAGTCCTTCGATCTCCGTCCAGTCGAGATCGACCTTCGGAGAGTGTTTGTGACTCGATGCTACTAGTGACCAGATGTTGTTTTGACCGATGACCTGGAGATATGACAAAGAACAATGTTATTTGATTGAGCTAACAAAACATGGTTTGAATCGATGTTTTCGTGAAGGTAATCAAAATTGAGGAGCTCGAGGGTAAATAATAACAGGCACCCGGACAATAGCCAAGTTTGGTTTACCGTCCTGTAAACAACCAATCTTTCTAGGGGTATCGTATTACCAGGTAACAGGGTTGTGAAGA
Source organism: Cerastis rubricosa (assembly GCA_949152445.1). Taxonomy (NCBI): domain Eukaryota; kingdom Metazoa; phylum Arthropoda; class Insecta; order Lepidoptera; family Noctuidae; genus Cerastis; species Cerastis rubricosa. The sequence continues at coordinate 962,946 of OX424547.1, forward strand.
TCAGTTGGGCAGTCGCTGCATGTAAAACACGTGTGGTATTCAGCTGTATCCGGTTAGACTGGAAGCCGACCCCAACATGATTGTGAAAAGATAAGATGAGACGAACAAACTCAGAGGTACTTACTTTGTTATTAGGAATTTTGTTCCAATTGATAGTTTTCATCTTAGTCTTCGGTATGGGTGTCTCCTGTTGCGGCAGCTTGATGTCCAGCGCAGGCGCAGGTGGGGAGGGGGGGCAGGCGGACGGAGGCGGCGGCACGGGTGGGGGAGGGGGGCCGCACGGCGGTGGTGGGGGGAGCATCGGTGCGGGGGGCGGTGGTATAGCTGGAACATAGATATTACTTGGGTCAATCATGGTGTATATCTACCTAAATACGTATTCTAGTGAGAAATTATTCAGTGCATTGTTTGGATGTCCTGAATTGGTAGGTACTCTATTATAGGGCATGATTGGTCCTTCAAGCAGTGATAGCCTAGTGGTGTGACCGTCGGACTGCCAAGTCATAGGTCTCAAGTTCGAACCCAATACACGCATCTCTGATTTTTCGAATTCATGAGCGTATTGTATAAGCACTTGCTTCGGTGAAGGAAAACATCGTGAGGCATGCCTGAGAGATATTTAACATGTCAGAGGTCAGAGTCAGACGCCCATGGGCGGTATAAAAGCTCTGGGACCAGGTAAGACTCTACCCACATGATATAGAAGAAAGAATTGGTCCTTCATTGTTAATTGCTATTGAGGCAGTCACTAGTAGTCAATGGTTATGAAATGCTCCTGGATTTATTTCCATGCTTTATCAAGAGTTGTTTTCATCCCCTGCACGCGTGGCATGACGAGTTATGTCGACGGAAGAATCGACATAATGACAGATAGACAATGACAATGTGTCAGTTTGTCTATTTTTCCGTCGACATAGCCCGTTTCTACTGTGGCCATGCTACGTGTGCTGGAGCGAGAAACTAAACACCAAACTTTTGTGGGTCTGAAGTCACCTCAGCTATCATGACATCTTAAAGCAGTATTGTTTTATTCTTACTCGATAGTGGAAAAGAGATGGCGCTAGACGAACTCTATAGCTCCGTCTCTGTCCTACACGAGTGGCATTTAAACATTACTGGTTTATGACGTCATGGTATTACCATGTTAGTTAGTTACCATGATGGTAACTGCCATAATTGCAGATTTTAAAGGAAACGTCAATAAGTAGTTAAAGGTTTTTAGTCCAGCTCACCTGTAGGCATCATGACAGGCGGCGGTGGTGGTGGCGGTGGGGACAGCGCTCGCTGGAGACTCTGCTTCCTACCACCACCAGACATGTCACGGTGCTGGCATGTGCAGCCCACTTTAGCCTGGAAGACAACATAGAAACATTGTTTTTTTAACCAATAATAAAACAAGACCTGAATTTTATCGAGAATATGACGTAAATGGCTGTTTCAATAAAGGATTCGAAAAAGTGGCATTTCCTTTTTATAAAATATGCCCATTTTAAGTTTGCAGGTTAAGAAAATATTATGCATCGATCTGTCAAACTTGGTACATTCAGTTCAGTTCTGTGTTTTATCGCCTGCACAGTTACATTGGTTGCAGTGTGAGTATTTTACTTTTTGAGCAACATTATTGACAACTACAGTCTCGCTATAGGTCGATTTATTTTCTAAAATCCTAAAGACATTGACTCTACTCTTTGCCACACAGGTAGCGAAATAGCCACCTTACGATCTGACAAAGAAACAGAAGCTTAACTGGTTGCTGTTCGCTACCAGCATTGAAATTAAACAGTTCCTACTATGATTCTATCAAACGTAATCATGGCTTACCATCACATATGATAGACAATGATTAACAATACATACCTGTACACTAGGAGCTCTAAGCAGCTTGGCAGCATCTTCCCTGGTCTCCAAGAGCGTAGCTCGATGCACCAGGGTCTCCGCCGTGTCCCAAACGATATCACTGACGGGCTCCTTAGGGTCTATTCTCAGTAAGTGCTGCAGGATGCTCAGGAATGGGATCTCTTGAGGAGTTTCTGCCACCTGAAATTAGGAGATTATTGTTTTTTTGTGGCATTCAATATAAAGGACATAGTTGATACTGCATGCTTGCTTATTTTTCTCGAGTTACTGCAAGTTCTTTTTGTGGAATAGTATGAGGAGGATACATATTCGTGTAAATAAATTATGCTCTTATAAGCGATTCTCACACGACACCGGATCGACTCGGATCTCACGTCGCATTGGCTAGTATGAAATCCGTTGCATCACACACGTACACCACGCGGATCACCTTCCTCACCACATTGTGCTTCTCCAGAAAATCTTCGCAAAGTTCCACTAACCATTTAAAACCCTCACCTGTTTAAGTATCGCATAGAAAACATCGAGATGCGAGTTGAGGTTGATGCCTCCTGGACCCTGAGCTTCATCACTCTCCCTCTGCTCTTCGAACACGTCCAGTTGGACGCCCAGGTCCGGGTGGCTGGCTGCTTCATGTCTGGAAAGAGGATGGAAAGTTTTAGATGTTGAGGGAAGTTGGTAAGATGTGGTTAGATAGATGTACTAATAGTGATCATACCTACAAGAGCCGAGATCGAATTTGGGCAGTTTTGGGAATTTATGAATTTCTCTGAGGACAAATTTCGGTCTAAGGTTAACAATGACGACGCGACGGTTACAGCCGTTACCGAGCTAATAGGATAACTCAATATTTACCAAAGTGGTCCTCAAAACTACAAAAAGAGGTTTATTAATGGTGAAAGATAGGTACTTTAATGGAAAACATTATAAATACTTGTACTGCTCAAAGTTTTCATTTATCTGTTTACAATCTTGTTTACATACTTTCTTCTCAACATAAAAGTATCGAGCAGTGTTTTGGAATTATGGCGTAACTTAATAATCAAGAGCCCACACATTTAGTTGGCTTCGAGTTGTACTTCACACGGAAGGAATACAAAAATATGGATTTGTGGGGAAAGTAATAGAAACTATGCCTTCGGGCAATATAGCTTGAGAGCATACAAGCACCACTTTTGTGTGAGTTATGGTCAAACTGCAAATATTACGGTAGTTCACGTAATACGCTTGGAGCCCATATTAGGAACAGCAGTGCGGGAAACGCTGCTGAAGTATACTTTTGTAAGCAGATTTGGCATTAAAATGGCAAACGGGTTCTTCAGAATTGATGAAGATTTGGCGATCTTTAGTACTATATTTTAATTTTGAGGCCTAATGGCATTATCTACATACTTTTTGTTTTTTTTACAAGTTGCTAACTAAAAATACTTAACATAACATTTACGTAAAACAGAGAGCTATACTTGCACCTCTATTTGATTGGTTATGAGATTTTTTTATTTAAACTAAAAATTATTAAAATCATAGTTGTGTTGTTGGGGATTCTGTTTTCCTTCTTACAAAATGCGTAGAAAACCTTTGCTTTGCTATATTTTCTACAATTCCTTACTTAGACTTAGTAGATACCTACCATCTATTTCCAGCAAATATGACACACAATAATTGCATATAATAAATACATAAGCAAACTGATTCAGCTAAATATAATCACGAACCGGTTCCAAGGGGTTTAGTCACATTATCCGTTGAGGCTAATATTTTAAAGACTGGCATTATTCACGGCGGATACGTCGCCATATTTGGAGCGGTGCGACCAAAAGATGGCGCCTACGCAAATGGCGGTTACGTTTGTTTTTCAAACGAGAACTGTGTGGTTTGTTTGGTGATACTTTTTAGAAGGGTTCGGTTTTGAGGGGTTGCAGGTAGTTGGAATAAGTATCGGGTTATTTCTTAGGGTTAGTGGGGGTATTTAATTAGGTTATAGTATAGAGTTTTGGTGATGCAAGATGAAATTGATTGAATGATTTCATGAAACTACAAAATTGCCTAAATAAAGTAGGTAAGTGTACTTACACGCTTAGAAATAAATTACTTCACATTTTATATTAAAAGACAAATAATTTTAATAACTTTAATGTTATCTGGAATACAAATTTTCCTTTTGTTTATGCTTCCATAATAATTATGAATTGTTTACCTAGTCACTCAAGTGTCATAATATGGTGTAATAATTTTGTTATCACTTCATAATTTTATCAAAAAGGACTATCTAAGTATCCAGACTTTCTACGTCTTTCAGACTATAAAAACCAAAGCAGTTTATATCAAGACCAAAAATCTGATTCAAAATTTTTGTTTTTCATCATTAGGTAGGTATGTACCTACTAATCATCACTGCTTATTGAAACAGTGCCTTTCCGTGTTCTCAGATCAGAACTCCGCGATTATGTTTAGTTTTTACATAACTAATAATATCAATGATTAATTTAATGGTAGATAAGGATACTTCTTAGGTGTTTTTGCATTTATTATAGTAGGTAAATATAGGTGTAATAAACTTTAATGTAACATAATTTAATGGGAAGATTACTTGTTTAAGAGTTTATTGCCCCGATGCTAAGTTGTTCAACCTTAGGCAATTCAGAACGAAATTGGCTATAATTTTATAAACTGACAGACTGTTAACAACATGCATCAAGAGACTTGAAATTAAGAGACCAGAGACACTGTAGGTACAATCAATCATATTAGTTGAGAAGTTTTTATCAAATTCATATCTTTAAACTGTTTTTAGTAGAAAATCTGCTAATTTCTTAATCTGCCCAATTATGTTAGAATCGGCTTCCAGTCTAATCGGTTGCAGCGATTCGATCTGATCGACTGGAATTAGTCGAAAGACTGACTAACTGATCTACACAACGCAGTTACTAATCCAATCCCATAGACACTCTTGGTGAGACTAGTCTCTGTATTTTAAACTCTAAGCGTGCTTAAAAAGCTCTTAATCGAACAGCAAAAAATCTGCTAACAACTACCGTTTACCTCTACATCTATCAAATTAGCTAAATTGCTTAATCCAAAAACTTCACAATACACACATAAATTACCATATTACTAAATAACGAGCGACAAAAAACATAAGTGTATCAAATGTTTTTTGTATCACTCAAATTACCGTGCTTGATCAACCGACACGGAGAAAAAACCTGTGTCGATGTAGTTGGCTGATACATATAAAATTGTTGACTGACTGTCTGGCTGATTTAGTGAGAAAGACATTATCACTTTCATGGGTGTGAAAGTACCCTTAACAAAGTCTAAAGACATTTGTTCTTTTGTTCTAGTTCGTTCTTCGTACCCTTTTTTTTTTTTGGGAATGGCATTTCGTAGTTCAACCTAGGAGGTTGTCGTCTGCTTAACCGGACTATCCTGTGGGTGCCTTAAGAGTAAGGCCTCCAGCCAGGGCATAAAAACTTACAAACTAAGCGACTACACGCTAAGGGCACCCCCTGTGGGGTACGAGCCTCGGCTCAGGGCGTCGCTGGGGGAGGACTGCATGGGGACAGGCTGGATCTGAATGATATCATTATTTAGGGGCTGATTTAAAACTACTGGCACAGCATCGCGGGCTGGCTCGAGCGAGGGTCGGGGAGGGCATGGATCGGGACGTCGCGACGGACCTCAACTTCGTACCCTTAACGAAGTTTTTAGTGTTATATTAACTTGACTTTAAATCCCTCCTCGTCCCCCGTAATATTCAATGCATCCATCAGCACAATGTTTTGAGTGTGTTACATTGAGTCCTTTCATAAAACGTGTTTTTTACCCTAAAAATAAGTCCTTTCCCAGCAATGAAGGGACCGTTTATAATGTTCCCAGTGCTGGGACACAGGCCAGCGCTCTTTAAGAGAGTCATAAGTCCATCACACGAGGAGCCAGTGCGGATTGGTAGATCGAATGTCACATCTTAGAACTGATGTATGTTCCAATTTTTGGGCCAAGGACATGCCTGTTGTTCATTCATCGTTTTAGCGGTGATAAAATATATCTGCAAAGTCTAATGCTTGCCTGGGTTCGAACTTACGTATGACCCGCACATGAGTACTCGTAAGTTGGGCCACTGGGCCTAAGAGTCAGTCACTTAATCATTTTTAAAACAACATTATCTTATATGTTTGCCCATGTTTCTCTATAAGGTAGAATTATAATTTCTAGTTTGAAATCGGTGTAATGTGGTAGATTTATGCGTTTTGCACACTGCCCGTGAGACAAATATGTAAATATGATTATGTATTGTAGATCCTTATTTGTTCCTCATGATCTTTATGAGTGTCCTTTATGGGAAGGCTAAGTATTACTTAACGGTGATTTTCTTATAAGGGTCTATCTTGTGGACGTGACCTATCCACCATAAGGTAGACGGTATTTTTTTAACAATGAAATAGTTTTGTAGTTGAGGAAAAATGGTTTCAAGATGATGTTGTAAGTATAGTAAGGATTAAAAGAATATGTTCCTTACCTTAAGTTGTTTAATGTTGGCAGTAGTCCCAGTCCTGAAAACATAAATAAAGTGTCATCAATCAATTACAAAAAAACCACAGGGTTGGTGGTCGGAAACTCTTTGATAATAGAATTGATCATACACATTTTGGATTCTTATGTATTTAATTTTTGCCTTTGAAAAGGCTGTAAATTGATTGATATTAGGCAAGAAATTAGGAATATTTGCTTAAATCGATGACAGTCAGTCGCATCGGAAGAAATTCTCCGTTACTGAATACTTGAAATTATCTGATCAGTAAAATTGTTATTCTGAAGTTAGTATGAGTTCTTACTGCAGATTTAAGGCAGTCGTAAAAACCTCAGTGGCAAAGCCGTATAGCCTATTTAATTGTAATCGTTGTCAGAAAAATAAATACGTTTAAGCGTTTAGAAATTACATTTTGTAGTTCCTGCTTACCAATAAACTCGTTCCTGACTCGGATCCTGTCAGGCAGCCTGGGCGCCGAGATGATGAGGCAGTTGATGAACGCCACCAGCGCTGTCTTGTAGTCCGTGGTGGTCGCATTCTTCAGCTCTTCCACCACCACGCTTAGGCGGTAGCGCTCGCCTTTCAAGGACTGGTAGAAAAGGATACGGTTAAGATGCGCATATTTAAAATAGGAACTCTCTATTGCAAATTTTATTTCCACAAAATTTTTAGAGTGATAATAATTCTCTGTATGGTGTCGGACGTAAAGAATAGCACCATCCCATATCTTCCCGTGGGTGTCGTAAGAGGCGACTAAGGGATTTGCTAGAGAATGGGCAGCAGCGTTCTCTGTGCTTTTGTAACAAACGTACTGCGGTCGCCAACCCGCCTGCCAAGCGTGGCGATTATGGCAAAACCCCCCAAAATGTCAATGTGGCGACACTTGGGGGAGGCCTATTATTTAGCAGTGGACGTCTTTTTGGCTGAAATGATGATGATGATGATAATAATGGCGAAGGAGAACTTATTGCAGGTGAAATTGAAAGAAGACGATTTAACGGCAGAAAATATGATGAGCTACGTCTTCTTCTTAGCCAGTTTTTGCTAAATGGGAAGACCTCAACAAATTTGTGAAAACACTGGACCGATGATGATCGTTATCATTATCACCAAGCTAAAATGCTTCATTGGAGACAAAATGCATATGCTGAACAAATAAATTCTTTGCACGTATAACAATTTATCAGGGTCTATGGTACAAAGAAGGGATCCCGGACCTCGAGTAATATCAATGCAAAGTAGATGCATGTGTCATAGGCAACCACGTGTTGAGATCAACATCAGAAATCTGCATAAAAAGTCGAAGATACAGATCTTTTACTTAATATGGCCATTGGCTTCTCAGCACCGGTGTTTACCTCCAGTGATTCATTGTTTGCACGGAATTTATAAGCAGTTTTGATAGATAAACATGTTTCTTTATGTCTATTATGAAGGTGAGTTGACCACCATTATTCAATTATGTCATTATTCTTTAGCTTTTAGTTGATTCCGTGTGATGAGGAAGGACGAATCGCATATAGATAAAAGAGTATAAATGTTGGTGTGATGGATGGAGGAGAGGAAGACCAAGGAAACGCAGACTGGATTGGGTGAGGAATGATCTGATACGAAATAAAAATGACTAAAAATGGCGTGACGATTGACAGTGAAAATGTGTTGCGCCGACCCCAAGTAACATGGAACAAGGGTAGGAAGATGATGACTCTAGCTTTTAGTTGGACATCTAAACGGTAGATAATTTTGAACTCATAACAACGCTATTTCACCATTGATACGTTTAGTGATGAACTATAAAACGAAGGAGCTAACGTTGATAGGGGGCATCAATTATAGGAAGAGATTAACACACTGGTAAAATAGTATGAGAGATAGAGACAACGCTCCACATAACCAAACTTTTTGGGGAGATTAAGGGCCGCGGACTAATGAGATCCAAATGTTGACAATGCTTCCACAATGCCAACCCTGAAAAGGTTTGAAGTAAATGGTGGTTGACAACTTACCTTATATCTTTCTAGGGTGTCAGCAGCTCTTGCGTAGCCGTCAGCATTGTAGACGCACAACGCTGATAACAGCTCGAACACCTGGAGAAAATAACAAATATTAAATACTCAGATTAAGAAACATAAAAGCGGTATAATTAGACTATTTGGGAAAGGTGCCTTCTTGCTCGATATTGGAGAGACCTTTTAGGAAGTTCTGAAATTGGTACACAATTTGAACACCATAAAATCCAAATATCATGCTTCCAAAAATGAGAATAGTATGCTCCTTATCATATAGCACCTTTTACTTTCACTATGTGCAAATGCCTCTTAGCAGAGTGCGCCATACTTGAATACTTGGAAGTGATTCTAAGGGTGATGTAGGCCAGTTCTCTGCCTCTTAATTGACCCTTACCTGTTTTAAATTGAAATTTATTTTCGACCTCCGTATCCTGCACACCCATGCCTTTATACCAATTTATTTGGGATTGGCGCAGTATTTCTTCTTTTATTCAGCGCTCATTACCTACCTAATGGTTATTACTCGTCATCCTGAGATCATAAGTAATAAAAGAAGGTAAGATGACGGCTAATCTTGAACTGAACCAACTTGATCTAGAAGGTGTCTACATCTTACCTGCTTCTTAACAGGCGCGGCTGGTGATGTGAGCGCGGCGGCGAGCTTGCCCGTGTACTCCGCATGTTCTACGATGTAGTCCAGGCCTACACGGCTCTCCATCGCCTCACTGGGAAGAACAACACTGTATTAAAAACAAATAATTTAATCACAAAATTTTTTGGCAGACAGTGTCGTATTATCACTCTAATATAATATATCCGATAAAGTCGGACTTGCGAGGTGAAGCTAGCGGGTGATGATGATGGTAAACTTGCACGAGCTTGTTCTTATTCTGCGGATCTACTGCACCGTATTACACAAACGCTGGCAATATCACGCTCGCTTTCGTAATGAAAAAAAAATAGACATAGATTTTCCGAACCGAAAATTCGGACCGAGTCTTTGTGAATACGGGGTCTGGTCACATTAGCAGTGACCTGCGGTTAGTAAACAAGCCCATACGGGCGCCAATACCTCAGTTCGTCAGGCACACCATGTTCAGTGAGCTTCGCTACAAACTTTGCTACATGGCTGCCCTTTTCACCAGGACCTGAGCTATTTCGAACAGCTCGTTTTGATACTGGTGTAATACACATTTCAAACACTATTTACTAGGCAACAACTGACGACTTCTTTACTCAATAGTAAATACAATCTCTTGAAACTTAATTATGAAATTGGTAATTAGCGAGGGTATTGTCACAATCATAACGTTTCCTCAAATGCGCTGCTTAATGATGTTGACAAGTTTATATGCTTCTTATGAGTTAAGGAATAATCCGAATGATAGCGAATGGAAAATATAATCTTACAGGTAAATGCTTTGTATTCTGTTTGCGATGGTCGGTCCTTTTGTGGTAGGAACTTAGAAGTATTGTCAGGATTTCATTGACGTATTGAAAATACTTCGATTGTGTGTAATTAGGTAATGGAAGCTTTGTTATCTTCGTTTTCTAGTCAGTTCTGAGAGTCGGCTTCTACTTTGCATGGTGGGGATCTGTAGAATCTTTTAGTATTTTTGGAGCAGATTGACATAGCTTTTTTAATCTGTGTGACTTCTTAATTAAAGTTTAAGAAATTCTATTATTAATAAAATAAAATAAATCAGGTTTTTATTTAATAAACATTAATTTAAAGTAAATTAAGAATATATAATAAATTTTATAATGATGAGATTTCAATTCCATTTAGATAAGTACAATATCTACTAAGTTCACGTCATTTTTTAGCTAAAAAAAAACTACTCAACTCAATCCCACAGTAATTAATGCAAATAGGTTAATAAATAGAAATTAAACGAACAAGTTAACGATCAAACAAGATGAAATGAGTAGGTATGTAAATGGGATCAATGTCAATAAATTACTTCGTTATGATGTTTTATTTTTAATTAAATTATTCAAAATTAACACCTGGGTTGCGTTTTCTTTTTCTTTTATTTTTCCCCTGCGTCTTCTCAAGGTGTTTCGTGTTACTAAGGTTTCAGAGGTCAGATAGGCAGTCACTCCAAGTGCAGGTCAATAAATAATACAAAAGAAGAAGAATAAATAATAATACAATAATAATTAATGCAGCCAGCCGGAACCATAAATAGCAATTAAAGAAACATGTTTTAAAACGCAGATGTAGCCAATGTCAATAATCCAATAACTTAATGGTATAGATATTATTGCTTCTAATAATATAATTAATAAGAGAAAAACTTAATCTGTTCAGACCACGGGTGGTGAACAGCAATTATCAGTTTTTGTGGTTGTAAATCAACAAGTTTTTTTCTATTTTATTTGTTTGTCAAATATATGTAATTGTTGTTTGATAGTCAGTATTTTGTTTTCCTCCATGTATATTGGTATCTACGTTCAATTCGTGTTGTTGTTCGTGATTTATATAAGATCATCATCATGTGCCTGTCTTTTACCAACTAGGTTTGGCTCGGTATAGTAGTACAGTCTAATACCAGTATTTTTTTTGGAGTGACTGCATAGCTGACCTCCACAACCCAATTAGTACTGGGTAATACGATATCACTTGGTGAGACTGGTTATCAGACTTTCGGGCCACTACGACTACTTGTAACGACTGCCAAAGGTCTACAAATGCCAGCGGGGACCAACGGCTTTAAATGCTTTCCGAGATTTGAAGATCGTTTCATATTTTAATGAAAATATTTACCCTTTATCTTTCTGATGTTTGTTAACAAAATAAAGATTTTTCCAATTATCCAGCGACATAAGCGACATAATACATACATTCATGAAGGTAGAACACAAAAAATCTTTTTTTAGATGGTGAAAAAAGTTTTATGAATTTGCCAAATCGTGTGTGGCCAACATAATTTCTTCATCAGCCAACCTAACCATGAATTAAGCGTTAAACCATTACCAATAAGTTAATTCACGCAAGTAATTGATAGTTTCATCAGAAGGAGATAAGCATCGTAATCAATCGAAGCACTCACATATGCAAACTAATTCGAACGCCTCGCTCACGACCTCAACCCATGCATCTTGTGACGAGACTTGTGTCAAGCAACACGCGTGGCCTTTTTAATGGCCACAGGGCCCTTTTACGTGAAACTTTAACATAACTGCCTGTGTGCTGTGTTTGTGCACATCTCCGATTGAACCTTCGGGGATCAGCGGACAAAACATAACAAATCGCCTAGATGTTAAGGTGTCAGCGCGACTGCTGAGCATGAGGAATTACTCAGTAGCAGTCCTGGAGTCTGGATGCGTGCCCGGTTGATGGCAATAGGTTCGCCCCTCATCACATGGGACTTTAACATAACTGGCAATATGTGGGTGTACTTGTTCGGTACACCTCTGCCTTTCTCTTCAGTGATAACAGGCGTGATGTTATAATGATGTTAAGGTGGCTCTTGCCGAGATATTCTGAGGTAGGGCGAGTGCGGGAGTGTATAGAGGAGTGCTCGTCGAGCCTCGGTGTGCCTCGCTTCCCCTTCTCACCGTTATGTTTTCTCAGCATTCGCGCGGCACTTGGCGTGTAGGTCGTGGCCAAGCCTGATAAATATGCAAACTATATTCAAAGAGCACTATATACTGTTGCAACGTCTCTACCTATTTACTAAGAAATGTATGTAAATTACTTATTCACCAGCCCGAGGCCTGAACGTTGGCCAAGTTCTATTAATTTTGTGGTAGATAAATCATTTTGAAAAGATTATAGGTGCCTAGGCTAGAATGCAATACTTTATAGGCTAGGAGATAGATGATGACCTTTATTGAAAACTAGCTGTCCGGCGCAACTTCGTTTGCGTCACATTTCCCCCGTTTTCGCAACATTTTTCATTGCTGCTCCACTCCTATTGGTCGTAGCGTGATGATATATAGCCTATAGCCTTCCTCGATAAATGGGCTATCTAACACTAAAATATTTTTTCAAATCGGACCAGTAGTTTCGGAGCCTATTCAATGCAAACAAACAAACAATCAAATCTTTCCTCTTTATTATTATATATATACACTCGGCGTCACAAAAATCGCACCTCTTTAAGAATTCCCTTCAAAGTCATTTCAACCCTATTAATCAATGGTACACACATGACTATAAGGTATCATTGGAAAGGCAATTTATTTAAATTTCAGAATAAATCAATAAATTTGGTTTTTTGTTTGCCAGGGAATAAAAAAAACACGCTAATGCAAATGATTAAAAACTTAAATTTTATTTTAACAGTGAAAATTTTAAAAAAGTCCATAAAATCAACTTAAAACCTAGTGTTACCCCCCCTAGCTCTGATGACAGCTTCCATGCGTTCTCTCATGGACCTAATTAATGTGACAACAGTCTCTTGAGGAATGTTGTCCCATTCTGCAACGACGGCATCTTGGAGGTCTTGGAGAGTGGTAGGGGCAGGATCACGTGCCCGTACTCGCCGTTTCAGTTCATCCCAAAGGTGCTCGATAGGGTTCAGGTCTGGACTTCGCGCCGGCCAGCGCATAACAGGGATCCCAACTTCTTGCAGGTAGTCTCTTACAATTAATGCGGTGTGACAGCGGGCGTTATCGTGCATTAACGTGAACCCACTGCCAACAAAACCCGCATAAGGGACAACCTGCTCCTCTAAGATCTCTGTTATGTACCGAGGAGCAGTCAGCGACCCTTGCCCGCGAGCACTTCCAGTCCGAGAAACACACACAAGGTTCGTTTTGCCGTCGATTGACATGCCGCCCCAGAACATGCACGAGCCACCCCCGTATTCCACTGTCTCTTGAATACAGGCTTGTGCGAATCGTTCCCCTTGCCTCCTGTACACTCTTCTACGCCTGTCGTTGCAGAAAAGACACACCCTCGTCTCATCCGAGAAGAGTACAGCCCTCCATTGGTCTATTGTCCAATCCACATGGTCACGGGCAAATTGCAACCGGTCTCTCCTATGCTGTGCAGTCAATTTTGGCCCTGTAGCAGCCCTGTGAGCTGCAATTTTCTTCTCCTTCATTCTTCTTCTAATCGTGGAGACGCTGACAGAAGTTCTGCGAGCTGATCGCAGTTGTTGTTGCAGCTCAACAGCATTGGAGAACCGATTACGTAAAGACGTTGAAACAATGAAGCGATCGTCTCTTTCGGATGTGCACCGTTGTCTTCCAGATCCACGTCTTCGGATATAGCCACCAGTCTCTTGGAAGCGTTGGAACACTCGTCGAACGGAAAAACGACTCAAGTTCAGTTGCCGAGCAACATCACATTGCCGCATCCCTGATTGCAGTAGTGCAATGACTTGAGCGGCTTCATCTGCTGTGGTATCCATCTTCTGGGGTATTTTTCTTGCTGCAGCTGTTCACGTGTGTTCACTTCAAAGGTTGGATAGCGAATGACTCACATTTGACCCGGGTCGCCCGTTTTATACCCTTGTAGGGAGGTGCAATTAGTGGCCGTTGTAATGCGTATTTTGACAACATTTTCTTTAACGTTACGCGCTAATGAGATCTGTTGTGTTTAGGAATTCTAACTGTTGTTAATTTAAAGGTCGTTAAACATACTTTCAATTGATACCAATATTAATAGGGTTTAATGCATACGTTGATGGCGGGACTTGCTTGAAACTTATTTTCGGAGAGGTGCGATTTTTGTGACGCTGAGTGTAGTTTAGATCACTGCACTGTTAAAAGATTTGTATTCAACTCTACTGGTTTCCATAGTTCTATGTGTGTATTTGAAATTCCAAGGACATGGAACTTTACATTTCTTCTGTTACAGGCGTAACCTAAGAACGATTAGGAACATCAGATGGGCCATCCGATATTTTCAAAAATTTCATCCCCGTCAATCCTTTTCCCAACTATACATGTTGGGGTCGACTTTCAGTCTGACAGGATGCAGCTGATTACCAATATTTTCTATGGAGCAACTGCCCCTTTGAGCCCCCACAACCCAGTTACGATAAACCTCGTAATTCTGCAAAAATTAAAAAAGTAGAAGAAGTTGGAACTTGAGCTCGAAAACACCAAAGCCTGACTTCTGCCTCTGACCTATGCAAGTCTTCAATGAATCTGCCTGGGTGTCGCAAAAGACTAATCATTATTCACATAATAACTAACTAACAGATGCTGATCATTCCACCTGTGCATTTTATGAATATTGATGGCAGCGTATCTTTGATTACCAATCTAGTAACTAGTATTTGCAGCCCGGTTAAGTACGTCGTGGCAACCTTGAAGGATGGTCTATGGAGATTTTATCAGAAAGCAACGGCTCACATTATAATCAGATAGTTCACAATGTACCTGATGGGATCCCGGCGTCTTGTCTGCGAGCAGGAGCGATATAGCGATGACTTCTTGGGTTCAAAATCGTTTATTGCCTGAGATATTTCAGTGTTTTCATAAGTCTGACATCCAGTCTTACCAAGGGGTATCGTATTACCCAGTTACTGGGTTGTGGAAGTCAGATAGGAGGCGCATCATGTAAAATACTGATATTCAGCTGCAACCGCTTAGACTGGAAGCCGATCCCAACAAAGTTTGGGAAAAGACTAGGCAGATGATGATGATATTTCAGTGTTTTGTATCTTTCAAGAACTTCTTAAGCAATTTTGAAATAGACAAGAAATGTTTAAGGATCAATAAGGACATTTTATTTGGAATGTTTGTTTTGCTTTGTCGAACATATCTCTTTACTCTATTTATCAAAATTTTATTAGATTAGCATTTAAATGAAAAACAATAATAATAGAAAATAAGATCAGACCAGATCAGGTTTCCTCCATTTTTGTGGTTTGAAACCAGTTTTACATCAGTCATTAACCGAAAGGTGTTACGTGAACATACATTGACACACACACAGCGTAAAAAAATGAGAAGTTCCACATAATTATTAAGGAATAAAACCAAAATTATCGACACCTTTTTAAATAGTATTCTAAGCCGTCTGGAGAAGGAGCATCATGATCTGCCTAGTCTTTTTTCAACTATGTTGGGGTTGGCTTCCAGTCTAACTGGATGCAGCTGAATACCAGAGATTTTTTTATTCTGCGACTGCTTATTAATACCCAGCTGGTTGTCAGACTTTTGGAGTTAGAATTGTCAAAAATCTACAATAAGTATTCAGATCAATTCTTCATATTTTGGTGCTAAATTAAATTAGACCAGTAGTTGGCACAGTGGCCGTTAGTCGCACATAAGGAAGCCTTTCCTGTGCAACGCCTTTGCCTGGTCCCGCAAACCTTGCGGTGCCTGACAGAACGTGAGCCCTAAAACTGTCCAACATGCATTATGTGTGACATAATTATGTATGTTGGTATGTTGAGGAATACCAAATTGATATTCCATTTACGCCTTGTTAAATACTAACGGTAGAAAAATTATAGTAGAACGCTAGACTGGTCGTGCTTAGTATAAATTGTGAATGCTCTTTGCATTAGTAAGTGTTGTCATAAACATTGCTGACGGAGTTCGCGGTTTATGAAACTATTTAGCACCACTTAATTCAAACATACAATTTACCACTTAAAAAAAATTTGATGGAAAATAAGCAGTTTAACGTAGAAGATTAAGGTTTTTTTTTAATTTCACAGAAAATTAGACTTCTGTAAGTTCTTATTCTGTGGCAGTCATACGTTTTCTGCATATAGATATTTTATACTCTTCTAAAAGTCAATAATTTATTAGTACGAAGCCATAAAAGTCTACAAATACTTTTGATATGTAATTTACGAGTAAATGTTAAGAATACTGATTAATTTTATGCTAATTTTTGTCACAAATTTGATTATTTTTTTTCAATAAAACGGTCGTTTTGCCTAAATCAACAGTTGGAATTATTTTATTATTAAAAGCGAATGTTCGTTACTTAATCAGGTTTCTATGAAGCAATTTTATTTCGTTTAAGATATTCGCAGAATTTTGCGAAATATTTTAAACGTGGTCATTATTAGGCTAGTTTCAGCAGCGATTTTAAAATGTATGTTCTATGTTTAGAGAAATAAGACAGTATTTATAGTCAAGTAAGTTTATGACAAAGATTCCTAAATGACTTTATTAGACTTCTTCACGATTAAACTACAAAAAAAAGTAGCCTGGATATAGAGGATATTAAATTACATAACACTCTATTAAACTTTAAAACTAGAACTTTCATCTCACATCAAAAGATGGAACAGCTTACAATACCTATTAATTTAACACTATCCGATTTTATTACGTTTGTTTCATAAAGTTTTGACTCCATAATCATAAGCGTTTATTGACTTTCTACCAGATTAGATGAAGAACATTTGTTTTATGGAACCAACTAAGGAACTATTAAACATAGCTTGCCAAAATCAAAATCAAAATCAAAAGTCATTTATTCAAATTAGGCTGATAATCAGCACTTTTTGAACGTCAAAATGACAAGAGACAGTCCCCCAAAACGCCCGCCCTTCGCCACTTCCTAGTGTTTTAGCTGGGAAGAAGAAGTGGCGGAACAAACTCCCCAGCAACACATCTGTCTGTTAGGTTAGAAGAACCAGATTCTACACAATAGTGTTCAAGTTCATATAAACAAAGAATCTAATTAATGTCACATGTCAGCTAGCACACACCAATAATAAAATATTAAAAGATAAAGAAAAAAAAAAAAATAAAGCCTCCAGACTAAAGGGCGTGCCCGCTTACACGTGCATACCGACGAAAAAAAATAAAATAAAGTAAAAAAAAAAAAATGTATATGTATAAATAAAAAAAGGAATCTATTCATGAAGTTATATCACATTTCAGTAAGCTAATTTGGAGAAAGAACACAAACATTGTCTTGAGTTCAACCCAGCGACCAACTATTCTTATCATTTAAATAGTCGTTAATGGAATAGTAGGCCTTTGAACAAAGGTTAGATTTTACTTTGGCTTTAAACGCATTAAATGGCAAATCTAGAAAGGAAGATGGTAGCTTGTTGAAAAAGGTAATACCAAGCCCTACGAATGAGTTATGAACTTTATGAAGCCGGTGAAAGGGAGCACGTAGTTTATGCTTATTTCGAGTGTTTATATTGTGAATATCACTGTTTTTACTGTACAAATGGATATTTTGTTTAATATATAAAATGTTTGCAAAGATGAATTGTGAAGCTACCGTGAGAATACCAATCTCTTTAAAAAAATCTCTCAAAGAAATTCGTGCACCCAGCTGGTAAATTGCACGAACCGCTCGTTTTTGAAGAACGAATATATTTTGGATATCAGCGGCTTTGCCCCACAGCAGAATACCATAGGACATAATACTGTGAAAATAACTAAAATAGACTAACCGTGCTGTATCAACGTCAGTGTATTGTCTAACTTTTCTGACGGCATATGCGGCCGAACTAAGCCTACCCGCTAGGCTTGATATGTGTGGACCCCATTGTAATTTTGAATCTACTGTTATACCCAGAAACACAGCTGAATCAACAGTTTTAAGCTCCTCATTGCCGAGAACAATGTTGGGACCTAGATTTTTAACATTTGGTAAGCCGAATTTAATACTTTTAGTTTTCTTGGCATTAAGAACAAGGTTATTTGTTGTGAACCAATCTGTGACCATTGATAGAGCGCTGTTTATGTCTCCAAAATCGTGTCTATTCCTATCTACTTTAAAGATAAGAGAGGTATCGTCAGCAAATAGTACTACATCACAAATACCCTTCAAATAATATGGTAAGTCATTGATATAAACCAAGAATAAAAACGGTCCCAGTATTGAGCCTTGAGGTACACCTAGCTGAACAGGTAGCCCGGAAGATTTCGCGCCATTGACATCTACACATTGGAATCTATTTTTTAAATACGAATCTATTACATTTAGGGCCTCATTTTGAACACCGTAATAACGTAGTTTCCGTAAAAGCGTGTCGTGGTGTACGCAATCAAAAGCTTTTGAGAGATCGCAGAAAACACCGATTGCATTTTGCGCGTTTTCCCACGCGTTAAATATGTGTTTCAACAAAGCAACCCCCGCATCTGTAGTCGAACGACCTTTGGTAAAGCCATATTGATCGTTGTGAAGAAGGTTGTTTAGATTAAAATGTCTTAACAATTGATTAAGTATTAACTTTTCAAAAATTTTGCTAAATGCAGGTAATATAGAAATTGGTCTGAAGTTACCAATATCATTTTTACTGCCTGATTTAAATAGAGGGATGACTTTACTGCTTTTCATAAGGTCAGGGAAAGTACCTGAATCAACGCATTTATTAAAAGTAACAGCAAGATAGGGGGCTAAGATTTCTATTATATTACTCAAAAGTTTAATGGAAATACCCCAGTAATCACCTGTGTTTTTAGACTTAAGTGAATTAAAAACATTAACTATATCACGAGGTGTTACATGTTCAAAACTAAATACGAGACCACATTTGGGCACGCTACTATGCAAAAGGTTTTCGGCTTTAGACGGCGACGAACTTAAAGAGCGAGTCGTAGTTATAGGTATGCTAGCAAAATACTCATTAAATGCCTTAGCTACGTCGGCTGGATTATTAACTAATTTGTTATCAACCATGATTTCAAGTTGGTTGTCTTGTTTAACAGTTTTACCCGTTTCATTGTTTATAATTTTCCAAGTGGCTTTTACTTTATTATTAGAATTTTTTATAGTGTCAGCTAAAAATTTTGATTTTGCAATACCACAAATCCTTTTAAATAATTTTGAATAATTTTTAACATACTCTAGAAAATTTGTATCAAATCGGTATTGTTTCAGACCATATAACTCGTATAATCTAGCTCGACTTTTATAAATACCTGGTGTAGCCCATTGGTTGAAGCCAGCGGAAGGCCCACTAATGTTAATAGTTTTAGACTTAAAAACAGATTGGTACTCATTATGAACAACATCAAAAAGGGCTTCATAAATTTCATTAGGAGTTTCGTGATCCACTATTGACGATGTAACTTTAAGAGCTATATTATTTTTAAATTTATTGCAACGACTAGCTGTATAAGGCCTACATTCTATTTTGCGCGGCTTTTTATTTAATGGCATAGGGAAGCTAGCTATTAGTCCACAGTGATCAGATGATAAGTCACTTAATACTAATTTATTTTCGGCATGACAATCACTAAACATGTTATCAAGACAAGTCGACGAAGACGCCGTGATCCTTGTTGGTTCAAAAAACAAGTTAACTAAATTAAAAGATCTAAACAGATTGAGAAGCCTAATACTTAATGGAGTAACTTCTAAAATATTAACATTAAAATCTCCACATAAAATTATATTTTTATTACTTGTTTTTAATTTATTAAGTGAATCCTCCATTACAGATTCGAAACAAGTAAAGTCACCAGAAGGGGGTCTATAAACACAAATTATAATATATCGCTCGAGTTCAACACAAGACAACTCAATAGTGCGCTCAACGGAAAGGTTAACTAAGTCTAAACGTTGTTTACATTTTAACTTGTTTGACACAAGAACTAAAGATCCACCGCGAATAGCATTTTTTCTAACAAATGCGCTCTGTACAGTAAAGGAATCATCATTGATAAACGCTACTTCATGTTCTTTCAACCAATGTTCAGTTAAACATAACACCTGAACATCATAGTACTCCATAAATAAACTTAATTCTAAATCTTTGCCGGACAATCCCTGCATATTTTGATGCACAACATTCAACATATGCAGCTTACCCGTTGTCGCACCTAATAGTTTAAAGAACAAGGTGTATCGATAGTAGTGTTAGTATCAAAAATAGTGTTAGTAACAATAGAAGTGTTAGTATTACAAGTAAACATTGGTACAACAGGGGGTTTCAGGGGCCATTTGCCGTTATAATTTTAATAACATTTATTTAAATAATGTTTAAGCGTTTACAAAATAATGAAGAGTGCAGGACCTAAGATAGTCCCTTGGAACCCCAAAAGTGATTTGGGAAACATTCTCTAAAAATACCATCTTTAAAATATGGTATTTGCGGTGTATTTTGAGTTCAATGTCATAACGTATGGACAAGCTACTTATCATAAAATAGAAATAAATATTTTTCTCCAATTCTTACCCTCCATTATTTGTTCAGCATGATCAACTAACACACATTCTCGAATCGAATGCCATAGAATGTTCTAAAATCAGCGATTAGGCACAATTTAAGAGTGACTTTTTAATTATTTCCCGTAATTAACAAACAGCTTGTATAATCTTTAGAATAACCACACATTCATCGAGGTTTAAGTTGCGCATAACTTTGTTTTCTACGTTTATTACTTAAGGATTAACGTTAACACAAGATTAATCATCCTCTTATAGGAAAACAAACATGTTGCTCAGCCAATTATTACCATTGACAACCAACAGACCACCTGCTACGATCACCATTTGTCAAATACCAGATACCATCTACCATTCATTGGTAACTTGGTATTTAGAACCGGCTCGCACTTCGCCGAAATTGTTCGATAATATATTATGTTTATTAACTTACGAAACAAGCTGTCTGGTTATTTTAACTATATTGTTTATTGTTTAAACAGTTATTGAAGAGATAGTTTTTCTTGCATAAGTTTTTGGTATGTGGTTTACCTTGGAGCGGAAGTTTTCAGAGAAGTTATTGAATATTGTTTAGGTGTTGTGTGTGTTATTTTGTATAAACAGTGGTAAAAAAAAACTTCTGCTTCTACCACTGGCTATTTGGAAGTTATTGTTATCTTGATCATCATAGGATTCACGTCTAAGGTTGATAAAAGCTCGAAACATAAGATACCACGCGATAACGTAGCAATAAAAATACCTAAACCTCACCATTTTCACGCTCGATTTCCTGCAATATCTGTAATGCTAAGTTCTAAAATAATAAATATTCGAACGTAAACTAATCAGACAATTCAGACAATTAAGAATCCTGATAAAATTGATCACCCTTAGGTCTTTAGTTGTGAATAATTGTGTTCTTATAACTGGAAGCGTTATTACTACACATGGTGTCAAATGTAATACGAATACGTGGCTTGGATCGTTTCTAGTGTTGATACTGTTTGTACATGTAGTGCATCTGATAGATGAGCTTATGGCAAGGAAGATAATAACATGATAATTATTTTAGGACAACTTAAGTGGTATTTTGGAATAAGTGTCTTCATGCTGATTGGTAGAGTAAGTTTAAGAAATTATTGGCGCCCAACGTGGCAATGCTGCCAGCTTTCTAGGCACTTTTCTTATTGACGGCGATGTGGACGAATTTTGTGACGCCCTGCAATTCTTTTTTCTATACTTGTACCTTTATTATTATTTTAGTTTGGTTTTGGTTTGAAATCTTTTGAATATGATGTGCTTATAAGCCCCTGTTGCCCCACTGTAGAGCGAATGTCTCTCACATTCGCCCTACAGTGGGGCAACAGGCCCACACTTTGAAATGAGTCCAGTTCCCTCCATCTCCTTCTACACTTGCTTCTATATCGTTTTCTGCACGTTAGGATCCATTGATGATGGGATCCGATATGATGTGTTAGTTAAAAAATATAATGATTAAAGGATCGTCTTATAAAAAGGCCTTTAAGTCTGATCATAATATTGTCAGCAATATTGTCATCTCCTTGTAGCCATTACATTGTTTAGTTCGTTTGTTTACAATGTTTATGTTAATTGTGTAATACATAACTAAAGCCAAGGACGATAGACTCGATAATGCGTTAGTTTAAATAAGTGACTGTGTTTGTTTGTAGGGGCTTGTAATTATGTTTGTGAATAGACATTTCTTCAGAAGCATAAAGAGTCCCCCAAACTAAGTCATAATCTCAAGACTGCTGCGCATTTCGGCGGCATCGTCGTCATTTACCTAGGTGAATGATGACGGAAAAAGCTAGCCTTTTGCCAACTAGATTGGGGTCGGGTTCCAATCTTACCGGATACAGGTGTACCTATATCAGTATATTTGACGTGAAACGACTGTCTCATCATCATCATTTCAGCCGAAAGACGTCCACTGCTGGACATAGGCCTCCCCAAAGTGTCGCTACATTGACATAAGGGGGGTTTTATCATAATCGCCATGCTTGGCAGGCGGGTTGGCGACCTCTGTACGGTTGTAACAAAAGCACAGAGAACGCTGCACCCCATTCTCTGGCAAGTCCCTTAGTCGCCTCTTACGACACCCACGGGAAGATATAGGATGGTGCTATTCTTTACGTCCGACACCATACAGAACCAAACGACTGTCTAACCGACTGCATTTCGACTGCATTGGAGCCACAGTACAACCCAAATGCGGCTACTACAGATCCTCAAGAAAGCTACAGATATCAATGAAAGCTAATCAAATCCACCTTGCTATATGACACTAGGAATAAAATCTTACGACCTCATACTCAACAGCCACATTAGCAACCACAATCTAGCGGGCAATCTCCTCGGATTACCGCTAAGCTGTAATCCCACAACGTTATGCGATACCGAATAGCTTCACATCATAAAACTGATGTAACATCATCAACATTTATCTACAATATATTTTATGGAGGCACGAACATTTCGATTGATATAACTTCGACGTTTCATGTGAATGGAGGCGTGGTTTATCAAAGAATTACTGTTCTACGACACTTGGTTCTTTAACGCTTGAGTGTTTTTTTTAATTGCGTAAAAAGTTCTACGCTATTCAGTTACACGTACATACGGTTTTCTGTTATTTCAAATTATCTAGTATTTTAACCCAATACTAGACAATTGATAATTTTTTCAAATTAGTGCAATCTACCTTTTTTCCTCTCTGTTTTTCGGAATTTCATCTGTGTCTCTGGCAACCTTTTGACATCAACCCTTGTTCCCACCAGTCTTTCCTAAACTTTACTGACTCATTTCTTACTAGGATACTTGCAAATCTATGCAGTTTTAACTTGACCTATTTTACTACACGTTTAAGTAGGTAACAGTTTCAGAACCAGGACACAAAAATCATTTCTCGTTCGATTTTTTTTTGCGTGTAGCTTTCGAGTTCCTCAACCCTATCTAAAACTCATAGTAGATCCCCAATTACTATGCCAAGGTGGACCAATAGGGGACAGCCGATGATCCGGCGTCGCGTTGCGCGACCACGTCTGCGCCCGCGCACCAAAGTTCACTGATCAATATCTATGGTTGGTAACGCTACTGGTTACTTTTAATGGTGGTCTTGTCGCCTCGGGGGAGTTGGGAATGAAGTGTCGTTTGACCTTGGATTGTGGTAGTGGTCTGGGGGTTTAACAATGATTAATTGTTAACATGAGAGATTGTGTGAGTTCAAGCAGATTTTGGTTTTTGGAGATTATTTGTCATTGGAGATAATTTAATTTTATGTTTAACTAAATTCCTACCGTGACTTCGTCCACGTCAAATATACATAATATATCCTATGACACTCGGGATAATGTTACTTCTCATTAGTGAAAGATTTTCAGAATCCAATCAATAGTTCCGAAGTAGTAGTAGTGTAGTTATAGTTCCCTTATACCGAAACTTACAAATACCTGTGTTTTTTTTTAATTAGAGAATTGAACTAAATAGTGACTGCTCCCATGAAGTCTTAAACTACAAAGCGTAGTTTCTAGACAAATAGAGGTTTATACGATTTATAATGATTGTACAATATTTTAGTCATTGAAATAGCTAGGCGAAGACCCTGATCACCGGATCTGTCTCCAACAATTCAAATAACTACATTCCAGTAGTCACGCATTTCTATTCAAATGGACTATGAGCAAACTGCAGGAATTAATCTGATTTTCCTGGTGCTATTACAAAATGTGCCGGTATTCGTGCTATTTGCTCGGTGGCACTTTATCGGGGTTTGGTCGAGAGGTTGTAACTTAAAGGCGTTAAGTTATGCTCAGAGACTGATTGGTGAGCGGTTCAAGTTATGAGCTAAAGAAGTACTAATCTTCTGGTAGCTCTGTTGCTTTTTTGTTTGTGTAAGTTGCTCCAAAATTCTTAAGTCGATTTAGTCGTCGACAGTGGTGATGGTGGGGTATTTCGACATGAATTAATGTTTGTTCACATAAATGCTGGGAATTACACACACATCCTCATTTCGCCTGATCGACAGTGCCTCTTGTCGTTGAGACTGATAAGGGTATCAAGAGCTTCTCCGAGACCGATAAATTAGTCAAGAATTTACGCAACTAAACCTGTATGCAACCCGTTTATTAATAACTTAGAACACTGTCGAACTAACACACAATGGAATCAAAATTTTATACATAAATACACGTCCAATGCTTTCATATCGCTACTGCTTATTCCTTAAAACCTCCCTCAGTTCATCGCCACGCAGGCATGCTGTCTGCCTACCCACGCATTCCGAGTGCTTCAACATGAAGAATGATCTGTCTGCCTGTCCCTTATCTCACAAAGGGTTGCAAGTTTACCCAGTCGCCTGTTTACCAATACATCAAGCTAAGTCGTTACTGTAAGGTGCAATAAATGTACGTGTTTCAACTATTTGTGCATTACATTCCAATCTGACTTTGGGGATAAATCAAAAAGTGAATTCTAAATATTATTGCCTGACCAGATTCCTGGGTGTAACCTTACCAACTGTTATTGGTTGGTAAGTAGTAAGATTAATCTTAGTCAGTTTTGAAAAGTGGTTTTCATTTATGTAGGTAAGCGATCTCAAATGAAACATGACTGTATGTTTGTGATTTTTTTTAGAATAGTAGATTATACCTACACTTCTGCCGGTGAATAAGTCAAGTAACTATAGTAACCCAAAAATAAATACCGTCAAACGTCCCAGTAACCATAGTTACCCAAACGATTAGTTCCGAAAAAACGCACTTACAAATGTTCCATGTCGTGCTGTATCTATGGTTTTGCCCTCTATATTATCTGTATTAAATTCCGCGTCGAATGCAAAAAGTACGAGAATCTCAGCTGTACAAAATTAAATGTCAAAAAAGTTTTAAAAGAAAGGTGTCAAATGTCACCGTATTTTCGTGGTGTGAATTATGTTCTCTGGTTTTAAAACGTGAATACTATTATATTTATAACCCAATGTTTATAGTGTTATATATCAAAATAAACTTCATTAATCAAGCTTTACGAATATCTAAGAATATCACGTTCGGGTTTACAAATACGCCTAAAATTTTTTCAGGTAAGTCAAACGTCCCGGGCGTAATTATGGGCCTCGATCATTATTTTTCAAAAATTTTGCAAAAATGGTTAAAATAGTGCTCGTATTATGAAAATTTGTTCAATTAAGTAATTATTAGTGTCTCCGCAATATAAAACATTAAAAAAAAACGAAATTTTAGTAAATTTTTTAAGACAACACGACAAAATCAGTAGGTATCGAATCGATCAGAGCAGGGGTTGATTGGTTTGGTTAATTTGGCTACTAAGAAAGTGCCAAAGTAAGGACATATGGGTATTAAAACAAAGCTTATATAGTCTAGTTTAATTATAAATAGGTTTTATTGATACGAACTACAATTCTAATTGGAAAAACAAGACATTCTTATTGGAGAAACTGAAATTCCACACATTTTTTCAACTTCACATTTTTTTCGAAATACCTAAATCTAGTTGTCGTTATTAGTTTTAACGTAATTAGATTCTGTATAGTTTCAGCTATACACACGTATTTTTTGTTTTGGTGTAGCTGCAATAGTTTACGAGATAATAAGCTTTAAGTACGCCGTGGCACGGGTCGAAAAATTCCCGAGTTTAAAAAATGCGTAATGTACAAATAACGAGGCGTATTTTGTGGCCTTGGACGTTTCACCGGTTAGGTAGATTTTAGCTTCTATAATCCTTTATTATAGAAATTTACTTTATAAATTGAATTTAACCTAACAGACAGATGTGTTGTCGGAGAGTTTGTTCCGCCACTTCTTCTTCCCAGCTAACACTAGGAAGTGGCGAAGGGCGGGTGTTTTTGGGGGACTTTCTCTTGTAATTTTGATGTTCAAAAAGTGCTGATTATCAGCCTAATTTGAATAAATGATTTTTGATTTGATTTGCTTATCAAAAAACACCTAAGAAACCTGTCTTCCAAGAACGGACAAATTCTTATCACAATACTGGCAGGAGTAACAGTAAATATTTGACAGCCTTAACCACCCACGATACCCTATTCTCAATACAGGAAACATAACAGGCCCAATAAAACACCCATAAACACCTTTTCGCAGAACCTTGACCAAGGCGTGCCTTGGGTGACTAACACAGCTTTCAATTGACATGCAAGGCGTTGACAAGTTCAGATCATGTAGATACACAGCTCTTGGAACGTGGAGATCGATCACTGATAACGATATGTTTATGATAAGGTTGCATGATATAAGTGTCAGGTAGCATTAGTTATGGAGTGATTGTAGTGGAGGTCTTATCTCAGTTGGTTGTGGTTTGATTTCCGTGTTATTTCTGGTGCGCTTCTTTTTCCGGTTGTGACGAAACGATTTTAAATTTGAAAATTAGAACCATTGTGTTATCACTAAAACGTTAGGTGCGTTATCGAGCTTTATTCCAACCGTAGACTTGGTTTTGTCTCGAGAAAGGCGTTTGACAAAGAGAAGTTGAAGACAAACACATTCTAAGCCGACCTCAAGTATATAAGGCAGAAAATGATAAGGATATTACCTATTAGAAAGATGAATAAAATAATCAATAAACTACAAAAAGTTTTACACCCGGAGAATTCACACATACATTGTAATACGTCAAAAAACAAAAACTTCAAAGTTCATAGATCAATCTTAATCTAAAATATTAAGTTTATTGCCATTGACGTAGATGTTACAGATGTCGATCTAAGATATTATTGATCAAGTCAAAATGCCTGATGATTTTACAAAGTGAGTCGCAAAATATACGATCAAAAGATCTTGATCGTATATTCGATGTCTCAAGGTGTTTATTAAAATGTTTTATTCAACATAATTGGTAAGCAGGTTACTGACTATGCTAAGGCAAAAAAAAGCCTCCATGTGTGGCGACACTTAATACTTCGATATGTTCGATGTGTTATGGGACTTGATTATTCTAGCTACCATTTTAATTGTATCTATCGTAGGCTTTAGCCAGAGCAAATCTTCACATCTAATGCTGAATGCAGAATTTAAGTATTCTTAGTAAACTCGTAAATACGTAAGTATTTCTGACTGTTTGTTTTTACCTTTTCATGCCGTAGCAGCTGGACGGATATCCAATAAATTGTCAAAAAGTTAGAAGGAGATAGGATTATTTTTATCCCGATAGTTTATTTATTCTAGTAGAATAGTTTCGACTCCCAAACTGGCGAAGCCGCTGGGACAAGCTAGTAGTTCATATAGGACAAGAGAGTGATGAGAGTGATGTCTTTCCTTAAGGCGTAGGTAACACCATTATTTTTTTTGCGCAAACTATAAACTTTGTAAAGGTATGTCTAATTTATTTTAGTTACAAAAGACCGCCAGAGCTTAACCAATCCTTCCACAGTATTATTTATTATCCCAGCACTATCAGATTGTCACACATCTGACATTTGGCCTCATCAAACATTTTGTAACTGTCGTAAAAGTAAAGAGTAAGTGCAATATTGTGGTTTGATTTAACAGAGGTGTGTCCGAATGATGCGAGGCATACTCAAACTTAGGGTTCTAGCATTTCTTAATCCTTAGGTGCTGTGTGTTTTTTCCTTTACCGATATTATCCCAATGCTGGTAAAAGGCCTCCCCATAGCCGTCCACTATTCTCAGTGCAGTTTTTTCAGTTTTTATTTCTGTGTAATTTACAAAAACTTTATTATTTAAAGCTTGCAAAGGCTGGTACGGAATTTTTGGGATCGTCTCTGTTGATTCTTGGGAAAGAAAAATCTGATTGAGCTTGGTAAATATCACCTGACATATGTTTTATACGAATCCGCGTGTTTTATGCCTTGTTGTTATGAACCTCAAAATTTAAAGCATCTGTTATGTTTTTATTATTAAATTAATAAAGCATTAAAAAATTATCACCTTCAAATCTAAATCTACGCCATACTTGAAGTGTTTAATCCTTTACACTATTAAGCACAGCGTACAAAGGCGGAAACTCTCTTAATCCGAATGTCCACGAACTTTATTAATCCTTACTTCCACATCCGATTCTTTCAACTACTTAAAACATGTGAAGGTGTGGTCAATCCGACTGGGTCCTACTTCAGACACCGGATTTTGAGACATAATGTGCTCAAATATCCGTTCAAAGTCCGATGTCCAATGTTGGTTTAACAAAACCTGAAAGGTGCGGTCAAACTAAAGCGGACCCGGGAACGGGACTTCAGACTTCAGATTTTGAGAAATAAATGACTGTCATCATCATCATCATCATCATCATTATCAGCCTATAATGTTCCCTCTGCTGGACCCAGGCCTCCTCTCTATGAGAGGGAGTGGGCTGTAATCCAACACGCGGGCCCCGTGCGGGTTGGTAGATGTCGCATGTCTTCGATTTTTTAGTTCTAGGACATACCGGTTTCCTCACGATGTTTTCCTTCACCGTTTTTGAGGGCAGCGGTGATGAAATAAATTACAAAAAGTAATGCTCCTGCCTGGGTTTGAACCCACGGCTTACTGCTCGTATGTTGGGGCTGTCACCACTGGGCCACCGTTGCTCTATAAATGACTGTGTATCTGCTTAAGTCTGGGGTCCACGGCCAGTATGCAATTCGGCTAAATACCGGTCGACCGCACCTTCAATTCTCACTTCCACACTCGATTCAAGAACTTAGATCCTCCAACTCGATGTAACCCTCATCTCACACGACCCACGCGCCAACCTTGCCGACGGGTCATTGCTGTAATGTTGATTGATAACGCGAGCCTCTGACTGTCTGGTAACGATAGTAATCGATTAATTGTCAATAATCGATTAATTGAGAAAAAAACGTTGACATGTTTGAACTTAGTTTTGAGTTTTGGTTTTTGCGAACTGAGTTTAGTGTGTGTAGAATTTTAATTGGTTTGGTCTACGCAATGATTAAGACTCAAAGTCTAGATCTAAAATTTGAATCAGTCATTAAAAAAAATCAGCCTGTAACTGCCACTAAATTTCCAACTACTTAGCTTTTTTCCAACAATGTTCGCTTTCCTGTCAAAGCGAATGCAGCTGAATAAGGTCCCTAATAAATCAGTAAAGATGCAAGTGGTTTGGCGATAGCTGCTTGATTCGAAGAGAGCTCGCCATTTTAAACATATCAGAAGCCATGGATAAGAACTTCTGAACCTGCGTAAGGAAATCTGGACTTAATCGTACCAGTACATCGAAAAACTTTTTAGAAAACGTTGCCCCTATAAGTAATTTCTCCTGTATCTAGAGCGCGTTTACAAACATTTAAACTTACATAGAACACATAAACAGCCAGACCGGAACATTTACCTGTGGGTCATACAAACATTTGTTCCGTGCGGAAATCGAACCTGCGACACGAAGCACAGCAGCCAATCGCTCACCCACTGCCCCAACCGTGCCGTCGAGATATAACAGTAGGTATTTCTTAGTAATATTGGAACAATGACACGCTGCTGCCTGATAACCATTACTTAACTAGTGAATCTCAAACATTAGATAACTACACATAATAAACTCGGTATGCACAACATACATAATGTCGTAATCCTCATTAAAAGATCTGCCGCACATCCACCCACCAACCATCTCATTACAATCTTCACTTATTCTAATAGCATTAACAACCGCCATCATGGTTATAAATTAACCATCAACCGTAACGGTTGACCTTGGCAACCACCCACATAGGACCCGCGCAGCCATTGAATCGTTTGCAAGCTTAGCTTTAACTTCGATTAAGTTTTTGTGGAGTTTTGGAGAAAAAAAAAGGATTAGAATAATTGATTGTCTTTCGGCTGATTTGAATGCGATTGGATAATGCGTAATTAATGTTGGGTTATTGTGCTGTTTCTGGTTTAAAACTTACTTAACCGGTTAAATCTTAGTAATCGTAGTCCAGCATTTTACGAGCATGTCCCTTTTAAAGCATCAACGGATAAGGGATAGGTGCAATTGAGTAGACGACTTGATGTATAATAATGATATTTATTAACAAACCATTCAATATATAGACTTAGGCTACTTACACATACAGACATAGGCACGAGACCCACACCACACTACAAATCATCGAATCAATGGCTGCGGAATTAGCAACGATTCAACAGGTATCAAACAGAATCATTTTTAAAGAAGCAGCGAAAACCAAAAATCAAATGTGTTTTTGGTCCACTACTAAAACGTGCCTTCGGCCATATGAAGGTCTGAAATTGACCTACGGTAACGCACTACTGAAATAAAAAGTGTTCTATAACGAATCAGGTCATTGTTGACCTGTGTGCCAAATTGTATCGAAATTCGTCCAGCAGTTAAGTAGACGTGGAAAGGTAACAAATAGACGGACCTAATGTGGTATGGATAGTATTGTTTTTTTTTTATACCTATGAACGAAGTATATTACGGTTGGGTATCCAGTTAATAAACAAAAGTTATAAAACTTGTGCTCTGTAAGGTGTCGGACGTAAAGAATAGCACCATCCCATGTCTTCCCGTGGATGTCGTAAGAGGCGACTAAGGGACTTGTCAGAGAATGGGCAGCAGCGTTCTCTGTGCTTTTGTAACAACCGCACTGCGATCGCCAACCCGCCTGCCAAGCGTGGCGATTATGGTAAAAACCCCCTTTATGTCAATGTGGCGTTGGGAGAAGCCTATGTCCAGCAGTGGACGTCTTTCGGCTGAAATGATGATGATAATAAAACTTGTCACGAATACACAACAAACGGTCAACGAATAGATTTGTCGACCTCTAGAAGTTCTTAGCAATGACTAATACAATAATATACTACTATATATCTAGGTAACATATTCAGTTACATACTGATTATAATGCATGCATTTTGTATATCTCTTTGATTCTTAGTAAGAAATATTCCATGGAAGATTTCAAGGTATTTATAAAAGTTTCAAGAAATCCTCAAGGTGATTTTAAAGTAAGATTATGGTCCTAACGATGTTCCTGTCTTAAAGTTTAGCCTTTTTGGACTTTTGATGTTAATCTGACGTTGCTATAGGATGTCCTTTTTCCTTTTTAGGATTTTTTGGGAGTTTACCTAATGCGTTTTGAAGTACTGTAATCAAGTAGTTACATTATTTTAAGTATCTTACACCAGTTAGACTGATGAACAAGTCAAAGTTAGTGGGAGTCGATAATTGCAAGTCATGTTTGGCTGTTTAATCAAAAGCGTTTACGTCGCATTTCATACAAACTTTCAAATCAGTCAATGAAACTTCATACGCATAAGCAGGTCTAAAAAGGTACTAGAAACCTTTTAGAAAAAATAGTGTTACAGCTAAATTAGACCGATTATAAAGTATCCTTAGAAACAGAAACTAACATTTTTTTAAACATTTCGAAATTGTTTTTATTAACTTTTTAGACCTATGTAATCTGCTTATGCGTTTAAAGTTGCATTAAAATGCAACGTCATACACATAAAATAAGGACTTGAAAGTTTGTATAAAATGTCGTAAGGCGTAATCGCTCTTAAGACCGTCTTATGATCGCTTAACAATGTAGGTATTAGAGGACACAATTTGTGTCAATCATGAATGGCAAGAAACCCTTGTTCTGTAACGATAATATTTTCAGATTATTTATTTAGCAGGCAGAGCCAAATAAATAAACGATACCTTGAGACAACTGATAGCTGCCTGTATCCTTCTGTTCCCCACTAGATTTTCTTCTTGCAGTGTGATAATTATGTGCTTGTCAGTATTGTCACTCTTTTCCTGTTCATGGGTAAAGTAACAGTGACATGCAGAGTTGATCGGAGAAAAATGTAAAAAAGTCTTGGTTTGAACGAACCAGAATAACAAGTGCTGCTCAGCTACTACACCTCGCAAAGGATAAGAAGAAATAATCGTTGATGGCCAACCTTCAGTAATTGGATAATGAAACACTGTTCTTACTGACTAAACTATCAACAAGATCCTTACATCCGATTTCATGTCATCCATCCAATTTTTTACTGCAAATAAAAACTACTTAATATCCAAGAATAACTCCTATGAATCAACAAGCTCCATCAGGCCTTATTTCAGATATTTACGGACATACAAACGAGTCTAAATATTTCGGAATATTTCTACCTGACCTCCGATCTGACCGGCCTTGCCAGATTTGGTATGGTCGGGTTGTGCCCTTATGGCGAGTAGCATGGCATGTGCAGGCCTGAGTATGTAAGTCTGATGAATGGAAGATTACTAGTCAATTCTTAGTTTGGGAGTGGAAATTTTGAAAAAGATGTTTGGGATGTAAGTTACATACAACCTATTTTGTTGACTGTGTTTTACTTAAAAGTTTATGTCTACTTTTCACAGGCTTGGCGATCTTTAGAACAATCGGAATACCTGATAATTTCAATTGTATTATACTGTTATCTAATCAGTTTATAATAAAAGATTACTGTTTATTTACGGGTTTTAAAAAAAGTTGAATTTCAATTTAAATTATGTATTGTGCTCATGAATATTTCGAATAATATATTTCAATCAACAAAGGATTTTAAAATTCAAAATAAAATAACACATTTCAATGTTGTAAGTCAATGCTAGTAGACCAGTAGGTTACCTCCACGAAAAAAAAAGATGTCAAACATAGTTATGAAATATATTTTTCAATATATAATTTGAAGGCGCTAAAAATGATTGTTTCTAGTATTAAATATTAACAAAAAAGTATCAGTCAAAACAAAATAGAGATCAACATTTAAATAAATAAACCAAACCAATTAGAGGCGTAAAATGCTAACTAAATTAGCTTCCCAAAAAAAGTACCGCAAAAACATTTACACAGTAGAAGGTAAAAAATACAAGTTGTTTTTACTCCGATGTTTACAGCTCTGTAATTGTATTAATTATACGTTTACCGAATAACTGAGCTAATGAGAGCTTTGAGACTGTAATCTTATTTCGTAAGAAGTTAGTCCAATTTTGTGTGGGAATTTATATGCAAGTGTTTATTTTGTCATAAATGTGGAGATGCAACATTCAACGTCAGAATTTCCAAAGTATCTTGAAACAAAATGAGCAAAAGTTAGCCAGAATTGTTGTTATCATGTTACCCAGTAATTAGCTGTAGAGGTTTGATAGGCAGGGGCTCCCTGTAAAGTACTGGTATTCTGTTGCATTCGGATCTTAGACTTAAAGCCGGAGTTGATGCTGATGATGATGTAACAAGCTAATGATTTAAAAGAGTGTCCATGGAGTTTCTTGCCCATTCTTCTCCATAAAGATCTACGCTTTGGAATGGGCAACTACAGTACTTTGACAGTTATTATGTCTTGTGACTGGGACTGTAGCTTCATTTTTATTGTTGTTCGACTATTGAAAAGTGCCTGTAACTGGCCTACTTAAAATAAATGTTATAAAACTAATACTTTTGGGAAAATGAGTGAAAGTAAGAGTGCGAAAAGCCTTCACATTTTATACTCGGCAGCTTAGCCTCATGAGTAAAAATTGAATTGTAAGTGTAGTTTAACTGTATTACTCCAATTACAATATCTCGAAAATGATATCATTATTTTAACCCATCAAGTAAGAGTATAAACCTTGAATATAGATCAGTATTGCACAAGCAAGCCCTTTACACTGCATTACCAAAGGTCAAAGCCGCGGGTCACTTTCACCCACGGCGCATACGCGACGCCATTGCTCTGATCCAATATGGCGGATTGAATCCTCGGGAACAATGGATGTTGAGTTATGTAACGGTTCTTCTAGTTCTAAGTTTATGGTTATTGTTTTGATTTGTAGATTATTTTGTTGAAATATCAACCAAAAAAAAGAAAGTTTTTAGTGAACGCGAAATGGAGCGATTTAACTGTCAACAATGTCAAAATTTGTCATTAAGAACACAATGTACGAACTAACAACCATTAGTTTAGAAAAGCAGGATAAGTCCATCTGTAAACAACGAATCATTGGATTCTTAAAAACTTAAGTGGAGTGAGACTAAGAAGTTCTCTTAAGCTAGGAAGAGAAATATAATAGATCCATAAGGACACTTTGGAGGAGACAGCTTGGCAGACAACCATTACCATATTAGTTAGTTCATCCGAATCAAATCTACATTACCCAGTCTACAATCATATCAATATTAAAATCTACAGCACAGATCGTTAGCCACAGGAAAAGCCAGTTAGCAACAATATCAGTATCACAAACTGTCTCAGTTTCTCTTAACTGTTGTTTTTGACGGTAGTATCAATGTCGGACTACCCACATATTATTCCACTTGTGAAGATATCGGGTAACTAATGGTTCGGTCAATGATCCGGGTTCGAGCAGACCGTGTGGCTTTGTTTTGGGTTAATTGAGCACTAGTTACGCGTCCTGGCTTGGGTTGGGTACATCTAAACTAATATTATAAAGAGGAAAGATTTGATTGTTTGTTTGTTTGCATTGAATAGGTTCCGAAACTACTGGTCCGATTTAAAAAAATCTTTGAGTGTTAGATAGCCCATTTATCGAGGAAGGCTATAGGCTATATATCATCACGCTAATACCAATAGGAGTGGAGCAGCAATGAAAAATGTTGCGAAAACGGGGAAACTGTGACGCAAACGAAGTTGCGCCGGACAGCTAGTTTGATATAATTTGCGTACTTGGATAGTTGTTTGATTCTCAGACAGTCCATTATATTTCTTTAAGGTTAATATTTGGTTGCGGTGTGTTAGAATAATTTGAAGCAACGAGAGTCCTGTTAAGGTAAACTATTTAGTTCTAAAATAATCTTTTTTCAGGATTTTGTGTCGATGGGGAAGTATTTATGTCGTTAATTGAGGCTAAAAACGTTATTTCTAATTCTGACACACATATGCACTGTTATTTCCGAATTATGATGGTTTAAAAAAAAACTATATTGTTTCACCTTGGACAAACAAACAAAACTTCAGCTTCAAAATATGGACAGACGACGATGATGAAGAGATTAGTTTTGTATCCTTAAGTATTTTGTTTTTAACGTAGTGAAGCATAACCGATTGATCCCAGAGATCTGTTTACATTGAAGGTTTAAAATATTGAGTTACTGTCAGTTAAGACTTTGTGAATGAGTTGAAAGGAAGCGACTTAATCAGAGGAGGACTGATTCAGAGCTTATAAGAGTAGGCCAGATGGGTTCAACTGAGGTCTCTGAATGAAGTTATAAATAGACTGGCTGGATTGTTTTTATGTGAGTAATGGTTGTATTGAGGATGTGGAGTATTTAAAACCAGATGTCGTTAATTTCGGAAATAGTCTAGATATAGGAACAGAAAATATTAGGATGATGTCGTTATATGGCAATCGCGTCCGTCAAAATATTTGTTTGGTCCCTCGAGCCGGATAAAAACAGCGATTTAAAGACTCTATGACAGACAAATGTTTCAAATCAGGTTTATCTTTCCGTCTTATTATTTACTTTTTTTACTTTTAGCTACTGCTCAAAACCAATCAGTCATGTTAAAAACACAAAGTAACAGACTGATACTTAACTTTACTTAGATACAAAAGCCTTTTAAATTAGTCCTTGTAGATTTTAAGTAATCCTACCTATCTACAGGTACTAATGGTAGGGAAGTGGCTTATCTGCGGGTTTTTACTAACAATGAATGACTATTAACTTTTTGTCCTAACTTGGATTTTAAACTTAAACGTTTCGCTTGATTGGGCACTGCGGATTGAAGCATTATAATATTTGCAGGAGCTCCTACTAGATAGAACTACTAGAGGTTCCATCTAATATTTTTGTATCTATTTCAATCATTAGTTGCATCTTGCAAAACTGCAACCGCAAAAAAATAAGCCACCAAAATCACTTTACCTACCTAATAAAAGTCTCGACAGCAAACAATTAATAGCATGACAATCTAAACAAAAACATCCATTAACGTTACAAGCTGCGTCTGCGCATCCGACAGTGACCTTCAAATCGGCGCGGGACGTTATGCAACAAATATTATATTAACAGCAGCCTCCGGGCAAAGATCTATACTCCGATCATTTGTTTATTGTTTTTGATGGCAGTTTATTTTGAAAGATAAGGATTTAAAATGACGGATGATGGAAAAAGGAGAAGTTGTAGTAGAGGAGGGGCTTGGTCAGTGACCTTCCAACTGTTATGCAATGAATATTACAAGGACTGCCTCTGGGGAAATCTTCGATATTGAGCTAGATTAGTGTTTATTGTTTTTGATGGTGTTTATTTGGAAGAGTATAACACGAGCTTTAAAAATCGTTGGGAAGAGATGAGCTATCTAAAATGTTCATGAAAAAGAGATAAAGACGAGATGGGTAAAAACTCCAAATTTTACAGTGGTAGAGAGTTTCTGGCGAAGTAAGGCTGCGTTATACATACTGGGGATGATTATAAAGATGATAAAAACTAGTCCAAAACTCTTTGACAAAGAGGACGACCTATTTCTGCACACCTTATCAAGCATATAACTTATTAAACAAATACTTCAAATACAAATACGAACACAATTGCTTCACCCACTGCCAGTAGACTAGACCTTGAAACGGACCGGTGTGTTATGCAACGGATTATAATATTGACAGCTCTGCCGCCGGCGCGCGCGCACGGTCACCGGTTAGCGATAGATCAGGGGTCTGGTACAATATTTGTGATAGTCATTCTTTTATGATTAAAGTGTTTGGGGAGCTAGAAGTATTGACTTGGTCAATATTTGGATGATTTAGATTTTAGGTGCCAAAAGAGGCTAAGCAAACTATGACGGTTTCTAAGGTTTTTTCATAACGTTCAGAGTGTTTGTCTTACATAAAGCATGAGCATTCTATCGTAACGTATTTTTGGATTACTAATGCTCGCAGCCAGATGGTTTGGTTAATTTAATTTAATTTTAGCCCGCAAAATATCATCATCTGCCTAGCCTTTTTCCAAATATTTTGGGATCGGCTTCCAGTTTAACCGGATGCGCCTATCTGACCTCCACAGCTCAACAAACCAAAATACTAAATCTGTTTGCCCTGATGGTTGGCACAACTGCAGCTGCAACTCAAAATGATCCAGAAAACCCAGAGAATGTCATTTCATCAGTGACAACGGAGATGGAACAGCTTGTGTTTTACTTTGTAATTAGTTTTAAAAATACGAAAGGATTGCCACTTGTCTAGGCCCTGATCTTATAAAAAAGCTTAAGCCATGTTAAACACCTCTTTTTAAAATATACGCAACAAAAACATAATAAAAATCTTTAAAACAACAAACAGTATCTTAGATAAAGCCAAGACATTAAACACCATAATTCTTCTGACAGGTCCACCGCACTCCTGACAACTTAATTCAAGGACACGTCCACCAGCACACGTCTAGAACCAATCCCTTGATCAGTAACGTATGAGAGGACATGGACCTTGGGTATGAACAGATATGTATCGTGTATTCAACGGATTATCTTGTTGACATGTTGGCCGGAGGCTTCACGATGCTGTCCACCTTAATCATATTAATAATGATATGGAACTTGACACAGCGTGCAGGTTTTATGATTTATTGGAGATGTGGTTTTGTCTTCAATTACATTTTTATATTAGCTTCTTTATGTTCATTTTATTTATGTACTTTAAAAATGTTGATCACCTTCTTCTTTCTTATCGAAGTGATGACTCAACTTTTGAGCACTGCTGAAGTACGTAGTAGGTTTTATGCATATTCCATGTCTATTTATACGTTATCGGGTCATCGAAGGCCTAATTGAGTACCATGAAGTCAGCACTTGCTTTCAGACCCAGTTGAAGAATTTAACCGAAGAAAATATTAAATATTTCGTAAATAAAATTCTGAATACATGATTCTTCTTCAACCACGAGTTTTGCAATTGTTTTCAATGGTATTTTTGCGTCATCGATGTCCTGACAGACAGAAACATTGCTGGATGTTCCAAAATCAAGTGAATCTAGAAGGCAATCCCCAATATGTTTACAAATGCAGATTGATTAACCGTTTAGTAGAAAGAGTAATTGTAAAGTAGCTAATACTTTATTGCCTAGATGATCTTTCTGAATAAATAAACCTCGAGAAACCTAATAAAGTTGAAACAATAAACTACCGCAAGTCAGTCGGCATCCTCAAATGATTTGAAGCAATAAATCCGTCACAGTGCATATTAACACAGTGGTGTAGGTCGTTGATGTGTCCGGTTGGCAAGCGTTGTCTCACTGCACAAGTAGACACTTCCTGTCTTGTGGCAGGGGTGCTCGTTTTACAAGATTTGTTTAGAGAGCTAGTTGGGAAGTTAGGTCAACTTTTTGATTAATATAATGGTAGATTGGAGTTGGTTTTTATTGTGAGCTATGGCGTAGTTAATAAACTGTTTGGTTATGTTTAACATGGAATGATCTTGGAAATGATCAGAATTGAATTTTGTTTGTGGAAAGTTTTTAGGAATCTTTTTATACTACGATTTTGTTGTGGGCTTTTATCTTCTGGGGTAAATGAAAAGTTTACAATCCTTTTTCATGTTTTGATTACATATTTTCCTTTCATTTAAGTTAACAATGATGGCAAATAGTATTAGTTTGGTTTCGAAACTTATCCTGACATACTTCTTTATCTTCTTTATGTTCCTCATTACAGGATTACGTCTAAATGACACTTTCTTTCCTATTCCTTTCTTCTTGCCATCCCTAAATCAACTGTCACTTCAAACAATAAGCCTTTATGTCCATCTAGGGCCAGCATCGTCCATTACCGGCCATCCATCGATGAGCCGCGCCGTGACCAAGTCACCGGACATCCAGACGATTCTATCGGTTATCATGTGTCATGGCGGCGATTAGTGGGTTTTTATTGGTAAATAGGTGTTGGGTACTTCCTGCTTATGATTTGGATGAGTGTTTTGTTTGGAGTGGCGGGTAAACAGTTGAAATAATTGTATTTATGTTAGTGATCATGTTGTTACTATTTAGCAGTCGATGCGACAGAATCTGTTTTTATTTTGGTTTTGATTTCTCTTTCTATATGGTGTCGGACTTAAAGAATAGCACCATCCCATGTCTTCCCGTGGGTGTCGTAAGAGGCGACTAAGGGACTTAGCAGAGAATGGGCGGCAGCGTTCTCTGTGCTTTTGTAACAACCGTACTGCGATCGCCAACCCGCCTGCCAAGCGTGGCGATTATGGTAAAACCCTCCCTTTTTGTGGGAGGCCTATGTCCAGCAGTGGACGTCTTTCGGCTGAAATGATGATGATGATTTCTCATTTCGCTTGTTAAGCTTAAAAACAGGCTGATGTTAATCAGTTTAGTTGGCCTTATTTCTAATTTCCATGCCAATAAAACACGAAGCACACAATTACGAAGTTAGTGGTTAGTTTGTTTTGGTGACTATACTATAGAGTACAGCACAGTCTTACCCCTCGGGGATTACAGGCGTGATGTTTTGAAATGTTTCGTGTTAGGTTAGGTTAGCTACGTTTGTTTAACCAAGAGGTGCACTGGTAGTATTATTGTAATATTCCAAGAACCTTATTCAATGAAGTAAATCAATTTTGTAATTATTATTAAAGGAAAATACAAGATTAAGTTGTCTTGTATCACTTCAAGAAATAAATGTCAAACATAAGGTCAATTATCTGGAATATTTTGCGGTTGAACTTATAAAAATACATTACAATTTACTTTTAAAAATAATGAGACACTGTCTTGTGTCTTGTCGTCATATGCAAAAATATTTACGTCGTTACAAAGTTAATGAGTCATTTTCTCCATGTTCTTGACACAAAACACAGTTATGGAAGTATTTTATGTATTTTTCCTTGCAAGGAAAATAATTGTGAACGAATATTCCATAGCTACACTTGTAGCTATGGAATATTAAATGGAAAGTACTGTATCGCTTATCATTTAAAAAATGATTTTAATTACGCTCAAATATCTTACTTGCCAGAGAATGGGCAACAGCGTTCTCTGTGCTTTTTGTAACAACCGTACTGCGATCGCCAACCCGCCTGCCAAGCGTGGCGATTATGGCAAAACCCCCCAAAATGTCAATGTGACTTGGGGGAGGCCTATGTCCAGCAGTGGACGTCTTTTGGGCTTAATATGATGATGATGATCTTACGTTATTGTGAGCTTGATCATCCAACTGCTAGTTTTGTAGGAATGGGGAATTCAGAATGATGTTCTAAATACGTGCTAACAGTTTTAGCGTTGTTTGTTATGTAAATATTGTTGAACAAGTTCTGTATTCGGCTACTATTTTTAACTGTTCAAAACTTATTATTAAGTACCAGACGCTTATTAAATAGCGCATCTATGCGTACCTACCTACTCTGGTCACCAGGAAGGCAGGAACCATAAACAAGCAACCTTATAAACAACAAAATAAAAATCTATTACACATTGCCCACATAAGGCAAAGCGACGTTTTTGCGCGCTTAACCAAGGTTTACACAAACAGCACTTATGCGCCTTATCGGGAGCATGCGCGCGCGCTTCCTAGGCCCGATCTAGATAGGAACAAAAGGCACATAATGGCGTATCTCAGAGATTAATTACCAGTTTTTATAACGCCATATGTTGTGCTAATATCGTCGTAAATGTTTTGTTTTTTTTTTGTAAAATGTAGCGCTTAAGGCGTGTGGTCGTTTAAGCCCCGAAATTAAATATTAAGCTGAGGTTAATTTCAAAAGGCGCAAGTTTGTTTTGTAAGCTTTTGTTGTTAGTAGCTAGATTACGCAGCTGGAGCGTTTTGCTACTTATTACCCATTATTTCAAACGACTCTCAACAAAAACAAGAAATGGATTTTTATATCATTTTCGATTGAGAGTCTATGTCACTAGTTTCAGAATAAAAGATCAAAGTTTGTAAAACCAGACAACAAGAAATAAACCCAGAAAGAACCACAATGGACACTGAGCTTCTGACGCTAATTTTAAACTCGTGAGTTGCTAAGTTCTAACAAAAAACACATACAAATACTAATTTATTTATTTTAATCTATGTTAGTATAAGCCATCTGTTCTTTTATGTATTATTTACATTGTATACTCATAATATTAGACACATGTGTTCCAAAGCACTTACAATAATTATCTTATACAGGATAACATGAAGAAATCTGCAACAAGAAAACATTGTTATTATACATGTGTCACTTTTAATGGCGATAATAGATCATATTAACAGCATAATTGATGTTAATGGGTTCTTTATACTATTTATTGACATTTAAGATTAAAGTGTTTTAAAATCGTTTGTTTTTACAATCAATACAGCAGGAGTATTTACGGGGAGGTATTTCGTTTCTTAAAGAGGCTTGTGGCTAAATAATAACAGCCGCTGGGGTCGATCTTTACGACGTTAAGCCGTGCTTGCCTAGGTTGGTCCGTGGATGGGTGACCGCCCATTACATACAGAGTTTCCTCCGTGCCTCAGAAAGCACGTTAAGCCGTTGGTTCCGGCTCTTATTTGTAGATCTTTTTCAGTTGTTATGTGAGTCAGTAGAAGACCAGTCTTACCAAGGAGTATCGCATTACCCAGTACTGACTGGGTTGTGGAGGTCAGATAGGCAGTCGCTCTATGTAAAATACTGGTATTCAGTTGAATCCGGTTAGACTGGAAGCCGATCCCAACATAGTTGGGAAAATGCTAGGCTTATTTAGTTAAAGTAGAAGCAGTAGTCTATGTAAGTCTAAGTGTCAGCTTCATGCAAATTATTGGAGATGGTGCCTTACCCTGAGGGCTTAGGCAAGTAGCAATTCAAATCGTTTTGTATGTCTACAACTATTCTTAACAGAATTGACATTAGCTTTTTCTATAGCTTCAGTCCTATACATTTTTACTTTGTTTTGACACTTTGGAAAGTTCGGTTAAGTCAATAAAAAGAATTGTTTAGAACAAAACCTAACCCTTTCACTTAGGAGCCGCTGCTTAAACCTTTAAACGAATGAAGTGGACCAAACCTATATTTTTATCATTTAAATAAATTAAAATGTTTCAGAGATAATCGCCTGTGACAGACGGACACACACCGCCGTGGTTTACCGATTTGATTACGGAATGCAAAAAATCTCGAATCACTTTATCATAATCCAAGTACTTTATAGGAATCTTGTATATTGACAGGAATATTTATATTCAAGCCTGTATTACTATATAGGGTAAGCAGATATCGTAGTGTTGAATAACATTGGAAGTTGGCAACATTTTTTGCTCCATATAGATCAGGAATTTAATAGAATACAGTGTAATAATATGTATTTATTAAGTGGATATGTAATCGATAGTATTTTCCTTATGCTTATTTCCTACTTAATGCTTACATACATAATCAGACGGTAACGTTCTCACTGCTGGGACACAGGCCTCCTCTCTGTCAGAGGAAGTGGTCGAAAATATGCCATGAGAGCTCTGCGGGTGGGCAGATGTCACATGTCTTCGAGTTATTGGTTCTAGGACGTGTATAATTTATCAAGCGAAGCTCGGCAGACGTTACGCTATCGATATTTAATCATGATTAAACAAGAAGAAAATTATTTCGTGAATATTTTTTGGCTCAGTAACAGCAATTTTGTGTTGTTATTGTTGTAGTTTAGGATTTTTCTATGCCTAACAATGGATTTCCATCTTCTTCTTTCATCATCATCATTTCAGCCGAAAGCCGTCCACTGCTGGACATAGGGCTCCCCCAAGTGGCACCACATGGGGGGTTTTGCCATAATCGCACGCTTGGCTGGCGGGATTAGCGATCGCAGTACGGTTGTTACAAAAGCACAGAGAACGCTGCTGCCCATTCTCTGGCAAGTCCCTTAGTTGCCTCTTACGACACCCACGGGAAGATATGGGATGGTGCTATTCTTCACGTCCGACACCATACAGAAATCTTCTACTGTACTTTAACTGAATTAGTTAATTACTGACTTAATTTTAAATAATTACACATAAAGGAGGTAACTAAATCTTATGCACCGTTAGTTAAAGATATCGTCGGCGTCTTCAAAGCTGGTATGTAACCAGAAGAGCAGTAGTAACTGTCTTGTGGTCACCGGTAGTGATGTATATGTGATCGCACCGGAAACTTGTTGGTTGGAAGTTATGTGCAATGTGCATCTGTGCTTAGATGGGATTAACTTTCATTGATGTATTGAAATAAAATTGAGTTAAATCGTGATTGGCAAAGGCCCACCAGTACCATAGCATTTACTATGTGTTAACGATAAAGTTATCTAAAACTTCTTAATCTTTAACACAAAATAAAAAAAACACACACACACACAAATTGCAATATAATAGCTTATGTACAACTTCGTTCGGTTTCTATGAATCATATGAACATTGTAGAGCCAGAGACCGAATCAGGATTTAAACATGATTACCGTCAAATTAATTCAGTGATTTATGGTGCAATTATAACAATCTAACTACTTGGAAAGTTAATTTAAGCGCTAAAAAAATTGACGTCAAACATATGAACCATTATTCGACTCGATATTGAACTCACAAAAAATCTCTCACAGAAATAATAAAATTAATGTATGAATTTCAACTACATATATAAATGTGTTTAAAAAATTTCACAAACAAAATTAACAGCTAAAATATCAAATCTTTTTCCTAATCAACGACAAACTTGAACAAACAACAAAATTTCAGAAACCAGTTTAGACTGGTACA
The DNA here is from genome assembly GCA_949152445.1 of Cerastis rubricosa. Lineage (NCBI taxonomy): Eukaryota > Metazoa > Arthropoda > Insecta > Lepidoptera > Noctuidae > Cerastis > Cerastis rubricosa. Next base: position 1,007,036 of record OX424547.1, read on the forward strand.
CATAATCTCGCACGAACATAACCGATAAGTGGTTAATATCTCGACTCCTGCGCAGGGCGGCGACTTCAAAGGCACCGCGTTTGCGGCGGCGGTGAGTGACACTGCAGTAGTGATCGTGATTGCATACATAGTGATAAGGACAGTGGTGTACCTACTGCTAGCTATAATATTGCAGACCATCAACATCTTCCTAGCCTTTTCCCAAACTATCTTGGGGTCGGCTTCCAGTCTAACCGGATGCAGCTTAGTACCAGTATTTTACATGAAGCGACTGCCTTTCTGACCTCCACAACCCAGTAACTGGGTAATACGATACCCCTTGGTTAGACTGGATGTCAGACTTTTAGCTTCTGACTACTCGTAACGACTGTCAAAGATCTATAAATGACAGCCGGGATCAACGGCTTAACGTGCTTTCCGAGGCACGGAGGAAACTCGATATGTAATTATAGTCACCCATCGACGGACCAACCTCGGCAAGCACGGCTTAACCTTGAAGATCGATCTGGGCGGCTGTTATCATTTAGCCACGAGCTCCTCTATAATATTGCAGACCCTTAGCGGTAAACTAGATGCGAGAATATGAGAAAAAATAAACTATTGTTTTTTTCTAATCTGGCGTATATTACAGAAATCTTGATGTTTTGTCATGTTGTAAAACGTGGCGAAGCTTTGTCAGCTTTGTTCTGGCAATAGCCATCTTATAAGGCCTACAGATAGTTGTTCTAGGTCTGGCTGAAAGGTACCGAATTCGTTTTTTTACGATCAGATGAAGATAACATTATTTATCGCTAGTAATCTTTTGTGCATTCATATTTATTTCACATTGATAAATGACTGAATGCTTCATTTAAAAATATTATCAATTACAAACGATTTCATTGACTTCTGTTGTGCAGTCAACTGACAGTGGAACAATATTACATAAATTATTTATTTATCATACTATAATAAATTGATTATCGACGTAAGTTGATCTATAAAGATACTTGTACTTTGATATCAAATAAATTTTACAACTGTGTTTGGAATTTTAAGCTAGAGCTTTGTGTTAAAATCCATGTTGTCAACACTGCTAAGGTGACAAATAAAATAAAAAGAACACTTTCAATTTTTTTATAAATTGTGGTAGGTCAGGTTGACTGCAAAACCTCGACGATAAAGAGGTAAAGTTTGTTAGATAGGATAAAGAGCTAATCTCCGAAACAGTGTTCTTAACGATTATTAATCTTACACTGATACAAAACTAGTCTATTGCCAGTGCCACAGGATATCTAAACTGATATTATAAAGACGAAAGATTTGATTGTTTGTTTGCATTGAATAGGCTCCTAAACTACTGGTCCGTTTTGAAAAATTCTATCGGTGTTAGATGGCCCATTTATCGAGGAAGGCTTTATATCATCACGCTACGACTAATAGAAGTGGAGCAAAAATGAAAAATGTTGCGAAAACGGGGAAAATGTTTGTCGTACAGTGTGTCGGATAGCTAGTGTTGTATAATATACCTGACTTTTCACACAAATGAAGTCTCGAGCAAAAATCTCTGCCTTTAATAAAGATGTGTGACTGTCAGGTATCAGCCTTTACTGTCAGGAAGCTCTCAGTGGCCTACAAGCTTTATCAATAGCTGATAATTCATTCTCAATTACACTATCTTAGAAAAAGTTATGTTCAAGTAGGTTCCATTCACACTATACGACTTTTAATTTATTGTGAACTTAAATAAAACTTTTTCAGTGACCGAATACTAAAAATTTCTGGATTTGGTTATTATTTGTGGAAATGTTTGTATGGAGGTATGAGGATCAGAATGGAAAACTCCTCAATATTAAACCGTTGGACGGTAACTATTTATGAATTAATCTAGTATTTGTGTGTAGTATGTAGCTGTAAAAGTTTACAATGACCGAGAAATAGTTCGAACTGGTTTTAAATAATTTATCAATGAAATTATAAAAGAATGAATGCGGCAGTAAATGCACCCATAATATTATGAATTTCTAGATAATGATCTCGGAAACATGCAAATTACCGTTCATTATCTTGAAACGAACAAACAAAACGTGCTATAAATTAGCATTTTATGTAGATTATTGTATGAATATATGTGTCAATGGGTGCTGTTGTAACGGTAACAGTGTGCAACATTACCTATACGTATGCAGAATGTGTTTTTGGAAACTAAGAAAAAATTACTTATCAAATCAAACGTCATTTATTCTAATTAGGGTGATTATATAGCACTTTTTGAACGTCAAACAGACAAGAGACAGGCCTCCAAAACGCCCGCTTTTCGACACTTCCTAGTGTTTCAGCGTACTAATCATTCTGAAATCGACTTAATTTATAAATTCTATTTTAGAAACAGATTGGAATAATATAGAATAAAGATATATTTTCGTCCATATCAAGATTGCAAAACCGACAATGTTAGGTGGCCCAAAAAAGATTAAGAGGTTACGTACTAAATTCATTAGATACGCCGTACTAACTGAATAACCTACAAAACAGTTGCTATCATAACCAGAACTTACAAGATCGTAGAACATTCTGAAGTTTGTTCGGAAAAATCGGTTGGTACATACAGTACATAGACAAACTATGGCTAAAAACCACAGTTGCCCTCACGATAAATCGTATAGTGTAAACAAGCCCCGCAGTATACGACATAGGAACACTTTCCACGGGTTACTTGCTCATGACGTGACTTATCTGTGATTTCTTTTAACAGCTGCAACCTGATACATTTATCTAAACCAGTTGAATAACATCATCCTTTGCTACGTATCTGGGTAAACGGGCATCGGGTGCAATACGCTCGATTGATCCAACGGACTATGAACAAAGCCGTCCCGAATCAATTCGTTCATACTTATATCTGTTTTCGGACTAATGTATTATTCTACATCGATATAGATATACAGAGTGGACTTGGACGCACCAACGTATACCACGTATTCAGAAATACTTAAAAAAAGGGGTTTTCTACAAAGGTGCAACCTACATACAGTTTCAAAATGTATGGAACAGAAGATTTAAAAAAAAACTGATGTACTGTCGACCAGAACAAAAATCTACCTTAATATCCTAAAAAACATGATTGTTACTCTTTTGCTCCCAAAGTCCACACCAGAACCGCCATGACAGGACAAAAACCTTTCACAGTCAGACATCAATATTCTCCTTCTACGGCGACGAGTTTGGCACTTTCAGTAGCTTCGATCAGTTCTAATTTTAGATATTAATATTGATCTTGTAACCGTTCGTATTCAAGCCATTTTTTATCGAAAAAACAAACACGTTTATTTATTATTTCCTCTACTTCCTCAGCATGTAAATTCATCATTACCGCAGTGCCATCCTCGTCTCCTTAGCGCCACACATCACTGTGAGCGATTGTCTCCGCGGCCCTGACGCAAGGTTCTGACCTACTTGCTAACATGTGTTTAGTTGTTGATGCCAACATTGAAATTAGTCAGAAGGCTGGTTGCTGTTGGGCTCACAAATGGAAGATATAAAGCTTCGGTCAAATGGCAATGAATCCAACGCGGAATGACAGACAAAATCAACTAACTGGTATGGTGATGTTCAAACTAGTGCTTATAGTCGCGGCGGTGGATGGAAATGAATGCTTATAATCTAAAGGTCCTCTAAACTCCAATTATCATCTTCCTGCCTTGTACCATTCTACTTGGGGTTAGCCCAACAGGTTTTCTTCTTCCATTCTCCTCTGTCAGATGTCATTAAATCCTTTCTTTCATATCATTCCTCACTCTTTCCATCCATCTTTTCTTTCGACTTCCTCTCTCTCTCTCTCCATCCATCAACATTCATATAAAAGGCCAAAAAAAAATAGCGAAAAAAAAAATTCCAAGCATCGTAGCGTCGGGGGACCGCTTAGAAAACCGTTTTCTTGACTGTTTATATCCCGTCATCAACTAGAAAAGAGGTGATGATCTTCAAACGGCTGCCAAATTTTTTCGAAACATAGCTAAGAACACTCTCGATTAAAATACCTTTCAAGCGAAACTAATTTTATCGAAATCGGTTCATCCGTTTAGGAGCTGCGATGACACAGACAGATACACAGATACACACGTCAAACTTATAAAACCCCTCTTTTTTGGTCGGGGGTTAAAAAAAGAAAATAGATAGAGCATCGGAGCCTCGATTACAGTCCTTTGCAGGCAAATATAATGTTTATGTATGTTTTATCATCAGGTGTAACAGTAGATAGTATACTCAAAATTTACACCAAATTGAATGAGTGAATCTTCTGCGCCATATCTCCTTGGCTATGGTCTGGTCATACGCACTTGTTTCAAAGATTAATGCTTCGCGACTATATTTGAAGTCTGTCCTTTTGGGGCGGGGAGGGTTTTAGTAATCTTGTTCCAATGGCATGACTCTCATTAATCAGTTCGTGTTACAGATGGTCGCGCATCGTTGCTGTTTTGGTAATAAATGGTGTTTGCAATGGGGGGCTATGTTTTCAAGGATTTGTTTCTAGCAGACATACAAATAAGAAGTGGTTTAAGTTCTCACTGATTAAGTGGTAAGTATAGTAGTTGGACACCAACGCTAAAACGACTACAAAAGTAGTAGTACTTTTGCTGTATAGCACAATAGTACAGAAAATAGGTACTATAGCGCCATCTATGCTACAAACGAGTTGCTATGCAGAAGGCAATTCTGAATCGTAGCTCCTCCATCCTAATTGTTGGGCAAGTAGCCCGCCAGACAGAACACCCGTCTGGTCGGAGGATTCTCCCTTCACTACGGCTGATGAAGAACTTTACACCCTGTTCCTGTTCTTCATATACCTATTCAAGTTGTGATTTCGTTCTTTTTATCCCGTTTATACGTTACGTTTATCTTTATTTATTCCTTTATCCTTATACTATTCTAAAAATTCAAGGAATCTCAACAAACTTAGTCATCACTTTCATGTTATGATAAGATAATTAGAACATGTGTCATGGCGCCATCATATCTCTCTAACTCAGGAGTTTAAGACGCTGTTATTAAACAGGCTTAGCTATGAGATAGGTTCGCGTGAGTTGATAATATTGTAGTTTACTATCTATGAATGCACGTGAGTGTTTTAGTTGTAGTAAATGCAGCTGCCGAGCTTTCGGAAAGGTTCGATTCTTGAGTCCCGTTGGTAGTGATACCTATTTTTTTATGTTCTGATCCAATGCAATAAAGGGAAACTGTATAATGTCACTTTTCCGTACATCTGCCATGGAGGTTTTTCTTAAGATCTGTGAAAGGTAGGATCCAACTGCAAGAATAATGTTGGACGCGTTTTGGTCAAATTGCCAATCAACGAAAATAAACTTTTTATTTATAATAATTAAAACAATTGCATATCCTAATAAATAATCTGCACAGTATGCTTTTTCTGTTTAACTTCTCTCAATATAGACATGTAATATTTTTGGGTCAAGTCAGAAGTCCAAAGGCTTGTTTGCTTATAAACCAGGGTTTAAATCGCATAATTACAATATTTGCTCTAAAACAACCGGAAGCCCAATCCATAAAACTAAAACTACATAAACCGAGTATATATTTGTCAAATATATCAAATATATTTAACACAATCGGAGGTTAGAACACGGAACACCAGTCTGACCTCCCTGAGTCGTCTCGAAGGCTGCATCACTTTAAATTTTGCATATCGTGTACAAATACGCTCAAAATTATCGTGTTTGGAGTTAAAAATGTCGTTTGAAGTAATTTGGGAGTTGTCGTTGTAGAATTTTGTTGTGAAATGTTTCAGGGGTGGTAATGACATTGAAACACATACTGTCAAACAGAAAGTATTGGAAAGACATTTTTAATCTTAGAGATTATTCTTGCAGTATTATTAGTAAAGGATTAAGTGTTTTGATTGATCATAATTATTGGCCGTTCTTTAAAATTATTGCGGTGGGGTTACAATTTCGATTTTAGTTATAGAGCCTACTTATCGATTAGTGTTGGACAAAAATCGTGAAGACAGACAATATAATAGGAAGTGAAATTAGTTGACTTCTAGTCTGCTAGGTTACTAACAAACTATTAGTGAATACTAGGTTACTAACTTAAAAACTACCAATTTAGTAACAGACACCAAATCCTGGGTATTTCCCTGAATTCGAAACCTACGCTACGCACATCAATGCACTTAAGTAGGATAAGTGCATTTAAGTGCAGACAGTTAAGATTTCAATTGCTATGACTAATTCTTATTATCGCCATTCAAGAGGCTTTTAACAGCACGTGTGGAAGTAACGTGCTTCAGAAAACAAATAGAATTAAATAGATATTGTAGTTTGTTTGTAATGTTATCTTTTGTAGAGTTGCGATAAGTGTAAGTATTGTGTAATACGGTAGTAGAGCGAAGTGAAAATTATGTAAATAAATAATGACTGAAAAGTATATATTTTGGTAAAGTTATGTGACAGTGCGACCTCGACGTTATCCCTTCATTTTTAAGGTTCCAAAATAATCATGAAGATGCAATATCTAGTGTGTTACAAGGATGAGAATTTTTAAAACCTAGCGTTAAACTATAGTCGATTATTCGGTCCCAATTCAAAAACGGGCACGGGACATTACGACTTAGGAGTCAGTGTTGAAATTCAAATTTAACTTTAATGTAACCATAGAGTTTCTTACCGGTTCTTCTCCATAGGAAACGACCAACCCGAACCGAGCACCTTTTTGGCGACGTTTTATAAGTGACCATGCAGGCTATTTAAAAAAAAAATGTGTATTAAAAATATTTTGAATTTGATTTTAAATGAACAACAGAAAACCGTTAAGAAAAGCCACTACCATCATTATTATTTTATGTGGATCATTCTATTCAATACATAAAGTATCATTCAAGTTCCGTTTGACAATGTCCCTTGCACCTTATTAGATAGCGCAATAAAACCAAGGGGACAGTTCACCGACCTCCCATGGCGTACTACGGGAGGAATCCCATGATGTGATGGGGACATACCGTCTCCTAATGAGGACGATGTAGCTGAGGAATTTATATGGGGTAATAGAGGAAGATAAGGAGGGCTCCTATGGTATGGGAACATTGGAACCTACTTTTCTTTATGTAGGTGCTGGCCTATATCTATACTTTCTAATATAAGGTAAGTAGGTACTTGATAAGGTTGTAAATTATGATTACAGGATCTTGAAAAGCTACTTATTAGAGTTGAGTAATAAAGAAGCTTGTTTAATGATTATTACTTACTATATGAAGTACGATAAGTACGTCCAATGTTTTACTCGATTGTTTTACATGCACCTATCGTCTGCCTTTCTTACTGGTTAACCTAACCCTGGTGGACAGACTTTGGACTAACGACTGCCAAAGATTTGCAAATGACAACTGCAACCAAACGTGCTTTCCGGAGTACGGAAGAGCCTTAGGATGTTATGTATGATGACCCATCCAGAGACCGACCACAACATGCATTGCTTTTAAAAATTCACCCCACCCATACCTACATTGTGCTGCATTAAATCATCTAAATGCAAATTCATCCGTACCTACATAACGCCCTTTACATGCTACTCTGAATCGCGTGAAACATCTCTTAGTGAACCAGTAGGTCACTCACAGATTTCTCTCGTAGGCGGCGCCTTTATGTTTCATCTCATTTACATAGTTCTGATGATCTCTTGCTGATGACATAGACATCGCCACTGTACAGAGTGTCAAGGTTGAGAAGGTGATTAATAAGCAATTTTGTATTTGATTATGCATTTTGTTTGAGTATAAATAGCTTTTCGAATGGCTCAGTGTTTTTTAAAGTAGTTGCAAGTAGAATTAGAGGTTTGGATATCTCTCCCGAATCAAAATACCTCTTAAAATAAAATTGCACTGTCCCGACTGTGGTTTCGTGACTTATATATCGGAACTGATTCCCAATAACCTAGGGGTACATCATTAAAATAAGTATATGGGTATCGGTTTAATACACACATCACAATAACAGCAATAAAGTTAAGAGACTCAAGAAAGTATCAGCATGCAAAATGCAAAAGTATTATCCCTGTTAACAATAGGATGATTACCGTTTTCTATCGTTATCCTTTCGTTTTGATATCCTATAATAATTAAAAAATCGAAAGGTCAAGAACACACCACCCCAGTTTATAACTGACGTAAGACAGATTGCTATAGTTGGTGTTATCCGAAAGATGGCCTATGCGACGAACTGCAATCATCAAATAAGCGGCCAAACGAGGCCGTAATTGCAATGTCCCCCTGAGATTTCTGTTGTAGCGAGGGGGAGGCTAATTTTAGCATTGGAATTACTGACTAGTAAATCAATATTAGAAGTATCTTAACTCTTATACGGGGTGAATTATACAAGGGAGCGTGGATGGCCAAATCCAAAACTATGAGGAATAGTGAAAAATACTCAAAGGTCAATTTTAATGAAAACTAGAAGTGGTCTAGTAGTTGCAAGTCCGACTGCTGAATATGGGATCCTAGATTCGATTCCCAGTTTGGGCAAAGTGTTATTGGGTTTTCCTATCAGGAATTTCTCAGTAGCAGCCACGGAATTTGGATTTGTGCCCGATTGATGGCATTAGGGTTCCCCCTTATTTATTACATGGGACTCTTCGAGGATTACAGGCGTGATGTTCTGTTATAGAGAACATAGTTATTCGAACACTGCGAACACGGGTTGGTAGATGTCTTCGAATTTTAGTTCTAGGACATGCCGATTTCCTCAAGATGTTTTCCTTCACCGTTTTTAAGGGGAGCGGTGATGAAATTAATTACACAAAGTAATGCGCCTGCCTGGGTTCGAACCCACGGCTTACTGCTCGTAAGTCGGGGCTGCCACTACTGGGCCACCGCTGCTCTCACATACTCTGCTGACACATATTAGGAGCTCACAATTTGTAAATCACGATCGATACTGTCGATGACAGTTTAAGTTTTAAATCATTCGATTTATGAAAAATCAATTAACCAGTAGGTATCAATATTCCAGTGCCATATCGACCGGGTACTAAAGGTACAATATCCCTGCTTACACACTACAAACACACATATAGCTTGTCACAAAGCGTTAATATATTATAGCTTTGCATCCTGTTAGCTCAGTGAGTTACATCAAACATAGTTAACTTGAACAAACTTACTGTTTCGTTGGGTAAGCACAAGTGTACGCGTATAGTTGCAAGTGTCACTTAGTTTCAAGTACTCTTGTGAGTAACTTAGCGATTTAAGTTACGTTAGGTACTTTAATGGTCGTAAAAGTTAGTAAATACATACTTGAAAAATAAATTTGTAAATGGTTAGTAATAGAGCTACTTGATAGAATTGAGAAGTTGTTCTGGGCAAGTAGCAACTACAAATTACAGATACATCAAACTTTGGACTTTGTCTTTGATATGAGATGAAAGTCAGCGGTGGCCCAGTGGTGGCAGCCTTGACTTACGAGTAGTAAGCCGTAGGTTCGAACCCAGGCAGGAGCATTACTTTGTGTAATTTATTTCATTACCGGTGCTTTCTTCGAAGATATGTGATATATACCAACCCGCACTGGGCCCGCGTGGTGGATTACAGCCCACTCCCTCTTATAGAGAGGTGGCCTGTGTCCCAGCAGTGGTCACATTATAGACTGATGATGATGATGAAAGGCAAATAGCTAAAGTACTGCGAGCGTAAGTGATCTGAAAATTAAGTACCATTGAGCTCTAAGCACACTAAGGCGGATCCCCTGCGGGTCGCAAGACGCGACTGGGTAATTTAATTATTCCATGGGTTTATCAACATCATTAACGCTAAACAGGATATTTACCATGTTTACTATTTGTAAATAACAAAATAATAAAGTATACCTTTGACAGTCTATATTTTCGATCCTTTGTTATGAAGAAAGTAACTTGATATTTCATCAGATAACTTTTCAGACCAGTTTTCAGCTTTGTTTATGTATATGAAAGATAGATATTAGCAGGAATTCGACACAAGGCGATATATCAAGCTACACATATCCAGTATAACATGACCTCGCTTTGTATACATTTCCCGGACAATGAGAGATTCACATAAACTGGGTTTCGTCTAGCTTGATCGGTCGTCAAATAACTTTCATTTTTGCTATCGCTAATATAATCCATTAATACAACCCGACCTCCGTCACCTCCCCCGCAATGATACGTAAAACAAATGTGATTAGCACACAATTAACAGCAGCCCAAACGTAGACAAACTGACAGACGCAATAACATACATAAAACATATGTAGTACATTTATGTACTTCAGTTGTTGTGTAATGAAAGTCAGGTGCTTCTATCTGTCTGTTTGAGATTTCGAAAATCGTATCTGTGATCGAAAGTAGAAGGTCCTTACTTCAGGGTTTTTAAGGAATAGAATAAAATTAATACGCTTGAATAGTTTTCTCGGCAAAAAAACAGAGGGATTCTTGCTTATAATATATTATAAGTATGTGCGGTACGGTACGGTGGAGAGAGAAGACGAACCTAACCTCTACGTAGAACTAAAACTAGAAACTTAAAATGAACACACATCAAGCTAAACACTTCCAGTAAAACATGCTTTGTATAAGTTTCCAGTACAATGAGAGATCTGTATAAACTGGTTTTGTATAGCTTAGTTGGTCACCGTGCGAACATCTCCAAGGAAACACCGATAAGTAATACTGACTACCCACTCATCATCATCATCATCATTTCAGCCCAAAAGACGTTCACTGCTGGACATAGGCCTCCCCCAAGTATAAAATGCCATAATCGCCACGCTTGGCAGGCGGTTTGGCGATCGCAGTACGGTTGTTACAAAAGCACAGAGAACGCTGCTGCCCATTCTCTGGCAAATCCCTTAGTAGACTACCCACTAGTAAACGGAAATATAAAATAATAAATAGGATATAAAATAATTCGAAATTATAATAATTGTAATTTTTCTTTTTTTTTTACAAGGAAAATTAGAGAAGCACTCTTCCTCTCTCTACTTATTTAAAACTTGCTGTGCCCGACACACAGTGGAACGAATGTATGGGAGCGGTTGGACGTAGACATGTCCGAAAAAAAAGAGTAAAATTATGCCAAACTAATGATGCCATCTTATTCGATTACTTAATGCCTTCATAACTTGTGGTGATGAATTTCTTCATAACTCCCATATTTCGGGAGTAATTTGAGAAAATGTGAAATTTTACTATGAAAATGAGTGTATCGAGCTCTCTCCCTCCTGATTCCGGGCTTGTTTCAAGTAGCGGTCTCTAATATCATAATGCTAATACTAAGAGCTATATTTAATACTAAGACACATAGTGCGCCAAATGTGCACTTTCTGGGATAAAGAGTGATGTTTATTTTATAACACAATTTTTTTTATTTTTTGTTTATTTTGTTGATTAAAACCGTTTTTCTAAAGGTTTACCTTATTACAATAACATTTCTGAGCAGCCAATTAGAGAAGATATAAGCTAATTAGGATATATAATTAGGGACTTAAGGTTTACATATAAAACTGATGCACTAATGATTACTGATAAGAACATTGCTATTATTTAATTACTAAATGGCTCTTAATACACTAATTTAGCATGCATCATTTACTAATTATCACAATAACTAATTACCTTGCAATATTTAACAAAGGATACCTGGGATACCTGGATTTTATATAAATAGGTCACTATTAGTAACTTTAAAATCAGTGTTGATTTACACCTCGTTGTATCCAAGCTAATCTCGCAATGTATTTTCCAAATTTTAATACAAATCTTGATATTCACGTTGCTTTATGCGCACGCGCACATAAAGATTTACGCGACTTTAACTATTTGTTCAGTGTTTTAAAAGATAACAGTTGTGTTCAGTTATGTGAAAGTGCTGAAACAAGTTTAAAAGACTGGTGTCGTCGATTTTGCTACCGCATTTATGCAAAATGGACACAGTCTGGAAGAAGCACAGATAAGTTTCGGAAGAAACATGAGATTTGGCTACAGGCTGCAATTCAATGGCCGGAATTACAGAATGAAAATATGGAACCTTCTACAGAAAATATAAGTGACGTCATCGAGCCCATAATTTCTCCTGCTAAATCTGATGCTTCAACTTGTACACATCCTAGTCCTCGTAAATCTTTTGAGGACCTTAGTAACCGGCAAAAAAGAAGACGCACTGAAGATAGTCTTTCATGCAGCAGTAGCAGCGCTGAAATTATGTTTTCGGCCGAAAGGGCGCTTCAAAAGGCAGGACAAAGCGATACAGCTTATGATATGAAATACTTGACGGAGAATCCAGAAGAGGCCTCAAAAATCAAAGCCTTCATTGAAGGTAAATCAATTCAGGTACGGGAAATATCCCCTTTGAAGGCATTGGCTCTTTATGTATCGATGAACTTATCGAAATGGCGCTATAACACTCTTCGGGATTTCAACACTCAAGAAGGAGCTCTTCAATACCCGAGTTACTACATGTTGGTTAAAGAAAAAATTAAGTGCTATCCGGCCAAAGAAGATCTCACAGTTACAGAGAGCTCTGCAAAAATCAAATTACAAGCCTTGATGGATTTAACCTCAAGAAGACTTATTAGGTCGTTAGAAACCCCTGTTGATCCCAATCAACAGCTCGTATTGACCAGCAAATGGGGTTTTGACGGATCATCTAGCCAAAGCATTTATCATCAAAGGACGAGTGAAGATGAGCAAATCGATCTTGCTAGTAATTTTATGATTAGTCTTGTACCACTGCGGCTCGTCTCAAAAGGTGTAACAATTTGGGAAAACGAGCGACCATCTTCCACTTCATTTTGCCGGCCAATATTGTTTAAGTTTATAAAGGAAACCAAAGAAAATGTGCAGAGAGAGATGGCTGAAATCGAAGCAGAGATTGAAGCCTTAACTCCATCCACCATCACTGATGGAATTAGTGTCAAACACCAACTGCTGTTGACAATGATTGATGGTAAAATTCATTCCATTATATCCAATACAGCAGCTTCAGTGTGTGACATATGCAAGGCTTGTCCTAAAGAAATGAATAATTTAGAGTTAATCAAAGATAAACACGCAAACGAGGACATGTATAAATATAGCTTAAGCACCCTTCACGCTTGGATTCGCTCAATGGAATGCTTATTACACATTTCCTACAAATTAGACATAAAATCATGGCAAGTAAGGGGTGATATAGCAAAAAGGCAAGTTGATGACAGGAAGAAAAGAGTTCAAGAGGCTGTAAGAAGAGAAACGGGCTTACTTCTCGATGTTGTGAAACAAGGCAGTGGATCCACCAACAATGGCAACTCGGCAAGGAGATTTTTTGAAAACTACACTAAATCTGCTGAACTGACCGGAATAGATGCTATGCTTTTAAGAAAAATCTGTGTGATCTTGCAGTGTATTTCATCAGGAGAGAAGATCAACGTAACTAAATTCCGAGAGTTCTGCTTTGATACTGCTAAGCTTTACGTGGAGTTATACCCATGGTATTATATGCCTTCTTCACTTCATAAAATTTTAATGCATGGGCCAGACATAGTTCAGAACATGTCAATTGTGCCCATTGGTTTTCTATCCGAAGAGGCATCTGAGGCTAGAAATAAAGATTTTAGAAAATATAGAGAGGGGCATTCTCGAAAGCATAGCAGTATCTCATGCAATGAAGATATTATGCACAATCTTTTACTGTCTTCTGATCCACTTGTTACAAGTATCCGTCCAAAAGGAAATAAGTTTGTAAAAAAATCTTCTTTTAAGGAACTTTATGAGCTTACAGATTCTGAGAAAAGTGATATCGAATTTGTTAACATAAATGATTTAGCGGACATCGATTCTGAATTTGAATTAATTGATGATGATGATGATGACGAAGATAATTAAATGATGTTATTGTTTTAAAATGTGTAACTTAGTAAATTAGAGCTTACATCTTAATTATTTATTGTACTTTTAATGAAACTAGGTAATTTATTATCAACTTACTTAAAAGTCATACTCTCATCAGTTCTTGTGAATATTTTTGTTAATATATATTTCTGTATATATATAATATATTTATAGACCTCTTAATAAGTCTGTCTGCGGTTTAAAGTAAATACAAATGGGGAAAAAACGTTTTATTTTTTAAATTTTCATTTCCTTTTATCCCAGAAAGTGCACATTTGGCGCACTATGTGTCTGAGTATTAAATATAGCTCTTAGTAATAGCATTACGATATTAGAGACCGCTACTTGAAACAAGCCCGGAATCAGGAGGGAGAGAGCTCGATACACTCATTTTCATAGTAAAATTTCACATTTTCTCAAATTACTCCCGAAATATGGGAGTTGTCAAGAAATTCATCACCACAATTTATGAAGGCATTAAGTAATCGAATAAGATGGCATCATTAGTTTGTCATAATTTTACTCTTATTTTTCGGACATGTCTACGTCCAACCGCTCCCATACATTCGTTCCACTGTGCGACAGGGTCCATAATTATGTCTATTATTTTTTAATTTGACCACCTGTTAAATGTACACTGTGGATGCAATAAATGATTTGACTTACCTCAAAAGAAAACTATCATAGAGGTAACAATTTTTGAAAAGAGTCTCCAAAACGCAAGCGATGGTCTCATATAGCAACATAATTATGCCCCACAGTTTCTAATCCACTGGACACTAATAAATAAGCCATAAACTCAACCTAGCACCTTAACAAGTAACGTCACAACATCGTCATAGTCCCCAATAACAATGCCACCATTAATTTATGTAGCACGCAAACCTGCGCGCACGCATTCGCGTCGCTTTTGGCACCTAATGAATGGGCCAATTCAGCTTCCTTGATAGAAGATAATAGCTGTTTATATAGGGAACTTTTATGTATTGTATTGTACATGGTCAGTAAAGTTTTATGTATTGTTTGTCATCTATAAATAAATACTTTCGTCAATGTGTCACTTGAGTTTTGGGCGAAGGATAAGTGTGTATTTTTGCATAGTTTTAGAAATTGTTGTTTGTTTTAATCTTTGTAAGTTTGAAATCTTATTGCAAACAGCAGAAGTGTTCGAAAGGAGGTAGTAAGCAAACTAACATAATGTAACATCACGCCTGTGATTGCTTAAAGGCTAGGCAGAAGTGTATATGTACTTCAATCACTTTTCGAGGTTATGTTTTACGTCTCATGATGTAGGGCTAAGTAGATTGGAAAACTAGAATCTGTGACAGATAAAATGAATTCGCTAATCATCTACTTACGGCGAAAAATTTGTCGAATAGCTAATTTATTTACAATAATTTATTTTGTATCTAGCTTCGCGGGTTCGCTCCTGTTATATACGTATTACCCCCACACGTACTTACAAACATATATGTATTAAGATAAGATTAGAGATATTTATTTGTCAAAAACACGAGTAGGCTTACAATTAGTTGGAAGGATAACAAAAAAAAAAAAGTTTCAACATGTTTTGCCTAGAAAGGCGTACAAATCGCACAATAAATTAATAATACTAATCAAAGCACAAGTGCAATAAAAATAATATTAAAAATGTCAAAAAGTATAGGAAAATGTCAAAATGTCTTAAAATAATAATAAAAAATCTAAATTACACCAACTAAAAAAATACAGGAAAATGTCTACAATAATAATTAAAATGTCTCATCATTTCAGTCCAAAAGACGTCCACTGCTGGACATAGGCCTCCCCCAAGTGTCGCCACATTGACGTTTTGGGGGGTTTTGCCATAATCGCCACGCTTGGCAGGCGGGTTGGCGATCGCAGTACGGTTGTTACAAAAGCACAGAGAACGCTGCTGCCCATTCTCTGGCAAATCCCTTAGTCGCCTTTTACGACACCCACGGGAAGAAATGGGATGGTGCTATTCTTTATGTCCGACACCATACAGAGCAAATGAAATGAAATAAAATGTCTAAAGTACATCATTTCAATAGTAAGTAGTATTATGTTTTAGTAGTAGTATTAGTTTCGCAATAATACATTGCTTCTTCGGAAAGCATGCCGTAGTAAGCCGTTGGTCCCGGCTGTCATTTGTAGATATTTGACAGTCGGTACGAGTAGTCAGAAGCCAAAAGTCTAACATCCAGTCTTACCAATCGTATACCCAGTTACTGGGTTGTGGAGGTCAGATAGGCAGTCACTTCATGTAAAATACTGGTACTCATCTGCATCCGGTTAGACTGCTAGCCGACCCCAAGATAGTTCGGTAAAAGGCTCGGCAGATGATGAGGAATACATTTCTTCTTCTAAATATTATAACTATTTGATCATTGCAAAAAAGGATGTGTCTTTTAAAACATAGATTATGATTCTATGAACTATAGTGCCTATGTTACTGAAACATGATTGTAGTTGTTATTCAGTCAGAAAGCACCTATCACCTGTCAAATCATCATCATCATCATCATCATTTCAGCCGAAAGACGTCCACTGCTGGACATAGGCCTCCCCCAAGTTTCGCCACATTGACATAACATGGGGGGTTTTGCCATAATCGCCACGCTTGGCAGGCGGGTTGGCGATCGCAGTATGGTTGTCACAAAAAAGCACAGAGAACGCTGCTGCCCATTTTCTGGCAAGTCCCTTAGTCGCCTCTTACGACACCCACGGGAAGATATGGGATGGTGCTATTCTTTACGTCCGACACCATACAGAGCAAACCTGTCAAATTACTATATTGTATTAATAAGACAAGAAATAAAATTGCGTTGTTTAAAAATAATTTGCTGTCAAGACATTGATAATTTTAGATAATGATTAATCATCATGTCCTTTTATCAATAATTACTAAAAATAGCTGACATTATCATTAATCAGAGACTGAAAAACCTGTGTTGTGTTTTTGTTTCTGCTACGTTATCGCATAAGTATATATATTTTTTACTTTTTTTCTACATACGATCCTACTACAGGGCAAAGGCCTCTCCCAATTTCTTCCCTTGAGCTCTTTTTCCGTGTCTCCTCGAACCCGTTCTTACGGTACGCGTGCAGATCGTCTCGCCACTTATATTTAAAAAAAAAGAATATACTTGATGGCCAAAACAAATGGTGATTGCTTTCCAAACGTTTCGATTTTCAAAAAATATTACCTTTATTTTTATTTTTTTATTATTCGGTAGCTCATGAATTTATGACAGTCCGACATTCCCGTCGTTATTTGTTAGCCTGCCTCGCTGGCTTAGTGGTCGCAAGCGCAACTACAGAGCATGAAGTCGTGGGTTCGATTCCAAGGTCGAGCAAAGTGTTATTGGGTTTTTCCATCAGGGATTTCTTAGTAGCTGCGACGGAGTCTGGATTTGTTCCCGGTTGATGGCAATAAGCTTGCTCTCCATGGGATTTAAACATAACTGGCGAAATTTGGATGTTCTGTTAGGTACCTACACCTCTGCCTAACCCTTCGGGGATTCCAAGCGTAATGTTAAGTTCTTTAAATGTCCTTTGATACCTTGGTGCGATGCTCTCGCCTTTTATTGTTTTACACGAACAGTAGCAAACACAATCTTTCATTATTTACGGATGCACTTCAATGCCTGTTAGTTTATCAGTTACTAAAACGTATTCCATTTTAAAGTAGCGTTCAGTAGCGAGCCCTGTCACTTACCTATGACTAATGGCATAGAAAGCAACACAATGCAAGGGCGTGCCACATTTCTATTATACTTGTACCATAGAGCTCGGAAGCGACACACCATTCTACGCAGTGAAGAGAGTAGAATTTGTATACTAACAAGTATAGTATATTCTAAAGTACTTATTATAAATACCAGCTCGTATTACCCTTATTATAGCAAATAAAAAATATTGTGATTTGTATTAATTATGATCATTGAATTAGTACTATACTTAGTTACAAATCGCATTATTTATGACACGCACCTCTGATTGTTAGGTTACATGTGCGTATTGTATAATTACCACTTGCTTCGGTGATGTAAAACATCGTACAAAAGAGAAAAAGGCCAATGGGCAGTATAAAACTTAGATGAAATTATTATGGCAAATGGTCCCAATGCCTCCTCTAGCAGTCTCCGTGCTCTGTGGCTATACGCATCGCGGGTCAAAACGTAATGTGTTTTTAAATCGCTCCTCTGGACACCCCTTTACGTAACCTAGGGTTGGTGAAAGTGGAAACGAATTTATAATTAACATATTAGGATTACTTAGGGTTTCAGTGTTCGTTTGGTGAATTTTGATAAAGGGAAAGTTATGGCGGTCGAAGTTTTGTAATGGTTTCGAAATGACAACGTTAAATATTTATAGATTGTGAGGATATTCTAAACAATGATTGTGCAGTTAGATATTAATATAACATTTTCCATTGTTACGATAGGACTACAATGTTTTTTTCCTGTATAAAAATACATAGAGCACTAGCTTGAAATAGACTAAAGCGTCATAATTATGTTGATTGTTTATGATCCGATATCATTGACCTATGAGCTTAGTCAATCAGATCTTTCGAATCTCACAGTATTGATACGCTTAGCTGCAATTGACCAGCTCCTAACGAGATCTCTCGACCACTTTCCCAGCTTCCTACATATCCATCTAATCAGTTAATTGTACCACGCACGGACAGCCCTAGGCGTGACCACACTGACATGCGTCAATACTTCCTGCGACCATCGATAGTCAACAGTAATCAATACAATTCTGCCGACACTTCCTTTTATCACCGCGCTGATTGTGGCCGGTGATAAACCAAATAAGAGCTTATGACGTCATTAATAGGTACTCTTTTTGTCTATCTGTCAGTTTGGTTTCTTTTTAATTTCTTTGGGAGGCTATGGTGGGATCGATTTCGTTGGAAAAAATTGTCGGCGTTTTTTTGTTTTAAAGCGGTTCGTTTGTGTTTCTGTGGCTGTTCTGATGCGAGTGAGATTTGTTTAAATAAATGGCTGTGTTATTGTGTAGTCGTCAAGACACGTGACTCGGCTAAAATAAAAATGATTTCAGTCGCCATATTAAATTAAATAACTGGATCTTCCAAAAAAATATATAATTAAAAATATGGCGTTGATGCAATTTACAAATATCCGAAATACTTTCCTAGTAATGTGCTTAGCTAGATACTCTCAAACGGGCACAGTGTAGTAGACTTTTAACTTTAATAGTGATCCAAACAAGACTGAGAACTGTAGATTTCACGGCGAATGAGCTAGCTATTGAAAAAAAAAGAATGTACGACGCAAATAGCGTTTCCTATGAAATAGTGAGTTTTTTTTTTTTCATTTTTCCTGTACTAAGATCACAACCAAACTTTATAACAGTTAAAACAAATTATTTATTTCCAATTCTCATTATAGGTCAAGACCACCGCGGTTAGAACCATTTAACACTTGACTTAAACCATTTAATTATATGTGACAGTAATTAATCGGAATTATGTTTTATTTTTAACTCTTGTTTGGTTGTTTTGCTTCGGGGCATAATAATGAGACATAGTTTATATGTGGAGTTGATAATGATCTGTTTATTGAAAGGTGAACTGGGTTTACTTCCGAAGGGAAGTATCTACTAATGAATTGTTTGTATATATTTATTTATCTACAAACCGCACTGGGCCCGCGTGGTGGATTAAAACCCACTTCCACTCATTGAGAGGTGTCCTAGCAGTGGGAACATTATAGGCTGATGATGATGATTTATTTATTAAACACTTCAAGCATATAGTACAGAGGCGGACTTAATGCCCTTTCATCATTTTCTACCAGTCAACCTTTGGGTGATGCAGAGACAGACAGCCCTAGCAGCCTAGCCTAAGTAGATTTATGGCCCTTCAATCCACACACACATTGGTGCCATAAATCGTTGATTATGGAATCAATTACGGGGATGAGCAGCTACAAAAACTAATTTTTCTTTTAATAAATCCTTGTCCTCTTTAATTTAACATTTAAAATATAGTTTCTGAATACTCATTTTCATCAGCGGGGTAGACTATTCTCAACTATATTGGCGTCGGCTTCTTTTATTTACTTTTTGCATGTGGGAATCCTGTATGGATGTCCTCCACCGTGGCTAACCGGATCTGGCTGATTACCTATTATTTTGCATGGAATTAACAAAATCTGATGGTTTTAAAAATATCTAAGAAACTCTCGTTATCACGAAACCGAACTCAGGACCTCTCACTCAACAGCCGCACTTTCAACCACTAGATAAACAAGACAGTAACTCATACAGCATGATGTCTGTTTATACAGGGGGTTTGTGAAAGTGAGCTGTGTTGTCTTACGACCCGATGGCCTAAGACCTTAGTGTTTGTTCACGTGCCTAGAGAAACCTAGCTCCGTTGACATGTTGTGCCATCCGTATAAGTTTGAGAGATCTCCTTAATCATCATAAGTTAGTGAATGAGGGCTGTCTGGTTCCTACTAAACCTCCAGTAACTGTAAGTACTAGAGGCTGAGAATGGAGCTCGTGGTCCACCTAGTAACCCACACAAACATACACACATAGTAAATATGTACTTACATCGAGCTTTCAAAATAACTTCTACTTTGTAGAGCATCGTCTCTGTCACAATTTTTTGGGTGGCTAAATAAAAAATAATTTATATAAAATAAAAACTTTCTGCGGCCACTGATTTCATCAACAACGTTTTCTAGGAGACCAACCCAGAAATCGTGGAAAAAGGTGTTGTATATGTTTTGTGGTTAACAAAACACGATTGGGCGATTACGAAACAATTATTTTTGAGCATTCTGTCTCGGGACCAAGAGTACGAAGAAATATCTATTTAGTTAAATAATACAACTAAACAAGACATTCATGTTGCAAATTTGAAATACAATACCAACACTCAAACAAAGTGTTGTTTTTTCAACAAAATTATCCTTTCAAATAAAGTCAACTCAAGTGTTACCTGCGCAATTTAACACCACCCACAACAAAATCTTGAAGTACCGTGTAATCCCCTATCATCCATATAAAAATACAAATATTAGAAAAAAAACTCCTTCAAAATCACTTAACGTCATGTAACATATCATCTCAAACGTCAATCGAGATGTTTCTAAACATAAACTTTCACTAACTTATAGTTTAGTGACATTAGGCCCACTACAACGTCTACAAAAAATACAGAAATCCACTCCCGCGCACCGCAGCGTGAGAATTTGCAAGTGTGTTTAGCATAGAGTAGAGAGTAAATGGAATGATCGTGGGCAGGAAAAGCACATCGTACTAGTCGCCATTTATGTGAAAACTAGCGAATTGTAAGTTTTAAATTAATAGTGTAAACCATTTCCTTACCCTTCAAGTACCTATGTAGAATCAACCAAATCTTGCTATAGATTGGGGTACTATTATTGCAAGCTAATCATGCAAATATAATCTTCTTAAGTAACATAAATATTGCAAAGCTCATGATGAGTTGACATAATTATGCATCAATGTTATTTTATTGGCTGTCTTTTACAATATATATCTACGAAAATGATTTACAATGGTATAACAACGAACAAACGCAAAATGAGCTTTCGCTCGTTTAGTTTAAAGTTGAACTCACCCTAAGGAAAACGAAGACATTTGCTTTACGATCCAATACATTCAGAGAAGGGAGCGTATGTATGTATGTAGCATTCCATTCGTTACTTTTCCGTGGCATTAAGCAACTATTAGTAATATGAACGTAGTAATTATGTAAACGGTATTGCGAGTAAGACGAATCGTTTGAGAAAACTTGTCGATTCGTTGCGCCTGCGCACTGCGTCCGACTCGGTTTTGTGTGTGTTTTGTTGTTTTGTGGTATCTCTGTCGTTACATGTTTGTTTCTGTGTTTGAAATGTATGTGTTACATGTGATGTTAGAGCAAATGGAATCTTTATTCTTAGATGAAGAAGTAGTTGCCGGACAGAGTGAGATGAGCGCAAGAATGTGATTAAGAAGAAGTGATTTTCTGATGGAAAGGATAACAATGATTGAAGAACTAACTGACAACAGGTGAATATTAAGATGGTTAGTCACCATCTCAATATTCACCTGTTGTCAGGTATAAAAATATTGAAGCAGACAACATGCTCTGCTGACCCCACATTGATGAGGATAATGGTAGGATACTGATGATGAGTAATTCAATAAAATTCTAAGTTATTCCGGGGTTGGCAGTTTACCTAGCTCATAGAGGAACTCTTGATTTTAACTCATATTTCCATTACCCTATAGACCAAGTATACCCTTTTACAAAATGAGTTCGAGACAATATTCCTTTTGTGCTTCATTTAACCTTCACATTTAACCATAGTTGACACCGAACACCACCATTCCCCATAAAACGGCCTTGACAAAAACCTCAACTTTCCATTGGGCAACATACCACCCTTATACGTCCACTATAAAGGCACTCACACACTGACAGTGATTGTTCGCGCCTTTTACAGCATCGAAAGCTATACTTGTGACTTTTGATGCGATGCTGAGATAAAAAATAATGGGTTTATGAATATGGTGTTCAAATTGTAGGGTTGAGAGTACTGTAGGGTTCCCATCGTATGCGGACTTTTGGTCCACTGTTCGGACTTTGTCCGGCCATTATTTGTCCAAAGTTTTCGAGCTAAGGGTTCTGTTAGTAAATAAATGAGTTCAACGAATACTGACTGAAAGCGTATGAAAAAATGACACAATTCGTGATTTTTTACACAGTTTGGTCCAGATAATCATTCATCCGTTATTAAACTACTTAAGGGGAACGATTTAACAAACAAAAACCCTTCCTAAATGCTAATCTTCGCTATATAAGGAACTCTCACGCAAAATGTCATGCTTCTGGACCCATCAGTGTAGACTGTACGTTCCCGTTCGTAAGATTTTTATAGAATCTTCTAAGTCTAGCTTTTTCGGGTCAGTCTTTAAGTTAAGCCTTGCGTGCCTAGGTTGGTTCGTGGATAAGTAACCGCCTACAACATACCCAGTTTCCTCCGTGCCTCGGAAAGCACGTTAAGCCGTTGGTCCCGGCTGTCATTTGTAGATCTTTGACAATCGTTAGTGACCCGAAAGTCTAAAAAGCGGTCTTACCAAGGGCTATCGTATTACCCAGTACTAATTGGATTGTGGAGGTCAGATAGGCAGTCGCTCCATGTAAAATACTGGTATTCAGCTGCATCTGGTTAGACTGGAAGCAGACCCCAACATATTTGAGAATAGGCAGGCAGATGCTGAGATGCTTTTTGTAAGGACTTTAAAATGCCGACATGGTAACCCTAGTTCAAAGAAGATCGGCTATAACTATGTATCATTATTAGATGAAAAGTGTCGGTACGTGTGTTGTAAAAGTTTCATTCATACATTGATCAACAAGCAAGGTTGTCAGACGGAAGGATGTCAAGTTTTTTACGTCTATTAAGACTTGTCAGAATTAATTTGACAACCTTATTAACAGCGTACTTCAGGTTTTATTGATTTGTAAACCACAAACTTATATATGTGTAACATTATGAGCTTTCATTTTGACCAATGTCAAGGTTTATTTAAGCTTGAATTCGTGCATCACGATTTTTTTTTTGTAGACTTATCATTTCCCAATTAACTAGATAACGGTAACTAGGTTGACTGCCTCGTGGGTCCAGTGGTTGCAATCGTGTCTGCTGAGCATGAGATCCTAGGTTCGATTCCCGGGTCGTGCAAATTGATATTGGGTTTTGCCATCAGGAATTTCTCAGTAGCAGCCATGGAGTCTGGATTTGTGCCCGTATGCATTGACTTAACTGACGTAATGATGGTGTAATATTTATTAGGTAAATGTCTGCCTAACTCTCCGTGGATGCTATAAATAAATAAATAGATTGAAGGGTCTTAAGCTCATCTGCCTTACCTTTTCCTAATATATTGGAGACGGATTCCAGTCTAACCTCATGCTATTAGTTTACATGGAGCGACAGCCTAGCTGAACTCTAAGACTCATTTACTGATAAATACGATACTCTTATATAACACAAGTTGCTAGACCTTCGGGCTTACGACTGTCAAAGAGGTACGGCAGCGGCTTGGCGCAGTGGCTAAACGACTGAATACTGCGCTGCGTGTCACGGGTTCGGGTTCTCCGCACAGAGCTAATATTTGTAAGGCCTACAGATAGTTGTTCCGGGTCTAGCTGTTTGTGTATGTGAGTTTAAATATTTATAAACGCACGAAACAGGAGAAATATCTAGTGTGGGGCAAAGTTTAATTAAAAAAAAACTCTACAAATCGCCGAGTTGCCAGCTTATCGGTTTTTTATCGGTTACATTTCGGGGAGTGTGCGATGGAATTGCATGATCTGATTCCGCCTAGCCCGTTTCATCATCGGACTACCAGACGTACGGCGATGCGCCATCGGTACTTGGTGGACATCCCACACATACGCACTAAGCGTTTTGGGAATACTTTTATAATGCGTACCGCTAAGGAGTGGAATTCCCTGCCGGAGTCTGTGTTTCCCGATAGCTACAATCTGGAGGTCTTTAAGTCAAGAGTGAATAGGTTTCTTCTAGGCAAGCGTGCTTCACCGTCGACCACATCATCGCTTACCATCAGGTGAGATAGTGGTCAAGCGCAGGCCTATTGATAATAAAAAAAAAAAAAAAAAAAAAATGAAATTGTTGGTTTTGAACTGCATTTATAAAATCTAAGCTCCTTTCATTGCGGCCTTTACTTCAATCATAAGGAGAGGCCTCGACAAATTACCCAGTTACAAACAAACCTATTTCAAACACCTTTCAGCTTTACAGCTTCATTATTCGCGTCACATAGTGACACTATTCACTGTACAGACGTCCTAACAAACTATTGTCAATATTAACTATGCACATAACTTAAAACACGTTAACTTTAGAACTATTTAACGCAGACCTATGTATTGTTATAATTTTCAAACAAACTCATTGGTTGAATAGGTCACGCTATGCTGGAGTTACAACCAGTGCACAAAGGTCTCTCGTAGCAAACAGTTTGGTTTGAATAAGGGATCACGTTATATTGGTTATAGTTATTCATTATGTAATGATGTTTCTAAGTTGTTTATATACAAGTCACGATCTTCATGTCTTGAAACCTTCCTGGCTTTACTGTTGATATTGTTTAAGGGAATAAAAGATGGTCGTTTAACAGTTACGCTGAAGAAACTACGATGCTACAGATGTATGGAACAATACATAGTTGAAGTATATTATATTGGTGTTTTTGTGGGTAATTCTAGACTTCCGGAAACAACAGAGATAGATACAGCTGGTCTATATAATATTGTTATTTGACATGTGCGGTTTGTTTGTTTAAGTTCAATAAACATAATATAATTATAATAATATGTCTTCAAGTATATTTGAAAGAAAACAGTATCTATGGAGGCGCGTTGTTGCTAGTTCAACTTAAAATAAACAATAAGTACTTACCATAAATTTGTTTCAGATCACCATTTTCAGCCCAAAAAGATATTGCTTTACTACCAAAGCCACGTTCCTGTAGAGGAACATCAACTCTTATTTCCGTACATTTGTTGATCATCATCATCACCACAGCTCTAAGTCAACTACAACGATCTCCTATTCAAACTCATTTCATCATGACCGCACTTCCCGATGCGGAATAAGCCTGAGCTGGTCCCTTATTCACAAACGCTCGGATTCGATTTCGATTTTATAAGTCGTATGTCTATCTTGTTTTGGCATTACGAAAGCGAGCGAGATAGACATACGACTTTCCGAATCGGAATCGAAAACGGGGCTGATTCGAAATAGCTAAAGCTTATTACATGTCAGCTAAAGCTTATTGTATGTCTTTGTATTTCCAGTCAATAAAAGCAAAAAGTCGACTCGAATATTGTATGGACATACAGCCTTTCCGCCTGTTACTGTCTATATGCGTGGCCACACCAATGTATTACTAGAAAAAATATCAAAAAAATCCCTCTCAAATAGACTGTTACCGTGAACTCTGCTTCAGACTCACTATCCTGCCGCACCTGCCTCCCTCAATATTACACACTTTTTTGCAACACATTGTTATCTGACTAAAATAATATTTCAACAAGGAAATAATATTTAATCATATCACTATCACTGCCACGAAAAAAAATACACTGAATCACAGTTTTTTTTCTTCACTTAAACTACGTTTTTCTCCATTTTTAATAAATAATTAATCTATAATCACAATTTCGAGCTGCAAAAATTAACTGAATGTAGTTTTAGGAATGTTCTTGAACTGCAAGAATTATCTGAATGTCTTGTACTTTTGCAGTTCGTGTATGTATGTTTCTTTCAAGTTGCGACACAATACTGTAGATTTTCAGCTGAAAGATAATGAAAAGGTAATCAACACGTATAAATTAAGTCCTATCTGTTATGACGCGGGTGCCTGATAGCAGATTAATGATAATATGATAACGAACGACCTTCCCAGGCTGTTTCACTGATATTATTGTGATTTTGAAATTGATAATTGTGTTTTTTAGCTAATTATATATTTTTTAATCCGTACTGCAGATTGTGACGCCATTTGTTGCGGATTTTGACGGATGTTTCATGACCTCGGGTGATTTTGTTGATCAAGCCACGGTTCGTATTTATTTACTCGATTCACACACAAAACTTCTACACATGAATAAAAATGAGAAATCTATATTATATCTATACTAATATTATAAAGCTGAAGAGTTTGTTTGTTTGCTTGAACGCGCTAATCTCAGGAACTACGGTTCGATTTGAAAAATTCTTTCAGTGTTAGATTGCCCATTGATCGAAGAAGGCTATAGGTTATATTTCATCACGCTGCGACCAACACGGGCGGAGCAGCAATGAAAAATGTAAAAAAAAACGGGGAAAATGTGACGCAGACCAAGTTGCGCGGGACAACTAGTGTATTTATGAAATTGAGATCGTGTTTTGGAAATACAAGCTTTTGTCGATGTATTTTCCCGCGTGGCCGTCTTAAATCATTATCCCACGGGTTCGTACTAACGGTATATAAAGTATCCTGCAGCTTATGGCTTGTAAAAGTTACTAGTAGGTTAAAATAATAAGTAGTTTTTTTTAGTTTGCTCTATGAAAAAATACCAACTTGCGAGCTCATAAACAATACAGTAGATAGATAGTGACCTTATCACTATCTATCTACTGTATTGTACTGATGACGTAAAAGGAAAACATAATATTAATATCGAATAGCTATTAATTTTCCCAATCTCTATTGTTTTTTATCAAATGTTACATTTTTCTATCGGTCATATACTTACTTGGTATTTAGATAAACGAACATAAAATGAATAGTCACAAAGTCACAAATTTGTAACGTATTAACGATATATCAATCAAAAAGGATTAAGAAAGAATTTTGTTTTCTTTGATAGGACGGATAGTTAATTATCATGGGAAAATCCAGCGGTCATAAATTATATAATTACAATCATGTATTTACGTAGCGTATGTAGTAACCACGTGGATAAAACAAATGATTAAATAATAGTATTGCGGTTAGGGAGTGCCCTTTTCTTTACCCAAGAATAACAATTTTGGTTCACTTATCTGAGCCACAAAATAAATCAATCGTTCCTACATAACTTACCTACCTACCTAGTAAATCTAATTGACTATGTTATGTTATTCTATAACGTAAACTTAGATTAAAATTGAGAGAAGTTGAAGATTGGGAGAAGTGCCTTAATCTTCCTAAGCGTTTTGTATTTCAAAAACAGTTTTCGGATTGAAAACAATATCAATTCTTTTTTTTTCGCTGACGCCTACGCTGATAGTGCGTAACTTTATCTAAGCCCTAAGGTTATTCTTTCCTTGGCTACCATCAGCACTACACCTACACGATAACAAATTCTAATCTCCCCAGCTTCAAGTTTAGCTTGGCGTCAAAATGTACCCCAGTAGCAATATACCGGCGGGATATTATTATACCCCAGCAATGTACAGTCTGCATAGGAGATAAGTAACCAGGTTCTCATACTACTAGTATAAGAAACTGGTTACCTACTTATCTGCTTTACAGACTGTACCGGCGGGATACTAATATACCCCAGCAAAATACCGGCGGTGTACTAATTTACCCTAAATACACTAGATAGGGACTTGTCAGATAAGCATTTGTTCCAAATAAAATACTAGTATTCAGCTGCATTCGGTCCCTAGAGGTAATCCAACATAGCTGGGGAAAGGCTACGCAAATTATGATGGAGAGACTAAAGTCCAAAGTCAAAAGTTCCGTCTTCGTTACCTTGGCGTACGTGAGAACACGGGCTATGAGCAATCCATGAATCAATCTTATCAATACCGATAAGGCTTATAATAATAGAAATGTCATGTAAGTGTGAGTCAGGCTTTCAGCTGTCGTTTTTTTAATTTTCTTTTTCAGTAGGTTGTATATACACTTGCATTGGAGTAGAAGAGTGCATAGTGATAAATTTGTGATTGGAATACGTGTCGTATTAGGCAATTTAATTGCGGTATTGCGTTAATTAATATGATTTTATCAAAACACGCAGCAATGAAGCGTTTTTCTGTTTTTGATAAGTGAACGTTTAAAGCCTCATCTTCTAGTTTTTTCTGTGCATAAAAGCGCTTGAATGTGGACAAAGAAAAAAGAGTACGTAGCTAAGGATCGTGAGTTTATGTTAAAGTTTAGGCAGATAAGTTTTTTTACAGAACTCTCTCTCAGTTCGCTTGATTGTAAGTTTAACAAAACAGTTTTATCAATGTTATTATAATAGTAAAGCGAATCCAGATGAAGATGATTTCATAACCCTTTACCGATCAACGTTCGGATAAGGGCTATGATATCATCTGATGTCGTTATTATACAATTGATGACGTTAACCCTACGATATGAGCTAACCCTTATACCAACCATAACCTAACAAAAACAAATTCATACTGTCTTCATACCATCTTCAGATCGAAACTTACCGATTAAAAGTTTAATCAGACGCACTTAATCGTAAGCATGCCCATTATAGTGGCACCATGGACCAAATACATAAATATAGTTAGTCGGTCAACTCGCGCGCATCGCGGGTTCAATGCCCGGCGCATGCATTGCCGTGGTTATGCGAAGATGAGACAGTTGCGCGCGCGCATATCGCGTATATTCGTCCTTTTTGAACGAACCTTGGCCTAGTATGATTTAGTTTTTTTTTATGTTGTTGAGAAATATTACGTGATTGCGCATATTTTTTGGTTCGTTAAAATTGTTGGTTTTAAGGTTATGTACGCTTTAATTACTGGGTAATTACTATATGAATAAACAAACTAATTATTATGTATATTTACGAGTTAGTTAACTTGTAAGAAACATTAAAAAAAAACATACTACTAGCGCTATGCTCAGCAGAAAATGTTTGGCGTTTGATTCCCAGGTAGGGCGAAATATATTTACCATCAAGAATATCTCAGTTCTTAGTAGCCAGCCCAGAGTTTGGATTTGTGCCCTGTTGATGGCAATAGGGTCATCCCAAATTAGACGGGGCCTAAACATAACTTGCAAATAGGAGGTGTACTACAGAGACACCTCCACCTACCGTTCGCGGATATCCAAGCGTGATCTTACTTGTCTATAATAATAACAAGATGAGTTAGTAACTAGGTACCACTTAAAACATTAACATAGAAATAATAAATAATATTTGCAGTCACTAATGCATAAACCAGGCACGGTGACTAATCTATAGTCTGGCATCAAA
This sequence comes from Cerastis rubricosa, assembly GCA_949152445.1. NCBI lineage: Eukaryota > Metazoa > Arthropoda > Insecta > Lepidoptera > Noctuidae > Cerastis > Cerastis rubricosa. The sequence goes on from OX424547.1 coordinate 1,036,692, forward strand.
ATCTGATCGTATCATAAGAGCATCACTTAGCAACGTTTATAAAGCAAATGCACCATTACTTACCTACCTACTAAATACATTACTATGTGCTGTGTAATATCCTAAAGGATTATAAGTCTTAAAAACAATTTGTTTCCGGGGTACATAAACACTGGGTCGTTGGGAAAACATGCCACAAGACGTAAATAAATGATATTTAAGAGCGTTTATGCTTTACGACATTTCAAGTCCTTATTTTCCGAAATGACTGAACCGATTCTAATGAAACTGCATACGCGTAAAAAAATACATAGGTCTAAAAAGTTACCAAAACATTTTCGACAAATAGTATTACAGATAAATTAGACCAATTATAAATTATTTATAGAAACAGAAATTTCCAATTATCTTTTTTTTTAAAAGACATTTCGATGAAGACATGAAGACATTTCGCTCTGTATGGTGTCGGACGTTAAGAATAGCACCATCCCATATCTTCCCGTGGGTGTCGTAAGAGTCGACTAAGGGACTTGCCGGAGAATGGGCAGCAGCGTTCTCTGTGCTTTTTTTTTTAACAACCGTACTGCGATCGCCAACCCGCCTGCCAAGCGTGGCGATTATGGCAAAACCCCCAAAATGTCAATGTGACTTCGGGGAGGCCTATGTCCAGCAGTGGACGTCTTTTGGGCTGAAATGATGATGATGATTTCGATGTATCCTGATGCGTATTACGTTTCATTAAAATCGGTTCATGTAATTCTGAAAATAAGGAAAGTTTTATGAAATGCCGTAAGGTGTAATCGCTCTTAAATGGTTGCCGGTGACCCTCGGTTGGTATGATCCGTCTGCTATAAAATACAAAAAACCTAGTAGGTATACAAGCATCTAACTTGTAACCAAACCATGAATATGATTATGCAGTAACCGAGCTACTCAAGACACTTCATAACTATAGCATACTAATAAGTTAATAAAAAAAATTATGGCTTTTTGTCTCGCCGTCAAACATAATTTTAAAACAATAAAAAATCCCTCCAGTTTAAACGCATTTACTATTCCATACACGCTTAATAAATCCATCTTATTCTCATAAATTCATGACAAGATTATTAACCGAATGCTTAGCCACTCGACTAGTCCAAAATAACGTCCACTTGCATTACGAGTTTCAATACAATTCGTCATACCGAATGATAGTAGTTACTCATACGTATTAACTCGACTAAAATTAGAGTCTGAACGGGGCATGGAACAGAAAGGACACTTGGTTTGAAATCAATTGTATTGATTGGATTTAAGAATCGATACAGGATTTATGAGTGCCTCGTGTAAATAATTTGATTGCGGTATAGAAAGAACCTACTCCTTTTTTTGAAGTCGGTTAAATAGAACAAATTTAAGTCAAAGCTCATTCTACGTAACGTTTCTTAACACTGATACCTGTGCAACCTACTTTACTTACTTGCAATGTTACGGAATTAAGGTGCTTTAAGGAATGTGGCTAAGAAGAATTGGTCAATCAGTATTTGCAATATGAAGTGTCAAGCAGTTATCTTATTTGTTTTTATAATGTTAATTTCCTAACTGGATCGAAAAGTATTACGCATGGTCTGCTAGTTTTTGTTTTGCTTTCATATCCTGCGGTTAGATGTTAAGGAAATTAATAACTGGCAACACAGAATGTAGAATGTGTAAAATGATGCATTACGATGATAAAATTGCATCACGAAACTACACCCGACTAAATATTTGGAGAACAGTTACAAAAAACAAACATGACACACCAAAATTCAACACTAATCATAGTTGCTCACAAATTGACACATTTCCGAAACATTTGACACATTTCCGAGATATTTGACAGCTAGTGCTTACTTTTGACACATTTTTGTGCAGTTTTGCATCTGTTGCCAGTTGGTTTGTCAGTCATTCAGGCTTCGAACTTCGAATGTCACGGGGACTTTCTGAAAACATAAGATGTACGTTGTCTATGGATTTACAATCAGTTTTCTTACTTCCAAAGAGCAGCTTAGATACTGTTTCAGATACAGAGATCGTATCGCGCTTTCGACTCTACTTTTAACTAACAAATTAGTTTGATTATTCACTTTCCTACGGTATGGTTGCACCGACCCCAAGTAACATGCGAAAAGGCCAGGAAAATGATAATGATTTCTAGCGAAAAATAATGCCTATAAGATACTACTATACTATCTCTTATACTATCTCTTCTGCCACTTAATCTATAAAACAATAGATGTTTAACTAAAGCCAGTATACCACGGTACCCACCGAGTGGAATGCATGAGTCAAATTGATTAAGCATGCGTTCGAAGTGGCCTTAATTTTGAAACGGGCAATTTTGCGACATTTTGTTTTTTTTTGTGTCTGTGTTTATGTAAGATTGCTTTTTTTTAAGTTTTTAATTTGTAGTTGATCAAGATTTTTTGGGCTGATAAGATTTGGGACATTTATTTGAAAGGATAATTGCACCTACACAAATTTATGGAAAGGATTTCAATGGAATCTGAATTAAAAGCAGAAATTGGGACTTTTAGTAGGTCAAGGTAATCAACGTGACTGCTGACAAGGAAGAATAGAAGAAAAAAACATTGGACAAGGAAAGGAATATGATGAAAATGAATTTATCAACAATTGAGTCTAAAACCGAGATTTATAAACTTTACTTGCGAGTTTTGGCTTAGAGATGTTCCCTTCTCTGTCTTCCACTTGTTACATGGTGTTTCACAACTGTATGAGAGTGACAGAATTAACCGCAGAACAGTAAAAAGGAATAACCCTTATTAAGTAATCAGTATAGTTCTAGATCTCGTCCTTAACGCATTCCTACTTCCTATAAGCAAATGAGTACTGATGAAAATTCAGGTTACGACTATTTGAATCGATCTAGCAAGTTTCTTGTTTCATCATCATCATTTCAGCCGAAAGACGTCCACTGCTGGACATAGGCCTCCCCCAAGTGACGCCACATTGACCGGTCCCGTGCGCCTCGCATCCAGTGGATCCCCGCAACCTTCACCAGGTCATCGGTCCACCTAGTGGGAGGCCTTCCAACGCATCGTCTTCTGGTTCGCGGTTGCCATTCCAGAACTTTTCAGCCCCATCACCCATCCGTTCTGCGAGCAATGTGCCCTGACCACTGCCACTTAAGTTTGGCAATTCTTCAGGCTACGTCGGTAACCTTGGTTCTCTTGCGGATGTCCTCAGTTCTGATTCGATCACGCAAGAAAACTCCGAGCATAGTCCCCTCCATTTCCCTTTGGGTGACTTTAAGCCTTCTGATGAGGCCCATTGTGAGCGACCACGTTTCGGTCCCGTATGTAATCACTGGCAACACACACTGGTCATAGACTTTCGTCTTGACACTGCGGTAAGTTTCTTGTATGGTGTTTACAAATTATCAAAATATTATGAAAGAAAGAAACACTGCATTATGTATACCCATTCATAATCATGTATATACCTACCTAACTGCCTTCACCCATTTCACTCGATAAGACACTGATAACATCTCCGGATTACCCAAATGACGGCAGTAAAAGATGCAAGCAATAATCCTCTTGATAACGAATTAACGACCATAGCCTATTCAGAACCTTGTTTCAAATCATGTTATTTCCAGTTAAACAAATATCAACTTAATGTCAGTCAAAATTTAAATTACCTTTTAGAATGACTAGTTTTATTTTATTTTATTGATGAAAGATTTATTTGCTTTTAAGAAGTGTAATGTAATGAAACACCGCAGTCGGAGTTAGTACAGCTTTGTGTCCACCTGTTTCGTCTTTTCCCGTCGCGTCGGCTTCTAGTCAATCAGGTTGCAGCTTAATACCAGCATTACATGGAGCGACTACAAAATAAACTTAACCTTATGGGCGTTAAAGTTGTTTTTCCAGAAACACATTTTTGTTTATAATTTTGGAGATTAAATCGCGAACACAGGATAGATAGCTGTTGCAGAGCCGATAAGTTGTTATAATTATGTTGTAATAGTCAATATGTTTGACCTTCCAGTCGATTTGTTTTAAAGGTGTGGTCTATCACTGATTTATGTAGGTACCTAAGTCATTTTAGAATTGACATTTTGAAATTAAAGGACCAATAAATTAAAATAAATAATTATAGACTTTAATTCATCATCTGCCTAGCTTTTTCCCAACCATGTTGAGTCGGCTTCCAGTCTTACCGGATGCAGCGGAGTACCGGTATTTTAAATGGAGTGATTGCCTATTTGATCCACAACCCAGTAAGTGCTGATTAATTGACTAAGTTATTTCAAACTTTTAAGTATGGTGCCCTAAAGATTTTCAAACTATAGCCAGATCTGAAAGGCCACACTCTTGGAATTTTGAGATTTGATTCATCGTAATGATGATTATCATTGATGATGAATGATAATCTTCACCTACTGAACTTCCTTTCTATCGGATTTATTGTCATTGTGTAGATTTAAATTCGAGTCTGCCTACAAAGAGTTGTAAAAATTATTCTGAAAACTATACGCGGGCGTTTAGAGATGAAAATATGTAATGGTCAACATTGTCTTGTGAATATGATAGTAGAAGATTTTGTGTAGTTGACGAGCCATGCACGCATTGTAGGTTGTATGCCTCCTAATATTGTAAATAATAAGGCAAAAGAACGTATAAAAAAGAAAGTTTCACTTACATGGAACGTAATGTCTAATTAGAACGACTTATTAAAACTTATATTTGGCAGTAAGAGTCCATTGAAGATTGTGGGTGTTGCCATATTAGTGAATTGTATGGATTTGAATGGGCCGTTTTTCTCTCATTATGCCAATTTTTACTATTTTAACATCTAGTTGGGACTGTTTTTATCTACAAAGGAATTTAGGCGCGCCTTTTATCACTTACATCACTTTCTCTGATGGCAAAAAAGGGTAAAACATCGTGTTTAGCAACCCCGAAGAGTGTCTCCGACAAATATCCGAAATTTCGAAGCTGTTAAAATTATGTTTATATATGTATATATCATCATCTGCCTAGCCTTTTTTCCAACCATGTTGAGCTCAACTTCCACTATCTGACCGTATCTGACTTCCACAACCCAGTTAGTACCGCGTAATACGAAAACCCCTTGGTATGACTGGTTGTCAGACTTTCGGCCACTGACTACCTGTAACCACTGTCAAAAATCTACAAATGACAGCCGGAGCCATCATCATCATCATCATCATCATCAGCCTATAATGTTCCCACTGCTGGGACACAGGCCTCCTCTCTATGAGAGGCAGTCGTCTGTAATCCACCAGTAGATGTCACATGTCTTCGAATTTTTAGTTCTAGGACATGCCGGTTTCCTCACGATATTTTCCTTCACCGTTTTTGAGGGCGACTTTCTCAGCATGCTTATTTTTGTGATTATTCTTTTATTAATACTAGATGACGTCGGTATCCTGGCTAACTGATCTCTGAGAAGAAAAGCCGAAGTAAAATAGGACTTCAAGGTCTCTTTCAAATTCAAAACATTATGAGAATCTAGCAATACAGTATAGTGTTTGTAAAACATACATTCAAGAGATAACAGTCATCTTCTTTGAAACAGGCAAGGAAATCTACCACAAACCTTCTCAAAAATAGTATTTCAAACCGCCACCACACCGGATTAGACGAGCGGTTTGTCCTAGTTACATCACCTATATAATATTTTATATATATTTCAGTCACAGGATGCGGGTACTTGATTCAAATAGCACATATGTACAGTGACCCGACCGAGTGTCATTCACCTTGTAATAACATCTGGGTCAGTTTTTGCGATCGGCGCTAAGGTTAGGCACATAGTAGCGTCAGTGCGGTCTCAAAAAACATTAATCATCATCTGCTTAGCCTTTTCCCAAACTATCTTGCGGTCGGCTTCCTATCTAACCGGATGCAGCTGAGTACCAGTATTTTATATGAAGCGACTGCCTATCTGACCTCCACAACCCAGTAACTAGGTAATACGATACCCCCTGGTAAGACTGGATGTCACACTTTTAGCTTTTGACTACTCGTAACGACTGTCAAAGATCTAGGAATGACACATTAAGCCGGGATCAACGGCTTAACGTGCTTTCCGAGGCACGGAGGAAACTCGGTATGTAATTATGGTCACCCATCCACGGCAAGCATGGCTTAACCTTAAAGATCGACCCGTGCGGCTGTTATTACTTAGCCATGAGCTCCTCCCAAAAAACATTACATAGAATAATATAATTTAAAAAAAAATGAAATAATAAAATGTAAGTAACATTTTTACTATTAATTGAAATTATTTTAATATGTGACATCCCTCAACCCACACTTGGTACGCGGGGTTAATTATGGACCACAGCATCTGCATCTCTCAGGGTGGAGGCGTTGTGTCCCAACAGTGGGAACGGCTACAGGCTGATTATGTCAAATTAAGATTTTAAATAAGAAAATCAATGCAGAAAAAAGCAAAGAAATCTCTATGTTTTGCAAAATGTTAAAGTACCTGGAGAAAGTGAAGCTTTTAAACAGAAACACTTTCATTTTCACACACTTTACATAACACTGATTAGTTTATTTACAGTAAACAGAAAAGTGTCCGATATCAACGTTACAGTCGTGTAGAAGTCTGCTGAAATAGTCACGAATAGCTGTAAGGTCACATCGTATTGAGAAACATATAACATTAAAGACTAATACAGATTTTGAGGTAAGATTATACCTAACAACCAAGAGCTGATTAAGGGGGAACAAATTAAATAGGGAGGTTAATTATTTTAATTTTAAGAGTGACTTAACTGGGATGACGTATCTAAACTATAATATTATTAAGAGGAAAGATATGATTGTTTGTTTGCATTGAATAGGCTCAAAAACTACTGGTCCGATTTGTAAAATTCTTTCAGTGTTTGATAGCCAATTTATCGAGGAAGGCTATAGGCTATATATCATCACGCTACGACCAAAAGGAGTGGAGCAGCAATGAAAAATGTTGCGAAAACGGGGAAATGTGACGCAAGCGAAGTTGCGCCGGACAGCTAGTCATTTATAAATAGGCTGCGTCGACCTCAAATTACATAGTTGTGATTAGGGATGGAAAAATGATGATCATGATTACGCCGAAACGCAATATTTGAAATTAAAATCCATACCCAAATAAATGTCTACTTTGTGCTAAGTTTAAGAAAAAAACTTTTTGTGGAAAATGGTACCTATGTTCTAAGAACATCAACATTTTCGGCATTTTCCTGCACTTATCCCAAATTATTTCGTCTCGGCGCAGCATGTCTTAATCTTCTATACTTGACTATTGTGATTGTGGTGACCGCTGAGATGATGAGTCTCAGCGGTCACCTCCAGTTCCATTTATCTTCTAAATGTTATTAAAAATTCAAAAGGATTTTTTTAACCCGTCATCATCTCTATGTGCTAAGACCAATTTAAAAAAATAAATACACGTTCTTACCTTTACCTTTCGTCCGTACAAAACACTTGACTAGCAACGAAGAAGAAAAACATTTTAAAGAAATCCAAAAAAATTACACTTTCAAAATCAGTCAAAATAATTACACTTTCAAAATCAGTCAAAATAATTACACTTTCAAAATCACTGCACAATGCACATCTTCTCTTGTCAACTTATCTTAACCGACTGCCGAGAATTAGGTTATGTTAGTGTTGGACAGATTACGAAATGTGTGCATGTCTCGCAAACGAAGAAAGGGTAATAATAAATGCCAATGTCAAATAAATCAGCAGTAAGTTCGAACTAAGTTACGTTAAGTAGCGAATATGTGCGAAAATAACGAAGGTTGACTTGGCTAAAAATGTTGGGTAAGTTTTTGCTTTGGTGATTAAAAATGTGGTACTACCGTAATTCTTTAAGTCAAGTCAAGTTATTTAGGGAAAACAAAAGAAAAACCTAGTATTTATTTGCTGAAACATGACGTGCATAAAAAAAAGGAAAACACTCACACCCTTTTAAAAGTCAAAATTTACAAGAAAATAAAGGCTGACTAACTCGTTGGTCTAGTAGTCACAAGCACAACTGCTGAGCATGAGGACCCGGGTTCGACTCCCGGGTCGGGCAAAGTGATATTGGGTGAGATTTGTACTTTTCATGAAAACTCTATTGTGCATCCTTTTTTAAGATTGCTGTCAAAAACTAGCTTAATATTTTTTATTGTTGAAACTCTTGTTACTATATTTTAGACCAGGCTTTATATACTACTTCGTGGTGTGTTGCATCGGTTAATGTTAATAGACAATAAATCAGACATCATCATCGTTTAAAATGTTTATCATACTTTATTCTAAATATGTTTCTTTTCACTGTACAATTAATTACTTGTTCTGTGGGAGGATGCATGAAAGATGACTTTTTTTTTTGTTGTTGTAATTTTAAGTGCTTTTTTTATTATGTGTATCATACTTTATTCTAAATATGTTTCTTTTTACTGTACAATGAATATTAATTCATTAATTAGTAATTTTAAGTATGTATGTTTATTTAAAATGTTTATCATACTTTATTCTAAATACGTTTCTTTTCACTGTACAATTACTTGGATTTTCTGTTATATTGTACATGTCTTTTCAAATAAATAAATAAATCATTAACCAATAATAATACTGATGTAATAGTAGGCCTGTCGCGAGCAACCTTCAGCTACAGGTTGTTTTATTACTAAGATAGATTGAGCTATAATATGATCGATGAAGATTGAACAATTGATTACGGTCAGTTGGAATAACATTGACAGTACTTTGTGTAGTATTTAATCATACAAGTCGGTATTAATAATATTACCATTTAGAAGGTTTCTTGCTGTTGCTTTGCGTTTGACACAGAAAATCTAATTTTCTATTTATTTTATACAATTCAACACCACGCCTACAATACCCAAAGGGTGTCTACCCTTCGCCAGTTATAGTTACATTCAATGTAATAGTGTTGGCAACACCGAGTGAAGCTATTGAGAGTTCCGGTGAAGGAAGATCGTCGGTCGAGCGTGCTAGCACAAAGAGCTCTAAATAGTAGACTACCTGCACATAGTTAACAATAGGGGCGAGCCTATTGCCATCACCTGGGCATAAACCCGGACTCCGTGGCTGCTACTGAGAAATTCTAGATGGCAAAACCCAATAACACTTTGCCCGACGTTGGAAGCGATCCCAGATATTGTATTTATTTTTTAAATTAACATTGTTTATAAAATAATAATTTCTGGTCGCATTAAAAGCATAATTATAATTATAGGTGCCTTACAGGTTTAGTCATTGTAAGCGCTACTGCTGAGCATAAAGTCACGGTTTCAATTCACTTTTTGATCAAAATTTTAATAGGCTTTTTCATTATGAATTTTGAGTAGTAGCATGGAGTCTGGAAATAATCCATACTCCAGGCTGCTGGAAAACGGGTTGTCCCTATTACATATAACTCGAACTACTAAGATTGCCTTAACTGCAAGAACCGGGGCGGGGCTTGATGTTAAAATAAGGTTTTATGAAATACTAGCACTTCGCCCGTGACTTTGTCCGCGAAATTTGTGATATAATATAGCCTATGTTACTTGGTAGAGCTGTAGCTTTCTAACGGAGAAACAATTTAAAAAATCGGCCGAGTAGTTTTTGAGTTAAATCGTAACAAACAAACAAACAAACAAATTTTTCCTCTTCATAATATTTAATTAATATCAAAGAATACGAAATTATAAAAATATATACAAAATCGAAGGAAATAAACAACTCCCACTGTGAGCCATTCCCAATTTACATTATTCCTACCTTAAACATGGTCACCAAACCTAGCCTGTTCTGAGGCCATAACACAAGTAATTCAACATGTTCCAACGGCCATATATACATGTTCTCATGTTCCGGTAGATCTTATCATCTGGTTCGTGATCTTTGCGTATGTTTTCACCAAAACTAGCTCTTATTAAAACGGGTGTTTTTCTTTGCTCGTATGGCCTAGATTTCAAGGATTCGAGATAAGAAGTATCTTGCTATACATGTAGGTATGCGTCATAATTATGAGCATGTACTCATGGTACGTAGCTGAACATCATGCCTGTAATTTTCAAAGGGTTAGGGACTTGCCAGAGAATGGGCAGCAGCGTTCTGTGTGCTTTTGTGACAACCGTACTGCGATCGCCAACCCGCCAGCCAAGCATGGCGATTATACCCCCCAAAATGTCAATGTGGCGTAACTTGGGGGAGGCCTATGTCCAGCAGTGGACGTCTTTCGGCTGAAATGATGATGACCTTTACCTTTGTTAAGTATACCCACATTTCGCTAATTATCCTTGTCAATGGGGGCGAGTATATTGCTTTCACTAGGCACAAATGCAGGTTCTTTTAATGAAACTATTTTATAATTTATCTATCTCCAAAGAGTCATGAAAATGACTGAAAAACATCGTAGTTAGAATTTTTAGATCTCCTGAAAATTAATCATTTAGTTACTTAGTTTGTGACCAACAGAAATGCTCTGAAGCGAAAATAAACAGTGAGTCTTCGACAGGCATGCACCCGACATTAGTCAGATACAGACATTTTTCAGTATCACTCGACTCTCTAGCAGAAAAATATTCTTATTTTTCTTGCTTTATCCTGAAAGGTGACGCTTGAAATTAAAAATAAATAGTACATTGTGTATTAAGGGCGGTAAGTAAGGAATTACGATCGAGGCTCTAGTAGAAGCCCGAAGTCGAAGACTGGGGGCTTTCTGAGTCGAGGTTCGTAATTCTCGTACCGCCCGTGAAACATACAAGATTTTCATCACATTTGCGAGTAAATAATTATGAATTATAGCTTTAATACATCAGTCAGCACAACTATTATTACGAAATACGTGAACTTTTTTCTAAGCGGAAGGCGTGCTGTTTGACCACACCACAGAGTATACAAATGTTTCGTCCAGAAACGTTAAGAGCAAATACTATAATAAAGCATGTATGTACGTAGGTATATATACGTATGAATAGATATATAGATGTTTGTTACTTTTTCACGCAAAAACTACTGAGTAGATCTGGATGAAATTTAGCACAGGGATAGGCAATTGTCTGGAATAGCGCATAGGATCTTTTGATCCCGGTAGTACGATCCCATGGGGCAATTTCCGAACAAAACGCAGACAGAAGCGTGGGAATAGGCTAGTTACAAATATTAAGTTAAGGATGGTGCTAAATTTTCCGGAAAACGTAAGAAAAATTAAAATTTTGCATGGTACTTTGGCGCTTTTCCCTTATACAAACTATAATCTTGTTCGTACACATTACTAATTGCCTCATAACATTTCAATAACAAAAAAATCAAATTTGACTTTACAAATCAACAAAAAGTAAACAAAAAATTGCAAATACCGTGTATCGTAACTAATTGGTCTCCATCTCCACTCAGCAGCAACCATGTCCGCTATTTAGAGTATTATTCAATTGAAAACAACTAAATGTCACATAAATCTCAATGACACTGATGGGCAATGGCTGGCCCTTTCTCATGGGCCCGTTACCATGGGAACCGGATAAATAGGATAAATACCTATCAAAACATTGCTCGGGCCACTTTAGGCTTAAAATAAGTTTTTTTTTTCGTAGTAGGAAGTGTTGTCAAAGAGAAAATATGTTTTGTAATGTTACTTTCTAGTAAGCTATTGTTTTCTTAGATAATTATGTGCATAAAATTAAGTGAATACTTGTAATGTTTATTCAAGAAGGAAATGCAAACAAAAATAAGAGGCTTTTGAATCACACTAAACTATTATTTAGTAATAATAACAACTTTAAACACCACTACATAGATCAATTACGTTTATACATTCAACAATGTAAACACAATTCAAAACGAGCACAAAAAAGCTTCCGAATTCCGGCGCACGCGACAGGTGCGCTCGCCCGCCCGAGCTTGCCCGACCACCGCCGAAGGTGCACGAAGGTGGTCGAATGCGATCGGTTTTTATTTTTTTCCTTCCCGATTTAACGCGCGCCGCTCATTCAGGGATCGTGACACTTGCACTCACGCGCACTTTTTTGTGTTTTTTCGAATGTTTCCGCTAATACGTTTGTCGGCAAATAGGCGGGGAATTTATGAGAGAATGTGGTCTTATTGCTGATGCCAGTTTCAAGTAGGTACCTACCTACGTATAGCATTATAAGATACAGATTCATAATCATCTACAGAAGACTACTCGTAATTTTTTTGCTCCTTTTGCTCCGCGTAAAGTACCGGTACTCAGCATCTAGTTAGACTGGAAGCCGACATTGATATAATTGGCAAAACGCTAGGTAGATTTCAAGACAATGATTTCGCGCAACATATGCCAAAATTTTCCCACAGTTTGTGTAACCTATATATATTTAGCATTCAGCATAAACATTCACACTTTTCAGGATCAGACATTAAATTCCTTGATTGACTGACTCATCAGCAATTATTTGTGTTTCTAAATAAAGATTGTTTAAAAACTTCAGCAGAACAGGAAATTCCAGTGACGCTCCCAGTCTTTATTAACAGACCTATTTAATTTAAATAATATTGTTTCACAGCTGTATAAATAAACAGCAAAACGTGAGTCTCGAGAAACACCTATTTTAAATTGTAGAAAATAGGTGACCTGAATAAAATTGTTGTATATTATTTCTAGTTTACCTAGAATGTTACATACGGTAAGCATGCTCTTATATCGCCCATTCTGTGATTTTATACCTGGCGTCAGCCTACATCAGTCCAATGCTGGACATAGGGTTCTCGCTACGAAAATCGTCGCTCCACCGAGCCTGAGGGTATCCCACTTTAAGCTTGCCGATTCTCGGTCTCCACTCGAGAACACGTCTACTCCAACGGTCGTCAGTTCTACGGCTAATATGACCGGTCCCTTGCCACTTCAGCTTACTTATTCTGTGAGCTACATTATATGTTGACAACTCTGGTTCTCTGTCGGATCACCTCGTTCCGGATCGGAACTGGGTATTGATCAATGCGACCATACTCGTATTCGAGAGAGAGCACTGCACTCTTTATCCGGGAACATTTAGCTCCCAGATAATAAGCTCTGTGCCGAACTTCGTCACAATCAGTCCATTATTCAGGCGACAAGCAGTCACAAACACACAGACATGTTTTTGGATTCGAGAAGTAGGAAGTTATAAGTTATAGTTAACAGGGTCGTTAGCTTCAAGCAACCCCAAGTTATTCATCTTAAAGTTTCTCAAAACATCAAAACTCAATTGATGGCAGTTTTGCCCGATACTATTTATTCAGGAACTCCCTGTCTAGCAACTGACTGATTGCCTGGCACAGGTAGACACTAAGATTTCGTGCTAGGCACCGATCGACGCGGAATGGGATATATGGCATTCCAATTGCCACCTTATTGAAACTATAGCATATAAATATTTTATGAACGTAGCAGACATAGGTCCCATATTTAAAGTTTATAATACCATTGTTCAGAAGACCCGTCGTATCTGCCTACCCTTTTCCTATCTTGCAACCAAATACCAACATTTTAAACGGAGTGACTGCCCATCTGACTTCCAAAACTTCGGTTGAAACTAAGGGTTTTGTGCTTCGAACTGCTGCAGCTGAATACCAGTATTTTACATGCGAGTCGCGGAGCGACTGTCTATCTGACCTTCACAACCCACTTAGTACTGGGTAATACAAAACCCTTTGTTAAGACTGGTTGTCTGACTTTTCGGGCCACTGACTACCTGTAACGACTGTCAAAGATCTACAAATGACAGCCGGGACCAACGGCTTGACGTGCTTTCCGAGGCACAGAGGAAACTCGGTATGTAATGGGTCACCCATTCACAGACCAACCTAGGCAAGAAGACAATCACCACCAAAAACAACCTGACAAGTACTTGAGGAGGTAACTCTGCTAGATGTAGTATCTATGACCAATCTTACTGTGATATAAAATCATGATATGTAGTTAGACTTAAACAAAGTTGTAAAAATGCTGCCACGATTATTATCAGTCAATAATAACTACCAGTCAAACGTCAATCTTTTAAATTACTCTTTAATGAAACGTCCGTTTACCTTACATTGAAAATTGTGCTATTTAACTGATTTAGATTGAAAAATATGGTTATTTGCAACAATGTTGAAGATAATAAGACACGGTGCTTAAAACAAAGTAATATCTTATTAAGTTAATTCGTTATTATTACAGAAATATCTGATAAAATCTTTGTCTTATTTATTATAAACGATAGATTGAAGTTGATCGTTTTATAAGTACCTACTTTGCACGGCATGTAATTGGCATGTCTCTATCTTATATGTTAAATATGTGATACAATATACAACGCCATAAACATTGTGTTTATGAACTCATAGCTCTTGTTTACATGTTGTTGTTGCTGTTGTTTAAGATAAAACAATTTATGGAACGAAGCATGTAACCTCGAATCTTCGTGATTAATAGATCGTTATAGTAATCTTTCTATAGTTGTTTTATTCAAAACACCAGTAATGATATGTAATTTAACCTTTCGTGTAATTTTACCCTGGGAAATATGAGAGAACATGTCAACGAGATCTTCTATGAGCGGAGTCAATCTATGACGGAAATAGTATATTTCATTGCGAGTGCGGGAAGCCTGTCATTGCAAAGAATTCCGACAAATGTCTACCCGAGCCGAGGCGCAGCCGAAGGTGAGGGTTGACAGTCGGAACAAGTTGCAATGACGGTTCCGCACGTGTACTGAACAACTATTTTTAATACAGTTGCGAAAAAATGAAGCAATTTAATAAAGAACATTTTTGGAAAATGGCGCCATCCGTGAAAGGATATAAGCAGCGATTTTTTTTTGTTTTCTTCACCCATTCTGGGTAGGCAAAGGGAACTATGCCCATACAGCCAAGTCACCAGTAGATTTTTTTTATTGATATGAAATGAAAATGAAATGAAACCTAACCTAACTCATTGAATCAAATCATTAAATCTGATATTGAAACAAATTAGTAGCTTCTTTTTAGAAATATTTGCATGAATCATTAAAACTTCTATGATTTTGTTTTAGTAAAAACTCCGTAGTTGTTTTTTTTTCTTTTTAATAGACTTTATTTTGACAGTTGGGAATGAGAACGCACGAGTTCGGGAAAGGTAAAGAAAAAGCTCGAGTGTGTAATAGCCCACATCCCGAACGCTATGCGTCCCTGCAATACGCCACTTTTAGAGCAACTGTATTAAAAAAGATCTTTTTTTAAGAAAATTATCAAGATCATCATCAACGATCAGTATCTCTTCGAACCCTGGTTGAAAGTCGTAATAGAAATGTGAAACGCTTTGAAAGGAATTTACCCTTGTATAGGCAGGCCCTCACAATTCCAGCCCAATGTTGGACTGAATAATAAAAGTGGTGCCGCAAACTAACTAATTTAGCCAACAGGAACTGTTAACAGTGAGTAAACTCGTAACACACGTGCTAATGTCCACACAAAAGGTTTACCGTTGCTGACTAAGCTTTGACATGGAGTAGATTATAAAATGGAGACCAAGTTTCGTACAATCATGCGATAAAGTCAAAAGTCGCTGATCTGAACATCTTTGTAAAGAACTTTCAAATTACCCACCTCATTGCGAAACTTCACCTCCTGTAGATTGCCTTCTTCCCACAGCTGGGATAGGTACTTCCGATTTCACTGACGGTAGGCCACTTTTCAAATTATAACTCAGGACATAAAGGTGAAAAGTGGCAGACCGTCAGGTCGGTGTATTTTCTTTCTTTCTAGTGCAGGCCCATTCTCTGTGATAGGGTGGGCCATAATACACTACGTAGGCGTAGTTCGGGAGTCACCCAGCACACAGGTACCGCATAATAGCCTAAAGCTTAGACTCTGACATTTACCTACTCATGTACCTAAGTCGTCAACATGTCATAAACTATAGAATTTATTGCTGAACAAGACGCGGGTTATTTCTTACTTTTGTTCTTGAAGTTGTCACGCGGGCTGTAAATAGATGGGTGGTCCTGGCTGTGAAGGTATTTAGAACAGGTGTGGATGATAGGCGGTGTCCTCGTTATGGTTTTATGTTGCCGAGCCTAATGTTGAACTTGCAGATTTAAATTCAATAGCGAATGCAGACATTGTCTGTGTACTCGTTTGTTCCGTCGTAAACTTAGAGATCTATGTCAAAAATGTGTCCATCAATTAATACATAATTTTTTCATGATATTTCGCTTGAACGTAGAGCATTTAACACGACAGCACATACATTTTTTAGATGCAGTTTCATATAAATCAATATGGAACCAGTGGCGTGCCTAGGGACCAACAATACGGTAAGCCTATAAGGCAAGCAGACTGTTCAGAAACCCTTACATCTAGTAGGTTATCACCTAGTAGGTTATAAGTCCAATTCAAGCTTTTAGGCTTATTTGAAAGGACCGCCACTAGGAAAATCAAACGTCTTTTACTTCAAGAGCATGTCACATCTTCAATTATTATAAAATCATCAATTTTTAATATATATTAATGACCTACCAAAGACCATAGAAGGGCCATGTGTCTTATTCGCGGATGATATATCCATATTAGTCTCATGCCAAGACAATGTAAAAATAGAAGAAACTCTCAATTCCATTCTTACTAAAACATGCAACTGGATGAACGAACATAACCTCGAGATAAACTACTCCAAAACCAAATTAATAACTTTCCAGCCTTACCAAAAAACCCCCTTAATTTTAGATTTTATTTTCAATAACTCAAAATTAGAAACTGTTAACGAATTTACCTTACTCGGACTAGTTATAGACACCCACATTAGCTGGAAATCACACATACAGAAAACCCACTCAAAAATTTCTAAATTCTCCTACGCCCTTCGTGAAATAAAAAAGACCACCAATTTACAAACAGCTCTTACCACCTATTATGCTTATGCTTATGCTTGGCTTAGCTATGGTGTCACCCTTTGGGGAAACAGCACAGGTGCACAAACTCTTTTCACCCTGCAAAAGAAATTGGTCCGAATCCTTGTTAACATTGAGCAAACAGACAGTTGCAAACCTTTCTTTCAAAAACATAATATTTTAACCCTTCCTTGTATATACATTTTAGAAACATGCAAATTTGTGCGGAAACATCAAGAATTATATTCCAAACGCGAAGACATCCAGACACGCTATCTACTCAGACACCGAGCTAGGCTAAACTTACCAAGCTCTAAATTAAAAATGCACTCTAAAAGTCCCTACGTAATGTCCATCAAATTATATAATAAATTACCCGCATCAATAAAAAAAGAAGAAAAAATTAACATATTTTTAAAAAAAACTTAGAATGTTTTTGATAAATAAAAGCTACTACTCTGTAAACGAATATCTAAGTGATAGACTTATAAAGTCATAAACTTAACGTAACGTACTTAATCGATACTATTTATAAATTCTTAATTAATACTATCTCTTAATTTATACCCGACTATGTATTTAATTTTAAGCTATTAGTTTCCCTCAAAAAGTACCTTTTTTGTAGATACATAAACATTTTTTTTTTATAGTAGTAGTTAGTTTTAATATTATATAATTTATGAAAATGCTTTCTCTCTCCAAATTCACTTATTTGCTGTGCCCGACAGGGTCCATATGATCTAATTATAAGTTTACCACCTAAGAATAACATGTGGAATGCAATAAAAGTATTGAGTATTGAGTATTTGACAACCAATTGACAGTTATACGTTTTTTACTATGAATTCAATATGAGATGAAACAAGTACACTTTTTTACCCAATTCAATATCAGATTGTACATGAGTGTATGCTAATACTTACACGCATTGTTAACTTTTTTATACAATGTTGTCCGGTTATTATTGTGTACAATCAAACTTTTTGTCGATTATCGGTGATTCACGTTACCGATGTATATGTAGATAAGTGCGGTAAGGTGAAGGCAATCAACTCATCTTGAGATATTGTTATCAAAAAGTATATGATTCGATGTTCGTTGTGTTTTATTTTGGATGAAGAATATTGTGACGAACCAAAACGGGTTTTAAGGACAGTGAGAGCTAATTTCTGAACACTTGCAACGGGATATCTACCAAATCGGGAACTCGAAACAAATAATAAACATGGTAAATATCCCGTTGCAAGTGTTATTAATAGTGTTAGTGACCTTGTCAGTTTAAAAACTTACAATTTTTTTGCTAGTTTATGTACTAGCTCTTATTAGAAGTCATGCTCTCCGTCGTCGTCTCCGTAGTCAAATATGGCTGGGCTTTTTCGTCTTTGATTGTGGACAATATTGAGGGGTTTAAGTTTTAGTAGCTGTAGCCACATTCCGCGAGTTACACATGGGACTAATACATAATTGGCGAAATTACCTTTTGCCAGTTATTTACTATTCCCATATAGGGGCGAGCCTATTGCCATCAACCGGGTACATTTCCTGTCTCCGTGGCTGCCAATGATAAATTCTTGATAAAAAAAAACTCACAACACTTTGCTCGATCTGGAAATCGAACTTACTACCTACTAGACCAATCCGGCTGTCAAACTCTGTCAGTCACTTTATTTTAATTAACTAGTTGACCCACGCAACTTTGTCTGCGTCACATTTTTCATTGCTGCTCCGCTCCTATTGGTCGTAGCGTGATAATATATAGCCTATAGCCTTCCTCGATAAATATCGATATATATCTAACACTGAAAGAATTTTTCAAATCGGACTAGCAGTTCCTGAGATTAGCGCGTACAAGCAAACAAACAAACAAACTCTTCAGCTTTATTATTAGTATTAGTATATAGAATAGTATACATGAATAAATACCTCGTCTCCTATTATAACTTCAGATACAATTAACACCACACCTATTTCTTTTAGTCCTTTTAATTACAGCCGAACACGACTCACAAACACAATAGCTCAGTAATTAATGAGGCTCGTACATCAACACGTCTCCGTGGGCGTCCTTGGTTCGATTCCCGGTAACGTTAATAATAAGCTGTCGGTTCACTGCGGTTAGCAGTTTATTAATCACCTTTAAAGATATTGCCCTTAAAAGGTAGAGTTTGATGAGATGATACCATGGTTTGGACGGTAAAACACGTTTGCCTATTTATGGAGTCATGAGTGTAGAAAATGACATAACCGAAGATCGAAATAATATAAAACATATTGTATTCCTAATAAACATAAAATCTGTCTAGCCTTTTCCCTAACTATCTTGCAGTCGGCTTCCAGTGTAACCGGATGCAGCTGACTACCTACCAGTATTTTACATGAAGCGACTGCCTATCTGACCTCCACAACCCTGTAATTGGGTAATACGATACCCATTGGTAAGACTGGATGTCAGACTTTTGGCTTCTGACTACTCGTAACGACTGTCAAAGATCTACAAACGACAGCCGGGACCAACGGCTTAATGTGCTTTTCGAGGCACGGAGATAACTCGATATGTAATTATGGTCACCCATCCACCGGACCAACCTCGGCAAGCACGGCTTAACCTTAAAGATCGACCCGTGCGGCTGTAATTTTTTAGCCACGAGCTCTTAATAAACATAAAATATATTATTTTATTCTTGGTACCAGCTGCATGTGTTTCTCAGGACTCGCGAGATCTGCCTAGCTTTTTCCCAATCATGTCTGACGTCCATAAGTCAATTACAGGGTAACCCGACACCCCTTGGTCAGACTGACAAGTTGCACTCGCTGCTGAGTTTATGCTTCCAGTCTTTGTGCCATATCTCACTGGTCTGTGCGTTTCTCATCCAGGTCTGACACGTCATTCTTGTTGAAATGTACTTGTAAAATAATAAATACTTTGTGGCTATAAACTCATGCTTCTAAATCCAGAGCAATGTTCCTAAATACCGGAATATTACTCAACGCAATAATCCTCTAAGATTTCAGATGTCCACTATTTTGTATGTGGAGACAAAGTAAGCACACCTAGTTCTTGATGAAGGAGTATTAGGAGTACTAACCTATTTCCCCCAGTTCAATCGTATTTCTGGAACTGCAGTTAATTTAAATATTATGAAGAAAAAAGCCAATAATTTTTTGTATAGTTTTTGGTAGATATATTGTAGAACTTTTCCGACCTACCTTTAGACTGCAGGAGTAAGTGGGATGGTAAGGAAATATAAGCAAAAATCCAGGGTGTAGCAGAATATATGCAAGTCCTCTTGTGTGATGAGTTTATGACTCAAATTACGGAACTGAACAAACAAATATTGATTTATGACAAAAAAAAAACTTTTTGTAATGCATAAACAGAGGTATATGTTGATCACCTGATCGAGCCTATAGAAAGCCCAGTTTCTTTTTTCCGAAGATTTTTAAGTCCGAGACACCACAGGAGAGGTTTACGTTTATTATGTCACAAAATGTATAAGGTAGACCAAATCCCCAAACTTGTAGTAGTTTTTAGGTCCGAGACACTACAGGAGAGGTTACGTTTATTATGTCACAAAATGTATAGGGTAGACCAAAATCCCCAAACTTGTAGTATCTCCATTCTTATTGCAAAATTGTCTCGGTACAAAAGCCAGTACCACCGGTGGCCCCAACACAGCAGATCACAAAGCGTGCATACCTCAGATCCCGCGGTCACTCGACACGTCTGATTCCCCGAAGCGCACGCGCATTTAGATCGCGCTCCCGTCACTGTCGCCTTAGTCGACGCTCATTAATTTGTTTAAATTGCTTGTTGCGTTAATTGAGAACTGCATTCCTTGGAATTTTATGCATTTTGTTTGTTTACATGATGCGTTAATTGTGAAAAATTTGAGTGGAGAGATCAGCAGCTCGGATCAATCTTTTGGGCATAGCCGCGCTGGCCCAGGTTGGTCTGTCGATGGGTGACTACCCATTACATACGACGTGTTCTCCGTGCCTAGGAAAGCATTTGAAGTTCTTTGACAGTTCAAAAAAGAAATCATAATTAAAATATTTTTTATTTCACATACTCCTACATGGGCACTTATTATAAAATGTCGACAAAAAGGTGCTCAGTTCGGGTTGGTTGTTTCCTATGCAGTTGCTATGTTTTCCTACTCCATGGTTACAGTTGTTACAGGTAGTGAGTGGCCAGAAAATCTGACAATCAGTCTTACCAAGGGCTATCGTATTCGTATACAACTGGGTTGTGTAGGTCAGATAGGAAGTAGCTCCATGTAAAATATTGATATTCAGCTGTATCCGGTTAAACTGGAAGCCGACCCCAACATAGCATAGAAAAGGCTTAGCAGACGATGATGAGTGGTGAGAAGAAGCTATCAGTACACCACTGTTATAACGTTCGGAGAAATGTAGGCATGTTTTCATGTTTTAACAGCAGGTAAAAACAGTGAGTCATATAGATCAATGTGGGATTAACTATATCCAATTGTTAAACTAGGTCAAATTTGACTCATAAACTGTTTATTTTCAGCCAAAAATTACCTCCATGGCTATCGTTTCTTAGTATTTCTAATAAAAACTTGGATTTAGATGTAAAAAGCGATTGAGTATGACTAATTTATGTGACTAGCCTGATAATTATATCATTACGTGTAGGTACGACGCCAAGATAGGATGCAAAACAACATCAAATCAGTTTAGATTGTTAGGCGACATCTATACTGCCAGATTAGAACTAAACTGAAGTATCAAAATCAAAATCAAATCAAAATATTTTATTTTACATAGGCCTACATGGGCACTTATAAAACGTCAACAGAAGAGGCACGGTTCGGGTTGGTCGTTTCCTATGGAGAAGAACCGGCAAGAAACTCCATGGTTACTCTTTTAAAATCATTTGGTTCTACAGTATTTGGATGTTACAGCGCTAGTACTTAAGTATGAGAGGACAGCGTAGGCCCGACAATAAGTCATCGCTTACTACAAAAGGTAGAAAAAGATGAAGCTGAAAAAAAAAAAAAAAATACAAAGCCTACAATGTCCACACATTCACAAAAAAAAAAAATATGAATGAAAAAGAATCTATACAAAAGTAAAAATAAAACTAAGAACAATTAAATAAACAATTGACACAAATGTAGGCATCAGTACTGTAACTATTCTGCACAATGAATAAACGGTGCAATGATTTGAAAACTATTGTAAAACATCTGAAAAAAAAATGAATAGAATAAATAAAATTCGGAATAGTTAGAGACATCCACATATTTGTGTCGTTTTTGAGCTACCAGGGAAGCCGCATGAGCAGAGGGAACTACAGCCAAACTTCTTTATCTTCAACATAGTCCTTAATTTTGTAATATGCTTTTTTAATAAGGACACGTTTGATGCAATTTTTAAACTTTCCATCGGTCAGTTCAATAACTGACTTTGGCAACTTATTATAAAAGCGTATACTGTTTATAAGAAATGACTTGCTAGTTTTTGTTAATCTAAATTTGGGTATTACAATTTCGTGTTTACTGCGTGTGTTTATATTATGGAAGTCGCTTCTAATTTTGAAAAGCCCTCGGTTTTTGCGGACGTATAAAATACATTCTAAGATATAAAGTGAAGGCAGAGTCAGTATATCGATCTCTTTTATCCTACGAGTACTTCGCGATAACAGAGTTTTCTGTGCGATGCACGTTATTAAAGCAGCCCAAAATCAGCCTATAGCATTCCCACAGCTGGGACACATGCCTTCTCTCTGTCAGAGGGAGAAAGCACTTGAGCACTAGCCTATTCACACAACATCCGTCGGCTGATCTTCTTTATACCTCAATATTTATTTAACTATTTTGTACGTCCATTATTCCAAAAATAACGAAAATTATCCAGAGGTTTCGATGTACTTTTATTTATTAAAATAACAATGAAATTCAGACGTAAACAACAAAACCAAAATACACCGTGAACTGAATAAATAAAATCCAATGTGGTTTTATGTTTAAAAATATGTTTATTTCACCTGCCAGGTGGTAAAGGTACGTTTAAATCAGCAGCTTTGAGTTTTCCCCAAAGGAATAACGAAATGTTATTCGCTACTTGAGCTAAACATAAATGACAGGACCAAGGTTAAAGGAAGATGAGCAGGAACCTACGGACTTAAAATCCGGCCTTACAAAGGGGCGAAGACAAAGTAACATTCTACCAGCCAGAACCATAATGGAAAAGCCAAAAATCTTATGTGCTAAGCTAATCACAGCGAAGTCCATTGCAACAATACGAATAAATTTTTGTGGTCGATACTGATAGCAAAACAATATTTAAATCAAGTAGCTGAGATGGTAGCGTTAAAAAACGTTAATTCAAATAAAATATTGTCAACAATACCTAACGAAAAAACATCGAAAATAAAACATTCTAAAGGTGTCTTTATAATTCACATTGTTCTCAGAATATTAAGTTTAAAGTTACAGAGCTTAGAATACATTTCACAAACTCGATCCTAGATTAAAATCGTTAAAAATAACTTCATTCTTAAATTAGCATAAAGGTGACTAAACTCTTTTGACCGCAAAAGGAAGTATCATTTTACGAAAATATTTTGTAGGCCATTAATTTATTTTAATTGAGAGAACTGTGATGGAATCTTGCCAATTTTATCTGCTTAAAAAATCAATAAAAATATTCTTACGGCCCTGTTGGTCATCATCATCATCATCTTCATCATCATCAGCCTATAATATTTCCCACTGCTCACACTGCGATGTCGCGCGCGCGCTGTCGACAAGCGAACATCAAAGTAAATGAGCTCCGCTCATTATTATTGTTAAAAAAAGACTAAAGTGTTAATCTGTAATTAAGTCTACTTAAATCTATTCAGTACGATATTAACTATAAGAACAAGTGTTATCACCTGTGAAAGAAGTGAACTTTTTGGACCAAATCACTCAGTGTTTTTTTTCATGAACAAAAAATCTTTACAAAGTGGATCAAACAACTACCTAGTAAATGAGTTGAACATTAAAGTGACAATCGTTAAGGTGTTAAAACAGTTGTAATAAAACGGATCTATCAACTTTATCTGTAGCAAAATAGCAAAAAATAAACAATAACAATTTTCGTAAACTCTTTCTTCAATAAACTTGAGTGTTTATTGGGATGGTGAAAAGTGTAACTAAAAACAAAATAGTGGAGTTATTCTGAACACAACAGTGACAAAAAAAACTCTTTTTATGGAAAAAAGTGCAAAAATAACTATTGCATGAATCATCACAACGTCTTTTTAAAATTTAAATTCATACGATGAATGTCGATCACTATTTCGCCTAAACTTCTAACTGCACGGTTGGTCTCACGGCCGCGGTCGCGCCTGCAATATTGTGTAGATGGCGTGTCTCGAGTTCGATCCCCAGTGAACCAACTCACTTTTTAAAGTTTACTTCAAAATTTTCGACATGAATTTCTTGGATAATATCACATTTCGCCGAACGAGGACAAAGTCGGATTCAATATTAAACGACAGCGAGGTAATAGCTACTATACCAACATTGAATGAGACCGTTACCAGTGTACCAGAAATTTCCGATGACGAAGACGATTTAGTTAAGAAACTACGTGAACAAATTACTCATCTTACATTAGAACTGCAGAGCGCTCACTCGGAAATTGAATCTTTGTCTTTAGAAAATAGTAATCTCAAGTCTTTAAACGATAAATTGAGTAAAAATAATGATCTTTATAAGAAAGTAACTTTAACACCCGCCAAACTGAAGTCGTCCAGCTCAAAAAAGAACAAAAGTAGTAACAATAAAAACAATAAACAAACTCAAACAGTGACACCGAAATCGAAGATAAATAACACTTATAAACCGACACTACAAAGAGATCATACAGTCGAAAATGATTCAAAACGCAACAAAATATGTATTATAAGCACAGACAATAAAAATAACTTGCTTTATATTGCAGAAAACAATTTTGAGAAATTTGAACTTTGTCACTACATCACACCCCATGGTAGTATACAAGTTCTGCTGAAAGGTATTAAAGAAAAGTTAGCGAATTTCACCTCACTGGACTTCTGCATTATTCTACTTGGTGAAGAGGACTTTAAAGTCACAAATAGATATTTAGATAGTATACTACAGATAAGACAAGTCCTGCAAGAAATCACAAACACTAACATAATTATTTGCACCCCTACGTACAAATTCTTTACAAATAACTACTTGTATAATTCAAGAGTAGAAACGTTCAACAATTTATTATATTTGGATACAATTACTCACGAACATGCATACTTTTTGGACAGCAACGAGAATTTGAGATATGACGACACGATGTTCGACAGACGCACTGGCTCGATAAATAGTTCCGGAATGCAGTTATTGTTCAAGGATGTTTATAGAATGATTGTTTATATAGAATCCTCCATCACTAGTTGTAAATATGGAGTTGACCTAAACAAGGAAATGTCACCGAGTCTAAATAACACCCCAGAACCTACTCCGCAAAAGCTTTTTCGGTCATAAATACATCACCATACTGCACCAAAACATTGCAGGTTTGAGGAGCAAGTCCGATGCATTAACAATCTGCTTACAAGAATTATCGGATAGAAATACTGATATTGATGTTATTTGTCTGACTGAACATTTTATGATGTCGGGCCATGAAGATATATGTGTAATACCCAATTTTTGCATAGCTGCCTACTTTAGCAGAAGTAATTCTAACAGAGGTGGGTCGTGTATCTACGTGAAGAAAGGTCATCATTGGAAAGCGATTCCAAAGTCGGTGTTATTCACTGAGTGCTCAACTTTTGAATGCTCAGCCATAGAACTAATAGACTACAAAGTAATTATTATCTGTTTGTATAGAGTTCCGGTTGCTAGTAACCTGAGTAATTTCTTCGAAAGATTAGACAAGATGCTCAAATATGTAAATAGAACTTATAATAAGCATAATATTGTGATAGCTGGGGATTTTAATATTAATATTTTAAAACAAAATAATATTACATCTGAATTTGAATGTTTACTTCTTAATTATAACTTAAGGCTTAAGATTACCGAACCTACCAGAAAAATCAGCAAAACATGTATAGATAATTTTGCTCACAACTACCACAATAAGTGTAGAGCAGAAGTGATTGACTTTGCATTATCTGATCACACAGCTCAGATATTGAGGTGTCAGGTCAAAAAGGTGTGCCTGATAAAAAGTTGGAAAATTAAACGTAGAGATTATTGTGAAGAAAATCTTAAGAAGTTTAGAACTTGTATAGAGAAATTATCTTTTACGGAAATGTACTCAGTCTCTGATCCGAATATAGCCTACAATGCTTTCATTGATTTGTTTAAGTTATTTTATGATCTTTGCTTTCCATTTAAATATATCGCCATTAATAATCACCGTAAAGCTAACTGGATAACGCGAGGGATCAAGGCCTGTAGTATTAAAAAACGTGATCTTTTATGGCAATACAGAAAAAAACCCAGCCAGGTAAATAAAACTAAACTGACACAATTTTCAAAAAGATACAAAAAAGTAATAAAATTAACCCAGCGCGCACAAAATAATCATTTAATTAATACGTCGGTTAATAAGAGTAGATCGGCATGGAATATTATAAACGAACCTAAACAAAATTTACCAAGTGATACTTTAACTAGCATTAAAATAAATGGCAAAACAATAACTGACCCCTGTGAAATATCGAATGCTTTTAATAATTATTTCATCGATAAAATAGTACCTAAGGATGATTCACTCAATATGCAGTATAAATTTTATATGTCGTCCAAGCAAAAGTCTATGTTTTTAAAACCATGCTTGCCATATGATGTATTGCAGATTATTAGGAGTTTAAAAAATACGAATAGTGTCGGTTATGATGGCATATCAACTAAAGTCTTGAAATATATAGCTATGAATATTTCTGCTCATCTTTCCTATCTGATAAATCTATGTATTGAAGCTGGAATCTACCCTGAAAAATTAAAAACTTCTATCATAAAACCAATTTTCAAAAAAGATAATAGAGAATGTCTAGAAAACTATAGACCTATTGCCTTAGTTCCAGTTATTTCCAAAATATTTGAAAAATATATTTACAAAGAACTTAATAACTATTTAGAAAATAACAATATTCTAGCAAAAGAACAAAAAGGTTTTAGACACAATAAATCTATAAATATGGCCATATATGACTTTCTGAATTTTGTTATGGTTAATGTTGACAAAAGAATACCTGTCTGCTCTATCTTTATGGATATGACACAGGCTTTTGATTATGTCAAACATGATATATTGATTGGCAAACTTAATGAATATGGAATAAGAGGTAATGTACTGAAATTATTTGAATCATACCTCAAAGGCCGTCACCAATACACTGAATTGACTAGAGTGAATATCCTAACAAAAAAAGAAGAAACCTTTAGATCATGTGAACGTCAACTAAACTACGGTGTTCCTCAAGGAACCGTTTTGGGGCCACCACTTTTTATATTGTACATTAATGACTTACCCAATGCCACTGAAAATCCTATAGCTCTTTTTGCAGATGACAGTACAGTAACTATAAAATGTAAAGACATAAATACTTTTGAAGATGACATAAATAACACATTGAGCTCTGTTATGGATTGGCTTAATATTAATAATCTGAAAGCCAACTTAAGTAAAACCAAATTAATGTACTTTAGACAGCGTTTACCAGCACCAAATAACCTAAATGTCAATTTTGACATGCAAACAATAGAGGAAGTAGACAATTGTAAATTTTTAGGCTTATATATTGATGACAAAATGACCTGGAAACCGCATATTCAACAGCTATGCAAGCGAGTTAGCAAATCTGCCTATGCCTTACATACACTTGCAAGCAAAATAAACTCCAGTGCCCTTTTAATTGCGTATCATGGGCTAGTGGCATCTGTTCTCAGATATGGCATAATTTTTTGGGGGAATTCCACCGACAAAGATCTCGTTTTTAAGGCACAGAAACGATGCATTCGGGCTATGTTTGGTTTAAAATCAACGGAGAGCTGTGTGCCTTTCTTTAAAAAGCATGGTATCCTTCCATTACCGTCACTATACATATTTGAAGTAGCAGTTTTTGTTAAACAAAATCCTCATTTATTTACTTTAGCATCTATAGCTTTCAATCGGACCCAAAGGGACGAAAGTCGTCTGTACGTTCCAAAAGCCAATACTGCCTTGATGTATAAAAGTATCTTTCACATGGCAACAGTTCTGTTTAATAAATTGCCAAAAGAGCTAAAAAAACTACACATTAACTTATTTAAACAAAAACTGAGAAGTTTGCTTTGTCAAAAATGTTATTATTGTGTATCGGATTTTTTATCAGATAAATTTTGACATGTAAATGTAATTTTTGTAATGTAATTTGCTTTTTTGACTATATTGTAATCAATCATCATTATTTATCTAAATCTGAATTATATTTGACATTTACCTAAAAAAATGTTTTGAAAATTATCCAACAAATTATTTTGACATTTATCTAACAAATTATTTTGACATCTACCCAACAAATTATTTTGACTTCTGTTCCTTTAGTAATCAAAGAATACAATCATTTATGTAGTTAATTTGTATTTCAGTATGAGTAAGCTCTTTATTTGCATGTAAAAATTGTAATTAATTATTTTTGTATGCCTACAATAGGCTGATCATAGCGCACATTAACCTTAAACATGTCCAACCACTGTACCTACCTATGTATCACAAATAAAGTATATCTGTATCTGTATCTGTATCTGCTGAGACACAGGCCTCTTCTCTGTGAGAGGGAGTGGGGCTGTATCCACCATGTGCAGGTTGGTAGATGTCACTTGTCTTTGAATTTTTAGTCCTATATAGGACATGTCAGTTTCCTCACGATGTTTTCCTTCACCGTTTTTGAGGGCAGCGGTGATGAAATAAATTACACAAATTAATGCGCCTGCCTGGGTTCGAACCCACGGCTTACTGCTCGTAAGTCGGGGTTGCCACCACTGGGCCACCGCTGCTCTCCCTGTTGGTTTAACGGTCGCAAATACTAAAACGCTAGGTAATGCTAAGCAATAGATCCTGGGGTTGGTTCCCAGTTTGGGCTCAGTGTTGTTGGGTTTTAAAACTTTCTAGCAGCAACCCAAAGTCTGGATTGTCTGGAGTGCCCGGCTGAAGGCAATAAGCTCGCATCTATGTTCATAGGAGTTAAAGGAACTAACATTACTAGCGTAAAGTGCGTTTACTGTAGGTAGTTACATCTCTGCATAGCCCTCAGCGAAATATGCCGTGATTTTATGTTATGTAAAGAACATGTATGTTATTTATTACATAAGAAAATAAACGGAGGAATGTATGCGAATATCAATGGCACGTTTTTTATTAATTAATATTCTTAAAGTAATTAAAACGTGTGTATTTATGCAAATTGATTACACCTGGAGATGTGTTGATTATTTAATCTGTTAAAACTCTTTCGTAATTAACTGGAAGTCTTGAGAATCGATCCAAATAATCATAAAAAGCTTAGCTAGCCGATAATTATTTATTTTGCATATATTTTTTAATGGATCTGGTAAATACTATATGAATATTCCAATATGGTAAGGTGCGCAGAATACTTTGAACTCAAGTCGTCATACAAACACGTTTTTTTTAAGATTGCTGGCCCCTATAAAATAAGAAAAAAAGCTGTTTTACTTGAATTTGAAATATTCTGTTATACCACATGCTCTTTTAAGGTACAAATCAATTAAAAATACTGATTTGAATATAAAACTCCAAAGAATAGCTGCTAGTGAACATAATTATCAAATCATTGCTAATGTATTCTTTGAAAACGTTAAAGTAACTAAACACGATTACCTATTAGTCTTAGCCTTTAAGACAATCGCTTCTACTAGGTATAACAACGTTTAACATGAACAGGACACAAAGTCATGGAAATGAAGCTTAAGACCACACCAAGTCTAATCACAATGGCATATCCCTTCAAAACTAATCTTTAGTACCTTCAAATATTTCAATAATCCGATCTAACTCAACGTCTCTAAACTTCAAAACACTATAAAGCAATAACTTATCATGGTAATTCCTCTCACAATAGATAACCATTTATCATCGGCATGGATTCAATCTCTTCTATTATAGACTTGACTAAAATATAAAATACCTTTCAAATCTTTTCTAATCCTCTGGAAAGGAAATGGAGGATATTTGGGTAGGTCAGGATTAAAATGAATTTGGTTTTTGAAGTATTGAAATTGATGGTCGTATGTTTTTATCGAAACGGGTAATATATTATATATTATGTTTACTATATGTGTTTTCAAATAAAATGGCTTCCTGTATCGAAATTCCTACTACCGTTGTTTGGTCTTTCGCTAGACTTAGTAAACAGCCGGTACTAGTAAGCGTAGAGTCCTGGATTAAAACCCCAGTCAAGTGATATTGTTCTTTTTCCTGAAGGCGATTCTACGAACCAGATCGCAGAAATTAGGTAATACATAATTTTATGTTCGAAAATAACGATGTTGGATGTTAAAAATAAGTCTCCTTGACAAACAGATTCAGGTTATGAACTTTAGGAGTGAAAAAATTAATTTGCGGTTAAATTGGGCAATATTCAATTGCAGTCAAATTAAAATTATCCAATCAATTGATATTCTGATATTCCTTTATTAAAGGCAATTTAATATATTTACTTTATAATCCTGTCTCAAGATGATGCTAATAAATAACAATAAATTCAGGACTGGAAATCCTGTAGTTTGAGCTACGCAATTTTGTTGCTAATTTGGTACCAAACCTAACATTTTAGTTCCCATACTCCATAATTTTTCAAGCTATACTATTGAATCTAAAAATACGCTCAAAGTGACTGATGTCGGATTCACTGGTGATAAATCAATGCTTAAGTGGTCATGACCAGTTTTCCCCTGGCTATAGAAAATGTATGTCCAAATACGATAACTATTTAAACATAATTAGAATGTATACACATATTACACATAGCTGTGGAAGAGTGGAGAGAAAAAATGTGGAATCTTGTAGTTAAAGTTTAAGATGAATCATTTATTGATTTATTTATTCATAACCAACTTACACTAACAGTTACACCACACGTACAAGTTATTGGTTAAACATTAGAAACTAGAAAAACTTCACGAAATTGGTCAGAATTAGAATAATAATTGTAACGTAAACATGCATAACCAAGCACTAAGCTCAACCTGTGTCCATATATTACTTTGAATACACAACCATTAAAGCCCAAAACCAAATAAGTAGGTATGGCAAAAATAATTCAATTAGTTTCTACACAACACTAATATCTCAACAAATAGTAATAAATACATTTGGGAGCAACCAAAATGTTCTGAAAAGCACAATACAACAAAATGTACAAGAAGAGGAAAAAATGTACTGAAAATTCTTTAGAACTACTCTGTGGCAAGCTCCTAATATAAATTCGTTAGGACTAAACATAGGTAATACTCCTTTTTACTTACTAGTTATTGCATCTGAATATATTTTAACAGCAGTCTCTCTGCATAAAATACTTATTTCACGTAGAGCAACTGCCGTGACAGTGAAAATAACTTAAATATAATTACAACTAGCTGTGCCGCGCAACTTCGTCTGCGTCACATTTTCCCCGATTTTGAAACATTATTCATTGCTGCTGCGCTCCTATTTGTCGTAGCGTAATGATGTATAGCCTATAGCCTTCCTCGATAAATGGGCTATCTAACACTGAAAGAATTCTTTAAATCGGATCAATAGTTACTGAGATTAGCGCGTTCAAGCAAACAAACAAACTCTTCAGCTTTATAATATTAAAGTATATATAGATAAATAGAAACTTAATGTTCCATCTTCAATTTAAAAAACCTACAGCATATGGTCAATGAACAGCTCACTGAGTCAGTCTCAACGTCCCACTCTCGACAGTATCAAGTTATTGTTTCCAAGAAGTTAAGTTACCGAGTGATGGCACAAAAATGTTTATTTATAGCTTAGACGTGACTTAGTGCTTACTGGCCGTCTGAATATAGATCGCGCAGTAATACTTGCGGGAACTCTCTGAGGGTCGAGATTTCGAGCTAAGATGATGTCATTGGAATTTTTGTAGGGGTTTTGTAAACAGAAAAAAGGAGCAAGCAAATGCAATATTAGATTTATAAAACAACCAGATATTCATGAAAAAATAAACATAAACGGAAACACTAAACTAAAATGAATAGAACGTTTCGATGACCTGACTATGACTATGGAGATTTTTCACTAACTCTAGCCGACATCTAAATGAATCCCGAATAAAAGCGCGTAATAAGGTGAGACGAAATTTCAAAAGCAGGCAAATTGAAATAAAAAAAATATTTTAATATATTATAGCTTGTAAAATCTTTTATTGATCACTAGACTTTTGGCCGCAGCTTTGCTTCCGTTATGGTCGAAAATTATCCGACGGGTATAACATGGTATTAACGTGGTAAAGTAAACTCAATTTAAGCTAGAGTCTTAAAAGGTCCTAATTCATCCAAATTTTCTCAATGTCCGCCAAATCAAAGTTGTTTAGAACTCGTCAATCATCAAAAACCGAATAAAATAACCTAATAATCCTTACTTCATCAAGAAACAACATAACACCTATTACACCAGCTAAATTACAAGCAACAAGCCATCGACCCAAATTACGCTTCGTCCTACACCGCAGAACAGCATGATAATATATAAACGTCATCCACTGGCGCCAACTTTACGTTCAACTTAATTTTACCTTTCAGGGTTTACCTTAATAACTTACAATTGCTCTGTTTTAGGTCAAGGTCATTTGTAAGTAACGTAAAAGGTCACCTGTTGACCTAACTTCCTACGTCAGGTCACCTCGATAATTATTTCACCCTTTGGTTTTATTTTTACAGTTAATTAAAGGAGTAGCTTTATCGGGTTTGATAAACACGACCCTTAAAATTGTTTCCTTGCGGGATCTTATAATTACGACTTGTCGGACTGAAATCGCTCTCCAAACGGTGAAGGAAAACATCGTGAGGAAACTGGCATGGCCTAGAACTAAAAATTCGAAGACATCTGACATCTACCAACCCGCACGCCTGCGTGGTGGATTAAAGCCAACTCCCTATCATAGAGAGGAGGCCTGTGTCCCAGCAGTGGGACATCATAGGCTGATGATAATGATGGACTGAAATCGGTTTTCAAATGTTTTCTTCTGCTGAGCATGTTTGGTGGCTGCAGCAGCATCCCAGCGTTATCAGTTCTTTTAATGAGCAAACAAAAGGACATTCATAACATGTTATTGAGAGCCTTATCGATTGTAAAAGAGCAGCACGTTTACATTCCAGGGCCATCTATGAATCTCCACCTGAGTAAGCTCGTCGTGTAAAACTATTCCTTTTTAATTTTATCTGATAACCAGTGTTTAGTATTCGAGTGAGCCCTTGCTTCTAGGCAGGCATGCTCCACCATAGGCAAATCATGTGAGTTTTGGCCAAACGTAAGACTACTTCGTATTAAAAAAAACCAGCCACACGCCAAATATCATCATTAGTCAGTCATTCGTCATAAACTAGGCGCCAGAAAATGACCTCAACTCCGAAAATTTAATTCACTATAAATAAAACCCATCTTTCCTCTACACATAACTGCCAATTCATTATTAGTCATGTCACTATTACAACCCATTTTAGGCCACGGTCGGAAGTGCACTAGTTTTACAGTGCATTTAATTTTACATTTGACCATTTTGGCTTATCCTTCCTTAGTTAGGTATACCTATATTTTAACCAGTGTCAAATTGAACTTTATGTGTGAACACAGTTTTTAAAATTTAATCTTACAATTCTGCCTTCACCACTACAAACAAAAATAAACCACTTCAACATAAACCATACGCACTTAGGCGCCATATAAATGACGTAGCATCCGATAAATTCGTCATAAACAACAATTTTCCTCAATTCACGCCCGCGTAGTGTTCACATCAATTATTATTACTCACCTTATTATTATTGCTCATATTATTATAACTCATTTCAGGTCAAGGCCGTCAGAGTAAGCAATGCTTACGGCTCGTATTTTCGTGGTCATTGTATGTAGTTATGTTTTTCAGTTCCGTATTAAGCAGCTGGTTTTTGAGTAAATATTGACAATTTTGGTGAAAAACGTGTTGCTGGGGAGTTTATTTCAAAACTACATCTCCTCGGAATCATATTGTTTTATCTATGCTGAAAATAACTGTTTTATTTGTTTTCAGGGCATGGAAAAAAGGAGCTTTACGTAAGGTCTCCGAAATAGTAAGGAGCTTCAGAGAGAAAAATGGTGAAAGAAACGATGAAATTCAGGGAGTTTCGAAGGTTTCCCCATTTTACATCGTTGAGAAATTTATTTTTGTCTGTATTATTTTACTGGTAGACAAAACAATCAGCGAAGTGAGATATTCAAGTTGCCACTGTTTGCCAGCCTCATTTAAACTTCTTATTAACTTCCATTCTAGGAAAACCTCCAAAGAAAATGTCACACCTGCTAACACCACGAGAAAAGCTACTAAAACAATTAACAAAAATATTATATCAAATCAAAGTAAAATAACCACGACTATACTGCGTGTGCTTAAGGTCGAGTTCCAATAGCAATGACCCGTTTCTCCATATAAAGGACTGGTTGCGAAACGACACCTTAACATTCCCGTCAACAGATGTTCGCCGGTGAAGGTTGCTGCCTACTGGTTGGCTTCGTACCTTGTTGTTCTGAAGGTAGCCTGACTAAGGAAGTAATATGATCTGAGATGAAGTTACGAGAAGATTTCAGTTGTAGGAATTTTGTGAGATAGTGAGTAACAATTGGAAAGCCAAACTTTCGTGGTATTCAGAAGACGAAACTAGTAGCTGGAAAGTTTGTTCTGCTGTGCTACTTCTTCTCAGCTGGAACACTAGGAAGTAGTGAAGGGGTGAGGGGGTGTGGTCTGGAGGCATTTTGACGTTCAAAAAGCGCTCAGCCTAATAATATTAAATGACTGGATATAAGCTTCCGGATAGCCTCGTTCAAGGGCACACTACTTGTTCGAAAGAAACTATTGTAAGTTTAACTACAATTAACAAAAATACGTTTACTTTGTGCAGCGCGAAGAATTCTGTACGTATATCAAAATAAGTAACTCTACGCAAAAAATATTGTTGGATAATGACTTCTTTTGGTTGAAGATCTGTAGGACTCAATATTCAGAAATGAATTGGAGTCTCATAAGCTACTAAAAAGTTAATATCAATCCTATTGAAAATCGCAGTAGAAAATACAAAACGCATTGAAAGCGATAGCTCTGTCTACCTCCCTGGATGAGACCGCTGAAATTCAACTTAAATACTTCCTCAAACACTAAAACGTGTTTTACGGCGACTTTTAAAGAGAAGGTATTTTCTTTGGCTACTGCCAATTTAATGACAACAAGTTACTTATATCGCAATAAAAAAGCGTGGAAGTCAGTAAAGGTCGCTGAAACCAGTATAAAATCTATAAAAAGGATACAATGTTTACCTCATGATATGGTATGATGTTTACCTGATATTAATAACAATGAAGTAACGTTATTTATATTGCATTATATTGGAAGCATTATACAGATTAATGTTAGCGTAGCAGCTTGGCCACAAGTTACACGCAACAACGATTCCAGAGAAACCAAATGAAAGAAATGGCTTAGCGCATGTTAGTCACTACGATGCATGCTGTGTACTCGTTAGGCGAATAGTGAGCGGCAGACTATCCGCTGACTGACTCTGAGCGCTGAAACGGACGTATGTTCATTATCGAGTGAGCGGCGCGCGGCATACTGCAGAAAGATAGCCACGAAACGCTGGCAAATTCTTGGCAAACTGACTGACTGTGCTTCGCCGACGACTGTAGCTTCCTCTGCGAATCGGCCGCTCTTTGAATAAGTCGGCATCGAAACCCCGCTAACTACGCACAGTACGCGCTATATGAACAAACCATTTAAATTATACAACCTTATGGTGCGACTGTAACACTTGAAGAAAACAAGTGACGCTTTAAGCAAACCGTGTCGCTATTCGCATGGCTTGAGGTCATAAACGGGGTTTTAAACGAATAAAAAATTACAACTTGATATAGGTTCTTTTGGGGCGTCTCGTCGTCAGCGAGGGAGGCCTAGAACGTGACGACTTAGAGACGTTTGTGAGAGATTGGACGGAGAAAACCTCTCGGAGAGAAGAGTGGAAGGCTATGGGGGAGGCATTTGCCCAGCAGTGGGGCAATAAAACCTAGGAAAAAAAAGTTTTGTGCCCCCTATAATGATGCGTATCACTCGATTAAATATGAAGAATGTATATGTTAGGAAATATTGTATGTATTTCTTAATGACGTTTAATATGCGCTACTCAATCATGATTACTGGAGAGGCGCCAATGTCACTGTCTCAAGATACGACGATACGATAAAAAAACAAAACACAGAAGACCCGATCAAACATAAACAAGGTACCAATATAAACAAATCAATCACTGATGCTGCCTAAACCATGATAATTGAGAGACACCAATAGAAAAAGAAGAAGAACATTGTAATCAACTGCGACGCAGGTAATTTTTTTATGTAAGGCCAAAACACAGACTACCAAGTGCAGTCTTACCAATGGGGCAAATACCATTTTGCCCAGAAACAGTACTGTGAAGGTTACAGCCATTCGCTCCACGTAATATACTGCTATTGAGCTGCACTCGGGTAGACTGGAAGCTGACAAAAACATAGTTGGGAAAAATTTAGGCAGATGATGATGTAAAGCCAAGTCAAAGGCCTGTGAAGCATAAAACTCTGACCCCAGATTACACTAACCACACAAAAAAGACAGAAGATAGAGATGGCTATTGCTTATTGGTTAAACTGGGCATTCTGTATAAATTTAGATACAGACATGTGCAGCCAGTCAGAAAGCAATAAGTCAATTAGTTTAATACTGAGCGTTACTTCATTCGTTGCCAATTTGTTTAACACTTACTTGAGTTATGTGTGTGGTGTGAGATGTAAGAGGCAGCGATTCTGATTTGTCAGTTGCAAAAAAAGTTGTACAAAAACTGTGTAGTTTTAATTTTTATTCATTCACTCACTGTAGAGTTGCTGTGGTACAGTTGATATCCTTAGTTACTGTAGTAGCTTTTCGCAAACACAAACACATTTGTGTTCTGATATGAATGAAGATTTGAGGAGTGGGACTAAGACCATCATTTGCCTAGCCTTTTCCCAAACTATCTTGGGGTCGGCTTCCAGTATAACCGAATGCAGCTGAGTACCAGTATTTTACATGAAATGACTGCCTATCTGACCTCCACAACCCAGTGACTGTGTAATACGATACCCCTTGGTAAAACTGGATGTCCGACTTTTAGCTTCTGATTACTCGTAACGACTGTTAAAGATCTAAAACTAGGACCAACGGCTTAAAGTGCTTTCCGAGGCACGGAGGAAACTCGGTATGTAATTATGGTCACCCATCCGCGGACTAACCTCGGCAAGCACGGCTTAACCTTAAAAATCGACCCGTGTGGCTGTTATTATTTAGCCACAAACTCCTCCGATATCTGTAAATAATACTGAGACCCTGTATATCTTTAAATATATAAAACTCAAAGGTGACTGACTGACGTAATGATCTATCAACGCACAGCCCAAACCACTGGACGGATCGGGCTGAAATTTGGCATGCATAAAGCTACTATGACGTAGGCATCCGCTAAGAAAGGATTTTGATCAATTCTACCCCCAAGGGGATAAAATAGGGGATGAAAGTTTGTATGAAACTTTGTCAATTTTAAACCGATCAGCCTGAGACTTTGCATGCATAAAGCTACTATGACGTAGGCATCTGCTAAGGAAGGATTTTGATCAATTCTAACTCCAAGGGGATAAAATAGGGGATGAAACTTTGTATGAAACTTTGTCATTTTTAAACCGATCGGGCTGAGACTTTGCATGCATAAAGCTACTATGACGTAGGCATCCCCTAAGAAAAGATTTTGATAAATTCCACCCCTAAGGGGATAAAATAGAGGATGAAAGTTTGTATAAATCTTCTTAGATTTTCGACTGATTTTGGATATATCCTACTTTCTATCTATTATACTTTTATTTGTTTTCCTATATTTTCTCAACATAACCATCTTTTACACTATTATTCAAAGTCATATTTTTTTTTGTTTACATTTCTTTTTATTCCTAATAATCAGTATTATATACATTAATTTTGCATAACTTCATTTTCACATAACATGTATAACATTTAAGAATAATAGTACCATGGTACAAGTAGTTAAATACATGTTTTCATTCAGTCAATTATATGAATTGGTTTTTTGTTTTTATTAGTTAAAGCGTCTTCTTTAATTTTATTTATAGCGGTGTGTACCTGCAAATATGTATATCCATAGGTTACGTTAGGTTAGAACTGTGACCAACTACGCGCGAGCCGAGCGAGCGAAGCGAGCGGTGCCGCGGCAAAAATTTTGTAAGTATTTTTTTCATAGTGCCCTCAAGACGACACTCTGACCTGAATTTCATTCATTTAAGACAAAAATCAGTGAAACGACCTTTAATCATTCTAAACAGTTGGTTTTTAGACATAACTATCTCAGGTATAGTTAAAGTAATAAGGTATGTAACAACAATAACCAAAAATAAAATGGCTAAATGTAAAAACATGTGAACAGTTGTTTAGTATGAGTGAAAATATTATGGTAATTATGTTTAGGCATATGCGTTGTGATAAAAAACAGTAGGAGTTTAAATATATTTACATTAATGATATTATTAATTAAAAATTTTGGGAACATGAGTGTTATGAACATCGCCGGTAGCACTACAAATAGTATGACTGAAAACTTTAGGATGAAAAATTTTAGGAAAAGTGATCATTCGGATTACAAATCATTAGGAAGAACAATTTCGGGTAAAGAACTTTAGGTGAGCCAATATGGACCCCTATTTTCAACATTATTTTGCGGGGTAACACATATGTAGGCAATTTCCGAACTCCACGCGGGCGAAGCCGCGGGCAGAAGCTAGTGCTTACATAATTATGATCACGTCTCTATCTTGCACTGGTTTTACTTCAAACGACTCTGACTAATTACGAATGAAAATTGTCAAATTTCTTTAGCGATATTCCAATATCAGAGAGGTACAATGATTCTCAGTAGTTTTGCTCCCTCTTGTAAGTAAATTAACATCTCCAACCGCTTTATGCTTACGTCTTCCAGCACCTAAATCGATGAGCGTGCTAACCGGCTTCAATTGTGCAACGCCAATCAATCGGAGCGTCGTGTAATTGAATGTGAAGAGGCGACACTCACTTATGTGTGATTATTATAATAGCAGACATAGATGCTTATGTTTTCTAAGTATAGTGATGATTTGGGAGTGGTATTATTGTGTATAAAGTGGTCTATTTTTTGAGACTAAGGTCCACAACAGGATTGCGATAGGCTGAGTTTGTTGGCTCATTTAATTTTAGACTTGAAGAAAGGAAAAGATATCCTTGGTTGCAGACATGAAGGTTAAACTTAAGAATGATGTAATGGAAAACGTGGAATCTACTTAGTCCGAAAATGAACGGTTGGACAAGATGTCTAACTCAACCCATCATAGGTCGAGTGTGTCTAAACATATATGGACAACCAGTTCACATGAAACGAAATCGAATTCGTCAACAACTGTCATATCTTTATTTTTTTCTTTTAGCTATATGCTATGTTTAACCTTTTCTTTATATTTTTGAGTTGAACGATTCAATCATAAATTAACAAAATTCATCTTTATCTGCTTTCCAAATACCATCTGATAACATTACATTTAACATGTCAAACTAAAAATAAGCATTAAAAACAAATCTTCCAATAAAATCGTCAATAGCTTCCATAAATATGGAATATGACAGAAACCAATATCGCCCACGGTGCAGCCGTATGTCTGTATGTCATAAGCATTAGGATGACCTACTTGTAGCTACCTAAGTCAGTTTCTATTGACATACTTACAGCCACTTCAAAGGGCTAGTCACTCTGCCAGGTCAAAGTTATTGTTATTAGGTTTGAAGATTTTATTACGTTTAGAAAAGACGTAAATTTCAAGTAGTAAGTGCATTTTATAACTACCTACATGTGTCCTAATTTCACACTACTACTGAACTCGTAATGTGTGAAATTGGTTTTATTAATCGATTTTCCGACTTTGAAATTACAAATTAGTCTATTAATTTTGCGTCGTAGGCCTAATCAAATTATGCTTTTGTTTTTCCCGAAAGCAATTACCGCGTAAGAAAAACAGCTCATCAAACAACAAGTCATCTGCCCAGCCCTTCCCCAATTTTATTGAGGTCGGCTTGCAGTCTTACCGGATGTAGCTGAATACAAGTATTTTACACGGAGCGATTGCGTATCTGACCTCCACAACCTAGTTAGTACTGGGTAATACGATACCCCTTAGTAAGACTTGTTGTCAGACTTTTGGGTCACTTGTAACGATTGTCAAAGATCTACAAATGACAGTGGGGACCAACGGCTTAACGTGCTTGCTATTGAAACTAAGTAACAGCAAATAATGACAATCATTACAAATATTTTTAGGAAAAGTAAAGGGTTCAGGAGTGATCCTTGTAGAACCCCTTTTTCTACATAGGACCTTAAAACATAATTTTAGTTAACGTTTTGTATTTAGAAAAACAGTGGAGGTACAGTTTAATTTGGGAACCTAACGAAGATGTCGTAAGCCTGCCATAACTTCAATTTTGTGTAGTGATTTACTCAATCATAAGCCTTGGATAAATCACAGATTCACAGTAGAAGCTTTCCCTTTTCAGGCTTCATAATGTATGGCCATTTAATTAAAAAAGGGCATCGCAGTATCTTACATTTAAACTAGAAATCAAGCTGTACTCACCAATGCAGTAAAATCCGATACACATGGACACTTATCACAACACTCACACTTACACTCACTTATTAATATTAATTAGTAATCAATTCGTTATAGTTAGTTAATAGTCACGGCATCTTCGCAACCGCGGCGGTCGGTACAAACGGAACACGTCACTGGGCATAAGTTTTTGTAAACCTGAAACAAATAAAAGGAAAATTTATATCTTTATCTATACACATTATTAAAAACCTATAATATTATAAAACAATGTAACTGTATGTGTGACAGCTTAGTTCTTGTAAACTGCACGATGTTTACATTATTCACCGCCAGTTTTTCCAGAAGTTTTATATTAATGTATTATTTTATTACATAACATTCCTTTATTTATTCCCATCATCATCTGTCTAGCCTTTTCCCAAACCGTATACATGAAGCGACTGACTATCTGACCTCCACAACCCAGTAACTGGGTAATACGATATCCTTTGGAAAGACTGGATGTCAGACTTTTGTCTTCTGACTACTCGTAACGACTGTCAAAGATCTACAAATGACCAACGATTCAACCTGCTTTCCTTGGAGGAAACTCTGTATGTAATTATGGTCACCCATCCACGGACCAACCTCGGCAAGCACGGCTTTACCTTAAAGATCGACCCATGCGGCTGTTTCAATTAGTAAAACCGTAGGAAGAAGGGTGGGTACATATAATTTAAATAAATAATTGTGGACATTTGCTTGTGATACTTTGACGTCAAAAGGAACAATTTATGCTTCAAAATGTCAGTTAGTTGGTCGCCATTTTGTCACGGACGTTAACTGTCAAATTAATTTGAAGCTTCTAATATCTTTACTACTAGTTGACCTCCGCAATTAAATATCGAACAAGTATTTTGTAAAGGTATCAGGTAGGTACACTAAAAATAAATAATATAATCCTTTAGAGAGCTGGAGAACGTTATGTACAGGGAATAGTAGTAGGGAAGAAGTAAACTAAAAAAAAAAGCTACAGGACCTTTGACGAACAGTGGGACTTAAAGTTCTGACACTAGTGACGTTTATCTGGCAAGATAAATAGGGACTCATGGCCTTATATTTTGTCACAGCTACAGTCAACAAACCAATACTCATCTTATGTGAATTACTCATGAAGGAGCCTTTTACAGATTACTTCTTACAACCATAAAACAATCCATACTTAAAGCCACAACACCGGTTGGCCTCTTTTCAAGTACTCGGTTGACCTAGAGATTAAAGACGATTAGCACTATTTGAACTGCCTAGTTAGACTTAAACTTAGGCCTAATGTCACTTGACCGAGTGGGTTACAAAACTGTTTGTTTTGATACATTGTGGTTACAGAGGTTTGTAACCTATTTGTTAGTTGCTTGTGAAATGTCAGCTTTGATGTGATGAGTCAGGTTTTTGTATTTTACTTACTATTATGAACTACTAGGAGGGTCCTAGGCATCATCTTCCAATACCATCCCTTGCCATCAGTTATGTTAAAGATCAAAAAGTATTTGGTACTGACGACTGGAAATTAGCCATGCGAAGCTATCTTCATTTCTAGTTCCAGAGTTATGATTTTTTGATGCAATTTCGTTTTTAGTGACAAGTTCATAAGCCGCTCTAATCTGAAAACAGGTATTCATTGTCTTCAATTGTCAATTTCTTCCTTTCTACCCTACTTTATAGTTTTTTTGAAGTTTTTCAAGTCATTTCTTTGATTTATATTGCATTTAATTTAGATTTTTGTGATTTGCATTACCGTGTATCTTTAAATCCACCAACCCATCTTTTATACAAAACATATGCAAATCCTTTGTTCCTCCAAACCCTCGACTTCTCCAGTCTCCTCGAGTCCACAAGGAATGACTAAGTCGATTCTTATCAAATCCTTGCTATTAATAGCTTCAATTCTCGGAGCGGCCTCACCAAAGAGTCTGCTAGTTAGCCCTTATATTTATTACTTATCTACGGTTAATGCATGCACAGATAATGTGTTCTTCGTTAAAATTATTTTGAGATGCTTTTGTGTCTGTGGTTTGTGGGTTGAATACTGATTTGTTTGTTGTTTTGATATTGCCCATTGTTTTTGTCACCGCATTATGATTATATGGAACGCAGTTTTTAAATAAAATGTATTTTTTTTTTAACAAGGAACAATTAGTTGTTGTTTTTCTTGTAAGGCTGTTACAAGAGAAATCATTGATAATTCATTTTATTCATGTATTATAAATTAATCCCTTCAAAAACAATGAAAATAAAAGTATAATCTTTAATAAATTATCGAAAGTTATCTAAAATCGATGGGCATATTGCATGCAATATGGAGGATTATATAATTTTAATCGAAAATGATTTTGTAGTAACAGTGACATATTTCTAATTTATTATCCTTATTAGACAATTCATAATACACGCTATTGTTTATGTAACGAAACAATTTACATAAATACAATCTATATAATAATTTAGAAAGATTTATATTCATCGATTGTTTGGTGATCATATTAAAATTCTCTTTCCAAAATAGAAACTAGTCTTAAGGAATTCTAAAAACACTTTTTACAAATAAAGTTATCTGTGAGATACCGAATGCTATGATTAGTTGGAAGCAAAATTATCAGTTTTTAGAAATAGGAACTACTTCATTGGATCAGAAAACGAAATCACTGAAACCTGTATTTAGGTAATTAGAGATAAACACCTTAAAATTTAATGTGTTTGTAGCTTTATACAAATTGAAGGTCGGCCCTCGAACTAAGGGGTCTTCTTCTCCATTCTTTATGCAGTAGCTAGTGTCTAAACTGGTGTCAGAGATTTTCATCGAAACCTATCTCTCAGGCATGTTTGGTTCCATCACAATGTTTTCCTTCACCAAAGCTAGTGATAATTGTACCCCCTGTCGACAGTTTATAGTCCTGTTTGAGAAAGGTTCTACACATGAACCTAAAACGTACTTAAAATCCGCTACCATATTCTTTTTAGCCTGGTTCAGCAATTGAAAGACTAGTTCATATCCACAAAAGAGAGACGAGCTTTGAAAACAAGTATAACGCTATTGTAAGTCACTATTGTCCTAATTCCAAGCTAGGCCACCAACAAGACGAACCAATAAAAGAAACATTTCCATCAAATATAAGCCGGTAACCGGAAAGTATGTGGACGTAGCCAACGTACGTAGGTACAAGTAGTGGTAGGTGCGGCTAGCCCACGCGTCACCTTGGCCAGCGAGTGTCGCGCTGTCGCCAGCGGCAGGTTCCGAGTCGGCGGCGCCGCGGATGGACGGAGTTATTTGAAATTGTAATGTTTTATTTTATGATTAGTATTGGGTGCTATTGGATTTGTATGATCTGGAAAGCCTTAGAAAGCACAATAAGCCGAAAGCCGAAAGTTTGATAACCAGTCTTCGTATTACCCAATAGATACTAACTGGGTAGTGAGGGTTAGGTTAGTCGCTCCATATAAAATACTAGTATTCAGTTGTTACTGGTACCCAACCTCAACATAGTTGGGGTAAGATAAGGCAGATGATGATGGATTGGTAAGATAAAAGCAAGTCGGGATAGACACTAAGTTGAATACTTTAGCTGCCTTGGTATTTTAAGCACTGTGTCAATGCTTAGCTATATGTTGTAAAGAGCAAATAAACATCAATTTACAGAAAGCACAACTTGAAACTAGCTTCCCACAGTTCTATAAATTTTTCGTAATTGTATTTCCACGAACCATCATATGATAAATTGCATTTTAATAGATACTTAAAGAACTTCGTTAGGGCTTCTCTATTTTCTTAACAAGGCTTTGTGAAATCAACCTAGCTAACTCAGAGAAAGAGCCTACAACCTAGTCCTCGACCTCTAAAATTGTTATGTTACCAGGTCCAAAAGATGTCCCAGTAAGGTTGCGTTCCCACTATGTTGTGCCGACAGATTATCGTGTCGTTTAAAGCATGTGTATTTAAATGGAGGTGTTCACATATAGGACGACACGATAAAATCGACCATGGAGTTTCTTGCCGGTTCTTCTCCATAGGAAACGACCAACCCGAACCGTGCCTCTTCTGTCGACGTTTTATAAGTGCCCATGTAGGCCTATGTAAAATAAAATATTTTGATTTTGATTTTGAATG
Organism: Cerastis rubricosa; assembly: GCA_949152445.1. NCBI lineage: Eukaryota > Metazoa > Arthropoda > Insecta > Lepidoptera > Noctuidae > Cerastis > Cerastis rubricosa. Next base: position 1,081,637 of record OX424547.1, read on the forward strand.
TCGTTCACGACTTTTTTTCCTGTTACGACAGATTGTCAAGTCAACCGGTATAATGAGAGCAGCTAGAGATGACAGTCGTCCAAAGATAAATTAATCGTCATGACATAGTAGGAACGAGCCGTTACTCTAGAGGAAACCAAAAATATAGCTTACTAAGCTACCAACATAAACACCGGTATTTGGCGTCCTCCTTACCATATCATGACAAACATACCTAAATTCGTTAGCGTGACCTCTCGTTAACCAGCACCATAAATATGGCATGTTTACCATAAAAATTAACATATAAATGAACAGTTTTCTAAGACAAATAAAATAGTGGAAAGTGTTGATATTTTTTATTGTGGCAATATTTTATTTTAACACCGTTCGTTACGTGTTGCTCGTGGCTTTGCTCACGGCTGAGATGATTAATGTGATTAGTTTGTGACGAAAAAAGGGAACTTAATTTAGTTTTTGGGATTTATTCATCATCATTCTCTTGCCCTTATCCCAATTCATTTGGGGTCGGCGCAGTACGTCTTCTTCTTCCATACTTCTCTATTACTTGTCATCTCATGGGATACCTCCTTTCTTGCCATATCATCCTTCACACAGTCCATCCAACGTTTCTTTGGTCCTCTTCTACTCTTATACCCATCCACATTCATACACAAAACTTTCTCCACGACATTTTTGGGATTTATTCGTCAGGTAAAAATATAAAGCTCTGCTTCTCATAAGTTTCATCAACATCATCATTTCAGCCGAAAGACGTCCACTGCTGGACATAGGCCTCCCCCAACGCAACATTGACATATGGGGGGTTTAGCCATAATCGCCACGCTTGGCAGGCGGGTTGGCGATCGCAGTACGGTTGTTACTAAAGCACAGAGAACGCTGCTGCCCATTCTCTGGCAAGTTCCTTAGTCGCCTATTACGATACCCACGGGAAGATATGGGATGGTGCTATTCTTTACGTCCGACACCATACATAACCACTCATAAGTTTATCGGATCATAAACACGATATATGACGCTAAAAGTCACATCATCCATAGAACCAGCATTTCCTCGGCGTTGCACGGCCATGCAGCTTTCTGATGGAAGCGATATTCCCGGTCCTAGTCCAGCCCATTCGCGCGAAAAAACTTCGATTAAGTCATGAACTGAGGCAGCTAGATATAATAAATTCCCTTGTGAATTCTGAAATTCAAAAGCACCCGTTAAAGGCTTTATTGAAAAAACATTTTTTGCTGATATTATTACAAAACTTAGAAGGTTTGTCTAGTTTGTCATGTCAAGCTAATTTTCAAAACACCATATTATGTATAATAGGCCATATTAGACGCACGCCATACGCCAATTGCTATGCATATCAATCGTAACATCTATCATGGCGTATTGGTTATGGTGATTCAAGGTTCCATAGTACAGGCATGTAATGTATGGGAATTAAGTTATTATAAGTAATTGATTGTGGGACCTATATTTTAGTTATAAGTTACTATAATATTAAATCATTGCGTGGGATTTACTAGAAGATACAAATGTATACCTTTGTGTACTTACGATACTCACAATTCACAGTACAGAACAGAACACAAAACGATAACTACGAGTACGCTATACTAAAGTCCATCCGGTCCAGTCTCGTATAATTCTTTAAAATCTAATTTCCCTGAGGGTTCTGAGACGTAGGTAATAACTACGAGAACAATAATTCTTAATGAAAACGATAAGGAGCTCAATTAAGGACAAGATATCATCTGTAGTTTTTAAAAATAATGCGTTTTTGCCAAAAAGACAAACTGTTCTGCTAAAACCATAAGCCATAACTAGAAATCTGGTTTAGAATAAAGAAAATAATTGGACAAAGACGCAAATAAAACGAATAGCAAGCTATTTTTCATAATTAAACTCTGGTTACACTTGTTAACATGAAATCAATAAGTCATCATTGAAACATACAGTATAAGAACATAGTATACATATAATCAATTGATAACAATACAATAGAAATATTTCGATAATGTATGTATTATTCAACGCACGGCAGGTATTGTGGTGCTTATACATCCCGATGACGAGCAACCTTCTGACATCAGCATTGTTGGTAACTGGGACACCTTCCAACTATATGCTGAAGGATTTTGAAGAATAAGTGGCTGATAGCAGCTGTGATTCATCATCAGCTGCCTAGCCTTGCGCCAACCATGTTGGGGTCGGCTTCCAGTCTGACCGAATTCAGCGGAATTGTGGAACTATTTACGTTGTGTTCGCAGACAAAAACCAAAACGATGGGGGTAATCACGTAGTATAACGGAAAGACAAAATACTAAACCTAGGTGTCCGGAAAAAGAAAGAAAGAGAGAGAGGTTACTTAAGGACACAAGCAATCCATGAAAAGCTTTGTACTTATCGCTGTGACGACATAAAACACTAACGTTTTGTCATTGTCTTTCCCGATTGCTTCCTATCACAATCCCAATTGAAAGGCTTCCACAATAAGTTTTTTCTGACGAAGGTACCTACTCTGGGTGGACGCAGTGAAGCATGATTATCTCAACTAATATTACAAAGAGGAAAGATTTGATTGTTTGTTTGTTTGCATTAAATAGGCTCCGAAACTAATGGTCCGATTAGAAAAATTCTTTCAGTGTTAGATAGTTTATTTATCGAGGAAGGCTGTAGGCTATATATCATCACGCTACGACCAATAAGAGTGGAGCAGCAATGAAAAATGTTACGAAAACAGGGAAGATGTGACGCAAACAAAGTTGCGCCGGACAGCTAGTGAATTATATTTAAGACATGATAAAGCATCAACATCGTGGTTTACTGTATTCAAAAAAAATGTTTTATCAGTTGACTGACAATCAACATAATACCTCTCATATCCAAACACAAAACGACCAAATCCTCATTCAAAACAACAAAAACTCAACATTTACTTCACATCGGGTACAAAATTATTTAATAGCTATCCAGCTGAGCCAGTAAGGTCGGCAGAACCTCGTCCGATTAGTCACAGGCACACTCACGGTCGAGCTCCATATACAGCATCCAGTCTTATACAGGCGATTGTAGACCGTGTATCGAAGGTAGAAGAGGTGGAAGTGGCGAGTCATGATGTAGCAACTCCATGGAAGAATACGGTTTTATTACTAGTGATATGTTTTAAAAGGGACGAAATGGTAAAGTCGGGGTTATGTTCTAGGTTTGCTGGTACAGTAAGAAAATTGTCAAGGAACTTTTGTTTATTAAGGAGTTTTTGCAGAAGATAAGATCTGCGATAAGATTATTCGGAAATAACCCAGACATAGGTGTGTAGTTAAGAAAGCTGTGCTTAATTTGAGAATAGAAGAAGATAAAGCTGCCATATCCATCTTAAGTGCTGATCATGAATTAACAAATGTAGCAAAGGACCCCTATAGATTAGATTTAGATGAACATGGGATCGCAAACATCGTGAGGAAACCGGCATGTCCTAGAACTAAAAATTTGTAGACATGTGACATCTACCAACCTGCACTGGGCTCGCGTGGTGGATTAAAGCCCACTCCCTCTCATTGAGAGGAAGCACGTTTCCCAGCAGTGGGAACATTAAAGGCTGATGATGATGAACATCGGATAATCATACTGTAGACTGTAGAGATACTTTTCAATTTTTTACCATCTCTAATTGTTACTCGCTTACAATAATTATTCTATTCTGTATGAGAATCCGATAACACGATGACAAAAACTAAGGAAGACAAAATAAACATCACAATACTAATGAAATAATTATCAGAAGAGTATAACGGTGAACGGCAAGAGATGGAACTCACTATAGGTCATAAAAAAGAAATGAACATTAAACAACAAATAGCTAACTTGATTGAACTATTGTCCTTACGAAAAGACCATGACAATGTACTAGTGTTTAATTAAACACATTAACTAGCTACGGATGTCACTGATTAAGGAAATGCTCGTTAAAGTGTTAATGAGTACGCGGTCGGATTCACTGATCAATCAACGCGGACACGGAGAAAATACCAACGTCAAAATGTCTTTGGTAAAGAACAATCTCACATATACATATACATAACATCAAGCCTGTAATCCCGAAGGGGGAGGCAGAGGTAAACCTAATAGTATAATATCGGGAACTCGAAACAAATAATAAAAATGGTAAATATCCCCTTGCAAGTCTTATTGATAACCTAATAGTATACCCACATTTTGTCAGTTATGTTTAAGTCCCATGTAATAGGAGGCGAGCCTATTGCCATCAACCGGGCACAAATCCAGACTCCGTGGCTGCTTGCTACCCAGAAATTCCTAATGGAAAAACCCAATAAACTTAGCCCGACCTAGGAATCAAAACCAGGACCTCATGCGCAGGAGTTGCGCTTGTGACCACTAGACAAGAAAAAAGAATAATCTCGTTTAGTCATTATCGTGATGGCTGATTAACAACAATCTTGTAGTTCCTGAAGATTTAGACAGAGGTGTACTTACACTTCACTATTATTTCAGTTATGATTTTAAGGTCCTTTGTAATAGTGGGTGAGCCTTTTGCCATAAAGTAGACACGTTCCACAGATCAAGGCACTGAGCTGCCACTGAAAAAAATGATGATTGATGGAAAGCCCAATAACAGTTCGTCCAACGACGTGAGAATCGAACCCAAGACCAGTAGCGTTAGCGACCAGATCAACGAAACCAATGGTAATAACTGATGAGGTGTTGACTCTGTATGGTGTCGGACGTAAAGAATAGCACCATCCCATATCTTCCCGTGGGTGTCGTAAGAGGCGACTAAGGGACTTGCCAGAGAATGGGCAGCAGCGTTCTCTGTGCTGTTGTAACAACCGTACTGCGATCGCCAACCCGCCTGCCAAGTGTGGCGATTATGGCAAATCCCCCCAAAATGTCAATATAGCGACACTTGGGGGAGGCCTATGTCTAGTAGTGGACGTCTTTTGGGCTGAAATGATGAATGATGATGATGATGAGGTGTAATGTAAAACAATCTGAAATCAAGATTCTGTTCATGCGAAGTTAATTAAGCAATAGGCACTAGACACAGATTTAGGACTTCACTTTTCGATTTTATCTTTTATTTAAATGAGTAATGGCATTGGCAGTTTGCCCAGATGATGTTTTACGGTAGTAGTAACCTCTAATTATTGCGATACCTTGCCTTCTCTACTTAGAACGTGCTTAAAGTGACAATTAATTGCGTTAAGATTCGTCTCTTTTGCAACGATGAGAAGTGTAACGTAAAGTAAAGCGGAGTCCACCAAAGTGTAGATGAGCGAGCAGAGAAGAGAAGTGCAAGACTCAAGCAAACATGGAATAGACGAGAAAATTGGATATCACCGAATGTGATTGGTTGATTGCCACACTTCTAGCGTCTCCTCTTTGCTCCGGTCATATCCGCTTTGGGGTTCGGGCTCACTAGCATCCAAATTATCAAAATACAGAAATTCTGTCTCATAACAGAAATAGCTTGTTTCGTCTAGATCGTTTTGTGCTACTGGAGCACAAGCTTTGGGGCAAGTAATTGTTGATTTTGACAGTGTTGGTTATCTTCTAATTGAAAGACGTCGTTTCAGTTACCCAACGTTGTACTATTTTGTTTAAAGACGCCAATGAGCATTCATGGCTTTTTTATGTGAATTTCAAACTACGAATCTTTTGGCAATGATATTGGAGTTGTTTTTGTATGGTACCCATAATGACTAATACTTGAAAATGGCAGATTTGGTCCCTGGGTCTCTTTCTGCTGAACTAAAGGATGCTTTAAATAGGACCATCGTTTCCTTAGCAGTAAACTTGCTGACCACCTTAATATCTTTGGCAATACGCACAGAGACGTATTTCAATCATCATCGTTCTCTTGCCCTTATCCCAATTTATTTGGGGTCGAGGCACCATGTCTTCTTCTTCCATAGGTACTTTTCTATTACTTTGTCATCTCATGAGACACCTCCTTTCTTGCCATATCATCCTTCACACAGTCCATCCATCGTTTCTTTTGACTTCCTCTAGTCTTATAACCATCCCTATTCATACTCAAAACTTTCCTCACGGCATTTTCCTAGATAGAGAGGTATTTAAATCAATAAACAGAATTCTTTCTACAAATCAACATCTATTCCCCCATTAACCTTCACACACAGCTGATCCGGCTTCTTTGAGAACCTCATTAAGTAGTTAATTTGGAATCTATTGTGAAGAAGAAAGTGATTCATTTGAAGTAGCGTCGGTAAGTCACGCTACACTTTCACTGACGCTGATTATGTTTTTAGGAGTTGTGTGTGACGGATGTTGACAATAAAGAGGTAGACACACTAGATGGTCTTTCGGAAGGTAATAAGAAACCACCGTTATTAATGACCAGACGTATGAACGAGCAAAAAACTTGTTTAGTTTTCGTAGCTCACATAAATCCTGGTCAAGTATCAGCTTTATATTGTAACTAGAAGTTATTAGCACATCATCCACACAGACGATGAAGCAAAATGCATATTATAGAGTACTTATGCAAAGTTAATAAAATGTATATGGGACCCCGGGCTTTCTCTACGCAATGAAAAAATTATCACTGAGATGAAAAGAATCACAATCACAAGATGCTGGTGGAATACTTAACCTTTTTTTTTTAGGAGTATGTGCGGATCTTCGCAAGTGGCGTTCTGTACAAAAAGGAGTGTGTTAACATCATCTTTGGTTCAAACTTCTTAATGACCGCAGTGTTTATGTTCTTTGGCACAGGAATGTAATCATCATTCATCATCATCATCCGAAAGACGTCCACTGCTGGACATAGGCCTCCCCCAAGTATACATGGGGGGTTTTGCCATAATCGCCACGCTTGGCAAGCGGGTTGGCGATCGCAGTACGGTTGGTACAAAAACACAGATAACGCTGCTGCCCATTCTCTGGCAAGTCTCTTAGTCGCCTCTTACGACACCCACGGGAAGATATGGGATGGTGCTATTCTTTACGTCCGACAATTCTTTACGAAGCAGTTCTTTCAGGAACGTAATAGGGCTGGTTAATTTTTGAAAAAAAAACAATTAAGTTTTCAGAGTCTGGAGAGAGAAACAACTACAGAAAGAAATTGTCACATTGAGTCACTTTCGCCTATGGCATAACAACACCGTTAGTGAAAATAACACTACTTTTTTTAAAGTCCTCTAGTTGGGTCATTGCTGCTCAATTTTTGTCCTTATTAAGGTTAGTATTCTTTACTCATTGAAATTTCCTAGCCCAGAAACCAGAAATAACATATAACAACCAAGTGAACACTAAGCTTAATTTAACCAGAAACATCGCATCTGTGAAGTCAACAAGTTATCACCATCACATCGATCATAAACTTTATCACCGATTTCTAACGGTGATTAATTAACTCGACGAACGGCGTGAAGAACTACTTAATTATAAAATTGAATTAGTGGAACATTATCATTATAGTTGATAACTCTATTAGTTGAAGACCGGATATGTGATTGCTGGATTGAAGATTTATTAGATCTCATAACTGTCGCAAACGTTTTTGGAAAATATAAATCTAGAATGGACGTGTGAAAGGGAAATTGCCATTATCTAAGATTATTGGCCTATATGCAGAGTTTCGACGGCACGGTTGGCGCAGTGGTTGAGCGATCGACTGCTGCGCTGCGTGTTGTGGTTTCGGTTCCCGCACGGAACAAATTTGTATGGCCTACAGATAGTTGTTCCGGGTCTAGCTGTTCGTGTATGTGAGTTTAAATGTTTGTAAATGCACCCATAAGAAATTCCTAGGGTGCGGTAACTTAAAAAAAAACTTTATTTTTAGGCAAAAACTTACTCTACCTACTCCAATATCTGATGATTTGATTATCATTATAAATCGCTTCTGTTCATCTTCTTTACGTTCTTTAAGTTTATCCGTGTTCGATGGGCCGGCAATCCGACATGACCGGAGAGAGATCAGGACCACCGACAAAACGTGCTTTCCGAGGCACGGGGATATCATACCGGTAACTTCCAAACTTTGGGCTGATACTGATAAATTTTGAATAGAACAATCCAATAAAACTTTTTACCCGACGTGGAAATCGAACCCAGGACCCCACAGTTACACTACGTTATACGTACTTTGGTAACTTTACTTCTGCTAAGATTTCCACCAATCTGCCCTAGACCTGCCCAAACTTTTTTTATAGAACTTCATTTGTCTTGATTCTTCTTACGTTAACGAAAAACGATACTGTTCTCCTCATAGAAAGGAGGTCCGAGTCACACATTTTATGTAGATTATTTAATACATTATGTTATTTAAGCCAGTTACTAACAAAAGATCTTACTAAAGCTTCTTTGTTACCATAAAACTCAAATCATCAAACACTGATCTAACCCCAAAAGAATTCGATCTTAAAATCGACCAGGAAAGATCAAAATATAACCAAACCTGTCTATCTGTCGGTACCATAACATCAATCAACGGCACGCTGACATTGTCTGACAAAGCATTGTTAAATTTACTTCCACAGTCCACTATAGTCGAGGAGACGACCTTAACATTTGTATCATGTTTTAATATTAGATTGTGAAGATTGAAAATGTTACCTAATTCCTATAATTTACCGGATATTATTACTTTGATTATTGCTATTAGCAGTAGTATTAATAACTTATCGGTAATGGATTAATGAAAGTAAGATTTAAAGTATATGTACACTGATAAAACTACCTATATAGACACCTACAAGTTATTTTTTGAGTACAAAACTTAACTGAAAAATTGTGGGCGCACTTCAGGTACACATCTGCCTAAGGTTTCGTGAAAATACAGACGTGACGTTCTACTGTGTGATTATCTATAATTTTCTAATTTTGTTCCATTAAACACTTACGGTGCTCAGTACCCATATGGGTTGAACAATAATTTGTTCGTGTACGCACAACCCGCCTCCCGAGTCGTCGTTATTCGTATAGATTTCGGCATCCATTAAAAATGGATTTTTGAACTTAGCAGCAAAAGTGTTAAGAGCTTTTACGCCTTACGACATTTCAGACAAATTTTCTAGTCCTTATTTTCCGAAATGACTGAACCGATTTTAATTAAACTACATACTCATAAGCAAGGTACATTGGTCTAAAAATTTACTAAAAAACATTTTCGAATTTTTAGGAAATGTCTATTAGTAAATAGACATTGACCTAAAAATTGTGTTACAGATAAATTAGACCGATTATAAGTTATCTATGGAAACAGAAATTTCCAATTATTCTTTTTTTACAGACATTTCGAAAATGTTTTATCAACTTTTTAGACCTATCTATCCTGCTTACGTGTATTAAATTTCATCGGTTCAGCCATTTCGCAAAATAATGACTTGAAATTTTGTATGAAATGCCGTTAGGTGTAAACGCTCTTAAGCTTGTGTCAAAGGATTATTGTTCGAAAACGATTTGATTCCGATGAAACAACAACTGTCTAAAGAAACAGGCGATGATGGTAAAATCCAAATAACATCAAGCCTGTAATCTCCGAAGAGTTAGTCAGAGATGTACCTAATATACAACCGCATTTTGCAAGTTATATTATAGGGGGCCACCCTATTGCCATCTACCGGAAACAAATCCAGACTCCGTGGCTGGTACTGAGAAATTCCTGATGGAAAAACCAAATAACACTCTACCAAAACTAGGAATCGACACTAGGATTCAGCAGTAGACTGACAAAACAGTAATGGTATCATCATTTCAGCCGAAAGACGTCCACTGCTGGACACATGCCTCCTCCAACGCCACATTGACATAAGGGGGGTTTTGCCATAATCGCCACGCTTGGCAGACGGGTTGGCGATCGCAGTACGGTTGTTACAAAAGCACAGAGAACGCTGCTGTCCATTCTCTGGCAAGTCCCTTAGTCGCCTCTTACGACACCCACGGGAAGATATGGGATGGTGCTATTATTTACCTCCGACACCATACAGAACTCCGACACCATACAGAACGGTAATGGTATAGTAATATAATAATAATGCAGTGTTGGTTAAGCTAGTAAGTAATAAATTGTTTATGAAATGTGAGTCAACTTCCATTGAATTCAGCAATGTGTTATGATGAACAGTTTTAATATATGAGCACACGTTACTTTTTACATCCGGCCATTCATTACAACTGAAACGGAAACGTGATTATGATTAAGTAAGTTCATAAATGTCGGTATTTTTATTATAGGTACCCATTTCACAATCATAACCACTTTATCACAGTTGGAGATACTTATACTTAAATCGTGCTTACTTTAATAAGCCATTATAGTCATAATTAGTGATCGGATATTCGGATGCATATTTACCTAAAGTACGTTCTTTCCTGGCAAAAGGTACAAAAGTATGGAAGCGGCTATTTAAATGCCAATTTTGGTCGCGGGATTGCGAATTTTTTATAATTCTTTAGTAAGTATAACATGTAGTACTCAAAACATCGTAACGAATATTTTAAATTTATTTAAAACCTGGCAAGTTTGTTGAAAATAACAAAGAAAAAAAAAAACAACAACTATATTCGTATTTTGTGCTGAAATGTCGAATGCTAAACCAAAATTGTAAATATGTCTGGGCATAATTTATTTGGAGCTAAACGAAAAAGTAACTAGACTAGTTTTTATTTTTTAAATAAACTCCTTTTCCCATACTGACGCGCGCTCCATACTAGTCAATACTCAAACTTTAGGTAAATATGCATCCGAATATCCGATCTCTAGTCATAATGCAATGCGCGATAATAATTGACAAATATTTGGTAACTATGAATATTTATACTATAGGTGCGTCATTGCTGCAACGTTGGTTTAGGGGTCGCAAGTGGGGCTGTTGAGCATGGGGTCCATCAACTGAACACAAATAATGACACAAATCCAAACTTCCTGAGCATCCCAATAAAACATCTTTCTTGACCTGGGAATCATATACTACCTGGTGCTGAACACTACTGCTTCCGATTACTAGACCAGGTCTCAGTTTGCTATAATTTCCCTTAAATTATACAGTTACAAGGCTTTTATATGTACTTGCAGGTCCAGGAATTTTAATAATCGTTTCCGATAAACATGAAGCAAACATTAACACAGCCGGTCTCCTGGACTACTCAGAACAATGCCTCCATTTTGTTACATCAATACGTCGAACCATAATTCAAAACCAGCATTATTCATTCACATCAGGTGTCATCCACTGCTGTCCATGCCAATGACATAAGGAACCGAATTATTATGGAAATTCAACTTTATGTTGTAGAAGAATAGAGTTTGAAACAGAATTGTTTGAGTTGTTTGTAAGTTTCAGGGGTTTTTACTTGAAAACATCGGCTTTTGTTTTGTCTGGATCAGCTGTGAAGTGGAATGGATTGAGTCCAAATCGTAATTTCTAAAGAATTTGAGGCCTACCAGTATCCCATAGCATTTGATTTTTTTGTGATAAGCACATTAGCATCGCCCATAGACTTAAATGAAATCTCAAAACAAGTATATAGACGTACAGTGCACAGAAAAAGAGTATTCTGCATAATAGCTATATAAAATCGTTGCGAAACTAATAGTTTTAATGAAAAAATCGGTCGAATTTACGTGAACATGCGGGGCCTAAAGTATAATAGGTTTCATACTAAAGTAGGATTTGTTTATTAGTAATACATCTTATAAACAATGACTCGCTATCTATGGCAACATAGATAGCTGTTGAGGTAGTAATTAGCTACTGTATTAAACTATCATTAATTACTTAGGAAAATGTTAAGATTGAATCAATGAAAAGTCACGGAAATTGATTGTTAAGCAGTGACTATCGATTTACTCGTAAATAGCCTGTATTTTCAAATCACAACTGTAATTCTTTGGGAGATTAATGAAATGGCTATAAAACGCAATTATTTTCCCTAAAGGTAAAGGTGTGTACATTTACTTCAGGACGCACCTTTTTCAAAAAGCTTCAAACAAACTTATAAATTGGAAGGATATATTATTCAACCAAATACAATAACATCATCAAAAATGTATGTGCCACAGCATATAAAACACATAATTATGAAACCCCAAACTGCAAAAGCAATATGCATTCCATCATACCACTTCCCTTACGACCCATTCCTTCATAATTTATTTTTAACTCCTCCAGACAGTTAAATTATACTTAAATTTTCATTCCGAAAGCATTTTTATTCGAACAGCGTCCTACGATAACGGACTAGAGATTAAAATCGGTTGTTAATTATGTGTGACAGTTGAATCGTCGCCATCTTGAATCCAGGAAGTTTGTGTCAGACCGCCATTTTAAAATAGAAACAGTTATGCCGCGAAATTGGGTGAACTCGTGACGCGGACAGAATTAGGGGGATTAATTAGTCCCCATACCTTTAAAAGTTTAAAGTGTTATGTATTTTTATGTGTTTCAAATACCAATAGGCTATTTAAGTTTTTCTATGGACAAGCCGTTGTTAACTTTTTTCTTCGCAAATTAAACACAACGTTTTTTAGAACAAACCATTGTTTGAATTTAGAAAAAAAACTCGAATGACTGGCAGTTGAAGTCAAACGAAATATTTTTTTATTCATAACTATGTTAAACATTATTAATCAACGCCATGTTTATAGTATTGAACACATGGGCGCCCATCATATTCGAAGAAGAGGCGCCATAAATCAAATCAGCTTATACCAAATCACTTGACATAGCCTAGTAAAATAACGACAAAAACTTACCAAAAGGAATGCTACCGAAACCCATAAAAAACTGACGAACATCAAAGGCACTAAAACGTAACAACAAGCCATAAAGTGCCGTAAGATGGCGCCACAGCAGTATTACGAAACTGAACGTAAATAGGTGCAGTTATTACAAAGTTATTAAGCATAATTATGGTGAAAATTAATCTCTTGCTGAATAGTTTATCTTTGATCTATTTCCTGACAAGGAAGTGGCGGAGACTTCGCGACCGAAATGTCTGTCTTTTATTTAATTTCGGCCATTTTCCGGCTTTCCATGTATTCTAAATCAGTTTGGAATTTTAACTAGGCGTACGTTCAAAACAACAATCTGTTTGTTGCTGTTGATTCTAGTTTAAATGCAGTTTTAGAATGTTGACGGTTCTATGGACTTCATTAGATATTCGAACATAGTGTATTTGTCACTATTCATTTAGATTACAATACTGACTTAGAGCATGCACAGAATTTCAGTTTTATATTTTTAGCACAAGCTAAAGAAGTTACTCAAAATATTGAAGATGCGGACCAAACGACTAAATTAGAGCGGAAATATTTACCATGACAAAAATATCACAATAAATACAGTTTAGAATGATAAAATACATACAAAATTGAGTAACTAAGAAACAACAACGTTGAAAGCCCCGAAGGGTTGTAACTAAACTACGTAGATTTATAAAGTAGCAAACCATTTTAAAATAAAAACAGAATCCAGCGCAACAATACAAAGTGGGGCGGTCGGTCCAGTACATATCAGATAATAAGTAAATAATGGTTTATTAAGATGTAGAAGACTAGATAAAACACGAGATACGGGGCGTAATATTAACATATCTAAGATAAAACGTTATCTTGTAGGCGTAATTATGTAATTGCTACAATCTCTTGTTGTGTTTACTGGCGCTTGGGGTAATAATTGCATTTTTATTCATGAAAACAATGTGTTTGGTGCACATGACAAGAAAACTAGCGAGGTTATGAATGAAGAAACTGGTTGTGTATTTGTTATTGAATAAGTTAGCAGCTATATCAAAATTGATCAGGTATTCGAAGTTGCAAATAGGTATTGCCAACGACATCAAAATATGAAAATGCTACAGAGAATTTCATTGAAAAACTTGGAAAATCAGGTATGGATACATACAAATATATGGATATTAACCAATATACTAAATTATAGGTAGTTACTACAAGCCTTGTGAATTTTAAACCGTCAAGTTTTGAACACTTCCATTAGTAAACCACCTGCTATCATACAAACCACGTTCTATCATGTAGACTTACAAACAAAAATCGCGTCAGCATATATCAATTTCGGAGAACCAATATTTGTAAACTTATTTTTGCGTAGGAAGTCGTTGATACCAAAAGATTTCTATCTGCATATTTGACTGAAACTTTGGCCAGTACAGAAATAACACGGATTTAGATAATCTGCAATTGTGCAGAAATAGTATCAGCCTGGCTTATCCGCCACCCACGGAACTTATAAGTTACCCGTCTTACTAAATTATATGCAAGAACTTGTTCGCAAGAAGCGTTTTATGACTGCTGTTATTACCATTTTGCAAGTTTTACAATCCTTCTAAAATCAACGAGTGAATCAATAATCACCCGTCTTGTGTTAATTTCGTAAGAATTTTAAGGTTAGTGAATTTCTTTTAACTAAAAATGCTACTATCGTCTTCTTGCGTCTAATTGGCACGTATCTTCAACCTTGGGAGCACACTCCATATTGAATACTAATCTTTCCTTCCCCAAACTCTTAGAATCGTATCGCTGTTTGGAGGGCACTTATTTGTTTGTGTTATTTACTTCCCAGGTTTCAACTCCTTCTAGAATAAGTTTAACTTGGGCTGTATGATAAACATCATTTAAATTATTCCGTGCTACACCACTTTAGGAATATGTAATGACATTTATGATTATGTTATCTAGATTATCATATTTTATCACGAATATACTAACACCCACACTTATTATTGTAAGAGCGTTGATCTATAAAATTATTATTTTAATATGATCCTGCCGATAGGTTGGCAGTCGCGATTTATAGTTTCTTAGAAAAAATACTGCTAGATTATACGCAATCGATTTCGTCATATCTTTTGATGTAAATTATATTTTGTATAGTTTCGTTAAATAGGACTACGTTCACATGCTAATAAAACTTGAGAACTTATTGATTTTTGGTGATGTGCTGTTACACCTTATTGGAGATGCTGACTCATAGGACCCAACGTTGGAAAGGAATTAAACAACATTAAAACACGAAAATCTATTAAAATATAGAATCAAGAGTTTAAGGTCAGTCTATAAATGAAAATTCTTGACATCGCTTGAGGGCGAGTCGGTTTTCTGATTAGATTAAAAGTTAATTGCCGCCTCTTATTGGACACAGCTGACAGTTCCACTAATCCCAAAAGGGAAAAGAGCAACTCGATAAATAAATACAATCAACCAAAATCAAACACGAGCAGTACGTCGACTAGGTGACCCTCGGCTGTGACATCTCGGAACACGGTTACAAAACTTGTTTAGAACAACATAACCAATTTGAAAAGGCAATCAAACGCTCTGGTCACTGCTCCTGAGAGAGAGTCATCTTGATTTAGTTAAGTTCTCGTCTAACCATCGGATGCTCCCGATACCTCGAAGGGCCCATGAATAATTCATTAATACCTCGTTTTTTACACAAATCGGATATAGTTTTAGGGTTAACAGGTCTCTAAATGTGTTATCAGATATATTATTGTTATGTAAAAGAAAGTTGACATCTTTAATTTTTACTTTCTCACTCTTGTAATGTTATAAATCTATTACTGGTATTTAGAGAGTTTTAAATGTTTGTATTTTAATGGGGTTTGTGACAAAATGACCGGAGTATTATTGAGTAAGAGTTCGTGTCAAGGTAAATTTTAAAACTGTAGTCTGTTATGAGCATTGTTTTTAAGTTTCAAAGTATCTTTTAAGCCTTAACAGATAGAGAATTTCAAATCTGTGTCTAATTAACTTTTTAATACAGTTGCTCAAAAAGTGGCGTATTGCAGGGACGTATAGCGTTCGGGATCTGAGCTATTACACACTCGAGCTTTTTCTTTACCTTGTCCGAACTCGTGCGTTCTCTTTCCCAACTGTCAAAATAATGTCTATTAAAAAGAAAAAAAAACCAACCACGGAGTTTTTACTAAAAAAAAATCATAGAAGTTTTTATGATTCATGCAAATATTTCTAAAAAGAAGCTACTAATTTGTTTCAATATTAGATTTAATGACTTGATTCAATGAGTTATGTTAGGTTTCATTTCATTTTCATTTCATATCAATTAAAAAAATTCTACTGAAGACTTGGCTTTATGGGCATAGTTCCCTTTGCCTACCCAGAATGGGTGAAGAAAACAAAAAAAAAAACTGCTTATATTCTTTTACGGTTGGCGCCATTTTCCAAAAATGTTCTTTATTAAATTGCTTAATTTTTTCGCAACTGTATTAAAAATAGTTGTTCAGTACACGTGCGGAACCGTCATTGCAACTTGTTCCGACTGTCAACCCTCACCTTCGGCTGCGCCTCGGCTCGGGTAGACATTTGTCGGAACTCTTTGCAATGACAGGCTTTCCGAACTCGTAATGAAATATACTATTGTCACATAGATTATTTCTTGATCATCTATGCTTACATTACTCTCCTATACCTATAGTAGCAGTTTGTGTTACAAAATAATGGGGCCTATTGGAGGACCCTCAAGAATTTCATTTTTACTTTTTGAAAGTTGCGATTTTGTTTTAGAAATTAATAGGTAATGCAGCAAAACATAAAGTGCCTACGTTACGTACCTAGTAATACAAAACTTGCTTCAACAGACAATATTTAACAGAGAAACTTCCATATTCGGGTAATTAGACCACATCATTGGGCACTCACACATCGCTAATCACCAACATTGAATTCGCTCAAACCTAAAGATGATGTAAATAACAACAGGCTAAAACTAATTATAACAAAACCTGTTCTAGAACCTGGTCAGGAACAAGTTATTGGAAGGAAAGTGGGAGGTCTAACAAAGAATAATGCAAATTATAATTACAGGGAGGATAGTATTAGCATACGGCCGGGAGAGATGATTCCAGAAAAGAAAGGGTTAATAATGGAAAGGATGTAAGAAAGAAAGAAGATTGATTGAATATGTTATTAATGACGATGTAGATGATGGCGTCGGGATATCAGATGCTGCTCGTAATATTCTTGTATAATGGAAATCATTTAAGTACTTTTGATAAAACAACAGGTTCGACAGCTATTAAAAAAAATAACCTAAGTAGAAATTATGAAGAAAGATTTTTTATAAAATGTTCCTTTTTCAATCCTCTTAAATTTTAATCTATCCAGAACCTGAATTTTCGCTTCAATTGTTATTTTATAATTGATTAGAGAAATAATATTATCATTAGAATTAATTAATCCATCTATAATCCTTAATTTATTGTTAATAACAATTTTGTTATTTTTCTTTACTTCCCAAACATGTAATACTTTGACAAAGGTCAATATACGAAAATGTATAATTTGACACAATTAAGTAGTTTTACGTTACAATTTAACATGTTTATCAACTTTTGTGAAATAAATTAGCGCCCTTGTCTTTTCAGGTAGTAATCATTTAGTACGTCCTTAGAGGCGAAAATAAATTTAATAAAAAAACAGGTAGCATTGGTTTCATTGCCGTTTTTAATCTGTCACTGCATTATCTTGTTGATTTATTACTACCACTAGCTAGAGCGTTTCACTATTTCATTGTTCATCACTATGTTCTGTAAAGTTTTCAAAAAGGTGATGGAATATACTATGAGGATGCGAGCATGCCCTAGGATCCATCAAATTGAAGATACTGCGACATCCACGAATCCACACTGGGCCCGCGTGGTGCATTATGCTCAATTCTCTCTCACAGTCTTAACAGTTGGACCGTGAGGGTCTGAGTAAGCATATGTTTTACTATATCGTTTATATTTTAGGCTTCTATGCTTATAGCAGATCATTAGAAATATGGTCTCTGCCCTTATTGTACCCATTGGCCTCATTGCTTGCCCTTGACCAAAATCCCACGTCGTTTCGATCTTATGTTTGCTTAGTGCATAGATAAGGTAGGATCTAGTTATACAGTATTTCTCTTTGATGTGTAATGGCTGTAATTGCAGCTCATTTTAGTTTAGTACCATAGATAATAGTGGAGTAGTTACCGACAGTGCATTTGTTATTAAATTTTAATGTTAGATTTTTATCAGTAGCTGTATCTAGTGACTGTTTGATATCTTTGATTTTTATAATTAATTAAACATTGAAATCTTTTCATAAGTTTATCGTATGATTTTGATTTCCTTCCATTTTTTTTATTTTTGGTTTTTCCGTAGTTATTTCTATGTATGTACCTACTTGATTTTCAAAATGGCAACCAACTGAGTGGCCTTGTTATAATTAATATTTATCTATTAAGGAGTTACGTTAATTAGTGATCAACTTCAGTTAATGGCAAACGGCAAAGGTCTTTATTACTATCAAGCCTTATGTGTATTTAATTAGTTCCTTAATCTAACACAAATACTCGTGGTCTAACATAATATGGAGTTGGTTTGTAGCAAAAACTGAGGAAGGGCTTTTTAATACCTCTGTTATTAAATTTTAGAGCCAAAATAATAGTTTTGTTGTTACCACACAATGAAGAAGTACCTAATGGATATATAAATGAATTCGACAAATAGATAATGCAATAATAGAATATGTATGTAGATGTATAAAAAAAAAGATTTTGATAACTAAGATAATCAATCGATGAAAATCAGTCGTGTTTAGATTAAACAAGGAAACAATTGTTATCGGTTGATAAACCAAAAAGTGCTTAGGTAATTAATTAAAGCTTGGTACGAGTAATGCGGATTTTCCGATAGCGAATGAATTTGTGATTCGCGCGCTTTTAGGGACTTTTTTTGTTGATTTGTGTGTTGTTTGGTTGTTTTTTGTTAGGTTGAGCACACTTATTAAAGTTGAGCCTCCTGAAAAATATTCATTTACAAGATTATGCATACTTAGTTCCTTGAAATCTTATGCCAAATGTAGGCCGTCAAGGTAAACATTAACTTGCCGAAAGCCTAATATATGCATGCCTTGAAGCCACATTACCGACAGCAAATTCGCCACGGCGACCGTTAAATTCAAACCACAACACATAACAACAACAAAAACTTCCGGAACAACTTAAAACAACAACAAAAATAAGACTGACATACTTAAATCAGTTGTTTTTGGTCGTATTCCATTCAGTATCGTAATATCGTAGCACAACACACGCGTAAGAGTTCGTTTGACATGACACGCGTGCTCTCGAAGCGAGCGTCGACAGCGCACTGATGGCGCCGCGTCAAGCGTCCTTCGGGTGCCGACTTTCACTGCAAATGATAATACTAAAACACTACCACCTTCAACAGCATCTTAGAACTTAGCTCTTCACTCCCTTGCTTAGTATTTTCAAACTAGTCGGGTGTTACGGTACTGGTCCTTTTGTCGAGGGTGTGGTGAACTTGCATAATGTAAAGTTTGTTTTGTTTAGAATTTTCCTCGGGCGAGAAGATTTTTATCTTGAATTTATGGCCGCCTTGGCTTAATTGTTTATTTACTTTGGATGTGTTAATTTAACCTTCAAGGCGACAATGATAGACGGGAAAATTCAGTCGAAATTTCCTATTTGTTGTGTTTGTTGGTTGTTTGTATTTGTTAGGCGTAAACGGTAAAGTTAGTTTCCTAATAGAGAGCAATGACTATTTTTGGTTACGGATGTTTTACCAACGTAAATTGTCCGGGAAAATAAGATTTTCTGTATCATAAACTTTCAGATACATTTTCAACTGGACCCATGAAAGAGTCTAGGTAAAACGTGCCTTACCTACCCCAAGTCAGTATTTGGCTACTTATTTACATTTTCTTCTTACCTACATAAAATTAAGGAAATTCCATTAATGTTTACTACAACAACAATGAAACATACTGACGTTATTTCCTGAAATTAACATTTTCAATATGATAATAATAGAGTATGATTCAAAGGACCAATAAAAACGCTACAAATCCACATAATAATGCATCACAAATTGTATTAAAAGCAAGTGTAACCGCAGAATAATATTTGCTCTATAGTACAGCCTTGTAGTTGGCATTGCACACAATTTACTTAAGTGTCCCAGCTTGGTCGGCGCGTGACTATTGTCAGGAAACTTCTGTTTTACTACCAAATCAACTGTATCATTATTTTTTGTTCATTTAATATGTTCTCTTGGTAAAAAATATAAGATGAGAGTAATATCCAAGGTCCCCAAATACTGAGTGAACTGCTATTGCTGTGTATTGGGGTCAGATGCTCAGCGACAGAATACGCAATACCACAATTCGCTCTGGAATCGCTGATCTGGTCATTAAGAATGCTGGGTTGAAGTGGGATTGTGCAGCCTATGTCTGTAGAATGCATCAGGACCGATGGTCCAGAGTTGTCACGCAGTGGGTGCCAGAAAACGAGCGTCATCGCCGAGGGAGGTCTAGTAAACATTGGCGTGACGAATTAGAGGCGTTTGAGAGAGATTCGCCAGAGAAAACCGCACGGAGAGAAGAGAGGAAGGCTGTGGGGGAGGTCTTTGTCCAACAGTGAGAGATTAGAAGCTAAGCTATTGTTCTGTAATGGCTGTTTCTCGGCTCTTTATATCAAAAGACAAATGAAATACAAATGAATACGTCTCAACATTTCTTTTTGTTAGCCTATTAAGTGTCCAACTGCTTGGCAACGGACTCCCCATTCTCCTTCCAAACCACTCTATCATGCTATCTCTGGCCATATTCACCCCGCAAACAAGATGTCTCAAATTATGAAGTATAAATATTAAGACTTCCAATAAATCAAAACATAACCCACACAGCACATAATGTCTACAGAATATCTAATAAACATCTACTAAATATTTGTGCCAACATCTAGGAGATATCTGGTGATATTTACAAGTAGTATAGTAGACATCTTGTAGATGACTCTATGTCCGCCTTCTAAATGTCTTCTAGACATTGGAAATGTATATCTACTACATATCTACTAGACATGTTTTCTAGACATCTGCTAGTAACATAAGGAAGATATCTTCTAGATTATCTGCTAAACATCTATTAGAACATATCATAATATCTTCTAGATATCTGCTAGGCGATTATAAGCGTATGGAAGATATCTTGTAGATTATCTGATAGACGTCTATTAGAAAGTATGTGGAATATCTTCTAGACGTCTTCTAGGTGATTAGAGTGGAAATTAAAATATTCATTCTATTTAAATCAAACTGATGAAAATGTAAACAAAGAATTTGGAAAATTAGGAAATTAATCGACAAATAAGATTACTGTATGTATTACAAAGAAATTGGAAAATATATTATATTGTCCACACACTATATCCATACTTGTAATTAACGTTTTTTCCCAAAGATTAGATTGATGATCAGACTAATCAGACATTTGAACCCCGAATTTGGAACCTATCACCGACACCGATCACTTTATTACTATCTTATAAATTATTTTACTTATTTGGTACCTCTACATTGTTCAAGTATTGAAATGGAGCTTAAGGTTTAAACTGAAAAAAAAAGCCGCAGGTATTTTCAAAGGAGTTTATTATAGAAAAATCTTAAAATCGAATGTTAAGAGCGTTTAATATACCCACCCTACGGCATTTCATACAAACTTTCAAGTCGTTATTTTCCGAAATGACTGAACAGATTTTAATGAAACTTCCTACGCATAAGCAGTATACATAGGTCTAAAAAGTTACTAAAGAACATTTTCGAAAAATAATGTTACAGCTAAATTAAACCGATTTTGAATTATCTATAGAAACAGAAATTTCCTATTATCTTCACTTTTAAAAGTCTTTTCGTAAATGATTTTAGTAACTTTTTAGACCTATGTATACGGCTTATGCGTAGGAAGTTTCATTAAAATCTGTTCAGTCATTTCGGAAAATAACGACTTGAAAGTTTGTATGAAATGCCGTAGGGTATAAAATTCGTTCCGTGTCTGTGTGACGTGGTAGCACGGTATTCATAATTCCTGATACCCACACGACAGGTGATTCTGTGTGGGATGCAGGATATATGTATTTGCATACATAAATAATAAAATAATACGAAATACACGAAAAGGACATAAAGTTAGCATTTTCAGAGTAGGTAGATCTTAAAAAGACTAATTGCGTTGGAACTGGAGTAAATTTCCTTAGGTAGGCCACTATTCTTTTTCTGTTTTAGCAGAATACGCATGGGAGCATTCCGCAGCCATGTTTTTACATAAGTAGAAATTTCTTGTATAGTTGATCCTACGAAGCGAGCCCGTATTGCATCTAAAATTAAAATAAACCACAGTCAATCACAGTCAGTATAAAATCGTCATACCTACAGGTGAAAATCTATTAGAGTAAGGTATTACAATCACAAAACTAATTAGGGTTTAGTAAATAATTGTACTGTACCTGACATAGTCTCCAAACCCTCAAGGAGCAAAAAACTTTTTTTTTTCCCTCCAACCCATGAGAATTTGGATCCAGTATCATCAGGTGGGACATGTTGGGGTGACAGACAATGGCTTTATGTAAAGCAATAACTTAATGTCTTACCAAATTATCCTTGATCTTAGCATTTTCCAAAATAATTTCTAGTCTTCAAATCTTCTTCAGACATTGGGAATTTATTGGTAATGGAGATTATCTCCTCAAATTCTTCAGGGTTTTGTTCTGTTACTCCAGTTATAATATGGACACTATTTAGTACTTTATCTTTCAGGTCATCAAATGATTCTATTAATGTATTTAGTTTAAACTTTATGTCCACAACATCTCTCCGTAACAAAATCAGAGGGTCTGAAAGAAATATAAATGTTATTATACATCTACATTCAACCTTATAAAAGGAGACATTGATAATAGGCCGCCTCACATGAATGCTGTGAATATTATAATGTCAGCAATACATACCACTCCTAGACTTAAGGTCTTGATTTTGTTCTTTTAAGGTTATGTTTTGAGTAGATGAACAACCTGTAGTGTTTCATAGTGATGAAAAATCTTGGTGGCTAATCATCATATTGCTCGAAGAATGTTGCGACAAACACTCTTGGTTCCTAATAGTGATGTTTGGTGATGAATAATCTAGGTGGCTAACCCTCGCACTGCGTGGTGTTGAACACTCTTGGCTGACATTTCTTGATGAAGGAGAACCCTGGTTAATATTTCTAGAAAGTGAATGGTCTTGGCATACGGATTTAGGTGTTTTTTTGGCTGCTGGTGTTGCTCTCTCTTGGTTTGATTGTTTCTTTGAGTATTTTGGTGGCATTGGTAATATAGTTTCTTCATTTAACTCATCTCCACTTGTCAGCTGCTCATCATCAATTAAGAATTTGGTTTTTTTACATTTTCTTGATTTCATCATCACTGTTTATGTTGGATGTTTATGTAGCCTTGGGCAACTTTTTCCTTGCCTCATCAATGCTTTCTAAAAACAGAACAAATATATAAATTTATTACTTTCTCCTAGGAATATGTATGTGGCACAGCATAGGTGCCGAATCTGGCAAAATTACTAGGAATGAGGCTTAGCTCAGAGGTTAGCATTTTTTAAAATCTTTCTACACGCATGAGCCATTTGGTCATTGTAGCATCAGTCAAACTTACAACAGCAATTTAAGATTTTGAAAAGCGACTTAGGTCAAGTTCTGTTACTTTCACAGGCTGATGTTATGAAGAAAATATTTATCACCAAATAAAATATTTTAAAATATATACCGTATCTTCCTAGAATTTTCAACGAGTATTCCCTCCATGTCCTGGTATCTACTTCTTCCCTGCTACTCACAGCTTTGGCAGTTGACTTGTAAGGTGGCCACCAACATTGGGTGGTACTTTTAGATGTTGAGGGCTTTGCCAACCATTCTTCAGGGACGACCTCAACCTCTTTAGTGTCCAAAAATAAACCAATGAAATCCTTCCATCCATCTGAAAAAATCAAGGGATAAATACAACAACTCACAAAATAATCAATACTCAGCAGAAACTGATTTCACCATTGAATACCTTGTAAATGGAATTAATAATTATTGTAATAATGATGCAATTAAGAAACCTTCAACTCTTTTCGTTTATGGCATGCAGTAATATTTTTCCTCTAACTCATCTAATAAGTACAGTGTTTTTATGCAATGTAACTGACTGATGAAGTACATTCCAATCAAACTTGAATCACACGGAGTAGAAAACAAGTCTTCTTTTTTCGTAAATTTCTGACCAACAACAAAGTTCTTGCCATCTTTTCAACAATATTCATAATCTTAATAATTTCACTATTGCCCTTTAACCCAAATATACAGTCAGAAAGCTGTTTGCAAATTAATGGCAAACCTGATTTTTTTTTACCTGAAAGCGGGGCGTGCATCAACAATGTTGATGCACACCATACATAAATAAATTATATAGTTAAAATACGTATTCTTACTTTTGCCTTTTGTTCTTAGTTTTGTCGACGTTGTAAGCCTAAAATAGAATATATTGATTTTGTTTTTTTTTTTGATTTTGTTGGTATTCGTTGCAGACTTTTTCGTTCGTTCGAACTCAACTCACTCATCACAATTAAAAACACTATAACTATGTTACACTGAAAAAAACAATAAAAAATTAAACAAATCGTACGCCGGCGCCGCCGTTGGCCCGTTGAAAGAAAAGAATCTATCTTCAATAATCTTCATCTTCACTTCACTTCAAGTTCACATCATTTTCATTTCAAGTCAACATTTTCACGTTCCCACTTTCCACAGAGCATCTATATTGAACGTTCCTTTACGACCCGCCACGTTTCATTCGAGTTAACTTTTGAAAGGAAATGCATGACAACGCTTGATAACCTGTCACACCATCAGAGACATTATTGCTCAAAGCTGGAAAAAATTACAGTGTATTATGAAAATGACTGCCTTCCAAGTGTAGTGTCGATTGACAACGCGATGATCAGCAAAGACAAACTATGATTAATTTGATTTTAAATGAATGAAACGAAACGTAAACGTCCCAGGTAGCCTAGCGCGAAATTCATACGGGCAGCTGTGGAAATAGAAGATTTTTAATCATAAAAATAATGATCTCGTTGCTTTTATCCAGAGGCACAACGTAGGTACACGAGGTTGTAGATATGGAGTAGCGAGGCATTCTATAGGTACGTGTGCCAAAAATAAATATTTTTCCTAAAGTGAAAAATTAAAAAAAATGAAAAATTCCCTCGATAAAATATAAATAGGTAGGTACCTATTTATATTTTATCGAGGGAATTTTTCATAAATAACGTGTTCTATTTCTTACAGAACCAATGAAAAAAATCTACCTACCTTCTTATAAATGGTCTAAAAATATACCTAAGTACATTCCAATTAATTTTAAGAGGCAATCGTAAGACTAGCTCTAGATATCTGCTAGATATGCAATCATATCTTTTTATTGAGACGATTTCAAGACCAGGTGTAGATATCTACTAGATATTAAATGCATGTCTTTGATATCTAAGATCTAGGTAGATTATTATTTAACATCTAGTAGATATCATGTGCTGTGTGGGAATTAGACTAACGAAAGGAACCACTTTAATTGCTTTGATATTTGACTTCTCAATGACGAACTCATGATCATTGATTAGAAATTATTTTGACATTTATGTTTCTATTATTTTAGTTATGTAACTAATGATTAAGCAGCTCTCTTTGACAAATCCAGGTTATTTATATTTATAATATTTAATATGATGAGTTCATTGAATATTATTTATTACTAATGGTAATCGAACAGCTGTTAATCCGGATACTACTCATTTTGCAATGAGTTATTGGTAGCATCTACAACACCATATACGAACTACGCTGGGTCACTTGATATCGTGTTCTGCCTATTGTTGGCAGATTACAGGAGCTGATGGACACTACTGAAAGTGCCAAACCCGTCGCCAAAGTGTCTGAATCGATTTAGAATGCCATCGACGCGGTAACAAGACGTCACTGCAGCTCCTTCATCTTGCAAGCAGGTATTAACGGTGCTATAAACATTACAGAAAGTCGACATCAGGCATCGGGCAGTAGTCATCAGCTCCCTGCCGTGTTAATTGGGGTCGGCGCAAAATGTTTTTTGCTTCAATTCTGTAATTCGTCTTTATATTATTTGCTCCTTTTTCCTTCATATCATTTCTCACACAGTCCATAAGTACATCTTTTCTTTCGTCTTCCTAAAAAAGATGGATGGATTTTGTGAGACAGAACACTTGTCTCGTCGAAAAATTCTCACTTTTAATTAAACGGATGATGACGGACTTTCCACCCTCACCCTGTCTTTAAGCTAAAAAAATATGATCAGTACCTATCAAAAACAGCGTTTTAAGCGTTATTTGATAATGAACTTATCTGCTAATTATAGCTACCATGATTTATATAAGAGAGTACTTCAGTTCAGTTCACTGCTAAGAATAAACTTTTCCATCTATATTGATCGATTCGTAGTCAATAACTCATCCCTACTCTTGTGTTCAATTCAAGTGCCCATGTAGATGTAGCAGCACATAGTGCACCTTGCTAGTAAGTGAATATTCATGATGCAATCTTTTGACAACAACATAATCATCGTAATAGTACATAAGTGGAAGTCTGAAAGTGGCGCCGGAGACTGAAAAGTTATGGGGTAATCGGTTATCGAGGTATATTCTGTATGGTGTCGGACGTAAAGAATAGCACCATCCCATATCTTCCCGTGGGTGTCGTAAGAGGCGACTAAAGGACTTTCTAGAGAATGGGCAGCAGCGTTGTCTGTGCTTTTGTAACACCCGTACTGCGATCGCGGCGATTATGGTAAAACCCCCTTTATGTACACTTGGGGGAGGCCTATGTCCAGCAGTGGACGTCTTTCGGCTGAAATGATGATGATGATGATGAGACATGTTATGCGGAGGAATAAGCAAAATGTAGTGAGGATATTTTTTTTTAAAACTTTGCCCCGCACTAGGAATTTCCCCTGTATCGTGAGTGCGTTTACAAACATTTAAACTCACATACACAAACAGCCAGACCCGAAACAACTATCTGTAGGCCATACAACTATTTGTTCCGTGCCCCCGCACGGAACAAATATTTGTATCGAACCCGCGACACGCAGCGCAGCAGTCGATCGCTCTACCACAGCGCCAACCGAGTCGCCATGAAAATATTGAGTATGAATGTAGATGGCTATAAGAGTAGAGGAAGATCAAAGAAACGATAGATGGACTGTGTGAAGGGTGATTTCAGGGCAAGAAAGGAGGAGTCTGATGAGATGACGAGTAATAGCAAAGTATGGAAGAAGAAGACATGCTGCGCCTACCCCAAATAAACTGTGGTAAGAGCAAGAGACTGTTGATTGGATCGGCTTCCAGGCTAACCGGCTGCAGCTGCTTACCAGTATTTTTCATGGAGCGACTCCCTATGTGACTTCCATATTCAAGTTATTGGACAACACGATTCCCAGTGCCTAGTTTCGATTTTCGGGCCACACGACTGTCAACTGCCAAAGCCTACAAATGACAGCCGGGACGGGCTTAGGCAAATGTTGCTTATTTTAGAAGATTATTTGATTGATCCACGCAATCGGTCCCAAATAATTTAAGTCTCAAACATAAACATACTCAGCACGTATATACCTGAATTTGATAAATTCGGCCTCTCCGCCATCAGAACTCTACTTAGAGACCAAAAAAACACTACCACATGAAGAAATATCCTTATTCTTAACAATTTAAACACGGAAGACTAATAAAAAAATATCAAGCGTGGACAAAAAATATTAAGTTCAAGGTGTTCATTTTGTTGGAGTCGAGAAAATTCTTGCTTTTCCCAAAAACGGCATAATGTCATGAACATAAAAGGGGCGGGGCTATTTATATTGGACGACTTTTTAATATCTTATTCAAGCCGTGGACGACCCGTCGATGTGATTTTTTTTAGAGAAATAAGGTAATTTATACAGAATCTTATGAAATTTTCATCACTAACGAATTTAAAACTTTCGTTACCCACCTACTGGTTACACAATGCACATCGTCATGATATTATAATCATTCATTATACACTATCTGAATTCACCCATTGTTGGTCATAAATATATTTTTAAAGAGAAACTAGTGTTTTATTCTCTCAGCCAGGAACTAATACAACTCAGAGAAAGGACTTCCTTACCTCAACCTTAGTTTAGCTCTTTAAATAAAAGTATTACTATCATCAAAGCCTTCTTTTTCTAATCTCTATGGTGCCACAGCAGACCAAAGGCCTCCTCACACTTTTCGACACTCTTCTCGAAAATGAGGGCCAGTCCATTTTCGAATGAAGACAAATTCTTTGATCTGTTGTACTAGATATACTAAACAATCGCATAATGTGTCTGTCTATCAGCATGATTTCTTCTGGATTAAGCAACTGATTTTAATGCGGTCTTCACTATTAATAAGGTTTAATAAATCGCCTCACACTCGTGAAGCAAGGACAACTGTCTAGTATTTTAAAAGAAGACATGCCAATCAAAGTCTCTTACGTGCCTGATACCTGATTGTCAGCCAGCCAAGTACCACTCCCCACGATACAAACGCTAGATCCATTCATAATACCTAGACTAGCACTCGGCACTCAACAGGATTTGAATTGCACATAATTAGTAATTCTAATATTGACAAGTTGTTTATTTATGGCTCGCGACCCATTCATGCTGGTTAATGGTTGGACTACTAGCACGGAAATGAATGTAGGTAAGTGATATATTAACATCATCACAGACCCGCTTATAAAGACCTTCAAAGATCATGAATGAATGTGGATTTTATACCTATGTGCAAAAGCTTCTTAAATAATTTACAGCTATTACTCGTTTTGAGGGCCTAGCTAGCTATAAAGACACTATCAGCAGAATCAATGAAGGTCTGAAATATGTCATAAATTACTAAGTAAAAAACAATTTCACGACTAGATCAAGAATTTCAATATAGGTATTTTTTAAATTATTTTTATTTCAAAGTAGCAACAGCTTATAATGCCACAAAGAAACCGCCTAAGTTGTAACACAATTGCAGGTAGCTAAATTGCCACAGTAGATATATCAATTTTAAATAATCCTTTGGTCTCAAATGCTCTAAATCCTGTAGATATTTCACCAGACCTATTTGCATTAAACAGCATTACAATTTCCAATCTTGCATTCAATTCATATCTTCCGATCGCTTATACTTTAACAAACCTCCACCTGCGGGCTCTATTTACTTCAAATTACATCCATACCTTTACACAACAATTAAGAATCCGCCACCCGACCTAAATACGCAATAATATAGGCATTAGACTAGTTTAATGACGACCTTGCCTGTATCCGCTAATTGCGCATTCATTAAAGTCTTCCGCATGTTCAGCCAGCGTGTTCTCTGACTAACCGCATGCTGATGAGTTTAGTTCGCTACTTACTTATTATTTGTTGGTTCGTTGACGTGGCTCAAAAGTTTACCAAACTTGAAATTGAGCTAGACATGTGTGCCTGTAACCGATAGACGGGGCCGCGGCAGACCACGAACGAGATGGTGGGTCGACTTAGTAATTGACAAGAAGTGGCGCAGAACCAACACTGATGGAAGGAGTTGAGGGAGGTCTTTGCTCACAAGTTGGGCAGTACAGCAGTGTGATTCTGTAAGAACTCATTTAAAATTTCGAATTTGAATCTGCTGTGAGTTTCTTGATTGGCATTCTAAAAACTCGGTTGATAATTCGAATTACCATTAGCGCAACCCTTGCGAGCGTGTCGGCGAGTTGAAATAAATTAACAGGGAGATTTTGACAGATAAAGTATGAGATGACGTAAGAAGTGGCTGGTGACTAGGTGATGCTTACAGAATGCAAAATCAAGGTCATTTTGAACCTTATGCGAAATAAGAGTGAATAGCGATGTGAAATGCGAGTTGTTGTATAAATTTTACAGAATCGAAGTACAGGAGTAGGTACAAAAATAATATGGGGAGTTATAGACCCGTCCAAAACACAATATGAGCACGGTGCTCTCCGGAAAAATAACCATTTTAATGAAATTAATGAAATGGTCTACGTGTTCATACAACCACATTATTGTGCGAACTCAGTGAAACCCGTCGTCACAGATCGGTTCTACAAAATTTGTACACCAAAACACTAGTCATCATTATTATATTCCTGGCATTATGCTAATTTGTTTGGAGTTTCCTCAGCTAAGTAGTCAGTATAGCTCCTTTCTAGCCCTATAATTTTTCAAGAAGTAGGTACCTCCATGGCGTCTTTGGTCTTCCCTTACCTACTCTATGGTAAAAGGCAATTAAATTAAATTGTTTGTATTGACAGCCATCTAAAAGACAACGAACTGTCGTCACAATGAAACCAACTCAATAGGCGGTAATATAAAACCAAAAAACTAAAACAATAGATAAATAATAGTTATTTATCACGCAACACCATTTAAGAAAAACAATCAAATCATAAAATTATCGTATCGTAACATATAAATGGTAGCAAGACATGCTATAAGGTGAACGATCGGACGGTGTAAAAATAAAGTTAAGGCCGACATTACATTAATTGCAGTGTATGGACTTTTATTGTCATGTAATTGTTAATTTGTGGAGGTCGGACAGAAGGATTATGTATATATGTATTGTTGGAAGTGTCGTGAAGATCCTCCTCTGATAAGTTCGAGTTTAATTGGTCAAGTTCATCATATTGGTGGTAGTCTTTTGTTTAAGGATAAAGAAGACAATGTATGGGAATGAATACACGCATACTCAAAAGGTTACCAAACGAGACTCTTTGTATCAAGATCAAAAGGGTCTGTCGCTTACGCCCCCAGTGGTCGAGGCACCTGTGGCCGACGCCCCCGATTCGATTATTTTAATTCAAAGCAGTTTTTGATCAAATGTACTGTCTGGCACAAAAATGTTATTACAGATCAAAATAGTTACGAATCGGCACTTTTGTGATGGTATTTTGTTTATTTGTCGAAATGCGAAAGTTACCAGATGGGATATACTCGCAAAAAGAGAAAAAGGGCTGGCTGGGGTCCGTAAGTGACAACTTATTACGTGAATACTGTTTGCCCAGAAGAATTTTTAAGCACATTGCTTTTAATATTCGATTTCAGGATAGCCAAAGCGGTTCAAAATCAGCAAAATTTTCAAATCAGCTCAAATCAGTCCGCTAATGTGAGTTCTATACAAGTGTTCATATTCGCTTCTTAAGGTCGTGGAATCCTCTCCTCTTTAGGCTATAAAGCTCTACCGATGGAAAATAAGCAAGAAAATAAGCAAAACAAACGCATAGTGTTTCAATAAATTATTATAATTTAATTAACTTATTTCACTTCACGTATACATTCGAAATAAATACATCTGACGATATTAATATAGTGCAATGACATTTCTTAAATTAACTTAACAATTGTTAAATCATTGTTGACCTAGGTAAGTAATAAATAGGTTTACAAGATTATTAAAATACAAACTATTCGAAATTAATCTGATATTTTCGCCATTTTTTCGATTTTTGATAATATTCGATTTCAGGATAGCCAAAGCGGTTTGATTTTTAAATCTGGTTAAATCTTCAAATCAGCTCAAATCAGTCCGCTAATGTGAGTTCTATACAAGTGTTCATATTCGCTTCTTAAGGTCGTGGAATCCTCTCCTCTTTAGGCTATAGAGCTCTACCGATGGAAAATAAGCAAGAAAATAAGCAAAACAAACGCATAGTGTTTCAATAAATTATTATAATTTAATTAACTTATTTCACTTCACGTATACATTCGAAATAAATACATCTGATGATATTAATATAGTGCAATGACATTTCTTAAATTAACTTAACAATTGTTAAATCATTGTTGACCTAGGTAAGTAATAAATAGGTTTACAAGATTATTAAAATACAAACTATTCGAAATTAATCTGATATTTTCGCCATTTTTTCGATTTTTGACAAAGTTGCGTTCGGCGCTCGAGGTCACAAACTTGGATGATTCATTGGACTATCATCATAAACAAGTCTGCAAAAAATCAGAACTCCGGATTTGACGCAAGCTCTGATGTATAAAGTTACTGGAGTAAACAGAAAAGCTGCATTTACTAACGATAATTTAAAAAGTTTTCAGGAAAGAACTAAAACAAACGTTAAACCTTTAACCTTATTGCCTAAATGACATCTTGGATTTGACAAAAAGTAATATTCTAGTTGAATCTCCGTTTTTCAATGCACCATGATTTCCCTGTGCATGTTTTGTACTTTTCATAAAGTATTATTTTTGGTTTTCATTCAAATGCTCTGTCCTGGCCTGACTTTTACAACTTCAGGATGATTAGGATCACCATTCCCTCTAACAACGTACACCACATCATCCGTTTTCAAAGCTTTCGGTCTTTTTACATAGAAATTGTGTTTATGATCAAAATAATATTCTTCAGGATTCACACGAGTAGTGGTTTGAAAGTCGTTTGTAAGCTTTTGAAAATTACTTTCTCCAGGAAAGAATATGTGTTTTTCTTTTCTTGGATAATCTTTAAGCATTTGTATTTCTCGTCTATCATCTGATCTGTCATCAGGGAATTTTAAAGTTTTACTTCCTCTCTCTGGTTGCCGTTGTCTCTCTGGTTGCCGTTGTCTCTTTGGTTGCTTTATTTTAATTGTATCTCTTTCATTACCTTTTTTATTTCCGTCGTCTGGGAACGCCCATTTTGAACCTGTATTTTGACTTTCTTCAGAATTTGAATCACTTCCAGCTTCTAAAACATTAACTTCTGGTTTATTTTGTATCCTCGGTTCCACCTCACTGTCGATATTTTTTGCGTTTCTATATCGAATTTGTTCATTGTAGTAATTATGCCCATAATTGTAAGGCATACTAGGGGCATAGGGATTTTGTGGTGGAAAGCCATAACCGTACGGCCTTGGAAACCCATAGTTTTGTTGGGCTTGCTGTGCTTGCTGTGGCAAACCATTCTGGCCAGACAAGTAATTATAAAATTGCTCCAAGTTATGTGGTACGTGGGGTGCGTCTGGGTGCCCAAAGAAGCGGAAGAAGCCTCCGTTGTGGTTGTTGAGGTAGTTAATCAGCTTTTCAGGGTCACTGGGACATTGTGGATAGGCACGGTAGCAGGCCGATGGGTTTCCCTTTGCAGTAATTCCCGTGACAGTGGCGCGACCAAATATGAAGAGAGGTGACTTACTTATTCCATTGTATGCTTGCAGAAGCCTGGAAACGGAAAATAAAAAAAAATCTTACTCTGTGTGTGTTTAATAATATATCGTTCGTCTTGTGTGCGACGTAAAACCGCCTAACCCAAGACTGTTAGCAATAATTTTATTGTGCGTCCACCACCTTTTTTTTTTGTTTTTAGGATGGGAAATCATCAAACGGAAGGGAGTGTCAGAGTTGACTGACTAAAACCCATCCATGTTCCTTCTTAGCCCTTTGTGTTCCAGGGCCACGGTATCACTTTCGAACAACCCGCAGCCCTGCGCCCAACACCTACACATTATATCAACCACATAATTAAACTAAACAAAGGATTCCCATTTGTTTTCATTGACGAATTTGTACCACAATATTAAATACTCCATATATATATTTTTTTATGTACTCTACCATAATGCTGTCTATTTGACCCAAAGGTTGACTGGTAGAGAATGCCTTGTGGCATTAAGTCCGCCTATATACCACCAATGTGTACTGTGTGTGTAATGTGTGTGTAATGTGTAGTTTAAATAAATAAATAATCCGAGGAAGGAGAGTCCCAAACACAACCAATTATACATATCTAAGAAATTCTATAAAGACTTACGAAAGCAAAGGCTGCAGACTAGCAGAAGCCTTCAGCAGCGTCGGTGATGATGCTGTACTGCCTCCTGCTACCTCACACAGTAACCTTGGCACACACTGCTGGTCATCATACAGTGCTATTGAAGTCAAGGCTTCCGCTACTGCTGATACTGCTCGCTGGGATAAGGACTTCGGACGGCGGGATGGTCCTGAAATGGTAGGGGAAATAAGAGGATGTTTAGAACAATTTCAGTAATAAACAAGACATGTCACATGTCACACATCATGTGTTTAAAAGCTTCGAATAATTTTAGAACGAGTCTGTTTTACAGGTATCTATAGACGTCGCAATAAACCGTTGTACTATGACAAAAACCCTGTGTGCCATAAACAGCTTTTCACTTTACAAAAGGTAGTCAATGGCTCAAAAGTCTGACAATCAGTATGACCAAGGGGTATCATATTACCTAATAAATGGATTTTGGAGGCCAGATAGACTGTCGTATCATGTAAAATACTGAAATTCAGCTGAATCCGGTTAGACTGGTAGCCAATCGACATAGTTGTGAAAAGTCTAGAGATGACTTTACAAAAGTTATGTTAGAGATTAGGTGTGTCACAGATTTTTCTAAATATGTCGTGAATTATTTTTGACTGTTAGTATTCGCTCCTATTACATGGGGTTCTGTATGGTGTCGGACGTAAAGAATAGCACCATCCCATATCTTGCCGTGGGTGTCGTAAGAGGCGACTGGAACTTGCCAGAGAATGGGCAGCAGCGTTCTGTGCTTTTGTAACAACTGTACTGCGATCTCCAAGTCGCCTGCAAACGTGGCGATTATGGCAATACCCCCCAAAAAGTCAATTTGGCCACACTTGAGGGTGGCCTATGTCCAGCAGTGGACGTCTTTTGGGCTGAAATGATGATGATGATGATATGGGACTTAAACATAACTGCAGAGGTGTACTATTTGCTATTATTATTATTGCATAACCCTTTCAGGATTGCAGACGTGATGTTATGTGTATGTAACATCCACAATCGTTACCCCTGGCATAATATCACTTTATCTAGACCCCAAGATCCATTAACACGACTGCTTTTATAACACAATCGATCAGCGACATCTTAGCTCCAAGCTCGCTGGGTGACTTAGTCACCCGGTGACCGTTGGCACCTCTCACCGATGCATTGTTTCATCGAGTGCGCCAGTTGACCGCGACCCCACAGGCGTGAGCAAATGGACGCATTGTTATTGTGCGAAAGGCTTTAGCGCGATTTCTATCGGAATTTATAGAGCTAGATAAGTGTGTAAGCTGTGATAGCCTAGTGGTGTGACCGTCGGACTGCCAAGTCATAGGTCTCAAGTTCGTACCCAAAACACGCACCTCTGATTTTTCGGCTTTATGCGCGTATTGTATAAT
The DNA here is from genome assembly GCA_949152445.1 of Cerastis rubricosa. NCBI lineage: Eukaryota > Metazoa > Arthropoda > Insecta > Lepidoptera > Noctuidae > Cerastis > Cerastis rubricosa. The sequence goes on from OX424547.1 coordinate 1,116,742, forward strand.
TGTCACTTGCTTCGGTGAAAACATCCTGGCTTGTAAAACCAAGTGAGACACCCCTGGGTGGTAAAAAAACTCTGACACCAGGTTAAAGAACACACGATAAAGAAGAAGAAGTGTGTAATAAATCAAGATCGACCCGAGAACATACACATAATTACACTGAAATGAGTGATAAAGATGATGAAAAGGTAATCAATCCTGATGAAGGTCGTTCTTCTTTTCGTTTCGAAGATATATCCGTTAGGTTACAATGTTTGGGTCAAGTAAGCACACGTGCGTGAGCACGTTCTTATTTAAGGTCATTAAAGAAATACAAAACCTTTTGATAGCGATTGCCACTTTTGTAAGCCCTCTTCATTGAACTATCCTTAAACTTAATCTTTGATTTTTAACTCACGGGGACTTAAATAAATACAATTATGCATTAAATCGTAAAGCTCATCTACTCAACTCATCATCTTCTTGATTCAGTCAAAGGATCTGACTACCAACATAGACTTCTCCCAAGCATCGCCATGACAAATTCTCAATAAAACTAGTTCACTAAATTAATATACAGGGTGGAATTTTTCAATGCCACCTGGAGGGAAATTGCGCTAAATATTATCGAGATAGCAAATTTTACTTAAAGGAAACATTCCTTTATTTTTAAAAAGAAACATATTCAGCATTCAAAGAATTTCGAAAATTCGCTTGCCGTACTCGGGAATCGAACCAGCTAAAATCGGAACAAATAACAGCCTGTACTTTTATGCTATCGATTGGAAGGGTCAATCATAAGGATCAAATCTCTCTTACTAACATGATAAAAAAAGATATGTTTCTTTTTAGAAATTAAAGGTTGGTTCCTTTGAGTAAAATTTGCTGTCTCCAGTATTTCGAGTAGTTTCCCTGCAGGTGGCATTGAAAACTTTTACCCTGACATATAGATACTGTACTTACTCTGCGGTCCACTTGGATACCCTGGCTGATGTGCCCCTGGATATACAGGAGGTCCGTACTGCGCCTGATTTTGATTAGGGTATTGTGCATTCGGATCGCTTTGATAAGGCGGAGGATACCCAGGCACTGGATAACCCTGGTAGTATGGGTATTCTGGCCCTGGATAAGGGTGTCCTGGCGGGCCATTTTGAGGAGCAGTAGGAGGTGGGGCAACAGGTGATGGGGACCCACCATAGTCTTGATTAGGATACCTCGTATCAGTATGTCCAGTTGGATCACTCTGGCCAGGGCTCGGATACGCAGTTGGATTGGCCGGAGGTCTTTGATCTCCAGGCATTTGATATCCTGGAGCTGGATATCCACCATATCCTGGACTCATTGGTGGGTACATAGCTGGGTAAGGTGAGTATCCCGGATAAACGTTAGTGGGGAATGCCATACCAGGGTAAGGGCTAGGGTAATTAGGATATGGATATCCGGGGGTTGGGTAACTGGGCATTGGGTAGCCTGGATATCCTGCATTTGGGTCTCCTGGACCTGGGTAACCAGGGCCGGGGTAGCCTAGTCCTGGATATCCAGGGTAACCTAAACCAGGATAGGGTGAGTTCGGAGCCGTTGGTGCAGGATCTGTTTGTTTTTCGTCGAAGTGTGGCCTTCTTTTTGGTTTTCTTTTCTTTTTTTGGTCAGGTTGTTGACTCTTATTACTTTCATCTTTAAAAAGAACCCGCTCAGTAACTGTAGTCTTATCTGAATCTCGATTATTAGAGTTAGAGTCACTATCTTGATTTTCGAATTTGATCGGTTTGTCATTTTCTGCTTCAATTTCGGATTCATCTGTATAATCAGAATCATTTTCGTCAGTTTTACCATCCCCTTCAAATACTACTTGACTTCCACCATTTTGAGGATCATCCTCTTCATCATTGCTGTCTTGGTCATCAGAATTGTCTAGCTCATCATTGTTGCCTTCGAATTTTATCTTATTTTCAGCACTACCGGATTCACTATCATATGTCCCTGTATTGGTAATACGATCATTTTTACCAAAACTTTCTTCACCATCAAAGGATATGTCTGCAAGGACTGAACCTGGGTCAGCTTTGTCAATATCATCATACCCATGTTCCTTGGTATCATCTTCGAATTTGAATTGACGTTCAGGAGATTGACGTTCAAACCTGACGTGCTTTTGATTTTCAGAGTGATGATCAGGTTGGTCATGGAGAAGACGGGGAAAATTTGGGGATTCTCTGAAAATATTTAGAAAATAATATTTAAGTCACCAAATACATAATTACAACATTTACATCAATTGTGATCTAATCATAAAAAGAAAATGCCGATGAAAAGACGAGTTTACGCTAGATATCCTAGCTACATGGGTGATATCACCCAGGTAAACAAAGTGGAATAAACCATCTTCTCCACATACCGCATTTAGTAAGTTGAATATTTGAATTTTGCACTGTTATCTTCAAGTAAAAAGCATATTACAAAATTAAGGACTACGTTGAAGATAAAGAAGTTTGGCTATAGTTCCTTCTGCTCATGAGGCTTCCCTGGTAGCTCATAAACGACACAAATATGTGGATGTCTCTAACTATTCCCAATTTCATTTATTCCATTATTTTTATTCACATGTTTTACAATAGTTTTGAAATCATTGCACCGTTTATTTATTGTGCAGAATAGTTACAGCACTGATGACTACATTTGTGTCAATTGTTTAATTTATTGTTCTTAAAATGTTTTATTATTACTTTTTTATAAGTAGATTCTTTTTCATTAACCTATTTTTTGTGAATGTGTGGACATTGAAGACTTTTAATTCGTTTTTTTTTTACTGTTATCTTTTACTACCTTTTGTAGTAAGCGACGACTTATTGTCGGGCCTACGCTGTCCCCTCATACTTAAGTACTAACGTTGTAACATTCAAATATTGTAAAACCAAATGATTTTAAAAGTTGTGAAAGAATTTTAAAACCATGAAGTTTCTTTTTGATGAAGTTTATTGCAATAAACTGGGCATAAATCGAGACTGTGTTGCTGCTACTAAAAAACTCCCAATATCACTTTGCCCGACCAGGGAATCAAAACCGGGACCACATGCACAGCAGTCGTGATTGTGACCACAAGACCGAAGAAGCAGTCAAGGTGAAGAATGAATTCAAATAAAAAGTACACAAATGAATACTTACGATATGGCCTCTCCGGGGTCGTAACTTGTGATCAAATTGTTTTGATTGGTCTTCTCGTCTGCGCTTGCGTCGTTTGTCAATAAAACCATCATGACAGCACACAGTAAGCATACTTTCATGTTTCCTTATCTGAAAATTATAATTTTACTAATGTTAATTTAATATAATGTACTTATTTACTTTTATGCCGGGCACACCACATTATTTCACACGGGAATAGGTACACATTTCGACAGCTATGTTATTGAAAGCCTCATGTAGAAAGAGTTGAGCTTTTTGGGACAAACTTTACCCATCATCATCATCATTTCAGCCCAAAAGACGTCCACTGCTGGACATAAGCCTCCCCTAAGTATCGCCACATTGACATTTTGGGGGGTGTTGCCATAATCGCCACGCTTGGCAGGCGGGTTGGCGATCGCAGTACGGTTGTTACAAAAGCACAGAGAACGCTGCTGCCCATTCTCTGGCAAATCCCATAATCGCCTCTTACGACACCCACGAGAAGATATGGGACTTTAGCCATGAAAATATCAAAATTTAAAGTAGTCAATTCATAAATTAAAGGGTAAGATACTATAGAAAGAAGGAATACAACTCTATTTGCACTCAGTTATTCCTCAAAGAAGCATTATTCTTACCTATTAATCTAGTAACTAGTAACGCTCAAACGGTTTCCAAGAATAAAAAAATAAATTAATATTAATTAACCTTTTAATTCGATGCACCGAAATAAGATGACAATATTTATAAGCCGACGTACGTCTGTGGCGTTGTGTGCGTGGACCCGCGCCTGACATAAGTTTATGAAACGCGCCACTATTTAACCAGATAGACTTCATACATAACCAAAAACTCAAGTGTATAATTATAGCTACGATGCTCATCTTCTATTTGAAAGAAGGCATGTTCTACATTATCGATAAGATTAATGATACCATTCACTTCGCAAAAATGCCAGAAATGGAAATCAGCATCTTGCAGAACATTTGCTATCGTGTGACGGTCAGGCGCATTTACAAGGACTAAGACTAGAAAAACTCGTTTCTAGCATATCTAGAAATGTTACGTTATTTTTATAACTAGTTTGCTTAAAATTCCAAATCACTTTCGCTTGATTACGTTTTGTCAAAATATGTAGTAATAATGTTTAATACCTATCTTTTATATTGTTTGAAATGTCTGCTACGAGAATTCTGTAAAGGTACAAACATTTTATCCGTAAGACTGCATAACGATAAGGTCGTTATGCCGCCTTAAGGATAAAACGTTGGTCCTCTTGATCGTCTGGGACCTTGGTTCGAGGTGGCTCAGGAAAATGATACCTGGATGCAGGATGCTTTGGCCCGAATCCGAAACGAGATAATCTGAGAGAGAAATAAAGTTGACATAGCTCACAGAAAAAGTAAGCTGAAGTAGCAATCGGCCGGCCATATTAGCCGTAGAGCCGATGACCGTTGGGGTAGACGTGTTCTTAGGTGGAGATCGCGAATGTGCAAGAGTTCGGTGGGACGCCCTCAGGCTCAGGTGGAGCGAGGATTCCACAGGGTAGCTGGTAGAAGCCGGGTGAGAATTGCCACGAATTGAGTTAAGTACTTTAGTTGAGTGTAATTGAAGAGGCTTAAGTCCAGCAGTGCACTGCTGCAGGGTGATAATGCTGATTTAACTCGTAATTAAAAAAAGGAAACCACGAGAATGGCGGTACGACTTAGATTGACCAGAAGTGATGACGCAGAACCGGGGCTGAAAAAATTAACTAGAGTTTTGCCAAAGACCTTCCTCTATTATTTGACCAGGCATACTTTAATAGTAAAAATATTAAGAGATAGAGAGATAAGATTAAGCCAAAGCATTTAAATTAGATTGTTTTAGATTGTTTTCATTTGAAGATAGAAGGGAAAAATCGTGTTTCTCAATAATTAAGTAACTAAGACACAGTTATGTCAAACACCAGTATCTAGCTGCATCGAGTTTGACTGAAAGCCGAGCTAAATAAAGTTAGTACAGAAGAGATGTGTTTTTGTTAACTAAAAGTTTGGAAAACAATAATAAACAGTTCAGAATTTAAAAATAAATAAAAAGAAATTTGAGCAACCTAAAATCCAAAAATCTTTAATAAATATATTGTAGTTATTTTGAAAACAATGGTTATTATTTATTTTTACATAAATATTTGCAAAAACCCTTTTTGTTTGCATACAAAAGATTTGCGGACAAATCCCTAAATCGCTACGGGTCTGCGTTGTAGTCTATATAAAAGAGCCCAAAAGCGATATGAAGTAAAAATGTATAAATAGACCTGTAAACTATTAGTTTTCGAGTTATCGCAATGAAACCAAACTGAAAACTCCTATATCTGTTTGCAGAGTTTAAAGTAATGTAACACGAACGGAATGGCGGGGACCCCGCCATCCCCTTCAAACCTAACCAGTCCGAGTCGGGGTGCCCAAAGTCCCGAGCTCGCTCCGCTCGCTCTTGAATCCTAAATATTTGTTGTTTTATTAATTAGAATTACCCTATTGCCTAACTAATGATTAATCTTTTTAGGAAATTGCGTTATGATGCAATTTGTATTTATTTCAAACGTTGTTTTTCGAGATGAAACGAATTTAAAATGTTTGTCAAATAATATGTTATCAAATAAAAGTTTATTGGGTAAATATTTTTTCAAGTGAATTATTTACCAGACTTGTTTTTGTAAAATGATGAAATAACATAACATGGTTTTGCCACTCGTTGCTTGTCAAATGAAAATTAGTAAATTATTTTTTGGGCAAAGGGCAGGATACCATTTTTTCACATCACAACGCCATAGTTATCGGCAAGCTTATCAATAAAATTACACTGTACACTGTTTCAGAGTAGTGAATTAATCACAAACTCAGCCACATCAAAAAGAAATTAGGCATTTAAAACACTAAAAAAATAACAGAATAAAAAATAATACAACTCACTTTCTAAAATCCTAACAACACTCACAAACTGTGCAACTTCTCAAAGCTTCTACGACCAAATGCGAGCAAAAATTGAAAAATTTCTCTTCGTCTTGTGAAGAACGAAAGTAGCCCACTATGCATTGCTAATAAGGGTAGCTGACGCGATCAGCTAATATGGTGGATCCTTGTTCAAACTGGTCATTGTTAAATAATAAATTATGTTACGTTATGCCCTATGGTGTAAAAGGAAAGCGGCGAGATTTTTTGAAGAAAAAAGACGTGTCTATACTTTACGCGGCGTTATGGATAAAAGTCATATTTTTGATAATTAATCTGTTTGTATTTGCATTTATATTGATATTTAATGTTAACTAAGAAACTGCTAGTTTTTTTTTTACTTAATTTTGAGACTGATGACTGTGGTTAAAGGCCCAGTCTAGTAAACTTGACAGCCAGCCAGTTCGCGCAGGTTTACAAGGTTTTTTTTTTACTAAAGTTATTAAAGAATTGCAATTATTTATAGTGCAACATTATATTGGTTATATGCCTAATAACTACGTATTTTTCCGAAGCTCATAAAAGTCGCTCTTGTTGGGTAAATCAGTCGTTGAAAAGAGGTCTCGCGCGCGCAACGCGGTAATAGAGGCTAAATCGCAAAATTAATCGAACCATTAGATACCTTTGCATCCTTGTCTTTAAAATTGGCTCATTAGTTTTCGTAAAAAAAAACTTTAGTTTTCTTAATCTGATTACAATAAAATCGTAAATTTCTTGGTTTTTGTTCTCAAAAAATACATAGTTTCTATCAATAGATTTGTGTTATTGTCGTCAACTGTTTTTCGGACTTCTCACTCGCCCAATCATGCTATCGCGCTCATGTTATGTCATGCAAGCTGCTGCTGTACTTAATGATTTTAACCGATTGCAAAGAAAAGAAGGGTTTCGTTTTTATATATTATTTTAATTTTTTTACTCATGCGCGAAAGACACTAGCGCGAACGGTTACTTGCAATAAGATTCTTTACGATTGTTCGAAATCAAAATCAAAGATGGCGGCTACGAAACCTTTTAAATTTTTCGTCATGGGTGCCATTTCCATGGCAATCAAGGGCGCTTTAAACGAATATGGGGTCAAAATCAAAGGTGGTGGCTGCTAGTAACAAATATTTTGTCACTGGACTCATTTTCATGGTAATCGACGGATATCTTAAACGAATATAGGGTCATAATCAAAGATGGCGCGAAAAGTAGCGAATTTTTCGTCAAGGGTGTCAAGTCCAGGGTATTCGAAGGCGCTCTAAACGAATATGGGGTCAAAATTAAAATCAAAGATGAAACGAAAAAGAAACGACATGTAGTGAAGTCTTTGTTATGTTCGTTTTCAGCGACCCCGAAAGCCATGAAAATTACACCCATGAAGAAAAAACATCAGTTTCGTCGGTGCCATCTTGGATTTTCATTCGCGCAAATGTCCTAGATCTTAAAAAAAAGAAACTCCTTATTAGTATTGGAAAAAATTTGCTTTTGTTTAAAATTTGTGTGTGGTGTGGAAGCAAAACAAAATGTTCGAAAACTAGTGATCATGAATTTCAATATACCTATTCGACAATATTTTTTTATTATGTCGTTGCATGGTTTCTGAAAATAAGAATAAATTAAAAGGATCGAATTAAAAACCTCCTTTTTTAAGTCGGTTTATAAGCAGGTAGATCATCTTTACCATCATCTCAAATAATTTAGGAATACGGTTTGTTTTTGTTTTTGCTGCGAATTTCTGAGTTTTACACATGTAGACTTTAGCCTTAAGTCAATGAGCAGACTTTATGCAATAAAACATAATAAATTAAATGATTCAATGCTTTTACTGAAAGTATTTATTAAAGAGACATTTTACAGATTTCTATGCTTATTATCCAGATGACATTGGCGGCTGCAGATCCAATCTGGCCAGGTGGGATATTCCACCCACCTCGGACACAATGCGAGTGTGGAGCCCCAACAAATATAACACACCTTCTCTCCTGCTAGTCGTGCATAAGTTATTGCACTCTCCATTAGTAACATGAAGAGCTATCGACCGCAAGGGCCAGCAGCACTGAGGCAGTGCCAGCACAACACAGATGAGCTAGGAAGATGGGATGGCGGTAGGGTATCTAGACATCATCATCATCATTTCAGCCGAAAGACGTCCACTGCTGAACAGAGCTCTCCATCAAGTGTCACCTCATTGAAATAACATGGGGGGTTTTGCCATAATTGCCACGCTTGGCAGGCGGGTTGGCGATCGCAGTACGGTTGTTACAAAAGCACAAAGAACGCTGCTGCCCATTCTCTGGCAAGTCCCTTAGTCGCCTCTTACGACACCCACGGGAAGATATGGGATGGTGCTATTCTTTACGTCTGACACCATACAGAACCGTCCGACACCGTACAGAATACACATGGCTGATCCCAAACTAAAGGCCTACCCGTCTTCCATGGAAACAAAGACGTGCTGTCCTATCTTATCCTTCTTTGCCATCGTCGCGTGCCAAGCCATTGGGTTGTAATACAGCTGGAACGCCGACGGTTACAACAGCTCGTCGGATTATGTTATTTAAATTCGCGTGCTGCGCTAGATGGCCCGCACTTCGGCTGCAGGACAAGCCGTGGTGTCCAAGGCCGACAATGCCACCATGGTTGCTAGTGTGGTTGGTGGTTGTGATCGTCATCGGAAAGCACCTTTAGCAACTGCATCGTTATTCTCGCGTTGCTACTGACAGTTGCGAGCTTCTGAATAGTTTTCAACGATGCTCAAATTCTCGTGAGTGCCAGTCCCTTATTTAAGAAAAGGACGCGGATTAAACACACAATAGTTAACATTCTGAATGCTGATGCAATCCTCAGATATAACAACACTACTGCCATCATTATTTTAAGACCAAGTCGTCGTAGGATCCGAAAGCAGCATACGGTATGTTGTTCGACCAGAATCAAATGAGCAAACAACTTGAACATTCTGATGTAAACTAGCAACATTTAGTGTTTTGTTTATTAAATAATATTTAACTTAATTTCTACGCGAAAAGTGAGGGCAGTGAGGGATTTAAGCTCGCCCAAAACTAAAACTCCTTTATCCCCAAGCAGCATACTCAAGTTTCCACACCTACTATGGGGAAATAGAAACCAATATGATTTTCAAAATATGCAACACAGCAGAGTAAGAAAAATCCAAAATCAATTTTAATATCTTAGTGTAGCTGTGTAAACCATAGAGTTTTTGGACGTAACGTTCCACTCACGTGTGCAATAATGGCTTAATCATCTGCCTATCCTTTACCCTACAACGTTGTGTCTATTTTTTATGTTTAACCGGATACAGCTGAATATCAGTTTTTCACAAACCGCGAGTGCTCTTCTGATCTCTTCAACCAATGACAGGATAACACGATAAAGGACGAACGTACCCATGACTTTTTGTGAAAAAGTGTGAAATGTGAAATGTCCAGTCATCAAATATAAACTGACCACTACCACTGAACCAGGATCTACCCACAAACCATTTCACAACCCAAACACGACTTCAAATAACTGGAACAAAGGTTCACATTGACCTTCACATGGTATCGACAGTTTCATCACAACTGAACCAGCCGGTATCGATAATAATCGGCTAACGAGAATTGTTGGGCAACTCTATTGACGGGTTGACAGGCGCGTGGACGCACCACTCTAGTAGTGACAGATAAGTGTGCTTGAAGTGGTCTGCCGTGGTGGGCAGAGGTATGTGTAGTGTAAGCACGTTGGGTATCGCGTATGGTTAAACAATAATTGTCCAGCTGTCAGCTGATATGATTTGATAATAGATAATGGAGATCGTATAGGTGCTCAGCTCATCGTTGTATGGAAAGGAATACAAAGTCATACTGAACTTTAATTATCTCAAGAGAGTAAGCGTCAAGGACACAAGAAAAAAGAAGCCCTGCTAGTCTAAACTAATATTATAAAGAGGAAAGATTTGATTGTTTGTTTGTTTGCATTGAATAGGCTCCGACCCTACTGGTCCGATTTAAAAAATTCTTTCAATGTTAGATAGCCCATTTATCGAGGAATGCTATAGGCTATATACCATCACGCTACGACCAATAGGAGTGGACCAGCAATGAAAAATGTTGCGAAAACAGGGAAAATGTGACGCAAACGAAGTTGCGCCGGACAGCTAGTTGATAATAAGGACAAAAAACCAATTCAACACCCGAAGTTTGACCGATGTTTCCTGAAATAGGACACAAATACCCGACCTTTGGTAATCACTTATCACGCAAGTTTCAACGACTCGCCAACGAAACATGAATTAAACAGGACAGTTCTTAGTCAGTGGGTCGTCTTAAGGGCGGTTCTTCCAACCCACGTTCCTTGATTAAAAGGATAGGTTTCTCCATTCATTTATTTCTTTTTACGATGGTTCAAGTCTTTCAGCAGCCACTCGCGTCATGTTTACTCGCAGGCATGGGTTCGATTCCCTGAAAAATAATGCATCATCCAAGAATTTCGTCTGGAGCTGCTTTGTTTATGTAAATGTGTAGGTATGGTAAGTGCATGTCGGTAAATCAATAAACTGATGAGATTTTGCGAAATGTTTGTTTACAAAAACATCTTTAATTATTTTGGAATCTCCCAGAATGGTTCGATGAAGTTTTGGGGTACCGTTGTAAAAGTCTGAAAAGATTTATGTTTGTTTATTCGCGTTTAAACGAAACGTTATAAAAGTGGCCGATTTAGAAAATAATCAATTTAATGTCTGGTCAAACTCTAAAAATACTCGTTTCACTTATAAAACTATTTTATTAAATATATTATTTTTTTATTTTTATAATTTATTCATATTTATGGATGGTAAGGGTAATTGAATTTTCTGTGCTATGGCCTTTGGTATGTTTTGGCGCAGAACATGTAAAATAGCTTTTTATATGTGTAGTCTTGCAGACTATAATATGACTCCGAGCCACCATTATTACAAAAATCATTAAAAACATTGGCATGTCTAAAAAAGAGTTTTTATTATTTACCGATTAGTGAAATTCTCCTCTATTGTATCTTGAATCCAGCGTTGTTTCTATATAGTCAAATAAAGAGGTTAACAGTGCAGGATGGTTTCTGTACCTATTGACCATATTAACAACTAATTCCGCCATCTTGTCCTTTCAATACAATTTCCACAGACACTTTCACAAAAGTTTACCAATCACCCTCATCACAATGTCATTCTTAAAGGAACCATGGTCAAAAAATCATCAAAATGTTTTATTTTGCAGCCTACATGGACACTTAAAAAACGCCGACAAAAGGTGCACGGAGCATGCTGCAGTAAGTATAATTACTAGAACCGTGCTGCAGTAAGTATAACTAGATTACTAGACAGTTTTAAATCTCGTTATCATGAGTCAGTCACAACAGCACTCGACGTCTGCGCAGGTCACGATTAAACACAATAAACTTTTGATTATAGACTACCTTTGTTAATAAACTTAAATAATCCTGCGATTGAGGGTCGTCTTAGAAAGATGGTGGTTCCGATGTCTAGTATTAGGTAATATTTTATTTTAGTTTCTTCTCCACACACAAAAAGGTCCCATGAAAAATCAAAATCAAAATCAAAAGTCATTTATTCAAATTAGGCTGATAATCAGCACTTTTTGAACGTCAAAATTACAAGAGACAGTCCCCCAAAACGCCCGCCCTTAGCCACTTCATAGTGTTTTAGCTGGGAAGAAGAAGTGGCGGAACAAACTCCCCAGCAACAAACAATACCCATCACTATAAATTTCGTTCAACCTTTCAGTATTTTTTGTCTAATTGCACTTGCGACACCTAAATAAATGCCCACGGCCTGTTTTTACCAAGCTAAGAGGCACCTAAATAAACGCCTATTGACCGTTTTCACAAACTCTAAGCGGCACCTAACTTATTATCTAAAGCCCATTTTCAGCAACACTAACCTAATCTGAGTGCCTAATGCCCATTTCAACCAAGAACAAAAGAAGAGAGAAAACATCTTTATTTGGCACATGCCACAAATGCATACAACAAAACATAAAATAAAAAACTTAAAACTAAACATAAAATCACCATCATCATCATTTCAGCTGAAAAATTTCCACTGCTGGACATAGGCCTCCCCCAAGTGTCGCCACATTGACCAGTCCCGTGCGACTCGCATCCAGTGGATCCCCGCGACCTTCACTAGATCATCGGTCCACCTAATGGGAGGCTTTCCATCGCATCGTCTTCCGGTTTGCGGTCGCCATTCCAGAACTTATCGGTCCCATCGCCCATCCGTTCTGCGAGCAATGCCATTTAAGTTTAGTAATTCTTTGGTCTACGTCAGTAACCTTGGTTCTCTTGCGGATGTCCTCATTTCTGATTTCATCACGCAAGGAAACTCCGAGGATAGCCCTCTCCATTGCCCTTTGGGTGACTTTAAGCCTTCTTATGAGGCCCATTGTGAGCAACCACGTTTCGGTCCCGTAAGTAATCACTGGCAACCCAAAAAAGAAGATTATATTGTGTGTCTCAGGGCTGCGCCAAATAGGCCCAGTTCAGCAAACTGCCGAGCAGCTAGTGCCGGCGCTGGTTTTCAACTGGACCTGATATAATGATGTGACGGACGAAAAACAACACTCAGCGACACCTAATTGAATGCCTTATACCCGTTTTCACTTTTTTCAATCAAAATATACCCGAAACGAAGCTGAAGGCACGCATTCTTCCCGTCATTGCGGTATTTTTTTGTTCTGGACTATACTTGGGAACCTTCTAGCTACGATTATAGACTATTTTTTCCATGGGGCCCATGGTCAATACGGTCGCCAACGAATACTACGTGTATTTTGACGAAGGAAAAGTGTGTCGTTTACTTCTAGTGGGCGTTGGCCTACCGAGATCTTACTTATATGTCAATCTTTCTACGTCATTTGTTTTTGTAAACACCGGTATGGACATGGGCCAAGTATGGATTTATTCGTCAGCTTCTCCTGACCCGGAACAAAATAACACATAACATAACATCACGTGCATATGTAATCCTTCGAGAGTTAGACAGAGCAGTACCTAATACTCGTAGTAAACTCGAACTCTTCTTGGTGGAATCAGCGGTGCTAAAATAAATTACACAAAGTAATGCGCCTGCCTGGGTTCAAACCTACGACTTACTGCACGTAAGTCGGGACTGCCAAAACTGGGCCACCGCTGCTCTCCTTGAACTTTGATGTTATGTCGTTATAAAAGAGGATGAACTTTTACTGTGGCTATAAACAAAAATCGTTCATTACGGAACAAACATGTTGAATGATACATGTCCCGACATCTGGTGGCCAGTGGCTTCACTACAAAAGTATTAGTTAATGTAACTTGTAACAGAGGGCGCTGGCAGATAGAGAAGTTTTTTTTCTTGAAACTATCGCCCAATTTTGTGATTGGAGTATTTGATTAAAGAACTACTTACAGTGGCGGATTTACCAACAGGCTGAGTAGGCTGGAGCCTAGAGCGGCAGATTTTTGAGGCGGCAAAATTGGGGACCGAATTTTTTTTTTTTTTTGTTTTGCTACCTCGTAGAAATCAAAAAGATTACTACAAGGCGGTTTTCTGATGTTTTACAGATAATAGTCTGCAAAAATCTGCAAAAATATATTTTACATGCAATTTCAACGGAATCGTTGGATTGTAAAAATAATCTAGGACCTAAAAATTGTAGAGGCAAAGGCGGCAAAACTCTAGAGCCTTTACCTTGAAAATACGTAAATCCGCCTCTGACTACTTATTTCTTCTACCTCGTTGGTCTAGTGGTCATAAGCATAACTTCTTAGCATGGGATCCGGGGTTCGACTCCCAGGTCAGGCAAAGTTTAATTGCTTTGCCGCCCGGTTGATGAGTAGGCTCGTCCCCTATTACATGGGACTTAAACATAACTGGTGAAATGTGGGTGTTCACATCTGCCAAACCCTTCGGGGATTTTAGGCGTAATGTTATGTTAAACTCTAATTAAGGTGTTTCCTTTAATGTAATGTAGCACTATGTGGTTCTGTATGGTGTCGGACGTAAAGAATATTACCATCCCATATCTTCCCGTGGGTGTCGTAAGAGGCGACTGAGGGACTTGCCAGAGAATGGGCAGCAGCGTTCTCTGTGCTTTCCTGACAACTGAACTGCGGTCGCAAACTCGCCTGCCAAGCATGGTGATTATGGCAAAACCCTCCTTATGTGCACTTGGGGGAGGACTATAACCAGCAGTGGACGTCTTTCGGCTGAAAATAAGAAAAAGAAAAGTGAATGTAGCTCTTGAAGTTCACTATAACTCCTAAACTTCAGTTACTCAATTCAGAAACTGGGTTTGTTTTGAACTATCTATATGGATGCGGGTTTGATTCCATCACGAAACAAGCCTAAAAAAAGAACCTAGGTGCCTACCTTACTACACAGTTACATAAGAATATAATTTAAGGTGGACGCGACAGGGGATCTGCGAAATTCAAATTTTCTTACGTCATTTGCAATTTGCCGTTCAGTGTCAGGTTTTATGTTGAACTAGCTGACCGGCGCAACTTCGTTTGCGTCACATTTTTCCCGTTTTCGCAACATTTTTCATTGCTGTTCCACTCCCATTGGTCGTAGCGTGATGATATATAGCCTATGGCCTTCCTCGATAAATGGGCTATCTTACACTGAAAGAACTTTTCAAATCGGACCATTAGTTTCGGAGCCTATTCAATGCAAACAAACAAACATACAAACAATCAAATCATTCCTCTTTATAATATTAGTTTAGATAAAACATGATACGCGGTCGGAAATCGAATGTACATAATTCTTTCTTATATCTGATCTATGGATGGACATTTACAATACTTTTTATTGCAGTAGAACGTTCCCACCGGATAACATTTCATGCAGGCGAAACCTAGGGCAAAAGCAAGTTTTTGCTATTTTAAATAAACTGAAAAAGCATCGCAAGAAAAATATATCAAGTTATTGCGATCACGTATGGTTGGACACGGTAGGCCGAAACATTGTATTTAAATTACGTTTTTTCTACATGTCGCAGTCATACTAACAAGATCCGCAGTTTGGTTAAATCATTAAAATACAATCTATTCTCCATAAATAGTACACCCATATTTCGCCACTTAGTTGTATACTACTGCGTATTTACATTATGTACATAATGTACGTACACCGGTAATAATACAAACTCATCTGTACCGGTTTGAGGAAAGCCATTCACGTCACGTGGCGAGTAGGAAGATCACATCAGAGTCGGCCTTACTCGCGGACAGACATACGTTACGTTCAATGTTACGGTATGACGCGAGGCAAGTAGGGATTCGGACATTTTAGGAATAATCAATACTCAAATCTTTATTGCAAACAAACATGGTCAAATCGTCCCTTATTAGCCCTAGAACCAATGACTGTTGGGGTCGACGTGCTCTTAAATGGAGACCGCGAATGGGCCAGCGTAAGGTAGGAAGCATTCAGGCTTGGTAGAGCGACGGTCTCCGCAGAGTGGCTGGTAGCAACTGGATGAGAGTTATCGAGAATCGGCCCTGCTGATCTCTTCCCTTATTCCAGTGTAGGAAAGAGACGGAGCTATACAGGATGTCTAGCGCCATCTTTTTCTCACACTGAAAAAGCAGTAAAATAGTAATGTTTTAAGACGTCATGGTAGGCCACCAGAGTTGCATATTGTCCAGCAGTTAACTGCTGTGAGCAGATGACGAGGCCAAACGTATCTGGGTCAGTAAAGATAAGGAGTAGGTATTTAATCATAGGGGTTCTAGATTTTAAATTATCATACCCCGTCACGTCTTCTTCTCCTTCGTATCGCTGGCATGACAGTGTTTTATGCTTTGTGGCAACAGAGGTCACTGTTGCTTTATATTTTAGGGCTCAAAGGGTAGGATATGAGAATACCCATTCGTGTTTGCAAGATCCATGAAATCTAGACGACGATTACATTTTAAATTATTTTCGTTTACGTAAAATATATCGTTTACACAATTTACTTAATCATTGTCATTTAACGCAATTTCAGTTGACAAAGACTTTAAAACGACGCAAACGTTTAAACAGAGAAATAATTTTGAGTGTTGTCACAATGGACTAATAGCTCGTCGGTCCAGCTAACATTTAGAATTAAAGTAGTTTTAACTTCTTTGTTGGTTGAACAGACATTTTTATATTAATAGGTTCAATATTAAGCAGATGTAGCCAAATAATTATGTAAATATTGTATCAGGTGGCGTTTTTAAGTTTTTGCCCTACCCCATGGGAAAAAGCCGCGAGGTTATTAAGGGTGTAAATAAACCATAATGAAGCCGAAAGGCCAAAGTTCTCCCCGTCATTGCGAATATTGCGATCACTTTTTTGTTCTGGACCATACCTGCGAATCTTCTAAATAGAAGGTTTAGACCACACTTGGGAACTTTCTTGTTACGCAAACATTGAAGGTCAAAGTTCCAACATTTTCACAACTTTTTTTTTAAATACTAGTTTTGAAGGTTTGCAAATTTACTTAAAATACCTCCATGAACCCTTTACTATTCAATTTATCCATCAGCAAAATGTTTTGAGTGCGTAGTGCGTAACATTGAGTTTTTCCGTAGAACAAGATTTTTCACCCAAAAAAAAAGTCGTTTCCCAGCAATATTTTTAGGGTTACTTAGTATGATGTACAGAATGCTTGGTTGCCGGCTTCGTGAAGGGTCTGTTACACCTTGTACTTGTTCAAAATTATTGCAAAATACATTCATTCGTATCTGTTTTTAGGGTTCCGTACCCAAAGGGTCAAACGGGACCCTATTACTGAGACTTCGCTGTCCGTCCGTCCGTCTGTCACCAGGCTGTATCTCATGAACCGTGGTAGTTAGCTAGTTGAAATTTCTACAGATTTTGTATTTCTGTTGACGCTATAACTACAAATAATAAAAACAGAAAAAAAAAAATTAAGGGGGGCTCCCATACAAAAAAGTTTTTTTTTTTTCGTTTTTATAAATAATGGTACGGAACCCTTCGTGCGCGAGTCCGACTCGCACTTGGCCGGTTTTTTTTTTAATTGTTATTTTTACCCGAATGGGGTCATTGGACACAGCAGCTTACAGCCTCAGTCAGGACTGTGACATCCATTTCCTTCCAAATCTCAGGATTTGATAGAAATAGAGGAAGCACTCTCCCCAGCAGTGGAACAGTTTGATAAAACTATTATAATACTCAGTTTGAGACAAATTATGATAGATACAGCTTTGTTTTATAATCGCAGCCTGATTTCAAAACAAACACGAGCTAAAACTCAATAAAAAATCAACTTTTTGAGCTCTATTAAGACCCGCTAATCAAATCAAATCCAAATCATTTATTTTCAAGTTTCAAGGCTACTAACCAACGACGTGAAGTTTATCCTATTTCTACGTCATTCAAAAAAAGAACCGGCAATTTGCAAAGAGCCTAATGTCATTATTGCGAACACGCTACATTTTTTTAAACAAAGAAATGATAATTATGTTGTGTGACGTATACCTACGTGAAAAACTAAGATCCACTTGCATTAAAAAAGGTTTTTAACTCTAATTTTCAAAGTATACTAAAGTTCTGTCTCAGTAACGTTTAAATGATTGGTACAAAGAGAATGATGTTTTGAACAGGTTTAGCACGCTAAACACATTTAGTGTTTCTTGGTGCCAGCGGGTCTAGGCTCAAAAGCAGTTTGGGGGAGAGTTACAAAAGTATATTTTTTTATCAAAATGTAACGACTGTCATTCATGTCATTTTTATTTATTTATCGTTTATTTCAGGCTTTCACCTTTGGGAATTTTACAATGTATTGTTAAATAGAATGAATACATGACACCACAATAGATTAAAAACTGTAATAACTGGTTTTAACTGCGAACCAATATTTACTTAATGAATATTTATTAACCCTAATAATGGTTTTTCAATCATAACATTTGTTTGTGGTGCATAAATTAACTGATTTTAACTGGTTTTTAACTTAGTCATACTTATTAGTATAAGTTTGCTTCGTATTAGCTGAGTGAACAGTGTTTCTTGGTCATAACTCTAAAATTTGCGTTTCATATAAAATGCTGATATTCAGCTCCATCCGGTTAGACTGGAAGCCAACCCTATTTGTTGTTGGAAAAAAGGCAAAAAAGCTAAGCAAATGATGATAAACAACCCCAACTAAACAGTAACTTTTTTAAGTCTCCTAAGCACTATTGAAACCCGTTACAAACTACGTAAGAATTCTCAATCTACGTCAAACAAAAAATAACCCAGCTATTTTGCATAAAGACTGATTTCATGGTTGCGATGTCACGTTGATTTTCCTCTCAGTATTAGTTTGACTGTCACTTAGAGTAGTAGTCGTGCTCACGAGTATTAAAAAAAAAACAATAACTTCTAGTGAGTTTTTAGTATTGTGAAAAATGCTGACAGTAACATAAGGTAGGTGTTATTTTATGAATGTACCTACTTTTATTTAATTATTTTGTCGTGTTTATGAGAGGATAATTAAAAAGAAACTTGTGTATGTGTCTTTTGTTCTAATTATTTTTTCTGATGACTTGTGGCAGGTAGGATTAGGATTATCAAATTAATTGATAAGCAAATTAGAAATTTGATTATGTAAATGCGCCGCGTGACAGCTGTCATTTCACTAAAAGGACATTAATTTAAGTGACTAAAAAATTTGCTTCACAATTTATTTATTTAATTAAGAAGCTGGCTGTATGCAACATTTGAACACACGATTTAAAAATAATTATTTGTTCAATTTGAAAACAATCATTATTGCTGGTTATTTAAATTATATTTTAGTTGTGTGTTAAGATATGGATGTGTTTAAGAGTAGAGGAAGACCAAAGAAACTATGGATGGATATTGGATTGTTTGACTGATAATATGGTAAGTTAAGTGGCTGCTGAGATGACGAATAATAGAGAAGGAGAAGTATGGAAGAAGAAGCTGCGCCGACGACGCCAAATACATTGAGATGAAGAGAATTTTAGATGTGCGTTTTTACATAATGAGTGTTTTGTCTTGGTCCATATTGCATGCAGCCAGCGATGTATCTATTTATCTAAAAATCAAGACGTATTAATCAATAACCACTTTGGTTTAGGTACTGTTAAAGACATTAACATAATTAAAATGGTCATTAAACACTAATTCATATAAGTTGTTGTGACGTTTAACTAAAGATTAAGTAGATGATATCAAGATGTGTAGTGAAGGTTTTTTTTTTAATTTACGAGATTTTGGAGCAGTAGTGGTACCCAGAGGCAACAGCAGCAGCAGTCTGTGATTCCGCACCCACGCCAAAACTTTACTTTTTGTGATATATTTCATCACTTCACTGTCGCTCTAAAAATGGTGAAGAAAAACGTCTCGACTAAAACCAACAGGTTCTAGAACCAAAAAAACCCGCACCGAACCGTAGTCTTAAACGCAGCCCCATCGCATATGGGCCAAGATACCGCGAGTCATGTCTGGGATCATCACCATCATCTTCCTCACCTTGTCCCATGATATTTAGGGTCGACGCAACACGTTTTTTTAATAGGAATAGTATCGGCTGGTTATGTATGACTTAGAACTACGTGTGTCTTATTTGTGACTAGTTGTCCCGCGCAACTTCGTCTGCGTCACATTTTCCCCGTTTTCGCAACATTTTTCATTGCTGCTCCGATCCTATACAGCGCCATCTATTAAATACTTACTCAATCCAGTCAATAGATACCGCCATCTGTTAGAATCGTTTGTAGCTAACAGATAATTGTGACTTAATTTGCAATAAAATAATATTGCGACTATAAATTGAGATGTAAGCTATCCTAACTTTCAAGTTGGATCAAACTCCACACGGTGTGCAATTTTGATTAAAATCGGTTTAGTAGTTCAAGAGTCCATCCCAGACAAACAACGTGACGCGTAATTCATATATATAAATATGGAAGATAGGTTCAATATTAAGCAGATGAAGCCAAATAATTATGTAAATAGTGTAGCAAGTGGCGTTTTTAAGTTTTTGCCTTACCCTATTGGAAAAAGCTGCGAGGTTATGAAGGGTGTAAATAAACCCTTAACAAAGCCACTAGCAATAATTTTTCTCCTGTTGGTCGTAGCGTGATGATATATAGCCTATAGCCTTCCTCAATAAATGGGCTATCTAACACGAAATAATTTTTGAAATCGGACCGGTAGTGCCTGAGATTAGCGCGTTCAAACAAACAAACAAACTCTTCAGCTTTATAATATTGTTATAGATTAGTATAGATAGTATATATATAAAGATATGGCGTTTGCGTGCATTTTCTAAATGCATAAATAAACATCATCATCATTATCATCATCATTTTAGCGGAAAGATGTCCACAGCGGGACATAGGTCTCTCCCAAGAGTCGCCACATTGACCGGTCCCGTGCAGCTCGCAACCAGCGGGTCCCCGCAACCGTCACCAGGTCATCAGTCCACCAAGTGGGAGGCCACCCAACGCATCGTCTTCCGGTTCGCGGTCGCTCTTGCAGAACTTTTCGGCCCCATCTTCCAATCGTTTTGAGAGCAATGTAAATAAATATGCAGCGAATTAATTCAAGGTTCTGATTACATGCAATTATTGGTCAGTTTTTATGAACAAAGCATAAGAGGCTCGAGGACCACTGACCTGAGTAATAAACCGGTTTTTTTTTCGTACGAATTCGGTTCATTTTCCAAATTTTGCATTAACATGACATCACGCTTGCAATCCTCGAAGGGTTAGGCAAGGATACACTGCACCTTACTTGCAGTACACCCCCCGTTTCGGTTCAGGTTTACCCAGCCAAGTCATGGGACTTAGACAGGGAGCGAGCATATCATGGAAAAACCAAAACACTTTGCGAAACCTGGGTATCGAACCCCAACCACTACACCAACGAGATGGTCATGCTGCATAAAATGGCAAAAGTATATCGTTTCAAGAAATCAGATTCACGATTTGATGAGGAGGATAATGATGAACAAAATGATTGTTGTCCGGCTCACGGAACGAAGTCGCACACGACAGCACACCGATTACAAACTCAGACTGAAAAACTCAGGGATCCATCATCCATCCGAAACAATAACATCGGCCAAACAATTATGAGTCGGACGCCAAGGGCTTCCGTCTATTCAAAAAAAGTTCTTAATAATTATCGCGTAGTACAGTTCTGTCAAACTTAAACCCCTGTAGGTACAAATTTACCTGTAAGTTACCTATTGGGCTCAAATCTGAAGTTACTAGTGGTCATCATCTTCAGCTCTAATCCACCCACCGACTGCTGGTTATAAAGCCTTTCTTTGCTTACGCCAATCTCCACGTTTCCGTGCGAGCCTCATCGAGGTTTTATAATTTCTTCATTTATCGTTTTAATCCTTTGGGTACGGAACCCTAAGCATTGATTGTGTGAGAAGATATAAAATAATGCCGATATGCTTGTATAAAAAAACTAATCGTTAATCTCAGATGATTGGTTCGCAACCTTGACATTGCCAATCAATATCATAACAATGAGTTTTTATACTAAACAAGTTTTTGCCTTATCTTTCGACGTCTGAGATTTAGTTTGATTAGCGGTTTCGAATGTTGTTTTGGTTAATACAATACGCTGATTATAATATAATAAGAGATTAATATAATTTGAGACATAATTTATATAATTTCAAGTAAGTTTCAGGATGTTAGGTCACAACTACGTCATACTAGTAATTTAGGAAGATTTTTTTATCCTATCGGTCCCACGCCCGATAGAATTTCTCATAGACAAAAACGGTGAACTTCCATACAAGCTTTCATCCTCTTATTAAATAATTTTTAATGTTTAGCTTCGTCAAATAAGGAAGTCTTAGGCATACTTTGAGCTCCTAAAATTAGCATTTTAATAAAAATCTTGTGTAGACTCTTTTATTAAGTAGATTCATAAATCCTACACACGTTTCAAAACCCCCACGGCCCACGTTGTAAGTCGCCGCATGTAACAGAGATTACAATAATGTTGTTTTGCTTATGTATAAACTAGTTATAAAGATGTCTCAATAGTTATTAGGACATACTCGTAAGTACATAAACGGTTGCTTCAAGGATAAGTGCCAAAGTGTATAGTAAGAAAAAGTTAACAAGCTAAAAGAATTTGATAAAATTATGTAATTAGTTTTCATTATTCTAAATGATCCTAAACTGACGACGGACGTCTGTCCGTCTGTCTGTCTGTCTGGACAGACAGATGCACAGGATGAAACTATAAGGGTTCCGTTTTTGCCATTTGGCAATGGAACTCTAAAACAACCGGCCAAGTGGGAGTCGGACTCGCGCACCGAGGGTACCGTACAAAAATTGTTAAAAATATTTTTATTATATGATGTAACTAAAAATGTACGGTTTTCAATTTATCCTTTATCTGTGCTATAAGATGTTGCTTTGTACCAAAATTCAAGATTCTGAGTTCACGGAAAGTACCCTGTAGGTTTTGATTCCCTTGCGAGTGTCGAAAATTTGCGGAAATTTGCGGCATAAACGGCCGTATTTTTTTTAGTACGTTGGCGTAGAAGTTTTGATTTTTTCACAGCTCTAAGGGACAGTAGACTTGAGTATTTGATATAAATTCCAGCTTGATGCCTCCACGCGTTCTTGAGAAAAAGGGTCTTGACAGACAGACAGACAGACGGGCGGACGGACAACAAAGTGATCCTATAAGGGTTCCGTTCTTTCCTTTCGAGGTACGGATTCCTAAAATTCGCCGTAACTTGTCTCTCCCAGAGTCTAGAATTACAGGCTGAATTAACGGTCAATTTCGAACGTCAATGTCCCTTCCATCATACGAATTCATTATAAGTTAGTGTAAATGACCTAACACAACACATTTAATGCTAATCTTTGTCACATCAAGAAAAAAAATTTTTTTCAAATCGGTGGCAAGCGACGGATTTTTACGCGAAAGAAAATACTATCCGAATTGAGAACCTCCTCCTTTTTTAAAAGTCAGTTAAAAAATAACTGCCTTCTGAAAACATTGTTATCACTAACAACAAATACTTAGTTCGCTTTAGTCTCGGTCCGTCACAGACTTTATTGATAAATAAAATAGTTGTGTTGTTAGTTAATGTATTTAACATAATAATAAGAGTCCGAACACCACGAAAATAATAGCAACAATAGCCTTGTACAATTCTGGAAAGATTTGAATAATTTGTAATAAAAAATCTATTCATCAGTGGCATCTTATCCTAAAATTAAAACAAAAGAATCTTAGGTTTCACAGTATTACTTTGGCGCCGTTTTCAACATAGTGTTTAATTTTCTTACATTATACAGAGGTTTTGTTCAAAATTGCAAAAAACCATGCAAAATATACATTTAAGTTCAATAATATCACAAAAAGCATGAGAACTAACTGTATATTTAAACATTTTATTTAACTGCTACAAGAAACAAGTTAACATAATTAAATATTTAAATGTTTACGGTCAATAAAACTTGAACAACAGACGAGAAACGATTGGTTCTTGTTTTAGGTGATATTCCCATGTTAATAATTAATTTAAATAATTAATAATTAATTTGCTTCAGGGAGGGCAACAATCGCCCTCGAGTGATGCGCTTTGTGAGGCGGGCATTTGCGGGTACTGATATTAGTCCTCGAGACTATATGTCCCGTATCACAGAGCGCATCGACTTCCTGAAGCAGAAAGTGTATGCATGGGCAAACCGTATCCGTAGGTATAAGCGGCGGGTGGAACGATACACTCTGAATCGCACATTCCAAAGAGATGAAAGGTGGGTTTATAGGACTTGGGAGCGACCGGACCAAGGTGTGTCTGACATGCGCTTACCGGATGATGACGCCATGTGCTCGTTCTGGCGCAGCATCTGGTCGGTGCCTGTCAGCCACACCGAGGGTGAATGGACTAGGGTGGTCGAGCGAGTGTGCGATCCAGTTCCAGAAATGGGGGCTATCACTATCAGCCCCCAAGACGTAGCTCGTGCAGTCCGTCCGTTACCTAACTGGAAATCTCCAGGGCCGGACGGGCTGCACAACTTTTGGATTAAGTGGATCCAAAGGTCGCACGCTCGCTTGGCAGCCCTATTCCAGTCAGCCTTAGAGTCAGGGTCGCTGCCCGAATTCCTGACTACTGGAATAACTCACCTGCTCCATAAATCGGGTAGTACTGCGGAGCCCAAAAACTATAGACCGATAACCTGTCTCCCGACAGTGTATAAAGTTCTTACATCCATTTTGAGAGCTAAAATTAGCAAACACATTGATGACAATTCGATCATGTCCGCTTCTCAAAATGGATGTAGGAACGGGTCCCGCGGTACTAAGGAGCTGCTCCTCATTGATATGGCCATTAACCAACAGGTTCGGCGTTCCCGAAGGGATCTGTCGACATGTTGGATAGACTATAAGAAGGCCTACGACTCGGTGCCACATACATGGCTCATGAGGGTGCTAGAATTGTATAAAGTTGATGCAACTCTGCGCACCTTCCTGATGTCGTGTATGGGGCAATGGAGGACAGTCCTTCGCTATCCAGGATGTCGGCATATTCAAGGGAACAGCGAACCGATAAGGATAGAGCGAGGTATTTTTCAGGGCGATAGTTTGAGTCCGCTTTGGTTCTGCTTAGCCTTCAATCCTCTAAGCACGCTGCTGGAGGATTCAGGTCTGGGCTTTCGGTTGAGGAGAGGTGGTCAGGTTATATCTCACCTTCTTTACATGGATGACCTGAAACTCTTTGCCCCCAACAATTTGCAACTGATGGAGCTACTGAAGGTAACAGAAACTTTCAGTAGCGCCATCAGGATGGAATTTGGTGTGGACAAATGTGCGGTCATGCATGTAAAGCGAGGGGGGATTGTGGAATCTGCGGAAACCCAGCTCTCAGATTCCATAAATCTTAGATCCCTCTCAGCAACCGAAACCTACAAGTATTTGGGTATGTCGGAAGCGCTGGGCATCAATGCTGTTGACGTGAAGCAATCGTTGAAGGAGCGCTTCTTTGGCCGCCTGAGAAAAGTATTTAATAGTCTTTTATCAGGCGGAAATAAGGTGCGTGCCTTCAATGGTTGGGTCATGCCGGTTTTGATGTACTCTTTCGGCGTACTCAAATGGACTCAAACTGAACTAGACGCCCTGGATAGGAAGGTCCGTACATTGTTGACGGCATATCGAATGCATCACCCACGTTCTTCGGTTATGAGACTGTATATCCCGCGGAGTTGTGGAGGTCGAGGCTTTTTAAACGCCAAGACTCTCCACAATCGCGAGATATGCAGTCTCAGGGAATATTTCCTAGAAACCGACGTGGGGATGCATCGTGATGTGGTCGCGATGGACAAGGCCCTCACCCCGCTCTCCTTGGCTAAAGAGAACTGGCGCAAACCTGCAGTGCTTGACACTAATGACCGCAGGGAAGTATGGCAGAGTAAGGAGCTTCACGGACGCTACTTCAGTGCCCTGCATGGGCCTGATGTAGACCATGCAGCGTCCGTAGCCTGGCTACGTTCCGGGGAACTCTTTGGAGAACCCGAAGGTTTTGTTTGTGCAATTATGGATGAAGTTATGATGACGAATAACTACCGGAAATTTATTGTGAAGGATGGCACGGTTGACATATGTCGGGCATGCCACCGTCCGGGCGAATCGATCCGTCACATTATCTCCGGGTGTTCTCGTCTAGCTAACGGAGAATACTTGCATAGACACAACCTTGTAGCCAGGATTATCCATCAGCAACTTGCTCTGAAATACAGCCTTGTGGAATCGGAAGT
Source organism: Cerastis rubricosa (assembly GCA_949152445.1). NCBI lineage: Eukaryota > Metazoa > Arthropoda > Insecta > Lepidoptera > Noctuidae > Cerastis > Cerastis rubricosa. Next base: position 1,142,643 of record OX424547.1, read on the forward strand.
GCCGTACTATAGGTATGTGCCCGACCCAGTTCTCGAAAATGGCAATATCACACTGTATTGGGATCAATCCATCATCACTGACAGGACTATTGTAGCCAATAAGCCTGATATAGTGGTGATGGATCGATCAGAGCGGCGCGCAATGATTGTTGACATAACGGTTCCACATGACGAGAACCTCGTGAAGGCCGAGAAAGATAAACAAATCAAGTATATTGACTTGGCTCGCGAGGTTGTCGACATGTGGCCTGTTGACTCAGCGATCATTGTGCCGATAGTCGTATCAGCCAATGGCCTAATTGCCAAGAGCCTCGACCAATATCTGATGAGGCTCTCGTTAGGCAGCTGGATCAAGGGCTTGATTCAGAAAGCGGTACTCCTGGACACGGCTCGTATTGTTAGGAGGTTCCTCTCTCTGGAGCCCTGACCGCCGGTAGCTTGGACCCTGTTCCCGATACCGGTGGGCTACTATTTTTATATTTTTAAATGTTTTTGTATTTAATTTTGTAAAAATATTTAAAAATGTAAAATGAATGTTTATACAATTTAAATAATAACTTAGTGTTATTTAGTTAACGTATATGACTATAATTTCGGTAAGAACCCGTTCTATTCAATTTGTGAAAATAATAGACAGTTGCGTCTCTCTTTCTTATTGCGTATGCCTCGAGTGCCCCGTATGTGTGATGGTAGCAAGCACTACTGCTAAGCAAGAGGTTCGATTCTTAGATCGGGTGAAGTGATACTGGGTGTTTACCCTTAGGAATTTCTCAGTAGCTGCCCGATTGTCCCCGGTTTATGGTCCTCTATTACTTGGTATTAAACGTAACTGGCTAAAATGTTTACGTTTACTCTTCGGGGCGCGAACATGATCTCATTTGTCTCTGAACATTCGCACTCGCGAAACTAAAAACTTAGTGAAACCAGTACCTAGGCTGATATTTTTCAGAGGACCATAGAACCTAGACAAAGACAGAGAGTGACGCATAATCCACCACACAAGCCAAATTCTTGGTACATTTCCAAGGGTATCATGTCCAAAATACTGCCATCATTAAACGTGTCAACTAATGAAGTTGTTCATTAAACTATTTACTTATCATTCTTCCGTTTCGTACACATTATTTGCTGTGACAATTCGGAAGTAGTAATATTTGAGTGAAGATTACATTTATCATCAACCTCGCCTTGAAGACTTAGATAAGGAAATAGTGCAAAAACTGACACTTGTGACGAGGTGAGCAGTGCCTATATTAAATAAATTTTACTTAAATTTTATTGCGCTGTTGGAATTTCATCCCTTGTCGGTCAGCTGAGCATTGAAAATCGAAAGTGAAAGTTGTAGTAAAACTAAGACTAGTTACTAGGTTGTGAATGAATGTTTCGAGATCCAATCTGATTGATTTGATTGGGCCAAAGATCAAGTACAGGAGTTTTTTGACAGGAGAAAAACGAATCTTGTAACCGGCCAAATGTTTTACTTTATTAATTTCCTATAATTTTCATCCTAATTAAAACTAGTTTTGGTTTCGTTACGGATACATATACCGACTGACAGTTTAACAGAAAAAAGTCATAGATACATAAATTCTTCAAAAACACCACCATCTTAAAATCAATCAGACCAAAAAAATGACCAGAATGAGGGAGCAGTTTACTATAGTTAACCAAAAAAACGACACCATCCGGCTTCGCACGCAATTTAGCAAAAATAAAATACTAAATTTTCTTTCATATTATGAACAGTAGCTGTAGGGTTTGTATGAAATTCATGCAAAACCGACAGTTAACAGCCTTCATATAATTTAAAAAAAAAAAACAGCCAAATCGGTCGTTCAAGTGATGCGCGGTCATACATGTGGGAATCGGTTCTCTGTATAGATGGTAATCTGTATAGATTTCTATGTATTCAAGTATAATACGACATTTTCTTTTATTTTCGAAAACCACAGGGCTAAATCTATTACTCCTGACCTACCCACCCACATCTTATTACCAAACAAAATCTCATAGTTTTATAATTGACATTCACCACAGTCAATAGTCAAGGTATAACTGTTTTAACCTCAATGGTCCGTGAAGGTCACTTCATAGGCTTAAGACCTCTCATCTTTTTTCGGTACCACTGTAGATGAGAAATCATCTTTTGTTTCTATGTTATTATGTCAGTGCACTTAGCTAAGTCAATGGAACTTCAAATAAAAGATAATATGTAAAATATTTATTTAATTAGTGAATGTTTAAGAACCTTGCGAAGAGATTGAGCTGTCGATTTTAAAATTAAATGTTATTAGTTGATATAATTGATGTACCTACTTAACAAAATAGTTGGTTAAGTTATTTTTGTTAATTAATGCATTAGACAGGTGTTATTGAGTGGAGGTCGAGTATATTAAATATGAGATTGAATTTAAGCTAATGCGATTCCAGTACTGATCGAAAGTGGTGTTTGGAGAAACAAAATTCAGAAAAAAAGAAATGCGAAGGTCTCGCAATCATTGGCATTTGCAAATCGACTATCAAAACTAATCAAAATATGTTGGTAGAATACATAACCCTCTTCTTTTTTAGAAGTCGGTTATAAAAGTAAAAAGTGTTACCAAATTGGAACAAAACAAATTATACAAAAAATCCAATATGTATTATGTTTATCGCCTAGGTTACTTAGTTTGATTTTGGATTCAAAAAGATTTCACATGGTTCAAACGGTATGCGATTTGACTAAACATAACAATACGCTCAATCCTCAAAAGGTTAGGTAGAGTTGTCATTACTACACTAAATCCACTTTCACTACTTCCATAGAGTAATAGAGGACGATCCTATTGCCAGCAACCAGGAAATAAACGACCTGGAAATAAAACGCTCATCGCTTGCAACCATTTAGAGTTTAGACTTTTAGACCAACGAGGTATTCAACAAACCGTAAACTATCGGAATTATGAAACAATACCAAAAAGACTAGTTTTGCAAAATTTTTATCTCTACCATAAACAATTCCAAAATCGACTATAAGACACAAAAATTGAATAATGTTGCCAATAAAAAAAAACAAAAATATTGCTAATTCGCTTTTCCATATCCGTAACGTCTAGGTTGCTTCGATTGATTTCGGATCATTCGACACCATTCATACTTCTTATGGTATTAGACTTGGTCTTTTGTAATTTCGCTATTTCCCATTCAGGGAGAACCAATCAGATTCACCCACGTGTGGTCCTAAATGGGCATATTCACCATCGTACGTAATCATAAAGAGTTTTGTAATGAATGCCCAATTTGTAATGCCGTCTTCCATTAAAAATGACCCAACATAAAAATTAAATTAAAAATTTAAAAAACCCCCGACACAATAAACCTCTGAAAAGTCAAAAATAAATTAATCCAAGCGTCCTAGGGTCGGGGGTCCGCTTTGTTCTGTGCTCTAAGCGGTCTTCTGAGTGATCCCCGGTTTTACCAATTTTGTCAAAATCGGTTCATCCGTTTAGGAGCTACGATGCCACAGACAGACACACAGATACACACGTCAAACTTATAACACCCCTCTTTTTTGGTCGGGGGTTAAAAATGACGCCTATAATCCCCAAGGGTTAATCAGAGGTGTCCATAATTAGTACACCCTACATTTAGCCATCAATACTTAAGTCCCATATAAAAGGTAGCGGACTTTTGGCCAAACCGGCCACAGACTCCGTGGCTGTTACTAAAGAAATCCTGGTGGAACAACCCTATGCTATTTTACGTTTCCCAACCAGAGAATCGAACCCAGGATGCATGCTTAGCAGTCCACAAGGCACACCTAAATTAAAAAATTATTGGTCTTTTTGTTTTCCAAAGCCAGGCTCAGCATGTCAGCAACGAGGGCTGTAATTCTAACAGAGAATTTATTCATTTTTTGGCATTGATTTAGTTGTCTCTTATTTAGTGAAAACGGGCATTACATTCATTCACAGTATTTTAAAACGGACGCCTAGTACCGACTATAGAATATTCAAACAGTTTGCAATGAAATAGGATTAATATAGTGGTCACATTATCAAGGTAGTAAACCTTAAACTTAGTCATCTGTAAGCAGGGTTAACTGCCTTTTCGTGAAATGATGTTGATTCCAACGTCAGCAGTTACCATGCAGGTTGAATTGTCCTCAAATGCATTCTCTTTTCGAATACTCTAAACACTCTACGACTCGCCAACATCTGCTCAGCATTTTCTGACAGATACCTCTCCCAACTACAAAAGTTGGGGTCGGCTTCTATTGTAAAATGCTGTACTCTGTATTTTACAGTAAGGGACGATTCCCTATCTGACCTCCACCTAATGCTATAACAATTCGAATAAAAGAAACGTATAAATTGGAAATCGATATTTATTTCCCAAACTAGAACTCAAATTTGTCAATAGATGGCAAAATCCTAGTATTTGTAAAGATTGCAATTTATATTTCTCATAAGTCATAATATACGCACCGCGGTTATTAAAATCTGCGTGAGTGGAGGTCACGCAATGTTTTATAGCAGAAAATTGAGCAAAACTTGTAATGCAATAGACGTAAAGCTGTAATCACCGTAGCTACCTATTTGTTTATTAATTTATTAGCAGTTTAGCAATAGTATTGATCTGGTTAATCCGAGCCCAAGTTCACACAACGAGTCTCAAGGCGAGCCTAGCCAAAGATTTGCGATTATGTAAAACTAGCTTCTGCCCGCAGCTTCGCCCGTGTGGAGTTCGGCAATTGCCCACGTGTGTGTTACCCCCGCAAAATAATGTCAAAAATAGTCATTTAAATGTTATAGATAATAGTTGTTGCCGGCGGCTTCACTCGCGGGTAAGTGTAAGTATAGGGTAACTAGTTATGTAAATATCTGTGATTTACAAGGTAAGAACCCAGATAATTCCTTTTGGTTAGAAAAAAGTATATTACGGCGTTTTTTTTTTAGATTGTTGGTGTCCGAAATGGGTTGAAAAGAATATATTTTATACATGTCTTCCGAGCTACGTTGCCGTAGCTCAAATAGTCCCGGTCATCCATCCACGCCTCTCGATATAGTTAATGGTGTAAATCAGAAAGCTTACAATTTTTTTTTTAATTTTCACAGTATTTTTTTTTATTCTCATAGTAAACTAAACTATTTAAGTCCAGGAAAACTATATTAATAATGAATTATCCTAGCACCTCTTTTCGGGCTAAAATTACTAAGTTAATCGTAGTGCTCACTCCGGAGCATACAACATAAAACTGCCATGTGAGAAACAGTTCTCACTTAAATCAATGCCAGCCATAGCCTAGGGGAGGATATTGAGACATTGTGTATTTTAAACTTCCTTATTTGCACCTAGAAAATGAGGTCAAGGAAAACAACACCCATGAAGAAAAAACAGAAAATTTTCCTCGGCGCCATCTTGGATTTTCATTTTGACCTCATTTTCGTTATCATCGACCCTGAAATCTATGAAAACGACACCCATGAAGCCATTGAGTCGTGCAAGTGTCTGTCGCGCAAATGTCCGTTCGCGCACAAGTCCATTCGGAGAAGTGTCTTTTCACGCAAATGTCCTATATCTCCTAGAAGTATGTATATGAAGATTTTTAAGTGTATTTGTCCATACAAACGTGCTGACACTTCAACACAAAAATAAAAAAAATAATTGCCGCCCCTTTTGTCGTTGAAGGATTGAATTTCCAAAAACTTTGAAATACGTATTTATCAATTCAATCAAGAAACACAAATAGTATATTTCAAGCAGATCAGATCTTTTTTGTTATGCTAATTTTGTAAAATAACCCTCTTATGGGGTAGATTCTTGAAAATGCTAAATTACGTACTTATTTATTTATTCGAAAAATCTTGTCAACTTTTACAACAACTTCACAACTTTTGTCAACTTTTTTTTGTTACTTTTTAGCTAAAATTTCAGCTGTCTATGTCCAAGGGTTTCGGCTGGGCTTTGATAAGTCTGTCAGGACTTTTCTTTTTATCATATATAATAAGTTACTGGCATCCGATCAAACTGGAATTTCACCCCAACATACTAGGGAAATAGCACTGCAGATGATGGTGGTGATACCTTTTTAGTAGGTAAATTACTAAATATCCGAATCATAGTCATGTCTTCGAGTTTTCAGTTGGAGGCCATTTCCTGCCTTCAATACATTGTACGTAAATATTGCACTAGCAAGATTAAAGAAAAACTCAAGGATATTGTGTAAATTTTTCTAATGTGGAGCGAAGTAATTTTCTAAATAATTAAAATACATAATGAACCGGAGTTTAGATAAGAATAGTTTTATATACTAGTCAAGGATACAGAATATATTTAGCATATATAAAGAGTATCTATGTAAATTTCATCTTTTTGTTTGTAATAGGCTGTGGAAAGCACTTACGATAGACTTTTTTTGCCAAAACTCGGACTGACTTTGAGATTTGTGAGGAAATTGTGAAAACCTACTACAAGTACTAATTAAAACTAATAAAATTACGAGTAAACTAGATTTGTACTAGGATTTGAATGAATTATCCGTGCATGGCCGGTTTTATTAGCTGACTACCTAGGTCAATCCAAGTTTTGGGCTGGCTCGAAGCCGGAATTACCACCTTCTGACCCCTTCTGTATAAACACCCAAGTTATAGAAAGATAAAGACATATAGAAAGACAGAAGTCTACCATGTTTCCAAGTTTTTGGGCTTGCTCGAAGCCGGAATTACCGCCTTCTGGCCTCTTCTGTATAAACACCCAAGTTATAGAAAGATAAAGACATAAAGAAAGACAGAAGTATACGGTGTTTCCAAAATATTACCAAACGGATTCAAACTTTATCTACTAACCTTGACAATATTCTAATTACACAATTAAGTTGTGTAACTATTATAGAATACATTGTTTAAATTATTTTGTCAACTATTAATTTGGTCCACATGCTCGTTCAAAAGGTCTCATATTCATGCAAGCACTATTGATATCGACGATACAAAGATAGCATCTTATTAGACGGTACAGCTCTCTAATTAGACAGTAGCAGAGCTTGTCCAGGTTGCTGAAAGACACAAAATAGAATTTGAACGAGATTCAGGCGTGACTAAGTCTAATGATCGACTTCTGAGTATGAGGCCCGGGGTTCGATTCGAGCGGCGGTCTTATCGCTGATAGCGATATCTTCCAGACAACCTTTGGATGAACATTATGGAATTAAAATAAAAAAGGGTGTAGTCAGTGGTGTACTACACAAAAATTTTAAATAGCAAAAGTAAAGTTATCTACTTATACATGCATGTATGATATAAATATAATACATAAATAAATATATATTTAGATATTTGTGCTTTTAACATTAAATGGCAAAAATAAAACTAGAATTGTGACAAATTTTGACTGAATGAAATTACAGAGACTGAAAATGATTTGCAACTAAGCTTTTAAAAGCAACGAGTGACTGTGCTTGTCTTACCGACACCGGCAATTCGTTCCATAAACGGACAGCCTGGACCGTGAAGGACTGGTCATAAAATTAGGAATGTGCTGGCATCAAAAATCTCAAATTCTCCGATGATCTCAAGTGTTACTGTGTTACTGGTTTTTCCATCAGAAATTTCTCAGTGGCAGGGCCCACGGTGTCTGGATTTGTGTCCAATGGCAATAGGCTCACCCCCTATAACATGTTACTTAAACATAACTGGCGAAATGTGTGGATGTACTATTAGGTACGGCTCTGCCCAACCTTTCGGTAATACCAGGTGTGAGGTTATGTAAAAAGATCACCACGAGTTGGTATAATCAACGTTGATCTCCGACAGACGTTACTGGGAGCCCGAGAGACTGGCAACCACGTTACCAAGTGACTGGGTTGTGGAGGCAGTCGAATGTAAAATGTAAAATACAAGTATTCAGCTGCATCCGGTAAGACTGGAATCTAACCCCAACATAATTGGAATAAAGCTAGACCTAGATGTTTCTTGTCTCGAGCTCAATCCATTCATAAAAAAGATTAGTTGTTACTGTTTCATAGTCTTAGTACTAATGATTTATTTGTGCAGTGTAAGAAGCCAATTAATATACATTTATCAGTTTATCGTACCAGTGGAACAATGAACGATAATAATATTACCTACACGATTAACATAATATTCATTCTATCGCACCTAATAACTAAAATGTATCTAGGTACTATTAATTGGTGTATATCAACAAACTAACTCGTGTAATTTCCTATTTTGAATAAGACAGACAGACAGGAGAGCAGCAGTGGCCCAGTGGTGGCAGCCCCGACTTACGAGTAGTAAGCCGTGGGTTCGAACCCCGGCAGGCAATTTACTTTGTGTAATTTATTTCATCACCGCTGCCCTCAAAAACGGTGAAGGAAAACATCGTGAGGAAACCGGCATGTCCTAGAACTAAAAATTTCAAAGACATGTGACATCTACCAACCCGCACGAGGCCCGCGTGGTAGATTACAGCCCACTACCTCTTATAGAGAGGAGGCCTGTGTCCCAGCAGTGGGAACATTATAGGCTGATGATGAATAAGACAATCTAAATAGTGCACCTAAATTTCTCTGTAATAGCCTAGCAGGCAGGCAGTAAGATAGAAGAAGGCTGGTATTATTCTGTAAAAAGATATAATCCTCCTGTATCCTTAAGTGTGGTTCTACAAAACAAGACAATAACATGGTGACATAACTCTTCAAATTTGCATATTTTTGTTCAAAAAACCACTCCAGACGTGAACCTTTACGAGTATGTAGGGGCTGCCTAATTCGGCAAAGGATTGGTGGCAAAATCAAATGTAAAGTCCCCCCTTCCCCCCGGTTGTGCCGACCTAAGTCGACCCGGTCCAATGTGTAGCATGCCTTAAAAGATATCCAACGAAAGCGAAAGGCAACTAAAACCTTAGATGTTCTGTTTCGGAGGTAATCTATGTTATGTCATCAAAACACGAAAACATCCAATCTATCTTCGGAAAATATAATTAAGGTAGTATTATAAAACCGGTATACGAACAGACTCGTATTCAGAGGGTCCTAATTTAAGGACTGATGAGGATGACGTCAGGCCATAATCGTTTACAACCAAACTTGGGCTTTCCTCGTTCTTTGGGAAGGAAATTAAAACGTGTATTTAAATGAAGATTTATTTACGAACAGATCAGTCTTGCTTCATCGTTGAATACAACACGACATTTCAGTTGCGATTGTCATCAAATGGATTAGTAATAAAAACACTGATCTTCGAAATCACTGAACTATTACGGTCATGAACCATTACAAATACTACTGAAAGTGACCCAGTCAGACTCCCTTAGGGTCATTAAACTATTATTAAATACAAAAAAAAACGCCTAAATAAAGTAGTGTTCTTATATATCTGTTTAATGTAAGGAAAACCAACCTCCACCAAACAATTAAACACCATACGAAACACAGATTCAATAAAACAATTTACCCATCATTACAATGTAACTAACCCTGTTTCCCAACATAACACACTAAACAATACATCATCAATCCATAAACCGACTAATCTTAAAAACAACATTTACAATGATAACTTCTAAACGTATCAATCTCTGTCTAATCTAAAAGATTGCTATCCAACAGGTAATACAAGGCTGACCACGGAGGAGAACGCACGTCTCAATCAAACTAGAAAAAAAAAACGTGAAAAAAATTTTGCTCATGGAATAACCATTGCAAACTAGAAAAAAAAAGACAATAAAAAAAATCCATAAGTGCTCATGAAATAGACAAAGGACCTTTTCTTTTTCAAAATGGTAATCAAATTAGCGAACCAAGTGACAAACAGTGCGAAAAAAGAGGACAGTTTCGCGAAACTTTTGGGGGATTTCGGAAAGTGGCAGTTTTTAGTTTTTGGGACAGTGTCGTTAGTGAAATTAAGTTCAGGATGGGTCCAAATGGCGATTTTATTCCTGACACCTAACTTAACTTTTCGGTGTAAGGATCTGGGTAATTCGACGGAGGAGATTATAAATTCTACGTGTTATAAAGACTGTTTACAATATGAGTATGATACAAGTCCGTTTGAGAATACCATTGTGTCGGAATGGGACCTCATTTGTGACAGAAGATGGCTTGCCAGCTTGAACCAAATGATGCTGCAAGTTGGGATCCTGATCGGCAGCACGATATTTGGGTTTATGTCTGACAGGTGAGTGTAACTTATTATGATTTTAATTAGATCGTTATGGCTTCGAGGTCGAAACCTTGGGATTATAATTACGATTTTGCATTTAATATAAATATTTCTCTGCATAATTTTGGATGCTAATATTATTCGTTTTTATTAACCTTTTTTCAGCAATAAATTATCCATTTGTGCTGTGTCTAAAATTTTGATTTAAAAGCTGTAAAAGCATTTGGATTCGAACCCGAACTTGCTAGCTTGATAAACCGGACTTTTTATTCATTCATGCAATTGGATCTTCAGTTTTCTAAGTTATTTACTTCAAATTTATACTTAATGAATTAAGAGCGTACAGTCACTTGAAAAATTGATTATTTTAAAGCAACTTACATCATTCAAAGTGATTTCTGCCCTGGCTGGAGGACTTACACTCAAGGCACCCACTAGATAGTCCGGTTAAGCAGACGACAACCTCCTACGTTGACCTGGGAGATGACTTTCACAAAAAAAAAACAAAAAAAACAAAGTGGTGATATAGGTACTAATTCTACCGTTAGATACTAATATCCTATTAAGGATTCAAATGATCTTATACTCAGGAGTTTAAGGTTGTTTTGCTAAATCTTTATTTCTTCATCTACGTAATATAAACAGTAAAATATCTTACCTATCAAACTAATACTTTTTACATTATTTTTTTGGGTTTATTTATCATTACATATTTACATTATTTACAAACTACAAATATATCTAAAATAATAATAAAATATGTACAAATATCAAAATTACAGGGCGTATAATATCTTAGTTCTTTCTTCCTTTTTCATAAATGCGACAGATTTTGTGACTGGATGGAGGGATGTTTGTAACTCTATAACGCAAAAAACTACTGAATTAGCTGAAATTTGGCGTACAGATAGTTTTGTTTAAGTCCTGGTTAGTTTGATGAAAATTACCGAAATCTAGGGGGGCAATGGTTATCATCTGCCTAGCCTTTCGCCACTCTGTAGGGGTCAGCTCGCAGTCTAAGATGATGCAGGTGAAAACCAGTATTTTACACGCAGCGACTGCCTATCTGACCTCCACAACCCAGGTAGTACTAGGTAATAGGGTACCCCTAAGACTGGTTGTCAGACTCTCGGGCCACTGACTACCTGTAACGACTGTCAAAGATCTACAGCCGGGACCAACGGCATAACGTGCTTTCGGAGACGCGGAGAAAACTCGGTATGTAATAGGTCACCCATCCAAGGACCAACCTAGGCAAGCTCGGCTTAACCTGAACATTGACCCGAGTGGCTGTTATTATTTAGCCACGAACTTCTACTAATATAAATAAATTATTAAGTAATAGTAGTTAGCGAACGCGTAAATTAATTTAATGACTTACGACTTTTATGACTTAACTATTGCCATATGAATGTTTATGAATGGCAAAACGATATTTTTATTCAATAATATATTAAAGTACTAATTTCTAAATCTAAATTAATTACTAAACATAAAAATAGATAATTAAAACTAAAATAACAACAAATTATAAAAGGGCGTCAAAAAACTCCTCCTCGACGGTGTCAGCTGGTAACGTGCCCAAGAGACTGGCGGCGTTGCCACGTTGAATGGCAATACTTAGCCTCTGGCCAAAGTAAAACCCAGCCCTTGGGTCACGGGAAGCGTCAACTAGGCGTTTCGAAATTTCCTTAAAAAGGCTGTGAGCACTCGGACCCCACGGCCCCAGAGTTTCAACCCCAAACGGCTCGAAGATATATATTTATGAATTGGTTTAGTTTGCTTGTTAGAAAAAAAACCGCTGTCAAAATATTTGCTCATGCGACTACAGTATTCAAGTTTGAAATGAGATTAAGATAAAATATTATTTATGTTTTTATTGAGATCAAATAATTCCTTATGGCTTGTAATTATTGAGCACTTATTTGGATATTTTCTATTTATTATACGGGATACGTGGAGTCTCAATTCAGACATAAATTTACTAATTATATCTTCTTGTGAATTGAATGTCCTGTTGCAAGTCAACATCTATCAAACTGGGGCTGCAAGAGGCTGTTCGAGATGAGTTGACCTATATGGGAGAAGGGCCAGGGAGCGAAATTCAAATTATCTTTGTTTTTTTTGCAAATAAAAATGTCAATAAATTAACTTGCAGGGTTGTATTGATGACTTGAATCTTTATAACTTGTAAAATTTGTTACGGTCAACTACGGCAGCTAAAAATTTCAACCAACTTACAACCCAACGTACGACAATTTGATCTTCGTGCTCGGCATTGCCAGTTGCATTCGTTGATCAAAAATCAAAATTAAGGAAAATAAATAGAATACAACTGTGTTTATTTGCTGATTATCTAATTCTTTAATCAATACCACTGCTAATAATAAAATATCAACAACAAGCAAATAAATAACAAGCAATTCAAATATCTTGATCTGGCTGTCGGCCGGGTTGTCGACATGTGGGACGTGAGTACAGCAGTCATTGTGCCGATAGTCGTGTCGGCCAATGGCTTAATAGCCAAAAGCCTCGACCAACATCTGAGGAGTCTTTCGCTTGGCAGCTGGATCAAGGGCTTGATTCAGAAAGCAGTACTTCTGGACACGGCGCGTATTGTTAGGAGGTCTCTTAACAGCCCTGTTCACCGTTAGCTCGGACCCTGTTCCTAACCCCCTCCGGGCTACATTTTTTTATATTTTACCTTACCTACCCTACACTACATAATAATATGAGAACTGACATTATTATTTTACGAAAGTATTTTATGGGATTTTCCTGAAAGTTACTTTGATAAATTGTATATAATGGTTCAGACGATACTTGATATATGAGACTTGTTAGATTCTTATATTAATGTTTTATTTGCGTTCGTCTATTTTTAATCTATCTGTAGAGAATACTAAATAAACCACAGATTGCATGGCGACATAAATTTTGTTATAAATAAGCGATTATTACAGTGTCATAAAATTATAAGTTTTTATGTAGGACGAGGCGAAAGGGCAGCAGCGTTCTCTGTGCTTTTGTAACAACCGTACTGCGATCGCCAACCCGCCTGCCAAGCGTGGCGATTATGGCAAAACCCTCCAAAATGTCAAAGTGGCTACACTTGGGGGAGGCCTATGTCCAGCAGTGGACGTCTTTTGGGCTGAAATTATGATGATGATGAGGCGAAAGGAGTATCTAAGGATCGTAACAGGTAGCGGTTTGTGGTTTCTGCTAACACTCATGGGACAAAGGCGCGAGTTTATGTATACAGGGTGTAACGGAAAGGGTATATACATACTTAAGGGTGTGCTACAGACCATCAAACTGAACATGTTTCTCCACAGACAAACATCGTAATAACGAAAAAATTATCTTCTGGCCCATAGAAAATTTCAATACCTATTCGACCAAATGTATGGGGCAGCTGATATTTTTTTGCTATGACGATGTTGGTTCGATGGAGAAACATGTTCAGTTCATTTCCGTTACACCCTGTTTATGTAAATTCAAAATTAATTAATCTATTAATAAACTTAAAATAACGTATAAAACCTGACACGTGTCAGATATAATCTCTTGATTGTATTCAAGATTTTTTGTGTTCTAAAAATATTCCGCGAAATAATTCATGTAAGTATATTTTTTGCTGTTTTTAACATGAGCGGCAGATAATTGGAAATTTAATCAGTTCTTTGCAAGTTGGTACTTTTAACTTAACATATTGTATTTACTTACTAATATTATGTCACTTATAAATCTTACTTTACTATACTTTGACCTATTTGTAACTTAAGTATATCTCAAATACCAGATAGCACTAATCAGCATATCTTGCAACATCTTATCATTTTATCAAAACGTAATGTCTGGGTCATCTATGAATAACACAAAGGTTTTAGTTCTTACAAGTCGTCTGTCCTATTTCGAGTCGGTAACTGATTCCGTGATTACCGTCCCTTAAGAATCAACAATAAGATAAACTTTTATCCTAATCTTCTTTTGTAGGAGTTTGGAGGAAGGTTTTGTATATTTTTACTATTTAGGGGGGAAGTCACAGTTTACGGTCAATTTAAAGCACTCAAAACATTTTACTGCTGGATGCATGAATGATGGAGTACAGGCGTCAAGGAGGTAAATTTAAAATTAAACGTTACGAATAAAACGTTAACATTATAAAATCTAACTTGTGAAAAACTTGGTACTGGTGGAATGCTCTCCTTAGCTAGAAGGTTCCCAGGTATGGTCCAGAACAAAACAATGGTGCCTTTCGACTTCGTTAAGGATCTTTTTATGCTCAAAATCAAAAATCAAAATCAAAATTTTTTATTTTACATAGGCCTACATGGGCACTTATAAAACGTCAACAGAAGAGGCACGGTTCGGGTTGGTCGTTTCCTATGGAGAAGAACCGGCAAGAAACTCCATGGTTACTCTTTTAAAATCATTTGGTTCTACAATATTTGGATGTTACAGCGCTAGTACTTAAGTATGAGAGGACAGCGTAGGCCCGACAATAAGTCATCGCTTACTACAAAAGGTAGAAAAAGATGAAGCTGAAAAAAAAAAAAAAAAAAAAAAAAAAATAAATAAAAAAAAAAAAAATAAAAAAAAAAAAAAAAAAATAAAAAAAAAAAAAAATAAAAAAAAAAAAATTACAAAGCCTACAATGTCCACACATTCACAAAAAAATATGAATGAAAAAGAATCTATACAAAAGTAAAAATAAAACTAAGAACAATTAAATAAACAATTGACACAAATGTAGTCATCAGTACTGTAACTATTCTGCACAATGAATAAACGGTGCAATGATTTGAAAACTATTGTAAAACATCTGAAAAAAAAATGAATAGAATAAATAAAATTCGGAATAGTTAGAGACATCCACATATTTGTGTCGTTTTTGAGCTACCAGGGAAGCCGCATGAGCAGAGGGAACTACAGCCAAACTTCTTTATCTTCAACATAGTCCTTAATTTTGTAATATGCTTTTTTAATAAGGACACGTTTGATGCAATTTTTAAACTTTCCATCGGTCAGTTCAATAACTGACTTTGGCAACTTATTATAAAAGCTTATACTGTTTATAAGAAATGACTTGCTAGTTTTTGTTAATCTAAATTTGGGTATTACAATTTCGTGTTTACTGCGTGTGTTTATATTATGGAAGTCGCTTCTAATTTTGAAAAGCCCTCGGTTTTTGCGGACGTATAAAATACATTCTAAGATATAAAGTGAAGGCAGAGTCAGTATATCGATCTCTTTAAATTTTTCTCTAAGGGACTCGCGAGGACCCATTTTATAGATCGCGCGAACTGCCCTCTTTTGCAATATAAAAATTGAATCAACGTCTGCTGCCGATCCCCACAGCAGAATTCCATAAGACATAATACTGTGGAAATACGCGTAGTATACTAACCTAGCTGTGGCTACATCAGTCAACTGCCTTATTTTCCTAACTGCATAGGCGGCTGAGCTTAACCTCCCCGAAAGAGTTCCAATGTGCGCGCCCCACTGCAGTTTTGAATCGATAGTAATTCCTAAGAATACAGTTTCCGCGATAACATCAAGTTTTTTGCCGTCAAGATTTAAATTAAGGTCACGTTGAGTTACATTTGGTAAAGAGAACTTTAGACATTTAGTTTTGTTCGTATTCAGTAAAAGATTGTTAGCTGCGAACCATTTCGAGAGAACAGTTAGACTTTCGTTGACATGTATGACATCCTTATCTTTCCTATGAATTTTAAAAATTAGCGAAGTGTCATCAGCAAACAGAATTATATCCGATAATTTTGCCATCATATATGGGAGATCATTAATATAAACAAGAAATAGGAAAGGACCAAGAATTGAACCTTGGGGCACACCCATCCTGACTATAGACCCAGAGGATGTCGCCCCATTTACATTTACTTTTTGCTGCCTGTTTGATAAATAGGAAAGAACAAGATCAGCAGCTTGTCCACGAATTCCGTAGTGATGTAATTTACAGATCAGCGTGTTGTGGTCGACGCAGTCGAACGCTTTTGAGAGATCACAAAAAATGCCAATAGCGTCCTGGGACTTCTCCCAGGATTCCAGAATGTGACTGATGAGTTTTACTCCCGCGTCCGTTGTCGACCTACCCTTCGTGAAACCAAACTGCTGACTATGCAGTATCCCATTAGAGTTCATAATAAGGAACAATTAAGCGCATATTGTTAGAAGGTTCCTCTCTCAAGAGCCCTGACCACCAGTAGCTCTGACCTTGTTCCCGATGCTGTGTGAATCTTTTTATAACAGGTTTTTTTTTTTAAATCCTATGTTAAAATAATAGATATTTTAAATAATGAATAAACGAACTAATGCTCTTTTCCCCAAATCTTCCAGATACGGCCGCAAGCACACCTTCCTAGTCTCAATCCTGGCCCTCATAATCTTCGGCCTCGGCATGCCCTTCTCTCCGAACTACCTGGTGTTCACCATACTCCGGTTCCTGTTGGGTGTCGCTACTTCGGGCACCATGGTGGTGTCATTCGTGATCGTGATGGAGTCTGTCGGCCCTCGGTATAGAGAGGTCACTGGATGCCTGTTCCAGATACCTTTTATCATTGGTAAGAAATTAATCTTTAATATTTACTGGGTTTTGCCCGTGGTTACACCTGTGTGGCAGGTTGGAAGTTATCACCCGGTGGACATGGTGCCTAGATCATGATTGCCCTTGTAACTTTATTTGAAATCTGTTCAGCCACTGAAGCTTCAAAAGGTAACAGACATACAGACCTCTATATTAACCTATTTGCAGCAAGCAGCAAGTCGTAGGTTCAAACCATCACTGTTGCTCCCGAAACGGTGAAAGAAAACATCGTGAAGAAACCGGCAGGTACTAGAACTAAAATTCGAAGACATGGGACATCTACCAACCCGCACTGGGCCCGCGTGGTGGATTATAGCCCACTCCCTCTCATTGAGAGGAGGCCTGTGTCCCAGCAGTGGGAACAATGTAGGCTGATGAAGGTGAAGAAGAAGAAGATAAAATAATATTAGTTTAACAGTACTACAGCAACGCGGTTGGCCCTACTAACGAATGTTATCTGCTTGAAATCAATTCAAGACAATACATCCAATTTTTTAAACTATTATATTTAAGAGGACAGATTTTTAACTAGTACAGAATAATAGATTATGAGTTCATGGTTGGTTTTGACGAACATAAATAGCACCACGAGTGTAATCTGCTTTAATATTGTTCAAATGAAATCAAAATACCAGTTCAATCAGTGATTCAAGAAGATATAAATATTCAATGATACATCATAAAGTCGAATTATATAAATATGACTGATCATACACGTGACAAAACTAGTCTTTGTTTGTTTGCTGGCATTTATTTTAATGGGTTTATTTGCATACTAAATATTTCATACTACGACTGCGACATATTCTAATAGTGCGCAAAAATTCGGCCCAGATTTTGAAATAATGAAAGGACGGTCAAAGGATATTGCAACCACTACGCTTGACTTAGGTCACGGAGTTGCGGTCTCACTTTGTGGGAGGATGCTGCAATGATTGCATCCTAAAGCCCTGTTTCAAGTGTTCATCCTTCAGACGTAGACCTTATGCCTATTATTTGTTATAAGTTTTGGTCACAAATGTAGCTACTGTGCAAGTGTGTATGTGCGATGTCCAGATTGGGCCCAGTGTTGGATTTTAACATAAAAAAATCGCTATGGCAACCTGGATGTGTACCTGGTCTATGGCAATAAGTTTGACCACAAACTACAGAGACTCAAACCGAACTAACCCTCAAATCTTCTCCTTCCAGGTCACATGACAGTTCCCCTGTTCGCCTACTACTTCAGGAGCTGGAACACCTACCTGCTAGCTCTGGGCCTCCCTCCACTCATCTACCTAGGCTACTTCTTTGTGATCACGGAGTCACCGCGGTGGCTGGTCAGCGTCGGCCGGGTTAAGGAGGCCACGGACATTGTGACCAGGGCGGCAATGTTGTGAGTAGATGTAGTATAACGTCACACCATAAGGGCTGAGTCGACCGGACACATATTCATACTCCATGGCAAAAACTCGTGCCCAATAACTCAATAACACATTGCCCGGACTGGGACCACTAGACATACGAAACAGTCATTGAGGAGATTTTACACGAGATTTAATTGAATTTCTGTTGAACCTAGGGTCTTTAGGACCAGTAATAGGACTTCAAAAAAATGCTGTAAAGATCATATTAGCAAGAAGGATTGGTGTGCATTTATAACATCAATTATGTTCTCCCAAGAGTTAAGTAAAGTATAGTGCTACAACAGTTGAACTTCTACACTGCCCTGCACTGTGTTACTACACTGCCCGACGAATCGAACTCAGAACTTCATATTGTCCAACTGCTTTGACACAAAGGTATTCTTTAATGATTTGTCTTGCTTTCAAAGAAACGTACATTGTTCATAATCATGACATAACGTCACTTTTAATCCATATTCAAATCTAACTGGACGACAACTTGATGTTAAAATAAACAAGTTCAAAATAACTCTTAATTAATTATATACATAACAAGATTCATGACGAAATATGGGTAGCATTACTTAAGTAACAAGTTAAAAATAAACTAGGCCTAGATTCTAGTAGGATGAGATGAGCAAATACTGAATTAACATATGATAGTAATTAATGTTATTATACTTGTTTACGAAATATTAACAAGTATGTAGGTGGGTAGATATAAAACATAGACTCGGGCAAATATTTTGACCGAGTTTTATTACATGTTTTACTGTTAGTAGGACATCTTGATTATTTTTTTTTATCTTGTTTCTAAACACAATGACAGATAAATAATTGTTACTTGAATGCACATTGTGAGTAAACTATTTTCTACATTCAAGTAATCTAGCGGAACCTAGGTACTAACGTTAGTCCGCATCAGCCCAGGCGAAGGTGTCTCTCCGTGTCTTTCAGTTCTTTCGGACATGCGGGTTTACCATGACATTAAAGCAGTATTTTTTAATCTCACTCCAGTCTGGGAGGAGCTCGTGGCTAAATAATAACAGCCGCCCAAGTCGATCTTTAAGGTTAAGCCGTGCCTGCCGAGGTTGGTCTGTGGACGGTTGACCATAATTACATATCGAGTTACCTCCGTGCCTCGGAAAGCACGTTAAGCCGTTGGTCCCGGCTGTCATTTGTAGATCTTTGATAGTCGTTACGAGTAGTCAGAAGCTAAAAGTCTGACATCTAGTCTTACCAAGGGGTATCGTATTCCCAGTTACTGGGTTGTGGAGGTCAGATAGGCAGTCGCTTCATGTAAAATACTGGTACTTAGCTGCATCCGGTTAGACTGGAAGCCGACCCCAAGATAGTTTGGGAAAAGGCTAGGCAGATGATGATGACTCCAGTCTGAGAAAGAGACGGAGCTTTAGAGGACGTCTAACGCAATCTCTTTCCCACTCTGGAATAAGATTAAATCAATACTACTAAGAAGTTTGTTTCCGTTAAGTTACACCATTTTGTGTTACACTGTTACCCATTGGGAAAAAAAATACCGATAAGTAACACTGTAACCTGATGCCACGTTTTTTTTTCAGTTAAATAACCCACTGATTGTATGTGTGTACAATAGGCAATGTTAGTTTTGCTACCAGGAGAATTTGGATGCAAGAGCGAGCGAAGCGAGCTTTGGACTTGGGGCACCCCGATTCGGACAGGTTAGGTTCAGTTCGTGTTAAGTTACTGTAAACCCTGCAGACAGAAATAGGAGCCCCGCGTAGTGCGTAGCGGGGCTACGTCGACTACGCTTTTTAGGCGAATATAAAATGTTTTGAGGTTAGGTTATCATCCTCACGTGCACTTTTCAATGCTGCAGCATTTAATAATTAAAATAAATGCCAAAAACATAATAATACCAAAATATCTCTCCTTCCAGAAACAAACTACCAACAGCAAAAATCGAAGAAACCTTAACACAGCTATCGAAGGAGATCTGCGCGAAGGCCGACGAGCCGAAGCTGAACTACTCAACGCTGTTCCAGAAGTCCTTGCTCCTGAAGAGTAGCTGCTGCTGCGTCATGTGGCTCATCACGGGGGTCACCTACTTCGGGTTCAACCAGTACATCAGCCAGACCAGTCCGGATCCTTTCGTTAGTGTAGCCTTGGCTGGGGTTATACAGGTATTGTGTTTTCTTTTACTGCTTCGTTGGTCTGATGGTCGCAAGCGCAAATCCTGAGCATGAGGTCCGAGCTTCGACTCTCAGGTCGGGCAAACTTATTGGGTTTTTCCATCAGGAATTTCTCAGTAGCAGCCACGGAGGCTGGATTTGTGCCCGTTTGGTAGCAATGGGCTCAACCCTATTATTTGGGACTTACAACATAACTGGCGAAGTGTGTGGGGGTTAGGTACACCTCTGCCTGGTTAGGCAGACGTAAACACAACATTAGAACATCACGCATGCAGTCCCCGAAGGGTTTTTTGGAGACTGCAGACTTGATGTTCTGATGTTTTGTTTAAGTTTCTTTAAATCTGTTATTCCTAAAAATTAGAACAGTACCTACAAAGTTGGTAAGACACCCTTAGATCAGGTATAGGTATAATCTTAGATGCCGGAAAGGTAGGTAGTGAGGAACTTTTTAGTACATAAATAGCGTTAGCATTCGTTGTCTATGGCTCTATTCCCCCTCAACTCAACAGGGGAAAAAATAGACTAGTGATGAACATTAGGCGCAATGTGCAGAATTAAACAAGTCTCAAATATTGCAAGTCATGGTTGACCGATAAAAAAACTACCATTGACTTTACAGTAAGACTTAGCAGTAATTGCTCCATTAGAAATTCAAATGACATCTCTATCAAGACGCAGTTTATGTTTTATTTCTTTATAATCGGTTATAAATGACATCCGTGTAGGTTTTCCATAGTTAATAATGCGAGTAACAAGTGTTCTATCTCATTCCAGATACCATCAAACCTGGCTTCCATCTGGCTCATCAAGAAGCTGGGCAGGAGGCTCACCACCACCATATTCTTCACCCTTGGTGGTGTCTTTGTCATTGTCCTCTACTTCGTGCCCAAGATCTTTGCTTTGACCCTCACGCTCGGCACTTTGGGGGTCAGCTGCGCTGCTATCGTCGCCTCAACCATATATATTTATACCTCAGAATTATACCCCACTGTTATTAGAAATATGGGAATGGGAGCCTGTTCTACAGCCATGAGAATAGGGTCTATGGTAGCGCCGTTCATCTCTAATACTTCAACGACTATTCCTTGGTTACCTACTTTGATCTTTGGGCTAGCACCCATTCTAGCTGGTTTGGTGTGTTTACTACTGCCTGAGACGAAAGGCAGAAGTCTGCCCGACAGTATTGAAGATATTAGGACTATTGATTGAGTGTAGATTTAAGTTAATTGTCAAATATAATGATAATAAAATGATAATATGACTGGAGAAATTGATTAAAACAGTGCTGCAAGGATCTTAAAATACCTAAACCTGTAAAGTTGTCTATGGAAATTCCATAGACAACTTCACAATGTTTTTTTCTTACAGAAATACCAAGATGGCCGCGTCAGTTCCGATTAAGGTCACGTGCCAAAAGATTTAAGTACAACTATTTCTTGTGAACACTGAAATTTGTGATACGTACAGAACTAAATGTGATATTTTAACATAGCATTCCGTAATTATAAGTAACGATTTGCTGATTGTGAATTTTTAAATAAATATTAAATTTTAGTTTTATTTAGAGATAAGGATAGTTAGGTAGCGTTAAACTAATTTAAGTGATTTTTTAAGTAGCTAATATTATTACAGAAGATTAATAGTTCCAATAAATTTAGTACTTAAGTATGGCAGGACATCGTAGGCCCGACAATAAGTCGTTGCTTACTTACAAAACGTAGAGCAAGATAAATAAATTGCGTAAAATTAGTTATATGGTATTAATGTGGCAGCTCCATTGAATGTTTTAATTTTATGAAAAACATAAAAACTCCAGGTTAGTTCACTACCCACACGATATAGAAAAAAAATCTTATTGAATTTAATTGTGAGTAGGTAGCAGCAGGATAATTGCGTAACACCTGTACAATCGCTATGTCACTTATTTTGTCAATTAAACTACTTTCATTGTGTTATATAACTTTACAAACTGAATAATGGATGAGCAACATCTTTGAAAGTCTTCGAATTATGATTATCAAAAGTGTTACGCAATTAAATCAGTACTATCTATTTACCTTGTTACGTACAGTACAATAATGCAATTAAACTTTTAAAAAGTTTTGTAAACGTTTTAATTATTTTTTTTGTTACATTTTGGCGTCTTTTTTATTTCAATGTTTTTTTTTTGTTTTGTGTTGCCATTCTCTTATTTTATAACTTAATCTTCTGTCTGTGATGACCAATATGATAGAATATTTTAATAAAACAATTTTGAAACATAGTAATTTCTTTATAACTAAAAATATGCCTCAGTACTAAGGACCTTACTAAATGTTAGTGACTGTCTGTCTGTAGGTGCTTTTCTAATTTAATCATAAAGGGTCATCCATAAATTACGTGACACGTTAAGAAGGGGGGAGAGGGAATTATAAACGGAAAAATTTAAATATTTCCAACTGTATGAACATGAAAAATTGCAAAATATGTGACTTCACACTAGGGAGAGGGTAGTCTGACAAATGTGACCAGCAGTCACAGGGACGGGGGGGGGGGTAAAAATAGGAAATTCATGTGACGTAATTTATGGGTGGCTCCCTAGTTAACTTACATAAATCTTAAGCTATCCACACTTCAAATCAATCATTTCATTTCTTTACATTACAATCTTAACCTATTTTGAAATAATCTAGCCGGCTTGCGCCCGCGCGTGTTTCCAGCGGCCTGCGGCACGCCTCTCCGCTAATTATTAAATTGAGGGGTCTACAATACATCTAACTGCAAATTAATTTAATATTAGATAACTATTATCGTCCTCGTTCAATGTCAAATACTGAAACGTCGTAATAATTCGATAGCCAGGCGCACTCCGAGCACTTGGCGATCACTAATTATGAACGCTACATACCGCGACTGTCGTGCCGCCGACAAAGTTGTCCGACTCACAACTTCTGAAACCAGTGGACCCGGCGTCCACCCGCCGGCACTAACCTACCGGGTTCGTGCCGGAGGGCCCGTAGCCCCGGCGTGTAGACAGCTTTATATTCTAATTAACTTTGGTACTACTTAAAGTTACATACGCATACTTTACAAGAATGCGTTCGTAAACAATGCAAGTGCTGATTTCCAACAACTAAGGCTGGCTTTAGTCCTTTCGTACGGATGATCAATTCTTCCGCTTAACTACGGCATCATCATCATTATCTTGCCCTTAATGACACTGATTACATCGATGTTATCAGCTAGCTCCCCTCAGGTCAAGTCCGTATGGTGACTTCGCCCCAGTCCTCAAGTAGAAATTCCCGCGTAAACTGGAACAAAATATAACAGGGTGTTGAGTTCACAAGCTGCTGTTAAGTTATTCTCACGAGTAGGTGGAAGAGACACTGGCGCTAAAAAGGTTAACACTGATTCAGTCAGTAACCTATACCATTCTGACTCCCCCACCCCCCACCATATAAATTTTTCATCGGTTATTTAATAAAGAATCAGGCGTTTCATACATCTTCACCTTGTAGTTATTTCAGTAGTTTCGGAAACATCTGTTTTAACGAAACAACGAAACATTTCCATATTCTGAATGATGTATTGATTACGTCTTAACGTCGTTGGTGTCATTTCCACCTTATAGAAAGGAACCAAACAACAAACGTCTAGTAATTAGCCATCCACAACATCTGTCTGGTCGGAGGACATCATATACCCCACCTTTACAAATGGTAAAACCAACAACGCCTGATCAAAACTTTATAGCAACATGATCTAAACTCACTCAGGCGTAGCTCTGATGCCCATGAATACGACAGACTCCTCCATGCACATTCCTCTGAGGAACTGGTCGTAATCCTGGCACTTTCGAGCCAGGAGTGCGTCTCCTGTCAAGGACTCCGACCAGAACGCCCACGAACGCCAGTGGCTGCAGAAATCTGGGGAAGGAGAGGAGATTAGGTCAGTAACTTTAAATGGCGAAGTGATCTGACGCTTGCGTCGTTTGGTGTAGTGGTTGTCGAAACGATTGCTGAGCATTAGGACCTGAATTCGTTTCTAAGGTCAGGAATTTCTCAGTGGCAGCCAAAGAGTCTGGATTTGTGCACCCCCTATATAGGGGTAGTATGTGGTCTCTCCTCATTTTACTGGGGACTTAACTAACTGGCGAAATGTGGGTGTACTATTTAGGTACAACTCTGCCTAACCCTTCTGGGATTACAGGCGTAACATTGTGTGTTAGAATGAACATCTGTCCAAAATTGGATAGTTCACAAGTTTATTTTTAATTTCATATAGCAGCCCAATCAGCTCAATAGTAACATACTTATTAATCATAGATCTATGGATGGTATTTATCTTCAGACGTAACACTAGATAATTCTAAGTAATAAATAAGTAATAAGTCTTCTTCTCGAATCGATACTAAGTATGACTCAAACGAGGTTACTTTACCTTGTGAAGATTGATCACACATTGCTACTGAGTTTTCACAAGGGACTTTCACAGACTTACGTTTCATGTGTTCAGAAATTAATAGCAAATAAGGACCTAAGGAATTAAACACAACGACAAGACTGGAAATAGTCCCACATAGTCGTTCTTGCTCAATGAAGCCAGAAATAATTGGCAAAGGTTATGATTAAGACTCTGTATGTTCTGTATGGTGTCGGACGTAAAGAATAGCACCATTCCAAATCTTCCCGTGGGTGTCGTAAGACGCGACTAAGGGACTTGCCAGAGAATGGGGAGCAGCGTTCTCTGTGCTTTTGTACCAACCGTACTGCGATCGCCAACCGGCCTGCCAAGCGTGGCGATTATGGCAAAACCCCCCATGTTATATCAATGTGGCGACACTTGGGGGAGGCCTATGTTCAGCAGTGAATGATGAATGATGATGATGACTATGACTCGAGATATTCTTGATATTCTTCTCTTCCGATCCTACCTTCATTAGTAAGCGGTATAGTAGCAGACAGACAGCCCGGCTGCTTGGCTTGTCCCCCATTGGGCCAGAAGTCGGCGTGCCCCGTCGCCGCGGGGGTGCCGTACCCCCCTCCGTCCGTGTGGATGACATCCACGAATCTCGCGTCTGATGCTGTCATAGGGGTTGCTGCTAAGGGCGGATAGAAGAGGGGGTAGGCTGGATCTAGGCCGGTTAGTCTGGAATATGGACAGATAGACAAGGAAACTGTATTTCATTATAGGACCAAAACCTAGCTGGTAAAAAGCTTGACAGATGATCAATGTCGACCTGTTGTACAGGGAAGGGACACCAACGCGAAAACGCTTACCACGAACTCAGCTCAATCCTACTAAAGTGATATAATACGGTAATAATATAATATAATAAATACTAAAGTGATATAAAGTGATATAATAATACCTGCACGATGACAATGGATGAAACATTTGTATTTTTGTTTAAAATTACCGATGTAAAATTTCTATGTGTGGGGGGGGGGGTGTTTAGAATGATGTACCTCGACATGGTAAGCATTTTCACGTCGGTGTCCCTTGCACCCTGAATTATCCCACTATTTGGTTTAACTAACTGTCACTAGTTTTAAAGAAAAGCGATGAAAAATAATCACTGCACGAGCACGTGGTGTATTTTCTGCCAGTTCTTTAAATGGGGTTCTAGCCTTCAGGTGTCTTCCTTTGCGCCTCATATCGTTCGCAATAAACATTTTCACTTTATCAAACTTTAACAAACACGAGGTGCAAACAAATACAAAACTATATTTTTGTGAGGCACTGAGTGCCAAGAGATTTTATAAAATATTTACAAGTTCACGTTCAAACGCAAAACAGCGTTTGAACGTGTTAAAGCTTGCCTAATCTACGTAGGCGCGATTGTCTAAAAGAACTGTTTAAGGAAATTAACATCATGACGGTACCTTGTCAATACATCTATGAAAATATCATGTACGTTAGGAAAAATTAACCTTATTTTAATCCTCTAAGTTTCGGAGCTCTGGTTAGCTTTTGGTCCTTAAGCCGTCTTTCTGAAAACTAACGAGGATCGACTATTAAAATTCATACCTCGGCACAGTAAATCCTCTGGACTTGAGATACCTGGCAGCATACGCTGTAAGATGGCTACCCATGGAGTGTCCGACTAAATGCAGAGTCTTCACTGGAAGACCTTGCTTCACCAACTTAAGTAGCGCCTTGCCTACGTACAGTCCCGCCTGAAAAACACAATATCCAACGATAGTTCCTTTGTCAAAGTCGGCTTTCAATCTCTTTGTTTTCTTAATTGCTTTGGCTATGAAAAATGAGATTGTATGTGAATGTTTCGTCAGTTGGATCGCACAAGTTTCGGCAGTCTTGAACACAGTCTCCTGCCTCATGAACCATGTACAAGTATAAACTACTGATTGGTCTAACTGTTTAATTACTTTGCGGCCCGAACCTGTTAATACAGTTAGTATGTACGTGTAAGGGACATCGGGAGGTAAACTGTTACAATTAATTCAGTACATGATTCTTGTACTTGAGCAACGAAAAGGTTGGCAGTTTTAAGAAATAATCTGCTGTACCATACATTTTGATCATGGTCAGTGTAATTACCCATTGCAATTTTGTATTAAACGAGATATTTCGAACTCTAATCAAGTATTCATCATCATCATCATTATTTCAGCCCAAAAGACGTCCACTGCTGGACATAGGCCTCCCCCAAGTGTCGCCATATTGACATTTTGGGGGACTTTGCCATAATCGCCACACTTGGCAGGCGGATTGGCGATCGCAGTACGGTTGTTACTAAAGCTAAAGTTGTTAATCAAGTATTGTGCTAAACTAAAAGCAGTATTTGAGAGTCGATCTCCCTTGTCTATCACACCATGAAAAAAAGCCATCAAGATAATCGTTCTCTTCTCTTACATCAGGTAACGTCTTGGCGATGATGACGTAGTTCCCGAAGGCGAGGTTGGACCAGTCCAGCAGCAGCACGTTGTAGCCTCCTCGTCGAAGGTATGCGGACATCACCGTGGATATGCTCTTGTCTGTTGATAGTTCCACGTAACTGGAACAGAGAAGAAAGACTACCTAGTGGTTATGTGATTTTAACAGCTAAAAGTGTTCATTAGAAGATAAGCCGGGGTCAAAAACATATACAAACGTACCTACGTAGCATTCTTCTTTGAGATATATGCATAACATCACGACTGTATTTCCCCCAAGGGTAAGAAGAGGTGAAGCATATTGCTATCAACCGGCCAAAAATCAAGACAGAGAAATTCCAGATGGGAGAAAAAACACCAATAACACTTTGCCTAGCTTGGGAACCCAAGACATTATGCTCAACAGTACCCACTAGACCAGCGACACGAGATGTTTGCCAGAAACTAGTAGTTTTCATAAAGCCAGTGGCCATGCAACATTCATACAGTGCTGTGAAGATCTTCAGGATAAAAGTAGGTTATATTTCCCTTACCCATGTGCGTAGATGACTGTAGGTCTTTTGACGTCAAATTCAGGATCGGTCAGCAAAGACTTGACGTTGCCGATGCGGTAAGACGATGGGGATGTGAGATTTGTCCTGAAAATTAATTGTGGGCAGATAAACACCAGACAGCAAATACTGGCAATGCGTTTCATATTTTCTCAAAGGTTTACTAAGTATACGTTTTCGAGTTTTCCAGTACTGATATCAATTTATCGGGACACTGAGATCTTTCTATTTGTCATAATAATAATGCGATCAACAATTCAAATGCCAGGCGTGGTAATTACTGCAATTATTAATAATTGTGGTCTTTGTATTCAATATTTAGAAGACGAATTGACATTTAGAATTAAAATGATGATTAATGAGAGATTAAAGATTATGAGGGCACTTGGTCAATTAAAATAACAATTTCGCAATGCAGTTTCAGAGATGTAGATAATATTTAACTTATTGCATAATAATAAAAACAAGGAAGCAACGAATCACCCACATTTGCACTGGAGAGATTTGTCAAATTAACTACTTAGATTATTACGAGATAATTTACCCCACTTGACCAAGACAATGAAAAGTGAGGCATTAAAGTCATCAAAATGTAATTTTGTAGATTGTTGCATGACCCACCTGTAATGTCGGATGATTATGTCAGACACAACCGGAAACCTGCCCGGGGCCACTGAAAAATAAAATGTATGGTTAAAATTAATATGCACTGTCAATTGACGACAAAAATATCTCGAGTATCTAACATTTGGTGACGAAAAGACGCACGAGTCTAACATTTTTTGTTCGGAGAATTTGAATGTCTTTCCGGTTATGTATTTAGACTGGCTTAGATCTAGATTAGCGTGTTATACTCGTTGTCTAATAAGATGGATACTTACTGCTGAGTCCTCGTTCTATCGCTCGGAAGCTGGATGCAGTAAAGGGCAGGGAGGGTGGCCTCTGTCCCTCACACGATAGCGCCACTTGAAAAGAACGTAGGTCATACAAACAAGATTAAGTCAAATACATCCGTGTTGTCTGTAGTTTTTGCCTAGCTATAAGAAAGAGGTATGAGTTTATATTTGTTTGTAGGTACGGTACAACATCCATCATGGTTACAATTGGTTTAACTTTGTCAGAGCCCTGAATACTAGCTGTACCCGCGACATCGTCCGAGTAAAATTTTACAAAAAAGTTTATTTTTATATAATAATTTTTGAATTTTTCTAAAATAAAAGTAGCCTCAGTTACTCCTTATTATATTAGCTATCTGCCAGTGAAAGTCCCGTCAAAATCGGCCTTCCGTTCCAGAGATTAGCTGGAACAAACATATAGACAGACAGCTGACAGAGAAAAATCGTAAAAAATGTTATGTTGGTATATGTACCGTATATATATTCATATGCATGTAGTAAAAAGTGGTTATTTTAATATAACAAACAGACACTTCAATTTTATTTATTTGTATAGATTTTATTGGGTACAGTACACCAATAGCAACGCGCGTCCAAAAACGAGCCTACATGCGTGAGCAGAATAAATATCCTGAAGGAGACAAACATTTGTTTTCACCGGTTGACCTGTATCCACTTTGCAAAGATTTGCAGTTTTCTTGGAAGCTTAGTTCAGTAGAACCATGTTGACACTTCACAATAATTACGAACTAAATAATATAATGTTATGGGTCTACATTGAAATAGTGAGCCAGGGCCGACTGCAGTCGACTACATTTTATTTTATAACCATAGCCCTCGATGTCCTCAAACCGGTTGCTTACCCAATTACGACGGCATTTAAAAGAGGATGATGTATTTAACGTGTGAAATTGTTATGTTTTTTCCGGTCTACAGCATTCAAAGTCTAGTGTAAGGTTGAACGCTCAAATAGCACGTAAACCACTAGGCTTTACCCGCAGCGTCGCCTGCGTCTTCATCATCAGTTGCTTCTCTTTTTCCCAAATATGTTGGGGTCGGCTTCAAGTATAGTATACTAGTATTTTACATGGAGTGACTGCTTATCTGACCTCCACAACCCAGTTTCTACTTATCCACACCTTTTGCAAATAAAATGTCAACTTTTGGGCTACTGACTATCCACCCGAGTAGAGATAGTAAATTAAGCACAGAAATCAACGCACGGGAACACATTTCTAGGATTAAAAGATTGATCCCTATTTTTGAGTCGGCGCAGTCTAATTAAGAGGACATAGGATATGTCCTAATCCAGATCATAGACTAGACTGTACGTGTCATAAATTCTATCGAAACCAGCTCAGGCGTTTAGCAGCAAAAACGTATCAGACAGACAGACAAGAGTTACTCGTATTTGTAATTTTAAATTATTTTGTTATGAAGTTTTCATAAAATTAAATTATTTAAATATATGCAAGATTTAAACAGCTCAGTTATTTTAATTACATATTTAGTTTTCGTGTTGCATCCGTGTTTTGTTTTACGTCTTAGTATCCTACAGCTGATTCTGCACTTAAAACTGTAAAAGTTTTGAATTTGACCTATTCATCTCCTGGTTTAACAGTTTGTCTTTAAGATAACAAAGCTTATTTTTCAGTGAAGCCTTTATCATCATCTGCCTAGCCTTTACCAAACTATCTTGGGGTCGGCTTCCAGTCTAACCGGATGCAGTTGAGCACCTGTATTTTACATAAAGCGACTGCCTATCTGACCTCCACAACCCAGTAACTGGGTAATACGATGCCCTTTGGTAAGACTGGATGTCACACTTTTAGCTTCTGACTACTCGTAACGACTGTCAAAGATCTACAAATGACAGCCTGAATAAAGCCTTTATGAGCACCAAAAAATATTTCAAAGGTATTATTTAGGCTAGTACCTTAGCAGATCCTTTCATAATAACCTACGTAGTAAGGTAGAGCCTGCAAGTAAAATTGCGATTAGGAAATAATTCTTCACAAAACTAGCAAGTCCTACTGACCCCTGAGCATTAGGCACAAGCACCGTAGTATGTACTTAAATAATAGATCAATAAAAATGTCCGCCAATTTAGTCCCAAATTGGCACTCAACAAGGAAAAAATATCGCTACAAAGTGAAGAATTTGGACATGTTCACGAAACGAATTTATGTAATAACAAATAATTGGGGTTATTACTCATATCTCTGATAAGTAGTAAACGGGCTACGAAGGTCTGACCTGGTTGAGATGACATTATGATTACATTACACACCGATACCATAAACTACAGAGCGGTGGGTTAACGTTCTCGGCTTACAAGTTGGATGTCATAGGTTCGAATCCAAGCAAGTACCTATGTAGTTTACAGTGTAATATGTTTTGTCACCAATACTCTTAAATAATCGTGTGCTAGAACCACACATGTGACTGTTCCTGAATTAGGTACCCAAGGCTGAAACAATCATCGTTTTACCAAATCATGCTAATATTAGTATTAAGGCCCAAGGAACTCGTTCTCACAGCTAGGAGGTTCGAGTTCCATGTTTCAGCAGTATTTTTTTCAAATTACAGTTCAATACATGCTTAATGACTTACACAGTGTCCGTACCATGACGTCTTAAAACATTATTGTTCCGTTCCTATTACAGAGTGGGAAACAGATGGAGCTAGACGACCTGTATAGCTCCGTGTCTTTTTCACTCTTGAATAGGAATGGAACAATAATGTTTTAAGACGTCATGGTACGGACGAAGATGTCATAAAGTCCATTTTTACTGATAGAGTTTGTGAAAAGCTTTCTAAAAAGCATTGAATTAATTTGGTAAGTAAGTAAGTAAAATTTTATTTGTTGAAACATGGTGTACATGAAACATTACATGCAAGATAATAATGGGATACAGAAAAGTTCTAACATGTTCAGCCGCATATCGTGGCGTACAAATTGGTAAGAAGAGATGGTGCATTAACCGCGATATTATTCATTTATTATTTTGGGAAAGAAGTATTTTCATTCATTCAATAGACAAACATGTATGTTCCTAGGAGGATTATTGTCATCGATGCGCTTTACAAACAGATAGATCTGATGATCGCAATATCAGCAAGATCGTAAAAAAGATGCTTCTATCCATAGGTGCTCATAATTACTAATTCCCGAAAACTTATCTAAGCGTTTTTTTAGAAAATAGACGCCGATCAAACAGGATAACCAGTTGACTTTTAGGCAAGAACTTGCAAGGTAAAAATAACTTTTAAAAAACTTTTAAAGTTTAATACTATACATACCGATCAAAACAACCACTAGCCACTTCATTATAACTCATCCACTATCTACTTCACATCAAATTAATTGAAAATAATATACAAAATATCGTTTAACACTTTGTTTTTTTTTCTTTTATTACATAGTCTTCACGCTCGCTGCATTGGACCGGTGTAGCACGACTGGGAAGGTCTCGGCCGTACGAGGTTCTTCTTGTTACATAGTTAAGTATTTACATAATCCTTACTTGTCACTTCTTACTGTATTTTTTTTGTTTACCAGTCTCGATCAGAAATACAGTTTGGACTCATCCAAACTGTATTTCTTTTGACTTTGGACTTGGTCTTATAGAAAATGCATATCATTACAACAGAAGGTACTTAAGTGAATATATACAAGCTGTTGTTTTGCATCCTCGTCAAATTCGAGGAGGTTACTTACAATGATTTTCGTCCCGAATCAATAATAAAATGGGTAGGTATTTTTTTTCTTTGATGGAAATCGTTGTGTGAACCACACGTGTTTTAAACGCGGCCTGTCTGATTTTCGCCCTATAACTGAGCTTCCACACATACAAACATCTTAAACGTTTATTCGAAAATTTCTAATTCCCTAAGCCACGTTAAGGGGGTTATTCTGAAATACTGACAAACTTAAACAACGTAAAAATTAGCGTTTATTAATAACTAGCTGTCCCGCGCAACTTCGTCTGCGTCACATTTTTCCCGTTTTCGCAACATTTTTCATTGCTGCTCCGCTTCTATTGGTCGTAGCGGATGATTGGCTAAGCTAAGCTAAGGCTATATGCTATAGGCTCTATAGCCTTCCTCGATAAATGGGCTATCTAACACTGAAAGATTTTTCAAATCGGACCATTAGTTTCTGAGATTAGCGCGTTCAAACAAACAAACAAACAAACTCTTCAGCTTTATAATATTGGTATAGATTAATTATGACATACTCCCTGAATTTTGATGAGGCTGCGAAACAAAACCTACCTTGTATAGATATTATAACCCATACGCCCAAAGAGAGATAAATAAATCTTTACTTTTTGCTCAAGTTTAAACATGGTGGAAGCGACATCGAACATCTTACAAAATAATTATTAAGTACTACGTGTTCAGTAGGTACAACATTCCAACTCACATTTTATTCATCAAAGTTAAACCAAAAAAAAAACAGCTGTTTCTTACAAAACTGCAATACCTACAAGGTCAAAATGTAAAGAAAAGCTGTTTGTTATTTAAATAACCGATGCAAAAGTCCTTTGTGAGGGGTTCGGAAAGAGGTGCTGAACACGTAGTGATAATGTGCCTGGTAATCGTTTCCGCGTTGATGTCCCTTCCCTCCTTTTAAAACTCTAGTGCAAACAGTCATGCTTGACTCAGTGATTAAGACTATTCGGTGTCTGGCAGTAAAACGATTTTTTTGGTGATATTTATTAACTAGCTTCTTCAACCAGTTGCAAAGCCCAAACTATGGGAAAATATAAAGGAATATATGGTTCATCATCATCATCAGCCTATAATTTTCCCACTGTTGGGACACGGGCCTCCTCTCTATGAGATGGAGTCGGCTGTAATCCACCACGCGGACCCAGTGCGGGTTGGTAGATGTCAAATGTCTTCGAAGTTTTAGTCCTAGAGCATGCCGGTTTCCTCACGATGTTTTCGTTCACCGTTTTTGAGCGAAGCGGTGATGAAATAAATTATACAAAGTAATGCGCCTGCCTGGGTTCGAACCCACGGCTTACTGCTCGTAAGTCGGGGCTGCCAGGTTACATACACTGATAAACTCACTGCTGAAGCTTTTTTCCATGGGAGTCGGTAAAAAATAGGGAACTTACACACCTGATCCTTTTGCTTGGTCTTCGCTCAATATGTTGACGTATAGTGGCTAGAAACGTACAAAACCATATTTTTTACCGTATTTATCCAACAAACTAGATCGTATAAGGACAATCTATTGATGTTTGGCAAGCTATGTAACTTGTGGTGTCAGTCAATATTGAATTATTAAGACGTGTAAACGAAGATAAGATACACAAGCGTGTGATAATAACTAATTATGAAGCAAAAACAATTCCTAACCTAATCACCAGACCAGAGGTCCGAATTAGGTAGAGTTATTTGTGTACTTACACTGATTTAATCATACAGCGAAAGAATAAAGTGGATATGCCTCAAATCCCGAGATTAATTTTAAAGAGCAGAAAAATCCCGGATGTACGAAGTTGCAAAATTCCAATGCGCACACGCAAGGGAAGATCCATATTAATATCAACATTTCGATGCAAGTATAAAAATAACTCTACCTAATTCCGACCTCTGGTAATCACTTAGCTTCAAAATCCTGTACAGGGTGGAAGAAACACAACACCGAAACTTTAAATAAACATGAAAAAAAACTGCTGTTTCCTACAAAAGTACAAAATCTACAGGGTCAAAATGTATGAAAAAGGTAAATTTTAAAAAAATGTGCTGCGGTTCAGGCTGCTGAATACGTGCTAACCGTTTGTACGTGCGTCGGTGTCCCATCAATATGGTTGCCCACAAAAACCAAGTATTTTCATCATCATCTACCTAGCCTTTTCCCAAACTATCTTGTGGTCGGATTTCCAGTCTAACCGGATGCACCTGAGCACCTGTATTTTACATGAAGCGACTGCCTATCTGACCTCCACAATCCAGTAACTGGGTAATACGATACCCCTTGGTAAGACTGGATGTCAGGCTTTTGGCTTCTGACTACTCGTAACGACTGTCAAAGATCTAAAAATGACACACGGAGGAAACTAGGTATGCAATTATGGTCACCTTTCCACGGACCAAACTCAAAGTCAAAGTCAAATTCTTTACTCGTATTGCGAAGAAAGTGAACAATGATGATGTTATTTTATGTTGGTACTTAGACTTAGCAGCCTTCCAACCAACCTCGGCAAGCACGGCCCCTACCTAAGCGGAGACGAGCGGAGCGGAGAGAAGATGTGCAAGATTCGGCTAATCACAAGAGAAATGACAGACGCGATGTAGATTTCAACCAATTTGTTTGGTCGGATTCGACACGTCTCCTCTCCGCTCCGCTCTTCTCCGCTTGGTGGAGTCCGGGCCTAAAGATCGACCCGTGCGGCTGATATAATTTAGCCACGAGCTCTCCAAAATCTAAGTATTTTCAATTAGGTTTAATTAATTACAGAAACCAAACTTGATTTATCGATGGTAACCGTAAACAGCTCATCACTGGCCGAGTCTTTTCCCAACTATATTAACATCGGTAGATAAGAGGCAGAGGAAGATCAAGGAAACGATGGATGGACTGTGTGGAGAGTGATATGAAAGAAGAAGGAGTAAATCATAGCGTAACGGTTGACAGAAGATAATGGAAGAACAAAATGTGTTGTGCCCCGACCCCAAGTGACAGGGCCAGGACAGGAAGATGATTTTAAGATCGGCTAACAGTCTAACTTCATTTTACATAGGTAAACCGACATCCTTTATATCAAGGGATATTGTGTTACTTTTAACCTAGATGAGAGCAGCACCATACATCAGTCATGTAAACGGATGATTTCGGTCTTTAAATGCCGATTTAGTACTCAAGTGTTGGCACTACCAACCAAAGAATTCCTTCCAATGAGGTCATCAGGCGAAATTTAGGTGCAATATGGAAACCCACATATCTTTGTATCTCGTCGTGAAATAGGAAAAAGTTGTACAGGTTGATATAAATATACAACCGTGGAGTTGTTTTGATAAGTGATCTTTTTTTAGACATGTTTATTACCATTTTCTAATGCTTATTTAGTTATCAATTGATACGAGTCATTACACACGTAAATATTATATTATTGAGGAAACTTCTGCTATCTACTACTATCATATTATATTCAATTGTTTGACGTCAAAGTAACGCTATTAAAGTGAAATCCTGATAATGGTGGTGCAGATTCATAAATCAATTAAAACAGATTATTAGGCAATTTAGTTATGATAACTATTGCGTAAATGCGTAATCGGATGATCAGTTTGTTTTGAGTATTGTCCTTCAGTCCATCTGCAGGCCCCATGCATCCATCAGCACGCGTAGCATGGTCGCCGAAGAAACGGGCTATATCGACGGAAGAATAGACAAACTGACACATTGCCATTGTCTATCTGTCATTATATCGATTCTTCCGTAGACAAAACTCCTTTCTACAGTGGTCATGCTACGCGTGCAGCACAATGTTATTCATGCGTTATTGAGTCGTAGGACTCGCGTTAAACGTGAATTATCACACAAAAAAAGGCGTTTTCCAGCAACATTTTTTGCGTGTATAGTTACTTAGTTTGTTGTACTGGGCCTCAAGTCTGCTATTTTTATAAACATCGTCATTCCAACACGATCCCATTGAAATTTTGCTAAAAGTTCGTAATCTGCTAAATTTATAATGATCTGTCATTTGTCCGTCAAATTCTATGCCATTTCTTTCAATGGAGTGTCAGTGGTTGACCATTGTGAAGTCATAATGACGCCATAGTATTTAGTAGATTACCAAACTTGTCAAAATCAACAATTATGATATCAATGATAGACCATTCTTACTCTATTGTAATAGCAGATTTGAGGCCGGGCCTCAAGTCTGCTACCTATTTTTATAAACATCGTCATTCCAACACGATCCCATTGACATTTTGCTAAAAGTTCGTAATCTGCTAAATTCATAATGATCTGTCATTTGTCTGTCAAATTCTATGCCATTTCTTTCAATGGAGTGTCAGTGGTTGACCAATGTGAAGTCATAATGACGCCAATATAATTAGTAGATTACCAAACTTGTCAAAATCAACAATTAAGAAATCAATGATAGGCCATTCTTACACTATTGTAATAGCAGATTTGAGGCCCAGAACGCTTGATTGACGGTTTCGTGAAGTGTCTTATACACCTGGTTTGCCTGTCATTAAATTGCAATATGTAAGGGTCTATCTAAAACCCCAAAAAACCCAAATCTATACCTACTCCATATCAACGATATTCCAATAGGATAAGTCTTATCTGAGATATTTTGTTTACAGTCATATACAATGTGTAGGAATATATAGGTATCATTTAGATACTTACCTACTTAATACTTATCTACCAACATGTCATACGGTTTAAGTAAATGCAGTAGTCGAGTTGTATTGTATTGTATTGTATTGTATAGCGGGCTGGTTTCCGCAACTCCACGTCTAAAGCGCGTATTTTGCGTACGGGTGGGAACATTACTCCAACCACCCCAGCTCCCCGAGAAAGGCCAGCAGCTCCTTGGTGTTGCTGACGATCTCGCGGAGAGTACCTGGGTTACCTAAGTACTTCGCCCTGTATGTTGCAACCTCTGGGCAGTGTAGAAGCACGTGGGCTGCTGTCTCGTCCTCCTCCATGCAGGCTCTGCACAGTAGTCGAGTTAGATAGCATTAATTTGTACACTCAGCGATAAAACTATCGGAAGCTGACTGTTAATAAAACATTATAGTACAAAAAACTTAAAAAACACGCATTACAGTGACGTCATTTTATTTCTCGTATTTTTCACAGCAAACCCTTTTATTTGATATTGATACATGTATCATGGGAATGCATAAAAAGTAACTAGTCCGCCATATTGAGTTTAGATTAAAGCCACGCAGCTAATTATGCATTGTCATCCAAACTAAACATGTAGGTATGCAAAATTTCAGCTCAATTGGAAACCAGGAAGTAGGTCCAATTTAACTTCTAAGATTTATTTACATAATTAGCTAAGAACAGGTAAGGAGCTAGTGGTTAAAAAATAACAGCCGCACGGGTCGATCTTTAAAGTTAAGCCGTGCTTGCCGAGGTTGGCCCGTGGATGGGTGACAATAATTACATACCGAGTTTCCTTCGTGCCTCGGAAAGCACGTTAAGCCGTTGGCCCCGGCTGTCATTTGTAGATCTTTGACAGTCGTCACGAGTAGTCAGAAGCCAAAAGTCTGACATCCAGTCTTACCAAGTGGTATCGTATTACCCAGTTACTGGGTTGTGGAGCTCAGATAGGCAGTCGCTTCATGTAAAATACTAGTACTCAGCTGCATCCGGTTAGACTGGAAGCCGACCCCAAGATAGTTTGAGAAAAGGCTAGGCAGATACGATTGTTAGTTACAGGTAAAACTTATAAAAGCGTGTTTCAACGGATCTGAACATAACTTGGCTTATCACAGCCCACAGCTGGTCAAAGCACCACCACAACCACAACACCCTGTCCTCCACTTTCCCCATCCAGTCTGATCCTGTCACCTTTTTATGGTTGTCCGCTGGAGGAGTCCCACCGTATGCTCGCCGATACAGGGTCTCCACTCCAGGAGTAGATTGTTTCATCGGTATCCGGTCGTTCGACAAAAATGGTGCTCACTGCTACTTCGGCTTGATTACTTTACAAGCTGTGTCGGTAACTCCAGTTCTTTTCCGGATAACTTCCATGATATTTTTTTTTCTCCTTTTTACCACTATCATCACAGGTGAAAATGACTTAAATAAACCAAGTAAAGAAGAAAGAAGAAGAAGAAAGAAGGTAAGTTGAAGATAGAGAAGTTTGGCCTTAGCCCCTTCGCACATGCGGCTTCCCTGGTAGCTCATAAACGGCACATATGTGTGGATGTCTCTAACTATTCTCAATCTTATTTTTTTCACCTTTCTTTTTAATCAGATGTTTTACAATAAGTTTTTAAATCATTACACCTTTTGTTTAGAATAGTTACAGCACGGATGACTACATTTGTGTCACTTATTTGATCTAGTCTTTTTGTGATATTTTCTGTTTATTTTTTGTTGTTGTATAGACTCTTTTTCTTATTTACCGATTGTTTGTAAATGTGTGGACATTGTAGGCCTTTTAGATTCCTAGATACATGGTAACTTTTATTTCGTTCTACGTTTTGTAGTAAGCAACGACTTATTGTCAGGCCTACGACGCCCTCCCATACTTTAGTACTAACGCTGTAACAGAAATATTGTAAAACCAAATGATTTTAAAAGAGTAACCATGGAGTTTCTTGCCGGTTCTACTCCATAGGAAACGACCAAGCCGAACCGAGCACCTTTTTGTCGTCGTTTTATAAGTGCCCCTGTAGGTCTATGTAAAATAAAAATATTTTGATTTTTTTGATTTTGAAAATTATCTAGATACCTGCACACACACACAAATGTTTTAGAGTGAACACAAAGGTAGTGTGACACTAGGTTTAGTTATTTTGACAAGAACTTGTACGTTTTTGAAAAATAAAATTGTTAATTGTGAACAGTCTGTTATTATAAGTATTAGTCCAGTCAAAATAGACATTTAAATTAACAAAAACTCGGATCGAGCTGAATTTTGGCAGATGCCTTGGTTACACTAGTAGAAATAAAATGCCATTTTTTTATTTAACCTCGAATAACTTTTTTAGCACACATGGGATCGATGGGGAGTTTTGACATTTTATTTCTACTGGAGTAGATACCCCAGGTCTCTGCCAAAATTCAGCTCGATCCGAGTTTTTGTTATTTGATCACAATTTTATGTCTAATTTGACCGGACTATATCTACGATTAAAGTATTTGTCAATCTGGTAGGTACTGTATATAAACTCATAAAATATTAAAACATTCGATTCTGTACACAGGAAATCAGACTGATAAAGTGTTCATTTTTGAATATTTTTACCTGTTTTTTAAGACTGGGTCATATAAAACAGGAGTGGTACCTATAAGCTTTTAGATATCAGCCGTGCTAAATCTAGGTAAGTATCTGGGTATTAGAACAATCTAGCAATCCTTCCGACCGCATTTCTTTGGTAGAGTGTTTTCTTCCGTCATTGATTCCAGATATGAAAAATTTACTTTAAAAAAAAGAATGTAAACTATTTTGCTTGTTTGACTGGGGGTAATCTCACATACAATAAACCGACAGTCTTTGTTTAATATTGAATTCTTTGAGTATTTACACGTAGTCCGACGAGCGGTCCAACTTATCCTAAGCGTCTTTTGCATCTTGTGTCGATCCTGAATTCGCAATAACCATGTCTTCGCTCTATAGAGGAAGATCGGGGAAACTAGGGTATTCAAAAAGGCGTATTCTGGTCGATATTACCTTACCCGAATTATAATATT
Organism: Cerastis rubricosa; assembly: GCA_949152445.1. Classification (NCBI taxonomy): domain Eukaryota; kingdom Metazoa; phylum Arthropoda; class Insecta; order Lepidoptera; family Noctuidae; genus Cerastis; species Cerastis rubricosa. Next base: position 1,182,686 of record OX424547.1, read on the forward strand.
ATTGTGGCAGAATCTAGTCAGTAATTGTCAACAAAAGTTCCACTCAACTTTGAAACTAACACTATGGTACATTTGGTAAAAATTAAACAAAACATATTGAGATGAACAATCATTTTATTTTCATTGAAATAGGAATGTTTACAATTATATAAAGAACGCATTACTCTATATCTACATACGATTTAGCGACACTTTGTCACGTTGGTACAGCGACAGTGTGGTTTCCAATCGCGTGACAATTTTCTCACCATTCCATAACCAGATTTATGTTGTGACAAGACAAATATCACATAAGTATTGTTATTTTAACAGATTTTGTAATATTAATCTTATTTTGTATTTAAATAGCATGACAATCGTAATAGAAGATCTTGTGTGAACATAAATGTGCAACGGGCGGCAAAATGTACAGTCAATTTTGCCGCCGAGACTGTGCCGATTAAGGACATCCGGATCGCGTGTCTGTATGAGCAACGCTAGTATAGGGACAATGGGCGCGTGAGAAAAAATTGACGATAGTCACCGGCTCCGTGCAACTTTTAGCGGACGCCCTAAGGCTGACCCGTACATTAATCAGAGGTTTGGCGTTCGGTGAACTTCCAAAATGTGCTTGTTATTTATTTTTCTTTTCGTTATGTTATCTACAGCTTTTTTATTTAAAAACAATGCATACACATACATGCTGTTTTTGTACACCACTACGTATAATAAACAAAAACAATAAATAATTAAATAAATGAATATATTTTGACTTTAATTTCGGCATTTGATTGATGACTTGACGAAACATCGCTAAAATTTTGCCCTTCCCAAGATATAATGCATTTGCATAACCTTGAAATAAATAGTTTTCCTCAAGAAACTGCTCAAACTAGCCGCAACAATTATAAATCATGTTTCTTTTCTTCTTTTTCAGAATACCAATTTGAATAAATTACCTTGCAACTGTTCAAACGGGTTTTACTATATTAGCAACATATCTACTAGTGCCATTAGCAGTTTAGTTTGTCTTCAATGTGTTACATGAAAACACTCGTCGAATTATCTTAAAATATTTGCGAAGTGTTTTCAGAATCTTACTTTCTTTACAAGGTAATCGACATTGCTTAAAAATCTCTCTTTTGTCGAATCTTGAAAGTTCACGTTGAGTCAATGTAGTTATGTGAATAAATCATTTTACATCATAATTAATTACATATGTCATGAACTTCCTCGGTTAAGTGCGCAAGAGTGGAATTTCAAGAAGACCTGTTTATGTTTTTTAAGGTGAGTATGGTTCTACAATTACAAGTTAAATCAGATGTTGTAATAAATTATTATGAGCATAAACTACTTCGTTTAACATTTACACAAAGAAATAATTTTAAAATGAACTTGAATCTAAATTATACACTTAAATGTGATAGTCACTTCCTCACGTTTGCAACTAAATTATACTTTGTGTATTTACATATTAATAGAATAACCTTAAAGTATATTATTCCAATAACAATGAAAAGAACCTTTCAAATAATAACACAATATAAAAGCTGTAATAGTCCAGTTGATAAGTCCGGCTGCACTTTTGACATTATTGTAAATTTAAATGAAATAGGTGTATGTCATGTAGGTACATGAAGCTAGTTATAACATGTAATAAAATAAATACAAGACTGTAGAGGGCATAACCGTGATTAAATATTTTTCTATAATCTGCAACCACTTTCTGAAACTGTATGTGTGGGGATAATCCTCAAGAATCATAGACTTATACAGCTATGCCCAAAATACGAATCAAATAAAAAAAAATCTCTATACAATATTTACACAAACACTAGCATTAAGAGCGTTTATACCCTACGGAATTTCATACAAACTTTCAAGTCGTTATTTTCCGAAATAACTGAACAGATTTTAATGAAACTTCCTACGCATAAGCAGTATACATAGGTCTAAAAAGTTACTAAAAAACATTTTCGAAAAATAATGTTACAGCTTAATTAGACCGATTTTTAATTATCTGTACATAGAAACAGAAATTTCCAATTATCTTCATTTTTAAAAGACATTTCGAAATGTTTTTTAGTAACGTAAACGCTCTTAAGAAGATTTTTCTAAGATATCGAAATAAGGCAAGCTTAAAAGAAGAAAAAAAACGGCAGCATATAAAGATTTTTTTAAATATTAGTAGATAATAATGTGACTCCCTTAGAGTATGTTCCTCGTTTCACCACACATATTGTATAAGTCCCAAGTCACGTCATAATCAAGATATATCCAGTAACATTGGAATGCAAATCTAAAAGTAACATATGTAGGTATCTAACTATATTATCTGATTAGGTTCGGTTAGTTCAATTTATTACTGTTGTAAATTAAATAATTTTATCTTTTATGGTTATGTGAATGTTTTTTCCCGTTCAAAAGCAAATCCGAAGTTTGGCGCTGATTCTGTTGCGTCTCGACTCAAGTATTGCTTTCTTTATCTAACAGCATGCGTAGCATGACCGCCGTAGAAACGGGCTATGTCGACGGAAGAATAGACAAACTGACACATTGTCATTGTCTATCTGTCATTATGTCCATTCTTCCGTAGACAAAACTCGTTTCTACATTGGTCATGCTACGCGAGCAGGTAGAGGAAGAACAAGTCGGTTAATAATACCAAACTTAAATGATTGGCAAGAATTTAAAAAATGTTACTGCGAATTACAAAAAAAAAAATGTAACCTTTTCAAAGTTTTTTGCAACAGCTCCATGAAATAATTTAACAAAATCAGTTTAAAAAAAAATTACGTACACATACGTTTCTAATGTGTAACATTTTTTTATCTTTCAAGTGCATACATATGCACTATACAATAATTAATTACAAGTTTTTGGATGACTGCAAGTTATTATTTATTTGACAAAATCTAACACGAATTATAGAATTAGCATTTATTATATAGTCGAAATATAGCTGAAATACATCTTATGCTAAGGTCTGATTGCATGACACCTCACTGACTAAAATAAGCGCTAAACATAGACAATAATTGGACAGTCGTAGTTTGCTGAAAAATAGAGATCTACGTTTAGAAGCAGGCAAATAGCTAAAAATTTCTCGGTTGGCGCAGTTGCTGAGCGATTGCTACGCTGCGTGTCGCAGGTTCGAACAAATATTTGTATGACCTACAGGCAATTGTACCGGATAAGGTTTTTGTATATGCGAGTTTAAATGTTTGTGAACGCACCCACGACGATACAGGATAAGGTCCTAGTGAAGACAACGATTAAAAAAAGGAAAACTCCTTGACAATTCTTAAGTGGCTGTAAATGATTGCATATTAAATAAATCCTTTGAGTTTTGAGTTTAAACTGTATTATTATGTTTATTAGTTTTAATTTTATTTAGTTAGATGTCGCGCAAGTCAGACTTTATTATTTAATAATTTTGTAACATAAGCTTTAGGCCTAAGCTCCTGTACTAAACGGGCCATGTTACTCACCATTCACTGATCTGAATTATCTCAAGTAATTCATATTTTAGGGCATCAGACAGGTAAACTGACTATACTTCGGCAGCGTCATTGCCTTACATACTGATGATTGCAATTGACTTCATAATGGCTGAACATGTGAACTTTACATCGAATTATATTTTTGACAGGAAAGCTTCTGCGATTCGAGTTATGCTATAATAATATTATGCCAGTTCCAATAACGTAGTATCGTAATACCGTCCTGGTCAATTTGGAAGTCAATATTTTATCCAGTCTCACTTCTTCTTCAGTCAGAGTTTTTTGACTTTGGAAATTAACAGCTAAGACCACTATAACTTTCACAAAAATCTCTACGTAACTTCTCAATCTAAATCAGCCTAACAAAGGCATAGCTAACCTCTTTTTACGGACTCATCCCTACGAGATGCCTACCGCAAACATGGCCCATCGTGTACAAGAGTATAATCACAAGCATATACACATAAGCATCGCGATATGAGGTCAGTACACCCTTATTTTATGTTTTCGTTAGAATTTAATTGAGCTCCGTTGCCAACTTTGGATTGAGACCGGCCCCTTTATTATTACAAAGCATTCAATTTATTTAACAATAAGCAGCCTTACAGATTAAATAGAAATGTTGTTACATCCTTTTCATAACAATCTCAATAAAAAACTAAACAATCTAAAAATAAAACAAAAACTTAATTTAAAAAATAATATCAATTAAAAACCTTAAAGGGGCAAGTCTACATCAGTTGCGCAGCCTCATAAGTCCTTGGTCTACTCGGTCTACTTCGGTCTTCTGCCAGTAGACCGCGGTCTACTTGAGGTCCATATCGTCTCCCAGAAGATCTTCGCACTCCTTCTCCCATTGTTTGTCGTCACCAGCCTTCTCTGCTACGACTTCGTATTCTTTCAGTTCAGCTTCTAGTTCTTTCTCCCATTGTTCTAAAATAAGTTAATTTTGTGTAAATAGTATGTATTTGCAAACACACACTGCTGGACCATTGCCCAGCAGTGGGACAACATAGGTCAAACAAAATGTATTTGGTCAAATTAAAAAGTTTAAACTCCTCTTTCTGACAGCCTGATACAGTATTCAATCAGTAAATCCAAATATTTGGCTCTTCTCTTCAATAGAAGAATAAAAACAAAATTAATAAGCAATCACGTACGATTGTATTACTGATTATTGGCTGTCAAAAATCTTAGGAATTTTTTTTAACATTGTTTTTATCTGCCTTTTAAATAAGTTACAAATACTCCAAAATACAATCTCAATCCAAGGCTTAATAGACGATTAAGTTATTCATTTTTCATCCAATCCATCTTGCTGCACATTTTTGAACAGATTTTTTGTGACAACTTAAGCCTAATGAGAACATTATATTTTTCTCAAGATATCGTATCACGTTCACGTTTTTTGTTTTTACTCTGACGACAATGTTATCGTGAGATACAGATAGATATCGGATTTAACAGTTCTTATTGACAATAAGACTGAGTTTATGATAGTGGCACGTATACTATATTTTTTACTCCCCGCCACGAGAACTATACATTTTGTAAACAAAGAACTTCTATTAAGTTACGTAGCGACAATTCAATAAAAATCAAATGATCACAAATTCAATCAACTCAAAGTGACATACGTGTAGTACGAAATTAACGAGCAATTTCACTTGGTCGGATCATATTTTTGTGATATAAAGCGTTGTCGTCTAATGTTTTGTACTCGAACGCGTTTAACGTTTGACTGCTGGACATAGGCCTCCCCCAACGGCACATTGACATAAGGGGGGTTTTGCCATAATCGCCACGCTTGGCAGGCGTTTGACTTACTGTAACGTAAACATTTGGGCCGCGATTCGAGTTTCGAATGCCTTTCAGTTTGTTTGTTTCGTTTTCGCGGATAAGGTGATCATTTGATCCAAAGGTTGCGAATTCCTCAATGTTTTAAATTTATAGCTTCTCGTGGCGAGGACTATAGAGAAGTGATCTGCTCACGACTCCAAACCAAACAGGGACTCAATGAAAACTCAGGCCAAGATCTATAAAACTTACTGAGCACGTACTTTGGCTAAGCATTATGATTGTTAACGTCGTATATCTGTCAAACTAAAATGAAAGATAGAGAAAATAATATTATTACGTCTCAGTCAATGCTCGTGCTAAGTAACGTTTATAGATTTCGGTCTTAGCCTTTGTGCAAGTATACTTACGTATTAGCTATATGGAATAAAAATGGACCATTTATTATTTGGACTTGAAATGTTTCCTATACTTTTAGATACTTACTCATGAAGAAGTATATTTTTTCTATATTAAGGTTCTTTTTAATTTCAATATAATACAAACCGTATTTTGTTAATATATATCAAAATGAAAACGGTATTACTATTGGCATAATATCATCAATATCATTAAATTAAAAGGCACTATCTACAATTAAAATCTAAAATAACAACACCAATATTATTTTAGAATAATATAATTATTTCAATTCATAATAACTAACTATAAATGCCAATTTTTCATTTTTAACTATACGTCGTAATTTCACTAAACAATGTTTGAATGTCGAAGAGTATACTATATACTGTCGCTAGTTACATTTTGAGGGTACCTACAGAAAGAAGCAGACCATACCGGGTATCGTATTACGAAGTTTTAATGGCATCATGATGCCAGTGCATGAGAGAGATGGAGCTATACAAGATCGATAACACCATCCCTTTTTCGCACAGAAACCATGATAGCTTTAAAACTTGATAATACTACTCTAAAGTTAGCCTCACGAGGTATAAACTAAAATTTTGAAGAAAAGTCGTGAAGACACACAGATAGCTAAATTATTTAGTTCTTATTTCCCGGACTATGATTAAACGGACACCGATTTACTATTATAGTAACTACTTTTTTATTGCTTAACAGTTTTGATTGGATTCGTTAGAGGCTTTGGGTTGACAGTTAAATTAATTAATTGGAATGTATTAAATATTAAATATATGTATAGATATATCTTGAGACATTTTTATATTCCGATACAATTTACAGTAGGTACTCATCAAGAAACATTACATATTAATAAATATTTGTATAGATACATACATACCAGATAGATAACATAGATATCTATATAAATAACAAATAGATACTGATAAATATGTCAATATATCTGCCACACAGTCATAATCACATACTGAATAAGACCATAATCTAGATATAAATAAAGATGAAAATGCTGCCATTCTTGACCAACCGCCAGCCTCTAACAACAAAGCAAGTACTAAAAGACTGTATAACAAAGGAACCCGGGCGACAGCATACTAGGCCTGTAGTCACAATCGATTCAACCATCAAACCCTATCATACATGAGTCCAACTAGTACTACACAACTTTAATAACATTGGATTATTTTCCTGATTAATATAGACCTAATGCTAAATTGTAAATAATTACAAAACAAACGAGGAAGATAATGTGTTGCCAGTAAATGTTCCAAAGGGTTTGCAAAACGGCAGTTTGTGTGGAGCTATAATTGACTGTCACATATAAGTGATATGTCGCGGCTGTGAAACAAAATCAGTATCTTCAATAAACCGTTGATCAAACTTCAACCTTTCCGTTAATATACCCTTTGTTTCAAAAACACCTTAAGTTTTCTTTTAGATCTGTATTATTAAAGAATCAACGTTCATAATCATTTGCACGTTCAATTTTCCTGTTAAAATCATTACAATAAGACGAAAGATTCCAGAAAGGCTGACAACACAAGTTTATGTACAAAATGATTTAAAGTTTCAACATTGCTACGTGAAAATAATTCGAAGGCAGTGAGAAATAAATGCGAAGAGACAACGACCAACTTTGAGAAATATGTAAGCGGGTAGATAAATAAAACACGAGACAGACAAGCAATAATAGACCACAAAGCTCAAGGGAGAGGGTTGATATACAAGTAGCAATGTCAAAACCAGAACAATATATACTTACAATTAACGCTACTGAGCCGAATTTTAATGAACTGTGTGATATTATCAGCTATATAACCTTAATCGATACTTAGACATATATAACATTTAGTAGACATTAAAATAGGTTCCATTGAGAAAATTTTATTTTGGTTTTTATTATTTTTATAGATAAGTATACAATTCAACCATAGTGGTCTTTACGTCAATAGCGAAATCAAACAGGAGATGTTCCAATCTGTTGACATGATGCTGCTAGCTATTGAAATACAGACCAGCGTGCTACCAGTGACATACAACAGATTATAAATAAATACATGGTTATATATACAGTTATTATAGTCCTTAAATGAAGGACAGAAAAGCTATATTGTCATATAACATTCACTTTGTATATATATACGACACACGAGATAACAACAAGGATGAAGATATGACACCGTGATATATCTTTAAAAGTTCAAATTAAAATGCAAACAGCGATAAATTCTCTATAAGTAATAACGCTTGAAATTATATTTAAAATGTGTGGGAGGATTAACAGTGATGTGGGCTTGACACGATAATGCCATGACTTTAAGTCAAGCTTACAGCATCAGAGCAGAAACCATACAATCATCGAGGTTAACATAACTCCTTGGACAAAAAAAGTGTTTAAGAGAGGGTAGATAATACATACGGAGATTTTATATATATTTATATAACCCATTTTATATATATCATAGCGAAATAATAGCTATAGTTATCAATATTAACATTTAATCCGATGTTTAGATTTCTACCATTTTATGTGCGTACCTGCTAGCTACATTGTGATGGCATTATTTTATCAAGATTGAAACAATTCTCATGAAGATAATAGCATAGTACATACATTGATGCAAGCATCGTATCGACTAGATATTTACTGTTCTATACATTACCCACCCCCTAGTACATAAGGGAGTACTCGAACTGTCTACAACGCTAGAACCTTCAGAAACCTATCTCCAATATACTGATTTTACACAAGTGTTGAAAGAGGCAATAAATATGATGAGTACAATGCAATTTAATACTTATTACACGTCAATTATAGTAACAAGAATCACGGAAAATACACTAGTTTCTTTAGTACATATCTAGCTAGACCATATATTTAGAGAATAATATATAGAACAGTGGTGTTTTAATATTGTGTGCTGTGAGTGTTAAGATGTCCTTTAAGCTGCATTCCGGGGAGGAAAAAAATATGCGTTTAGCAATAATGTTAATATTAATTTACTAAGTACAGTATAATGATACTTGAATGGTTTCTAATGGGTTCAATTTTGATATCGACTGATTCTATTTTATCAATTAATATATCTCCTTGTCAGAACATTTAAACGGAGGACGAGGAGGTTTTTTTACTCTTATTAAAATAGTTGATCTGTCAGCATGTGTCGGTCAAGTGGGATTGTTGGGGGGTTTTCAAAATGGGTTTCAGTAAAAAGTGGGTACCTAGTCAAAAGTGCTAGACAAATATTTACATATACAGAGCATGCAATGCAATATTATATTCCTCAAAGTTGGTTCTGATTAAGAAAGTCAATTGTTTCGCGGCGATTCGTTATTTGATGTCGGACTGATGATGAAGTTATTTTATGAAAATAAAACAAATAAAAACTAAATAATATGGCAATGTGTGTGAAAAAAAAAGGTTATGAATAAAAATTAAACAGTTAATCCCTAAACGTAACTAAAATTAATGATTGCAATAACTTAAGAATTTCCGAAAAAAAAAACAGGTTAGATTTTAACAGCCTTTGCTTCTGTAACTTGCTTATATAACTATTAAACACTTCCATTATTAAAATAACAATACTTTTAGGTAATAATACAAATAAGGTTGTAAATAAAAAGTCTAAAAAAATCATGTCTTACCATCTTCGTTTTCTCTATCAACTTTCAAAGATTTTATTAGTTTCTTGGCGTCATCAATCGACTCTTGCGACGATTTCTCATTGGCTATCAGATTCTCGCTTGCCGATTTATCATCGTCTGATTCGGGAAGAAAACAAAAATAAAACAAATAATAAAAATGAAAATGATAGAAAATAAAATTAAGAATGAACTTTATGTATAATGCAATGTCAAAACCTAGATTTTCTTTAGTTGTTCTTAGCTGTTTCCTACAAACGTGCAATACCAACAAGGTCAAAAAGTATGGAAGAGTGGTTTTTTTTTTCCAAATAACAGATTTAAAATTCCAGAATGACGTACAGAGTAGGTGGTTTTTTTGCTTCGCTGTCCCTTCCCCCCTCTATAGTCGAGTTGTCAAAGAGCAGTACCAGTAAAAAATCTGAGCTGACATTAGAATTCTAATTCTTTAAGTTAAGTAATAGGCTCATTCTCGTTTGTCTTTTGCATATTAACACCTCCACTACCGCCTTCTCGTGTAAGTGATGTATCTTTGAAATAATTATTAATTTCAGTCACTACGTATGTTTCTTGTCATGAAAATGTATGAATGAATGTGGGATATAGCTAGTATGTACAGTACTCATACCCTGGGAGTCGTCGGCGCTGCTCTGACGGCCTGCAGCCGCGTCCGCTTCGTTGGCCTGGCAGATGAGAGACATGCGGTAGAAGTAGTTCCGCCAGAAGTTCTCCTCCGTGATCCTGGAAAAGGATTAACAGAATATGAGCAAAGGTTTGGACCATTGGAATTTTGGAATAGAAGCTGTTGGTATGACTGTTGTAGCTGCAACTTTTCCCAATATACATCATCATCATTTCAGCCGAAAGACGTCCACTGCTGGACATAGGCCTCCCCCAATATACATGGTAGGATCCAATAGTTTCAGAACCGAACTATAACATCAATGCTTATTATTCAAACAATATTATTAGTTTTTAGTATAATCTATCTTCATTTCAATACGGTTTTCGTGGTAGGTAACATAAGAAAAGTTCAGTTATCTAATATGAATATGATAGTTTTGTATCTCGTATCGTTGTACTGTATGAATCGGAATGCTGGGCAGTGAAGAAGACGGATGAAAAAAGATTGCATGCAGCAGAGATAAGAATGTTGAGATGGATGTGTGGAGTGACCAAAATGGATAGTTAAAAATGAGTATATAAGAGGAAGTTTGAAAGTGGCGCCTGTTACAGAAAAGATGAAAGGGAGTCGTCTGTCTTGGTATGGACATGTGATGAGGAGGGATGGAACACATGTGACTAAAAGAGTGATGAATATGAATGTGGATGGATGGAGAGGGAGAGGAAGGAAAGATGATGGATGGATTGTGTGAAAAATGATATGAAGGAGAAAGGAGTAAATGATAGCATGACGAATGACAGAGGAGAGAGGAAAGGGACGTGTTGCGCCGACCCCAAATAAAATGGGACAAGGGCAGGAAGATGATGAGTTATGTATCTCTAATTAATCGAATGTAACAAAACAAGAACTTTTTTAACGAAGAAACTTTAGGACTATTTCCGACCATAACACGAGTGCAGCCGCGGCCAAAACCTAGTTCTAAATATTTTCTAAAATTTTCATGATTTTTTACAACTTGTTAAGAAATAAGTTTGTGATATTTATTACAGTCACGTGACTGTCGGCTTCACAACTTTAACGTCATGATGGAATAAACAAAAAGCGATCAAGCAAAGCCCCATTTAATTCGATGGTCGTATTTACGACATTACCCTATCATGTTATCACCGCTTCTGCCACTCCTTGTCAGATAAGTGTGATAAAGTCATCCTCGTGTGGGAGCTTGTACTGCAGTGTCACAATACTACGCAGTACATTTAGGTGCAGTATTGGGGCTTTAGTACGGCACTTCGAGTCATAGTAACAGAGTTTTAAACAGGTATGAAAAATAGAGGCAACGTTGAACAAAACTGGACATTTGCACGTACCTAACAATTCTATAAGAATGGCAACAAGCAGCAACGTTGCCATATATGGAACAGTTTTCATATTTTGGTTCGAACTGAACTTCGAGTTCGCCTTCGAGATTATGGCTTCAATTCTGAAGAGCCGCGGCCGCGTACTTTTAAATCACTGTATTATTAAAAAACCTTTCACATTATCTAATCCTCGTTCCTTAAAAACTAAGAAACAACATCAAGTTGCATATCATCATCATTGTCCTGCTCTCAAAAACGGTGAAGGAAAACATCGTGAAACAACCGGCATGTCCTGAACTAAAAATTCGAAGACATGTGTCATCTAGCAACCCGCACTGGGCCCGCGTGGTGGATTACAGCCTTATCCCTCTCATAGACAGGAGGCCTGTGTCCCAGCAGTGGAAACTGATGATGATTATTCTCCTGCTCTTATACCAAATTGTTTCGGGTCATATTCAACATAAAGTTGCATAATAAATGGACGATCGCTCCAGCAAATAGGTCCTCTTACATGACAGAATTGACTAAGATACCTGCAGCTGTTTCCCTTCTATTTAACATGGACCCACTGCCTTCCTGATCTCCACAACCAAGTTACAGGGTTACACGATACCTTTTGGTAAGACTGGATGTCAGCCTTTCAGGTTCAACCAACGACTGTCATAGATCTACAAATGACAGCTCGTATCTGCCTAGCCTTTTCTCAAACTATCTTGGGTTCGGCTTCCAGTATAACCGGATGCAGCTGAGTACCAGTATTTTACATGAAGCGACTGCCTATCTGACTTCCACAACCCAGTAACTGGGTAATACGATACCCCTTGGTAAGACTGGATGTCAGACTTTTGGCTTCTCACTACTCTTATCGACTGTCAAAGATCTACAAATGACAGCCGGGACCAACGGCTTAACGTGCTTTCCGAGGCACGGAGAAAACTCGGTATGTAATTATGGTCACCCATCCACGGATCAACATCGACAAGCATGGCTTATCCTAAAAGATCGACCCGTGCGGCTGTTATTATTTAGCCACGAGCTCCTCTCCAGTCGAACGTGTGTAAACTCAACAAAATTACTTCTACTTTCGCAGATCAACAGCACGCCGTAAACTTTATGAATTTACAATCGAAATCTTATCTTCGACCGGTATTCTCCAATAGCCAATGCCAAGGTAAATAAGCGTGAGTTTTGGGCTTATGTTGATCAAACCAATCAATGGTATATAGATAAAGTAATCCTAAGATATCTTATGTCAAATCCTTACCTAATAATATTAGTTATCAATGAAAATCTATATCAAGCAAAGACGCTTTTCGTGTGTTTGTGTGTGGTCTTAGATCTTGTTAACAGCTCAATGCATTTTGATGCGGTACTCACGTTAATTTAGAAAATTTGTTCTGGAAAGTTTATGTGAATAAAACAATTATTTTTTATTTAGAAATTGCATAGAAATCTTGACTTTTTTACTTATAGCCAGATCAGTGGATCTCAATAGTGCGGAGCAAGGCGGTTGTCTAGTAGTGCCATAAAGTAAATTTCGTGTTATCAGTGTTCAGATAAGTGATTGCATGGAAGCCCTCTTATATGAAAGTTATCTTATGCTTTCATTAGTTTTCACGATACTGGTGCAGTGACTTTACAGGAGGACCGAGCAGGTAAAATAAAAAATAAGATTTTTTATGAAATAATAAATCAAATAATTTTAGATTTTTATTAATTTACACTTTAAGTATTAGGTTTTAAACTGTAATATATGGCATGGTAGGCAGGGCTTGAAAGCCTAAATTATTTTATTATTATTATTGGTTATAAATATAATTAAATAGCTACGCAGTTTAAAAAAAGGAGTAAAAATACTAATCAGATTGTGTGAAACACTTGTAAAATGCGAAATAAAAACAAACTATACCTAAATAATAACTAACTTACGGTTCTCTGGAAATCTTTGAACCTTTTTTTATGTGAATTATAATTATTTCGTTAACGGTCACAGTAAAATGTTCTACGATTATAAATCTTTGGATTTGACTTATTACAATTTAGACATCCAGAACAAAAATCACACCAAAAAAATATTTTAGAAATACATAATATCTAATAAGACAGAACGTACCTATTCTATCTCATTCCTGACGGAATCATGTTTTTTAGAATCTGTCAAGTGGTTGCCGAGATAACCCCCCGTATCTAAACAAACAAATAGATACTATCGTCACAACGCTATCATCGATAGTATCTAGGCTTCCTTTAACTTGTCTGTTCATCTATTTGTTAGATAAATAACCGATACTAGATACGTGTGTAAATCTTTATCAGGTCTCGCATTCACTGAAAAAAAAACTCTGTAGCCAATTTCAGCTACTAACTTTGCTCGCCTTTTAGACACAGACACTAAAAGAGAGAAGACTCATGAATACAGTTTACAGTTTACCCTGAAGACTCATTCCAACTAAGACACTAACCTGAAAGACCGAGCCAACTCAGGAAAAAAAAATCGTGCGGGAACGTGGTAAGGTGATAAAAGCTTAGCTATAGCAACGTAGCTAACGGACGGCCACTTCTGTGGAAAGGACGCTCCCGTTGTATACGGAAATTAATCCATGGGAACGTTTGAAATATAGCCTATGGCACTCGGTGATAATGTACGTAACTTTCCGTTAGTAAACGAATTTTCTGAACGGAATCAGTACTTCGGAAGATACTCCCTACATACAACTTTTACGTCTTTATAATATTATAAGTATAGATTTACTGAAACATTGAATGATATTGTGAAGAAGTTCGGTCGTGGAAGTACTACTATCACACCGATGTCATTGCTGTTTTCCACTACACCTTTGTCCCAAGAACATAAGCTAATGCATTGCTTCTGGTATTAAAGAAATCTTAAAACAACGCGCGACCATTTTAAAGAAGTCGCTTGATAATTTACCATCACCCAATAAAATAAAACTAAACTAACTAACACTACTAAGCACTGATAGCCTAGTGGTGTGACCGGACAGCCAAGTCATAAGTCTCAAGTTCGAACACAAGACACGCGCCTCTGATTATTCGGATTCATGTGGGTATTGATCATTATCACTATTGCTTCGGTGAAGAAAAACATCGTGAGGAAACCAGCACGTCTGAGAGATATTTCTCGACGGAATGTGAATAAAGAAGATAAAACTCTACTTACACTTTTGGCACGAGATCGAAACGCATCTTCTCAAGGTTAGGGTCCTCGCCCATGATGGCCACGGCAACCGGGTACATCTTGTCGTAGTCGAAGTCGAACTCCACGCCTGCTGGCGGAGCCCGGACAAAGTTCCGTCGGTCCTGGAAGATGACATATATTTCATTAATGTGTGCTTATTTGACACTAAATCGGTAAAGGAATACAGAGAAGATTAACATGGAACCATAGATTTAAGGGCATAATAACCAAAAACTGGACGTCAAGTAACATTCCCCAATCCACATGGGTCGGCGAGGTGAATCACTTCTTCTCACAGAGGATTGCCAAGGGAACGTTAAAGGCTGATGATTGATACTCCTTAAAGTAGTATTTTTGTAAAAAACTAACCTTCCTGGATAAATGCCGAACCTAATCGGGGTGACGATGGACTATTCCGGATTAGACCACAAGGCTGGCATTCGCATTTGCTTGGAGGACAAAAACCTCTAATGGTGAAACAGTATAGCTGGCTTAATAGTCAAAAATACAAGAGTTGGTGCTTGAAAGCTTAACTTTGGTGTTTTTTGCCCGAACTCAATTTCGATACTCGATTAAAAAACTGGAACGACGAAACCCATTTCCGTTCTGTGCAAAAAAATTAAAAGCTTATCCACGTACACACATCTTTTTGTAGCATGTTCGTCACGCAGCTCGTGTTATTACATAAATTCCTGCCGTCAGAAACATAGGTTCCACGCCAACGCTTCCACGTCAAAAGTTTGTACAAAGTTTTTGATGAGGATAACACAATATTTCTGACAGAGGATCGCCTTCAGCAAACTGACGGAAGCAGTCATTTATTTAAAAGGTTCATCTGCCTTGCTTATCCTTAATTTTGGGGTCTAGCGATAGGCATCAAGAATAAGGCCATGATTTAAGTACATATAACCGATGCTATACCACTTGTTTTGGCTAAGAACTGTTTCTATCTTTACCTAAATACCTAACATGTGTAGTTTGTCAATGACGGCGAACTTTCGTTTTTGCTGCTGTCATTCGCAGCCTCTGATCACAGAATCGAACTCTGAACAGTTCTGTCATGTGTTGTTCTGTTCTGTCAACTGTTCTCGGGTTTGATCTATTGTTCTAATCACTGCGAAGCATAATCCTCCTCCTCTCTTTCGTGCCATGCTTTTGTGGTCCCAGTCCCTTAAGTCTTTTGCGGGATCCTTCCTGTGTGCCTCAGGCAAGCAGAAAAAGTATGGTCACGACGTTACTTTATCAGCTTGCCTGAGCCCTTTGGGTCTGGCTCTTAGGAGTACATTGCATGCTCCGAGATTTTGTTTTGTTTGACTTGGTTACCCAGTCAAAAATTGTATTGAATCAGAAGTGGGATAAACAGCGATTACTCAGAAGGATCATCCGATCAAGTGACTCAAACTTCGTAATCTTTGCTAAGAACTTCCTTAATGCTGCGGATTGAAATTTTATTGACCCGGCTTTGCTAGGATTTTAATCAATTGTTTTTACCGACCATCTAAAGATATCAATATTATCGGATTTTATAATTTTGCTTCAAGTCTCGAGACTTTATTTTATTTCCAAAACTATAGTTTTGCCTACCTAATTGAAAACCATCTTAGATACTATACAAGGTGTAACGGAAAGGGTATATACATACTTAAGGGTGTGCTACAGACCATCAAACTGAACATGTTTCTCCATCGGACAAAAATCATAATAGCGAAAAAAATATCAGCTGCCCCATACAAAATTTCAATACCTATTCGACCCAAATGTATGGGGCTGATATTTTGACTGAAGACGCACCTTCTTAGCCAGCTCGTTGCATCAAAGATCACCTCCATTGCCCACCGTGAGGCTAGTTTCAGGGCAAGAGCATGCCTATTAGCCAATAAAAAAAAAACAATACTCACAGTAGACAAGGAGAGGCACTCCTCCTTGAGGGCGGGTTCATTGGGGGCTCCGACCCAGGGGGGCACGGCGGCGGCGCTGCCACGACCCTCCTGACCCTTTATGAAGGCGTCTTGCTCGCGGTTGAACTCTCCCAGGATGCTCTGTGGGACAAGAGAAAGATCGTATGAGTACGCGACGTATATTTTCTTCGGATTAAATTAGTGCCGGGGTTTGGCCCAGGCTACCTTTAGATGTAAGTCGAAATAGTTTCAAATTGAAAATAATGAATGATAATGACGAACAATCACTGGACGGATTAGTATTATCATGATTTTTTGTTATTTATTTGGGTAATACTATAATACTTTTTAATCTCCGAGATAATGTACTACTAATGTGAATATTTCAGGTTTGTAATTGGGTAGATTTTTTTTTAA
This sequence comes from Cerastis rubricosa, assembly GCA_949152445.1. NCBI lineage: Eukaryota > Metazoa > Arthropoda > Insecta > Lepidoptera > Noctuidae > Cerastis > Cerastis rubricosa. The sequence goes on from OX424547.1 coordinate 1,199,527, forward strand.
ATGTATGTTCTCTTTCCGGATTTATCAAGTTATCCCGATTGAACAAAATTCTATAAAAGTTCATAAATTGCAACAATACAATGCTTAGTGCCAACAATTTTTAACGACATACCTTCCGATTTAGAAAATAGCTGTACCACGAAAGTATCTTTTAAAAACAAAATGGGGAAGTTTCTTTTTAGCACCTTTTGTCAAAACTTCATGACTGGAGATGTGTAGATTCCATTTATGATTGTTTGTTGTTGTTTATATATTTATGTCATACTATCTGATTTTTGCGGCTTCACCGTTGTGAATTGAAATTCTGTTGCGCAACTTAAAATGTTTTAACTTTACGCTTATAGTCAGCCTTTGTTTAAAATAAGTGTGTTTAGTTTTGAGTAAAAGTTGTTATTGATATAATACTAACAAATAGTTACATCAATATTTAAATTGTATATGGGAGCTACATCTGCCAACAAACTGTTTTACAGTTTGGCAGAAGTAAAATATTTTATAGTACGGATGTAACAACGAATAAACGCTTTTTCATTTTTTCATTCAACTAATCTACCAAACTATTTTGCCATTGACCTAAATTTCTTTACAAAGGAAATGTTAATGTTTTTCTAAAGACCTTAAAGGTAACCTTATAAACAACTTCTTATCAGAGAAAAAAAAAAGAAAAACATACGCCTCTATCTATTTTATTACAATTTACGAGCAATACTAGTATAACTATTTGTGTTTAAATTGTATTTACTAGTATTTAGTCCAAAAGTATTGAAGTGAGAAACACAGTCTTGTGCCAATTTGTACTCAAGTTACTGAACTCAGAAAATAGTACTTATCTTACCAATCTGTGAGTTGATGTTATTAATTACTTAACATATCAACGAATAAACTAATACTACAGTATTAAGTTATCAATTTAATAAGTAATTGGTTCATTCATATCAATTTTATCGTGTGTGTCATCATCTTGAGTCGTTTGAGGTTGAAATACTGGGGCCATGGGATCCGAGTGCCCAACTAGTGTACCGGGGTATCGCCAGATGGTTGGCCGACTCTGCTCGTGATCAGCGAGCGGGTATTTTTTGGTCAAAGAAACAGCATTGCCGTCCAACGTGGCAATGCTGCCAGCCTTCTGGACACTTTTCCCCCCATTGGTAGCGAAGCCGAGTTTTTAGACGCTCTGTTATTATTTTTCCCTTTTGATACTTGTACACACGGCGACATTTCAAGCTTTACATTTCCAATAAAACATAACCTCGCTTTGTATTGGTTTCCCGTACAATAAGGCATCGCTTAATACTAGTTTTCTATACCTTGATTGGTTGTCGTGCATTATTTTTATTATTATTCTTCATGGAATCTCTTAATAAAGAAGAACAATTTGCTTCCTAATCTATCAATTCAATAGTATGTTATGATCTTAATGCCTCGATTCGCCTACCGGAGAGGATAAAGAGACGACAACAAAATCATTTGTTTCTGTAAATGGTTGACCTTCATCGATACCAGATGATACAGTATCATTAAATAATCCATAAAATCTTATAATCTGACAGCAGTGGCTCTCTTGTTTTGAGCATCTCCGATAACGGGTAGTACTAATGTACCTAAGGTTTATCTGCCCTGTCAAAACTAACTTGAACGAGAACATTATTTTGTTATTGGCTTATGGTTATCTGTTTGCTTTTAGATCGCATCGAATTTTGTTTTATATTTACGCCATTTGAAGACTTTGTTCACATTATTGGAAAGTTCATTCTTCAAGAGATAATAGGGATTGTTTTAATATGACCAAATAAGCATTATCTACCAGACAAAGTAATACAGTGCCACAAGGTTCTTTTAGGTGCTGTTGGTAAACATTTATTTTTTGAAATCTTAAAATAAAAACAAAATGGCGTTATTTCTGATTCCAAAAAAATATTTTAAACATTTGCAAGTTTCTGCTCTGCACACATTTATTCCTCGATTTGTGGAAGACTCAGTAAAACTGCTGGGCTCAGCGTTTTCCTTAACAAAACTGTAATGGTAAATAAACAGTAAATACTTAGTTTAGCACTTAACAGAAATGTAAGTGGAAGTCAAGTTGTTTTACTAGCATAATAAACGAGCTGAAAAATAAATGTTTTGCTTGGCAACCTTCCAGTTTCCGCGAGTTTTTACAACAGCTATGACTCTTGCCAAGTTAAACTATTTGTTTTAGTTTTACCATTTATTTTATAACTTATAGAACTTTATCGTGCTGTCTTATTTAATACAAGAAACCAGCCCTTGCTTCACGAGATTTTTTCTACTTGACAATACATCAAGATTCCTGTCATATGTAAGTTAAATATTAACGTCTTATGCGTAACGTTATATTTATAACACAAAACATGGTTTGCTAACATAAAGAGGAGGTGGCCTAACAAGAAATTTTTGCCGCGACAAACGGATAAAAGTTTTGTTAGAAAATGCTTTTCAGAACATATGTACAAAATTCGTCGCGAAACAACGCTGTCACAGAAACAACACCGAACGAGACTTAATAATATGTATAGACTTTATAATTCTTCGTACAGTGTCTTATTTACTTCGTAAATTACTTGATGTTTACATAGCAACAACTTTAACTTGGAATAAGGAATACAAATCAAAAGTTGTGATTGGTAATATAGGTCGTGTTGTGTATTTATCTTTAATATTGTAATTCAAGAATATATAATTATAATTTAAAGTTATCGATTGATAGACAGCTATATTTACAAACATTTCTGTTGCTGTTTTAAAGGAAAAAGGTAATAAATTAGTATAAAAAATAATATACAACGTTATTTTATCTTTTTCATAACCATCCATAAAGTTAAGATAACAGAGCGCATTGCTACGTCATTTAAAGTATTACTTAAATCTATTAAAAATAAAAAATAATCTATTCAAAACATATCTATTATAAATCGTATCTTATCTGAAAATAAGCTGAATGAATTATGAAAACTTTTTGTATGGATTTTCCTCAAAGCTGAAAATAAAGTATTACTTAAATCTATTAAAAATAAAAAATAATCTATTCAAAACATATCTATTATAAATCGTATCTTATCTGAAAATAAGCTGAGAGAATTATGAAAACTTTTGTATAGATTTTCCTCAAAGCCGAAAATAGACTAAAGGGGGCTCTAAATCTATATCATTATGTATGTAAATATAAAACTGTATCTAAGTAAAGAGAGCAGGAATATTAGAGGCTGATAATAATGGTGTGCTAAAACTAAAATTGTGGTAACTAATAATACAAAACTGTAGGTGCCCAATAGGCCTATACCTACGCCAGTAATGTCATCATAAAATGTACTACATCTACAAATTTTACTTGTTACAGTTTTGGATCTACCACAGACTGTCTACGGATCTTCAAGCCAAGTGCACAGAAAATCTCAAATGATAAAACTGAGACTAATAACACTGCTTCCACTATAAAAGCGGCTGCATGCAAACAACTGTTTCACTCAATCTGCGACACTTGAGATAACAGTTAAAATACTCGTATAATTACTACAGTAGTACACAATATTCATACAGATTATGAAGATAGAAAGGTAGCAGTGATTGAAATAAAAGAGATTAAATAAGAAACAAAAATGGATACACAAACAAATACGAAGACAGACACGAAGGATATGAAAATGGAAACGAAAGCTGAAGAGCCAGATAAATTGGTGAAGGCAATAGGGGAGTTCGGGAAATGGCAACTGATGCTCTGGTTACTAATAGCATCACCGACAAAGATCTCATCGGCGTGGCACCAACTAGGGATAGTGTTCATAGCACCGGCCACCACATACAGATGCAGCGAGACGAATCTAACTGATACTATAGAGATCGACACCTGTTATAGTGATTGTGTTAGCTATGAGTTCTACACGGATTTCGAGAATACGATCATTTCGGAGTGGGAGCTGATCTGTGATAAAGCCTGGTTAGCGAACTTTACTCAGACGATTTGCATGTTTGGTGTTCTGATCGGGAGTATTGTCTTCGGTTACATAGCCGACAGGTGAGTCAAGAACTTTTTGTAACTTACTAAGATAGCTAGTGTAATTATTTTTCTTTCGTTAGTAGTCTATCATCATTCTCTTGCCCTTATCCCAATTTATTTGGGGTCGGCGCAGCAGGTCTTCTTCTTCCATACTTCTCTATTACTTGTCATCTCATGAGATACCTCCTTCCTTGCCATATCATCCTTCACACAGTCCATCCATCGTTTCTTTGGTCTTCCTCTACCCTTATACCCATCCACATTCTTTCGATAGTAGTTAACCTTCAAAATTCTTTGTTTAGCAACCCAAAACAAGAATAACTTCTGAGTAACTGCAGTGTCTTTAAACCTCACAACAGCGTGCACGTTTTGAATTATAATTAGATGTCCCTTTTGTACAAGTCGGATTAGTGTTATTTCCATTCAAAATTTTAAATCATAGTAAGATTTAATAAGGTATATTTTCTGATAATGTACAATTCACACAAATGACGTTATTAATTACAGATATGGAAGACGTCCAGCATTACTGATAGCTTGCATGGTGCAGCTAGTAACTACCCTAGTTGAAGCTTTCTGCCCAACCTACTGGCTGTTCACTACAGTTCGGTTCCTCATTGGCGCAGCCACCGCAGGAACAATCCTATGCTCCTTCATTCTGATGATGGAAATCATAGGACCCATGAAGAGAGAACTGATGAACGTCCTCTGTGCCCTACCAATGCCAGTTGGGCAGATGCTAATGCCACTGTTCGCATACTACTTGAGGTCTTGGGACAGATTTTGCTTGGGAGTGTCAATTCCTCTTGTTTTGTACCTGGCATATTTCTTTATATTGCCTGAATCTCCAAAATGGTTATTGAGTGTTGGGAAACTGGAGGAGGCTAGTAAAGTCATGACACAGGCTGCGAAATGGTAAGAAACGAGATGAGTTCATTCAAATATTCCGTTAAACTCTATATTCCGACAAACATCCATGGACTCCGCGTCCGTAAGAAAGACAAAAACGATAAAAATTATAATCGTGTAATCCATTGACCGTTTTAGAAGCTTCTATTAAGTTGATGATGGGCTGTTAGTCAAAAGATCTACCCTACATTCATTGGTTTTCAGGAACAATCTCCCCTCAGACAACATGCTAGACGTCGCTAAAAGTATAGCCAGTGAAAAGGTGAACTCTAACGAGCCGATACGGAAGGCAACCTACTTGGACCTGCTCAAGACTCGGATGCTCAGGATCAACACCCTGTGTTCCTGTCTCATCTGGTTCGTGCTTGGCATGGCCTACTATGGAAGCAACCAGTACATTGGCCAGACTAGTTCCAACGTTTTTATTTCTGTTGCTTTAGCAGGAGGTTTGCAGGTAATTATTTTCTTTTATAGCTATATTATTTTCACGATTATAATAAAAGTCTGTTTGCAGTTATAATGTTTGATTAAAATGTTGACTAAGATCATACGTTACGCGTGTTATGTCATCCTGAAATGCAGACTTAGTATCTGCGTAATTTAAAACAGATAAGTTCTTAATAAAATAACAATATGTACAAATAATATTATCACTGTCTTACGAAAAGTTACATAACGACGCTATTTTTGCATTATGTTTGTTTTCCCTCGATTTTTCTTTGTCTGCAAACTAGTATTTTATTATACTTGTCATTCAGATCATTGCATGCCATCCTCTGCTTGGTCTTATTTTTCTTTTTCGTCTTCTGTCTTTCAGTAATCCTGTGACCCCCGAGTTTAGACAAATCTGTTATTTGACTATCATCTTTTAGAAGCTTGCTCTGTATGGTGTCGGACGTAAAGAATAGCATCATCCCATATCTTCCCGTGGGTGTCCTAAGAGGCGACTAGGGGACTTGCTAGAGAGTGGGCAGCAGCGTTCTCTGTGCTTTTGTGACAACCGTACTGCGATCGCCAACCCGCTTGCCAAGCGTGGCGATTATGGCAAACACCCCCCTGTTATGTCAATGTGGCGAAACTTCGGGGAGGCCTATGTCCAGCAGTGGACGTCTTTCGGCTGAAATGATGATGATGATGATGATCTTTTAGAAAAATATTCTGTTTTTCAACATTTTGGTCCCTCGACTTTCTTCTAATATCTTCTACTATTTCCAGTTTCCCGGCATTTTGGTGAGCGGATTCCTGAGCAAATACATAGGGAGGAAAATAACGATGATCATTTTGTTCATCGTGTGTGGAGGAAGCAATGCGTTCCTCGTAGTACCAGAAGACTGGGTTGCTGTAAGACTGACCATGGGAGCCATTGGTGTGGGCTGTGCTTCAGGAGCGTTCGCTACCATGTGAGTATAGTTCGATGATTATTTCTTTTAAATCGAGATTAGTCTTAGGGTATATAATATCATTTCAATAGAGCTAGTTTTTATTTCTCTATTAGTCTATGTCCTATTGCTTGTCAAAGGCCTCCTTCCACCTATTTCACCTCTGTATGTCAAGAGAAAAGGGTCTAGTAGGTTTAGTTGTTTGAAATGCCCCGACGATCCAGGCATTACTCAGAACAAACTAAATAATTCCGTTCGCCTTCATAAGAAATTAGTCATCTGGATTGTGCTGGAAGCAGAAGCATAGTCCAGATGCCTAATTTCCAGACAAAGTTTCTAAAATCCAACGAATCTTCAACATTCTTCCTTTACTTTTGCAGGTACATGTACACCACAGAACTGTTCCCGACTGTAGCCCGTAACATGGCTATGGGTGCTTCCTCCACCACGTCCAGGGTCGGCTCAATGATAGCCCCTTACGTAGCTGGCATGGGCATCTTCGCTGTGTGGCTACCTCCAGTAGCCTTTGCTATTGTTCCTATCCTTGGAGCCATTACCTGCTTCTTCTTACCTGAGACAAGGGGCAAGTCCTTGTCAGATCATTTGTCATAGACAGAGCTTGTACAGACCTTCTTTGTGTCAAAAGATGTGTTTTCTGACAGCAGCTGTCAACTTTGACGTTTGTGTTTTGTCTAAGTGGTATTTATTCTTTATGTTTGTTCGTTAGTTAATAGTTAGAGAAGTGATATTATTGTTAATGTGTTATTTTATACGTTTCATTTTTAGTTATAATAGACTTTACAGTTTCGAATGTAATCGCTTATGTAAGCAAGTTTATACATATAAAGTTTTTTTTTTTAACAAGACATGTGCATTATTTTTGTTGTAACGTTCCCTTGTGTGATTTAACTTTTTAATTTTAAAGGAAAAGCTAAGGGAAAACAATGTTACGGTTCAACGAGCTACAATAATCGATTAAAGCAGACTGACAAGAATGTTAAACAAAATGTTTGACGTCAAACGAAATTCGTGTTTTCTTTGTAAATAAACGACAAAATTAATGCTGTATTAATATTGAAAGTGCACTCAAATGTAGCGAATATTAATTGTTTTATTGGAGATGTTATAATTTCATACGTGGAACTGGTATTTTGGTATGTGAATTATGAAATGAAACTACCCATTAATGCAGAGTCAGGGTTGGGTAAATATTGTGACAGGAATAAAGCCGTAGGGCCTTTAATGGTCTCATTTTATGCGGGTGCTGTTATGGACGATTAAAAGGACTATAAGTTGGAAGGAAACAACGAGGTATTTTTGGGACAATAAGGACGTAATTATATATACCTTAAAATTTTATTGCAAACACTACAGACCGCTTTGACGTAATAGACGTAATATGAAATAAGTTTATTAAAAAAAAACCATCCTGTGTTTGATATATTTTAGTAAGGAGAATATAGCCTTGCAAATAGCTGGAAACAGTCCGTAGGATTTCTATTACGGGCATAAACGGCCCTATTTTCTACGTTAACTTAGAAATTTGATTGTTTCACAGCTTCAAGGAAATGTTGACCTGAGTATATGATTTTTAACAATTTCAACTAGATACCTCCACATGTTCAAGATATAAGGGTCTTGAAAAACAGGCAGACGGACAACAAAGTGATCCTATAAGGGGTCCGTTTTTTTCCTTTTGAGGTACGAAACCCTAAAAAGATAAAAAAAGTTACGTTTTATCTCAAATCAAGCCGGTAATCAACAAACTGCACTCCAGCGAAGTCCTGATTAAAATCCTGAACGTAAATTTTAATCCAGCACACATTAAAATAGCATCGAAACTAAACTTCACAGAAATACTATAACAGGGAGACCTGAACAACAATAGCCGTAAAACAAATTAAATTCCACATTAGCACCTCAACAGGGGTGACGAAGAGGGGGTGTAAGGGGTGAATTTGGGGGCGTCCTCGTTTGTGAGAAAACTGGGTCAACATTGAACACAATTTATTATTGTTACGTGAACACCGAACAATTAAGTAATGAAATGAAAAGGTATGAGGGGTACCACGTTATTAAAATTCATATTAAATGGTATTTCGGAAAATGAGGATGACAATAAAAATATAAAACCGGCCAAGTGCGAGTCGGACTCGCGCTTGGTGACAGACGGACGGACGGACGGACGGACGGACGGACGGACGGACAGCGAAGTCTAAGTAATAGGGTACCGTTTGACCCTTTGGGTACGGAACCCTAAAAATGGAGGAAGATTAACTGCGTTGTTGGTCGCAACCACTAGCATCGAGGTTTCGGTTACGATTCCAGGTCGGATAAAGTGGTTTTAAGTTTTACATTTATTTTGGATCACAGGAACAGTACGAAGTCTGTAAATGTGCTCGGCTGATGGCGCCCCCTACGACATGGAATTCAGTACTATGGTGCACTTTTGCATATCCCTAAGAGGAAAGTAGTTTTAGTTGAGATACTGTAAGTTAAATAGTAATTGTGGAAATGTGTATCTATTTAGGACAGAATTATTAGATATAAAGTATAGAGAGCCATCTCATCAGCTCATCATCATCTGCCTAGCCTTTTCCCAAACTATCTTGGTGACGGCTTTCAGTCTAAGTGGATGCTGCTGAGTTCCAGTATTGTACATGGAGCGACTGCCTATCTGACCTCCACAACCCAGTAACTAGGTAATACGATACCCCTTCGTAAGACTGGATATCAGACTTTTGGGTTTTGACTACTCATAATGACTGTTCAAGATCTACAAATGACAGCCGGGACCAACGGCCTAACGTGCTTTCCGAGGCAAGGAGGAAACTCGGTATGTAATTATGGTCACCCATCCACGGACCAACCTCGTCAAGCACGGCTTGACCTTAAAGATCGACCCGTGCGAGTGTTATTATTTAGCCACGAGCTCCAGCTTCTGAAGTATAGAGAGCCTACACAATGTTTTATAGAAACGAAATTTTTAGTTTCAAAGAAGCGAAATTTTCATGGCTAAGTGAAACTCAGTTGAGCGTTTGCTGACTTCAAATTATTTTGCTAAACATATTCATATGTTTCTCGATATGTCCAGACATGTGAATTTGTGTGCATTTCTGTCATTAGTCAATTCCCTTGAACCAAGCATGTCGTGATCGAAGCTGATAAGGATCAACGACTAAAGAAATAGTAGGTACCATAGATCATTTAGGTAGATTTTATAAACAAAAAACAAATTCAAACTCCAGAGAGCTGGTCAAAGGACTATATTCCGCGAGAAAAGATGAAAAGGAAAGCATCAAGAATGCATAACTCTTTCTATAACCAGTCCTCTTTCCCTTGAAAAAATGTCTGACAAATTATGTAAAGTATTCCAGCTGGCCAGTTCTTTTCGAGAAGAGCCCCATAAACAGGCGCAGGATAACTCGAAGGACCGAAATACATTTGTGTACTCCGACACGCTTCGTAAACGTCTGCCTTAATCAGTAATAAAGAACTTTTATCCCGTTCTTTTCCGTGAAAAGACAAGGCTCTTTAGGGCTGCGTTCACACCAAGAGTACCTACTGTCTACTTAAAACTGTGTAATTTTTTTTATTGTGAAATCCATCTATTGTAGTTTATCTTAAACCTAAATACACAATGATAAATGGGTTAAGGTATAATCCACCACGTTACCATACATAACTTTAGAATTTTAATAAAGTACAAAATGAGAGCGAACTACATACGAGTATATGGCTTATTATAGCGTTAGCAGTGTTGTTTAGTTCTTACAATAAAAATGGTTGAAACAAAGGACAATGGCTGAAGTTGATTGTACATACGGACGCTAAATTTGATAGTAGTGGTGGACAGCCGCAACTTACGAGTAGTAAGACGGAGATACAAACCCAGCCAGGTGCTTTATTTTGTGTCATAATTTTTTTGGATCATGACCTCAAAATCAAAACATTGTGAAGAGCTTAGCATGTCCTAGAACTAAAAATACGAAGACGCTCAATGAGACAGCGTGGTCGATCACAGTGAATAAACCCACAACCTCTCTTAAAGAGGAGGCTTGAGCTCCAGAAGTGCGAACAGTAAAGACTGATTTTGGAAAGATTTGGTTGCCCACTGTACACTTCGGTGTGAACGCAGCCTAAGACACGAACTCTCATTAAAAATGTTCAATGTTTCGCGATGAGGAGCAAACACAAGTAATTATTATTAATGGCAATTACTGTTGCAATAAATTTCCATTTTAACGAAATATAATTACCGAATATGGAACAACGAGTGATTGTAATTTGTTTGCGAGTTAACATATACACAGATTCGGAAAAGCTTAAAAGATTTAAAGGCAAAACGAAAATGGTCATCTTCCATTTTGCATATCGCTGTTGAAAGCATAATGCATATGCAGCAGTTTTATGCAAATTGCAGCAAGGACCGAATGGACTGAAATTGCATTATGAAAAAGGCAAGTATGACTGTACCTTCTTACTGGTGAAACACTTATATGCTGACTTTTCTCTTGCTCTTACTTACTCTCTCTTGACTACGTGTTTTTATGTGAACGTTACGCCAGTGGTAATGTATAGTCAAATACCTATTTTAGACAGACAATTGACCACATAATAACCTTTCCTTTGAAGAACAACCTGAATATGAACGAATGAATGTACGACTGAATGCTGAAACCATTCACGGAATATCAATCCGAGTTCATTAATATTGCGTGAGATGTAATCAGTGTATCAGTTGGGGCACATCAATGGGGCTGGTATAAAGGTGTGAGACACTCTATTGTTCTCTACGAAATGTAATTTGTATGACAGTGAACCTATATTTTTGAAAGCGGTTGATAAAAAATACACGAAATAATTTTAGATTGAAAGCTCTTCCATTTTTTATGTTTCCCATCGATATACAACATGTAATATAATTAACGCACATCCTGAAAGTTGTTTGTTCAGAATCGTTTACTGAATCAATTTCTATCATTTTTAATATAGGTTATTTTTTATCCCAAAAATAATTAAAACTACGTAAATTACTGACACACTACCCCTGTACAGTCAAACCAACTAAAATGGACCGTAACTCAAGGCAATAAGACTTTAAAAGTTCAGTTTCATTTGTATTAATACAAATTCCGTCTTATAATATAAAATAAAGAAAAATCAACCTTATTTTAAGGAAGTTAAAGTCTTTACTAATCAATGTTTATACATGTTTAACTAAAATTTCAGAGTATGTATTATGATTATAATATAATACTGTAATTGGGGTGTTTGAGGGTGTGCGTTTATTACGTTACATGTTGTATAAATTAGATTCGACTGCTGGCTTAAGTTAGCCACTGCAGATCAAATAGGATATCATCTACTCATCCTAAACAGTGTGAATGAGAAGCCCGGTCTTTTCTCATTTTCTCTTCTGTCCTTTCTGCACCCTCCGGGGTGGTCAACGACAGAACTGTCTAGTGTCCATATTAGTCACCGACACGAAAAAAAAAGGTTATAAACTCATGACATCTCGTATACACAAAAAAAATCCATCAGCAAATTCATTGAAAAAACATTTTCACAAACCAAATCTGAAAAATTGCTATTTCTAAAACCAACAACCAAAACTTCTTACAGAACTGAATATAAAAATTCAATGCAAACAGAAACGGTTTATCAAATAGGTAAAAATAAAACTGCAGCGCCCAGTAACACATGTTCGGAACGATAGCCCAAAGGCTTTTGCAGAATGTTTCGGTCTGTTCACAGAGTATAAATCCGTATTGATTTAATACTCAGAAACAATTCGTGAGAAGAATGTGTTCATATTCAGAGACGTTGTCTTCCAGTCTAACTGGAAGCAGCTTACAGAATACCAGTATTTACATGGAGCGACCGCCTATCTGACCTCCACAACCCAGTCAGTACTGCGTAATACGATACCCCTTAGTAAGACTGCCGGCCCAACTAGGAATACTTAAAGTGTTTTCCGAGACACGAATTTAACTGGAATTCGAACAACATTTGTCGCTCATGGATTTTGACACAGTAACGCCCGATTCCATAAAGCCTGAAATACACTTGCCAGGCCCTTGCAAGCGAGTATCTAAGTATCTTCCCTGAAATTCTGTCATATCAACGTACCATTGGTGAATTTCACAATAGTTTGCAAGTTAGTATATAATACGTACTAACACAATAATGCAACAGCCGTAAGAAATTCGCGCGCGCGCGCCTCTTGCCTATCAACTTGTGATAAAAGTGAATAAGTATAAAAAAAGTTTCTTTGGCAACGTGTTTGTTATCATGAGTATAATCATCGATCATGCATGGAGTACTGTTCTCATCTCTGGGACGGATCTGCCAAATACCAGCTTGATGCACTTGAGTCGATTGAAAAGCGGGCCAAGAGGCTCATTGGCAATGAGGCACTGGTCAAGTCTAAGCTCCAGAGCCTTGAACATCGTCGCCGAGCTGCCAGCTTATCGGTTTTTTATCGGTTACATTTCGGGGAGTGTGCGATGGAATTGCATGATTTGATTCCGGCTAGCCCGTTTCATCATCGAACTACCAGACGTACGGCGATGAGCCATCGGTACTTGGTGGACATCCCACACATACGCACTAAGCGTTTTGGGAATACTTTTATAATGCGTACCGCTAAGGAGTGTAATTCCCTGCCGGAGTCTGTGTTTCCCGATAGCTACAATCTAGGGGTCTTTAAGTCAAGAGTGAATAGCTTTCTTCTAGGCAAGCGTGCTTCACCGTCGACCACATCATCGCTTACCATCAGGTGAGATAGTGGGTCAAGCGCGGGCCTTTAGATAATAAAAAAAAAAAATCTCGTGTTAAGTATCGGTCACTAATCACCAGTCACCCTATATTTGTACAAATGACTTGCATGTGTGTTCCGGGTTTTAATAATCGTTTAGTGGATGCTCGGTCGCGATCGCTTCGGGCTCGAAGCACGTTTGAGAGGAGTGTTTGCCGAGCTTTGATGATTTCAAGCTTGTGAACCGTTTTGAAATAGTTCACAGGGGTAGGAACGTGAACAACACGAAACAGGTGCTACACGACATTCGAAATTCATAAAATTTCAACAAAATATTGAAGTTTTACAACTGCAGTTTCAAGGATTTTTTACAGTCGGATTGCTTCAAGTGGAGTGAAGCGCGTGGTACGAAAATTTTAAATAAAAACAGTTTCTCTTTTTCAGGATCTAGATAACGTTAACAGATATCTAAACTTGGAAGTGCCAGTCAATATTCCATAGATAAGCAGTAATAATGCCGCCATTTTCTTTTCAATTAGTAACAGATCTGATGGGGATCCCCCCCCATCGGATACGGAGTTGGTTCTTAATATGGCTAAAATTGCAAAATCCAACATAGGAGCCAACATTTATAGAAAATTGTTATAGGTTGAATTAAGAAAATGGGTAAAATATTTACACCACAGATATTTTTAAGATAATGATTAAAGAAATGAAGTAATGGCTAGATGATGACCACAAATACAGCATGTCTACTTACAGTCTTGTTTTTCTGTTATCCGAGATTAGCATGGAAAAAGTGGAAAGAGAATATTTAATAAGTGCACAGACACAGACTATAGCAAGAAATAGCACACATATGGTGAATATAGACACAATGAACGATGGAACGCAATTATGGAGAAAATGGGCATAAATAGACTGCATAAAAGAAGATGGACACAAATAGAATGCATATGGTGAAGATACAATAAGGATATGAAGAAAATGGACACAAATAGAGTGCATATGGTGAAGACACAATAGGGGTGAAGCTTGAGAAGTGAAAGTAAAATCTTTGCATCAATGTTAGACAATTAAAAAAAATCTCTGAAAAAGGGGCAACTGGAACAAACAATTATTTTGCAAAAATTCTGCTCAGTTTAAAATTGACATAGATACAAGTGAGGAACTCGTGGCTAAATAAAAAATAACAGCCGCACGGGGCGATCTACAAGGTAAGGCTACCGTGCTTGCCGAGGTCGGTCCGTGGATAGGTGACCATAATTACATACCGAGTTTCCTCCGTGCCTCGAAAAGCACGTTAAGCTGTTGTTCCCGGCTGTCATTTGTAGATCTTTGACAGTCGTTATAAGTAGCCAGAAGCCGAAAGTCTGACATCCAGTCTTACCAAGGGGTTTCGTATTACCCAGTTACTGGGTTGTGGAGGTCAGATAGGTAGCGCTTCATATAAAATACTGGTATTCAGATGCATCCAGTTAGACTGGAAGCCGAACCCAACAAAGTTTGGGAAGAAGCTAGCAGATGATGACGATGATAGATAAGTGACTATTCACGCAGTTATCAAGGACTCTCGTTCGTTTTTGGATGCAGCGACAAGAGCTATCGAAACGAGCCCAGTGACCCGTCCTAACTAGCTACTGGGAGAGAGGAAACTAGCTGAGTGATCCTTAAGAGCGTTTAGACCTTACGGCATTTCATACAAACTTTCAAGTCTTTATTCGAAATGACTGAACCGATTTCTAACTATAACCGTTTTCGAGACCTATAATACGCTTAAGCAGGATACTTATGGCTAAAAAGTTACTTAAAAATCATTTGCGAAATGTCTTCAAAAAAACGATATTTGGAAATTTTTGTTTCAGCAGATAATATAATTGGGCTAATTTACCTGCAATACAACTTTTCGAAAATGTTTTAGTAACTATTTAGATACATAGCTCTAAATAGTTAATTTGTAAGTAAATTTTTAGACCTATGTATCCTGCTTATGCGTATGTTACATTTAAATCGGTTCAGTCATTTCGGAAAATAAAGAATTGAAAGTTTGTATGAAATGTCGTACGGCGTAAACGCTCTTAATCGGTAACGAGTGAGGTATGATTGTGACGAGTCGAGAATAGGTTTCAACTCTCGAGTATGCGACAGAGCTAGTGCAGTGCAGTATACTCAATCAGCTGTTTATTAATCATCATCAGCTGCCCAGCTTTCTCTAAACTTTTCCTGCGGCTTCTAGTCTTAATGGATTCAGCTGAATACCTGTATCTTACAAAGACCGACTGCAAGATAGGTATTACTAGCCTGCTTGTCACACTTTCGGGCTTCAGGTAACGACTATCAAAGATCGATTATTAGTAGATTGTTGCATCGAGCGCAAAGTGAGTCATTAATGCATGAGTGTTATGTTGGTGCCCGAGCGCACGCGAGGGCACTAAATTGTCACGAGTGCATTAATTACTCACTTTATCCAGGTGCGTAATCTGCTTTTCTTTCAACTACCCTGACAAAATATACCTACTCAAAATAAAAACTCAAGTTAATGAAACAAAGTTTAATTCATCTTCCCTTCAAACATACAATTATTAAAAGTGCAGTTATTAAAGGTTATTATCAACTTCATTTGTAGCTGTTTTATATTTTCTGGAGTTGAATTCATATCGCTATCGCTGTCAATTTCTATGATCTTTTATCTTTTTATTTGGTAAATAAGAAGTATCAAAGTTTTACAATGGTACAAAATGCGCGCCGTTTGTTTTTATTTTTTTTCACCAAGTCAGTTTTATTCAGCCGATTTTTACTTTCAGCCAGTAATCTTTTTGATCTAATGCATACATTTTGTTAACTTAATAGGAGACATTACACCTCTGTGGTAAATTTAATTCCAAATTTAAAATTTAAAACAGTGCAATAATGAGATTTCATATAACTTTTCTGCACTGTTTTGGTTCTACGCAAAAAAGACATCCTTTGTGATCGGTTTTGTAGTGATTAATGATAACATTACTGCGTAGTTGAAAGAAAAATGAATTGATTACTCAGCAAGTTGTCGAATCGACAGGGTTACGGGTAGCTAATGCAGGTCAATTAATTATACTTTACCAGACCATATCTATCATCATTTATTACATCGAACTGATTAATGCAAGCTGTATGTCCTTTTCAAGTGCCTCGACAGCGCAAGAAAAACTTTATACCATTTTGCACGACTAACTTAGATGTTCGCAGTTTTGTACTGAAATTCCCATTCGACTCAAAAACTGGATACGTATAAAACGCTTAGCTCGTTCGAAATGGGACAGCTTTCCGAATGCAAGGCTTCGAACATTTCTCATATAAAATGTGCAACGTTTGCCTCATACAAAGTGTACCAATGTGGGTCACATGGAGGTGATATTTTCCGATTTTTCCCGACATTTTTATATCTGTGAACGCTTTTGTTTCGTGATGCGATATTCAACAGGCATTCATTTGTAATCTTCTGTGAGGGCCAAATGGGTTATTTCAAAAGATGCGAAGAAGAACAGGTATCTCTTGATGCATACATATTTATAAGAGTTGCTTTTCATTCTCTCGGTGCGTTATATTTCTTCTTCGCAACAGATTTCAATATAGTTTTCTCAATAATTTTAACAATTATTCCGAAACGTTGAAATTATTGTGAATATATCATTGATATTTCTCTTAATTAAGAAATCGCTAAGTTTTATTAAGTCGTAAAAACCAGGATACACCAGGACAGGATACCCAGGACAGGTGCGGCTGGCTAGTTATGTAATAAGTTACGAAATACGATCAAGCTGGACATATAAGGACGTTAATCCAAAAAACAAAACGAAGAAACATCTCAAAAACCTAAAAAATACCTTCAGACCTTGAAGACCAAAGTTGGTAGTTGTTGGGTAAAGGAAAGACCACGTCCCAAACTATATTATCGGGTTTTTTTTTCAGATACATTTCGGGGAGTGTGTTTTGGAATTACACAATCTAACACCGTTATAATATGGTTGAAGTTCCACGGAACCTTACAAAGCGCTATACATTCACTTTTATTGTGCGAACCACCAGTGTGTAGATTCCTCTGTTCCCTGATCATTATAAACTGTATCTCTTCAAAGTTCGTGAAAAGTTAAAGTGCTAAAAAAAACTACACAACACATAAGTAACTAAATTCTTCAAATTCGGGTGCATGAAAGGAACCCCCGATCCCCGAGCGTCCTTACCATAAACCGTACTGCAATGCCAAACTACCGGACGTACTCTGGACATCTAGCACTACGTTATGCAATTTTTATCAGACTCATCTTTTCACCTCGAAAGTACAATATCAAATCATCATTTTCAGCCCAAAAGACGATCATTGCTGGACATAGGGCTCCCCCAAGTATCGCTACATTGACATTTTGGGGGGTTCTGCCATAATCGCCACGCTTGGCAGGCGGGTTGGCGATCGCAGTACGGTTGTTACAAAAGCACAGAACGCTGCAGCCCATTCTCTGGCAATCCCTTAGTCGCCTCTTACGACACCCACGGGAAGATATGGGATGGTGCTATTCTTTACGTCCGACACCATACAGAGCACAATATCAACAATTTTGTGCAACAATATCAATATCAAATAAATAATAATAATAATCTCGAATCTCATACCAGATCTCCTGTACGTTCTAGACTGTGGTTACATTACTAGCCTGAAACCAATACCAAAGTCCCACAGTCCTACTCCATACCATCATATATATGACCAAACAGGAAGCAAATCCTGCTACCGCACACAAGCAGGAGCTTCGCGTAATCCGGTCGATTTATCCGGACATCCGGGCGGCAGGGGCAGGGGGTTGTAATGAGGTTCTATTTAAAACGTATGGGGGTGTCATTCATTAGGGGTGAATTGGGTTGTTTTGTGTGTTCAGTATTATTGAGATTTAAATACGTAGGTAGGTGTGGTAAATGTAGGTCAGGGTATTGAATGTAGGTCAGTATCTACATAAATATCTTCTAAATATAAAATTCTCGTGTCGCGGTGTTTGTTACCAAACTCCTCCGAACTGATTTGTATAAAATTTTGTGTACATATCGGGTACGTCTGGGAATCGGCCAACATCTATTTTTCATACCCCTAAAACCAATCAAAATTTCCACGCGAACGAAGTCGCGGGCAGCAGCTAGTATATATATAAAATTCAAAGTCGTCATTTTATGTTTTTTCTTCATACGTGTCGTTTTCGTGATTTTCTTGGTCGCTGATCACAAAATGAGAAAATTTTCTTTTTGACCTCATTTTCGAGGTGCAAACAATGAAATTAGAATATAAAATGCCTCAATAAATAAATATCCTCCCCAAGGCTTTGGCAGGCATTGATTTAAGTGAGAACTATTTCTCACGTGGGCAGTTTTATGTTGCATGCTCAGGAGTGAGCTTTGCGAGTAACTTAGTCATTTTAGCCCCAAAAGGAAACACCGCAAACGTCATTTACAAAGAGGTGTTAGGATAATTAATTATTAATATAACCTATATTAATCCGGGAGTTAAATAGTTTTCTTTAATGTGAGCATTACGGATTAAAAAAAAATTGTAAGCTAGCTTTATTTACACCATTAAATATCAAAAGCCGTGGAAAGATGTATAAAATAAATTCTGGTTCAACCCATTTAGGTCACTAATAATATAAAATTGCCGAACTCCACGCGGGCGAAGCCGCGGGCAGAAGCTAGTGTTAAATATAGGTCAACATGCAAAATACGTTTTCCGATTTGACACGGCCTTCGAATCGGAATTTCAAGGCAGATTTTTGTCGAGTTCAGATAAGTTACTGAAGACTGAATTAATTTTCTGTCACCATCCCTAATAGTGGCGACATAACATGATCCCTGTTATCCCAGAAGTGTAAGGCAGAGGAATCTGCTGCAGCACAGCACGTATATCTTTTATCATTTATGTACACACAAGAGTGAACACGGAAACATCATAACATAACGTAGAGTACAAAGGCACAACTTACTTCACAAGAAATTTCTACCTTATTTATGCCTGATTGACGGCAAAAGGCTCGCCCCTCTTTTTAAATGGGACTTAAACATTTGATAACATGCAAAATGTGTACTGATAGTACATCTGCCCCTTGGGAATTAAATCGTGATTTTATGAATGTGTTTATGTTTAAATATTTCATTACTAGCTGTCCGGCGCAACTTCGTTTGCGTCACATTTCCCCGTTTTCGCAAGATTTTTCATTGCTGCTCCACTCCTATTGGTGGTAGCGTGATGATATATAGCCTATAGCCTTCCTCGATAAATAGGCTATCTAACACTGAAAGAATTTTTCAAATCGGACCAGTAGTTTCAGAGCCTATTCAATGCAAACAAACAATCAAATCTTTCCTCTTCATAATATTAGTTTAGATTTAGATATACCTTAATCATAACTATCACATTCCCACACACGAATCGCCTGTAAAGTTCCACAAAGGTCAGGAGTTTCACTGCCCTTTTAGTAAACTTTTATCAGCCCGTTGAAGCATCATTTATAACTGCTGAAAGGTCTGAAAGCCTCCTGAAAGCCACTCACTGTTTACAACTTTTACGGCGTGGGACATCAAAATGTATGTACTCAACCCCCGGCTGGATAGTATACCTTCCATCAAATAAAAAGAAAATAATTTTAATGCCCTTGTCTAATGGAACAACATAACATCACGCCTGTAATCCCCAAAGGGCTAGGCAGTGATGTAGAGTAAACCATACTCACATGACTCCGAGCTGATACTGGATAATTCCTGATGGAAAAACCCAATAACACCGAACAACTTTGTCCGACCTGGGATTGGAACCCAAGACCTTATTCTCAGCAATAGAGCAAGCGACTACTATACCAATGAGGTATACGATACAACTAAATATTTATAAAAAAATATATATTAAAATGAGATATTTGGATAGATTGATATTAGTATATGACTGTTCTTACAAATCTGGTAAACTATGAAGCTTCTAAAAATTATTTCTAAATAAAAACACCTATTTATATTAATAAACCTTTTTACCTCAAAGATTTTCAAAAAAGTATTCCATTTCAAAGAATTAACTTACTGAAGGTAAAATGTCAAAACCTTAACCCAATCTCTTTTCTCAGTAACTAAGTAAATAGCTTAGTCTGTAAACAGAAAACAGACTTTTCTACTTAACGACCGACGTACGTCTGTACGTATTTATCTTTATATTCTCAGAGATTTATCAGACGAAATTAAGAAAATTGAATCAAGTACAGAAATAACCTTCTGAGGAAAATTAAGGTAGACTTAATAACGAAAGGTATCTTTAAGAAAATTGCTAAAAGTAACACATAATAATTTTGGGAAATGTCTACGATAAAATTGCGACGACGCGACGCGACGTAATTCGGCGCGGAATATAAAATTCCTTGAAATTATGTGACTTCCGCGCTAAGGCTCCGTTCTCGGCCTCGGGCGATGCCACTTGCAACTTGCGAAGCTACATGCGCGTGTGACATTTGTTTTCTCCGCGTGAGAACACTCAACCTCAAAAATATGTCTTTTTCTCTCTTTCTTTGTAGCCACAAAATATATTACTTAGTTGTAGCTAAACATTGTTACAATATTATTCGTTAAAATATATGGAACAGCTTATTTTTATTAAATTGTCTAGGAAAAAAATATATGTGGAGGGATCCGGAATAATGTACTGAACACGTGGTTACCGTGTATGCATCGATGTCTCTTTCACCCTTTTACATAACAGATTGTAGATAGTCAATTGAACTGTTATGAAGGTGGCTCATGGCCTAAACACCTTTCATTTGTTTTCCCAACAGTTGCTGTCGCCAGACGCGTGTCGCTTGAGTTTGTAGTCCGTGGCCAAGAGGTAAGCTTGGAGAGGGGAGCGGTGCTTGAGTTACGGGAACGAATGTGTGGTTGTAGGTATTGATCGAGCGTTGGTTCTAGACTCAGACCGTTTGTGGCGCCAGGGAGTCTGAATTGTTTAGAGGATGGTCTGGTGCTTCGGTGATTTTAGATGTGCTATAAATGAACCTATCTCTTTTATTCAATAGCCTTTGGAATCCGAAGCAGATTATTCCCGAAGTAATTGTTCTAAATTGTTTTATACTTAACTTTGTGTGCGTCATATTTTACAGTGCAAATAATGGTTTTGTTTAATTTAATTTTCCTTTCAGTTGTCGTTAATAAGAATGCGATGTTTCAGAAGTTAAGGAAGTTTTCTTTTTTAAATGATTTTTGAAGTGAAAATTTATTTAGCCGCCGCGTTGAGCGATTTTTGGTAGGGGATAAACATATGGGTTCGCGTCACCGATGACCTCGACATGCTCGTGACGTATTGCGCTAGACTAGCGTTTTCATTTCTGTGAGCAATCTTTGCGACTGCTTCCGTTTCTTTTTTTTCTTATTTATTTATTCATTAAAAGAAACAATCTATCTTTACAGGATATCTCAAGGCGATAGGGATTTTGTTATCCTTATTAACTGTTACACACTAAAATGAGCAACCCCAAATACTTTCACTCAACAATATGACCCATTCATTACCTTCTACTAGCAGTTTATCCTCTTTTATACAAAACCTTCCGTGGCGTAACCCCTCTCGAAAGACCTCGAGAAGTCCTCGATATCATCGAATATTAACTAGACTACTTATAAGCGGACAAAAGGACTCTCTAGGGCTTAACGCGCGGTTCGAACAAGAAGGTTGATGGCAAGATGTCTGTACGAATTGGGAATCAAGTTATAAATATGTTATTGAGTTTAGCACCTGTGCCTTGAATAAATATATATAGGTTAAGTTTTATTCGTGTTTCTGTTGGATTCTGAAAGTTTTTAGGGAAAGTACACACGACTAATCGATCTATACAAAAACAAGTTCAAGCAGAGCTCTCATTATACGGCAAATCTACAACGTGTAACGTTAAATGCGCAAAACCTCAGACACCCCAAATGATTTTTAATTCAATTGAACTAATTCAGCGAGAAAAAAAAATCATTAAAAACCGGCCAAGTGCGAGTCTTACTCGCACACAGGGTTCCATAGCTCCAAACAATAAAATAACAATATTTTGAACTGTCATTCATTAGTTAGTAGTATTAGTTAGTAAACTTCCACACAACCGCAAAACTAAATTTGTTTTTCATAGTATGTTTATGAAAAACAAAGTTACTGCTGCAGTTTTATGAAAAAGTCCCATATCTCAAAAACTAAACATCATATCTTATTGAAACCAATTTTCGTTGATAGTTTTTTTTACGTTCTACAATCCTAAATATTTTCAGAATTTTCCTCCTCTTACTTTAGAAATTAGAGGGGGGGGGACAGACATTTTACCACTTTGGAAGTCGCTCTAGCGCAAACTATTCAGTTTAAAAAAAAATTATATAAGAAACCTCAATATCATTTTTGAAGACCTATCCATAGATACCCCACACGTATGGGATTGATGAATTTTTTTTTTTTGGTTTTCAGTTCTAAGTATGGGGACCCCCTTAATTTATTGTTTTTTTTCTATTTTTGTGTGAAAATCTTAATGCGGTTTACAGAATACATCTACTTACCAAGTTTCAACAGTATAGTTCTTATAGTTTCGGAAATAAGTGGCTGTGACATACAGACGGACAGACAGACAGACAGACATGACGAATCTATAAGGGTTCCGTTTTTTGCCATTCGGCTACGGAACCCTAAAAAACGTAAAGGTTTTACGTGCAGTTTTAGTTTTACTGGCAATTCTGATCGTTTCTTTCTTTCTATTTTTCCCGTGTATGAGAAAATTTAAATTGGACGACAAACATTTGTGTTTGTTTACCTATTTTGGCGGGTTTACGCACGTGATGGCTATGAACAAAAATAGACAGGGCAACATTTTCTATGAAAATATTTTGAAAAATGTGACCTATATTAAAAAGTGGTTCAATTGATTCTACTTGTTATTCTGATCAAACTATTTTCAGGTTTTGCGCATTTAACGTTACACGTTGTATACAAAGTGAGATCATGTTGGCATCCAGGCTATATAGCTTGAAGTGTACTAAGTAAATATTCAAAATATGGACGTGGTGGGAAAGCTGGTGGATAATATCAAAGGTTGTTTTTTGCTTTATCTTGTTCTACGTATTGTAGAAACGACTTATTGTTGGGCATACGCTGTCCTCCCATACTACTACACTACTACTACCGCTGTGACACGCACGCGTGTGTGTACTAACGCTGTAACATTCAAACATTGTAAAACAAAATGATTTTAAAAGAGTAAACATGGAGTATCTTGCCGGTTCTTCTCCATAGGAAATTACCAACCCGAACCGTGCATCTTTTGTCGACGACGTTTTATAAGTGCCCTATAGGCTATATAAAATGTAGGCCTTTATTAAATAAAAATATTTTTATTTTAGATCAGAATTGTTGTAAATAAAAATGCTGTTGACAGGTGAGGAAAAAAGCGTGTTGCGCCAACTCCAAGCGATATGGGACAAGAGAAGCATTATATTGATTAGAAAAGTACCAGGATCGAAGCTAAGACAGGGTCTACACGTCGCCAGCACACAATGTGAAAAAAATGATAATGTTGTAATGAAAACCACCCCTAAAAATCATGTAGAAAATTTTAACATTTATGTAACGTTTGCGACTCACTTATGCTAAAAAATGTATACCTAGCAGACTTGCTAAAAGGGTAGAACCTTTATTACTAACATTAAATTACCTTCTACTCACTAAGGTGAGTTAAGCTTTCCTTTACACGAAAAAAGTTTTAAGTAACCAATGAATTCAAAGGGGCGAGGAAGAATTTCATAAAGTTGCGCATTTTTCTAGAACTTTCTACAAAAAGGACCTTTGGTAAATTAAATTAATGACCCAGATCTAGTCCAAGTCTTTTAAATAGAATTAATGGGAAAAAGGACTGGAAAAAATTGGTTACCTAATCCAATTTGTTTTAAAATGGGTTTTTGGTTCGTAAAAGATAGATTTAACGTAGTTGGTATTATTCAATTTGAATTTCATTTTACTCGATGACACTAAGTTTCAGACTCAGTGTACTGATTTAAAACTCAATGAAAAATAATTACATTTTCTGATCGTGTTTGCGGGGCGAACATGGGCAGATATTGCACTGGATAGGTTGGGAAGGAAAATTGGAAGACCCCCAGCGGTGGGACACTCAATAGGCTGAAAGGAATAAGGAACAGTGTGAAAAATTCCTCATCCTGTATCGAGCCTCCAATCACACGCGATCTAGGGTTTTGACGGCATGTAAAGTCTGCAAAGGAGATAAGTAACCAGATTCTCATACTACTAGTGTGAGAATCTGGTTACTTATCTCCTTTGCAGACTGACTGACTGTACATTGGTATTTCATTATGGCGTTGAAGACGCTACCACATTCGCGTCAAATTCATATCATTAAAATTCTCAAGTGACCCGAATTGGGTCAGTTGTATTAGTAAATTCACAGCCAAAGAATTACACATTTACCCTAGTATTAGGGTAAATAAGGTGCTTTATATAGTCATAGACGAACTGCGTATATTCGATAGGACAGCTTTGAACCCCTTTTAGGATTAAAACAGTCGGTCACATAATATTGAGGCAAATTGGGGAAAGTCGTGTGTCCATTTATTATGCGGCGCCCTCGGACTGTCCCACACACGAAGAGACGTTTAATGGCCCTAACAAAGGTTGTTTACATAAAACAGCAATTATCCCTTTTTATAAATCCTGACCATTAGAATGAAAAAGGAGGTAAATGTGTTAATACAAACATAAACTTGAAACAGATTCAAAATGGCATTCATACCCGTTGTCACTAACGTTAGACGACCCCAAATAAAAGCACGCTGATGGACTTTCCTATCATAAACCTTGAGGTTTCACCCAAAGAAAATCTGTTTCCTAGCAATCATATTTGCTTGGAGTTACTTATAGTACATTAATGTACAGAATGCTTGACGGCTTCGTGAAATGTTCGTTTACATTTGTTTGTAAGTACTAGCAACTGGTATGCGTATTACCAGCTGGCCTACCATGACGTCTTAAAGCAATAGTGTTTTACTCTTATTCCAGTGTGGTAAAGAGACGGAGCTATACAGGATGTTTAGCGCCATCTCTTTCCCACACTGGAAAAAAAACAATAATGTTTTAAGACGTCATGGTAGGGCATCAGATACTTGAATGCGGACAAAGGAAAAATAGCATGTGAGGATCGTAGCAAGTGGGTAGAAACTACATATAGCCAGCCATCTGTAGTTTCTACCCACGGGGAAGAAAAAGCCGTGACTTTTAGTATGTAAGACAACATAAGTATCTAGGTATATAGCCAAAGCCAAAAAGCCATTAACCGCACACAGCGTCAAAATGTGTCCAGTTGACACTTTTGGAACACAAACTCAATAACATGGCCCGATTTGGTTCGAACCCTCATTGACCTACTTCGGCTGAATAAAAGCAGTTGAATTAAAAACTGACGCAAACGCCCGCGTTTCCATTCACCCATTTAGATATAAAAATAGCCAGGTATAATAAACTTTGTGCAACGTTGCAACTATTCACAACATACAAGTTACAAAGCGCTTTGTGTGGCGGCCATTTTGTAACTCGCTACCGACAAACGTATGTCACTCGCTATTTTCATCCAACACTTTTATATTTACATGGATACATTAAAATGTCAGCCAGTGACATTTTGTGATAAAGTTCTATAACGGTATAGTCGGGAAACTATTTTAAAACAGGATGGTGAGAGAGAGAGGCGACAGTGCAAAGGAAATTATGCAGGGCAGGAAGGTTGAACAATACAAAGCCGATATTAATAAGGTAGTAGGAAGATGAAAGGATGCTGTGGCGTAAGCTACGGCTTATAAAGTTTGAACTCATAAACGAATTGAGGTCAGCAAGTTAGGAGGCATAGTCTTAGGAGGGAGATCTCTGAGAAAATCGCCAGAGAAAAATAAGGAAATGAGGAAATTAAAGCATTTCCAGTACGTTAGGCTTATTAACTGAACTATCGAATTAGAAGATGTATAAATAAGATGATCAGACACCAGATAATAACATAGCTAGTCTAATATAAATAGCCTTTATTATCCCTTAAAAAAGGCCACACACTTTTCTAAACATTTCCGTTTTCTGATAATTCAGGCCAAAATGACCAGATGTAAAATAAGTAAATGTAACAGTGAAAATACATTCGTTAGGTATATACAAAAAGAATCCAAAACGTCCACTAACTAACCCAAACAATGAAAAATATGAAAGATGTTGTGCGTCGTATTACTAAACTCGGTGAAAACTGCGAATGCTCAAATATAACAAGGTACATAATTATACATCCTGCTGCTGTTATATCTTTGTCAGGCTTTTACATTTATCTACCTTGTTAAAAACTGGCATTTACACTGTAGTAGAGTGTAATGCGAGAATGTGGTACATTAAATATAATTCAGACGAGGTTTGTACAACCTACTCGTAGTTTTAGAGAGAAAATTGTTCTCTTAAGCTTTAATTAAATTATAGAGCGTTATTCTACCGTTTGCATATTTTTTATTCTCTGTATGTTTAAATCTTCAACAATGTGTTCAGTATTAATAACAGATGCAACGGGATATTTACCATGTTTATTATTTGTTCATGTTTTGTTGCAAGTGTTATTAATAGTATTAGTGACCATGTCAGTTTAAAAACTTATAATGTGTTAATTTTTATCATCATTTTCCTGTTCCCGTCGTATTTTATTTTGCAGTCGGTGCATCACATCTTGTTCTTCCATTTTCCGCTGCCAACCACTACGGTGACATTGATTAATCTTTGCTCTATATAAAACTAAAATAACGCAGACTGCCGGGTCGACTGAGTATTTTTTTGCTCTGATTCTAACAGAATTATTACCAAAACCATATTCGGGGAACTTTAAGGCGCTTAATTTCCAGAGGTATGGGTACCTAATTCTGTTAATATAGGTTCATTCGCTTATGAACTATAACAGAAAAGTATATCTTCAACCATCTAAACGAGGCAGATTTTTCACAATTAACTGTTTATGCCGTTAAGTATACGAGAAAACAACCCAACTTATAAAGAGTCATAATTGTTGCAAATTAGTTCTAGTATCACCCATTTCAATCAATGCACCAAATTACCAATCACCGTATTCCTAGAAATTTTGAGAAGACACTCATTCCATAGTCATTTTGAGAAAACACTCGTGTTGGCGTGGAAGGATCCTTCGCCTCAGATATTGTTTCTGTAAATCTTAATAACTGATAACTCTGCTTGAGCGAATGACATATATGTATGTGCCGTTGTAGAAACCACCATGGATGTGAATAGCATAGGTAAAGCTTGTTTGCAGCAAAACTACTACCCCCAGAACCAGCAAATCCAATACAACACCAATCAAAGCTCCCAACAATGCCAGCCTTGCCAGTAACAACACTCGTACATTCGCTATACCTACGTTACAGGAATCGACGTGCCGAGGTAAACCAAACAGTGCATTTGAATAAACAAATACTACCCCGACTGAATTTGATAACGTCACAGCAGAGAGATTTTTTAGTAAAGAATAAAATATTGTTTGTGTTTCAAGTGAATGTATGTTCGAAAGAACTTCTTCACAAAAAAATAAATACCGTGGAAAACTCACATAAATCCTAGTCAAGTATCAATTGTACACTGTTACTAGACACCAGCAGTCAGCACATCGTCCATACACACGAAAAATGAAATGTTCATAAAATGAAAACTACTGGGCCAAACTATATTATTTTATTATGGGACCAAATGGCAACTGTTCCGCATCAAACTAAAGAAGAATCACGTAAATCGGATCATAGCTCGCAGCGTAATCGGTGTATATACATAAAAAAATAACAATCGAATTCAGAACCTCCTCCGTTTTGAAGTCGGTTAAAACGAGACATTTGTAACTCGATTTCATGTGTACATAATAAGACCAAACTTTATTACCGGAGTTGGTTTTATGTCATGGAGATTCTTACAGCAAAGCCATATAATTATGGCAATACAACTTACACCAAACTGCCGTCAACATTCTCCTGCCGATATTCCAATATTCCATCCTAGCCATTTATCACACATGGGACCCTATAACTGAGACTTCGCTGTCCGTCCGTCTGTCTGTCACTAGATTGTATCTCATGAACCGTGATAGTTAGCCAGTTGAATGTGTTTTTGTTGCCGCTATAAAAACAAATACTAAAAACAGAATAAAATAAATATTAAAGGGGGCTCCCATACAAAAAAGTGAGCGTTTTTATAAACAATGGTATGGAACCCTTCGTGCGCGAGTCCGACTCGCACTGGGCCGGTTTTTGGTCTCCGCATCACATGCCCATACAATACAACCTGCAATTACCATAACTTTTCAGTTGTAATAGATTGTTATGCCGTGAGCACCTGATGCAACATTACGAAAATGTAATATTCCAAAAAGACAATTATAAATAAAACCTCAGAAATTCGACTCTAAATGATTAAATTATACAGTTCCCGAAGGCAAAGCTTTCAGAAATAATAGAAACACTTCAAGAAAATAATATGTTCTCCTTATTAAATCAAGCTTAGGAGAAATAGTTCACGTAACCCCGGTGAGATTGGATACAGAAGCTGCGAATGGTGAAAGAAGCGTGAGGAAAATGTAAAGAACGACACTCTAGATGCCATGCGAATATTATTCTTACATTATGCTGGTTTATAGATAGTAATATTTATAACATCGGTGTAGTTGGAACTATATCCACGTGGAAATATGAGGGTGACCTTGAGGGTATTAGCACTTTATCATGTTTAAGAGCGTTTATACCTTACGGCATTTCATACAAACTTACAAGTCCTTATTTTCCAAAATGACAGAACCGATTTCAATGAAACTTAATACGCATAAGCAGGATACATTGGTCTAAAAAGTTACTAAAAAACATTTTCGAAATGGCGTTTAAAAATAAGATAATTTGAAATTTCTGTTTCTATAGATAATTTATAATCGGTCTAATTTAGCTGTAACACTATTTTTTCTAAAATGTTTTTAGTAACTTTTTAGACCAATGTATCCTGCTTATGCGTATGCAGTTTCAATAAAAATCGGTTCGGTTATTTCGGAAAATAAGTAATTGAAAGTTTGTATGTAATGTCGTAAGGCGTAAACGCTCTTAACCACTGTTAGATCTTCTTCGTGGTTTAAAATAACATAACGCTTGCAATTCTTAAAGGATAAGGCAGGGTGTACCTGTACACTGCATCCATATTTCGCTAGTCATATTTAAGGCCAGCGTAATAGGCGCGAGCCTATGTAAGTTTATCTACCGGGCACTATTACAGACTTCATGATTCGTAATTAAATAATATTGATGGGGCATAAACATAACTGGCGAAGAGTAGATGTACGTACTATTAGGTACACCTCTACCTAAGCCATTGAGTTCACAAGCGTAATGTTATGTTATAGCCTTGTGTGTGATCACAATATGTTCAAGACAGTAACGAGCTTTCCGTAAGCGAATTGACGCAATTTATAGTCAAGGTTAAGCCTTTATTGAAGACGTAGCGGTGATATCCCACAACGTCTTGTGTCAGCGACTTACTCATTAACGTCGATAGCTTTAGAGGCAGTAGGAAGGTAAGGACAATTACTTCAAGACTGCACAAAGCACTTAGCAAGCGCCCTACTCCTACTATAAAGCCTTTTCAATAGCTCGCTATAAAGCAAATCTAATAAAGAATATAAACCTAATAAAGAACCACTCTACTCTTACTTTACCACCCATAATTAATCCATACAAGTGCGCCACGATCTCTGTTTATTACCTTTTCACGTCTTAGCGGGTGCACAAATTTCGGGAACAGCAGGTCTACAAGTGTGCTATCATCATCATCATCAACATCAGCCTATAATGTTCCCACTGCTGGGACACAGGCCTCCTCTCTATGAGAGGGAGTGGGCTGTAATCCGCCACGCAGGCCCAATGCTGATTGGTAGATGTCACATGTCTTCGAATTTTTAGCTCTAGAACATGCCGGTTTCCTCACGATGTTTTGCTTCACCGTTTTTGAGGGCAGCGATGATGAAATAAATTACAATAAGTATTGCGTCTGCCTGAGTTCGAACCCACGGCTTACTGCTCGTAAGTCGGGGCTGCAACCACTGGGCCACCGCTGCTCCCTATGATCAAATCCGTCAGCCACGCGGGCGAAATCGCGGGCAAGAGGTAATATTGTATAACCTTGGTATTTCATTCCAAAAATATCTGACGATATTACGTTTAATTTATTACGTAGTCGGTTTTTCTGGGCTGAATTTTGGCCTAAATAAATATTCCTGTTAGTGTTGATATACGCCCCAAGCGTAGAGGGTGTTAGATTAAGAAGGCGTCTGAACGTAATCATATCAATCTCTTATTAACTTCCTAGCGAGCGACGGAGAAATTCTTAAACTTATTATTTTTCTATCGAAACTCATCAGTATTTTTAAAATGAATAAGGTTTTTGGTGTCTGACCTCAAAAAGTAGGACAAAACATGATCATCTAAATAGCCTTTTCCATTTTTTTCTCACCTTACCAAATGCTGCTTAATACCAGTATTTTACATGGAGCGACTGCCTATCTCATCTCTACAACCCTGTTACTGGGTAGCAGGATACCCTGGCAAGACTGGTGGTCAGACTTTCAAGCTTTTACTACCAACGATTTCACCACAAAAATGTCAGGTGCGTAGTACTTGTAACCGGCGTGCGGGTATGACGATATGTATAGACATGGTCGAGACAAAAGGAATATGAAAGGAGCGTAGCAGGTGGCGTTCTGTGGTTTCTGCATACCCCAATTAGAAAAAGACGTTATTTTAATGTACCTTATCATCATCATTTCAGCCGAAAGACGTCCACTGCTGGGCATAGGCCCCCAAGTGTCGCCACATTGACATAACCCCTTGCAATAATCGCCACGCTTGGCAGGCGGGTTGGCGATCGTAATACAGTTGTTACAAAAGCACAGAGAACGCTGCTACCCATTCTATGGCAAATCCCTTAGTCGCCTCTTACGACACCCACTGGAAGATATGGGATGGTGCTATTCTTTACGTCCGACACCGTACAGAACAATATATCTTTTACAACAACCAAATCATCTAATCAAAGAGCTTGCAGCACCAATAATTACACTCTCGTCAAAGCCAGTACAGCACCAATAATTACACTCTCGTCAAAGCCAGCACAGCATCAATTATACACCGGTACTAAATACATATATTTATATACTACCTCGGATAAACCTGATACCCCAGTTCCAACGACATATTCGTGTTAGACCAACGCTGATCGGATCATGTTCAGTGGCATCCTAGGGAGATATCTATACCAACTTAATTAATCTGACATTTCAAATTCTGTGGAGCAAAATTTTCATTTTAATTTAAAAATTGCGGAACTGTAAAGATTATTGACGAAGTGAAAAGGATGTTAGAGGATTTAATATTTTACGAAAAAATTTTTATACCAAAATGAAAACGGTTTTTTTTTTAAAGAAAGGCCAAGAATTTCTTAGCAGTTTTTATCTCTTAGAAAAATATTTTTGAACTTTCATACAGCATACAGCAGGTTCATATTTGGAAAAGTCGTAAAATATGTTTCTTAAATAACCTTAAAAATTAAATATGAAATTTACAACTACTAACTGTGAAATGTACGTGTGCCTTCGGTATTTTTTATGCGTGATGTTCTGTAATGTAACATCTACCAAGGAAAACGAATCTCAAATAAAATAATCTACATCCAAATTCAAATCTGCCCCAACAAACCGGTTTGAAGAACAGAATGTTTCACATTTTTAACGAGCAACCTAATGTACCGTGAATATCCTGAAACCGCTGAATGTATATCGTTAAACTCTTCATGATCACCAAAACGTAACACATAAATTGTAGATTCAGGTCCCGCCAGCGAAAAACGGTTAAATTATTATAATAATATCGCTGTGTTGTTAACATCTTTATCTCTTCGTTTTCTTTGCAGTCTTCATCGAATTATTCTGTACCAGCATAAGCATATTTTCATGCCATGGGGAAAAGAAGAAGACTATATCTTAAACTTAGTTGTTCCAACACTTTTCTAAGAGGTTGACGGTGGTACAGTCCCATCTTTCTCCAACCAAGGCTCACCATTGAAGCTATTTTAATTTGCCTATTTACTCAGGAACTTCTCAGTTACAAGTTAAGATTGGGGCCAGGTTTTTTTTTTTATTGGGACAAGTTCACCAGCCTATTCCCAAACCACTGCAACTCCTGAAAGTGAGAATCAACAGTGGCGACCACCAGAAAAACGGCGAGACAATGAAGGTGGACGAAGTCCCAGAGAAACATTTTAACTATCTTGGATCCCACAACGAAATTAATTAGAAAATAATAGCGGAGGAGTAGGAAAAACATAATTTTCACTTTTCACCCTCCATATCAGCAGGAGACAGCCTATCTGTGAGTACTAAAGTTAAACCTTTTTTACCCTTGTTTGTTTGCATTGAGTAGGCTCCGAAACTACTGGTCCGATTTGAAAAATTCTTTCATTGTTAGATAGCCCATTTATCGAGGAAGGCTATAGGCTATATATCATTACGACATTATTCGCTACGACCACTAGGAGTGGAGCAGCAATCAAATATGTTGCGAAAACGGGGAAAATGTGACGCAAACGAAGTTGCGCCGGACAGTTAGTGTTATATATTTTCTTTCTACTCCATTTGCCTATCATTTCTGTCCTTGGCCCTTCTTCTCCAATATTTATCCGTAGATTCATATGTATACTTCTCGCAATTCGTACTGTAGTCACAGAAGACGACTCCAATTTACCAATTAAGAAAACTAGGTCAATGCAATGATTGCTTTTTTCTTGTATCTGCAATCTACAATCCCTGACTGGAATCGTGATGTTATTGCGCAACAGTTTTAACGATGTTTCAGTCATTAAAAGATTCGATTTCTATTTGTATTACTCTTGTATTTCTTACTTGTTATTCTTCTTATTTACTTACTTGTTTATCTTGACCTAGAATAGCTCATCATCATTATCTTTTAGGAAGTCAAGCAGTAGATGTAATTCGGTTTCTTCATTCGTATCGTCTTATCTTATTTTTGGATCCAGTAGTGGTCTACGTTAATCCTTTCTGTAGGGTCTATAGCGTTTTGTAAGTCCTCTTCGTAATTCCTTTCGACAAAAGGTCCACTGCACATCCTAAGCCACGCCACATTGGCAAGACCTATTCTTCATATGTTAAGCTAAAATAACTCTTATCATGGTAAAAACTTCACCCAGTCTGCAAGGTTTTAGGGTACGACAGAAGTATATTTTATCTTCTCTACTACTCGTGTAAGCTATTTTAATAATAAAACTACTACTCGCCTAGTCAAGCCTAACCTAGATACTTCGATTTACATCCCCGAACCAAAATAACATATTGAAAAGCCTAAGAGACGAGTTGAGCTGAATAGTGGAGCCGTAGAAACATCTGGAAGGAAGGATTCATGGCCCATTACGATGTGTAGACGTAAGTGCAGGCCACCAGTCGTAAAACACCTCAGACGTAAGTAAGGTCCTTGAGGGAGACTTGCTGTGCACTGTAGGTAGTTTTATTAGTGGTGTTGACTTCTGGCTTCTTGATGCGAATTTGTTTTGGAATTTAGACGTTTAGGTAATCGGAAGACCTATGAAACGATGGATGAATTAAGAGATGGGAAATAATATAGTTCAAATACAGGTCAAGCACATAACCCTCCTTTTAGGTTCTTCCGCAGTCGGTAAAAAAGACGTTCATCTTGTAATCTTAGAGCTCGTTCTTACCTGTCGGGCGCCGGATCCGTATATTAATTGGTTTTCGGCGCCTCTGTTCACACTTTCGGTTAATAATCGGTTGTCGGCCACAATTGAAGCGCCTCGAAGTATGTGTGCGCGATGACAGCGAGACGCACGCACGGGCGGAACAAGGGGTAGCGGGAAGAGGTTTGTCGGTCCCGACATCCGACAAATGTGAACAGCGCCATATTTACTCATAGGCGAGCGAGGTCCGACACGATTTTTTACCGGACGTAGAGGGCTGGCAAAACACCCGATATTTCTTGTTGGTGCCGACACAAATCGGTTTCAGACCAGTGTGAATAGCTTCATATAAAAAGCTCTGCCACTGGAATATCCGATGAAAACCCGGGCCCGACGCCCGACAAATGGAAACGAGCGCTAAGATGACGGTTACTGTATATGTGTGGAGGGTAACGGTACACGGCGCCTGCGCCAAGCTCATAATTAACTTAGGATAGGTTCAAGAGAAAGGATGATATGTCAGCAGTACCTATACATTACTCAAAGTAAAGCATGTTGCAAAAAACAAATCGCCCACAAAATAAGAAGAACAAAGCATTTTACCTAACGGCATTCAAAACACTAGCTGGTCTTGTTCTTAAAAAAAAAGTACACGACGTACTTAACAAATCATTGCCACAGATAAAAAGTCACGTATCTAACATTCATACACGTCATAAAGATCAACGGTTGTATCTTTTCAAGTACAGTAACGCCTTAAGAAAAGGACAGCAAGAAATTACACGATTTTTTTGCTTCCTTATCTGCAGATATATTGTCCGTCATTTTCTTTCTCCGGGCAACAAAGGTAGTCATTATTTACTGACGAAATTACATGAGGCAGCGTATTTTGTGGATGAAGCTTATTGTTACGTAATCAAGTGGTGTGAAAGTGATGATTATAGCATCAGTATTGGGTATAGAGAGCAGCGGTGACCCAGTGGTGGCAATCCCGACTTACGAGCAGTAAGCAGTGGGTTCGAACCAAAGCAGGCGCATTACTTTGTGGAATTTATTTAATCACCGCTGCCCTCAAAAACGGTGAAGGAAAACATCGTGAGGAAACCGGCGTGTCCTAGAACTAAAAATACGAAGACATGTGACATCTACCGCAGCTACCCGCACTGGGCTCGCGTGGTGGATTACAGCCCACTTCCTCTCATAGAGAGGAGGCCTGTGTCCCAGCAGTGGGATAATTATAAGCTGATGTGAATGGGTATAGAAAACGTATAAGACGGTAAATCAGTAAGTGTATCTATAGAGCCCTTTCTTGGATTTCATGTATAACTATTCCAGTCCACTTCTGACAAAATGTAATGGCGACAAAACGATATAAAGATAGTAAAGGACTTGGTGAAAAAAAACAACGTCACCGCAACGTCAACGTCTGCCGCACCTAATACAGCTTTGAGTCCAAAAACTAAAGCTATCTAAAACAGTAATCCACAAAATCGTACAGATTTAAGTCATTAATTGCAACATGAGACCAATAATATCTCAAAGAACGAAACCTCTGCTACCGACTGTACATCCTCATACCACCACATACCCCGCTTTTACAACCAGTAACACAAGTACTGCTCAAGATAACCGTAGGTGTATCTGAAGAGAAGCGTTGTTTAATAGCATACAGTTTTATTGCTTGCTCCTTTATCTGGTCGTTACGTGACCATTTTTATTGTTCTGTCGTAAATGGCCGGCGATGGCTATTGATTTAATTGTGATGGATGGGCCAGCAGTGCTTATGGTGGAAGTGGCTTTTTTCATGGTTGTTTGATAGTAGGTCTTTATAAGATGGAAGATTTACTACTGTACGTTTACTTCTTTATGTTTACTTCTTTTCAATTTACGGCAGATGTAACATATTTATAGGCTGTATTGACTATTTGATGGCTTCTTAATTTAGTAAGACAGCATACTCGTATTTTAAAAAAAAAACAAAATCATCGGGAAGTTAATATTAAATCTTAACGTGTAGAGATAGATCAGAATTTAGAAGTTTTATATTAAGCCAAGTCTATCAAAATTTTCTTTCCGTTTTTTTTTTATAAGAACAGTACCGTGTTAGTTCGTTTAGAAGGGTAACCAAGGCAAGGAGTAACCATTTTATATCCACAACATTCATGTATGGATACCGAACTACAGACACATAATAAATGATATATACACAGCTGAAAATCACTATCTTCCAACGACATAAGAATATATTTTCAGCGTCAACGCCCCAATTACCATACTACTGTGAATTTGCTTACAGCTTCCCTGTCACAATATATCATGGTGTCATGATGGGAAGAAAGTCGATTTGACGAAGGATCACTTCTCAGGGTAATATTATTATGGTTACGTCCTTGGGAGATATGGTACGTGATTTAAACTGATTAATAGTGGTCTTGATAATGGTATTTTGAACGATAAACGTAATTTATTAGGTAATTAAACTATGACATGATTATAGTCGGAGTTTCGAGAGAAGTTTCAAAATACACACATCAAAAGTGTCTAGGGATCAAGCATTTTTATGCGGATTTCTTGAGATTGAGATGTGGCTTTGTAATAAATTTATGATTTTATAAATTTATATGGATCCTTTTTGGTGCATTTCATAATTTGAATCAGGAACTGTGAATCAAATTCGAGTAAAAGATGAAAATCAGCTGTCAATATTTTCCCTATAAAAACATACAACGCATTGAAGACATTATTAGTGCTACTGTTTCCCTACTACTGATTAAAACCAACGTTATTATGGAGCGGCGACGTCATTTAAGCAGGGAAGAAATGCTCAGAGCCGTGGGAATGATAGAAGCTGGTTCCCGGCAACGTACTGTGGCTTTAGCTCTGAATACAAGTCAGAGTGTTATCAGTCGACTTTGGACACGTTACCGAAGCACTGGTACCGTGGCTGAGCGCCATGGAGGACGGTATCGCTGCACCACACGGAGACAAGACCGATACATTCAAATCTTAACTCGAAGAGCTCCAACAATAACCGCCATGATGTTAGCCGTGAGGCTTCATCACTCTTCAGGGAACTTAATTAGCGACCAAACAGTCAGAAACCGCTTGCATGAAGTGAACCTTCATTCCCGAAGACCGCTACGGGTACCACCTATAGCAATGCACAATCGTAGGATTCGATATCAATGGGCTCTTGAACACAGAAATTGGGCAGAAGAACAATGGCGTTTCGTGTGCTTTTCTGATGAGTCTCGTTTTGGCATGAGACCGGATACAAGACGTATACGACACTGGAGAACCCCTGGACGCCAACAGCGATTAAAATCCTGCCAGGAAGTCCATCCTTATAGTGGTGGAACCATCATGGTATGGGCGGGTATTTGGATCGGCGGAAGAACTGAGTTGATTTGGATCAGAGGCAACCTCAACGCTCAAATTTATGCTGAGACGATTGTATCAGACGTCATCGTTCCTCTACAAGTGCAAATCGGTCCCTTATTTCAGTTAATGCATGATAATGCACGACCGCACACCGCAAGAGTTGTAAGACAGACTCTCGCCGCAGCTAACATCAATGTCCTGCCCTGGCCTGCTCAGTCGCCAGACTTGAACCCGATTGAGCATGCATGGGATATGCTACAGAGAAGAGCTCTGCCGAATATGGAGGGTATCCAGTCGCAAGAAGACCTTTTTTTGTTGTTGCAACGAACATGGGCGGCCATTCCACAGCGTGATTTGGATGAACTCATTTTGAGTATGCCAAACCGATGTTCTTGTGTTGTTAGTGTTCGCGGTAGAAACACGGATTATTAATTGTTTAAGTTACCCAATAAAATTTTAAAGAAAACTGTTATTTCAGTCTTTTTTTCGAACTTTAATGTTAGTGGTTCAAATGTCAAAAATCCCTTTATTAGAAAATGGCAAATTTCTTTATTAATGCAAAGGTGACTTGGTTTATCGTTACTGTGACAAACGAAAACACTTTATTTGATGAATCCTTAAAGAAAATTTTAATTAATATCAATCAGGAGAAAAGTTATTGCAAAAATATATGTTGATCCCTAGACACTTTTGATGTGTGTAGGTTTATCAGGTCTAAGATTAGGATCGAACTAGCTTTATGGTAAATGAAGAAATTCAGGAGAAAATTTGGTGTTTACAATAAGTGAAAAAAGTTGAACGAATACTTCTTATTTCTATGGAAGAAAGTCTTTCTCCTGCAGCTGGGACATAAATGAAATTAGTATGTTAAAACTATGCAAGGATACGTAATCCAAGTCATAAAGTCTGCATTTTATTTTAACAAGATACCACTCTATAGCTGGTGATATCGTTAAGTAAATAAGCCCCATTTTACGCAGATCTCAAGCTATTCTACTTATGAATTAAACATTCGCAAACTCGACCATGTCCCACAAGATTTGACTCAAAATCTACTTCTTCCAGTCGTTGGTGTTATTCAATTTTACTGTTGCACGGCAGCGGTGCAGAGGTCGCTTAGACTACAGCTTCGCCGAATAAGTATACTCCAGTAACAAAACAAACCACCCTTAACTACATACATATAGCAGAATAAGACAAAGAAAGCAATAAAACACTCGCTCGTGTAGATTGACGTAGATAAAACGAAACAACATGAATAGAGGAGCAACGAGAGATACCATCCAATAGATGAAGTTTCATTTACATGAAAAGACACCGAATACAGTTGCTAAATCAATTTAAGCTACATTTGAAGTACTTTTACATTCTCGAACATAATCCTCATTGACACTAATCTTGTAGCGTTGTAGTCGATTTTCTAAAAAACCGATTAAAACGCACATCACTAGAAACGAGTGACATTCCTAAATCTTTCAAATACGAACACGTCATTGCTTGAGTAGGAGTGGCGTCCGTCGTAATGTACTATATAAGCTCATGCAAGTCATTCCACGACCTCTTTCTCCAACTCCAGCCCAGGCGTCTAAATACTAAACCCCGAGATAAACGGGTAAGTGCTCAGTGTGATTGTAACTCTTAATTGTTTTCTATGTATTGCTTTCTTTAACTATGTATGTCTGTCGGTGCAGTCCGGCAGCCATTAATACTTCTCGGCAGCCTCGCTATGACTGTCGAGATAAACTATGTTCTTTAACTGCCACCTTGCACCTCACTGTGAATGCGCTCACATGCTTCTCCATCCTGCATCATGCTTGCCTCGCCGCGCAGCACCTAGCTGCTCGCTTAAATCGCTTGACCGCGCGGCAAGGAACCTTCGAAATGCTTGAGGGGCATGTGCGCGCATAACCTCTTATTGTAAGCCGCCACGATGGGTGAGTCTTCCTTCATCCACCTTGCTATGGGCTTACGGCTGGGAGACGCACGCATCGACGGAGGCTTGCTATGTTCTGGCACAACGCTTACGGATGCACCCGCCACGCGCTGATTCCAGGGTTCCAGTCTTGGGTTACACCTCAAGGTTAGGGCTACAGCTCCAGTCGAAGACACGCGCATTGCCTACGCGGCCGCTACCGCCGCCTGTGCCTGCCGCCACGTGTTCGTGGGTACCGAGAGCCCACGCTACACGTGCTGAGGTTACTTGCCTCTTCTGGCCTGGTGCCAAGCTGAGGGCACTGCCTGCCTGCCTACCTGCGAGCGCGACTGTACCGCACACTATCCACACGGCCGCTACCGCCGCCTGTGTTCTGCATCCACGTGGTTCGTGGGTACCGAGAGCCCACGCTGCCACGTGCTGAGGCGACTTGCCTCTGCGGACCCCGTGCCAAGCCGAAGACCTTGCCTGCCTACCTGCCAGCGAGCGCGACTGACGCGCGCTCGTTCTCTTCCCTGCGTGGTGCTGCCCACGCACTGCAATGGTGACCTCTGGGGTCGCCTCTCCGCTCCGCTGCCTGCCCTGCAACCTCACGCCGGCCCACGTGCTGCGACGTGCCTAAGCCCAGGGCAGTAACTTCCTTCTTTCTATCTTCCAAGTGACCAGTGCAAAGTGCTTAGAGACCTTAGAACTCATTCCCTGATATTTCTGTGTCTCACGTCTAATAAACGTGTAAAGTAACCTTGGGTTTCCTTTCTATAACCTGCCACGAAACCCGCTTGCCACAGTGGCGCCCACTCGGTAAAGGTTCTCTAAGTTCTTGCACTGGTTACTCTTTCCTATACTCCCCATAGTGGCGGTAAGTATCTATATTGTTACTAACCCAGTAAACTGTGCTATCCCCTTACTGCGGCCAAGACACCTTTAGCCTAACCACGGTCTTGTGAGTCTGCTTGACCGGCAGTGAGTAAACTATCTCCTTCTACCTTGTTCCTACCTATCTTCCGTCTGTACCAGTTGTTCTCGAGGTGCAGACATCCTGGTTTGTTAACTAACACTTGCCGCTAGGTCCGGGAATTGTATTTTTTAGCTATAGTTGATAAATTAATCAATAACTATTAAATCACAATGAGCTCGCACCCGATAAATTTAAAACCACCAGGAACTAAGCATGCCAAGGATTTAAGGTGGAGCTGTCCATCATAAATCCCGTAGGCCTAGCTAATACTACCTAGTGTCTGGCTCAATATTGGGTCAGACGATGCCAAGGGAACTACACACCTACAACTTTACTCCATCTGTTGTAGGAGGTCCACTTGCACCAGAGATTAGGTCAGCCCTAGTCCCCGGCGTACAAGCTCTACCGCTTTCGCCATCTACCTAAGATAGCTATAACGTTCTTATAGTTATACTAATGGCACACCATTTGCCTGTCTACTGTGTGGGATTATAAGTAAAAAAAAAAAGGCTAAAGTAACTTTTAAAATAAACTAGACTAATTAAGCCTAAAAACTATCAAATTAAATGTAATTTAAATAAAATACATCAAACTTAGAAACCATTTAACTAATCTATACTAAGAAAACTTTTGAATATTTATCAAAACCTAACTCAACAAAACTTTTACCCAGCCATGACAAAAGAAAATCATAACATAGCTGAATAAACTACATAATATCTAATTATGAATATATAAACTTCAATACTTAAGTAACTAAAACTAAATCTAAAACAAACTACTATAACTTACTATCAATTGACAAAACTTAGATTATTTAGCGTACTGCCATGGTCTGCATGGTTGTAAACCACTTTAGTCAAGAACTATCTGCTGACCCACACACTAACACACACACTACACATCACATAGATACTCTCCCTCATACAGCCTAACCAGTAACTCTTTACTTTATTTTTCTAATAGCTTATGCCACAAGGGTTACAGGGGCTATATTATAACTTTTACTCAGTAAAGGCGTACCTATAGAGAGATACTGTTGACCCCAAGGCTACTCTGGAGGTCAAAGTAATTCTGTACAGCATACTACCCCTTTGTATTGTGTTGTCTTCCTACGGTTAACTACAAACAGATTAAAGCAGGAATAATCAAATTAAATAACTGCATTTATTCACTAATGGGATTTTAAACTAGAATAGACAACCTAAAACTATCAAGAACTTCTAACTTCAATTCCCATGAACTATAAAATAATTCTAAAAAGGCATAGTCTAAAATAACTATGCAAACAACTGTAGGTACTACATACCACAGTTGAATCTTATTCCAGTCTACCCTGGTAATAAGTCTTATAGGATTTGGCTCTAAACCATTCCTTGGAAAATATCACTACATGGTATTTACCTAAACTAATACTAGTAAACTGGAGCTACCCAGTTATATCTTATACCAGTCTACCCTGGTAATAAGATAATAAGTCTTATAGGATTTGGCTCTAAACCAATCCTAGGAAAATATCACTACATGGTATTTACCAAAACTAATACTAGTAAACTGGAGCTGCCCAGTTAATCTTATCACCAGTCTACCCGGGTAATAAGCTCTAAAGGGTTTGGCTCTAAACCATTCCCTGGAAAATATCACATGGTATTTATTTATACTACTAGTAAACTGGAGCTGCCCAGTTATATCTTATACCAGCCTACCCTGGTAATAAGTTCTAAAGGGTTTGGCTCTAAACCATTCCTTGGAAAATATCACTACATGGTATTTACCTAAACTACTAGTAAACTATATACAAACTAACTATGAGCGGATCGCAACTCAAAAAAATAGCCTACTGCGTATAACTTCCTAATAATTAACTTTTGTCTAAAACTATAATTATCTAAACAAAACATACACTAAATCTATAATTAACTAAAGTTCTTTCACCTAAGCACACAACCTGAAACCTAATCTAACTTTTTCACTTTGTATGATTGTTGAACGCATGTATCTTAAACCTACCAAAACTAAACTTTCTGTAAACATAACCTTAAAACTAAACTAACAAAAAAGTTTCTTACTACTTCTATAACTTCGCTCAACTACTAATAACACAATGGGCGTAAGTTTAGTTGCAATTAACTAATACCTATAACCTTATTAAGCTAAATATCTAGATAAATTGGTCGGTCAGCATGTCCTAAGATAACCTAGAGGAATTCCGGTGTTGTTGACAGATGACGTTTAAGAACTGACTGTCAACTGACAATAACTAAACTTTGACAGTTGTCATGGTCATGGACTATTGGTTTTGAACATCGTCAATTACGTTCGGATATTCGCACACAACAACTTCGTCATTAACATAGGACTTGTTCCGAATCTTATACTTAGAATAATTTTACCATAGACATTGATCTTAGACCGAGACTTAGATCAATGTTAGCTTCAAATTTTTTTATAAAAATAAAGCTTGTTTTCCAAAAACTTTAACTAAAACAAAATTAATTCTATTAAGCAAATGCTAAATAAATAAATAAATATTATTTTAAGATAAACATCTTAAAAATGTATTCCTCAGATAAAACTAAAACTAAGATTTTTTTCGTTTGAACAAAACTTAATTTTTTGTAGTCTTTCAATCGAAATTCAACTTTACTACATGCGTCTTAACGTACAACAATCAACAACGGATTAAACTCTTACCTAGCAAATAGATACATTACCCTGCGTTTTAAAACCTTGATTACCTAACCCTATGGAGGAACACTTGCTGATATATTGTTGTTTTTCCAACTGACTGACTTGAGTTAAACTAGCAACTATTAGTTTACCTCTTGAATGTTACAGTAAGTCACTGACTTAGGACTACTTCCAAGTCAATGACGGACATAGTATGAGTAGATGAATGATTGATGGAATAGAAGCACATGAATGGGATGTATGAACGTATCAGTAGTCAGTTTAGTGGTTCAGGCCTTCTAGCGGATTTCCCCTAGGGAAAATCCTTTCATAGCAGCCGGGGTACTGTAGCGTTGTAGTCGATTTTCTAAAAAACCGATTAAAACGCACATCACTAGAAACGAGTGACATTCCTAAATCTTTCAAATACGAACACGTCATTGCTTGAGTAGGAGTGGCGTCCGTCGTAATGTACTATATAAGCTCATGCAAGTCATTCCACGACCTCTTTCTCCAACTCCAGCCCAGGCGTCTAAATACTAAACCCCGAGATAAACGGGTAAGTGCTCAGTGTGATTGTAACTCTTAATTGTTTTCTATGTATTGCTTTCTTTAACTATGTATGTCTGTCGGTGCAGTCCGGCAGCCATTAATACTTCTCGGCAGCCTCGCTATGACTGTCGAGATAAACTATGTTCTTTAACTGCCACCTTGCACCTCACTGTGAATGCGCTCACATGCTTCTCCATCCTGCATCATGCTTGCCTCGCCGCGCAGCACCTAGCTGCTCGCTTAAATCGCTTGACCGCGCGGCAAGGAACCTTCGAAATGCTTGAGGGGCATGTGCGCGCATAACCTCTTATTGTAAGCCGCCACGATGGGTGAGTCTTCCTTCATCCACCTTGCTATGGGCTTACGGCTGGGAGACGCACGCATCGACGGAGGCTTGCTATGTTCTGGCACAACGCTTACGGATGCACCCGCCACGCGCTGATTCCAGGGTTCCAGTCTTGGGTTACACCTCAAGGTTAGGGCTACAGCTCCAGTCGAAGACACGCGCATTGCCTACGCGGCCGCTACCGCCGCCTGTGCCTGCCGCCACGTGTTCGTGGGTACCGAGAGCCCACGCTACACGTGCTGAGGTTACTTGCCTCTTCTGGCCTGGTGCCAAGCTGAGGGCACTGCCTGCCTGCCTACCTGCGAGCGCGACTGTACCGCACACTATCCACACGGCCGCTACCGCCGCCTGTGTTCTGCATCCACGTGGTTCGTGGGTACCGAGAGCCCACGCTGCCACGTGCTGAGGCGACTTGCCTCTGCGGACCCCGTGCCAAGCCGAAGACCTTGCCTGCCTACCTGCCAGCGAGCGCGACTGACGCGCGCTCGTTCTCTTCCCTGCGTGGTGCTGCCCACGCACTGCAATGGTGACCTCTGGGGTCGCCTCTCCGCTCCGCTGCCTGCCCTG
Source organism: Cerastis rubricosa (assembly GCA_949152445.1). Classification (NCBI taxonomy): domain Eukaryota; kingdom Metazoa; phylum Arthropoda; class Insecta; order Lepidoptera; family Noctuidae; genus Cerastis; species Cerastis rubricosa. Next base: position 1,243,830 of record OX424547.1, read on the forward strand.
CAACCTCACGCCGGCCCACGTGCTGCGACGTGCCTAAGCCCAGGGCAGTAACTTCCTTCTTTCTATCTTCCAAGTGACCAGTGCAAAGTGCTTAGAGACCTTAGAACTCATTCCCTGATATTTCTGTGTCTCATGTCTAATAAACGTGTAAAGTAACCTTGGGTTTCCTTTCTATAACCTGCCACGAAACCCACTTGCCACAATCTGGCTGAAAGAATACCCAATTAACAAAACCATACACCTTTATCTACATACATTCAGCACTGTACTAAGACATAACGAAAGCATTAAAACACCACACGCTAAAGGCACCACGTAACTATTGTCACTTCAGCGAGACTAGTAGCCCCTAGGGGATGAAGAGTCGTGACTAGCGTGACATAGACAAAGCGACACGGCGTGAAAACCGAAGGGGAGCAATGAGGGTCAGGCGACAAATACCACGCAATAGAAGTGCATTTAGATGTAGAAATACATTTGAAGCACTTTTACATCCTCGAACATAACCCTCAATATATGACAGTAATCTGCGTCAAAGTAACAAAACGATGTATCCTTATCTACATAAGTACATCCACATGCCATAAAGAAAGCATTAAGACACCAAACGCCGAAGGCACCACGTAACTATTGTCACTTCAGCGACACCAGTACACCCTAGGGGATGAACAGTCGTGATGCGTGACGTAGAACATACGACACGATGTGAAAACCAAAGGGGAGTAATGAGCAGGCGGGACGGGGATGAATACTACGCAATAGACCAAACTACTTTTAAACGAAGAGATAGATGTACGTGATTGTAGACTGTAGGATAATACCAGTATAAGCTAGATTTGTAGAGTATTTTTCCACTTCACATTTAAATTGACACGGTCTCCAAATAAGTAACAAAATACTATAGATATTTATGTCCGCCTCGTTAGTCTAGTAGCCGCAAGTGTTGAGCGTCAGTTCCTGCGTTCAATTCCTAGATCCGGCAGGGAATTTCTCCATCAGGAATTTTTCAGTAACGGTCTAGAGGCTGGATATCTGCCCGATTGATGGCAATAGGGGCAGGCTATTACATGAGACTTATACAAAACGGTACAACTGTACATACTAGCTGTCCTGCGCAACTTCGTCTGCGTCACTTTTTCCCCGTTTTTGCAACATTTTTCATTGCTGCTCCGCTCCTATTTGTCGTAGCGTGATTATATAGCCTATAGTCTTCCTCGACAAATACAACTGCCTAATCTTTAAACATTTATGTCAGGCATGAAAGCTGATGCAGAAAAGGACAAAGATACATGTGAAAGCTTAAAAATCCTAGCAGAAAAATCTGCTTAAAAAACATGACTAAAAATATCTTAAAAAAACTCCAGCTACATTTCAGAGGACATCGTTTCATATTAAAAGAGGGGGAACGACGACAACTAATGAGTGCGCAGAGTAGAGTTATGAATGGCCAACATTAGCTGCAAATGGGATGAAATATGTACGCGCTAGATGAGATGCAAATTCTAATCTCAGGCATTGCCGCTTTATTCGATTTAAGAATAATTAAATTTCTGTTTTTATACAAATACGACGCGGATACGGCTTATCTGGTCAGGAAATTCTTTATATCCCTGCAATAAAAGAAAAAAAAGATTTGTCTCCTCGTTTTGACTCAAACAACGCGACTCAACACTGCGCTGAACTAAATGCGACAAATGTGGTGAAACATGATTGGTTCAAGTCGATTCTGCGGCAATAGGTGCGGCTATTCCCCATTCAAATTTGAAAGCAGAATAATGATGTTAGAGGGCTCGAATACAGCTGTCAAAATTTGCAGCGAAAGGCAAACTAATCATCACAGATACCTATATGCCATGTTTGATACGGGAAATGGAACGTACGGACGCAAGGGAGCGACGGACCTAATGAGAGACGAGCACCGTGATGAATGGCTGGCATTAGCTTCTAATGGGATGAATCATGAACGTATACATTGAAGCTAAAGCTGTAAATATTTAGACGCTGGATTTGTTTAATTTCCGGCTCAAGAGTTTTAGTATTGTAAATCTAGCACGTTCCTGGTGAACAAAGGAAATTGGAGGATTAAATTGAAAGTGCCGACGTTTTGTTACTATACACTGAATTTCTAAATCCTTGGGCAAAGTTCTGTTATGATGAATAGTTTAATCTAATTTCACAATACAAATTCAGAATCATTCATTAAGAAGTTCCTTTTCCCCGTTTGTATGTCACTGACCATTACCCTTTCTCTAATTAGCAATTAAGCAGCACAAATTCTACGCTTGCTAACAAATATATAGCTTCTTTGCTCTAGCACCACTTCCCTTAATTGCCATAATGTAACTTTACTGCCTCTTAATCTACTTGCTACTAGTGGATTACTAAAATCATTGTAACTTTAATTGTTAGCCTTTAATTCACATTCTCATATACTGCCGTTAACATTATCAACATCATTCAGTTCATCTATTTTTGCATCAGTAGCTTCCTTGATTATTATTTCAGTAACTTTACCAAATGCTTAATAAATATCAACTACGTGAGTACTTTAATTGCCAGCTTTTAAATCCCCACCCCATATAGAAACATCTCCACTACTAACATCATAATTCATTTCATATAATAATACACCAGTAGGATCCTTAATTAATTTTCCAGTATACAAACCATCCACATCATAAATATCAACAATGCGGGTAGTTATGACAGCGTCAGCGGTCAGACTTTATGCAGCATTTCAAATTTCCGCCACCGTAGTGTGTTTCACATTCGCTAAAGCCCATGCAGAGCGTAGAATATGCGTGGAAGTGCATTTAATCCTCTGTTGGCATTGCATAATGAACTTGTTAGGGCTTCTACTGACATTGCTCGGCTATCCGAATGGATTCGGTATTGATCCGGAGATGTCATGTTCATGTACCCCACTATCCCACCACTATCTGGCAGTTTGAGTACTTTAAGCGACCTACCCAAATGTCCTTTCTTTGGTATTGTTCGTCGTTTCGTTGAGCTCCTTGAGTTATAAGTCGAGCTACACGATAACTGACAAATGCTTGCACTGACTGGACAGGTCCACTCAAATCTGTATGGTTCTTTCTTCAAAAGACCATTTCAGACACGTATCTGCATAGTCCTCATGTGAGTTTGCCAAGATTTTGTCTGGACCTTAAAAGAGACTGTGACCTCTGAGTTTGTTTCGGCTGTTTCTTCTCAGAGTAGTCAGGTACGAAACACCGGCCCCATCTAGTTTAAAAAAATGGACGTGTAAAAGTGTTTGTAAAAACCTACTTGCAAAATAAACATCATTTATCATTTATCATTTATCATTTATGTACATGTTGCTTTTATTGATTTCTGTGTATTTAGTGCTAGTTAATATTGATATCGGTAAATATCATCCTAGCCTTTTCCCAAACTATATTCGGGTCGGCTTCCAGTCTAACCGGATCTAGCTGAGTAGCAGTATTTTACATGAAGCGACTGCCTATATGACCTCCACAACCCAGTGACTGGGTAATACGATAACCCTTAGTAAGACTGGATTTCAGACTTTTGGCTTCTGACTACTCGTAACGACTGTCAAAGATCTACAAATGACAGCCGGGGCCAACGGTTTAACGTGCTTTCCGAGGCACGGAGGAAACTCGGTATGTAATTATGGTCACCCTCGGCAAGCACGGCTTAACCTTAAAGATCGACCCGTGCGGCTGTTATTATTTAGTCTCGAGCTCCTCTCCTCCTTTATTGGTGAATTTATTCTGTTGAATTTCGATTAAAAACACAAGATTAATTGTGGTTATCACAATAACACAATATTATGCTAACGTAATATATATTCACACAAAAATGACAAGTTTGATGTTCCAAAATAATAAACACTGCAGTTCACATCCAAAGTTATTTTCACATTGAAAATAACTTCCACACTCAGTCACATTGCAAAATGAATAGCCAACATTCCTCAAACATTCTGGAACTATTTGGGACATCGCATGGCTCCAACTTTTTCTATCAGACATTGCGTGACACAAAATATACGGTTGTATTGTGCTATTGGCGGATATGGCACAGCCATCGTGGGCAATAGCTCGTAATATTTATGATCTAAAAGATGTATACAGCAGATTGTCAAGTGGGTGTTGCCAGAGCAGGAAAACTTATACTAAATAGCAAATAATGGACAAACAGATGGAGTTATTTCTCGAAAAAGTGAACGAAACCATGGACTTGAAAATGAATGAATTAAAGGAAGAATTTATGAAACAAAGCAGTGCACTAGCATCAAATGTGGTTACCATAATAGATGAGAAATTGAATCCACTCCTAGTAGAGAATGCCAAACTCAACAATGAGGTGATGACACTGAAAAATAAAGTTGGGAACCTAGAAAGAGAATTACGGAGAAACAATATTCTGCTACACGGAATAAAAGAAACAGAGACAAATAGTAATGAGCTCATGACTTTGGTCGTGGAATTTCTAAACAACATAGGGAACAAATGTGGAATTCGAGAATTCGACATGTGGGAACTTAATCAGGTCCAGAGACTAGGGAAAAAAGTGGATAATAAGCATAGACCTATATTAGTAAAGCTGACCTTAGGTTGGAGGAAAGTAGAAATCTTGAAGAATGGCAAATATTTCCCATTGTCTACATATGCTACAGAAGATTTCCCTAAAGAAGTATTACAAATTAGGAAAGACCTAAAAATACAACAACAAGAAGAAAAGAAGAAAGGAAACTTTGCAGTCATTAGATATGATAAACTTATAATAAAAGGAAAAATAAACCAGGGAAAGGAGAATGAGAAAAGGAAACGTGCCCCCTCAAGTTCACCGCCACAATCAAATAGCGATGGCAGTTCAATAGTAAAGGCTCCAAGTAAAATAAACAAAGTAAATGCCTTTGAATTCATGAATAGGTCTAGGCAAACAACTCAAACTGAAATCAAACCAATCAACCAATAGCAACTACACAATAACCAGCCGAAAAGAGGAGAAAACTCAAATACCAACAAGAACAAAGACAACAACAATTTACACTCCCCAAGCCGGCTGGTCACCGTGGGGATGAATGACCACTACCCTCCATCTGTAGTAAACAGAAGAAGTAACAATAAAACTCTGCAAATAGGCACATACAACGTAAGATCCCTGTCTTCGACAGAGAGATACCTGCAACTTATTCATGCTCTTGAAAATGTAAAATACGACATTTTGGGTCTTTCAGAAGTAAAAAGAACCGGTTACAACATAGAAGAATACCAAAATCACATACTATGCTACATTGGTCAAACTAAGGGAAAATACGGGGTTGGTTTTCTTATTAAGAAAACATACAAGAACAATATTGTGAATTTCATAGGATTATCTGATAGAGTCGCTCTGCTACAACTGGAACTAGAAGATCTAAACATTTCACTAATCCAAGTCTATGCACCCACTGAAAAAGCGAGTGAAGATGAAATCCATAAATTTTATGTTGACATCTCAGCAGCACTATTCAAAGCTGATGATAAAGTAATATTAATGGGCGACTTTAACGCTAAAATCGGACTTCCCAACGAGGGTGAGGACTTAATAATGGGCAAATACGGTTATGGCGAGCGGAACGAACGGGGCGAACTACTCATCGACTTTGCTTTCGAAAACAAACTCTCCATAATGAATACATACTTTAAGAAAAGGGAAAGTCGACGCTGGACTTGGATCTCGCCCGATCAGAAAACAACGAATGAAATAGACTTTATAACAACAAACCAACCTCAACTCATAACCAACATCGAAGTTCTCAACAACCTTAGATTTCCTTCTGACCACAGACTGGTAAGGGCAACGCTTAATATGAGAGTTTCGAAAAAGAATAGAAAGAATTTTAAACCATCAAATAAAACTTTAGAAACGGATAGTGAAATCGAAAGCTTTGTGGAAAGGCTAAAATCTTATTTAGGAAATACGAAAGAAACCTCTGACATACAAAGCCATTACAATTTAATTGAAGGAGCATTACTAAACAGTCTAAACAAGAACAGCAATCATAAAAAACAACACCAAATATTTAGCGCAGAAACAGAGCAACTAATAAGTAAACGCACAGAACTAATAAAAACAAAACCTAAAGATAAAGTAATGAAGAACGAGCTCAGCAAACTGTTTAAAATCACAAACAAATCTATTAAGAAAGATTATAAGAAACATAGGCAAGACATAATCACAAGAAACCTTATGAAATATAAAAGCACCAAAAGAGCTTTCAAAGACCTGAAACTACATAAATCGTGGATACAAAAACTAGAATCCAAATCAAATTCAACGAATTCAAGAAAAGATGTGATCAACCACGCCACGAAGTTCTATAGGGAACTATACATGAAAAAATCAGACAATATGGATATAGAAATGCAAGTCAATAGTGACACAAGGACCACAATTGAGCCTATAATGGAAAGGGAAGTGTACAACCACATAAGAAAATTGAAATCTGAGAAAAGTCCAGGGCCGGATGGCATAACAAATGAAGCCAACAAACTAAGTGCTCCTGTTTTACTTCACCACCTGACTCAGCTGTTTAATAATATACTGGATTCCGAAATGGTTCCTCAGCAATGGTGTACTTCGGAAATAATACTTATCTACAAAAAAGGAAGTCCTACGGACATAGGAAACTACAGACCAATCAGCCTAATGGCCAGCACATACAAACTCTTTGCATCTATTATTCTAAGCAGAATATCATCTGGAATCGATTGTTCACAACCTACAGAGCAAGCTGGTTTCCGTTCAGGTTTCAGTACAACAGACCACCTACAAACACTACAACAAATAATGGAGAAGTACATTGAATTTAACAAAAGCCTATACTTAGCATTCATTGACTATAGCAAAGCTTTCGATACTATCAGTCACAGCTCAATCTGGGAAGCGCTGAAACTCTTCAAGGTCAACCATAAGTACATAAATATCCTGAAATATATCTATGCTCACAGCACTAGCAAGGTTAAGCTAGAAACAAGAGGTGACACCATAAAGATCGAAAGAGGCGTCCGACAAGGAGACCCTATCTCTCCAAAACTTTTTATCGCTGTTTTGGAAAGCATATTTCAAAAAGTTAACTGGACTAGAAAAGGCATAAAAATAGGGAAAAGATTTCTCAGCCATCTCAGGTTCGCAGATGATATAGTCCTGCTTACTGAAACTCCGGAAGAATTGGAAGAAATGATATGCGCACTAGATATCGAAAGCTCCATGATAGGCTTGGAAATGAACGCAAGTAAAACCAGACTAATGACAAACAGCATCAGAAAACCTATATGCATCAAAGGAAACAACATAGAATATGTAGAAAACTATATATATCTAGGAAAGCAAGTGTCATTCTCCAAGGCGAGCATGGAGGAAGAAATACAACGGAGGGCAAACATTACTTGGAAAAAATTCTGGTCTCTAAAAGAAATTCTTAAAGGCCACTACACGCTAAAACTAAAAAAAGTAGTGATGGAGACTTGCCTGTTACCAAGCCTATTATATGGGTGTCAAACTTGGGTCCACACTAACAGGTCAAAACAAAAAATTGTGACTACACAGAGAGCGATGGAAAGAAGCATATTAGGCTTAAGAAAAATACAAAAGGTAAAAAGTGCAAACATCAGAAAAAAGACAAAGCTGACAGATGCTCTTACAAAAGCACTCGCACTAAAATGGCGTTGGGCTGGTCATGTCGCACGTCTCGGTGATGACAGATGGACTATTCAAACCACGAGTTGGGCAGGACCACCGAATAAAAGAAAGGTCGGAAGACCACTCAAAAGATGGTCTGATGACATTGCGAAGACTGCTGGCTCAAACTGGCTAAATCTTGCCAAGGACCGCGAAAAGTGGAAAAAGATGGAGGAGGCCTTTACCCGTAATAGGACTACATCTCCAACATAATAATAAAAACTAACACTAACTAACTAGAATAAGTTACTAACAATACTAACACTCAATTATTAATAAGTACTAAATGTCAGTGTGTAAATTACCTGAGATGAGAAATAAAAGGCTTTTTATTTTATTTTATTTTATAAAAGATGTATACAGGCTTTTTCTCGCGAGGATATCACGCTAAGTAAGGGAGGTAAGGCAAGCCACGTTTTATAGCAACAGGGGTTCAAAATGATGAAAGAACTTTTTGGGTCAGCATATGCTTTGTAGTAATATGAAATATACTGAGGAAAATGTCGAGTGTCTGTTCGTATTTTATGCTTCCAAAGTAGAATTTTAATTTCCTCCAAACCGTAAAGAAGACAAAGAGGAACACGAAAATAAAACCAGGTGAAGTGTTTAAACTACATTTCCGTAATGCCTACAGGCGGGCTGTTTTTAAGCTTAATTTTTTAGTATTACACGAAATATTGTAAACATAATAGCCCACATATTTGCTAGCTGCGCGATTTAATAAAACCTAACATAAATCATGAGCACACAGATTTGACCTATTTAACGAATAGCAGCATCATCAATTTTGCAGGGTCGTCAGTAATACGGCAAATAATTCAGCAGTTGTGCCTAACAGTGCGGAATGTAGCCTACGCAGCTATGTAGCTGATATGCACGACGATGACGTACACACAATGGTAGCTAATGAAGAGAAACAGAGACGTAACAGCACATTGCGTCGAGAAACCCAGCTAAGAACAAAATGGCGACTGGGAATTTATAGGTTGTTCGGATGACGGAGAGACATTATTTATTTAGAAGAAGGGGAGGTATAGTCTGGCCTAGTTTTTCCCACAGAAACTATATCTAAATTAACAGGGTAATTACGACATTATTTTCTTTATTTCGTGAAGTTACCTCCCAACCATCAAAACTTTTTTGTTTGAGGATTTAATAGAATGCAATAATTTATGGCGTTTCATACAATATTGTCGATCCAAGAAATTTTGTACGTGCTTCCAAAATCTTAAAATGAAGCATAATATATTTAATACTTAAATATATCAAAAAATATCTTGTCGAGCCAGCAAATAACACCCACCATCACTCAAAAAATTGCACCCTATATAAGGGTCGTCACTTTTATGGTGCCGTGTGAGGAACAAAAAGGAACGGGGTGAGTAATAGTGCGCTGATGTTCTGCACTTTTGTATCAAAGGACTCGAAGCAAAAGACTCTGTTTTGAAATAGTACTGTCATCCAAGTAATGACAAATCTAAAAAAAGAATGAAGTAAATTGAAAATGAAATTAAGTTTCTATTTATATTTTACTAAAAATAACACGAGAAAAGAAGACATTATTAAACAAGACCCCAATGTGACCTATAAATAAAGAAACAACTCACAGGAAAACTCGCGATATACTAAATGCGGGAACGTTTGAGGCAAGAACTAATTAGAACCAAACGAAGTATATATTTTCCTAGGCGAAATAAAAAAACGCCCACTCGCTGAACAGAGAGTAATGGAACCAATTACTGAAGGGAAAAAGATAGATGATATAGCTCACTATATCATCTATCTTTCCTGTCATCTCCTGTCCTCATCCTAACTCAACAGGAAATAGGAAAAAGCACGACATGTGTGCGTTTGGTACATGAACTTAGTGCTGCTTTACAATATTTAAATAAAGCATCATCATTAGTCTCTAGCCCGTTTCTCAACTGTCAGACTAGGGGGGCGCAGCATGTTTTATTCTTTCATACTTCCCTAGTATTCATCGTCTCTTTGGTCTTCCCCTACTCTTATAGACTAAATATTATAAAATTTTTATTGTAATTCATAAAGTTAACGGCCAGTGAAATTACGTAATATAAATTAACTTAATTAGAATTTACAATATTTGGTCAACTAAATTACATCATAAACTACGTTCGTAATAGGTACTAATAAAGGTATAAAATAAACCATAGCTAAATTGGAAGTAATTAGAACAATTTCATTAATAACTGGCAAACAAATCATAGTTAGAAACGTAATTATTTACTTTGACATGGATTTAAAGATTCAGTTAAAGCTTAGGAAAGGATAACCATACAGTCTCGTTAAAAATAAGCCTAAGCTTGAGATATAGACATCAAAGAAGATTTCAAACTTAATCACACCAATGACCATATCACAAATTACTGACTCAACAATAAAGCCAAACCTACCAACACAACAAATAAGGCTAATAAACGTCTTTAATATCAAAAATGAACCAAGTAAACTAAAATGGAAGCAGCAAAATATCTGCCAAACCCAAAACTATTTGTAATTACACAGTCCAAAAGTAACAACATCGTATTAAATTCTCAGAACATGCAAACGATAAAATAAGTTGCAAGTTATAAACTACCGAAGGCAAACTACCTTCGTTACTGCAAAATGATAAAGCGAGTACAAAGTGGTAACAAATTGGCCTAGATCCAAACTCTGGAGTGCTACCGTTACATAAGGAGGAACACGAGTTTTGTCGGATAGATATTGTTCATACTTCTCGTGTGGCTCAAAGCCCAACTTTGGTAGTAGTACCTAATTGAATTGTTTCAAACTCCTGAACGAACGTTTTGTAACGATGGTAATAGTGCAAAAAGCTTGGCAAAGCAATCACCGGCTGGCAACATACACGACAGAAACACTAGTGTGATTAAATTTTCAGTTTCCACTCGACATACAAATATAGAGATAACTTTACTCGTGTAGCACACAAATATTTCTATTTAATTAAACCTGCAGCGTCCATTTCGACAGAAACTCAAGAGGATACTCGGCTCACGTAATAAGTTCGGTGGAACTTTATATCTTCTCATCATGACCTTTCACATCGGCTAACTAACTTTTACGGAGAAGTTCATAAGTTTAATGTTTATCTTCTACACCCAAATCAACAAGGAGAAAGCCATAAAATTCTACAAACAAAACAACCTTATCTATACCAAAAGTGAGTGAAAATTAAGTTCTAAACTTCAGAGAGAGCGTGGCAAATAAAATGTAAAAAGACGCCAAGGGTGGGTTTATGGCAGATGAAATAATTATCATTTATAATAACTGTCTGTACAAAGGCCTAATAAAATGTTGAGGTTGCTTGGGCCACAATGTCTGGTTTTACGAGTCCTTAAGAGTCCCTAACGATTTCGTCGCACTTCTAGTTTAGGTTATTACGGAGCAATGTGTGCGTGCGAGCGTTCGAAATATCACTGACGATCGTAGTGTGCGTTGTCGCATCCAGTGCAGCGGGAGTAAACAGTCTTGGTCCGTTACCGTGTTACAAGTAAATAATTTTGCGTTTATGGTGATATTTTTTAATGCTTTTTTAATGCATCGTCTAAATTAAATTAAAATAGGATATTTTAGAGGATACGAAAGCAAATAATAATATAGTTCATAAAATATGTATGAACGGTTGATTTAAAAGTATGTTCGATTTATTTTGTGTGGGTTGTTATTTTCTAGGTAAGTATGTTTATGTGTGTATGACCATTTATTTATTTTGAATTGGACAAAGGTTTACCTTATCAAAAATTAAATTATCCTACGTTTTTATCTTATTTCAGGTGAAAAAAAAACAAGATACTTATTAGTTTCTTTATTATAAAATACATACATACATTTTAACGTCTTTTTCAACTTTCATACGAGGTGTTCCGAATTTCCATAGACCGTGCTTTTCTGGAATCAACGATTTCGGGCAATAAACATTTCATGTAAAATGTTACTAATTTCGGTTCCATTTTGTTTGCCCAGAAATCGTCATCTTTTACAATTCTTTCCACTTTTAGCGGCTTATCCGGTCCAGTCCAGACAGCAAACAAACATATTTGTTTTTTTGTGATGTGCAACTGGCCCTGTATTTGAAAGAACCAGTCATGTTTGGTGTTCACCGCAATTTTCCCTTTTTGAACACACCAAAACTTAATTTTCTTCTCTTTGATAGCGTCTTCGGCATTCATACCGAAAGCAGAAACTGGGCATTTAATTTCAATGATACCGTCATCAAAAAATGCATCTGGTGTTGCACCCAAGAAGAAATATTTATCATCAATGTGTAACCCACATTTTCGAATGACGATACTTTCCTGCTTCGCCAATTGTTCCAAAGCCATAGCCTCACTATTTTTGCCATGCTGGATAGCTGGCACGTGGCTTATTGAATAGCTATAAAGCATATTCTTTACCAAAGGTGCTGAACTGATATGTCCACGTCGCTTACAAACCTTGGAGAAATTTGAAGCGGTTAAAAGACTCCTTCTCAATTCCAGCCACAGAGCGCTTTCTGCTTGTAGAACAGTATCTCGTTCAATTTCGTGTCGGTCCATGATTTGCTGTTTCAAATTTTCCAAAAACAGCTCTTTCTCTTGTTTCTTTTGTGAGTAACGATGTTCCTGGACTCCCTGGTGACTTGTTCTCATTTTCATCCCTGCAGAATATGAAAAAAATCAAACATAACATCATGCCTATATTCTCGAAGCGTAAGGCAGAGGTGTATAGAACACGTACACTTCACTAACGAAAAAACTCAATGACACTTTGCCTAACCTGGGGGTCGAACCCAAAGCTTCATGTTCAGGAGTAACGCTTGGCATATAAAATACTATGTACTTATTACAAAAAAAACAGTGTTGGCACAATACATATTTAACCGTTGAAAAATACCTTATTGCCGCGTCCTTTTCACCTATTGCTAACGAGCCTGGTGAATCCTGTTTGTTAGTGTAACTGAAAATTATTAATGATCCACATAATATTAAATCTGTAGATACCTGATTCAATCGTAAAGTCAATTTAATTGGTTACAGTTTGTTGAATAGTCAACTTCCGTGATAAGTTACTACAATTATTATTACAAAGTAAAAAGAAAAAAACCTTGTGTCCTCATCCTTTTCACTCATCATTGATGTTCCAAGTAAATTTGTTTTTTTTGTAGATTTCTGCTTATTTAATTCTCTACAAATATAATTAAAGCATTTTTAGATTATATGGAAAAAAAGTAAGTAATAACAATATACTAAAGATGATAAAAACAATTTACCTAAGAACTGCACATGCCTTTCGAGTTCTTTCAAGTCTTTGCTTTTTACTTTTAATTTTTCCGATATAATAGACTTCACTTTTTCGACCCATTTTCTAAAAAATAAACACTTTTTACTACTTGTACAATACAAGACACTTATATCTATGAATAACATTAACAAATCACAAATAACATCACTGAGTATAAGTAAAAAAAAAATACTCACTGTATCAAAACTAGTCAGTCGTACTACAAAATCACGCGCGAGTAGCAAATATTTTACGTCGGGAGCGGTAGTCACAGCGACATAGGTCCGTCGTCGAATAGCCCTCGGGCGCGACTGAATGCAACGAGCTAGCGCATCGGTTTATAAGGCATTTTTTAAACATTTTATTAGAATTAAGTAAGTAGTAAAAAAAAATAAAAAAAATTGGATTGGTTAGATAAACACCTTAAGTTTTATAATATTTTATAATTTTCGACAAATTCTTACCAGAAGACGATGGTTTTGCACGTTATTTTATTGGGTTTTTACAGTGTGAACTACATTTTTTTTAATGTACTTATTCAATTAATTTTAAAATAAAAAATCGTTGACTTACTAATATACTATATGCCCAGTACGTATAATTTTTTTCAGACAGTAATTCTTTACCAGTTGGGCAAAAATACGATTCGAAAACTTGGTGTTTCGTGCTTACGTAAAAACGTATGTTAGATTTTTAATTTTCCTAATTTATGACGAGTTGTTATCAAAATTCCAATTCGTTCACTTACTAGATGTATGGGCGGTGTATAACTGAGCATTAAAAAAAACACCAGATATCTTCTGGTTATTGAGCAATTTGCGCTGAAAAAAGTGGTATTTTCGGTTTTTAGACTGCAAAATTGATAGGGACTCTTAAAATGCCTCAAGTCGTAATTACGAGTCGTATCTTGGCTACTTAGACGGCTGGCATCGAGGACTGAATACAAATGTAAGTATTTGTTACTTTAATTTGTACTTATCGTTACTGGAAGGGCTATTCGACTCGACTCGAAATCGTTGCGTGGTGACTATTAAGTATTATACCTATTATAGGAAAACGGGGGAGTCTAGGATCCAGAAATAGACCGGAATATATCGGGAAAGTTAATTTACTAAGATAAGATCAAATTACATATGTTCTCTGAATACAACAACGGGCTAATATAGTAACTCCTCACGTAGGCAATTTCACTTCTCATCTAGCTAGGACAAATCGTAAGTCTACTAAGGAAAACGGATTACGAAAGCATCTTAGAGGCTACCCCTATAGTCCATTTTTCTTAGCTGACATTGACTCCGTTTTCCTTTCTGTATAAGGAAACAAAACACTAAGATTAAACTTATATGAAAGAACTTCTGTTGTTGACGAAAAAGTTACCACAACATCATCCAAGTACGTCAATCGCGGTACAGCTGATGATAACCCGGACCGTAATCCACCGAGAATTTTCGACCTTTAGCTCAGAATCTAATTTAAAAAATATCTACTTCGTTACGTAGTCCGGACCACCTCTTCGTCCCAGCTTATGGAAAGTTGCGAACTTAAAGCGGATTGGCTACTCCCCCGTCGAGAAAATTTCTACGTAAATAAACTTTAATGTAACTAGATCGTACGCTACTTAGATACGAAACTACGTTTTTATTAGTTTTCTTTTTCCTTTTTTCTTATTGAAATATCGCAGGGAAAGTTTGAAATCAACAACATAACAAAATTATGAATCAACCTAGTCGCCCTTCGACCCTTTTAATTACTGGCAACGTTTTTTTGCAAGGTTATTTTAATAATTGACTTACTAATTCCATAATTTTTATCGGAAAATATAGTTGAAGGTATGCTGTTTTCATTTATCAAACGATTTCAATCAGCTTTCACAATAAACGTCAAATCTATAAGCCGCCATGTCATCCTCAGTTAGCAATAGCGCCACAAGCCACAAATGCGTCCAACACAAAAGACTTAATTAACTGTTGCTGCTGTAAATACAGAAGTAGGAAATATATACCTACCCTAGATATTGGCTCAACAAAGCTTCACAATTCCTGACTATCCGCAAGGTCGATAAAACAAACGTGGGAAGTTTCGCACTCCGGGAAGCGACTAAATTGCACGTCAGCCAGCAATGTGTGTTATAATGTACCTGCTGCGTTCAAATTTAATAAAGTTTCACCGGACTGGGAGTTTCTAACTAGGTGGTGTAATTGTGAACGTTGTCGAGAGCTTAGAATTTTAGAATAAAGCGCTTCAAAGTTATTTAATTTTCATGGAATTTATAGTGGTAATTAAATTTTTAGTTACTTTGAAAAATACTTTAAGTGTCAAGACTCGAATACGAAACGTTAATACGTTTGCACTAAATGTGTCTGGACATGTAATCCTGCGTGTATATTTGCTCCAGGCACTCGTTAAATGGTTCTACTAGAATAAATACAGCACTCCAAGTCTCTGGGACAGCATTTGCATTTAATTCTGGATCCTCTTTACATACAAATTCATTAATGACATGTAATCTTACCAATTTTGCTTTGTTCGAAATCTCGGGGTACAATTAAACCAGCAAGTCATCTAAGTAAACTTGATCTGTGTGTTGGCACAAAATCAAAGACAATAAGATCCAGACATAGCAGCAACTGTCAACATTAGTCTAGGAGTTGAAATTGAAACATTAAGCGCCTGTATTGTGCAGGCGGCGCCGACGGTAGACATAACTTCGCCAAGTCTTACGTAGCTGATGGTACCTCTTAGCAAGATCCAAGAGAACATAATTATTTATGAGAACTGTTTATTCCTCGGTCCGGAATAAAAACTTTATTCAACCGTTCACCAGAATAGAATAGCTGCTATTGTTTTGAGTTATAAAGGATTTATTTAGGAAACTGCAAAATTGAGCATCGCTTTGTGATGCAAATATCCAGTTGCCAGTTAATTTAGCGCTTACGTCGTCATTTCAATTAAGAAGCAAAATATAATCAGAGCAGAGGTTTTCATTACGGGAGTACTTCACTGTTACTATTTATTCAAGCGCTAGTACCTACACTCCTCTGAGAAAACAAATACCAGGGAAAGCTTGCTATGCTTTTACGAAATTTCTGTAATTAAATTAAAAGTTATCTCGCACTAAAGTGCCTGAGTCTGTGCAGGCTGGAGCATAGTTCAGAACAAAATGGCGGAGCTAACAGAAGAGACAAAGAGAACTATTTAGAGGCAGATACTTTAATTACATTAGCGTTCAAATATAACCTTTGAAGTCAACAAATTATCAAGTCCAGTAAGTTAGCTGGCCACTTTGATTACCTCCCAAACTTCATCCATTGATTACGCAACCCATTAGAGACTTTGGGGAGGGACAGATTAGGCTATAACTGGATGAATTGGTGTCTACCTACCTAGAACAGTTATTTGCGTCCGTTTACTGTCTCGTGTGTTTATTAGTCTCCCGTCTGCCGTCACAATTATCCCGACGGCTGCTGATAACATCCGATGTCTTTTATGGAAGTTAATAAAACATATTACAAGGGAGGATGTAGACGTGATCAGACAAGGTTGGAAATTGTTCCACGTTCTTTGTTTTCACCAGTACTTGACAGTAGGTACATAGTGTTCGTTTGTTATTTGAAATGAAGATACAATTTCGCAATTTAACTGTAAAACTTGTATCTCTTCTATTTTACCACTAGTAATTCCATTCCAATTTTACTTGGGGCATGTAGCCAAACAACGATTTCTAATAAAACCGTATATGAAACCGGTTATCTATGCAGCTGAATCTATTTACCCATTGCTTCTATTTTCCGAACCGCATTCAAGTCGAGTTTTCAAACTGTGAACTTTTCCCATTATTTTATACTCATTGTGAGAGTAAGATTTTATTCGACCATATAAACAAAGTTAAATCTCAGTTTAGCATATAATGTTTTGCAAAACATCATCTAAGCAGCTCTGGTCTTCAAAACTGCCACCAGAGGCCGCGGCAAACAGCACTTGAGATGTTTAGAGCGTCGTTGCACACAGCCGTAATTGGCTGTGCCGTGTCAGGGTTCAGTATATCTCTGAAGTGGAATCTAAACTGTCTTTACGACGTAAAAGCTTGAGGTTCACCTACCGTAGTGTGATATTGCGTTTTGATGATGAAGATGTTGGAGAGTAATGACACTTACCTGAAAACAAAAAAAAAGATGATTTAATACATTGATAAGTAAATGCAGAAATTGACAATATAGATATCCATGGTAATTATAGCGTTTACCTTCCACATTTATACGCTCGAAACGCATCAGTGCGTTAAAACAAAGAATTCAGATGTACGAACGTAGAAGAAGCAAAAGGAGTATACAATAAGGATCGTTAGCAGGAATGGGTGCTGCCTACATCATCATTCTATAATGTTCCCACTGCTGGGACACAGGGCTCTTCTCTATGAGAGGGAGTGGGCTATAATCCACCACGCGGGCCCAGTGCGAAGATGTCACATGTCTTCGAATTTTTACTTCTAGGACATGCCGGTTTCCTCACGATGTTTTCCATCACAATTTTGAGAGTAGCGGTGATGAAATAAATTACACAAGTAATGCGCCTGCCTGGGTTCGAACCACCCACCTCGGTGGCAGCCCTGGCTTAATGCTCGTAAGTCAGGGCTGCCTCCACTGGGCCACCGTTGCTCCTCATGCTGCCTACCTTCATGGCAAAAAGCGTGATTATATGTATTTATAAGTAGGTATGTCACTACTAAGTTAAACCAATAGCTTAATTTCTTAATTCTAAAGCGCCTTTCAGTCTCAAAACGAAAAAATCTCACTTAAAATAACAAAAACTGAAAGTAATTATGAAGCACAACAATAAAGTAAATTAACAAACGGTGTCACGACCTAGAAATACAATTGAAAGAAAAAAGTAATTCTCCCCCATTTCCATAAATAGAAGTGAGTGTTACACAAGCAAATACATTAAGTCATGGTGATTATATGGATACTGTTGCAATAAAAATGAATCATTTCTAAGTAAATGGGTCTCGCCTAGGGCTGCCTCCGTAAGAGGTTTTTTATGAGAATGCTAAACACGCTTGCGACCTAGTTTATGTAAATAGACGTTTATATTTTTTCAGAATCGAAGCTTTGTGTGATAAGGTCATTCTCAATATACAGGGTGAATTTTGCAAGCGGGGGACGATGGCCAAATCGGAAACGATGAGGAGTAGCGAAAAATACTCAAAGGAGGCTAGAGCCGAATTTTGTTGAAAACTTAAACAGCATCATAAGATTTTTAGAAAATCAATATTCTTAGCCAGGTATCGAAACAGTTATTTTGAAAAAAAAACCACTGTATTATTACACCATTTGCTAATGTCGCTAATAGGGGACAAATTCTGGGAAGTAATTACATGCGGCAAATTTCTCCTTACTTATTGAAAAGGATTTAGCATTCGAGAGTCCTAAATATGAATTCAAATCGACTTTTGTTTTGTTCCAATAAATAAGCAAAAGTTAAAAAAAAATGAAAAAACGCGCTGTAATAAAAAAGCAAACAAAATAGTACAAAATAATTTAAGAATAGTGTTTTTAACAAAAAAACATATCACTGTAGAATAGCGTGTATTCTAACCATTTCATCTAATGCATCACTGTTACACGGGACTATTCCTGTTATTTATTTATTTATCTTAACACACACTATCTTTACAGGATAACCCTAATACAATAGTGTTAACTTTGAGCAATCAAGTTCTTTTATCCGAATACCATCCAGAAACCTTCCGCGACTCTTTCGCAATATACTTGATCCCGTCGAAAATGTGGCCAGATGATCTGCGGGATAAATCCCAGATTGTCATTTACTAAACCCTTTGACACATCAATGGCTCCTACGAATATCGACAAGACTTGATATTTCAACAAATTGAATAGAAAGGTTTCCCTTTGCCTGCTCCACCAGTAACAAAAAATTGATCTCGTTTTTTATCTTAAGTTGGCTCCTAATGCTATCTGTGATATGAATGAATGTGTCTTTGTGCACGGCTAAGAACAGTAGTCATATGACTGGATTTGTAACATCGCTAATCCTGAAGGTCTTGATCAGGATAATGGAACAAACTATTTAAATTATTGCATTGTCATCGGTCCTTGATAAGTGTGCAAAGTTTCAATTTAATTCTTCGTTTTGACGTTCGAAGATTCCGTCACTTACATACTAAGCTAATAAAAGCGTGTTAAAAATGAATCATGAAGTTGAGTTCAAATAGAACTAAAGATACTGAAGACCACGTGAAAAAAGCAAAAATACGTGTCCAATACTTTTCAATAATCTAACAGACAGACAAAGAAAAAAAAACGTGGTCATCCCCTATTATTAAATTTTATTATAGGTTAATCGTCGGTTAGGTTAGGTTTATGAATATAGGTAGGTTATAGTATTATTTTTAATTTTTTAGTGAGTTTAGGGTTTTTTGAGTTCGTTTTTTTTTAGTGACATATTTTAAATCTAATAATGAAAAATGGGTAGGCCTAGTAAAGATGCTTCTCGTATGAGAAAACGGCGTCGAACTGAAACTGAGAAAAAGGAAAAAGGATAACGATTAAAATAAATTAGGGAAAGAAATGATCAACGCATTTTGAATAAGAACCCTGATCATCGCGAAAACAGACTATCAAAGCAGAGGACCTACATGTTACGTAGGTTGAATAAGGAAAGTCAAGTCTGTGGTACACGTGGAAAATGCATACCGTTACAATTCCAACAAGCCCAAACACAGCTAATATACATTAACTTATTATGGAGTTACAGTGCTTGTCTCTTGGCTCCATCATCAGATCTGATGGTAGAATGGTTCTTATTGAACGCAAATGCTTCACTTGTTGTACAAAATACTAAAATCGCTGTACGTTTTCCTATAAAATTTGAAGAGTTCCCTCGATTTCGCCAAGATTCCATCATCAGATCCCGACTTGGTGACTATGGTACCAAATGGAAAGCATAGGCTTTGGAATAAAAAAAATATTTTCCAAATCGGTTCGTAAATGACTGAGTTATGCGCGAACAAAAAACGCAATGCAGAGTAAACGAAAAGTTACAATATTTAGACTTTTGTTGATTTTTTCAAAACCGGTTGTCTGATTTCGATAAAATTGACATGGGACTATTTGGGAAGTATACGCTTTCCAACAAAAGAAGAATTTATCAAATCGGTTGGCAAGCGACAGAGTTATGCGCGAACAAACATAAAAAAAAACAAACATCCGAATTGAGAACCTCTTCCATTTTTAGAAGTCGGTTAAAAAACTTAATAAAAAAGAACCTCGAACCCTAGGTACAAACCGGGGCGCGGTGTCAGACGTAGGCAGAACTAAATTCTGATTAAATGTACGAGAAATCGGTTAAATTACTTTGGGACCGATATCTAAATTGTATAGGGACTGTGAGATCTTTACTGGCAAATGCGATCAATTCTGTATTGGTCTGACCTGTCACAACCCTCGACCAAGATTAACAACCGTGTGGTCAAGTAATTTAGAATGGTTTTGTTTACACTTTGGACAAAATAACGCAGCTTTTGCGAAAGGTTTTAAGGAAGGAGCTTGCAGCATGTTGAGTTAATGATGGTAAAGGATGAAATAGGCAAATTGAGCAAGTTAAATTATTGGTTTCGTTAATGTCTCATTTTTGTTGATACACAAAAAATGAAGCATTATCGGAACCAATGTTTTTAAATAAAATACGTGCCCGAACCTGACCACCCAGCCGTATCAGATACAACTTTTATAAATTGCCAGAATAAATCATGGTCAATTAAGTATTTTTTGCACCAAAATGTTACAATATAATGCAGGACACGGTGGCAGGACATTAATACTGTGTTATTCAACATGGAGCTCCATCTGACATTAATCTTCATTACAACGACGTTGATGGGGCCAAAAAATATATAAAAGCCGCTTTTGTAGGCGCGTAAGGGTAATTTGGAGTTAAGTTAGCTTAGGTTAGCTAGGTCACTTTCAGCTTGTTGTTTGACGTCGTCCTCTTCAGTAAATTTTAAAAGGTTCTAAAAAAACCTCAGTGAGTTTAACACTATCAAAATATTACTACGAAAACAAACCTTCTCTGATTACTGAGAGTTAATAAGACTCCCACAAAAAAATTAAAGCCTAAAAAATCTCCTGCTTTATCAAAAGATGCTTTTTCTACCAATTAGGATGACACAAAACAAAAACAGAATTCATTTACAATCCTCACCTACAAACAAGAAACAGCTAACAAGTTAGAGAGCCAGAATAAAGTCACAACATTAAATGATACAATCTATAACAAAGAAGACAAATTCAGAATTGATAAGCTCCAAGGTTCAGATATTCTATTATTCAAGATTTCTATCGACTCTTAAATCTTTATGGAAGACCGACATTTGAATACTGCGGAGTTAAGCCTCTGGACGAGCATGACCGCGCATTTTTCAAAGGGTAGCATTTTGATGGAATATATTTTCCGGTATTGAGGATTTTGTGAAGATTTTCTTGACTTGGTGTAATGGGGGTTAGGGGTTGTTTAAAAAAATCTTCTTTTTTTTTCTTAATTATCATACACAATTATTAGTCATAAATTTTTATGATATTGTATTTTATCGTCTAAAAGAGAACTTTATCCTTCATAATATGTTGTAAAGATCCTTACCTCCAGCCTGATTAATATGTTAAAGACAAATCTGATCGCAGACAATACAATCACTATACAATTATATTGGAAATCAGTTTCTT
The DNA here is from genome assembly GCA_949152445.1 of Cerastis rubricosa. Taxonomy (NCBI): domain Eukaryota; kingdom Metazoa; phylum Arthropoda; class Insecta; order Lepidoptera; family Noctuidae; genus Cerastis; species Cerastis rubricosa. The sequence goes on from OX424547.1 coordinate 1,265,567, forward strand.
TCAAAGATATCTTATTTCTTCCCAATGCGCGAAATCTTATTTACTGACAAAAAAATACGCCGCCGAGATACAGAATTGGAATTCGATTCTCCATAAAGAATGGTTTGACGACGATTCGATATATTCACGTTCTGTAAAATGCATGATTCAATCGACAGGTGGCGCTGTTTATAGCAGGTCGCACGATTAGATTTAATAATTGATATGAAGGGTGTTCTCGGTCGTAAATTGTTTGTAATGAGGAGCTACCCTCACAGCAACGTAAATAAAGGATTGAGCAGCTTTGGTCTCTCATGAGTCTAATTTTGAAAGGGTTTGATTAGAAACTTCCCTTATCCTGATCGCTACAACAATAACTTTGGTAAAAATGAGAATTTGATGCTAATTGAAGCTGAAAATAATCTCGCAACGACAGTATTTTCTAAAGTTGACAAGAAACAATGAAGAACAAAAATAACATTTCGTAACTTTAGCAAACAATTCGAAATAACAGTAATACAAAAAGCCTGCAAAATCCTCTAATTTGAATCTTCCATTACAAAGTTGGTATCAGAAAATTCTCGCAACTAATTCTGTAAAGCTACAATGTAACAACTGATCGTCGCATGAAACGCAGCTCCCTAAACTTGTGTCGGATGTATGGAGGAATGGCGCCCGAAATCAGCGAAATATCTCCAAGGGAAAATAACCTCTACAAATCTGTGAATAGGTTAGATAATAGCAGGAAAGGGTGTTGTCTGTTAAGGCGGCGACTGCTTCGGTTACGTAACGCGTCTCGTATTGATCGCGCCCCCCACTACGCGCATTCGCGCACGCCGCCAGCCGACCAATCACAGCGCTCGGTTTAATTTTAATTTGATAGCCGTTCGGCGCGAGGCGGCCTCTGATTTGTCGGCTCGTTACGCGTCAAGACGATGCGCTATAAGGTATTTTTGACAACGCACGTGCTTTTTGTCGTTTGACACCGTACTTGAGTTATTTGAGAGGACCCAAAATATTTTTCCTTGAGGTTGTTTTGCTTTTCTCTCTAAAGAACGTCTTCAATATTGTCGAAAAAACATTCCAGCAGTTTTCTCAAAGCTGTACTTAAATAAATTGTCCTCGGGTGGGTTAACGGCAATTTATTCGAAAATAACCTTGGAGTCATGAGGTAGTACTGCGTGCCCTATTCAGCATCCCACGCGGTACTTATTCGTAACAATTGTGTTAACCTTTTTCTTCTCTTCTTTCTCGGGCCTTTACTATTTCAAATCGTCGCTCAGGTTGTACATTTAACTGCGAGGATTTTTACACGTATTCTGGGATTGTGTTACCTATAATTACTATCCTAATCCAATTGGTAATTAGAAATCTAAACTTCAGCATTTTACCCGACTACGCAAAGCTAAAAGGAAGGGTTATGATTGTGGTGTAACTATTGAATTTGAAGAACTCTCATCCTCGTAACTAGACCGAGTTTACACGACGCCTGATAATTTACAAGTATTAGCCACACGCCCACTGCCGCCTACTCACAGGAATTATGACTTCATACAGTCTAGTGTCTTTGAAGTAAAAGGATGCCTCATAAATAAGGATCGAATCTGATTCAGAATAGGTTTAAGGTTTTTTGAACAGGCGTTTGGGGATTCCTTTCTATTTTTAGAGTTATCCATTTGGGATTTAAATATTCATTAGTTGGAGATTTCCATCTAGCTTTTGACATCAGCTATTGTCCCATTTATGAATATTGCCGTGTTCGTTTTTATGATAGACTATCCACGAATGTTGAAAGTCTTTTAAAGACGACTTTGAAACTGATTTATTCATCAAGTTATTGAGTTTGTGATTATCATCAGATAATAATAACCTTGCCTTGCCTTGCCTTGCTTTACCTTGCCATGTTATGTTCTGAGGGGCACTACTACCAATAGTATCTCAAGATTATTTCAAAGTTTTCTTTACACCACCAAAAAGCTCTATCTGACCTATTTCTTGTGACAAATCACGTACATTTACCTTTGGTACAATTACAGTACCAACAGTAGCAGTAGGAAAGTTTTTCTCGCCAAAAAGGATTTCATAACTACGCGACCTTAATATTAAAAGTAAAATTTTATATGACATTAATTATAAATGACTTACAAACTTATGAATAATCGATCATGGAGGACTTCAAAGTAACGAATCGGTAATTAGCAATCAAACTTTGCGGTCAACAGGGACCTCTCATTAAGTATTCATAAACTTCACCTCAAGTTTAATAAACGAAACCCTACCATTGAATTACTTGATTTATTTAATAATATTGGTGTCGAACACAAATAAAAAATTGGAGATGTATAATTTGTATCTAAAAATTTAAATGATTCACTTCTAATTGTTGAAAACGAAAATGATATATATCATTTTCGTTTAGTACACAGTGGCCTAACTGCGTAAACAGATCAATCATTGATATTTGTGGTTAGAGAAACAAAGGGTGCTGATGCTGATCCTTCTCAAACAATCCTTATATCACCACCACGAGGACAAACACAGGAAAAACAAAGACGGCCTTTTTAAAACGAAGTACACGGTACGACACAACCGTTGCCAAAAGATAGGCATGTAAAATACGCCCAGATTTGGCAAAAGAACTTCATTTTCAACACAAGTGCTGGCTTCAAAAATCTTAAAGCCATCTCCGCCTATCAATTGCCATTAAAGACGAAAGTAATTGACGGCGATTCATATCACCGCTTTCCCTTAAGTATCGAAATTCTCGACGCGAGACGAGCCGACGTCAAATACCGACATTCAATATCACAAACTTAATGTTCCATCGAAGAATTAATATCACGAGATCGGCAGCGATCGGGGATCAATAGGGATCAGTGTCGTGTGGACGGGCACTAATGTAAGAGGAAAGAAAGAGACAGAAGTTAAACTGACTCACGAAGACGTAGACGTTGAACAAAAGGAAAGTATTGAACAATCTGTGACTGTAGGAGTCAGTTCACAATTCCGATTTATCTTCACAGCAGCGAAGATTTATCTAGAAGTCTTTCCTCGATTCTAGTACTAGGGTGTTTACTTTACCTTTCTGTCTAGTGAGTTGGTCGATACTCGCTTTGGCGCAGAGCTTGGCCGTGGGACGGGACATCCGTAATTAATGCATTAACGATCGGGTTCGTTTCAGTGAGAGTTTTTAACGGCACGCCCTTACAAGTTATAAATTTTTGCAGTGATGTAATCTATTGTTGGCTTTTAGCATTCACTTAAGGTATTTATTGGTTTTTTAATGGCTTTACAGAAGAACACCTTGAAGCTCGTTTATCGAACAATTTAGTGGATTACATGTACTGCTATCATCATTTCTAACTATATCTGGCCCTAAATCGTTCTTCATCACCATCATCTACAGCTCGTCTTCACCTGGGTATAGGCCTCTCTTTACTTATGACAAACTCCAACTTTCTGTGCCAAAATAACCTATATGAAAGTCTCAGAAAGTTCTGTTTTCTTGTTAATAAACATGACATTATATTTCCTACCCTTACAACATTTCTATATCTCCTTCATATTTTACAAAAGACAAGCCACCCGTGTGACGCATGCTATCGTAAGTCACCAAGACTCATTGTGTGTGAAACCAGTGCAGAGATTTAGGTCACAGACTTACGTCTTTATATAGGCGACGAGAATATTAGGAGCTGACGTTACGTAACGTGAAGATCAAGTATTCACATATTTTTGGTATTTTTATTAAGAGATCTACTGTCTATAGCTGTCATAAACTCTGTTTTCGTATTCTCATATGTAGGCCTGCCAGAAAACTGGGTCTATAAATCTATTCTCCATAAATATTACTTATCGTTTCTGATAGTGAATATTACAAATGCAACCTAGCGACTACTCGCTGAAATCATTGACTTCGATTTTTGATTCTACCATTTCATTTAAAAGTGAATACCCGGTGGATTGTTTAATTGTACCAACTACTCTTGCTAAGACTTTTCCTTCTAATAATTTATCTTCATTTAGATCAAACTTTGCGAAAAAAAAAACTTCCCTTCGATGCCTTTACCCTAAAACCAAACGTAATCATTAATTGACTTAAAGCTTCTACTATTCTAATAAGCAATGCCATGCATATTATCAAAAATAATATCTTCTCTTCAATCCCTCATCTCCGTTTTGATCAAACCTTGCTTCACCATTCCCCATTTTCATCGATTCCCTTAACAATAAATAAACTTCTACAAGTAACAGTTCGAAGTCGCCTGCAGTAATATCCTATTGACTTTACTGAACGTTCTAGTATTCTACGGCAGTTTATTCTCGAGTTAAGTATCGAATTGCTTCCTGGGGTCGATAGTTATATTGCATTCGCTATCTCCCGTTCCCGGGGCGACTGTTATTGCTTCTATGTTCTTGACAATGGTATGCTTTAATATATCGTTTGCACGTTTATATTTCATGGGTTACAAGGATTATTATTTCAAAGGTGTTTTCCTGAAGTGCAAGAATCGGAATATTTTACCAAGGAGTATTGTTACTTACTTCCCCTAAGAATATTTTATTTTAGATATATAAAAACCTATCATTTTAGACACTTACAAGCGCAAAATTGTTTTCGATTCAGTGGTAGCCTAGTAATGATTGTGTAACGAAAAAACTTTTGCTAGTATTGATAACTAGCAAAAATAAAACCGTTAAAAGTTAGATTACAAAACCGTAGTCAACCAAATCCTACAAAATAACCTGTTAAGGTTAACATACGAACCAACACGAGAATTCGTAACAAAAGTCAATTTCTATGGCAACGTACAGTAGATAGAGAAATAACACGCGAGGATGCGATTTGGCGAAATTCTCCGCTTAATTGAATGGCTGATAACAATATGGCCTTCTGCGAACCTTTGGCACTACAATACTAGGCCCCTCAGAAAGTATTGCGAAAAAAAGTTTTTATATATGGGAGACTGGCCAGTTATTATGTTTTTCGAAAATATGATTATTTATAAGTAAAAATAAGTAAGTTCCAATTTCAAAATTTCCCTCCACATTTTTTGCGAGTTAATTCAAAGTATTGTGTCTCACTGAAATATGGATCTGCGCCGGGAACATTTTAGAGCTATGATTTTATACGATTTCAAGTGTCGCCTGAAACCGGATGAATCGTACGATAGACTTCAAATGGCATTCATGGATGAAGGCCCTTCCAAGGCAACCGTGTATCGTTGGTATAACGAATTCAAGCGCGGTCGACCAACTTTGGGGGATGACGAAAGAAGCGGTCGCCCTTTGACGGCTGTTACCGAAGAAAACGTGCTAGCAGTGAAAAATTTAATCCAAGACAATAGGCGAATTACATATCAGGAGATTCAACACATATTGAAGATTGGATCGGGAAGCGTTCACGAGATTCTACACAGCCATCTTCGCGTGAGGAGGATAGTATCACGCTGGGTGCCGCACAACCTCACCGATGCTCAGAAGCAGGCCCGGGTGGAATGGTGCCGTGATATGCTTAACAAATTTGAAGCAGGCTCGTCTCGGCGTGTTTACGACATCGTTACAGGTGATGAGTCCTGGATTTATCAATACGACCCAGAAACCAAGCGCCAGTCGACTGTTTGGGTGTTTCAAAATGAGCCAACGCCTACCAAAGTGAAGCGATCTAGAAGCGGGGGTAAGATTTTGATCGCTAGCTTTTTTAATTTGACTGGCCACTTGGTATCAATTCCCTTACGGGATCAAAGAAGCATTAATGCCGAATGGTATACTTCCAAATGTTTGCCAGAAGTTTTCTCTGTTATAAGCAACAAGCGACCAAACACAGGGCTCCGCGGGCTACTGCTCCACCACGACAATGCACCTGCGCACACCGCACTCAAAACGAGGGACTTCCTGGACAGCACGCCAGTCAAACTCCTGGGTCACCCTCCTTACAGCCCTGATCTAGCACCGTGTGACTTCTTTTTATTCCCAAAAATAAAAAATCAGCTCAAAGGGATACAATTTTCGTCGCCGGAAGATGCGCTGGCTGGGTTCGAGCAGGCTGTAAACGAGGTGTCTGCGGCGGACTGGAAAAAGTGTTTTGAAAACTGGTTTAGGCGCATGAATCTTTGTATAGAGGCTGGTGGAAAGTACTTTGAAAAGATTTAATAAAAATATATGTACGTATAGAACAATTTTTTTTAGTTTCGCAAAACTTTCTGAGTGTCCCACGTATAGCCATTTTATTGAGCTTTGACTGCTGCCTTTAATGGGTCAAGGAAATGTCAACGAATATTATATCGGGTCAACCAAAAGTATCTAGTTCACGCCTGTAATCCCCCATGGGTTAGGCAAAAGTGTACCTAATAGAACACCCACATTTCGCCAGTTATGTTTAAATCCCGGAGTCTGTGTTTCCCGATAGCTAAAATCTAGGGGTCTTTAAGTCAAAGAGTGAATAGGTTCTTCTAGGCAAGCGTGCTTCACCGTCGACCACATCATCGCTTACCATCAAGTGAGATAGTGGTCAAGCGCGAGCCTATAGATAATAAAAAAAGGAGCGAGCCTTTTGCCAACAACAGTACACAGATCAAGACTCTATGATTACTACTGAGAAATTCATGCAAGAAAAACCAAATCGTGGTCGTCATGCTCCGCAGTAACCATGCAACCACCAGACCGAGGAGGCTGTCAAAGAAATAACCACGAATATTATTTCAGGTCAAGTAACAAGTATCGACGATGAGTACATGTATTACCCAATTTTATACGTTGCTATCTAAGAAGCCGATCTAGTAGAGTGCCTGGAAATGGACACCTACGAGGGAGATAACGATGAAAGTTTCGGCGATATTGGATCCGACGGACTGACGAAGTATCTCGAATCACATGGTAAGTACCTAAAAGGCTATCGATCCGAATAGACATAGGAGCGTAGGTACTATTTAGTACTACGACCCAATTTTCAGGAATTAGGGTTTCACAGGTAGAGTATTAGGAATACACTAGGAACAGACGAAGGGTGGGCGTTTTGTGGAACTGTCAGTAATTTTTGACGTATCTTTTAAAAAGTATTTGTAATTGAAAACAACATTAAAAATCAAATCAAACATGAAGGTCCGGATGACCGTAACAGCCTATTTCCAATAACTACCCAATCAAAAACCTTCAGTATTCGAACTACATAATACCACAACAAAGCCGAGACACAGCAAGGTGTACACATGTAAATCCAGGCGTCAAACACAATCATGTCTAGATAGGAACCGTGTAATTACTTTTTGAGAACCCTGGAATATTCGGGCTTTGGGCAATAGAGCGAGTGTTGATGAGCTTGCTAGAAACTAGTCTCGTGAGGAATACCTTTGAAAATGGTGCAGAGTTAGTAGACGAGAAATGCATCTTGAATACGATTATATGAGAAATAAGAAAGCTTTCTCGTGAAAGGAAAAGTGACATAATAAATGTATAAAAACATAAAACCTTAAACCTGAGTTAGTACACGAGAAATGCATCTTGTCTAAGGTGATAAGATTCAAATAAGGGAATAGAGAAACGAGAGGGCTTTTAAGAAAACCGAGGAAACTTATGGAAAAAATAAATTTTTAACAACAAAGAAATTGATCTTGAGCTGTTCATCGAGAAATACATCTTGACGAAGCTTAAAAGATTCTTACAAAAATGGATGGTAAACGAGAAAGGCATCTTAACCACGCTTATTAGTAAAATGCAATACTATAACAGGAACAAGAGGAGGTTTTAAAAAAACCGGCCAAGTGCGAGTCGGACTCGCGCACGAAGGGTTCAGTACCATTTTTTATAAAAAATCACTTGTTTTTAGTATTTGTTGTTATAGCATCAACATAAATACATAATCTGTGAAAATTTCAACTGGCTAACTACCGCGGTTCATGAGATACAGCCTGGTGACAGATGGACGGACGGACGGACAGCGAAGTCTCAGTAATAGGGTCCCGTTTGACCCTTTGGGTACGGAACCCTAAAAACGCATCTGTTTCAAGAACTAAGCACGAGTAAGTACAAGAAGACTTCATTAAGATGAAGTCTTAAGTTCTTGAGCTAAGGCTCATAAGATTCTTAACAGAAACTGCAGATTTAAACGATCCGGAATCAAATACGAGAGTACTTTCGAGAAACTAGAAAAACTGTTTGCTTTTGTTTGAGAAAGTTCGTATGCTTGAGAACTAACTCGACTGATAAATCTAAGATGCTCATGTTTGAACTCAAATTCCTTTTGTTCATTTTGTGTTTCCTCCAGAGAATTGCATTTGCTTGAGGGAATGCGCATGTCCTGTTTGCTAACCAATCCTCGCTTCGTGTTTGGAGTTGACATCAAAGATGGCGGCTAAGCACACTAGATGTAGATGCACTAAATAATTGCTTAGCGTCGCAACTGTGTGTGCTTGTCTTTGAAGTATGTGACTTATTAGAATGATTACATTTCCAGGATTCTAAATCAATAAGATTGTATTTTGTTCGTTATGTTGATGTTCAGGCTGAGTGTGTCACTGTGCTATGTTTTTCTTCTTACAGTTTACTAAAAATCATTTCAAATAGATCTTTTTTATTGTTCTAGCCACCAAAATCAACTAGTCAGTCATTCCCAGTCCTCAACTTATTCGTTACCTACGATATTAAGTTTAGTTTATAGATGAAGTAGTAGATAAAGTAGTAGTAGATTAAATACGTAGTTGCAAGAGTGTCGATGACAATCTAAATTAAGTCGACCCAAAATTTGGCACCAACAGCATACATACAAAACCAAAACAACAAAACCAAAAAAAAATACATTTCAAAACCAAATTCCTAAACTCTGAGATGTATATGGATTTCAATCTCCCACAAATTACGTCATTAGCACAGACGCCCCCGTCTTCAAATAAGGTATAATATGTCTGTACAAACAGGGGACGATCCAGAGGGATTTAGGTTAAATCCACATTAAGTTGGTGACAACTCCGCTGACTTTGATGAAGGTTATTAAATGTAACCTAGATACGACGCGTTTATTACGCGGTTTTCAGTCTAAAACGTAACATTAAATATAATTAATTCACTCTCGTTTATTTCAACGGTAAGACTGCTATAATTATAATGTAGAAATTAAACGTTATCATTATATATAATAAGCTAAAGAAGTCACTTTTCATTTTTGTCCTTATGACCAGGTTGTTCTTCTCGACAACGCAACGGATTTTGATGCACCATCACTTATAGAATTGCCTGGAGGAAGTTTTTGTTACAATACATCACACACATGTAATAAAAAAATCTTAATGATTACTCAAGTTGTAAAAACGGTGTGAAGCCGAAGTATTATATCCTTTCACAAACAAAACGAACTTTATTCAAAATAAAAAAGAATCCGAAAGAATTACAAACGCGTGAATTGAATTTAAAAAGAGGGTACTTTCAAACTTTTGGCAACTTTCGCAAATAAAAACTCCCATTAAAGGACTGATTCTTTCACCACAGGCCTTCGCATTCATAAACTGAGTAAGCTTAATTTGGATTGAGAATTGTATAAAGAAGAGGAGGAATATAATATATATTTAGGTCGGTTAAAGGCTTACTGAATAATATAGAATATGAGAAAACGAAACCTAATTACACAAGCCTCGAAGCACGTTTCGAGTTACTTCTAGAAATATAACCTAGATCAAATTATTACACACCGACTAATAACATACGCCTTTTTACATGGGGGAAACAAGAGAACGTCACCAGCTGCGAACATTACATACTCCATTCGCTTCGTCTCATGCATGGATCTGATACAAGGTTTGAGTTTGAGTTTGCTGGCTGTACGAAGCACCTGACCTTTCATCAATATGGTCATCGCCTACGACATAATATTATCTGCTTTGATTGATAAAGGTTATATGACAACCAATATAAGCACAGAAAAAGACAACATTGAAAAAGTATCTCGAATCTCAACAAATATATAATATTTCAATTTCAAAGGGACAAAGGCTCGCAGACGTTAGAACGAATATATTCAACACTGCTTCAATTCTCAAAGGTAACTCTAAACACAGTCGCAAAGGAACTTGGGACCTTATTGAGGACAAAGTTGGGTAACAAGCCATCCAACAATACACAAGTTTCCGAACTAGAATATTTATATGCAAATATTTGTAAGGCAATGTTCAAACTTCCTTGTGTTTTCAAGACAAATGTGACTTTTAACTTCCCCACTGTGGAGAATACTGACGACCACTTAGATTACATAGAAGAGTTATATGCTAAGGATTCACATTAATAAAACTTCGGGACGGCTGCGCAAATGGCTTTTTCTGTCTTACTTACGGAATAAATTGTATATGTAATATAGGAATGGAAATTATTCTCTAGGGATTCATAAATCTGGATAAACAGATTATTCTGAGAAAGAAAATATTCGGGCTTATTATAATAAAACTGTACTCGGAAAAGTTAATTAAAATTTATGAGAAACGAAATATCCCGTCAATAGATTTCATCTGTAAGACTTATCGGGATCAAAATAAGAACGAGACAGTCAGATAATATTCCTTTGAGCAAAATTTAATAACGTTACCTTGCTTCATTAACGGGAATTAATTAAAAAAGGGCTAAGGCTTTAGCCTAAGGCTGATAAGACAACACAATTCATTCTAGTAAAGTATGAGAAGTAATTATAATTAGCCGCCAAAATGTCTAAACTCACAAACTATATATATACGATAGATGACGACGGTCTTGCCCAAATCAATCATATTAATAATTGGACTTTTCTGCTCGTAGCAATTTCAGTCATTTCTAGGTATTGGACTCGTGCCAACTCGGATCGGCCCTTGGGATTAATATCATTACCAACGAACTAAAAGTTATCAAAATTGTGACTATAGGGAATTGCCTGGACCTAAATATTATATGTATCGGTGAAATTATGCCTACTTAGAGACCTGCGTGTACTAACTTCACTTTATTATTCTGTATAATCATCAGTGTATACAGCAGTCTACTGCTGTGTCTGGTCTTTTCAATTGCACACCACTTAGCTTGATATGGGCTTCACTTACCCAGCTTCTGCTAGTTATCCTGTGAACCGAAGATCGTGGATTCTTCACGCTTGAAGCTGTCGTACCTTTGTTAAAAAAACCTACCTAGCAGGCCCGAAGGCACCTAATAAGCCGATTCCTATCGGCTTCCCTTTAGGAACAAGGCACTATACGTAGTGTATATTGTAGTCAAATAGTAAATTATGTACACATCTGTAGGTATCACATCACAGTATAGACATTGAATACATCATAGGATTGAAAACATTACAAAAATGCCAATTTTTTTAAAGTCAACAAAGAAAGCAACATGTGGCGCCAGTAAGCCGATGGTCGGGTGTCAGCATTCAGAACTAAATTCGTATGGACGAAGACACGTGACTTCGAGGCTATCAGCAACGTTTTGTAGGAACTAGGTAAGCCGAAGTTTATCGAGTTACGACAAAGATTCTATGTATAGAAAGCTAAACTAAAACCACTTCCCGATCTCTGATTGAACTGAAATTTTGTACACACCTTTGGTTCCAAGAACAATACATTCTTATAAAAGACATAACTGAATCCTGCAGGCAGGATTCTCTCCTCACGAGGGAACTTGTCAACGGTTAATAGCATAGATACGAAACTTTGCATACGAGTTCATATTTGATGGATAATCACGATTTGTATCATGAACTCATCCTACCGCCAGGATCGTCTCCTCACGAGGGAACTCCTCAACGTTTAATAGCACAGATACGAAACTTTGCATACGAGTTCATATTTGATGTATAATCACGATTTGTATCATGAACTTATCCTGTAACCAGGATCGACTTCTCACGAGGGAACTCTTCAACGGTTAATAGCACAGACACGAAAATTTGTATGCACGTTAATATTTGATGGATAAACATGAATGCTATCATGATCTAATCCTGCAGCCAGGATCGTCTTCTCACGAGGGAACTCCTGAACATTTAATAGCACAGTCACGAAACTTTGCAATCGAATTCTTTGATAGATTATCACGATTTGTACCATGAACTCATCCTACCGCCAGGATGGTCTCCTCACGAACAGGCTCCTCAGGGAACTCCTCAACGGTTAATAGCACAGACATGAAACTTTGTATATATACGCGTTCACTTTTTATAAATGAACATAATTTCTATAGTTACCTGAAGCTTGTCGAGTGAATGGTAAATGCTTTAAAAACTAAACGCGACATGCTTTTGTGAAAATTATCCTATATCGTTTTCATTTACTCAAAGATTTATTTTCTTCTTTTCAGTACATCTTTATAAAAGCTTGTTTCAAAAAGGGTTCTTAGCTTATATATTTATTTGTTAATAGTTCCTGTGCATTTAATCGTTACAAAAAAAAAGGATCAAGTCGGGTCCTTAGATTTTTTTTGGTATTTTTATCACGGGTGACATTTTCGTGGTTTTTGGGGTCGCTGATAACGATACTGACGCCAAAATTAAAAATAGCGCCGAAGCGTGACGTAAAATTCTGGTATTTTCGTCATGGGTGTCATTTTCCGGGTTTTCGGGTTCGCTGATGACTAAAACGAAAATAACAAAAATAAAAGAAAAAACTAAATTTTAAAATCTCATTTTTTTCTTCGGCTTCCCCTTTCAAAATTTACACCCTTCGCCACTGCTACCTACCTTTAATTTACCTACCTAATGTTCGTTATTTTAAAATCATCAAGCCGAAATTCTCTTAACAGTTTTAAAAGGTCATTTCAATTTGCCGTTTTTTCCATAAGTCCCAGAATAAGTCCTATATAAAGCCTATACACTACACGTGTGATGTGCACAATATCATTGTACAGAGACGTACATTTGAAGCGTGGGCTGTGGCATACGAAATTAAACCGTATGTGTGTAACACCTTTTGAACTTATGCCTGCCAGAATATAAACTAGAACGATCACAAATTCGGTTTTTAGAAGTACTAAGAATTCAAAAGCAAACGCTTATTTAATTTCCCATTTGACTTTTGAAATGAATTTTTGGTAAAAAAAGGGAATCAAAAACTTTCATGACAAAGGATTAAACACATTTGTCCTTTCCGAGAAAGCTTTTACCGAAAATAAAATAACTCTAATATTTCACACAAATTACTGTCCCATACAGACTTCTCAGTAAGTCCCTATCAAAGTTAAACAAACGATTTAATTAAATATAAAGGTGTTTCGTCATAATCCCCATATGAAACAACATTACAACTTTGGCGCCCAACGTCACAGCCATTTTCTCGGCCGCCATCTTAGTTTGGTCTTTAATGGCGGCGACGCTTTCAATGACAAATGTCAAACGACAAGTCAAACACATTACTTTTTCTTCGCTGTTCAAGATATACTGGTTCTACAGAGTAAAGAACATTGTTCGCGTCATTAATCAAAGTTTCTGAACTCAATCAGCGCTGCAAAGAGGTTTTGTTTCGTTTTCATAGATTTTCGAGGCTCGTTAGTGAGAGCTAATTGTCCGGTGATCGTTACAAAGCCCTTTTAATTCGGCTTTCGAAAGGTTTTATGGCACTTTAATTATTTTTGTAGTAAGGATTACATAACAATACTTTTTGGAAAAAGAGCAATGGTTAAAAGATTTATAACATAACACAATATCACGCCTGCATCCACGGGATCCAAATAGCACACCCGAATTTGGTCCCATATAACAGCAATCCAGCGAGTCTATTGCCTTCAGCCGGGCATAACATACTCTGTGCTGCTACTCAAAAAATCCGGAAAGGTAAACCCAATAACATTGCCTGGGATTTGAACCCAGGAACTACAGCTCATTAGCAATGCTTACGACTACTCGACAAAGACAGTTTCCAGATAATTTAGAAAGGTTAGATGTTGCACAGATTATTATGATTTTCGGAAGGGTGACGAAGGTTAAAGATTCAAACACACAGGTGCACACCTCACACCATAATAGAGAAGGGAAAGGAAATCCGTACCATTACTCGTCATAAACTTGGAGGGAAGTTGATTTGTAACAACTAACAAGCACCTTCCTGTCCCGAAAAGCTCCTGACGTCAACTTGACAGTGACAAACAAAAGGTCTCTGACCCCGAATGTTCCCGACACCCTCAGAACTCGGAATGTTGAAGAAAAACAAGTGCTTGCGAATAAAAGGGAATGTTTTTTTATCACCCTTTTCTTGTCAGTATTTCGTATAACTCGACATTTTTGTATCTCGAAATTGGGGTCCAGTCTACATTGAGATGTCCAACAAGTAAAGACAATTTAACTAACTTGATATAAGCAGACATTTTGCCAACTTGGGAACAAGGCTAGGTTCGTGATGATGATGATGATGTAAGGCTTGGCTATGGCTTACATCTGATGGGAACTCCTATAAGCATTACACCTTTAGTTTAGATTAACTACAGCACGGATGACAACATTTGTGTCACTTGTTTAATTTAGTCTTTTAAAAAGTACTTTATATTTTTATTTTGTTGTATGGACTCTTTTTTTATTTACCGATTTTTTGCGAATGTGTGGACATTGTAGGCCTTATAGATTACTAGATCCTTGGTAACTTTTTATCTTGTTCTACGTTTTGTAGTAAGCAACGACTTATTGTCGGGCCTACGATGTCCCCCCATTCTTAAGTTCTAACGCTATAACATAAAAACATTGTAAAACCAAATGAGTTTAAAAAGAGTAACCATGGAGTTTCTTGCCGGTTCTTCTCTATTGGAAACGACCAACCCGAACCGTGCACCTTTCTGTCGACGTTTTATAAGTGATGTGCCCATTTAGGCCTATGTGAAATAAACATATTTTGATTTGATTTGATAGGTAAAAATGTCCAACTTCCATACAAACTCTCATCTCCTATTAAACCCTATCAGGGAATGAACTTTAAAAAAAAAATGTGATCACTTTCAATACATAAAGAATTCTTGCATAAAACATGCTTCTAGAGTTCAACAGTTCATAGAAACCCACAGACTGTATTGTGTGTGTGAAATTAAGATTGAAGAAAAGGAGAATAAGGATATCTATATGTTGAGAATAAATGCCAGAAACCGTTCATTTGTAGGCGAAACGATGTGGCTTAATAAACCTCAAAGGTTTAATATATTTGCTTCATGTAATCAGAGCTGACATTCAATAACACTAGAACAAAATTATATGAGAAGTTCTCGAAAAAATATATTCAAGGAAAGCTCAACATTTTCAAAACTGACAATTAACTTACCCAAATTTACACAGAGGCGAAGACAGTAAAAAATCTTTAAGATAAGGTGCTATAAATCTTTCGAACTGTGGCAAACAAATTGTGGAGTCTACGAAAACAAACAAGTTGGAGCAAGCACTTACATTCAGGGAGATACGGGCAAAGATCCATTATAGTCAGGACTGATAAAAATGTGAGCAAAATTGGGAAAGCTTTCTGTCGGAGTCTTCGTGTCGCGGTGACTGAACACTGAGTTAGTTACAGTCATACGTAAGATATAGACATGACTAGAGAACCCTCTGCACGGTCTAATGTTTCGACTCGATAAACGATTTGTAGGCTCTGTATTGCACACAAAAGAAGAAAATAAAACAAGTTTAATAATCTAAATTTAGATCTTTATAAATTGAATTCAAAGAGGAATGCGTCACAAATTTCTGAACATCAGGTTTACTTAACCTTACTGTCGATACTTAGGTTTTCCAAATATAGCGCTCGTTTTCTCAAAATTGCGACACGGTAACACTATTCTATTACTAGTAATTCGTGACAAGGGTACAATAACGCGATAAAAGCAGTGCCAGTACCAATGACCAAAATTAACGCGCCAACATTTTTACACATCTAGTCGCGGCCATTTTGTGTCGCTTTGCTTGTCTTAGTCCACGTTCACACGGTCTCTTTTTTAACGGGACCTTTTTCATCATGCACTAGAGTTTGCTATTCTTAGCACCGAGAGATATAAACCCAACAGAGCATTTGTTTGAAGCGCTGGGATGTACAGAGAGCATCAGTATGTGCTAACCCCTCTACAGTCCGGCCGAGTACGCCAGGGGGGTTACTACTTAATGACGCTGTCTGTACCATGTTGGATTCACTATGGTCGGCTCAAAATGATGAATATAAATGAAACACTTTAAATTCAGCAGCATCATTTAACCATCTTCCTAGCTTCTACAATATGAAAGAAAAGGAGAAAATGATAGCGGGATGGTCGACAGAGAGGATGGAGGAAAAAAACGTGTTGCGCCGACTACAAGTAACATGGGGTAAGAGTAGGAAGACGATGACAATGCTCGGCTCGAAATTTTAAATGAAAAATTCAGTGCGACAAAAAAGTCGCGTTACACAAGCGCCCTTGCGAACGCTGGCTAACAGGGCGATGGTCTAGGGACAGTTTAATACGATCCCTCTGAAAGTCAGAGTAACGACGTTTATTTCTGCCGACGGCAGACGAAGGGCGATAATTGACTAAGTTAGTCCTCCGACCCTCCCTTATGGAGGTACTTTGTAAGCCCAACTACCGGGTACGAAATCAATTTGGACCTCATTAATCTGGTTTTTTTTGTTCATTGGGGGATGATGGGTTTGTACCCGGTCAATAACAAAAGGTTAGCCGGCTTTACACGGGAGTTAAATAAAACGGGAAAAATATAGGATGATGTAAAGTTAAAATAATGGTTTAGTCTTCGTCCGGGAAAATGTATTTACGTTAATATGGGTTACTGTAAAAATCAACACATTGAGACAATTATTGCCATACTGCGACGCTTCACAAAAACTATTGCCCTAGCACAACGACATAAAAGATTCTGTTTCTACATTCATCATTCTCTTGCCCTTATCCCAATTGATTTGGGGCGGCGCAGCATGTCTTCTTCTTCCATACTTCTGTATTACTTGTCATCTCATGAGATACTTTCTTTCTTGCCATATTATCCTTCACACAGTCTATCCATCGTTTCTTCGGTCTATCTCTACTCTTATAATCTTCCACATTTATACTCAACACTTTCCTCACGTCATTTTCCTCATTCCTCCGCATTACATGCCCATACCACGACCACCGATTACCACACATCTTTTCAGTCACCGGCGCCACTTTCAGACTTCCTCTTATGTACTCATTCCTTATTCTATCCATTTGCGTATCACCACACATCCCCCTTAGCATTCTCATCTCAGCCACATTCAAATGCCTCTCCCCTCATTCAAAATTGATCCCTTTTGTGGCCCAACATTCTGATCCATACAAGACAGCAGGTCTAACCATTGTTTTATAAATATTCCCCTTAAGTTTAAGGGGAATGCGGGAATCGCAGATAGTTCTGTTTCTACATTGCTTTATTATTATTTATTTCGTCATGACAAGACTACATTATGGAACTAACAAAGTCAGAAGCAGTGACATTGTGACATATCTTCAGCTCATTGACTCCGGAATATATTACCTTAATATCTCTTAGTTGACTGCACAATTGTGTAACAGGAGCTGTTACGTCAGGGTAAATTTAAAAAAAAAACCTGACCGCAATCAACACATCTAAACGGCGTTCAAAGGCTGACAATAAATAGCTGTGAAATATGGACACAGACAGGTCTTAAACGTTTAGTTTCATTTACGAAATTTGCTCTTAGTCTACTATTCTAAAATTAACTTGACCTTAGCTAAAAAGTAAAAATATTCAAAGCTCCTCCAAAAATAGCCCAAAATATTTTTGTTCCAAACACAATTCATAAAACATTCCGACGCGTGGATGGAAGTTATATTTTCATATCGTTATTACCAAGTTGGAACGATACGCCCACACCTCCAATTTCGAATAAAGAGCCAGTTTAATTTCGCTCCAAGTGACGGCGATATTACCCGAATACTCGAATAAAGTCAGTTATCGAAACGATCGGGAAATTTCGCGCGAATCGATTCCGGCGCCAGAGGGTCGAAGTAGTAAGTGTAATGATTTTTTCATTACTTATTCATGATTATGCCTAACGGGTGAACGAAGAACTTATTCGATACATTTCATTCGCTTGCAATTACTTATTATTGAATAAGTTATTGCTTGAATAATTGATCGATCGTTATTTGTACACAACTCAAATTAGAATAACAGTTTTATTATTTCATTTTAAGGTTATTTTTAGAGTAAATGGCAACAACAGAGTGTAATAAGGATTGGGAATTGAAGCTAGATTTCAGTTACAAAATAATTTATGGAAACAAGTCTAGCCAGCATAGAAGACATGTTTGACGAGAAACAAAGAAGACAATGCGAAGTATTCGATCAACCTGAACCAAAAAACCATGAATAACAAGAAAGCCTTATTGTAGGTCCATTTATTATGTAGCAGATAGAGAAAGACATCTTAATAACCCCCCTTGGACACCTCTCCCAATAACATAACACATAAATAAAACTGCTATAACCACACCATCTTACTTATAGCAACTGCAATATATTCCACTTTGGTTGCCCATCCAACATCACGCCGATCATATTTCACGGAGAAACACCAACTTATATCATTTTAGAAGCCAAACTTCCACGATTTATATAACTCAGTGGCGTCGAATATTCTAAGAAAAGTGGGTAGTTGGGCAAAACCTAACATCTAAACTAGGTAGAAGCGAACACCTGGGGCTGGCAAGTCTGGCAACATTTTACCTACCTAGGTTAGTAATAGAATGTATTATCGTGCAAGCCGCGGAGCCTGCTAAGACTTTAAGCCGTTTAGCCGAGACATTGAAATGAATGGGCTTAGCTTTGGGATAGATTTAGAATTTATTGAATTGGCGCCCAGCGTGGGGGCGTTAAGTCTACCCGGGAATCTTTTGATAAAATTCTTTCTTTGCGAAGGGATCTTTAATGGAAGATGAAAAAATATCAGACTTTTATTTAAACACAAGCCGTACGCCTGATGGCGTTTCCCGTCAGCAAAAATGACTAACTTCCATCACCTATTCAAACCTTTTTGGAGATCAATTATCTAAAAACCTACCTTTCGGTTCATAAACAACTCTTGTGCAAAAGTACAAGTTTCTGGACCCAGCGTAGTAGGCTGTCCGTTATTTGTCGGTGAGAGTTTTTTTTTTATTGAGATTAGAAGTTACTTTATAACACTTGGACATCACGTCTTGCATCCCCTAGAATTTCAATTAAAATTACAGTACAGCAATACATTATATGTAATACAACAACCCTCCTACAAGGTAGCCACCTCAGGGAAATCTTGGCTCAACGACAAAACAGTAATATTAAAAAAGTAAACCTGAGACAATCTCGTACTTTTTGGGAGCATTAAAAACTTAATGAAACCAATTGAAAGAGAGGCCCCGAAAATTGAGAAAACACCATAATGTAATGTTCTTCATAAAAGAATTACAATGTCCTTTGTTTAAAATCAAGGATCTTATTTGTTTTGAATAACCTCTCTGAAGATGGCATGGCAAATATAGCAGGCAAACAAATAAAGTACAGGATAATTAGCCGTTAATTAACCACAAATTAACCATGGAAACCAAAAATTTTCCACTCGCCGGAAAACCCGAAAATCGATTTGTATGCCAACTTCAGGTGAAGTTAGCATGCAAACATTTTAAAATCGGTTAGGAAAGACCTACGCAACTGTGCCAAGGCTCATAATTAGCCGTTAATAAGCCGCGAATTAATCGTGAAATCTAAAAAATTTCCCGCGTACCGGAAAACCCGAAAATTGCGTTAAATGCCAACTACACTACAAGTTAGCATGCAAAATTTGTAAAATCAGATAGCATAGACCTAGACAACTTAACCAAGGCTGATTAGCCGTAAATTAACTAAATAACATATAACATATAAATTTAACGTTTGATAGATAGTTTTTAAAAGAATTGTTACGTGTTTCATACATGTTGTATAATTACGAGAGCAACTTGAAAATATGATTTTTTGTTTGTTGAGATATCTTAACGACTTTGGTGTCAAATGAAAGATCTAGGTCTAAAACCATTTTATACGTTTGAATCAGGTAAATGCGTCCACGCGTTTAGGAGATAATTAAGAATTAGTATAGTGAAAATGTAAATAACCAGAATTTTTGTTAAATTTATTTTATTATTTAGTTAATTTGCGGCTAATCAGCTATCTAGCCTTGGTTAAGTTGTCTAGGTCTTTCCTAACCGATTTTAAAATGTTTGCATGCTAACTTCCACTGAATTTGGCATACAAACCGATTTTCGGGTTTTCCGGCACGCGGGAAATTTTTCGTTTTCACGGTTAATTTGCGGCTAATTAACGGCTAATTATGACCCTTGGTACAGTTGTCTAGGTCTTTCCTAACCGATTTTAAAATGTTTGCATGCTAACTTCACCTGAAGTTGGCAAACAAACCGATTTTCGGGTTTTCCGGCGAGCGGAAAATTTTTGGTTTCCATGGTTAATTAGCGGTTAATTAACGGCAAGTTATCCAGTACTTTATTTGTTTGCCTGCTATATTTGCCATGCCAACTTCAGAGAGGTTTTTGAATATTGTTTTGTTTCGTAATTCTTTTTTGGACGGAAGTTAATTAGAGTATTTATTGCTTTATGTATTGGAAAGAAAGCATTAGGAATAATAGTTACTATAGATTGTACACACATCTATATAATAACACCTACCAGCCTTATTGCTTATGTATCAGAATAGCTTTCCATTCATAATGTTTTACATATTAGGTAAGAATGATCTGCTAAATCATACTGCAGAAAGTGAGATGAAACAGATCATCATAATCATCATCTTCCTACCCTTGTCCCTTTCTATATTCATTGGGGTCTGCGCAACACGTTTTCTTCTTCCATTATCTCCAGTCAGACGTTACATCATCATTTAATCCTCTCTCTTTCATATCATTCCTCACTGGTGTGAGGAATGCTGGTTGGATGAGATGGTTCTATCCACCTTTTCTTTGGCCTTCCTCTTCCTGTCCATCCATAACAAGATGAAGCAGATAAGGTGGCCACACATAAGCTCCTGAAGAACCAGCTCATTAATTTATACAATGCATAACGGAGATCAGGTCTGGAATCATGTACTGGTAAAAGTTCAGATCTTGAAATAGATCGACTGGAGATAAAACAATACTGTCCCCACACATACCCATGTAGGAACACACTGACATTTAAGTATTATGACTACAATACAATCCACTTAACACAACACTCGTTAGTGATAACGAATCAAGCTCACTTAGACTGGCAATTGAAAATATTGGAATACACTCGTTTAGCAAAACAACAGATGCATACAACCCATCAAAAACATTTTCTCACAAAATATAAATTGAGCTTTTATTTTCTCTACAGAACGTGACGAATTGGCTCTTCAATAATGATGATCAGTAACTGTGCGTAAGTAATTACTTCGGAAACTGTTATCACGTGAGTTTGGCGATACATTATGCCTGAAAATTTTTTCATCAACCGTCAAAAATGTTTCGGGTGACTATATAAATGATGTTCATTTTTTTCGATACTACGCTGTCAAGATATATCACTAGAATTTGAACTAAAAAAAGAAGATCGATGTTAGAGCTATACTAGAGATATACTATACTATAGATTCTGTAGTATAAAGCAAAGACGCTTCGCTTCTCATGTCTATCGGTTTTTACCGCCGTTTATTGCGTTTATTCTGGAAGGTGTATGAGTATATTGCATTGATATTTAACTAAGATATAGCACAGAAACTCGAGGTCTTGACATGTCGCCTTTGCATCCGTGCGAAACAATGGGAGGGTCGAATAAAACCAGAAAATAAAAGTAACTAAAACCTCGCTCAGTTGAATCCTGCATCCAAAATTCCACCCCTTTCATTCAGATAACAGTTTGCACTCCTAATTTCCCAACACACATTCATAGTTCGCCATGACAACACATTAACAAGGCAGATAATAGTTTGCAACGAGGGAGGACCCCGAACAATTTCACAAAGTGCTTTTCGAAAGTCAGTGTCGAATAAATACTGTGAATTTATAGCTCTGGCTAGGGATGAAAAGTGCAGAGAAGTTTGTTAATTGAATTTTCTCTTAAAAGCAAGGATGTATATTTGGAATTCAGTTGCTGGAAGCTTCGCCGCAAGAGAGCGCCGAGTGTTTTTATCATTTTGCCTACGTCATCGTGAATGAAAAGTAACCAATCGGTGATAATTCAATAACTGTCAACTCGCAGCGAAGTATACAGAAAGGAATCGAATGAATGTAATATTCACTTAGCGCCATCTACACGAGACTAATTAGTTAATTTTCATCCCCATTGCCAGAGGCGACATCTTCATTATCACATATCACCGCAAATGAGGTGCATTGTCCATACAGTACGTCCCTATCGTTTGAAGAGTAAGGATATGCGGATGACACTTCCCAAAACGGATAAAAACCTCTTTTCTAACAACATACTCGTTCGTTTCAAAACGGGTTTCATAAATTAAACCAACCAACAACGGTAAACGCAAACCAGACAATTCAGCCCCAAAGATAACAAGATTCAAAAACAATCTTTGGAAGAAAAAGAACATGCACCTATTCCATTGAACCGCCACAAAAATAAAACTAGACGCCTTTTAGGTGCTCCAGCAAAATCGATTCTCTCTCCATTCCATCCATTATGTATCTGGGTCGTATATTCTCTAAATCTCGGAGTACTCTTCACCCAACTTAGGTCCATTTAAAAACAAGGTCGAAAGCTAAATCGGGGACCTCAGCGGGGACTAAAAGCTATTCGTTCTGTTACTTTCTGATAGCCTGGTACAAAGGCTAGTGCATTGGGGCGAGATGGACCGTAAAATGAAATAAATATTCATCGGGGAATGATTCAATTTGTGATATTGAATCATCGAGAGGAGGTCGAACGAAACCAGCATTTCGTTTGAAATCCTCTGTTTTTATTATATTAACACTTTGCAGTTAAATTTACAGTTTAAAATTTTACTGTGCATTGTGAAAAACCTTTTTACAATGGAAATCGTTCAAACTGCTTTTTCATTCACACTGATGTTATAATAACAAAATTATCGCTGATTTAATTTCTGCGTTTCTGCTCTGTATGGTGTCGGACGTAAAGAATATTACCATCCCATATCTTCCCGTGGGTGTCGTAAGAGGCGACTAAGGGACTTGCCAGAGAATGGGCAGCAGCGTTCTCTGTGCTTTTGTAACAACCGTACTGCGATCGCCAACCCGCCCGCTAAGCGTGGCGATTGTGGCAAGACCCCCCCAAAATGTCAATGTGAAGACACTTGGGGGAGGCCTATGTCCAGCAATGGACGTCTTTTGGGCTGAAATGATGATGATGATGAATTTCTGCGTGCTGAATTTCTGTTATATATAAATTCCAATTCACACTCATGTCACACATAATAACGCTGATTCTCGCAGAACAGTTGCTCAACAAATTCCAATAAATACTCATTTGTTTCCAAAACTCAGTCATTTCGGTGTACAACTCTAAACAAGCTCAGGTTTTAGCAGAAAATATAAATAAAACTTGGACCGTTTTAAAAACGAGCGCCTTCTTGAAAGTTTTATAAAAAAGAAATTGACTATAAACACCAAATCCATCTTATCGATTATCTTCGACGTTATTCCCTAAATCAATAGGCCTATAGGCTCTAGAGACTCGTACATTTCCTTGTCACCAGCCCTAGAGCCAGGAGCCCGCAATGCGGCAGCCCACACCTGATCCGTCATCCTGGCACTAATCCGGGGAGATCGATCTGTTGACTCGTTATCTATTCCGCCACAGATCTCGTCTGGATGTGTACTGTCTCGAATAGAAGGTATGCTTGTATAGATAGTGAATACGGTTGCGGTAAGAGCTTGATTAGAAATGAATACGATCTGATTTTGCCTTATGTGTAGAATGTTCTACATTTTGCCAATTCATCAATATTCATTAGAAAATAGGAAATTTGAAACAAGAAATATAGTTGCGATTTGAACATTGTCGAGCAGACGAATTTTACAAAGATTATGAAGCAATGGATAAGGAATTTTAAATCAATCTTTAGGATTGTAACAGAAACTGTGCTTCACAATTTGCGTGTTGGAAAAACTTCGTCATATCAAAACATCATTACAGTGTTCAACGACAAGAAGTTGTTTTAAATACGATACTTCAAAGGTCGTAAATCCTGTAAAGATTAAACAGAGGTGTACCTAATATTACACCCAAATTTCGCGAGTTTGTTTACGTCCCATATTAACAGTTATGTTTGTCCATGTGGGCGAGCCTATTCCCAACAACCGGGACCCAGTCTAGACTCCGTGGCTGCTGAGGAATTCTTAGTGGAAAAACCCGAAAAATATTAAATTGGCAAGCTCTTTCCACAGAACGAGATGAGAGATTCAATCTGATGTTTCTACCCAGAAAAAAACATGAGCATTTAAAGTCTCAAAGTAAAACCCCGTTTAAAGAAAATATAGGACGTCGTTAGCCTTCCTAAAAGAAAAGGAAAATCCTACCAAAGTTAAACGTTAAAGCTCTAAAGCTGATGGCATGTAGTAAGGATTTATAAGCACAGGTTGAGACAGCTTACTGTTCGTTACGTACCTGTAAGCCTATCTACAAAAAGACTTTTAACGGTTTGTAGGTGCCGCATTGCGTACAACAGAAATAGCAACAATGTAAAAAGTTGAAAACAGATCATCATCTGCCTAGCCTTTTCCCAACTTTATTGGTGTCGGCTTCCTGTCTTATCGGATTCAGCTTAATAGCCGTATTTTACATTGAGCGACTGCCTATCAGACCTCCCAGTTAGTACTAGGTAATACGATAAGACTGGTTGTCAGACTTTCGGGAAACTGACTACCAGTAAGACTGTCAAAAATTTACAAATTACAGGCGGGACCAACGGCTTAACGTGCTTTCCGATGCACGGAGGAAACTTAGTATGTAATGATGGTGACTCATCCACAGACTGGCCTTGGCAAGCGCGGCTTAACCTTGAATATCGACCCGTGCGGGTGTTATTATTTAGCCACGAGCTCCTCAAAAAGTTGAAGACAGAGAAACTTAGGAAATTGAAACTAAAATCTCCGAAAATTAAAGCTATTACTTTAAGTCCCCTGTGGTTAGAGCACTCGTGAGACTTTGAAATTACAAAAACAATTGGGTTTTTATCTATAGCCAAGGGTTAAATCCTAAGGTACCACCATCAGAGGGTCGTGATTTCCTCCCGATATCACGCCTGAAATCCCTAAATTGTTAAGCCAAGGTGTACTTAAAATAAAACCACAAGCCGCTGGTTATTTTGTAACTCTTCCTCAAAAACTCAAAATGTGTATAACTTCTTAAATCCGTAAATAAAGAAAAACTGCTTTTTCTTTAACCATCCAATTTCCTTTGTCTGTATATTCTGCAAGTGTACTTTTAGATTTCACGGTCGAGATCAAAGGTTGAAACCGGTCCTAATCTCAAAAATAACATTGGGAAGTTCAAAGGGACTTTCTGCGAAGAGTAGTGAGCCCGATGGGTATATTCTAATATGCCGTGTTTTTCTACGTAGTCCTAAGATAATCCTGAAGATAAATGAAAAGGGAACCAAGAAAACGAGAGCAAAAAGTACAATATATTTCTATTTTCTTACATGTAAATCACAATTATTTTGTTTATGATAATTGGACTTCTATGCAAGCTATAGTTAAACTTTATGTGTCGCAATCAAAAGTTTCTGTGCCTTAGCCTGTGTCAGCCCACTGCTGGGCTAAAGCCTCTCTCCATGACTTCCAAATCCTTCGATATAGGACCAATGTGTACCACTGGTCGTTGGTTCTGTCCAGCTCGTCCCGCCATCTCCTGCGAGGTCTACCTTTTACCCGCGTCGCCTTCTGGCTGTGTCAAGGCTAACTTATTCCAATTAGGCTGAGAATAAACACCTTTTGAATGTCAAAATTACGTACGAGTCTTCAAAAACCCACCCTTCACCACTTCTAGTATTTTCTCTTGGAGAAGAATTGGCAGTCTCCCCATCTGTCTATTCAGTCATAAAAACTCAATATTAATTCAGAAGTAGCTTCAGCTTCTAAATAGCCATTATGAAAAACAAAATGGCCACCGCACCCCAAATAAGGTCGACAACATCCATTTAACAGCGGTTAACTTCCCCAGTTTAAGCCAAAAGTCAAAGCACAGGTAAAATATATCTGGCACACCAGAAAAGGCCATAAAAAAACGATATGTGGTTCCAGACAAGGGTCAAAAAAGGTCGAGAGATACCGGCAAGGGGTAGGCACGATAAATATATTGAATTTTATTCATTGGATACCGGTATCCATGATCTAATATAGACGAAAAAAACGATTTTCCTGTAAATCAAAAACGATTTTAGGGAATCGGCAATATAGTTTTGATATCGATGTATGTAAATCTTTTTATTCAAATGATCTTTGAAAGAATAACATTGTCACCAGCCTAACAAGGGTCAACCTCCATTTAAGTCACTTCAGAAGGTTTTGTGTTTCTGGTAAATAACTACAGGGCAGTATCTAGGGTCACAAGGCTGGCGATAATTATTGGTCATTACGAATCCTAATGGCCTACCATGACGTCTAAAAGCAGTATTGTTTTACTCTTATTCCAGTGTGGGAAAGAGACGGAGCTATACAGGATGTCTAGCGCCATCTCTTTCCCACACTTGAAAAAGGAGTAAAACAATAATGTTTTAAGACGTCATGGTAGCCCACCTGGTTATAGTAATGATCCAAATAACATTTTTCGGAAAAAAAGCAGCCCGAGATCGCACAAGATAGAGAGGTTTGATAAAAGCAATGGTAGACATATCCGGGTCACTGCGCGCAAAATCATAACTTGGTGCAAAGGAAATTACACGATCCATATCGAATGAAAGGTCATTCTTTCTGGCCTTGTTTTAAGACAAAACCTATCCTATCCATGACATATCATCAGATATCTCCAGATAGACTGCCTCGTGTTTTTATTGATACCAGAATAACAGACAGTACTAACTGCACAAAAAAATGCCGATTTAGATTTTTTTTTTTTCGTTTACGAAGCTGTATATCCTAAAGAACGTAGGCAGTTGTAATATTTCACCAGTTATATTTAACCATACAATAATGGGTGCTTTTTGTCGTCAAGCGGGCAGAAATTCAGAAACGGAGCTGCAGCTGACAAAATCCTGATGGAAAACTCAATTACATTTTGCCGGATTTTTGATTCGATCAGATGACCTCATGCTTAACATTAGCGCTTGCAATAAGCCGGTATCCTAAAAATATGATAATTAGACATACGACATGTAAGTCATCCCTTTTACATGTGCGAAGGCCCTGGAACTGAAAAGGCTAAGAAGGAACATGGATGGGATTTAGTTCGTACAAGTCTGACACTCCCTTCCGTTTCACCCAGAGTAGGAGGAGTAATTTGATGATTTCCCATCCCTAAAGTCCTATAGTCAGTATACCCATAATATAAACTGTTAATAAGAAATATTCCTCCATTCCTTATCGAATAAGAAAAGGAAAATTTTCTTCTAAGATAACAATGCAGTTATCTAAACACTACTGAAAGTGACAGCAATCCAATCATCCCTCTATTCATCGTCCCTTCATTAACAAAATCATATTACTATTAATCCAAGTCACCATCAATTCCATTTCCTCAGAACAACATGTTTTCCTACAAAAGCTTACGTCACAGACGCCATCTTACATCAATTATTTCACGGTCTAAAAATCACAATCATTCGAGAACATTCGGAAACGTTCTAGACGTTACTCGATATTTCTACAACGGAAGGAATATAGGTAGTAGCATTCGCTGGGGAGTATAGGAATATCTTTACCTCGGGCATTGTATGTTGGTATGTAGATTGTAGATGCGCGACGACATCGAAAGCCTTCGTATTGTGTTGGAGAATTTTATATTTCATGTTTTATGATAAAGACTTCAGGTTTTCTTTGAATTTCAGGTATGTGTGTTGTAGCTACGTGCCTTTGCTAGAAAGCTAACTCATATTCTATACCGACATTATTCACGAGTCAAGCCCAATCCTAGACATACGTTTCCGATCAAATGAATATATGAAATCAAAAATGAATATAGTGTGACGTTCGATAAATCCTCACTATATTGTATTTATCCACAAAACATGGAATCATAGAAGCGTCTAGAGTCGGTACTAATAAAACTCGTTTCGTCAAAAGTGCGTCAAGCGCGAATCTTCTGTCGCCGTTGTTCTCGCTGTTGGTTTCTATAAGACATTGCCTGGTTCGACAGACGTCCTATCATTTTCATGATGACGATAACAGGCTATTAGGTCAGGCTATAGCTGAGAACTATGCAGGTTAACATAACGCATGTAAAACCCGAAGGGTTAGGCAGAGGTGTAAGTACTTAGAATAGAATAAAATAAAACTTTATTGTTAACTAGCTGTCCGGGTGTCCGACGCAACTTCGTTTGCGTCCCATTTTCCCCGTTTTCGCAACATTTTTCATTGCTGCTCCACCTTATTAGTCGTAGCGTGATGATATATAGCCTATAGCCTTCCTCCATAAATGGGGTACCTATCTAACACTGAAAGAATTTTTCAAATCGGACCTGTAGTTTCGGAGCCTATTCAATGCAAACAAACAAACGATCAAATCTTTCCTCTTTAAATTATTAGTTTAGATGAAACATAACGAGTTTACAAAAACTGCTAATTTTATGGTTACAACGGCGGTCTTATCGCTGATAACGATATCTTCCAGACAACCTTTGGATGGACATTATGGAATATAAATAAAAAAGGGGGTAGTCAGTGGTGTACTACACAAAATTATTTAATAGTACACCCAAACACTAGTTATGTTTAAGTCCCATTTAACAGGGGGCGAGCCTATTGCCATCAACAGGGCACAAATCCAGACTCCGTAGTTGCTACTGAGAATTGCTTAATAAAAAAAGCCCAATAACAATTTGCCCGATTCCGGGAATCGAACCCAAGACTTTATGCTCAGCAGTCGCACTTGCGACCACTACAGCTAGACCAACGAGCCAGTCGAGATACTAAATAAATACATCAAAAGCGGTCAAGCCGTTTTGGAGGAGAAGAATGACGTACGTAAGCACATTGAAAAGATTTGTAACGTAGATCGAGATCGAGCAAATATTGAAACGTTTGGTTTGAATCAAAACTATAAACTAACTTTAGCAGCAGTCGAGGCTCCTCCGTAGGGATACCTGATCAAACTCAATAAGACGGCCCATTACTGGGAATGTCTCTACTGAGAGTACTCTGGTTTCTTGTCACGGTTTGTTAGCTATGTGGGTAATAATATAACCCCTGTAGAGTTGAGGGTTACGTAGTCGAAAGTGAAATTGGGGTAATTTTTTTTTGGGTTTAGAATGTTTTTTTTTATTTGGTTCAACTCTGTTTTTCAGACTAGTTAAATGTATTGTGCATTGAATCGTAAACGTAAGCTTGAATAAGACAAATATGATAAATCTAGAATTGGTCATTGTTCAAAATGGTGAATTGACCGTAAGCAATCTGATAATGACTGAGGGAGAGATGATGACCAAAGGTCGGAATTAGGTAGAGTAATTTTTGTACTTGCGTCGAAATGTTGATATTAATATGGATCTTCCCTTGCGTGTTCGCATTGGAACTTTGCAACTTCGGACATCCGATGTCGGATGGTTCAAATTGTATAAAAGTAAATAAAGATATAAAAGATATAAAAGTTTTATTCTATTCTATTCTATTCTATTCTATTCTATTCTAAGTACATAAATAACTCTACCTAATTCCGTCCTCTGATGATGACTCAGATGGAGTGGAGATGGCGTCCAAGGACTGGTAAGAGAAGTGTTGGTCTTCCGGCGGCGAGGTGGGCAGAAGACATTGTGGCCAGCAATATCCTGGTTAAGGCAGGGACAAGAACGTGGAGCTTGACAAAGCAAAGAGAGGCCTACCCCGCCTACCCAGCACTGGGGGAAGTCGGGCTGTAGCTCTCGATGATGATGATGAAGCTGTCTCGCAAATCGTCGTAAAAACTACTAAGACACGTCATCGTAATAACAATCTCGGTGCTTTTTAATCAAGAAATAAAACTTTTTAAAAATCTCAGAATAAACTATTACTACAAGAAGAGAGCAGCGGTGGCCCAGTGGTGGCAGCCCCGACTTACGAGCAGTAAGCCGTGGGTTCAAACCCAGGCAAGCACATTACTTTGAGTAATTTATTTCATCACCGCTACCCTCAAAAATGGTGAAGGAAAACATCGTGACGAAAACCGGCATGTTCTAGAACTTAGAATTCAAAAACATGTGAAATCTACCAACCCGCAATGGGCCCGCGTGGTGGATTACAGTCCACTCCCTCTCATAGAGAGGAGACCTATATCCCAGCAGTGGGAACATTATAGGCCGATGATGATGACAAGAATTACAAAAAACACAAAACTAAAATAGAAAACCATTTCCACATCTTTCAGAAAAGTCGGAAAGAGCAAGTCACAGAGTACCAAGTGTAATCCGATCAAACGGTCACCCCTAAAGCCTTTCTGCGAAAAACGATGCCTTTTGTCACTTGATATGAAAATGAAACAATATTCTATTGTAAGTGAAAACCTCTGAATAAACCAGGTCTTTAAGGATTCTGCGGTGACGTCTTACGGTATTTTATTTTCATTAGAGATTTCATTTAGGTTTTTGGCTAACTAATTTGATGTATATTGAAAAGTGTGTTCTAATTTTAGTCTCCAAATGAAGGCAATTCTGAAACTATGACTGTAGAATAATGTATAATACGTTCTAAGTGAAATAAAACTTATTAAATAAAAACAGTCTGTATTCCTGATTGTTTAACGCACTATTTCAATCACAAGCAGTGATAGCCTAGTGCATGGTAGGACCTTTGGACTCCCAAGTATAGCTCACGACCACCGTGAGCTATACTTGGCAGTTTAGGGAGTTTAACCCACCTCTTTTTAATTAATTTAAAAATTATCACTTGCTTCGGTGAAGGAAAACATCGTAAGAAAACCAAACCAACATGCCTTAGAGATATTTTTCGACGGCATGTAAAGCCAAGTCCCATGGGCCTCTGACTTGGCTTTCTTTTCTTTCTTTCTTTTTCGATAAAGAATAATTTGTTCAATAATAAACCGGCCAAGTGCGAGTCTTACTCACACACAGGGTTCCATAGCCCCAAACAATATAAAAACAATATTTTGAACTGTCATTTTAGTTAGTAGTATTAATTAGTAAACTTCCACTCAACCGCAAAACTAAATTTGTTTTTCATAGTTGGTTAATAAAAACAAAGTTACTGCTGCAGTTTAATGAAAAAGCCCCATATCTCAAAAACTTAA
The DNA here is from genome assembly GCA_949152445.1 of Cerastis rubricosa. NCBI lineage: Eukaryota > Metazoa > Arthropoda > Insecta > Lepidoptera > Noctuidae > Cerastis > Cerastis rubricosa. The sequence continues at coordinate 1,296,879 of OX424547.1, forward strand.
CATCATATCTTATTGGAACCAATTTTCGTTGATAGTTTTTTTTACGTTCTACAATCTTAAATATTATCAGAATTTTCCTCTTCTACTTTAGAAATTAAAGTCCCCCCCGGACACACATTTTACCACTTTGGAAGTGGCTCTAGCGCAAACTATTCAGTTTAGAAAAAAATGATAAGAAAAACCTTAATATCATTTTTGAAGACCTATCCATAGATACCCCAAAAGTCTGATAAGGGTATAAGGGATAAAGGTCTGATGAAAAAATAAATTTGGTTTTCAGTTCTATGTATGGGGAACCTCCAAAATTTATTGTGTGAAAATCTTAATGCGGTTCACAGAATACCAAGTTTCAACAGTATAGTTCTTATAGTTTCGGAAAAAAGTGGCTGTGACATACGGAGGGACAGACAAACAGACAGACATGACGAATCTATAAGGGTTCCGTTTTTTGCCATTCGGCTACGGAACCGTAAAAACGGGGATTTTGAAATAAATTCTTAATCCATTGTAATCAACAGCATAAATAATTCAAGAAGTTGCTGAGTTTTATAATTGCAGGGCATTACCAGTGCTCTGTTACGCAAGCAGGTAAAGACATAGACTAATTTATGTGATAGTCTCTTGTTTTCTAAATACAAAAGTACCAACAAAAAAACTTGACGAGAAAGCCAGACTTCACCGGCTGCGAAATACTTTTCCAATCCATTATTGACCCTTGCTAAACAAAAAAAAAATCGGGACGATCTGAACGCGAACAAACAGTGTCTAGGCAAACAGGACACAAAGACCTGCGACATCCAACAATCGTTCCAATATTTAACGAGTAACCTTTTGTCCCGCCATCTTTGTCTATCCGTCTGTCACAAAGCTATAGGGGTACAAAGACCCCATTGCGTCATACCCGCATTATGCCTCGCCCTAATTCTCCCAGACCTGGCTGTAGGCCAAATACGCACTCATGCTTTCCAACAGCTGAGGAGTTCACACTGTCTGAGTTTCCACTTCAGGGAGATCGAACACTGTGTTTTGTAGTGTCAACTGTGTCTAGTGCTTTGATGAAAAATGCACTTGTTTTCAGGAAATGTATTAAGTTGTTAAATGTATCACTTAGAATTTCTATTAAATCTGAACTAAATCTATTATGAATTTTAAAGTGAGTTTATTTGAATATTAACGAGTCTGGATGGTAGCTTTTTCGTGCACTGTTGACTGCAGTTTCGGCATTAGCTATTTTAAAATGAGTGTTTTAAGGTCGAAATTGCAAGATCGACTTAACAATTCAGACGGCACAGCAGACAGCAGTAACCTAATGGGAAAAGCTTGTTCAGCTCGGTTTGGCCTTTTTATCGAGGCGTCATGGAGTTTACATAAAAATAGTGTTCTATTCCATAACATAACGCCTGTAATTCCCGAATGATTAGGCAGAGGTGTGCGCACATTTCGCCAGTTATGTTAAGTCCCATGTAATAGGGGGCGAGCCTATTGCCATCAACCGGGCACAAATCCAGACTCCGTGGCTGCGAAATTTCTGATGGAAAAACCCTTTAGCACTTTGCCCCACCCGGGAATGGAACCCAGGTCGAGTATTCTATTCTACGTAGGTACACATACATAAATGGTTACCACCCAACTGTGAACGCTTATGAGCTAACACTACATGCATTTCATTAAAGATAACGGGGAATAGCACACCTGAGAAAGGAGGGTGTTAGTACTATAACTGCCTAAGCTTTCGTTGTAAACAGGCGTGAAGAAGTATTTTTTATTGTGACACATGTTTGTTCATAGTTGCGAGTAGAAAAGTATTAGCTCATCGTTACCAAATTGATAACCCATCCACCTACCTAGGAGTAGGAAATAAAGGATGAAAAACATCACGATTTTTTTTTAGCGTTGGTACGAATATTTTTAGCTTTGTAACGGAAGACCAAACAACCATGGATGAACTGTGTAAAAGATGATAAGGCTACAAAGGAGATGACTCCTGATGTGAAGAGTAATATAGACAAGTAGGTACGGAAGACTACATTAAATAAATTGGAAATAGGACAACAAAATGATCTAGAGAATACCTTCTGCAAACTATTGTAAGACTCCGCAAAAGTACTCCAAAACAATCTCCCAAGGACCTATCAAAAAAACTCACGCGAACTGATCTCCGATAACTCAATTCTAGCTCCGAAAGTAATTCAAAAGTTTTTATCTCGCGACGCACTCGTCTGGTCTCAGCCTCAGTTTTGTTCCCGTTAATGACTTTCTTATCTAACTTAATTAATGGACGCTCTTTCGGCAAGTTCCGTTAACTCTTCCAGTTTGTGTTCAAAGTTAAACATCATTAATGCTTAGGAAGTTATATTAGTTACGGGTATTGTTTTATTCTCTGTATGGTGTCAGACGTAAAGAATAGCACCATCCCATATCTTCCCGTGGGTGTCGTATGAGGCGACTAAGGGACTTGCCAGAGAATGGGCAGCAGCGTTCTCGTTGGGGGAGGCCTATGTCCAGCAGTGGATGTCTTTTGGGCTGAAATGATGATGATGATGAATTATTGTTTTACTTACCTAAGTATTATTGTCATAGAGAAAACTGTTAATAAGTCAAAACTACTTTTGACTGGTTAAAACTATTTAAACAATTACTAACATTTACTCAGACAGTCAATAGGTTGTTAGGTTTTTATGTGACCCTTTCGAAAATATCGTGTTGTAGTAATTATATTATAACTGAGCCTACTGAGGCGTTATCAGAGCTTAAAAGAAACACCCGTTGCTCCTGCGCCTGATCTTTCTGGTTCTTCTCCATAGGAAACGACCAACCCGAACCGAGCGCCTTTTTGACGACGTTTTATAAGTGCCCGTGTAAGTACGTTTATGTGTTTTTTTTTTGTAAAGAAAGTAAGAAAGAAAATCATCCTCCTCATTCGTGTCGGATTGCCGATTAGCCAATCCAATCGGACTATGAGAGTGGAGAAAGACTGCCAACCCCAACATACTTGGAATAAGACAGGCAGATAATAACTGCCAACTTAATATTACTGTCAGTCAAAGATCCCTAGTACAGTGCAATAAACTCTATAGACAATGCACAATGCTATTATTTACGATAGAATACAGCATAAACAAAGCAAACACACATTTTGTACTAATGAGGCGCATTTTCAATACATTGAAACTACGGTTGCAACTGTTTCTGTTTTACAAACAAAGGCTGTGTCCGTCTGTAGACTGATTCAAATTCCTTTTTATCTATTCGTATAAATACAGCCTTTAATAAATGACTCACAGGAAAGCGAAGTGGCCATTTACAGGGCTAGACTGATTTAAAAATGTCTCATCGGATCATAAAAAGGGGGGAGGTTTACAGGCGATCTCGGCCTAGCATGTAAATGCGGTGCTGTTGCACAGCCTGCCTGATATAGTTTCCTGAGTGCCCTGATGCTTGCATGCTACAGGAATTGATAGATGCGTTAAACTCGTAACTAATTTGTGGGCGAGTCAATATATATCGATAAGCTAAGAAGAGCTCGTTTAATACTTCACTGCAGGACAAACCACTCCTTTAACCCCCGACCAAAAAAGAGGGGTGTTATAAGTTTGACGTGTGTATCTGTGTATCTGTGTGTCTGTCTGTGGCATCGTAGCTCCTAAACGGATGAACCGATTTGGATAAAAGTGGTGTCGTTTGAAAGGTATTTTAATCGAGAGTGTTCTTAGCTATGTTTCATGAAAATCTGCTCAGCCGTTTGAAGATCATCACCTCTTTTCTAGTTGATGTAGGGATTTAAAAACTTTCACAGGTAGTCTATTTGAAATTTGAAATGTTGTCGCTTGTCACCATGGGCATTGCTTAGGAAAATTTATATTTTGTTTAATTTATATCTTTCCTTGGTTTCGTTAACCAGGAGTAGGACAATCAAGGCTAGGAAAAAATAAAATAAGTTTAAAAAGCATGAAAAAAAATTAAATTATTTTTTTTTGGCTTTTTAGAGGTTTTTTGTGTCGGGGTTTTTTTTAATTTTTAATTTAATTTTTTGTTCTTGTTGAAAATAATCAGCATTAATCAACAACACCTACTTTATAATTGCTTCTTCCTACTAAAGTCCAGGAGACTGGAAGCAGAGCAGGTCATTATGTAGCCCAACGTTGTCATCTAGCTAGTATCTGACGTAATATCTTACGCAATCAAGGCTAATGGTAAAGCAGTATACAGTAGATGTAACTCAGGTCACTCGAGATGATTGCATACGTAAATTTACTGCGGTACTTGGTTCAATTTAGGTTTCAAAAATATAACAAACATGTGTATGAATAGATTCCCAAATGCTTGTTAAAAAAAAAACACTATATTATCAATCACACCATTCGATAGTGCCGCTAAAAAGGATCGAATTCTGGGGAGAAGTCAACATCATAACAAGCATTTCTGGCAAGCTGTAACAAACGGCAAACTAAGGGTAATACTTAATTTTTGATAAAATACGAAACAGGATGCTAAGAGTAACGTTTTTATTTTTTCGATGATTTTGTTCGATGTTTCATTAATTACTACCCATAGTAATTTAAAATAGTAATCAATCAGGTTAACTAAAAATTACTATTTGAGTGGAAATAATATAAATTGGATCAAGGATGTGACTAGACTTTATTGTCGTTGCCCAAATCCTTGGCATAAGTAACTTGTCTACTCAAGCCTGCCAAAATACCTATCCGAACAAGTTGGCAAATGTGTGTAACTTGGCTACTTGCAGACATAAATTAGAAGACTTATGTGTCTGTTCCATAAAGCCTAGGAAAGCCTATTTGCATTATATTAAAAGCAAAAATTGCTTTGTCTATTAATCTTTTCAGACTGTCTAGTCTAGAAAACAGCTGAACAAATGATAGTGGTTTTACGCAGTATGCCACATGATTGAAACTGAAATTAATATTCTACAGTGGTTTCTTTGTCGTAATAATATGAAAAAGCGTGTTATTGACATTTGTAATTTCCATGCCAATGAACGGCTGTGAAAAAGACAATAAGATAAAGCAACGTTTTTCATACGCATTTATTCACAATCTATCATATAACGCGCAAGCAACTTTGGGTGAACAGATTTCGATAAAATAAGACCGGTAGACCATGATCTGGGTTACGACATACGACACCTTTATCCCGGTATATTCCCATGGCATAATTTGACAAAATACACGCGGCAAAGCCGAGGGAAAATGTAATTTATAAAGTGTATTTTCACGAATGACAAACCCTCATTTATGAAATCAGTGATGCTACAATAAAGCCAAATACTTGATAAAACGGGGAGCCTCTGGTCTCATAGCACTTTTAGGGTACACAAATAAAATATAACCACCACTTATCCGAAAGACCATTTGGTCAAAGCCTCAAATAAAACCTAACGTCCTCAATGAGCCGGCCTCAATGGCGACATTAGCGGACGCATAGTAACACGCCTGCCCTGTAATCTATCGAGATCAGAGCAATCAACCCGCTTTACTTAGCCAAACAACCCATGGCGCTATAATCGCACCCTGGGGGACCCCATTACGGATTTCCAAACAATTCTATGTAAATAATTTAGTTGGTTTTACCGACATGAGAAAATTTTCCACAGTGTAATTGTCGTTTTGATTTGGACAATCGCTGGCAATTGTAATAATACAAAATCGATGTTAAACGCATAATCCCGAATTAATACTTTGATAGACTTCCTGCAGACAATGGGTATTTAATCGATTCACTAAACTGTTTGTACAGTCAATGTGTGCTACATTTATCAGCTAGAAAAATACAGTTGTCACAGCACAATATAGACAACAAATGCAGACTTGACGTAGCAAGAATTATACCGACATAAGACAAAAACTTTAGAATATTGTTTAGATTTGGCAAAGCCCTTTGACTATGTTGATGAAATTGTTACTGTTAATCCAGTTTTTTTTTTTACAAGGAGTAAAAAGTTGAAACACCTGAATTACTATGGAATGAAATCTGAAAAAGTGAAAAAAATATCAGCTGTTCCTAAACAAAAATGTATGGACTTGCTGGTAATCGTAGTATTAACGATTATTTTCGAAATATATACTACTGGTCCTTAAGTACTAATTACTCACGTTTTCCTCGACGGTCTTCTTGATCTTGGCGCTGGCCTCGCTGACCTTGGCTCCAGCCTTGTTCACGGCAGAGTAGAGGAAGTTGCCCAGGGACTTGGCTCCGGCCACTGCCTTGGTTGTCACTGTAGAAATGATAGCCGTTGAAGATATGTATTTTAAGAATATATAGATTGTCGAAACTATTATGTTCCAAATGCTGTAGTAGGTGGCTGGGTTAGACTGGATTCAGAAGGCGGGAGACAGGGTGTTATGGTGCAGCTTGGTAGAGGCCTAAGGCCATTAGTGGACCGCGATAGGCCGAACTGATTAATTGATTGAGATTATGTATTCAGCTCAGTTCATTTAAGGTCTACGTTGTTAAAACAGACAAGAAAATATTTTGATTTTATCAGCCTAAAATCTTTTGTGCCCTTAAATATAATCAGCTCCGCGGTAACAGAGAACTCTGTTACCGCTAGACTCAGGCCTCCTCTTTGCGAGAGGGATACATATCCCCTTAATTTTAGAATAAAAATATTAAGAATTAACGAAAAAGACACGAACCTAGAATAGTAATAAGACCGGAACAAGTACATTTAGAGCTACTTTTGTAAGAGCTACTTTTCTTTGTTGGGACGTATCTTGAAGTACGAAAAAGGGATTCAAGATAGTGTCGACTTCTAATGGCTTTGCAAACATCTCTTTGCGAAGACGAGAGGCAATTTGAAGACACTTCAGTGACGATGAATTTAATTAAGCGCTCGTTTAAAAAGGACTTAGATAGTGCTTTTAATCTTTTATAAAATTAATTACAGAAAAACAAAACGTTAAATAAAAAAGTTGAAACAAAACTAGTTTTATCGTCACACAAAACCACACCTGGTGAAAAATGCTTGAAAAATTGAAATAGAATACAATAGGCCTTAACCGCACGAACAATTTTTCAGCTTTGCATTTTTATCGTTTAATTTCAAGCCAAAAAATGTGCCACGGATTTTTCAGCACAGAAAAACGTAATCTGTATTCTGTACCCGCTAAATCTATTTGATTGGTAGTAAAACCAGTTCTATTTCAACAAAAATAAGAAAATATAAACAAAAAAATAATTACTAACACTCTTGCATATCAGGTACTTCAATAGCATCAACTGTGAACAGTTTTCTACTCTCGCTACCTGGAAATGTGCGAAATAAAAAATGAAATAAAACAAAATTAGCAAGGCTACAAAATCATAGCAAAAACATATTCAACAAAAAGGTAACATCGTTTTGGGACAAAGGACCAGAAAATAAAAATAGAAAGTGTCTTTGACATTTTCCGGAGACGTCCAATTGACCCCTAATCAAAATTTGTCAAGAGGTACATACAGCAGTCCCCTTTATTATCCAGTTCTGTAAATACGCAGTTACTTAACAACTGGGTTCGCCGAAGGTCTTAGTGAAAGGGACTGGTTACAATAATACTAGAGCAGTCAAGTCATTCAACCGTATATTTTGCTAAGACAACTAGATTTCTTTGCGAAAACTTTTGAAACATATTTGTTTCCCAACCCAGCATTACAGATTATTAACACAGATAATACTATCAGATCGCTTCCATTTTTGTTCATTATTGCCATTCATTCGGCATATTTCACCTGAATGTTCTGTATGGTGTCGGACGTTAAGAATAGCACCATCCCATATCTTCCCGTGGGTGTCTTAAGAGGCGACTAAGGGAAGTGAAGAGAATGGGCAGCAGCGTTCTCTGTGCTTTTGTAACAACCGTACTGCGATCGCCAACCCGCCTGCCAAGCGTGGCGATTATGGCAAAACCCCCCTTATGTCAATGTGGCGTTAGGGGAGGCCTCGGTCCAGCAGTGGACGTCTTTCGGCTGAAATGATGATGATGATGATTTCATCTGAAGAGAAACGTCTGAATACAAAATGAATAAAAGTGAACCGATCTGAATGAAAAATAAACGAAATGAGCAAAATTATCGTTCCATCCAATGCAATTTTATCGATCTTTTGTGAACATGAAATTAAACAACAATGAACTCCAGAATCAAGCGTCAGATATCGGCAATAAAAACTAAATTCAAGGTGACGACGCTTTAAAAGTACCAAATAAAATCTATCCTGGAATTTCATGGTTGTTTCTTCTCCACGTACTCTACTTCATCCAACTTTTACAAATCTAGCAACTAGCAATATCTACAAATACATACCGTTTCCAACGCCTCCAGGCTGCTCCTCAGTAGGGGTGCCCCCAGTCGAAGCTGGCCGGCTGTCAGCCCCACCAGTGGCGCTGCATCCAAGTATACAGATTTAGTAAACATGCATGTGAGGACAACCCTGGGGAGTAGGGTCTTGGGAAGACATTCAAGGCGAGGAAAGGAGGGACCTATAGTAGTGTACTGTTATAGTAAGCTAAGCAGTTTTCTTGGTCTTTCGATACGCATAATTTCGAGGCTTTCTTAACATACGTTTTCTTAACATAGATAACTGTCTGAAGTATGCCGCTACCACTAAACCGTTCATGAACTGCCTGAATATTATCGAAGATAATTTTGCGCTTTACTAGAATCTTAATAGAACCTGTATTATTGGTTTTACAGCTGCCGTTAGTTCTCCTAATCATTAAGAAATTCCTAATAAAGCTTTACGTTCCAAAGAAACCACTACCCTGAATCAGTTGCGTGGAAAATCAATAGCAGTAATATATTCACAGGTCCTCGCTCGATATATTTGCGACCTCGATCTGGCAAGCTAAGCATAAAGTTGAAGCGAATGATCCGTTTGTTGCCCCTTGGCGCCTGAACTATGACGTAATGCCTCCCTGGCGGAGAGGTCGATGGTTTTTACGTGATTCATCGAAAGACACGCCTCTTTAGTTTGCTGATAAACTAAAAATACTCAGCGAAAAACTCAGCGAAAACACTAGGACGTGGTGAAGAGCGCAGTTTTGGGAGTCTTTCTTAAGTAACTTTTGTCGTTTAAATAAGTATTTATTTTAAAACCTAATCTGAATAAATTACTTCAGATTTCCTTTCATAATTTTACTGCCTTTATCTCAATCTATTTGGAGTCTGCTCGGCCTTTTTTTTCTCTCATGCCCTAAAACCCGAAACTAATCTTAACTTCGAACTACAGTAATCCAAAAGAATGAATTTTGGGAATAAATAAATTATGTTTATTATATTCAGCCCTTTTTGTCGTGCTGTGAACAAAAGATTCCCTGAATTTTCCACCCTTCGCTGTTATTGTTATGAAATATAAAAGAGGTACCTTTTCTACGGGAAAAAGGAACAAGCCTAATTTTTCCTGTAGTATATGAAAAACTAAATACGTTTTCGTTCTCATACAGTAATCAGCAGATTCAATCACACTTATAATTTTCAAGTAATGACGCGTATAGTTCCGTCATACTCGTTTACATGAGTTTTCATGTTTTTATAGCGAGAGAAACGAAATGAAACGGTTTATCAAATAGTAAAACTCTTATCTAGAACTATGGAGACTTGGCTCATTGTCTAGACATACTCGTTCGAAAAAAAAATGAAAGAGACGGTTCATTGCAGATCGATGTTTTTATCAGTTTTTTACATGAAGCTACATCCAAAATGTAAAAAAGGGCAGTTCCCGGCGCCTGCTGGTCATGTTTAAAAAATGATTCACATAGATTTTCAACTCCTGTCGTTGAGTAGAGAGTTGAAAATGGGATGGTGGGCTTTTTTTAAGGCATTTAATATATATGACGGAGAAAATGTCTCCGTTCCGTTTTTAAAAAGCGTAACGTCAGCATAGCTGACGTCACTGACTATGTTCAGGGTGATCACTCATCTTCGATCTTCCAAGTAAAACACCACAAGTACACTGTATGACTCATTTATTCAACCGACAGCGTAACGACTTATTTACATAGATCCGTACAGTTCGGCGGCTCAAGCAAGACTGACTCGATCGACTACAGTGCGGCCGTATTTATAGGGCTCGACGTACGTGCACGTTTAATTTTAGGTTAAGTATTGAAATTACAATGATGACATTCATTTTACATCGTAATAAATTCAAAGTAATCAACTTATGGTTTTTAAACTAATTTTTAGGACAATTAAATGATTAAACTTAGTTATTCTAGGTTTTTCTAGACGAATTGTTGTAGTTGCGCCGATACGGCCATACTGACAGGCGGTGCGCGCTCTGCACCAGCCTCGTTGGTTCTCGTCGATTTTTGTGGATTCTCGTAGACCTGAAAGAATAGAAACAAAACTTCCTCTGAGTAGTACATCTGTAAACAACTTGCGTTGTTTTGTCTTTTGAGAATATCGATTCTGATAAGGTTAGTAGGTTCTCGGAGATTTTATTAAAGGGTTCTCGGAGGTTCTCGTAGAGTTCTCGGAGGTTCTCGTAGAGTTCTCGGAGGTTCTCGTAGAGTTCTCGGAGGTTCTCGTAGAGTTCTCGGAGGTTCTCGTAGTGTTCTCGGAGGGATATTTAGAATATTTGAATTAAGTTACTTACGGTTTTATTCTGATGAATTACGGTTTTCCGATTCCGATACGGCCACACTGACAGGCGGTGCGCGCTCTGCACCAGCCTCGTTGGTTCTCGTCGATTTTTGTGGATTCTCGTAGACCTGAAAGAATAGAAACAAAACTTCCTCTGAGTAGTACATCTGTAAACAACTTGCGTTGTTTTGTCTTTTGAGAATATCGATTCTGATAAGGTTAGTAGGTTCTCGGAGATTTTATTAAAGGGTTCTCGGAGGTTCTCGTAGAGTTCTCGGAGGTTCTCGTAGAGTTCTCGGAGGTTCTCGTAGAGTTCTCGGAGGTTCTCGTAGAGTTCTCGGAGGTTCTCGTAGAGTTCTCGGAGGTTCTCGTAGAGTTCTCGGAGGTTCTCGTAGAGTTCTCGGAGGTTCTCGTAGAGTTCTCGGAGGTTCTCGTAGAGTTCTCGGAGGTTCTCGTAGAGTTATCTGAGGGATATTTAGAATATTTGAATTAAGTTACTTACGGTTTTATTCTGATGAATTATTTTCACCCTGTACATAACAATGTCTCGGGAGTATCTGTTCTCAGGTTCAAATGTGGTGATGATGTTCTTTCGTAACTCTTCCCAGGTACTACTTGTCACCATCCAATCATCGATCCACATTTTCGCACGTCCCTTCAGCAGACTGCAGACTTTCATACGAACGTCGAAATCACTCAACTTATATGCCTCAATGGCCACTATCAATATGTTGACACCACTCACGTACTCCGACATGGGTATCCGGGTCGAAAGATGGCAGGTAAATGCCTTTGATCCTTATTATTGATTCGGTAGGCGGAGCACACAAACGCTCTGACATTCTCTGCATCATTTCCATCATCTGCATAACGAATTGTGGTGGTATTCCGTCCATCCGCATTCCTTGATCAGGGTATGTATGCGGTTTTGATTGATTCATGGCTTCCATTGATGTATTGGAGACCAGTCCAGGCTCCTGACGCCGAATGTTGGCTGGTTCCAGTTGCTCAGGTGGTAAACGAGCTGATGAGGAAGTGGCTTGAGTAGAAATCTCTTGCGATCCCACTTCTGATGACGGAGAAAATGTCTCCGTTCCGTTTTTAAAAAGCGTAACGTCAGCATAGCTGACGTCACTGACTATGTTCAGGGTGATCACTCATCTTCGATCTTCCAAGTAAAACACCACAAGTACACTGTATGACTCATTTATTCAACCGACAGCGTAACGACTTATTTACATAGATCCGTACAGTTCGGCGGCTCAAGCAAGACTGACTCGATCGACTACAGTGCGGCCGTATTTATAGGGCTCGACGTACGTGCACGTTTAATTTTAGGTTAAGTATTGAAATTACAATGATGACATTCATTTTACATCGTAATAAATTCAAAGTAATCAACTTATGGTTTTTAAACTAATTTTTAGGACAATTAAATGATTAAACTTAGTTATTCTAGGTTTTTCTAGACGAATTGTTGTAGTTGCGCCGATATATATATAAATTTAGATGGGAGCCTAATAATAGTGAAAATGGGAATAAGTTACGTAATGAACTAGAAGAGTATTAAACTTGGTTAGTATCCGAGAATATAATTAGACCAAAACAAAGATTTTATCAAAAAACAGTACACTAAGAGAATGCACAACAATGAGAAATTAAAAATGGGGTTTGAGCAGAATAAATGAGTTTGTATAGTTTGCGTGTGCATCTAGAAAAATATATCTAAACTTTGTGATTTTCTCTAATATCTTCTAAAATGTTTCAGTAATTTTTAAGAAGTAATTTTTCCTACTCTATGTTATGTCATCATTCTGCTAAAAACTTAAACATGATGTATTTGTTTCTAATTTATGCAGAGAGTGTAAATGTCCAAATCCAATTTAAATGGTCATGTAAGTAAAGAATATTTGATGCAAAAATTATGAAATATTTCGAGAAAAATATTGTTAAAGTGCTCGATAATTTCAAAGTGAAATGTGCCAAAAAGCTGTGGAAATAAATTAGTGATTAAAATAAGCGAAGCGAATTTGTTTATAATACAATTTTGATGTGCCATATCAAAAGCATCCTTGTGTCGTAGAAGGCTTATTTTAAAATAACAATATTCATCAGCATAAAAAGTTTTGTGTTGCAATAACTTGTCAAATTATATCAATATAAGGGGTTGGTGTATTGTTACTGATATCCTTCACAAAGGCGTTTTTATATTGTCACCGTTTTTTTATCGCGATCTGAATTTTCAAGCACTGTGTTGCGCCGAGGGTTAAAAAATCCAACAATGCGCTTTTTTTATTCACAATGTTCGGTTAAATACCGAGAGCCAGAATGCGATAAAAAAATATTGTCGCGATAAAAAATCGCCCGTGCGAACTAGTGCTTATTGATTAAAGCACTTACAATCAAGATGTTATCTTATCAATCTGCCCACTGGGTTTCTTGCTACCTTATGGTGTTCTGATAAAAGTAGTGATTAACTGATGAAAGGCTGCTACTTCAACCTGTATCTAAAGAGATACTATGATGATTAGGGAAGTCTAATCAACTCCAAAATATTTAAAGACTGGAAGGACCAAAAATTCAATTTTGATAAAAAATTTATTTCTACAGGCAAAATTAATTATTTTCCTGAAGAATTTAAAGTTCTTGACAATATTTTCATCACTATCTCCAAAAATTCTGAAGACCCTATCTCCCAAAATCATCAGTAACAACACACCAACCAGTAGAACCGAAACAAAAAAAGCGTAACAAAACTCCGATCCAACTCATTACATCTGCCAACCCCTCGTACCTAATATACCTAGAATTATCATCATCATCTTTGCCCTCTCCCCTTGGTTCAGCAACCTCTGCCGGTTCCACTGGCACGGCTTCTGGTTCTGCTGATGCAGGCTCAGTTTTCCTCAGACCAGGGATAGGGATTCCAGAACCAAGCCATCCGGTCATCTGGGATTTTACATTGGTGATGAGGTCCAGTTTGCTGCCAGCTTTTGTGGGACTGTGAAAAATAATGCATATTCAAATATGGAACAGAGAAATGTGTGGAATGTGAATGTGGAACAATGAAATGTCTATGGTAGTTGAAGACTGAAAATTAAAAATATCGAATTTGTTTTGAATATTTTCTAAGTGTTATTTAATTTTGGTCATAGGTCCTTACTTTTCATGGCATTATGTTCCAGTTGGAATCAGGGTAGATTCCAACATTTTCCAATTGCAGGTATTTGCTAGTATTACATCATTCAACCCTACCCTAAATCTAGGCAAAGCCTTTTTCAAATTATGCCAATGAAAAAAAAACTAGAACTCCTTTTTATTCTATTAGAATAAGTCTTTCTCTGATTATAAAAGAGTAGAGAATTTACAGTAAATCCGTTTTTAATTAACTTAAAGAGTTAAATGAAGATGCTCCCATTCCATTCCAATTGAAATGCAATGGTAAAAATACTTGACCCAGATTAACATTCTTTGTATCTGAAAATCAATAATTTACGAAAGCTTTGTGACAAATGGTTAATTAAATTCTTGTCGTTTAAAACTGCGCAATACGGAATAACCATGCAAGAACCTGCATCTAGGAAAGTAGCAAGATCTCTTTACTGTAAGTACCTTTAAAAAAAAAAGTAAGTAAAGAATTTTGTGTGAAATACCCCTTTTAATAAAGAATACGCCTATTATGGCGCTATTGTCGGATAAAACCAAGGTAAGAAGAATGTAAACAATAAAATTCCATTACCTTAGCTTTTCGCCTTCCGCCAACGCCGCTGCTACTTCGCCAGTCGGTTCCTTCGTTGGGGTTGGGACTTCCTCATCTTGGGGTTCGCCCTTAGCAGCCCCCATCCACGAGCTAACTTGATTCGTAAGTCCTGAAAACATTTTCACTGGCACTAGCTACTCAAACAACTACACAACACAATCACTCAGCGATATTCACTACGCTGCGACAGATTCGCACATGACCCACGACACGGATGGTCTGCTATGCGGCTGTAGAAAGCGTGATCAGCTGAAAAACTAAATGGAAAACCACGATCGACCAGGAAAATTTAGGAAGAACCACTGCGCATGAAAACTTGCGCTCCTGCGCTATTTGCGTTTTGTACTGCTCCCACACACATAAACGGAATGGGGAATGCCAAAATAGTATTTAAACGCTTGGTCTAAGGGCGTAAATAGCGTGTCAAGATTCTAACTTATGCTATTGACTTGAGGGCTGTTCTGTTTACGTCAAAAATATGTCAAACCACAGATTATCGTAACCTTTACTTTCGTTTAGTTGCTGTTCAAGCAACACTTAAATTCGATTGCTTCAAATTACTACAGGCATGAATCATCTGACTTTGAGTCCCTTGTAAGCTAAGAGACAGGAACAGATTTTCTCTAGCACTTTCCCAAGCATTTGTACCAAGTATCTTTCCGGCTTATGGTAAATTTCAGCCACTGTAGCTCGTACCTAATTGGAATAAATGAGTAAGTCGAATAACAAAAAGTATGTCATCCAGATATTTACTGGCAGAAATAACGTTTTTTATCCACGTTGCAACATAGGTAACCTGTACCTGGTATGAAAAATTTTATTGAGAAAAGATAAAGATGCGTAGAACGAATCGTTTTAGTAAAATTTAATCTGTATTGAAAACAGGCAAATAAAAAAAAACTTGACATTTTCTGATTTGATTCACAATTTTTGTTTGCAGTGAATTTTTACAACAATCTCTGTGTTTTATCTAACAAATGTAGGATTCCGTAGTCCCGGAGACTTTAAATTGCGGTAATACCTCGAATAAGACGTAAGGGTGTGCAAAATTTCATCATGACAGAAACGCGAAGAATACAGCTTCACCTTGGAAAATGTATAGAGGATTTGGACCAGTTACACAATGTACCAGATTTGAAGTCGAAAAGGGCTACTCTGTAAGTAATCTCAGCATTTTCTGGCGAATAATCTCGCCTGTAGCCGAAAAATCGATGTTAAAATGTTATTTTTCTTGTAGGTTATGCAAAACTGCTCAAAAATTATTCGAAAGTGCGGAAGAGGCTCGCGAGAAGGGAGATGAAGAGTACTCTTATGTTTACTACATGAAATACCTCCGTGTGATAGCTTATATCAGCAAAGACAAGGATTATTTGAAGGACAAGTCTTATTTCAACAACATGTTGGGGGCCAAGAACCCGAACAAAGCAATAGATTATGCTGAGAAGCTGAAAAACAGCCTTATAGACAGGTAAGAAGTTAAAACTACTGTTTATGATAAGAATTGTTTTGGTTATGAATATATTTACTTAGAATTTGCATATTACTTTGCTTATCTACAAGTTGATAGGTTTGTGTGAGTCACTATGTAAATAAAATTTGTAGTTTGTCACAAAATACTGGTTATGTTTGTTTTTTAAACATTGTAATTCAAAATTACCAATTGTTTAAATTCTACGAGTCAAGTGTATTACGGTCTCATGCTGATATTTTAGTGCATGATAAACAATTGACTGACTGTGAAGGGGGATATGGATAAAGAAGAGGTGACTACTTAAACTCTACATACTGTTCAGTACACCCAACGCCATTTATTTGAGCATTGCAACAACTCGCTCACTAATCAATTAGTAATTATCTATAGAATACTGTCTACGTTAAATTCACATCAACTGGTTGGTTTTGTAATCTATATCTTTCTGTATCTGTATTCATGTCTATTCTTTTTTCCTATGGAATTATGGATGTAAACGGGTTTATGAAAAATTGATCTCTCGTTTTTTTTTCCAAAAAATCCTATTAGACCCTAACACATAGTACACCCACATTTAGCCAGTTTTATTTCTGTCCCATGTAAATAATGTAATATAAAAATAAACTGATTTTTTCAATTATAATTTAAACATATTCCAACAAGTATTTTGTTTATGCCTGCGAAGGTTTTTTAAACCCATGATTATTTAACAGGTGATTTAATAAAATGCAACATAAATATGCTATTTCTCAGATACCAAAAGGAACAGAAGACGAAGCGATTGAATGACATAAAAGAGAACGAGCTGATCAAACAGAAGATTGACGAGAACCGGAAGAAGACAACAGAGACCACACCCGTCATTGAAGCACCTCAGCCTCTTGGATTACCAGGTAAGTTCTTAAAAATAATTGTTAAATGAGAGCAGTGATCAAAATTAAAAATATTTTATTTTACATAGGCTTACATGGGCACTTATAAAATGTCAACAAAAGGTTCGGATTGATTGTTTCCTATGGAGAAAAACCGTCAAAAAACTCCATGGTTACTCTTTTAAAATCATTTGGTTTTATAATATTTGAATGTTACAGCGGTAGTACTTAAGTATGGGAGGACATTGTTGTTTAGTTATCACTTGATTTGGTGAAGGAAAACATTGTGAGCATGCCTAAAAGATATTTCTCGAAGGCAAGAAGCCCATTGGTGACATAAAAAGTCTGACACCAAGTTAGGCTATAACCACTCAAAAAAGAAGATGTATAACTTTATAATTTCATAAAATGTATAACTTTATAATTTCATAAAAATCATCTTTCCCTAATGGGGAAGACCGTTAAAAGCTAATTGTAGATGGCACGACTATAGCTGGGTCTCAATCTGACCAATGAGGTAGAGCTAATTTCAAATATAAAATGACATTACCGGATTTTCAACCAATGACGATGCATGGAACCAGCTATGCTAGCGCCATTAGTTCCGCAGTTTCCATCCCCATTATAAGGAAAATGAATAAGGTTCAGAAAACAAAATTTCATCTAAACTAATATTATAAAGAGAAAAGATTTGATTGTTTGTTTGTATTGAATAGGCTCCGAAACTACTGGTCCGATTTGAAAAATTCTTTCAGTGTTAGATGCCCCTTTTATCGAGGAAGGCTATAGGCTATATATCATCGAGCTACGACCAATAGGAGTGGAGCAGTAATGAAAAATGTTGCTAAAACGGGGAAAATGTGACGCAAACGAAGTTGCTCTGGACAGCTAGTTTCATAATTATATAGCAATAATGGTACAAATGCCTCACTCAGTAGACTCTAATAATTAAAAAAAAAAGTTAGATTATTTTTTTCAATTATTTAAAATAAATAACCAACTTTCCTAATAAAGTATTATAAATAACTAAAATTATTTTGCAAATTCTAGATTTTAGATACAAAGTTGTGAAACAAAGCAAGCCTTTAAGTTCCACTACAAATCACCTGCTATTGTTCCTCTATCATTCTGTTATCAGTGTAATCATTGATAAATGATTACAAATTATTGTCATGGTATGCTTAGCTTGCATACTTTGCTAGGAACAAAAAAAGACATATTTGACATTGACTGGGTAACACACTATTCCGCTTGTTGCGGAGCATAGATATGAGAAACTCCATGGAAGATACTGGTTGTCAAGTTCATTGGGTTATAATTAGAGATCGGATATTCGGATGCATATTTACCTAAAGTTTGAGTGTTGACTAGTATGTAGCGCGCGTCAGTATGGGAAAAGGAGTTTATTTAAAAAAAAACTAGTCTAGTTACTTTTTTGTTTAGGTCCAAATGAATTATGCCCAGACATATTTACCATTTCGTTTTAGCATTCGACATTTCAGCACAAAAATACGAATTCAAACAGTTGTTTTATTTTTTTCTTGTAATTTTCAACAAACTTGCCAGGTTTTAAATAAATTAAAATATTCGTTACGATATTTTGAGTACTACATTTTATACTTACTAAAGAATTATGAAATTTCGCAATCCCGTGACAAAAATTGGCATTTAAATAGCAGCTTCCATACTTTTGTACCTTATGCCAGGAAAAAACCTACTTTTGGTAAATATGCATCCGAATATACGATCACTAGTTATAATGGAAGTCCATCCCAAGATAGTTGGGAAGACGCCATTAGTATAAAAGTGACCTCGCCTTATATTACTAAATAATTATGGCTACACTTAAACATTATTTGGAACCTGGAGGAAATCCTATATATATATAGAATAGCCTAGTTTTTTTGCTTCCACAATATAACAGAGGAACATTGAATTATTAGTATTTCAGAAATCAAAAATATTTTTGTTGTTTATCCCCATCATTTACACAAAAATGACTCATTTTTCACTATCCTAAAACCAATGGACCAAACTAGAATTAATTCGTCAATTTTCCCCATAGGCAAAACTTTTACTGAACTCAAGACTGAACAACCTCAAATCCACTCTGCCTAAGGTGAATAAAACAATTTTTGTCTATGTCACATTCTACCTTATTACATAATACTCTGTGGTTTCAGGTCCTGATGAGGTGACGATCAAGAGTGAGCAGTTGTACACAATTTTGAAGAGTGGTAAGCTGAAGGTGATGATCTTGGATGCGAGGCCTGGGAAGGACTATGTGGAGTCGCATATCAACTGTCCTGCATGTATCAGTGTGCCTGAGGAGTGTATTTCCCCTGGGTAAGGGCACAAACACAATACTTACTACAATAACTTTCCATTCACAGGTCTGCTGGAAGAAATTTCTTTTGAAATAAGTAGTACCTTTGTGCTCTTGTATCTTAATGTATTGTCCTGTTAAGTGTTTTGTGTATACATAAATAAATAAATAATAAGTTGTTAGAATCGTAATTTACTCTATTTTCGAAATTGTGCTTCCAATAGTTTAAACAAATTGAAATTAGACGTCTGAAGTTTAGGCGTTTGAAGATATAATTTGACCCTTTTTTTTTCTTAGCTTAATGTGTGTCCTACTGCTGGGCAAGAGCTCCCCTTTCTCGTTCCAAACATGTTTGTCCTGTGCGATATCTGAACATGGCCTGTAATTTAATGTATAGAAATATGATATCAAAATGAGTGGAAAGAGGGAAGCCAGGGGTTTTTGCCCTACAGTGGAACACATACGGCTAATAATTAAATAGCGCGATTTTAAACTTGTTTTGGCTTAGGGACATTTTCATAGCCTCATCAAAAAAATAAAATCTTTAATAGCAGTCAATATCACAAAACATTTTGCTTGACGTGATGTAGTTAGAAATTTAAACTTCAATATCTCCCTAGCTAAAAAGTTCCCAGGAATGGTCCAGTACAAATAAAAAAATACATTGATAGAAAGAACAAGTCGGCTTCGCTGTTTTTTTTTCAGCTTTGCCCACTACGAATCCCTCCTGTATTGTGGATGCGTTTACAAACATTTAAACTCACATACACAAATAGCCAGACCCGGAACAACTATCTGTAGGCCATACAAATATTTGTTCCGTGCGGGGATCGAACACGCGACACGCAGCGGAGCAGTTAATCACTTAACCACTGCGCCCACCGTGCCGTCAATCGTTATCGTCGATCGTTATACACCGTTTTAGTGTCACTTGTTCACAAATACCCTCCAATCCACAGGCAATCAGCAAACGTGTTAGAACAGAACCTCCCATCTGCCTCCCGACCTGTCTGGGCAGACCGCGCTACCATGGAGCTGATCATCATGCTGGACTGGAACAGCACCGCCGTCATACCGGGCAAGACGCTGCATCTGCTCAAGACTATATTACTCAAGGTATACATTCCAACATCATCTGCCTAACGTTTTCATTTGTGAATGCAATACATATTATTATTATTTTTTACTTAGTGTTTTTTGTTTCGTCTGTATGCACTTGTAAGGGGGCGCGCCCTTTATGTCTGGAGTCATTAATTATTCTTTTTTTTTTTTTAATATTAAATTATTGGTGTGTGCTAGCTGACATGACATTAATTTGATGTAATGTATTCTTTATTTCTATAAACTTGAACACTATTGTGTAGAATCTGGTTCTTCTAACCTAACAGACAGATGTGTTGCTGTGGAGTTTGTTCCGCCACTTCTTCTTTCCAGCTAAAACACTATGAGGTGGCGAAAGGTGGGTGTTTTAGGGGACTGTCTCTTGTTATTTTGACGTTCAAAAAGTGCTGATTATCAGCCTAATTTGAATAAATGGCTTTTGATTTTGATTGATACGTTTTTTTCTCCCATTCTCCTCTGTTTATGTTTTTCATTAAATTGTTTGTATTCCAGTGGGACGTGAAAGTCCAGTACTCGCGCCAGCCGCTAGCCCTGCACGGTGGCTACGAGGACTGGCTGCTAAAGTACCCTGCCTTCACCACCAACCCCCAGTGTGTGCCGCCGAGGCAGGACGACTTCATGGACGATATGCTGGGTAAGTCGTACTGGCAGAACCTTGTAAACAACAGGGCACAAATCCAGACTCCGTGGTTGTTACCGAGATATTCTTGATGGAAAAACCCAATACCACTTTGCCAGATCCGATAACGAAACCACTACTTCGTGCTCAGCAGTCACGCTTCTGCGCACTAGACCAACGACGGAGTCAATTAATAAAACTTATACACAGCTATTTGCTCTATACTCTGGGCTCTGTATGGTGTCGGACGTAAAGAATAGCACCATCCCATATCTTCCCGTGGGTGTCGTAAGAGGCGACTAAGGAACATGCCAGAGAATGGGCAGCTGCGTCCTCTGTGCTTTTGTGACAACGGTACTGCGATCGCCAACCCGCCTGCCAAGCATGGCGATTATGGCAAAACCACCCAAAATGTCAATGTGGCGATACTTGGGGGAGGCCTATGTCCAGCAGTGGACGTCTTTTGGGCTGAAATGATGATGATGACGACAGCTATTTGCATTCTGGAATATGTTTACTTACTATACAGCATCTGCCTCTCCTTCTGCAAAAACAAGCACGATGTTATATTGATGTGTTGTTCTCCTCCCAGGTGAGATAGACTACCCGAACTGGTCGGACCTGAGCCCTTCTGCCGCCGCCGCGCCGCCAGTGTCGCGAGGTGGCAAGCCAGGGGAGCCTGTCGTAGACAGGAGTAGTAAGGTAACAGGTTCCATTTATACGAGATTTATGAAACAGTGCAAAGAATACATGCTCTGGACGGGGAGAATTCTTCCTCAACCAATGTCCGATTCTTCCACTCTGGGTAGACTACAAAGGCGTTAAAGCTTCCTGCGCTACACTCGGGCTATCCAAGACAGGCTACCTACAGAACGAAGCTAGTTGTAAGAGATGTCTACCCCAAGCTCCTGGTAGTGAACTGCAGAGACTGTTTTCTTTGAACCAATTACGTACCCAAGAAGGCCTCTGCAAGCATATAAGCTGCAGGCTAAAATTAGTGTTATTAGCAGTGATCGGAGTAGGTAGATTGATTTTGGTACTTGTATCATAAATGCACACAGAAAGAATAACATAGATAAGCCATTTTTCCGGAAAGTAATTCCGGTATTTCCGGATTCAGTTAAATATTGTTAATGTTGGTAGTGATATTATTACTACTCAATTCAAAATTTAAAGGAAGGTATCAAAACTAAATTAAATTATTATTTATCTGTTGAAATTTGTTTTTAATATTCAACCAATTCCGGAGGAATGTCCATATTAATATATACGTTTCGGATCAATGACCGCAATGCAATCTACCTAACGGCGCTCCAGACCAGACTATCCGCCGCCTGTCGGAGTGTCCCAGGTATCCTACCTTACCTTCCAGGTATCCTTGCTTACGAAGCTGCAAAACGAACTATTTATATGATGTTTTCTAACGTGGAGAGAAAAGTGTAAAGGGTTTTTAGTAGCCAACCATTTTTTTTTTGCCTCTGTAAATAAAGCTCATTTTGATTTTGACAATGATGCGGTCATTGTCAAAATCAAAATGAGCTTTATTTTCGTAACATAATGGCTGCTTTTCGGTTTCTATTGTCATAGGTAAAGTAAATGTGTGAAATGACCGTACGCCCGCTGACGATAAATGCCGGTTTCACCGGAAGACCCTTGGCTGCAAGAAGAAGCGGATTGCATGAACAAACAGAAACCTCCTTTAGGGGCAGTCTTACAAAGTGCCTTTTAAAATCCTCCGAATTTCAGAAGACTATCAGTTACATCTAAACTAATATTATAAAGAGGAAAGATTTGATTGTTTGTTTGCATTGAATAGGCTCCAAAACTACTGGTCCGATTAGAAAAATTATTTCAGTGTTAGATAGCCCATTTATCGAGGAAGGCTAAAGGCTATATATCATCACGCTACGACCTATAGGAGTGGAGCAGCAATGAAAAACGTTGCGAAAACGGGGAAAATGTGACGCAAACGAAGTTGCGCCGGATATCTAGTACATACATAAACTCAGGCCTTTTTCCCATGGGGGGTAGGTTTTACTTCTTTTCTAGTGTGGGAAAGAGATGGCGCTAGACATCCTGTATAGCTCCGTTTCTTTCCAACACTGGAATAAGAGTAAAACAATACTGCTTTGAGGACATCCGCAAGAGAACCCAGGTTACCGACGTAGCCCGAAGAATTAGCAAACTTAAGTGGCAGTGGGCAGGGCACATTGCTCGCAGAACGGATGGCCGATGGGGCCGAAAAGTTCTGGAATGGCGACCGCGAACCGGAAGACGATGCGTTGGAAGGCCTCCCACTAGGTGGACCGATGACATGGTGAAGGTTGCGGGGATCCGCTGGATGCGAGGCGCACGGGACTGGGCAATGAGGCGCCACTTGGGGGAGGCCTATGTCCAGCAGTGGACGTCTTTCGGCTGAAATGATGATGATGATAAATACTGCTTTAAGACATCATGGTAGGCCAGCTGTTCATACACGTACACCGGAAAGCAGTTGACTAACAGTTCTAAGATTTATAATCAAATCTCGCTAAATGTAAAGTGTCCATCTTCTAATCTATCCCCTTGTTACAGGCTGCAGCAGTACAGGTGTACACGGAACGCGCGCGCAACATGCAACTGATCCTAGAACAACAGGAGCGCATCGCCGACACCTCGCTCACGCTCGAGATGCAGCGGATAGAGGCCGAACAGGTAAGACGATATTATGGCCCCAGGACACCTATTTACTGATGAAACTGAACGCGTTCAGAACATTTAAACGGCGTTCAAGAGCTGTCAGTGTTAATCTATACAAATCAATAAAATTCTGTTTGTCCGTTTGTTTGTTCCGGCTAATCTCGGAAACGACTGGACCTATTTTGAAGGAACTTTTACTGGTAGATAGCTGATGTTATAAGGAGTAACTTAGGCATTATTTTAGAAAAAGGATTCGGTCGCGGGGCACAGCTAGTATTCTATGACAAACACAAACCCTTTGAACGACGCAGTGTTCTTGGTGAAATTCGCCCTTAGAAGAAATAAAGTCCACTGATATTATTCAAGACCCGGTATCACATAGTCCTTGCAACCTGCCCCTGATATTTTCCCTAACGACTTTTCTGAGCTACTTATTTTCAAAATGGTGGAGCATAGACTTTCTCACCTGTCATCGATTTCCTGTTAGACTACAGGACACTTAAAAATACACTTTAATTTTACTGTTAACTCAAATAATCTTTCTTTATTCCACAGGACTGGGAGAAAGTTCGAGAGCAGCGAGAAGGAGAGGAGCAAGATGAGCTGCGAGCGATGTACAAGCTGCGAGAGCAAGAGATCATCTCGCAGCTCATGCAGCTCGAGAACAAGCAGTATGATATGGTGAGTATAAGTTTAGAATAGAAGTTGATACATTTATGGCGGTATTAATAACGCCACATACGAAGTATGCATCATACCCGACATCCCGCTTGTGCTGGCCTTGATCCAGCTGCCTTGTTTGTACAAGCTTCGTAGTAGTAACAAGACACAACACTCGTCTGATCCCTTTCGCTTCCCTTTTGTATGGAGGAACTTTACACTCTGTTTCTCAAAACTGTAAATAAACTTTTTTTTTTAAACTTTGCCTCACACTAGAAATTTCTCCTGTATCATGGGCTCGTTTACAAACATTTTAAACTCACATACACAAACAGCTAGACCCGGAACAACTATCTGTAGGCATACAAATATTTGTTCCGAGCGGGGATCGAACCCGCGACACGCAGCGCAGCAGTCGATCTCTCAACCACTGCGCCAACCGTGCTGTCAGATAGACAATAATTACAATTGGCACTAGAAAAACATCATTCATTTCCCACAAGCGTTAAAACTCACGGTGCGGTGACCGCATGCTGTTAAATCTCCGCTAAGTTATAAGGACGAGAGGTGATCATCAGATTAGCAGGCTGAAATAGCCTCAGCGCAGATCGAGAGCAGCAAAATTATCATTTAAGTGGTTCACATTTCTAAAGTTTACGCTAAAATATCTATAGGTTACAATACTAATGAACTCATTTACTATTCAGGAACAAGAGAACCAGAGTCTTCGCGAGCAGTTGGAAGAGTACCAGAGGCGAGAGCGAGACGAAGCTGAGAAGTTAGCGGAGACTATCAGCGGCGCCACGGAGGAGACCGAAGTGGCGGATGTTGAAGGTAAGGTTTCAAGGATTACATCACCTCTACAATAATGTAATATCCCCCAAGGGTAAGGCAAAGGTGGCAATTTATTTGATTAAATAATATTGAACATTAAAATTCCGTGGCCGTATAATATGAGAGTTACAGCGCGGAGCTAGGCAAATGAGCAGTCACATGTCCCGTACGCGTTGCGAGCGCGAGTCATCAACTACATCATTCATCATCATCATTTTAGCCCAAAAGACGTCCACTGCTGGACATAGGCCTCCCCAAATGTCGCCTCATTGACGTTTTGGGGGGTTTTGCCATAATCGCCACGCTTGGCAGGCGGGTTGGCGATCGCAGTACGGTTGTTACAAAAGCACAGAGAACGTTGCTGGCCATTCTCTGGCAAGTCCCTTAGTCGCCTCTTACGACACCCACGGGAAGATATGGGATGGTGGTATTCTTTACGTCCGACACCATACAGAACGACGAAGTCATCGACTACGGTCAAGTGTAATGTGGTAATAAGTGAAGTACTTGCCTTTGTGAAAAACAAGATTGATGTAATACGAACAGGGTCTAAGCAGGGTCAGGGCTCCAGAGAAAGGAACCTCCTAACAATACGAGCCGTGTCCAACAGTACCGCTTTCTGAGTCAAGCCCTTGATCCAGCTGCCTAACGAGAGCCTCATCAGATATTGGTTGAGGCTCTTTGCAATTAGGCCATTGGCTGACACGACTATCGGTGCAATGATCCACATCCCACATATCGACATTCTCGCGAGCCTAGTCAAGATACTTGATTTGCTTGTCTTTCTCGGCTTTCACGAGGTTCTTTTCATGTGGAACCGTTATATAAACAATCATTGCGCGCCGCTCTGATCGATCTATCAACACAATGTCAGGCTTATTGGTCACAGTAGTCAGTCAGTTAGTCCTCTCAGTGACGATAGTTTGATCCCAATACAACGTGATATTACCATTATCGATAACTAGGTCGGGCGCATAATTATAGTTCTTATTCCACAAGGTTGAATTTCAAAGCAAGTTGCTGGTGGATAATCCTGGCAACAAGTTTGTATTTATGCAAGTACGGGGATTGGCCAGACGAGAACACCCAGAAATAATGTATCGGATCGATTCTCCAAGACGGCCTTCCATGCTTGCTTTGCATGCCCTACATATGTCAACCGTGCCATCCTTTACAATGTGTTTTCGGTAGTTATTCGTCGTCATAATAACTTTGTCAATTAGTGCACAGACAAAACCTTTGGTTTCCCCGAAGAGGGCACCGAAACACAGACAGGTTACGAACCCTAAGAAGGGTACAACGGGCGAGACTGCATACCTCACGGTTGTGCAGGGTCTTAGCATTTAAGAAGCCACGACCCCCACACTCCACACCGCGGGATTTACAGTCTCATCACCGACGACCGTGGGTGATCCGATTTGCGGTCAGTAGTACGCGGACCCTTTATCTCGGGCATCAAGTTCTGTCTGGTCAATTTGAGTATGCCAAAAGAATACATCAAAACCGGAACGACCCAACCGTTGAAGGCGCGCACCTTGTTTCCGCCTGACAGAATACTGCTTATCACCTTATTCATGCGACCAAAGAAACGTTCCCTCAAAGATTGTTTCATGTCAGCAGTATTGATGCCTAATGATTCCGACATACCCAAATACTTGTAGGTTTCTGTTGAGAAAAGGGATCTAAGGTGTATGGAATCCGTGAGTTGATGAGTTCACACGGATTCCATAATGACTTCACATTTATCCACATCAAATTCCATCCTGATGGTGCTACTAAAAGTTACCTTCAGTTGCTATATCAGTTGCAAATTGTTGGGGGCAAATAGTTACAGATCATCCATGTAAAGAAGGTAAGATATAACCTGACCACCTCTTCTCAACCGATAACCTATACCTGAACCGTCTAGCAGTGTGCTGAGAGGGTTCAATGCCAGACAAAACCACAATAGACTCAGTCTATCACCCTGGAATATACCACGCTCGATCCTTATCGGTTTGCTGTTCTCCTGTATCTGTCGACATCCTGGATAGCGAAGGGCTGTTCTCCAGTGCCCCATACATGACATCAGGAAGGTACGCAGAGTTGCATCTACTTCATACAACTCCAGCACCCTCGTGAACCTTGTATGAGGCACCGGATCATAGGCCTTCTTATAGTCTATCCTACATGTAAACAGATCCCTTTGGGAGCGGCGAACCTGTTGGCTAATGGCCATATCAATGAGGAGCAGCTCCTTAGTACCATGTGACCCGTTCCTACATCACTATGGGAGGGAGACAATAGAATAGCTTTCAATATGTTTATTTAATTTTAGCTCTAAAAATGTATGTAAGAACTTTATAGACCGTTGTTAAACAAGTCATCACTCCCATCACTTCAGCCGAAAGACGTCCACTGCTGGACATAGGCCTCCCCCAAGTGTCGCCACATTGACATAAGGGGGGTTTTGCCATAATCGCCACGCTTGGCAGGCGGGTTGGCGATCGCAGTACGGTTGTTACTAAAGCACAGAGAACGCTGCTGCCCATTCTCTGGCAAGTCCCTTAGTCGGCTCTTACGACACCCACGGGAAGATATGGGATGGTGCTATTCTTTACGTCCGACACCATACAGACTAAAAAAACAAGTGATATGTCTATAATTTTTGGGACACGCAGTACTACCTGATTTATGGAGCAGGTGGGTAATGCCTGTCGTCAGGAACTGGGGTAGCGACCCTGACTCTAAGGCTGATTGAAACTGGGACGCCAAGCGAGCGTGCGATCTTAGGAATGGAACCATTTCATCCAAAAGGTGTGCTGTCCGTACGGCCCTAGAGATTTCCAGTTAGGCAACGGACGGACTGCACGAGTTACGTCTTGGGGGCTGATGATGATTGCCCCCATTTCTGGTACTGGACCACACACCTCGACCTCCCGGGTCCAGTCGCCCTCAGTGAGACTGATAGGCACCGTCGAGATGCTGCGCCAGTACAAATACATGGCGTCATCATCCGGCAGACGCGTGTCAGTCACCCCTTGGTCCGTTCGCTCCCAAGCCCTGTAAACCCTCCTTTGTGTGTGCGAATGTGCGATTCTGAGTGTATCGCTCCACTCGCCGCTTGTACCTACGAATACGGCTTGCCCATGCAGAGATTTTCTGCTTCAGGAAGTTGATACGCTCTGTGACACAGGAATCACGAGAACTAATTTCAGTTTCCGAAACCGCCCGCCTCACAAAGCGCATCACTCTATTGCCCTCCCTGAAGCAGATTAACTTGCCGATGAGTACTCTAGCCTCATCGATACGCCGCTCATTCCTGCACTGCCAAGCTGGAACAGCTGATTTTGGTCGTGTAGCTCGGTCGTTATTTAGGAAATTACACAACATGCCGCTACAGCTGCGCAGTATAATATTCAGTGGGTATCAGCGAGGTCTTTGCTGTTGTCAAAAAAGTTTGACAGCTAGTATAGAATACACACCAGCGTCTTGTTGTTCTAGTGCATAGGCAAACGAGGTAAACGTGGTCTAAGTTCAGGCGGTGTGGAGCGGTGCTCCCGGAAAGCACCCTCCAAAGCGCTCCAAAATTTTACATTGTCTGAGTACGAGCACGGTTATAACTTCGTCATCATCCTCTTCACCATCGGGATCCGATCGCGGCGAAGCACTGGATAAATTTGGCAGTTGCGTCGTGATTATTTGCAAAGCAGGCGTAACTGGGTTATTCCGTGAGTCGAGGCGTAGTCGATCAAGTACATTGTCATCTAACATATGGTAACGTTGGATGACCCGAACCTAAGCCGACAGTCGCTGCGCCGACACGCTGATAGCTGGCTCAAGTACCTGAAACAGAGAGAGCATCCCACCACGGTACGCAGTCGAGTTACTTCCCCCCTTAGTAGCCCCATAATATGCGCGCATGGCGTTCTCATTAATGGACTCAGTCCATAGCATCGCCAGCGCCGAGTCAACTAACTCGTATGGAGGTGTTCCAACTGGCGCAATTAGTATCGTTTTTTCCTAATTAATAGAACAATAGACGCGCGTTCACGTCTTGCTTTGTGCTGCACGTCTGTGACTATTGTGAATTTCAGCAATTTCAAATGCAGCCGAACAACGGGTAGAAAAACTATTCATTAGACATCAATTTTTTTTTAAATGTACCTATCTAACTTTTCCAATCCTGCAGAGCGTCAGCGCATGGTGAGCGAGCAGGCGGCGGCGGCGCGCGAGGTAGCCGCGGCGCGCGCGCGCATCGCGGCCGTGCGCGAGCAGCGCCAGCAGCTCGACCGCACGCGCGAGCTGCTGGAGGCCGAGCGCAAGCGCAAGCTGCAGTACGCCCGGGACAACAGGAAGCCCGAGCTGGACAAGCCGCAGCATGGGGTATGTTCCTATAGTTTTTTATGAAGCATTTGTCTCACCGCCGACGATGAAGCGACTGGTTATCGGCTGCTTTCTATATCAAGAATCGTGTAATAGACTACTTACGGTTAAATATAACCTATGACACTCGGGAATTATTATGTAGTTTTACATTAGTGAAAGAATTTTCGCAAACAGATCAGTAATTCCAAAGATTAACGGCTACATCCAAACATGCAAACTTTACACCTCCTTATAATATTAGTTAAGAATTTTAGATGTAGGTCCATTGACGGTTTATAAAAGCAGTAAGTAAATTAATAATTAATCGCTGCCTCCTATCCTGCTCATCGCAACGAATAGAGCTATTAAATAAAATATCTCTCAACGGCGATATGTAATCGTATGTACCAAGCGAGCCGCCGCCAGAAAGAGAGTGGGTGCAAGCAACCCGTAGGCCCGTAGCCCAACAACACGATTGTCTGAACTACACATTCGGTACTCCATACTCTACATTTCTACAAGCTGTGTCAAGTTACTAGCTGTACTCGCTAATCCGTCTGCGTTGGGTCGGGTGCCTTAAGTACACTCGACAAAGTAGGCAGTTGAAGACCAATGCTCATCACCACTAATCCTTATTTGTTTATACTTTATGTACGATAGTGGTCCATGGGCGGACTTAATGCCACAAGGCATTCTCTACCAGTCAACCTTTGGGTCCTAATGTCTTTAACATCAAAAAAGCTCTGTTGAAAATTGGGCAACTGTCTACTTTATCAAGTATACCTACATGTCTGTGGTTGCTTTTGAATGCGGAAACATTATTCTGGTTTACTATGCATGTTTCTTTGCACCCTATTTTAAAATGTTTGTTTGTTCATTAAACACTTTTACATAACATTTACACAGCCGTCAAAACAAACAATAATCGAAGGAAGTATTTAACATTTCGCAAAGAAGCCATTCCAATACTGTGCACTTAGCAATGAAACAGATTTTTGTGTTTCTGAAAAAATTATAGCTGATATTTTGTGCACCAAACAATTTTATTGATATTTCTTGCACTTCATAATGCAGCTGATTTTTGTGCACTGAACAATGTAACTGATATTTTGTGCACTACATAATTCAACAGATAATTGTAACTGATAATCTGTGCACAACATAATTCAACAGATTTTTGTGCACTAAACAATGTAACTGATGTTCTGTGTACAACATAATTCAACAGATTTTTGTGCACTAAACAATGTAACTGATATTTTGTGCACTACATAATGTAACAGATTTTTGTGCACTAAACAATGTAACTGATATTCTGTGCACAACATAATTCAACAGATCCTTGTACACTAAACAATATAACTGATATTTAGTGCACTAAATAATTCAATAAATTCTTATGCACTTAGTAGATTAACTGATATTTCTCCGCAACATTCACTTACATCACATTGTGGTGGATTATGACCCAATTCCCTCTCACAGCAAGCAGACCCGAGTCCCAACGGTGGAAACTTAATCCCATGTTTCGTAGTGCGTTTAGTATTTGTCGTGTTGCCACAATACTGACAAGCTGCCCGCCGTAACAAAGCCATACTGTAACAGGACGAAGACGGCGACTCATACATGATGTCCCCAGATAGTCCGGGAGCCACCGGACTCAATAGATCCCACTCCTCGCCTAATATCGCTAAGGTAACCATTACTACACTTCCATTTCTTGTGGTGTTGCTTGTTTGTGTGTGTTTGCATGGGTGTTATAATAAGTTAACTACTCTCAGGCAAAGATATACTAAAGTAGTAGTATAGATATACTTACGTTATGCACTCCAAGAGATAACCTAAGTTAATTTATCTCAGGTCCCATAGCTGAGGTATTTTTTATATTTGTCTTTAAAATGTGCGGTCTATATACAAGTATATAAAATATAAGCTAAACTTAAATAACTTAGCTTAACTCTTGAACTGCAACAAGTTTTAGACTAAGCTCAAGCTTAAAACAGTCGCATTTCATCCTATTTTAAACCTTATTTGACAACATTAATTTTTGGGTAAAGCGCAACAAGCGTTTTTCATCAAGCGTATCATACGAATACGAACATTAATTTTACTGCAAAAAGGTTAATTTTTGTATGAAACGCGACTGTTGCTTGTTCTGATTCCGCTCTATACAAGTCTTTGCCACAAAACGGTAAAGGAAAACATCGTGAGGTAACTGGCAAGTCCTAGAACCCAACATTCGAAGACGAGTGATCTTCCAATCCACACTGAGCTCGCGTGGTGAATTACAGCCCACTCACTCTCATAGAGAGGTCTGTCTCCCACCAGTGAGGACATTAAAGGCTGATTATGCTATGTTTATTGCTGCGGTCGAGTGGTGACCACAAACCGAATACTGATAGCGTTGTCCGTGGTTATCACAAACAAAATTTTCTTGATCAAAGACTCGCTAAAAAAGTTGCCCTGAAGTTATGACGTCACTGAATTAAAATTTTATGCAAAATATGCGCTTTGGACGTGGAGTCGCGCACACAAGCCTGTTATACAATACAAGGGTGGACACACATCTGTCGGAAGAGTGTCGCATTGTCGGTCGTGTAACGCCAGAACTGATAATAGAGAGAAGAGAATAGATACAAATAGTAAAACACGCAACCTTACACTCATAACCAATGTGTGACGTATGCGTTAGAACGTCGATCGTACTATCGACGATACGCCCGACACATCTTCCGTCAGAAGTGCGTTACCCTAATGTCGCAGCGACATTGTCGCTTGCGTTTATTGTCTGCAGTCGCCTACTAAATACTACCTTCAGTGTCCCGCTACAAGTCAATGGCTCTTCTTATAAACATGGCATTTACTTTGATAAGCTTCGTTTAAAACGAGCATTGGTCACCACGCTTGCTCACTTATGGTTGTAATGCACATACCGCAACAGGTAATATCGAAAGAAATCAATTGGCGTATCCACCAAAATGGACCTGCGTGGTGGATAACGGTGAAGTCACATTTACACGCACAAATCCGAATTTTCTTGTATCTCTATCCATTTCTGTCACTTCGAACTGCAACTCACTAAATTGAGTAGTCCAATCGCGCTTTAAAGTTCTTCTAATGGCAATGAATTCAGATGCTGGGACCGGACTTCCTGCTCCACCAAATGACGCCTTTACGTTACAGATATGAGATAGAGATATCCGTAGACGCTGATCCCCGCGTGCCAATGTAATTTCACCCTTAAGACCTGGTTCCTCTCACAAAAAGCCAGCTTGAATCCCAACAGTGGGAACTTTATAGACCATGTGTCATAAATGGTCTTCCTTCTAACTCCTCACTCGTTCCCCAGGTGTCTTCAGATGAAGAGGAGCCTTGCGTGCCGCAGTTCGACCGCAGTACGAAGCCGCAGAAAGTGGCGCCCTCTAGTGATCTGCACCAAAGAGACTTCCAGCCTGTTTGGGGAGATGTGGTACGTGTAAGTTGTATTATCTAGTAGTTTTAAAGTTAGGGTGCTTCGTACTTCTTCGTGTTGGCACATTTAGCAGTATTTGATGAAGAACAAAGTCGCCTTGAAACAATAACTATACGTAAACACGGCACATCAAGCAATACCTACCTAGTATAACCTGACCTCGCTTTGTATCAGTTTCCAGTACAATGAGAGATCACCCTAATTTGGTTTTGCATAGTTTGATTGGTCGTCTTGCTAATCGACTATCTTTGTTCATTATGACAGCATAATTATATCGTGATTGGATCGGCTCGACGCACCTGTTTGTTAGCCGATCAGCTTTTTCCGGAACTTACATGTATGTGCATTCGATATTGTCGACCGGTTACGCCGAATTAAGTCTTGCTGAATGTGTGTTGTCCCCTCAGCAGTTAAAAATAGGTTTTTATTGGATGTATGACTGTCTAACGGCCAGACTTACCATTTACCTACGAAAACAATAACAAGAAATTGTAAAAGATCGTCAAAACACTCCTCCTCAACGCTGTCTGCTAGTAACGTGCCCAAGAGACTGGCGGCGTTGCCACGTTGTATGGCAATACTACAGGCCAAGGTAAAATCCAGCCACGGGTCACGGGAAGCGTCAACTAGGCTTTTGGAAATTTCCTTAAAAAGGCTGTGAGCACTCGGACCCCACGGCCCCAGGGTTTCAACCCCAAACGGCTCGAAGATATAGTTCCCACAAAGGTTACTATATAGGTTTTAATTATCTAGCTTTAATTGTTTTATGAATAGTAATATCCTACGAACCACACGTTGCAACTTGCAAGAAAGACATTGCTTGGGCCATGTAATAATATACCTCGAGGCAACTTGCGGAGCGTTGGTACTCATGCGATAGAAACAAGTGACGCGCGCGTTTCGTTGACGCTTTTGTCGCAATTGAGGTGACGGCACGATTGGCGCAGTGGCTAAGCGATTCACTGCTGCGCTGCGTGTCGCAGGTTCGATCCCCGCACGGAACAAATATTTGTATGGCCTACAGATAGTTGTTCCGGGTCTGGCTGTTTGTGTATGTGAGTTTAAATGTTTGTAAACGTACCCACGATACTGGAGAAATTTCTAGTGTGAGGCAAAGTTTAAAAAAAAAAGTTTATTTACAGTTTTGAGAAACAGAGTGTAAAGTTAAGATAGCCATTTAATCTTATAAGATCCTAACTCAAACTTCTTGTTAGAATCGGCCATTTTAGAATTCCGCTGTTCAAAGCATGAAAATACTTGAAATATCAATAAATATGAATAGATATGCCTCGAATACATGAAATAATGAATTATCACTATTTTTTCTTTGCTACTATTGTTTCCAAGACCATTTAACATGGTTAAAGAGTCAAATTATTTTTTTTAATTTCGAATAACAAACTTCACAACAAAGGATTTTTTGTTGGCTCAAATCATAATTTTATTGTTATTTTTTCAAGCAAATGACTATCTAAAAAGTTGCATTATACACTTATAACATACTATACATTTACTTACCAAAGTTTTACAACGTATATCTCACAAAAACAACACTTTTCCGAACATAATAACACGGGTTGCCATTGACGTTTGACATTCGACATAGACGAGTTTCTATATTTTTTTAATAATGTTGTGCCGTTTAGTATTACTAACGATTGGTTTTGTTTGAATCGACTACTAGTTGACCATAGAGGTAAATTTTGACAGAACGATTTAGAAATTTACTTTTTTTATATTAGCGTTTAAGTTTGCTGGTGCGCCGCGTATCAACGGTAATGCTTGCGCGTTACGCGTTTACCGAATTCGGTACGCGTGGGACGTAAAGGTTAATATTAATACTTGTACGCTCCAGGGTTGGAAAATAGCTCTTTCTACTACGACATTAAAGTCAATATCAAATTGTTAATGATGTCCGGTTAACTTTAAAAATTTGCGATGAATTGCAAAGTTGGCTATCCTGCAAAGTGCGAAAATACAGATATTTCTTCAACAATTAGCTCATACATTGTGCCACTAAGACACGCGGTGCCATATTTTTGTAATCCTTTTTTTTCGTTAGCCTATTATACCGTCCCACTACTGGGGAAATGCCTCTCCCATAGTCTTTCACTCTCTCTTTGAAATACTATTAAATAATTGTAATTAACTGACTTGTCTAAATATCCTCCGTTATTTAAGTATAATGAAAAGCATACGTAGAAAACTAGGTTAATTTTGATACGCTAAGCCGTTGGACGCACGCACTTTATATATGACCCATTACAACGTCAGTGCATTGTTTATGCAATATAGTGGCTTGTTAACAGTAGGGAAACTTAGCTGTAGCAAAGTTAACTGAACATGTCTATTGGTTCTTAATATCGATTAATGTAAAACTATGGAATGCCTTGCAATGGCTGAGATGGACGAAAGTAACATCTTATTTAATTACTCATTATATCTATTCGATTTTATAACGAACTCGGGAAATATCGAACCAGTGCCGGATTAACCACGTAGCAAGAGTAGCAATTGCTACGGGCCCCGCGCGAAAGGGGGCCCCGCATATTTAAAGCCACTCATCCCTGCCTGAGCGTAATTTTTTGAGTTTTTGAGGTATGTTGAATTTTTTTGATGTCACATAAACGTGAAACGTTACAACTTTTCCTACTAAGACAATCCACGTCAGACACTCGGTACCCGACTATTTCCTTGGCGTAAATAAAACACCAAATTTCATAAGGTAAACGCACAAATTCTACAAAAAGTTGCTTATATAAACGTGTAGAATTTCAGTCGGCCTGAAAATCATCACCATCATCATTTCAGCCGAAAGACGTCCACTGCTGGACATAGGCCTCCCCCAAGTGGCGCCACATTGACCCGTGCGACTGGCACTCAGCGGATCTCCGCAACCTTCACCAGGTCATCGGTCCACTTGGTGGGAAGCCTACCAACGTATCGTCTTCCGGTTCGCGGTCGCAATACCAGAACTTTTCGGCTCCATGGGCCATCCGTTCTGCGAGCAATGTGCCCTGCCCACTGCCACTTTAGTTTGGGAATTGTTTGGGCTACGTCGGTAACCTTGGTTCTCTTGTCCTTATTTCTGATTTGATCACGCAAGGAAACTCCGAGCATAGCCCTCTCCATTGCCCTTTGGGTGACTTTAAGCCTTCTGATAAGGCCCATTGTGAGCGACGGTCCCGAATGTAATCACTGGAAACACATACTGGTCAAAGACTTTCGTCTTGAGACACTGCGGTAAGTTGGACGAGAAGATACAATGCAACTTCCCGAACGTTACCCAGCCGAGTTGGATTCAACGATTGACCTCTTTTTCGAAGTTAGACTTACCCAACTGCACCGTTTGTCCCTGACATTATCGTCCACTACTTCGAGTGTAGAGTCTCCGATCTTGATAGGAGTGGGTGTTACATGGGCATTCAGACTTTGGTTTTGTCCATGTTCATTTTAAGACCTACTCATTCGGAAGCCCTACTGAGGTCATCGAGCTTTGTACTGAGGTCCTCCATGGTCTCAGCCAGAACCACTATATCGTCGGCAAATCGTAGGTGAGAGAAGAACTTGCCATTGACACACCTCGCTGCAGAAGGATAGGTTTCGAGGTCTGGTCCTGAAGTCGGACTGACATGGTGGCGTTTTTGTACAAACACTTCAACACCTAGATGTACTGATAATCAATTTGGCACCGTTGGAGAGACTGCAGTACAGCCCAAGTCTCGATCGAATCGAAGGCTTTCTCGTAGTCCATAAACGCTAAACAGAGAGGCAGGTTGTACTCTTCGGTCTTCTGTATAAACTTTCGCAGCGTATGTATGTAGTCTACGGTGTTAAAGCCTTTTCGGAATTCGGCTTGTTCGGGAGGCTGTAAATCGTCATAGCTGCGCGCGAGACGATTCGTGATGACTCTTGAAAACAACTTGTAGACATGGCTTAGAAGTGAGATGGGCCTATAGTTCTTCAACCGGGCATTGTCACCCTTTTTAAGAAGAGTACCACCACACCCCTGCATCATGCCTGTGACGTTTTCCCAGCGTCTGGAGGGTCTTAAGGACCGGTTTTCCACCCGCCTTCAGAAGTTTGGCCGTAATTCCATCATCACCCTATAGATAGCAAATGAACTTATTACTTAGTATTGAATTGTTTTTTTACCACTTAATACTTAAGAACCCATAGCAGATCAAGGTCTCTTTGAAATAATTTGCTACGGGCCCCGCGCTTGCTTAATCCGGCACTGGATCGAACCACGAATGTTTAGTAGCAGACAGACGAGATCGTATCTTTATTCAATCAACTATTATACTGCTAAATATATTTTTCTCACCTGCCTATTTGCATACTGTAAATACGGGTCTGCCAGGAAAGTTTGTCAGTTCTGCGAAAATTTTCTAGCAAAATAAAGTATGGAAGTCTAAGATCACAACAAAATATTTATATTTATTGTATGTCGTGGTAATGATTTTCAATCTTAGAATGATAGATCACTTTCCTCGACTGTACTACAATTATATTCTAAGAAAGGAAAAATATTTCAATGTGGAAGTACCAAATCTCATTATAGATGGCGGTCCATAGAAATAAAAAAATAAATAAAAAAAAACATATGAAGAACCTTATTATAATCGAACATCTATGTACCTATTACCCGTGCTGCAAAGAAATAAATGATCTGATTGATTTTGATTTAAAAAATAGAAAAATAAAGTATTTATTAATCACTAGCTGTCCGGCGCAACTTCGTTTGCGTCACATTTTCCCCGTTTTTGCAACGTTTTTCATTGCTGCTCCACTCCTATTGGTCGTAGCGTGATGATATATTGCCTGTAGCCTTCCTCGATAAATGGGCTATCTAACACTGAAAAAATTCTTCAAATCGGACCATTAGTTTCGGACCCTATTCAATGCAAACAAACAAACAAACAATTAAATCTTTCCTCTTTATAATATTAGTTTAGATAGTCAAAGATAAGCTCCAAACTGACCAATAACGTAAAAATTATTTTGCTGGAACTACCATGCTAGCGCCAATAGTTGCACAGTTACCTTCTCCATTTTTCTCATAAATATTCGCTAAATGGTCCCACTGCACCGAATGCACTGCCAGGCGTGGGCTGGCGAGCATCGCAGTCAAGGCAAGGAATCCCACCGCATGCGCTAATCCGCCTAACTACCGCAAACGTGCCGCCATTACAAGCTCATCAATAATAGTAAACATGGGAGAGTGCGTCACTCATTTGCGTTTAACAACACGATAGTATTCGCCGATGGGGGTAGACAGTAGTGCATAGCATACATACTTGACTTGTCTGGCCTATTAAATTTATCTGGCTGCAAATATAGACTAGCTGGGCTGCTAGTGGAAAAACCTAATCAGTTTATTCTGGGAATAGAAACTTACACCCCCCACCCTCTAATAGGCATACAGGCACGTCTGTCGTGTCTTTGGAAGAACAATGCATTCTTTCTCCAGTATTTCACGCACACAGACGGCAGTGATAATATACAATACAGTACCCGCATGTTGGGTTATTTACCAAACTAACTTTCACGCGCCTGCCTCTTCTGCTTGCCTCCCCTTCCCAAAAACCACTTACGCCTGCCCGTCATAAATAAGCAACGCTAAACAAGTAAACACGTCAAGACAAACGTGACAAAAGTCGTGACCCGCTAATCCGTCCAAACCGCCACACATTCGCTGTTCACACATGGCTGGGTGAATGGATAGGTTCTCGAATTAAGGAGCTCGCACGAGGAAGTACTACGACCATAGATTCCTACTGGTCTGATAGGAACTGGGCCATGCATTTGCTATACTTCCTCTTTTCTTTCCGATATCTAAAGGTAGCGATGATCATTAAGTTTATCGGTGCATTTAAAACCCAAGAGACACGTGTGCCTTGGCTTTGGGAGCAATGCACCCGTGAAGCCTCTGGTATTGCAGATGTCCATAGGCGTCGGTGACCTGTTACCATATCATGGATCTCTTACTTAATTATCACGGTTAGAATGTCCATAGCGACTTGCTGACTCGTTTGTAATATCGCAGTAATCCCAACAGAAAAATATTTCGTGAAGGAACTCATTCAAAAATTACTAAATCAGCCTTATTTTCATACCTCACATAGTCCCACCTCAACACGTCAAGTTAATCGTGACACGTTGACCCGCTGAACTTGCCAAAACGCCGCACATTCGATGGTCTCACATGGCGCATCCGGTCGCATGTCATAGCTGGTCGAGTACCAAGGAGCCCGTCCAGCGAAGTACTACCATCATAGGTGTTTCAACCGCTAACTACCGTTGCTGTGATCTGGTTGAAGGGTGCATGTTTATTTAGAACATGGGACATTTCAGCCTTCTATAAGGGATGGCGACTGCATTGTCTCTGCAATTGCTGATATCTCCATCGGCTACGGTGATCATTTACCTACCCGTTGATTACCAAGCAAACACGTTCTTATGCCTACCTCGCAAAAACCAAAACAAAACTTTTTTTTTTTCTTGTTGTGGCAACTGAGCCATGAGAACAAAACTTATTTGCTTACATTAGGCTGACAATCAACACGTCAAGCAACACGTCAAGTCAACGTGACACGTTGACCCGCTAAGCCTGCCAAAACGCCGCACATTCAATGCTCTCACATGGCGCGTCGCGTGCATGCGTATATCTTATACGGCTTCTCAATCACTCCAAATATTTTTAAGATTATTTGCGAGTGAACTTCACATGTTTGTTAAGCTGTCACTAATTATGATTAGTGATGTTTCGATCTGTTTCCATGTTATTCGACGTCTTGAAAGACGGTGAAGAAAATCGAAGAGTGGCTTTCTTTCCGAAACTTGTGGGGGTCAAAAGATTTGCCCGCTAACAAATACCATTTGTCATTTACATGTGTCCAGTTAATGATAACAAACTCACTGCTTTTTATATACAGACTGGAACGGACACCGACGCTAAAACATTTACGTCGTATCCAGTACATCATTCTTAAACTGTCGACGAAAAATTTCTGAGGCGGGTTCGGAATGATGTTCTTACCGTTTTGGTAACCGTTTTTTTTTCCCAGTTTTGAAGGATAAGACCGGAGATAGTAATATTTTTACCACAATTAGAGATCTAAACGGATTTTAAACGTTATAAACCATTTGGTTTTAACCCGTCTTTTTGGTTTAAACGATTTAAAACCACACTTAACGGTTTAATAATGGCAGTTTTTTTTTTTTAAGCATGCACTGAGGCTTCACACGAAGTACCTAGACCGAATGCGATTTCGGTAGCAAAGTGCAAAATAAAAATGCGGCGTTACCGTTGTATTTTAATAAATACGCATAAATATCATGATTGTTTTCAGTCTGTCTAATCCTTAAAAGTAGTTTATGTATGATTATGATATATGACTTCACTTATATCACATGTATGAATAAACATGGTAAATGATTTCAATTAGCTTTTTAAACTAATTTTTTTATCAATGTATGGCCGAAGTAGTTTTAAACTGTTTTAAACAAATTTAAAACGGGTTTAAAACCACGAATTTTGGTTTAAAACGACAACTATAACCACAATATAAACACCCCGGTGCTGGGCACAATCAGGACATGAAGAGGGAAGCATATTTTTTGGCGAATTGTGAATGTAACTGTACACCTTTGCATACACCTCTGAAAACAAACATGAGGTTGCGGTTCCATTGAGGCGGAGCGGAGCAGAGCGGAGACGAGCTGCGCCGCGATTCACCAATCACATGGCGGAGTGGACAAGAGATGTGGATTTCAAGCCATTTGATTGGTGAATCGCGGCACAGCTCGTCTCCACTCTGCTCCGCTCCGCCTCAATGAAACCGCAGCCTAATATTCTGGTATACTTAATCAGCTTAAATAAAGCCCCTACTTATATTTCCAGTTGAACTTTAAAACTCAATTAATCAACCGTCTCAACTAGCAGGCACCTCTTATAGTGTCTTATATCGCTCATACACGTGCAATGCATTAAGACCCGTCTCTTATTATAAACTTGAATTATTGTAAACTTGAATTGTTCACCTTCGAAGCCAGTTCCACAGTGTTGCAAATTCACGTTAAACTTCGATTAAGATGCCGTGAAATAAAACTGAAAGATTTATTTAGCATTGTGTTAGGTAATTGGGTAATTCGAAGACGTACTAATTAGACAGAGTATGTAATGCTCATGTCCGTGTGTCGTAGGTACTTACGTCAAATTATCTTGTATTGTCTTAAAATGTTAACTCTGATACCAACACTGACATGCAACTGGTTCCTTGATAACTGCAGTCGTTTATTTCAAAGTATCATCATTCGCTTGCCCTTATACCAATTCATTTGGGGTCGGCGCAGCATGTCTTCTTCCGCCATACTTCTCTATTAATCGTCATCTGATCAGACACCTATTTAAAATAATAGAGAACCCAATAAAAAAACGGGTTTAAAAAAAATCTGCCATTTCACAAGTAGCAGTAAGACGGGTCGACCGTTCTGCTGATATTAATAATTAGCTCCCCCCCCTCTTTTACTGTCGTGTGAGAAATGTATGCTTCTTATCAACCCCCGCCCCCCCCCCCACATCTATCATCATCATCATTACAGCCGAAAGATGTCCACTGCTGGACACAGGCCTCCCCCCCTGTGACTCCTCCCCGTGCGACTCGCAACCAGCGGATCCCCGCAACCTTCACCATGTCATCGGTCCACCTAGTGGGAGGCTTTCCAACGCAACGTCTTCCGGTTCGCGGTCGCCAATCCAGAACTTTTCGGCTTCATCGGCCATCCGTTCTGCGAGCAATGTGCCCTGCCCACTGCCACTTAAGTTTGGCAATTCTTTTCTTAATTTCACACATCTATAATTAATACTAAATAACTAACGCCGATTAATTAGTCCTTCTACCGAGCCCTACCTAGGGGAACAATAAATTACAGCCATCATGATTAATGTGCCAACGGCCACAGCAATATGTATGCGATTTAAATAATAGTACCGACCTCGGTTTGTTGGAAATTCGTTTATTACATTATTATAATAGATGCAGGAATGGGGCAGTTAAAGTTAACTGTTATAGGTCAGTCTTATTATTAAAGGTTACGGTTTTTGTAGGTTTTTAGTGTAGTCGGGTGTCGTAACGTTTGCATATAATAATTATTTTTGTGGGTGACATTATTCACAAAAAATCAACGAAATAGTAAAACTAGAAAAGAATCTGAAAATTGATTTTGAAACTAGATTTGACGCCAGGAAAATAGCAATATACTCGCACCCATTAGACATAAACATAATTACTCTGTCTTAACGTTCTGACTGCCAAGGGGTACCGTATTACCCAGTACTAACTGGGTTGCGGATTTCAGACAGACAGTCGCTCCATGTAATGTAGACTAGTATTCAGCTGCATTTGGTAAGACTGATAGCCGACTCCAACATTGTTGGACAAGGCTAGGCAGATGATGATGATCGTTCTGACTGCTGGGTAACAGGCCATTCCGTGAAAGGCAGCGGGCTATAATTCACCAGCACGCGTAGCATGACCGCCGTAGAAACGGACGACGGAAGAATCGACAATCTGACAAATTGTCATTGTCTATCTGTCATTATGTCGTGTTCTTCCGTAGACTCCATTCTAGTGGTCATGCTACGCGTGCAGGTGGGCATAGTGCGGGGTAACCTTAACGCCCATTTCAAAGCGCAATTAGCCCCTTACAACACAACTAGCAAAAAGTAGATGTTGTTACTAAAATCTACTGCCTCATCATTGTCCTGCTCTTATTCCAATATAAGTACTTAGGGTCGCCGCAGCATGTATTCTTCTTCCATACTTCTTTATTACTTATCATCTCTGCAATCGTCTCCTCTCTAGCCATATCATCTTTCACAAACTCCATCCATCGTTACTTAAACTCTACTGCCTTACCTATCAAAATAAAACAGTCGTGATTTTCACCACTATTCGCGTTTGCTGACCAGCGTCAATACATCGCGTGCTAGTCTGACGTGCATGGAAGTTTGTACGTAAGATATAATCCCTTCCTAGGCGATAGCCACGTGGAACACGCGAAGAGCACGGCTTATTAGCTTCTCACTTATTAAGTAGCTGAAGACCACGTCACTGTACATTGCCTTCACTTTCTACTGCAATATGTTAAATAATTAAATAAAATGCCCCATTGGGGCTTGCGGCTAATTAATAACTGCCGCATTGATCGATCTTCAAAGTAAGTGGGTTGTGAAGGTCAGACTGTCGTTCCATGTAAATGGTTCTGCTGCTGCTGCTAGTAGATGCATCTGGTTAGACTGGGAGCCCTACCATATTAGGGAAAAGGACAGGCAGATGTTGAAGATTAAGAATCAATTAACCTTGTCGCAACAAAAAATACGTAGTCATTCGTTGAACTTAGACTTCCTATAAATAAAAGACTAAATTCTTAATTTCAACAACACAACCACCAATGACTAAGATCATTAGCACAAGGCATATTACAAAGGTCAAAAACAAAATATTGACTGCTAAACAAGGTGTAGTTTCGTGTGACTTAAGGTTCTGATTCCCAGTAACAAACAATGCCATATTTATGAAGGTAGACTTTATCCACGTTACGAGACTGCGGGACAGTTACCGTCCATTTATTTATTTTTATTGGCCCTAAGATGAACCGTTTACCTGACGATATTTACTCACAGATTTATTCAATATGGCGACGTAAATTACTCAAATGTCTTCGTCGTAACGTCACTACGTAAGTGTCAATGATTTAGGTTGTTGTTTGTATACAAGGTGTTGTTTTGCATCCTCGTCAAAATTCAGGAGGTTGTCACAAAATAAATAAATAATCAATTTAAATTACG
Organism: Cerastis rubricosa; assembly: GCA_949152445.1. Classification (NCBI taxonomy): domain Eukaryota; kingdom Metazoa; phylum Arthropoda; class Insecta; order Lepidoptera; family Noctuidae; genus Cerastis; species Cerastis rubricosa. The sequence continues at coordinate 1,340,477 of OX424547.1, forward strand.
ATACCTAGTTAATTATTTATAAATGCAGCTTAAGTTTGTCAGTATTTCAGAATAACCCACTTAACATGGTCTAGGGAATAAGAAATTATCGAATACATTTTTGCGATTGTTTGTATGTTTGAAAGCGTGGTTATAGGGCGAGGATCAGACGGGCCGCGTTTAAAACACGGGTGGTTCACATTTATCGATGTCGGTAAATAAAAAAATTACCCATTTTATTATTGATTCGGGTCGAGAGTCATAAGCATAGTTACCTCCTTGAATTTGACGAGGATACAAAACAACAGCTTGTATAACTTCAAAAAATACGTTCATAAGTAGGTATACTTACTTATACATATTTTTCTAGACGAAAACTTTCCAAAAAAGGTTTTTTGTTCGCCAGTCGTGCCGTGTGCACACAGACCCCATCAATCAAGCAAATGTATTGTTAACCAAACAGTATACACGCGCCATTTTTATGCATAGAGTATAGTACGACACACGAAACAATATGTGGACACTCTGGGATATTCGTTAAAAAATATATGATATAAAATATGTATTCGAAGTTTCTCTCGGAATCTCTATTACATAAAACTTTAATTCCTGAAGTGTATCATAGTTCATAACTTTCAGTTTTAGTGAGAATTTTCTCTTTTTCCGGGCGTATTCTTAATCTCTATAGGTATTTCATATATAAAATCTACAAAATAAGTATTGCATTTAAATTTTGCAAGCCAAATATTAACAAGACTATGAACTTCGTTTTGAGATTTCTTATTACTTTTCACAATTTGGTGGCGATGTTATAATTATATCAGCATTTCTCCAGTATTACATACTAATCACAATCTCATAAACAGACCTCACCGAGCTAAGACTAAAGACACTAAACTCACAAACATTTACAAAACACAAAGTACAACGTACCCGCACATAAACATACACATCTAACTAATAAATGCTGAAGACTTAGCCACCCTACACCCCATCCCTTACCCACGACATAAAACGAACACGTAAACTCAGTTCGTACTCGACTATGCTCACGACTACACGTGAGCAGCGGACGAAAAAATATTTAAACAAACATTAAAAATAAATAAACGAAAGTGAAAAACAAAATAAACGAAAAAAAAATTGTTTAATAACGTGTTGTGTGTAATGCTCCCGTCAATTTTATCTACGTTGTTCATGTTATATTTGTTAGTATTACTTATTCTAGTTTTTCCTTTGTCTAGATATACTAAATCAAGTCTTTTGTTTGGGTATGATAATTGAGTTTTTTAAATTATTCTTTGAAGTTCAATGACTTAGTAAAATAAACAACTGAAGTGTTTTTGTGATTGTATTGTTCAGTATTTTTTTGTGCATCGTTGGAAGTATTTTTTCTTTAATCTTGTTGGAATAATGTGTTTACTGAAATATATTACAATCGCGTAAAAGAAAGACGTTTTAATTTCGATACGAGAACTTTAAACACAGTGTGAAATAACATAAACATACAACGACGAACTGCAATATCAGTTGATTTAATTAAAGCAGAAACATCAATAAATAGGAACTTAAAAACGATTTAAAACTGTGCTTTCAAAATAATGTTTTAAACATAAACACCAAAAAGGTCTCACGGCGTGAAGACAGAAGGTCCAAAACCCAATTTTGCGATAATACAACAAGAAAAATCCTTGAGGGTATCTCAATACTGCAATAAACTTAGTCAAACCAACTCTAACCCGTGAAAGTCTTAAGTCCTAAAATACCGTGCAAGAAGGAAGACCGCGCTGCGATAGCGATCACTGAGGGCGGTAATATCTTCAAGATTCTGCGGTACGAGCGGCGATGCATCCCGCTGGACACGGCGAACATGGTGCTCAAGGTCAAAGTACGGCTCAAGTACTCGCAGAATCATATCGTTTGGCTGTTCAGACGTGTAAGTTGTGTTTTAGATAGAAATAATTAAAAATGCTTTTAGATTAGATACTTACAATATCACACCAAATTCGCCAAAGGGTTAGACAAAGCTATGCCGCCGTTTCCTCAGTCATGTTTAGGGGAACGACCATATTGCCATCAACCAGTTTAAAAGACCGGTCTGCTATTGAGAATTCCTCATGTAAATACCCAATAACACTAGCTCTTCCTGGGAATCGAATCCGGGCAAAGACGGCAGTCGCGTTCCCGATGACTACACCAACGAGGCTTCAGATTCATCATTATGTGTATAGCTATAATAATGACTACCTAAAGGTTTATCTTGAAGCACAATTAAATAGCTTCCGTGCAATTAGAATTGATCTTACGGTATCGAAAACTCTTCCTTTATCAAACAGGCAAATCTTATTTTTGACTTTTAAACGCCACTGTCACATATACGTGACAAGCAAGCACGTGCCCTGTACGCCAACGACACAAATATGTGACAAAAATGTGGTGCACTATAACACGAAATAAGCAATTTAAATCATCACTTTTGTGTGTGATTATTTAAATATCTTTAAAATGTGATTTCTATATCTTAAATATTAAATGTCTTATCAAGAAATAAGTTAATAATACTTTTGAAATCCCTATTTTTGATTTGTAAGTATTTGCGGTGAATTTGTGGCTTGGCGTGGCGTGAAGGTCACGCGCGTGCGTTTATGCTCTGGCGATCAAAAGGTTAAAAAAATACTCTAAACACAAATGAGCAGCTCCTTTTTTTCAAATGGAAAAGATATGTAGAAATCGGAGAAAAAAACATCAAATAAGCAGTAGCTATTTCAAAGAATATTTTTTCCTTCCTTTCCAAGCTTAATAACCTTTTCAAAACATTTCTCTTATAATCCTAGACTTTCACCCTACATTCCCGTCTCAACACTTCGAACCTACAATGCAAGATAAAACACAAATGGCATATCACACTAATAAAAAAGTCATGAAGCCACATGAAACGTGTATTAGGTCATCAAAAAACTGCACCGACCTTTTCAAATATTCACGATCGCTACCAATCAAGTTGTCGGGGTGTATATTAGGACCGCTCACACACCCACCTTGCTAGGGTGGCCATACTTTTAGTATTGATTCGGACATGTCCGGATTTTTACATTTTTTTTTTACCTTCGACCCGGACTTTGTTAGAACTTTTAGTTTGAATGCCTCGTTATTCTAGTGGCTAACACAAGGTCGTGGGTTCGATTCCCATGGCAGGAAAGTGCATTTATCAGGATTTTTTCAGAGATACGGCTAATCTCGGATTCGTGCCCGTTTAACGGCAATAGGCTCTTTGCCCAAAATATTATGGATTAGAAAGTGTAAAGTGAAAACACAAAGAAGTGAAGAAAAAGAAGAAAAGAGAGAAGAAAAAAAAAAGAAAGAAAGGGAAAAAAGAAAGAAAAAAAAGGAAAGGAAGAAAGAGAGTGAAGTGAAGAGTGTGAAGTGTATGAAAGTGTATTTGGATTTAAGAAAGTTATCTAATTTCTATTGATAGTTTCTGATCGCAATTCTGTTGATAGGTGAGAAGCCATAGGGTTCGAGAATTCCGATGCCAAGAACTCCAGATTTGTGTTCGATTAATAGAAATAGACCCACCCTATATGTGACTGAAACATAACTTGCGAAATGACAGAATACTGTACACCTCATCAACCCCATTGGCAAATACAGGCTCTATGTGTGTAGAGAAAAAAAAGTAACAGTATATTTTTTTGCAAATATCCAACGTTTCACGTTTTTTCCAACTAAGAAATGGTCACCCTATCCTAAGTAAATTAAAGTGAGTTTGAAAACTTCAGTGTGCGCCAGTTTTGCCGTGAACTTGTCCTTGAGAGGCGCCCTCTGACCTTATGGCGCGATAGCCATCGGTCTCGCCGCAAGCGCCGTAATGTGTCTTTATTTATAAGGGGTGTAAGGGACACCGACGCGAAAACGCTTACCACTTACTCAGTACGTCATTCTGAACCCCTCCACATGGAAATTTCTCATCGGTAATTTAAAAAAAAAACAGCAAAATTATATACAGCAAGATTTTTTAGTCACCGTCCAAATTTTTTCTAGGCATTATGTATCATTCACTAACTCCATTTTTGAAAAAAAAACATGTGAAATTTTCATATTTTCATAAGAAATCATTTTCTCGAAAAAATTATCCGCTCTGGCCGGGTCACTAAGTTAAACGTAAAAAATACTACACTTGCCGCGCAAACATTCAATGGAAAGGGGGCGGCCAGCCCGCATAGTTACCCAGCGTGTACCGGCGCGGCGGTGTCCATGATATCTCAATATTTTTGTATTGAGTGATACCAAAATAAAAAACACGTCAATGGTTTTCGCCAAAGATTAAAATGTCTAAATTTGGACGGTGACTAAAAAATCAAGCTGTATATGTTACAGTCAAAACTACTTTTAACCGCTTAAAACTATTTTAACAATAACTAACATTAACTTAGAAAGTCAAGGTTTTTTTGTAACCCTTTGAATAACAAGGAATACTACGTGGTGTAGTAATTCTAGGTAATTATACCTAAGACGTTCTCACACAACATATTTTTATTAGTAGAGAAAACGCCTTTTTTTTTCATTAACCAGACCGGTGCAAGTTACTAGTATCGATTTACCTGTTTATACATGCCTACCCGAGAGTTGTGACGGGAAATGAAAAGGCAACCTAACGTTTGCATATTCTATGAGCTTTATACTTTCGATTGGTATGGAATTTGTCTATTAACCAAACCGGTGACACGTCTAAAAAAAAAAATTACTAACTGAAATTTTTTATACTTATATTTATTGACATATTAAATTCAAAATAAAATAAGTTTGATCCATTAACCAGCTCGGTGAAGGTCGTTGTATATCGGGATCCTATACTATAACGTAATAAGGGTTTTGACTGACACCGGTCAAAAGTGGATTTGTCCGATTAACAGTTTTGACAGTGACATATACATTGCTTTGTTTTGTCTTTGTTCTTCAACAAATACTGCCGAATCAAATGTAACAACTAAATCAACTATCAACTCTACGAATAACTGGCTTCTGAACTTAGCTAAGTGGAATATGTTTGTCCGGTAACTAACGAAGCTGTTCTACCCAGGGTCGCGGACTGACAGGCCTGAAGAACCTGGGCAATACGTGCTACATGAACTCGATCATCCAGTGCCTCAACAACACCGCCATACTCGTCACCTACTTCTGCAACGGACAGTACCTGGAACATGTCAACAGGTATAAAAAAATTACATAAAAATACTCTATCTAGTTTATTTGGGGAGCTTTTCGGCAAAATGTTTACAATCATTTGTATATGTATATGTTACCGGCCAATCCCGATTTCCGGCTAAACTAGTTTGTCTTAGGCCAAATTCAATCAAAAGGACTCTGCACCCCATCTAAATGCGTTAGGTTAGGTTAGAACTGTGACCATAAACGCGCGAGCTGAGCGAGCGTATCGAGCGATGCCACATCCAAGTTAGGCGCATTGTAAATGTTTTGTTTGGGTTAGTATATTCTGACACGATAAACCAGTAAACCGGTTTGGCCTAGGACAAACTAGTTTGGCCTGAAATCGGGTTTGGCCGGTAACATATATATGACCAGTTTTTTTTTTATACTTCAGCTATCCTCCGCCTATCAAGATAGGCATCTTTAATGTGCATTGAACACTACTTACATTGGGACTGTAAAAACTACGATTATTGGTTGGCTCACAAACATGTGTCCCATCTGATTGGTAGCGGGAATCCGCCTGTGGACACACATCGAGTAGCGACACTTGTCAACGCACATTCTAAAAATAAAGTTGAAATATACCCGCTTCCAAATTCATTCACACTGGAGCGTAGTAATAAATTTGCCCGAAGTACTTTAGATCGATCTTCTTCACAAGATTATCACTATTTAGGGCGTTTCTTGGTAGACTAGTTGGCATATACTACCAAATCTACGGTAGCATTTAAACTACTAGGTATTGATTGTCGGCAGGTCCCACAGCACTCGCGGCGCGATAGCAGAAGAGCTGGCGGCGGTGGTGCGTGCGCTGTGGTCCGGACAGTACCGGTTCATCGCCACCAGGGACCTCCGGGTACGTATCTCATTACTAGCATATAACATCCTCTTGGCGATGGATGGACTGTGTGAAGAATGATATGGCTAAAAAGCAGGTGACTGCTGAGACGTCGAGTAATAGGAAAGTATGGAAGAAAAAGACATGCGGCGACCCCAAATATATTGGGATAAGAGCAGGAGAATGATGATCCTCTTGCCCCCAAGTCTTTTCTCAGTGTCTTCAGCCTCACTTTTTAAAAGTTTTTTTTTTTTTTGTAATTAAACATTTCTAAACTTTTACTGGCTTTGAATTTAAATTCGGAAATTGGTGGTATGGCAATCTATAAACATTTTATTTTAACTTAATTCATTTAAATACTACTGGGGATGGGCTTATGTCTTCGAAAAATGTTTTAAGTTATCATCTATTTGTGTGTCCAGAACGAGGTTGGCAAGCACCAGCGCGCATTCCGTGGCTGTGAGCAGCAGGACTCACACGAGTTCCTCACCATCCTCATGGACTGGCTACACCTCGACCTGCAGTTCAGCATCAACGTGCCGCCGCACAAGGTAGGCAGTTCTCAAGAATTACTGCCTCAGGAAGAGTCCTAATTCTCAGATCTTCGTATAATGTCTTTAAAAGTCTGTAATCTTTCGTCGAAACTATTGCGCCCGCCCTATTTAGTTTTATTAGTTAACACCAGTGTAAACAAAGTCTTTACGGATCATACTAGACCCAGTAAATAGTTTTATTGTTCTTTTTTACTGATTGTTAAGAACGCAACAATTACAGTTAAATATGCCAGTTTTCAGTAAAGTGTTAAAAAATAATACTCTAAGCCGTTCGATATCGTAAACCATGACACTTCTACTGAAACTGGATCACCATGAGATTAAAAGTACAGCTCTTGACATGCTAAGATCTTACCTAAATGATAGATAGGTTAAAGTGACCGGTAAACGGTGTAAACTCATTAGGGTCTGAAATTACAGTGGGTGTTCCTCAAGGTTCGATATTGAGTTCATTCCTCTTTTTAGTTTACATAAATTTCATTTGCCCCAATTACTTCAAAAACAATTTAACGTGGTGTTTTTGCATATCATAAACAAAATCTTAACGAGATGAATTTAAAAATTATCAAAAATACGTGTCTTTAACTATGACATTAAACCTGCTTCGGTACATTTAGTGTTAAATAAATAAATGTACGGATACACGCGTGATGTTGTCGTAAGGCCTGACGTTTAGTATAACACAAAACACTTTCGTTTACAGGACAGTCTCGCGCCCTCAGAGAAGGCATGGCACGAGTACACCAAATCCAAGGAGAGCCTCATCCTCCGTCTGTTCTACGGACAGATTAAGTCGACCGTCCGATGCACCGTCTGCGGCAAGCAGAGTGTGACCTACGAGTCGTTCTCGAACCTGTCGCTCGAGCTGCCGGCGAACGCTAATAGGTGCACGTTGAGTGTGAGTATACTGCAAATTATTTAAGATAATATCCGGCTCGAAGGACGAAATGTCTTGACTATATACTAAAATTACTTGATAATGAAACTAAACTGTGTTTCTAAATGCAGCTGAATACCACAGATGACATGAAGTACGGTAACTAATTATCTGACCCCCACAGCGCAGTTACTTAATAGACGAGACGTGGTTATTAAAGAGGGCGAAAAAAAAGTTTTTTTAGGAAACTGGTTCTCAAAGCCTTAATCTCGCACGCAGTTACTTAAAATCATAATTTGTTGCCGATTTACATCACATCTGTGAAGTTTAACCAAAAAAAATATATTCCAAATTACATTTTATTTTATAATTGTACGCAAATAAATGAACACTTACATTTCTTCCACAGGACTGCCTAAAACTGTACCTAAACGGCGAAACAATACCCGGTTGGAACTGTCCAAACTGCAAGGAAAAACGAGACGCCGTCAAAAAACTAGACATATCCCGTCTACCCCCAGTCTTAGTCATACACTTCAAGCGGTTTTACGTCGATCCTAAGGAGTATATGTGTAATGCATATAGGAAGAAGCAGACGTACATAGATTTTCCTCTAGAAGACCTGGATATGGGACAGTTTGCACTGAACTGTCCTAGCAGTCACTCTTATAACCTTTATGCGGTCTCCAATCACTATGGGTCGATGGAAGGAGGACATTATACGGCGTATTGTAAGAGCAGTGTTTATGGGAAGTAAGTATGACTTTTTTTATTTGTTTGAATATTAAGGGAGGGCCGATGCCTTCCAGGGCTGCGGGAAAGGGTTGAGATATCGTGGCCCTTTAACACAAAGGGCTAAGAAGGAACATGGATGGGTTTTAGTCAGTACAAGTCTGACACTCCCTTCCGCTCCGTCCAGAGAGGGAGGGTTATTTGATGATTTCCCATCCAATAAAAAGAGAGTGGCCACTTTTCTACTTGGTGAATGTAAGTGTGGTGTTACATTTTTGTAAACTATTGGACTCATTCCGAGGAGTACTATTTATGTTGAGTGTGTTGACTTAAATCCAAAAAATTGTGATTCATTAGGTTTTTGGCATCTGTAATCTTCTTGGTTCAAATTTACTTCGGACCTATAGATGTTACTCAACAAACAGATGTGTTGCTGGGGAGTTTGTTCCGCCACTTTTTCTCTTAATAGCTTTGGGAGAGTGGCTTATGTAATTTTATCGTTGTCCCCAGATGGTACAAATACGACGACCACGTTGTGACAGAAATCTCATCATCGGAAGTAAAGTCGAGCGCAGCGTACATCCTGTTCTACACGTCGTGCGGCACACAGCGCGCGTCGTGATGCGCGTCCTCGCTGCACAAGCGCAAGTACTCGGACATTACCCAATATTTCTGTGCTTGACTGTACCAGTGCCACTGCCCGTGGGTGTGACTTTGACAAGGTACGAGAGAAATTCTTAAGTGCGGCGTGTGATGAACGTTTTAGACTTCAGTGACACGGATAGTAACGTTGTAACAATATTTATATTATAGTAAAATTTGGCTATAGGCTCGCCCCACTGGAATGGAACGTAACTGGAGGTATGAAGGGTACTGTAGGTACAACTCTGCCTTACCCTTTGGGGAGAAGCGCGATGTTATGTAATAATATCCTCCCGATTGCGGCTGCCATGAGATTGGCAAGAGATAAGCCTATGCAGGAGATATTTATATATTGCAATATAATCCACTAATGTTACACGATAATTAGATGCCGAATTTAGTAAGATTTGGATATCAATTGGTAAAAGACATCTGCCTATTTGTATGTTTATTGTAATGTAAAAGACATGGACGATTATATTTATAATAATAAAGAGTTGTGTTGAGAATCCACTGCAAGCGATGAAAGCCAAAGTTCTGTTAGTGTTTATTACTCAACGCCGAAATGGCTGATCGGATTTGCATGAAATTTGTTGCCGTAATAGTAGAATCTATCTATGATGAGCGCACTAATAGTTAATTTAGATGGACTGCAACCCGGCCCCAGCATAGTTGGGATGATAGAATTCGTAAAGCTATCGAAATAACTTTTGCAGTGCAAAACTCGGTTTCAGTGGATTCTTCACCAAAAATCTTATAGGATCCATTGTATCAGCAGTGTCCAGTTGTAAATATGGCACATTGGCTTTTGAAAAAGTTCTCTACTGTCACTCATACCCAATGAATCATATTTACAACCCAATACTGTACTATTTTAATATATAACTAAAACAAATCTACATGTATGTCCTTTCAATACTGTCTATCTATAAACAATGAAGGTTTCATTCAAAAAAATATCACAATTATAATGGTTTTTGAAAAAAGCCATGAAGCAAGCTTATAGATGTAATAATATGATTGATGTATAAACTACGGCTTGTACAAATAGCTTTTCCATGTTGCGATTACATAGGGTTAATATTTCATTAATTTATTGTAATATTTTAGTTTTTTTTTTAAATTTCGCAGTTGTTTTTTAGAGGGAGTTATTTTAAGTATGTTCAATCTTCACGTAGTTTAAGATACTGATTTATTTTGACAACTTTACTTATCCGACTGGGAAAACCCCAATAATAGGTAAGGTTTTGCACATTAAATAATCTGTCTTGTATAAAACCGACGACGATGCAACGATGTCGATGTCGACGATGTGACGTACTTTCTGCCTACCCTCAATAGGAAAAACGCGTGAGTTTATGTATTGTATAGACTAGATAATTTTCTGTTACATTTGCTTGAAGTAACATTAACTTTAAAAGACAACTGCGACATTTATGCGCGGCTAAAGTACATTGTACAGTCAGCAAGAAAATAAAACTGAAAACCAGAATATTGCCTGGAATTTAGGCTTACTGTACATGTCAACAATGACATTGACAGATGTCAATTGTCGCCGCTAGAGTGAATGATATTCGTGAGTGAACACTTAATGTTTATGAATGAAAGACTGAACATGATTGGTAGTATAACTATAGATGTATTTCATGATTATTGTATTGTACATGGCTTGTAATGTACTGGCGATTTAGTTGTGCAATAAGAAAACAGCTAATTTTAATTATTATGACAGGGTTTTATGCTAACTATTTTCTAATATACTTTGTAGCCTGAAGTTTTAGAGATTGGGGAGTTAATAGTATATTTTTTTAAGCGTGTGTATAGTCAATCTCGTAATTGCTTTACCATCCTAAAGATAAATGTCATTTAAACGTCAAAGTTCAGTTTTTTGTTCTGTTTTTTTTTTCGTTGAAATAAGTTTGCTGTCTTTAGAGGTACAGTAACTGGGATGTGTCGGAATGTATCAACCTCAATGAAGCTTAAATTTACTGAGACTCATTGTCAAAATTGGTAAAGTAATTGCGAGATACGTGTAACGGTTGAAGTTGACGTCCCGTTCACATTTCGACGGATGCTTACGTCAACTATATCCTTCCTTGCTCCTCTGCTCGTTTTCCTAGATGTTTATTTTAACAATGATCTTCAAATTATTGCATAGCTAACTTGCCAGTATAAAATAAAAGTATTAGGCAATGTACGCATTATGCGACTAGAATAATTCACATTTTAAAATGATGACTGTTTTTAGCAATTTCCCTGCATTGTAGTTCTTACTTTAGACTGAAAGCCGACTCCAAGATAGTTTGGGAAAAGGCTAGGCAGATGACGATGATGATGTAGTTCTTACTTTAATCTTATACAGGATAAGGTCAATCGCATACTGCGTACATCACCTAACGAGGAATCAGCTAAGGATTTTGAACACACATAGCTGTGATCATGTCATTTTATTAATTGAACTTATCAAAAATAACGAATAGCAGTGCCTAAATTATATAACAAACATGCAACTTTCCCTTGCTGGACGAATGTGCCATTTCCAATGGTTTCCAATAAATAACACGATTTGGTCTCGAAAACATATTTTTTAGTTATAAACTGTTGTATGAACATTTGTATATAGCATACATCAATGGTTTATTGTATGTAAAGGTAAATGTAAGACAAACTTTATTAAATTCTTTGTTAATATACATGTTTTGTTTTTATTTATCTGTTCCTTCTGCAGGTATGTAGGACTGAGGCAGTTTTTAATGAATTTCTAAAACTTTTTGTAAAGTAAAAAAGGCTGTATTTGTTTCATTATCTATGTGTTTAATGTCTTACCATTTATTTATTTGTACAGTTACACCTAAATTATTTTAATACTAAGCATATTAAAGCTCCAATCAAACTGAGGCATACCCCATGGGAGGCTACTGCGCACTTCTATTGTTTTAAGATTCCGCTCACAGCCTCCGGCGACAAGCGAACACGCCTGTTATTTCCGACGCGTGAGTACCGTAGCTCTGCTCCGCAAGTAGCATCTCTGTTACTTGTAGCATGCTCGGAAAAACGTTTTTAAATTGTTTTCTACGAAATCACTATCGCTTGTCGACAACGACTAGGAAATTAATAAAATTTTTGGCGCCCAGTTAAACACCTCTGCAATTTAATTATCACATCTGCATTTACAATTTTATTACAGTCCTCATGTCACTAAACAGCAGTAACCAAACAGCACCTTATCATAAAGATCACTGTCAGTTCCACAGTGTTGCCAGATAACTGTGATTGGTCTCTAGAGGCTGCAGGGGCAGCGATTCAATATTTTGTGTTATTACTCCTCTGTTATTTGCAAGTCTTGGAATTCATCAACATGTTCATTTCTATCTCCATGTCATCTTCTTCGAAGTCTTCGTCATCTTCTTCCATGTCAAATCCATTGAATTGTTGACTGGCTGAAATTGTCAATGTTCTGTTAGCTTGACATAATTTTGTAGTGAAAGAAATAGGGCAGATGGAAACAAAACTCATGAAATTGTTAGTTCATTATCATGTATACAAGGCTGAAATGAGGAATATTGAAAATACTCAAACAAGTCTCGGGCTCCATTCTCTTGAAAACTACTGCACCATTGCAACAGTTGGTCTTTTCAACTTTCGAAATTCAGTAAACGAAACTTTAGTATCCACCAAAAAGTTACTTAAATATGATTTTTATCACAATCTAAGTCATCAAAGTTAAGTATCCCAATATCTAAGTCTTGAAACAAACTCTTGAGCCCATCTTGAGCTCTTGTAACATTTGCATGAGGTTTACACCAAGTTTAAAACTTGGGTCTGGGACTAACACCACATAAATGTAAGCAGACACCGATAGCCTCATTGGTTTAGTGGTGACTGCTGACCATGAGGAATTTCAATTGGACCTGGGATTCATAGTCCATTCCATAAAGAATTTCTCAGTAGCAGTCTCAGAGTCTGGAATCCTGCCTGGTCTTGGCAATAGGCTCGCACCCTATAGAATGTTATAAAACCAATAGCCAATAATAAATCACAGAAAAAATACCACACTTACTAAACACAGAGTTTGTTACAGACAGATCCAGTTGCTCATTATTGATCATCTCATCATCAATGCCGGCCACTGGCACATCAAACTGGGATAAAGATGTGACTATTCTATTTTCCTCGGATGGAGCAGCCTTTTGCGGCACCTCGGAAGGTGTTGGCTGGGAAACTGTTGTTTCAGAGGTGACAGGAGGACTGTCTGCAGCCACATTACTATTCACCACACCTTCATAGAGAACAGATTTTCGAAGATTATCTAAGTGAAATCTCTCGATCTGAAATTTAAAGAGGAGTTGGTTAAGCACATTGGATATAGACCCAAACAATCAATACGAAAAGATTTTATGGAAGAAGAAGACGTACTGCACTGACCCCAAATGAACTGGGATAAGGGCAAGAGAATGATGAATCAATACGAAAAGATGATCGAAATCCCTAAGGCTGAGGCTCTGGCCGGATCTAGTAGTTGGTTGTGTACCAAACGGATCGTCGTTGCTGCCGTGTGCGATAGCATTCCAGTTCTGTTTCTCGCTCTAGGATATGACATTGTGATTCGGTGGTGCTAGATGAAGCGCAACCCTTTTACACGCATACGCAAAACACACGCCTTGGACGTAGATTTGCGGAAACCAGCACACATCTGCCTAGCCTTTTCCCAAACTATCTTGGGGTCGGCTTCCAGTCTAACCGGATGCAGCTGAGTACCAGTATTTTACATGAAGCGACTGCCTATCTGACCTCCACAACCCAGTAACTGGGTAATACGATACCCCCCTAGGTAAGACTGGATGTCAGACTTGGATTGGATTTGCGGAAACCAGCATAATCCGAAAATACAAATTGCAGTGAGTTTGTGACCAGTTTCTACTTCTGTGTTCTACACTAAGGAATGTAGAAAACAACCCGATCGTACGTCCGTACACTAACCTGCAAACTATTTCTTTGCTGTTTCACTTTCCTCAGCGCATTTATAATCCATTTCTCTTCAGCTAGAAGCTGTGATTCTTGGGCTATACGCTGGCTTAAACGGGCATTAATTTTCTGCATCATAGTTCTGACTTAAATAGGCAGCTTTTTATTTTGATAATTTGAACAAAATAAAGGGATATCAACAATTCAACACACTCCAAAACAAAACTCTAAGTAGGCATGGGCAAAAAATATCGAAATATCGAAATTTTTCCATTCAATTATCGATATATATCGTCGATATTTTTAATCGCGATATATCGATATTTATTTTAGAGTATCGAATTCGTATCAATTTCGATATTTTTTAACGCTACTTTAGTTTCGTGTTTAATGTTATTAGAAATTCTTTGCATGCTCCTCGCGTATCGTTATCTTTAAAAAATCCCGTCACAATCTTTATAAATGAAATATAACAGTAAAACTAATATATTAACGAAAATACTAATACTATTAACCATAAAGTTCGGTACGGGCCACCAAAGGGGCACGACGCGCAAACTTCTGCTGGCTTGGTATCGACCCCGAAAGGGGCTAGCAATTATGTCATTCGTCATCCTCATTATTTATGTAAATATTTAATATTCTGATTATCAAATATTAAGTGTGCGTTAATTAAGAGAGTTGAAGAAAAATCACATATTACAACGCTAACAATGCCATCAAAACTTCTGTATATAGCGCGCAAGTTTCTCAATTTACCCTTATAAAATTCAGGAGCATAAATACGGTCATCGCCATTTTGACGGCAGTGGTGGTCGAGGCTAAAAATCATAAAAATTGTGGTTTTCGAACATGCGAGCGAGCGATATATCGATATTTTTCACTCGATAATTATCAAGACTTTATAAATATCGATATATTTTTTTCACTTGCCCATCCCTACCTCCAAGCCTCCAAGATCGCTGTTCTTGTTGATGTTGACATTGACGTTGACGGTGACCTTGAAATTGACAGAAAAGAAAAGGATACTGTAGACCACAGATTATGTAACAGGCAGCAGTCCACAGGTGTTTTTGGCAACAAAAGTGGAATCATTCCATTACCTTACGGCTTGCACCCGGATAGGATTGGACAATAATTCTAAAATTTACCTCAGTGTGCGGAATGCTGGGGGAATTCTTAAACGTCCGAAATTATTACTAAAGGATACAGTAACACGGTCAGAAATTATAATAAATTAAATTATGCTACGTTTTTCAAAGGCAGGAAGTATGGAATTTGCTCCGAAAGACTCGATTATTTCCAAAAAAAAAACGTGTGCGTTTCGGGACGCTCGACAGAAGTGATAATAACTTAAACTAATCTAAACCTGCTGCTGTATGCGTGAGAGAAAGGGAAGCCAGACAGAGTTGCGCCGTTACGCCTTACGTTACGAAGCCGTTTACCCTCCTATAAGAAGTTATCACTTCAAATAATAGTCTTATAACTAGAACCTATCTACGTAGCTATCCAAAGAAATAAATTACATGGCCACGATTCCATGCAACGCTCGTGACCCAGCTGATAGTAGTGGCAGTAGCAACGCAGCCATGGGTACGGGGAGGAATGACACCGCAGATCGTCATCGCTACAGTACCGTAACGGTTGGTAAGTCCATGATAAACTTGCGTTCATAAATTCCATGCATTCAAATTCACCATCCAACAGACTGGATCTATTCTCGTTCTGATCATAACGAGTGTTGACTCGTTAATTCGTTATTATAACGTGAATATCACCCATTCTTGTCTATGGTTGAAAAATTCCGTAAATACCTTGTTCAATTATTTTTAAATTGTTATGTTCATTCACTATCGGTCGTCGCCTCGAGTGGTCTTTAAAATTGACAAAAACCCCTAACTCCATTTTTATTTGATCAGGGTATTAATCGCTTCATACTAGTCGCTACTTGATAGTCCTATCGTGATAGACAAAGTGTAATATATAAATAAAATGAGTGATTACGATTCGGGTTCTGATTCCGACACAGGGTATGAGCAGGTGTGTACCCGCGGTGGTTCCTGCAGTGGGAACGCCGCCGCCGCCGCTTTGCCCTTTGATCCAACGTCTATTGAGAATATAATCCTGACTATTAGCGACTTATTCGACTTCCGCGTGATTATGAGCGATGAGAGGGCGAAGGGGGCCTTGCTTGTTACAACGGGGCTTGCGATAGCTGGGGGCCTCATTGGTAGACATTATGGCGGGAAAATGGGGGCTGCACTAGGCGGAGCTGTTGGTGGTGCGTGCGGGCTTGGCTTTGTTGGTGAGTTTGATTGCAAAATCCACTTATTATCAATGCTATTGGTTTTCAAAATTCATGATTGTGTGTCATGAGCAAATAGATTATGATTATTGATTGGAGGGTAGACTTACTTTTTCCCTGAAAAATATTCTTATTCATCGGCTTCTTTTTAAGAAATAAGTAGTAATAACTATCACTAATTAGGTATAGCATTTATTATTTATCCAGTTCCAAATGTAATAGTTAACCAGTCACCCAAGAAATGAAAGTGGATCGCATGTTTTGCTGGCTGACCTTGTAAAGGATTGCATCATCAACTTTGTACATATTAACTGAAGCATTATTAATACATCTTTTTTCATTCAGGGAATTAGTTTTAGGGGAAAAAAAATCCCTAGTTTTTGCAACTACCCTCACAAAAATTCAAAACAATTTCTCTCTTTGTTCTAGCCGTTTCCATGAGAAGTATTTGGGAGGACATCAGAAACAAACTGTCAGAACTGTTTGACATAGTGTATGATTACCTAGCCGGCATGGGTATTGAGGACTACCAGCGTGCAGCCATGTTCCTCACCCAGCCTGGGGACAAAACCCAGCTCGCTATGCTCATCATGAACACGGCTTCTGGTATCCTTGGCAAGAAGATTCTATCAAGCATCACTGCTGCTTAATAATAATTTTCTTGGTGCCCGTGGTCACATGAAATATATTGCCGGACCAATATTGAGTTGTGTGCCCGTGGTTTCATGAAATATTTTGCACAACCATAGTCATAATGTTTTGAATGCCAAACATGACCCATTTTAATTTTGATGTCATTTTATTATTTTCATTTTAATGAAGACAGAGTATTTTAATAAATAAATGTTGACTTAGAGAATGATTTTGTAGAGTATATTTTTATATCAATTTAATAAATAAAAAAAATGATGATATTGAAAATGTGACATACTTGCCAATCTTGATTAATTAATGTGAAAAATGTGTTACAACATTAAATTGTCAAGTAGAATGTGATAGTAATAATAATGGAGTTTGACTTACTAGGAATTAAGTACATAATTATATGCATAATATAATGGCTGGTCAATTATATAATTAGAATGATTGTTTAATAGGATGATGAATGTTTTTTATTTATAAGTTAGACATAAACATTTTGTATTAGCATTGTATTTCTATTGTAAGATGATGATGTAATAAATAGATATCTTAAGTGTATGTATCATTTGTAATATTGTAATTAAAATAGAATAAACATTGCCTCTAAATATATTAAATAAATAGTCTTGACGATAACGGTTGTTTCATTTAACACAAAGTAAGTAGGTAACCAGTTTTAATGCAACTTTGATGTTTTAAGCTATTTCGTGTCTGCTAAACAAAGCCAAGCATCACGTCTCTCACAAAGAATTAGGGTCCGTATCCACGAAGCACAAAAATCCTTGCGAACTTTTTTGATGTCGCTGCATAAAGGCCTGTATACATAAACTCACTCTTTTTTCCTTTGGGGGTAGGCAGAAACAACAGAACGCCACCTGCTACGATCCTCACAAGTACTCCTTTCACCTCGTCCACGTTCATACATGACATACACGCATGCCGGTTGTGAGTACTACACGCACCTGACCTTTCTGAAGCACCTCACCAATAAAGTCAGAATATCAGTTTAAAATTAGGCCCTCGAGCACGCGCGAGGCCAGGCGTTTGTTTTGTCTGCGCGTCGAATTTTACACAATATTGATGAATGCTCTAGTCAGTGACGGGAAAGAAGTGCGCAAGGCTTTTTTTGCTTGGTGAAAACGGACCTTTGGCATAGCCCTTTGGTAGACCCAATACCCAGAGGCGTATTATCCGCGCGAGGCTAAGAGGAGGCCGCGCGCAGAAATTTTAAATAAAGAAAAAATTCAATGCAAAACTTAAAATATACATACACAGTATAACGATAACGATTTTGTTCTTAAAATTTTCTAATTCAATTAAAACATATACAAGGTGTTGTTTTGCATCCTCGTCAAAATTCAGGATGTTGTCACAAAAGACATAAATATTCAATATAAATTACGGTACCTAGTAAATTATTAAAAAACACTGCATTTTTTTGTTGTTTAAATTTGTCAATATTTCAGAATAACCCCATAGCGTGGTTTAGGGATTATAAATTATCGAAAAAACGTTTGAGGTTTTTTGTTTGTGTGTAAGTGACGTTATAAGGCAGGGATCAGACGGCCCGTGTTTAAAACACGGGTGGTTCACAGTTAGTCCGGGGAATTTACGCCGAATATTAGGCTAACTTTGCATTAATTAAAAACAGCGATTTTTTTCATTGAATGTGTAGGGTATGGACAGGAGAGTATATAAGCTGTATCCCGCGAAAAGTTCAACTCCGCGTGTATGTTTTTTTTAAGAAAACGTCTAATATGTATATAACTTGGTGGAAAAAAATATAAACAGGTATGTTTATTTGGAGTATTTGTAGAACAGATTGAGTACTACAAGTAGGTCAGAAAATTAAACATTTTCGTCCACGGAACACTCGTTTTTTAAAAAAAATCTTATAATTTGACTTCGTACTTAAGGCAAAAATATTAACAGGACAAAAATAGCGCTAAAATGATTTATATCACCATGTCTAACTATTATTATGATAATTAAACAAATTCTGCTCCGGATTTCACAGAAAATCAAGAAAATCAAAAAATCTTAAATACTACTTACGGCAAAAATGTAACAGGATTTAAATTCATTTAATAATGAGAAATATATAAATCCAAACCTTAATCCCCCAAAATTAAACAAATTAGAGCGATAATTAATATTGTCAAAGTAAAAATTAAATTACGATGCACGGTGTTAGCGCTAAGCAGCGTGCGGCGTACGGCGTGTGCTAGTGTGCGTAAACAAGATAAGCGCTGCGTTCATTGTGTGAGTATGATTGTGTTGTTGTTTGAGTCGGTGTTTTATTGAGTTACGCGATTGTACACCTTATTTATATTACGGAAAGATCAAATTCCTATGAAAGTGCTGCGCCAAATACAAGAATAAAGCTTGCAGACGTATTTTACGTAAATATTAATTGATTTTTTTTTCACGATTTGCTTTAAAGTGTTTAATTTTCGTGTAAATAGGTTAGAAATAGCCTTTAGATGAAAGTTAAACTAAATTAAATCCTGTTACCTTTTTGCCTCAACCGCTATTGTAAAAAAACTGGTAATAATAACTTCCGGTAGTACAATTTGTTTAATTTTGTTTATTGGCGGTGTAATATATTAATTTAAGTTATTTTATGTAAAAAAACCGCTGTTTATATTTTTGCCTTAAGTACAATCCAAAAATTTCGTAAATGTTTTTTTACCGTAATTCCGTGGACGAAAATGTTTAATTCTGAAAAAATATATTACTGTCACCAATTCTTTACCTAAAGTAACTAAATTTGTCCTGTTAACTTTTTTTCCCATGTTTTTATTCACAAAAACGTGTTTTCGTCTTTTTCAGCTTGATCCGGTCTCGGAAAATGTTTAATTTTTTTTTTATTATTTGAAGAGCTAAGGTCAAGTACACGATTCAAGAAAAAAATCGCTGTTTATATTTAATGCAGGGTTCAAATCTAAAAGCCCCGGACTAAGTTACCGATTTCAGTAAATAAATAAAAAAAAGAAAATTACCTACTCATTTTATTATTGATTCGGGTCGAGAATCATTAGCATAGTTACCTCCTAGAATTTGACGAGGTTGCAAAACAACACCTTGTATATCTGAATAAAAGGACTAAAGAAAAACTTAACTTTTCTGGGATCAAGAGCTTACATTTTCTTTTAGTTCCTGGACTCTATTTCTGTATGAACAAGTAGGTATAGATAGACAATCGAACCAATCAGAGGTGCTAACATTTTGCATTTTTGATTCTTAGGCGTTGCGTAAACGTGGACACTTTTGTCTCATGTGTCGGATACAAGCTACCAATGAATAGGTATTTGATTTTTATTTAACCAGTATGAAATGAGCCACTCCCTGCGCCTCCTTTTTCGTCCAGTTGCTTCCACTTGACACATACTCGTTGCTGATCAAAAAAACATTTATCACACCATAATCCATTTTTTTTCGCACGCTGCTGAAAAGCTGTGACGCCCTTGGTGGTGGTTGATGATTGTTTATATGATTTGCAGTCTGTACTAATCTCCTGAGTATTAACTGTGCGGAGTTAGTCCGCCTATACCACTAAGAAGATTTATATTCTGAGACTCCAAAGCAGGACAGGAAATTGTAAAAAAGATCCAGGGCGTTTTTAGTCAAGGGGTAGCAAAAGCTAGCTGAGCAAGCGGTCCAGGGTTCGTTTCTCAGATCTCCGCACTGAATTTGTGTCTAGTTAATGGCAATAGGCTTGCCTCCTATTACATGAGAATATCATCATCATCATCATCATTTCAGCCCAAAAGACGTCCACTGCTGGACATAGGCCTCCCCCAAGTGACGCCATATTGACATTTTGGGGGGTTTTGTCATAATCGCCATGCTTGGCAGGCGGGTTGGCGATCGCAGTACGGTTGTTACAAAAGTACAGAGAACGCTGCTGCCCATTCTCTGGCAAATGAGAATATAACAAAACCTAAAATATTAAAGAAATGCGTGTACAGGTACTATTAGACGGTACCTACAATTCTGCCAAAGTCTTAAGAGAAGACAGGCGTGATGTACCTAATGTGGTTGGGACTCATCATCATCAGCCTAGCCTACTTTTCCCAAACTATCTTGGGGTCAGCTTCCAGTTTAACTGGATGCAGCTGAGTACCAGTAGTTTACATAAAGCGACTGCCTATCTGACCTCCACAACCCAATAACTGGATAATGCGATACCTCTTGGTAAGACTGGAGTCAGACTTTTGGCTTCTGACTACCATATCATGGTTGGGACTGTTGAAGCAATATTTTTATATCGAAAGAGATGTAAGTAGATTATAATATGTACCTTTTGTCACATCCTTAGAATTTAAGAATAATAATAACGTTTATAAATTAGAGTAAATACATTGTCTAATACACGCATCATCATCATTACGTCATTGTGAAGAACAGAACATTATACTCTATATCTAACTAAGACTGTAGGTTTCTGTTTATACTCGTTTGTGGTGGTTTACTGATAAAACGGCCAGGAAAAAACAAAGCCCACTCACTTGAACGCTGCGAAGTACCTACATGCATGTACTTTGGTACCATGACAAGTACATTGAGTATTATTTATGCTCTACAAAATTTTAACTTCCACTACAGAATATCTATAGAATACATTATCCAATAATTGCACGCTCAAAACAGGCATTCACATTTGAATATAAATTTTGATGCCTGAAGAGTATACCGGCATTAAAAGTAATTACTTTATTATTCATTTAGTACAGAAAGAATTCAGCAAATCGGTACAAGATTTAAACGTAATAAAGATACGGATATAAACGAAAACTTTATAAAAACCTTACCTCACCTACCTAAACTACCTTATCTTACTTTACGATTGGGGAATACCCTGTTTTGATACAAAAAGACTGAACCTTATCGTGACGGAAATTAATTTCCCGTATATTGAGGGGAATCCCCGGAACTTATCTAGCCTAAAGATGATCATAATCAATTAATCTTTCAATAAAATCTGTTTATCAAGCGAACTTCGACAAATCAATTGGTGATTATTGATTATATTTATTGATTATAGTAAAAATTAAATTATAATATAATAATTTCTGAAAATCTATTAAAGTTCATCTTTATTACCATTCATATTCATATTTATTATGAAAAATGAATGAAAGTTGTTGTTTACTCAGTCAGAGTCGGAGAGAAGAAATTAAGTTATTTTAGATATGTTTGGATTTAGGCCAAGTCCTATGACTAAACAGAAGAATAAAACTTTTGCCTTGAATAATTATGAATACTTTGGTATTCACAACTGATAACAGTAATTATAAAATTATCATTATGTCGTAAGTAGGTTTTCATTATCTCATTAATTAACTTGATAACATTACAAAGTACAGCCCCTCTCTCCAATCAGTCGGTTTTCAAGTGCCGTTCTGTCAAAACCACATTTAGACGGAATCGGAACGTAGATCGTTTTTATTTTTAATCTGTTTTATTTACGTCATACATAGGGCCAGCAGTGACGTTTGTTTGTACTATTTTTGTTTACCTGCTAAGAAATTGTATTTTAGTTCGTGTGATTAATTTCGTAATTATTAACAGTTTCACACACGACAAATAATCATTTAAAATACAAAATGGATATGCAAATTCAAGCTTACACTGAACGTGAACTGAGATTTGACCGAGTTTGGATTGAACAAATACTTTTGGAAATTGGTAAGTAACGTAAAAAGTATTTATTTTATTTTAGCTGAATTGCATACATACATTCACGAAGGTTACAAGGTCGCCAAGATTGAATACAGTGGTGCTCATGTCGAAATAATAAACGAGCAATACCGACCGTTGGTAAATAAATAATTCCCTTTTTACTAAATTCTCCAAAAGCATGAAAGTACATTATTGTCCGTTATTACTACTTTGAGGTTCGATAATACATTTGATAAAGTTACGAAGAAACAAACAGCCTGCTATGCTATCACTAAATGCAACTTTTTGTATGTTAAATTATAATACTTCGATTGTTCTACATATATAAATGCCTTCATGTTATTAATTTTATCTTACCATGTAGACAATGCTGGGACAAAATATTTGTCTTCAATTATGTATTCAAGTTGCCACAAATAAAATTGATAAGACACAATAACAAAGTTGTTGGATATTACTTTGTGAACATGAATTAAACATCAACTCTTAAAAACAAATTGCCTACTATTATCATATAAAATATTGTCATATAAAAACTGTGACTTCTTATGATTTATAAAAAATTCATGTCTAGGTTAAACTCAACATTGAAAATATTGGTCTAGTGGCTGCAACCAAGTCCTACTGCTGAGCGTAATGTCCTGGTTTTGAAATTAAAATTCAATTTGTTGTACTGGTATTCTAATTTTATTTTCTGTTCTGATCTTCTCTGTAGCGGATGCATTCGAGATCCGCATAGTATGGGACGACAATGCTGCATTACTGACGACTGCCCTAGCTGTTGCTGGTGGAATAATGGGTGGATATGCAGGAGGCAGGCTGGGAGCAGCATTGGGCGCCGGTATCGGTGGAGCTACGGGACTTGGAGTATCCAGTAAGTAAAGTTTCCTTGTAATAAACAAATAACAAGGCAGCAGAAATTGACTGCTTTATAAAAGGCAGGCCATGCTTCAATCAAAAATCTTCCAACTTATTTCTAGTAAACTTACATACAACCATTTTATACAAACGAAATTGTTAAACAATACATAGGATCTTACAAAGTCAAGACACCAAGTGTGCCAATCAAATAATTATTTCTTTGTTCATTACAGCGGTCATATCACTCCGAGAACTATGGGACTCTGTCAAAGAGAAGCTAAACGAGTTAGTCTACATTGTATTTAATTACCTCCGAAGACTGGACCCAGTTGACTACGTGAGGGCCTTCCAGATCCTCATGGGCTGCATGGCAAGTCGAAGGGAACTGGTGTTCACGATTCTAGAGTTCATCGCACAAAAGCTTAGCAAAGAAGTTTTGTCTAACGTGACGTATCACTGAAATAGTTATGTATGTATGTATATTTGAATTTTAGTAACAGGGTCACGATTTCATGGTCATGTGTAAATGCTTGTAGTTGTACTGTTTACAATATTTAATGCAATCAAAGGTGGTATATTATACAATATGTTAAAAAATAACCCTGTCCAATCCAAAAGGGATACCAATGACAGCCAAATAAAACGAGACACATAAAATATTCATGAAAGTGAACATGTTAAGGAAACCCGAAAAACCCGATCTTTGAGAATACCATTTTCGGCATTAGTATGTTCGATCGTCAGTTGTTTGTTTATGTCGTCACTACGGTCGCTTCTTATTACCACATCTATTTATTTTTTGTCAGGGTATTTTTTTTACTTTATATTCAAAAAGGACTACATAGATATGTAGAATCTAATCTCGATACCTTATAACACCCTCGCGGATCGGGCAGGGTTTTTTTTTTTTTACATATTGTATGTTATTGTTGTCGTTTCTTAATCATAAAAGGCTCGAAAACAGCATTTTTAGACCACCAAGTTAAATGAAATATTTATAATCTGTATGAAAATTGCTCCAATTTGTAAAATTATAAGCTATGTTAACAAAGTTTTTGTATGTGACTGTACTTGAAGATAATTTTTTTGTGATAGTAACTTATGGTGGCTCCCAATTAGCATTACAAAGCTTCCTTCTTTGTTTTGTAAATAAGTACATTTTTATTATATTTTTTTATGACTGAAATGAACTTGTTAGTACTTAAAAGAAAGCAATTCTTAAAATAAGAATTAAATAGTTGGTGAAAAAGCTCTTGTAATACCAATTTCAGGGAACCTAAATATAATGATATTATTTTTTGAGTTTAAAATTTAGAAAGTTATGCACGATTCGAAAGACACGAAGAAAACAAAATATTAGCGATGGTAAGGCAAATAGAATGCAATGCACCAAAAAAAAAATAGTGCTCGAAATATCAGCTTTTCAGTAAATATTTACACCATAATATCTAATTTAGTTTTTAATTTATTGAATGACAAACTCATTTTTATTGAAGGCTTAGTTTTAATATAAATACTTTCAAAACACACTGTAAAATAGTTGCTCAATTGCTTGTAACAAATGACAATTAAATTTAGTTTACAATAATATTAAAATGTATTTGCACATATCAATATTTATGTATTTAGATTTTTGTAGATAAAATGGGGCCTTACCAGAATTAGGGTGATAAGATTGTTAAGTAGGGGAGCATAAATTATGATATACCCTCTCAATAAAATTGTAGTGATAAATGTGATAATATTTATACTAGAATATACTTGTGCATAGTTCTGCCAAAATATGCAAATACACATAAAAAATCTCAACCGTAGTTCTGCCAGAACCCATATAAAAAATCTAGGTAAGATTTTGGAAAGTAAACGCTGAATAATGTTAACTGCAAAGTGGGTTTGGTAGTCGCAAGTGCGACTGCTAAGCATGATGTCCTGGGTACGATTCCCGGGTAGGGCAAAGTGTTATTGGGTTTTTCCATCAGGAATTTCTCAGTAGCAGCTACGGAGTCTGGATTTGTGTCCGGTTGATGGCAATAGGCTCGCTCCTTATATCATGGGACTGAAACATAACTGGCGAAATGTGGGTGTGAGTGTGGTATAAGTACACCTCTGCTAACACTTTGGGTATTGCAGGCTCGATGTTAACTTATGTATTTATCTGAATTAATAAGTGATTATGGGATAGCTCATTATGGCAGAGCTATGTACATAATTAGCTCAATTCTATGTATATTGCGTCCTGTTAATCTTAGATCACCGGTTTTACTGTATTTGCACCAATGTGATAATCTTCATAACTATTATTCAATGTTTAAAGTTGTTAGCTATGGTTAACAGATCAGTTTTACAACTGAAGTGAACTGATTATTATTGTTTTATTTAACTCAATGACTTTCGCAATTTATTTATTTTTATCAAATGAATTTAATTCACCATGAATCAGTAAGAGTTAATTTATAATGTGATTAAATTAAATAATTGTTCGTATCAATTTAAAAAGTTCCTGTTAATTTTAATTACTAACGAGGTTTTGCACTCTGTGATTGACTTTTAACTACCCATATTAAGTTCATTAATTAGAATTTTTAATATGTATAAAGAATTTTTTATTTTCGATGGTTTTGCTCTTGACTCTAGTCTAGGTCAGAGATGAGAGAGACAAAGACGACGATGGTATGAATCAATTGTTTATGTCGACGTTTTATAATTTGGGTGGGTAGTTTTTTTTTTTAACTAGATAAGTCTAAAAAATGAGGGTGATATCACACTGTCGCAATTAAGTGCATGCCGTATTTTGTTTGTGTATTTTATTGTTATTTTTTGTTTAGGCTAGTCACTCACTAGATCAACATCTCAATTGTAGTTTTTACTAGTCTGTTTATAAAATTGTTCGTCATAATATTTTTGTGTTAGATTTTCATCATGGTCTCAATGATAATATTACGTTTTGCCCAAAAGAGACGTAATAACAGGGTTTTCTTGTAGATTTAGTTTGATGCACCTATTTTAACATTTTTTTCTTTAATCAGTAGAGATTTTTTTTTGTACAAAATGGTGTTGGAAAATAAATAATGTGCTTTTTAAAAGTTTTTTAATTTGTGTAGTTCAAGTAACAGAGATTCCCTCCTGTAGAGGCCATGGAGGCCTGTGTCCCAGCAGTGGGAACATTATAGGCTGATGTAGATGATGATGATGAAGTAACAGATTGTTTATTTATAGAAAAAATAAACAAATTTTCGTAGTGTTTGTAGGCACAGGCTAACAATTCTAGGTAGCCCCTCGGGTAATGCAGGGGTGAAACGTGATGTTATGAGCTAAGTTTCTTGTTTCATTTCCCTAAAAATAATGTTGTGATGGATATTAGTTGAGGCGTTCAAAATAAAACAAGCATAATGTTTGAATATTTGTATTGAGTGCTCGGTTTACAAATCCAGGAACAATAACTGTAAGCTATCATCTAGTAAGATAAGGCATCAGATGACGATCACTCGGCATTTGGCAAAGATTTATTAACACTGACAATAGTAAAACATTCAGAAAAAAATAAATATAAATATAGAAACAAAATAAGAAAAATAAATACGCACAACTTCTACAAAACAATAATACATTAATTATTATAAATTACCTACATACATTTAAATAACAAATTGTATCTATACAAATAAATAAAACTGTAGTATCTATTTGTAATTTCTAAGTAATAGCTTTTTACTGAATGCATATAAATAGAACCGAATAGAATTATACTTTATTGTACACCAAAATAAAAAGTATGAAAAAATACATTCAAACTTACATAAACATATTTATAAAATTTTTGTCTGTCTGTCTGATTGTTCCGGCTAATCTCCAAAACGGCTGAACCGATTTTGACGGGACTTTTACCGGCAGATAGCTCATGTTATAAAGGCTACATTTATTCAAAAAAGGTTTAAGACTTCCGTGAATAAAATCCATTGAAATTGTAAACAAAATCCGATTCAAAATAGGGAAGCAATATTTTTAAAATAATTTCACGCGGACGAATCTCGCGGTACTCGCGGTGCAAAGCTAGTTGTGTCATAAACATTATAATATAAAAATAAACATTCTTAGTAAGAAGATACAATTCAGAACGCGACTGCGACAGCAAAACATTGCTGCAATTCGGAAAGTGTACCTTTTACATGAGAACAAGAGAACTTATACTAACGTGATGTCATGAACAAATAACAGTTTGTTGCAGTTTCAGCTTCCTAAATTAGTCTAGGAATCTAATTAACAATACTGAGAATTAAATGCACATTTGGAACTATACTATTGTTCATTATAATACTTGTCATTGTCATAATTATAGATCTATAGTATTCACTAAAGTTTATGATTACACAGCAGAACAAAAGATAGGAACAACCTGGGTAATCAACCAGACTTGCTGCTTGGTTAATATATTTTGACGGCTTAAGCCGACTGTAGAAGAAATCTGCGGAATACAGTGTTATTTCGTTGCGTGAAGGTCAGGATAAATAAGAGCACTTTTTGGTCATTATCAACGAACGAATGGTTAATTAAATTGTTATTACACAATTATTCTCTTATGAAAATAAACCTAAAGGTGCTCCCTCACTTGCAGCATTCTCACGTAATGTAACGTTAGAGACTCGAGCATTACATCAGTGAGGGAGAAGAACCGAGCATTACAGTGCGCAGCATGTAACAATACAATTTGTAACAATCATTTGTTTCTTTACAAATCCATTCATGGATTGTTATTGTATATTGTATGTATTTAAGTATGTCATCATCTGCCTAGCCTTTTCCCAAACTATCTTGGGGTCGGCTTCCAGTCTAACCGGATGCAGCTGAGTACCAGTATTTTACATGAAGCGATTGCCTATCTGACCTCCCCAACCCAGTAACTGGGTAATACGATACCCCTTGGTAAGACTGGATGTCACTTTTTTAGCTTCTGACTACTCGTAACGACTATCAAATATCTACAAATGACAGATGGGACCAAGCTTAACGTCTTTCCGAGGCACGGAGGAAACTCGATATGTAATTATGGTCACCCATCCACAGACCAACCTCGGCAAACACGGCTTAACCTTAAAGATCGACCCGGGCGGCTGTTATTATTTAGCCACGAGCTCTCATGTATTTAAGTATATATTTTATTGAATGGCGAATGCTCGTCAAGTCAGGGAGGCTGTTATGTAACGTAATGCTTAAAATCGAATCTGAAATGTTATGTTACAAGTGAGGGAGCACCTTTACTGAACGAGTAAGGTGTAGTAGGTTATCCAGTAAGTACTCATTTTAAGCCATTTCCTTTCAGCATAAATGATTTTCAAATTCAAAATATTTTATTGTGGGCATATGTTAGCTACAGGTCTAAACAATAAATTAAAGTTTCATTATGTCCTGCCTAATAGGCATACAATAATTAAGTATTGGCATGACATTTAAAATTATTTTACATGTCAAATTTGGTTTTTATAAATATCAATATATAGTCCAATTAATACATGGTAACAGTTCAATCAATGATTCAAGAAATCTTGGATCGTGTAGTTTGCTTTCTCAATTAAAATTTTACGCAGTTTATTTTTAAATATTGGAGATCCTTAGATGATGACTATTATATAACTCATGATGATTATACAATTTATAATTTTACACTCAATGTCAGTATTAATAAAAAATAAGCCACACACTCGTAATAAATATGACTATCACTACATTTATAGTATAATTTAATCGACAGATCATTTCGTCTCCTTCACACACACAATGACAGACAAGGACGGCACACAATCTGAATCGATTAAAATCACGAAGGATCGCATTAAAACTATTCAGAATATTTTCTATTAGAGTTTTATCATTAAAAGTGATTTCATATGAAAATGTTGGCCAACTTGTCTTAAAACAAAAAAAAAAACAAAGACATTATATTTACCTACCCGCACTGGGCACGCGTGATGGATTACGGCCCACTCTCTCTCGCATAGAGGATGCATGTTTCCCACTTGTGGGAACATTATTTAGAGTGATTTGCATCCCATGATTTTCGCAAAAAAATCACTTTTATGATAAAACCCTTTTTTAATTAGTATAACAGTGTTATTTGACTACTACCTACGTTATTGTGTACCCTGCAAGTGCTAAGCTTGAAGATATGTTAAAGTTTCAGTACAATCCATCGTTGACGTAAGTTATTTGTTTAGTTAAATCTACAGGAATGTCTAAAATAGGTGCGCTATAGAAGGAATGCAAGGAAATGCAATTCTTCTGGTCTTTCTAAAGTTTCTTTTGAATTACGCTTTCATTACAAAAAAGAAGATCTTTTATTGACCTAAATAGTAGTAGTAAATGTCACACTAACCCTTAGTGACCCACTCAATACTTTAAAACCTCTTCCCTGATTACATTAGATCGGTAGGTATCGCCTATTTTGTGCGAATGGAGCAATTTTTTCTAAGGTGGATTGGTAGAAAATGCCCAAGACATTTTACTTGTGCATTAAGTTTTAATAAGTAAATTAATTTTTTTTTAAAACAAGGCAGAAACGCTGCGACCCGGTATTCTATTTTGATGGCCCGGTACCGGGTCGCGACCCACCAATTTGGGAAAAGCTGACCTAGATCATGCCCATGTGACATCTACCAACCCGCATTGGGCCAGGCAGCGTGGTGGATTACGGCCCACGGCTTCTGCCACATAGAGGCAGTGTGAACGTTATACAAACATGTAACCAAATTGTACCAATTTTTTGGTCGAAATTAAAATATAAATTTTCTTTTTGTAATGTAAGTGCTATAATTCTTATAAACTAATGCATTCACTTACTCTTACCTACCTACAACTAACATAAGTTTCAAATAAATAATAATAATAATTAAAAACAAACACTGGAACAAAATGAATAGCCACATGTCCTAACTAAAGCGATCGATCACGTAAATACGCGATCATCGCGTTCACACTTATTTGTTTGGAAAAGTAGAACACGCCCTCTGTCGGCGCAACATGTTCGGTTTCGTTCGGCCGAACAAAATTAAAGCGACAGCCGCGTGTTCTCGTGACGGTCGCTTTGGTTAAGACATACTTATTGACAAATTATTGAGATAAAACTAATAACTATTGTTCTGATAAAGGTAGATATTTCTTCTGGTGAAATAAAAAAAAAACAATGTCATGATAAATATGAGATTTCTAATAATCCACCGTAATACGCTTTTTTTAATAAATATAGTACATTACTGCCGCGGTCTATAATGACTGCTTTGCTGGTCGCGCTGATTATGGCCGACAGCGCAGCTCCAGGCCAACACAACGCGGTCAGCGTGCAGCACTTGATGGACGAGCTGAGATAAAGGCCGAGACCGTAGGTCGAGGCCTTTACAGCGAGGACAGCAAGGGCTGCAATGATGGCCAAGCTGAAAGGCCTAGAGCGTCGAGGCAATCATAGCGTGACCGGCGAAGCAGTCATTGTGGGCCAAGGTTTGTATCGTGCTTTACTCAAAAATGCAAGTACCTAATCTAAATAAAACCAGCAAGAAATTTTAATAAAAAATAAAGTAATTAAAATTTTCGCTGAACCGCGCTTTTGTTACTTCTTTGTTTTTTTTTAGCAATGGTAGTTAGAACTATACAGCCTAATATGGAATAAAATCTTTTTGTACCTATCTCTATAGATACAAACAGCTGTGTTGTAAATAAAATCTTTTTAGATTTGATTTTTTAAAACGTTGAAACGTCAAAATAGCGGCCGGCAAAACATTGCCGGCCTGTCAGAGCGGCCAGCAAAACTTTGCCGGCCGCTCCTTGAAACAGAACGGCAAGGTCGACTTTGCTTAAACAAGGTTGTCAAAATAATGACCACATTACATGCATTTTTGAGTAAAATATATTTTTAATACAGTTGCTCAAAAAGTGGCGTATTGCAGGGACGTATAGCGTTCGGGATGTGAGCTATTACACACTCGAGCTTTTTCTTTACCTTTCCCGAACTCGTGCGTACTCTTTCCCAACTGTCAAAATAATGTCTATTAAAAAGAAAAAAAAAACAACTACGGAGTTTTTACTAAAAAAAAATCATAGAAGTTTTAATGATTCATGCAAATATTTCTAAAACGAAGCTACTAATTTGTTTCAATATCAGATTTAATGATTTGATTCAATGAGTTAGGTTAGGTTTCATTTCATTTTCATTTCATATCAATAAAAAAAATCGACTGAAGACTTGGCTGTATGGGCATAGTTCCCTTTGCCTACCCAGAATGAGTGAAGAAAATAAAAAAAAACTCTGCTAATATTCTTTTACTGTTGGCGCCATTTTCCAAAAATGTTCTTTATTAAATTGCTTAATTTTTTCGCAACTGTATTAAAAATAGTTGTTCAATACACGTGCGGAACCGTCATTGCAACTTGTTCCGACTGTCAACCCTCACCTTCGGCTGCGCCTCGGCTCGGGTAGACATTTGTCGGAACTCTTTGCAATGACAGGCATTCCGCACTCGCAATGAAATATACTATTATATGTCGCGATTTCACTGCAGCCGTGCATCTTTTGGTTTTTACACGTTTTATTTGAAAAGATCAATTCTTATACATAGGTTGTATGTATTACTCTATTTAGTACATTTTAAAATTCTTGTAATTGTTACAAGTGCGTATTTTTTTATTGTTGCTACAATGTCGTACAATTATAGCTATCACTATTTGGGATCAAAGTGTGATGCCAAAGTTTAGGAACGAATTTCGTGATACGCTAAAATAAATAAATAATTTAGTTATCCTAATTGTAATTTTAGGTGCTTTATACCTTTACCGTAACCTTAATAAAAAGCATAACAGCACTGGAAAAGTGAATTCCACCGATCGCATTAAAGTAAATAAATTAAGTACTTAAATAAAAACGCAACACTGAAAAGTTTAGTTCTAAAGTAAATCACTTTCTTTTTGTCACTAATAGTGTATATCAGACACGCATTGCCATTATAAAAAAAAACAACCTATTTTTTAATGTTAGCAACCCCAAAAGTGAAGGAAACCCTTGAAAATAAATTTAATTGTAAGTGCTAGTTAAGTAACATTATTTAAGTATGTTCTAGTAAGATTTTGTACTACGCGTTAATATTATTAATTATATAGGATAGGTACTTATAGTACCGACCTGCAATATGCTAGAAGGAGGAAAATACACTCGGATAATTAGTATTTCACTGATGAAGTATCCTCCGAGACTTCACAACCCAGTTACTGAGTAAGGTTAAAATCACATTTATATGCACTGATCAACGATTATGAGTATCTCCATCCCCTTGTCATGTAAAGGCGTCATTTGGTGAAGCTAAAGGTCGCATTCATTTTTGTCGGAAGCATTTTAACGGGCGATTGGACCCTCTCTCTTTAGTGAGTTACAATTTCTACGTGACAGAAAGGGATGCAAGATAATGCTGATTTGTGTGTCTATGATTTCACTCTCACGCGATACTCTTTGGTTGTCAAACTCTCGGGCTTGTCCACTGTACCCTCATGATGTACAAATGGCAGTTGGAACCAACGGTACACGTGCTTTCTGAGACACGAAGCTCTCGATATAATTGCAGTGAACGGTCACCCATCCATAGCCCACCTCGGCAAGAGTTACTTAACCTTGAATATTGACTTGTGCGGCTGTTATTGACACAAGTCACCAGTTGGTTGATAATTCATCAATAAAATACAAAATGTAAGTGCACCTAGTAAACTATTATCTATATAAAATGACTATTATTAGTATAAGTACATTTGTTCACTAGCTTTAGCGGAATTATATTATCACTATAGTTTCAACCACTTTACAGCCAAAAACGAACTAACGCTAACAAATTTCGAGAAACACTAAACTTGTGTGACCAATGTTGCCACTGCAAAAACAAAAACCATGCTGGCAACATTGTAATAAATGTTAGCTTGTAAATAAATAAGTTACTAAGTAAGTAATTATGACAGACCAACGTATTCTTTCGCGAACTCAAGGAATATTTTAAGTGTAGCGCACATTCTATTGGCCTTAATCCTACAAAACTTTTATATCGCACACTCAGAACGAAAGTGACCGTACTCAAACGTACGGCGAGTTGCATTAAATACCAGAAACTACTCTTAATAACATTTGATATCGTCTAGTGAATCAAATAGTGACGATATCGTGCTAGAAAAGGTAGAAAAAAAACATTTCCTCATTTACTAATTAATGATTAATTAATTGATCGTTAATTAGTTATTAATTGATGATGATAATGAATTAATTATTAATTAATAAATTATTCACTTTCTAAATAAACACAGAACACAATTATGTTATTTCCCCCAAAACGCAAATATCGTTTTAGATCACTTTTGTTCTCAGGCTATATATTTACCATCGTAAACTAAACGGGGCCCCGACGAGCGTTTTTGTTTTTCAATGTGATGGGTTTTGACGATATTAGGCATTCCTTCTCAGAAATGACATGCGTAAACGCAGGTTACTATTGAGACGGTGACTGCTGACAGCCACAGTCGGCCTGAGTTCACTGGCGGAAACAATAGACGGGCGATGTATTGTTGTTTATTGAACTAGTATTATTGAAATATTTGACATATTATGCATGTATTAGATATTTGCATACCTGTTAGGGTAGAATATGGCATTAAGAACTTTTGTTGTTTGTAACACCTCTTGTATACCCATATTCCATTTTGATATTCATTATTGATTTGATGTTTTCCAGTTCTGTCTGCTACCACTGAACTGACGCAACAGTGAAGCTGTCCTCAATTACTGTCCCAATATAAACATGCCAAGTGACAGAGTGTATATATTTCTTGAGCAAATAAGTTTCTCTAATCACTTGAGATCGCGAAGACTTACCCCGCGTCCTAACCAAAGCGATAAGCAATGTCACGCATTTAATCGGAAAACCACTCCCGCCCTCTGTCAAAACCACGCGAACAAAACAAACGACGATCGCTTTGATCAGGACACGGCCTGGTGGCCTCCCATGACGTCTTAAAATTATTGTTTTACTCCTTTTCCAGTGTGTGAAAGAGATGGCGCTAGACATCCCGTATAGCTCCGTCTCTTTCCCACAATGGAATAAGAGTAAAACAAAACTGCTTTAAAACGTCATGGTAGGCCAACTGAACACTTTCCTATTGGCATGAAAGGCAATAAATAAAGAAGTAATCCGTGCTAAGTAACGTAAGCTGTTGGTGTGGGCCCTCACTTGTCTTCCATGGCGTTCTTTAGCTCCATAGCCAGCTTGTAGCCCAGCTCCGGCCGTCGGTCGCGACCTTCCACCATTGCTATCACCTGCAATTTAGACACGAATCATCATCATTCCATCATTCATCATTGTTATATTCGTAGTGCGCAAATAGGACTTTCAGCAGATTTTTTCATCGACAGATATTTTTATTGCATAATTAACACTTGCTTCGGTGTAAGGAAAATATCGTGAAGGAACCAGCATGCTTGAGACATATTTCTCGACTGCATATAAAGCCGGAGGCCCATGGGCGGCGTAAAATCTCTGATAACAAGTTAGTCATTAACCTCACGATACGACGACGACACACTGACGTACGACGATGCGCCGGTACATGGTGGACATCCCACCTATACCGATAAGCGTTTTGAAAGAAAGACAGAAAAAATATTTATTTGTCGCAGGGACAGACGTGCATACAAAATGAAAACAGTAAACATAGGTACAAAGCATAAGAAACATTTGTAAGTACAATAACATAAAATATACAACAGTAAGATTTTAAAAATAACCAAATAAAACAGAATTTAAGTAAAAGATTCGTCAGCTTGCACGTCGTGACTGCGACAAGCAGGTTCCCACTCAGCATGATGCTGTGCTATGGGGGGCCCACAGCACAGCGCTGGCCAGCAGTGGTCACTCGTGACAAAAAACGTACGGAAATCAAGACAGCGTAAACATTTTAATACATGAATAAGGAAAATAAAACCAACAGTACCTACATATAAAACAACCATAAGAAATAATAACTACTACTAATACTTTTATAATGCGTAACGCTAAGGAGTGGAATTCCCTGCCGGAGTCTGTGTTTCTCGATAGCTACAATCTAGGGGTCTTTAAGTCAAGAGTGAATAGGTTTATTCTAGGTAAGAATACCTATTCACTCTTGATATCGATACTCCTTAGGAAAGGGAGGATCCTCCTACCAGACAGGTTATGTCTGGTGGACAAATGCCCGGCAGTTGTTGTCGGGTTTCTCCATATATTCTTAAGTCAATGTAAACTTTGCTTGCGAGATTCAGACCATATTAGTTCTTCAGTTTTATCATAGATGGCGCTTAGTACTTTTTTTTACAAGTTGCTTTTTGTCGGTCGCTACAGTGCTATGAGAATGAAAGATGATAAAACAAAGTGCCCTTACCTCGTCAGAATTAACAATGACGCCGTTATTATTGACGATGGTGGACTTTGTCTTCTCGATGTCGGCGAGGTCGACCCCCCGCGACGCGTCCTCGATCAGGATCGAGCGGTAGCCGATAGCTAGCGCGTCCGCTATTGTAGCTCCTACACACAAAGTAATAATATCATATTAACAACAGCTGGCTAGCGTGGCAAAGAAATAAAAGCCACACGAAAGAAAGTTAAGTTAAGCTTTCTGAGGTCAGTCAAACCCGAAAGTCAACCAGTTTTACCAAGAAGTATCATAGTTACTAACTTTAGAAAGATAAGCACTAGACTACGCACTACTATACAAGTTGTACGGGACACCGACGCGAAAACGCTTACTCGTACCACGTACTGAGTACATCATTCTAAACACAGAATTACAAAAGGGACCGTTCAAATATTACGTATTTGGAGATTTACGCGACCGTCTCCCCCCATGTAACTCGCCGTAACGTTTTTCTGTACCCCCTAGTAAAACGTTACGTAAACCATTTTTACCTGAAAATCACAATTATGTGGCTTAAAGTACCGGAAAGTCGCGTGCTTTACATTTGGATGACAATTATTCACTATCCTGTAAAGCAAAAAAGAAATTTCGTGAAATTCTCAAGTGGTCATTCCATGTGAAATTTTGAGAAAAAATACATTTTAAAAATGCGTGAGAAAAATATATCTACGCGACCGTTCTGAAGGGTTTAAACAATGTTCCGTAACGCGTAGTTCAAACCCTTCCGCCCCAGTAACGCATCGCTATGTTTCAGAAGACCTCCCTCCCCCCAAATTCGTTACGTACTTTTTACGTTACTTGAACGCTCTCAAAGTGCAATACAACACGGTCGAAATGTAAGGAACAGCTGTTTAAACAAAAATACCGATGAACAAAAGTGGAGGGGTTCGGAATAATGTACTGAGTAAGTGGTAAACGTTTTCGCGTCGGTGTCCATTACACCCCGTATTTCAAAAGATACTAGACCATCTGGAGAGACTGGAAGCTTAATCCAATATGATGAGACGACACTAAGCAGAGCAATAGAGTAACAGACAATGACCCATAAACAGTAGAGTTCTTTAGAATGGAGCCTGTCCCTCGATGCACTACCACTATACATGCCAAGAAGCATTGCCGTGTTCCAGTATGAAGAGTACACGCTTTTGTCGAGACATTTCAGCTTTGTCAAATTGAAAATTGATACTTTTTGTACAAGTGCATTGCATAAAAAGAATAGCTATAGGATGGCCATCAAAGTTTACAACCATACACCACGTCTGTTGAGAGAACTTCCCTTATATAAAGTTCAAAAGCAAATGAAATCTTGGTTAATAGAGAACTGTTTTTATACTTCAGGTGATTTTTTTACTCACTTAACTAACTATTTTTTACTGACTTAATCTCTATAAACTATTTATTGATCATCATCATCATCATTTCAGCCGAAAGACGTCCACTGCTGGACATAGGCCTCCCCCAAGTGTCGCCACATTGATCGGTCCCGTGCGACTCGCATCCAGCGGATCCCCGAAACCTTCACCAGGTCATCGGTCCACCTAGTGGGAGGCCTTCCAACGCATCGTCTCCCGGTTCGCGGTCGCCATTCCAGAACTTTTCGGCCCCATCGGCCATCTGTTCTGCGAGCAATGTGCCCTGCCCACTGCCACTTAAGTCTGGCAATTCTTCGGGCTACGTCGGTAACCTTGGTTCTCTTGCGGATGTCCTCATTTCTGATTTGATCACGCAAGGAAACTCCGAGCATAGCTCTCTCCATTGCCCTCTGGGTGACTTTGAGCCTTCTGATGAGGCCCATTGTGAGCGGCCACGTTTCGGTCCCGTATGTAATCACTGGCAACACACACTGGTCATAAACCTTTGTCTTGAGACACTGCGGTAAGTTGGACGAGAAGATACCACGCAGCTTCCCGAACGCTGCCCAGCCGAGTCGGATTCGACGATTGACCTCTTTCTCGAAGTTAGACCTACCCAACTGGACCGTTTGTCCCAGGTAGACATAATCGTCTACAACTTCGATAGTAGAGTCTCCGATCTTGATAGGAGTGGGTGTTACATGGGCATTCAACATGACCTTGGTTTTGTCCATGTTCATTTTAAGACCCACTCTTTCGGAAGCTCTACTAAGGTCATCGAGCATTGTACTGAGGTCCTCCATGGTCTCAGCCATGACCACTATATCGTCGGCAAATCGAAGGTGAGAGATGTACTCGCCATTGATGTTGATGCCTAGCCCTCTCCAGTCCAGAACCTTGAAGATATCTTCCAGTGCAGCGGTGAACAGTTTCGGAGATATGACGTCTCCCTGTCTCACACCTCGCTGCAGAAGGATAGGTTCCGAGGTCTGGTCCTGAAGTCGGACTGACATGGTGGCGTTTTTGTACAAACACTTCAGCACCTCGATGTACCGATAATCAATTTGGCACCGTTGGAGAGACTG
The DNA here is from genome assembly GCA_949152445.1 of Cerastis rubricosa. Lineage (NCBI taxonomy): Eukaryota > Metazoa > Arthropoda > Insecta > Lepidoptera > Noctuidae > Cerastis > Cerastis rubricosa. Next base: position 1,378,664 of record OX424547.1, read on the forward strand.
CAGTACAGCCCAAGTCTCGATCGAATCGAAAGCTTTCTCATAGTCCACAAACGCTAAACAGAGAGGCAGGTTGTACTCTTCGGTCTTCTGTATAACCTGTCGCAGCGTATGTATGTGGTCTATGGTGCTAAAGCCTTTACGGAATCCGGCTTGTTCGGGAGGCTGAAAATCGTCAAACCTGCGCGCGAGACGATTCGTGATGACTCTTGAAAACAACTTGTAGACATGGCTTAGAAGTGAGATGGGCCTATAGTTCTTCAACCGGGCATTGTCGCCCTTTTTGAAGAAGAGTACCACCACACCCCTGCACCATGCCTGAGGCGTTTTGCCCTCGAGTATGACGGAACCAAACAGCTTCTGAAGGGCCTTAAGTACCGGTTTTCCACCCGCCTTCAGAAGTTCGGCCGTAATTCCATCATCACCCGGTGCCTTGTTGTTTTTAAGCTGTTTCAGAGCCATCCTAATCTCGTACAGGCTGATGTCCGGGATGTCTTCGGTGTAGTGTCGGGTCAGTCTAGCTCTTGGGTCATTCGCTAGATTTACAACGGGTTTCCTGGTTGACGTGTACAACTGCCCATAAAAACTCTCGATCTCCCTCAGTAGCTCCGGTTTGGCGGATACAATTCTGCCATCGTCGGTCTTCAGTTTCGTGAGCTGGCTCTGCCCAATAGCCAGATCTCTTGCAAATACCTTTGAGCCTTTATTCCGCTCAATGGCGTCTTTAATACGCTCGGTATTAAAGCGGCGGAGGTCGCTCTTCAAGGATTTAGAGATCTGTCTATTGAGCTGCCGGTATTTCCACGCGTCTTCTGAAGACTGCAGGATCATCTCACGCCGTTCCTTCATGAGCTTGAGAGTATGATCAGAGAGTCTTTTGTTCTTCTGTGTACGACGCGTCTTGAAGAACTTAGACCCTGTCGTATGGACAGTTTCCACGAATCCATCGTTGCATTCGTCCACTGAGCTTCCTAGGCACTCGAAACGATTCTGGAGTTCAAGCTGAAAGCTCTCGGGGTTTTGGATCTGGATCTGTGCTGGTCGGAGCGTAGACTTCATCAGTCGAGACCTTTCTAGCTTAATATTGATGTTCAATGTGCCTCTTACCATGCGGTGATCGCTCCCAGTTTTCACCGAATTGATCACAGAGACATCATTGAACATTTGCTTCTTGGTTGACATGATGAAGTCAATCTCATTTTTAGTTGCACCATCGGGGCTCTGCCAGGTCCACTTCCTGTGCTCACGCTTTCTGAAGAAGGAGTTCATCATATAGAGGCCCTCCTTCTCCATAAAACTAGCCAGTTGGTGTCCCCGGTGGTTCCGACATCCAAACCCAAATTGCCCCACCTGCAGCTCATCTCCGTCTCGCTTGCCCAGTTTCGCGTTGAAGTCCCCCATGACAACGGTAAAGTGAGTTTTGGAACCATGCATGGCTTTGGAGATATCCTCATACATGGTTTCCACTTCGTCGTCGGGGTGTGCCGAGGTCGGGGCGTAGACCTGTATGACCTTCAGCGAATATCTTGAGGATATTCTGAGTATCAGGTACGCCACCCTGGTCGACACACTCTCGATCTTCACCACGTTATTCACAAGGGACTTGTGGACGATAAACCCAACACCACCCTGGGACTGCCGGTCACCCTCTCGGAAATAGAGTAGGTTGCCGGATTTCAGGATCATCGTGTCCTCCCCCTCTCTTCGGACTTCAGATAATCCTACAATACTCCATCGCAACCTGCTCAATTCCTCCTCGAGTTCCGTTATCTTCTCGTCGGTCCGGAGTGTCCGCGTGTTATATGTTGCCAGGTCAAGTCGTCGGTATAGGCAGCCGGATCCCTTCCGGAGATTCTTCGCACCCCTTGCCACGCCGTAACCTCGACCGCTACCATAGTCGAGGGTAGACGGGCTGCCGGGTACTAGGGGCCATTTCTGTATTGCGCTCATAAAGGGGGTTTTGCCATAATCGCCACGCTTGGCAGACGGGTTGGCGATCGCAGTATGGTTGTTGCAAAAAGCACAGAAAAACGCTGCTGCCCATTTTCTGGCAAGTCCCTTAGTCGCCTCTTACGACACCCACGGGAAGATATGGGATGGTGCTATTCTTAACGTCCGACACCATACAGAACATTTAATTTATTGATCTATTTTATTATATTTGTTAACTATTTTATTGTATTTGTTAACTATTGTATTGTGTTTTGAACTATTGTATTGTATTTGTGATCTAATGTATTATATTTTTACTGAACCTAATACATTTTCGCATGCCCCTTATAGGTGAGATGTGTAAAGCACTTCTTACTTGTAACACCCATTGTACAGACAGCGTCATTAAGTAGTTACCCCACTGGCGTACTCGGCCGGACTGTAGAGGGGTTAGCACATACTGACGCTGTCTGTACCATATCTCTGGGGAAATAAATGTTTTATGATTTATGTCTTTAACTGTAAAAGCATGGGGGATGGCTTGGCAAATCATCATAGATTGCGCAGTGTCCTGCCAAGCATCAGCTTCTTATAGTCATCTCTAAAGCTCCCTCTAGAACGATGTTGTGTCACTCACCCACACACACGTCATACGCCAGGCCGCATATATAGATGTCGGAGGCTCCTCGCAGACGCAGCTGGTTGCTGAGGCTGGTGTCTGTCAACTTCTTGTTGTCCCAGAACACGGAGTATGAATCCACTTCCGGGTTCGTCCCTTTGTAGATTTTTACTGCGCCTTCCATAATCTGAAAGGATGCAAACATTTTTTACTTGTGCAATAACCACATAAAAGAAATGGGAATATTGCGTATTGTTTTAATTTCAATAATTCAATTGATAACGTTGTTTTTTAGTACAAAAACATAAAAAAACATCCGTTCGTTTGCCCAACAAGAGGATATTTTTTGGCAAAATTAAAAGGGTTGTGACCGTTCTTATCAAGCGGTATCGTATATCTAAGCAACTGGGCTGTGGAGGTTACTTTTAAAATGGTTGTATTCCGCTATTTGCGGTCAGACTGGAGGCCAACTTAAACTTAGTCGGGAAAGGCCTAGGCAGATGTTTTTTTAAGATCTTTCAACCTTCCATTGTCCTCTAGAACTCGATAGCTCTTTCATGGTTGTTAACCAGGTGGTGAGCTACCTACCTTCAAGTCCTTATGCAGCTCAGCGCCCCAGGTGTCCTGCACGCAGTGACGCGGCCACAGGCGCTGCTTCATGGGCGGGGGGCCCGCGAATACCACTGTGTCATACGCCTGCGCTTTGTCAGCTGATACCTGCAAGTTATGTAGAAAATATTATTAACAAGAACAAGTAAAAGTAAGAAGCTTCTTGAAAAGTACATTCCTTGACGACGGGACAAAATCATATTTTTAAATTTTAAATGTGCACTTATAAAACGTCGAGAGAAGGTGCACGGTTCGGGTTGTCGTTTCTTATGGATGGAGAAGAACCGGCATGAAACTCCATGGTAACTCTGTGGTTCGATAATTATATCAACAAGATGGGAAGATGCATTTTCCTGTAAGCTACAAAGATATCGTTTAGATGAGACCGTACCAGAGATAATTGCGCGGTGCAGGCGGGGTGTTCTGGCCGTTATGAATAAATGACTGAGCCGTAAAAATTCACCACACCCGGAAGCACCGTGAACGACGGGAGGCAGCTGCTCCCATCGCAGTTAAGGGGTAAGCCTTTTATAAAACAATTCACGATCGCAAATCTGTCTGCCACGTATAGAAGGCCATGTATAATGGCCGTGGTAATAACCCAAAGGAGTTGGATCAAAATGTAATAATTAATCGAAGAAAACAGTTTTCATCGACCCTGGCCCAGTCTGTCATTCCTAGATCTTCGGAAATATTTACAGGTCGTCAGAACCCCGATAGCCTGACAACGAAAATCTTACCAAGAAAAGACTAGGGAATGGGCGTTGGCGTTCACTCCAAGACAACTTTTGGATCGAAGAAAAGGACAGAGATTCTGATTTTCAAGATGCTTGGGAGTTTGTTCCACCACTCCTCTCTCTGACTAAAACACTAGGAATTGGCGCAGGGCGGGCGTTTTGGGGGGACTGTCTTATATAAATTCTGAAGAACAAAAGGTGCTGATTAATAAATGATTACTAAGTGTTCTATACCATAATTGATACACCACAACTCTCTTGTACCAATTGTGGTGTAGAATAAAGTACATTCTATAAACATGTCTGCTTCGTAGTCTAATTAGAATAAGTTACTTTTGTTTTTGACTTGATTTTGAAAACAAAATCAACACTACATAGAAAAGTAGCACCACAAAAGTGGGACATGCGTAAAAGATCCAATTAAACCACCCCCAAAGCTGTTCCAAGTCGTGTCACTCTGACCGCAGTACTTCTATTAATAGCAGCAAATAATAAATAACTAATCGAGTACGAACGTTAAGTGATTCGCGATGGATATCGATTGATGACGATTGAGTAACAAGGGGATGCGTGGATGCCAGGCGCTCGAGACTGAAGCACGCACGGTAGACGTACTCGTGGCAATGGAACGTAGGGTTGGCTGGCATGAGATAAAATATGAAATGCTTTTGCCGTCGAATTTGCTCGCGTTATGGTCGGGAACTATCCCACAGAAACGATTTATGACATGCCTTTGATACTATGACGCTCGGGGATAAGGTAGATTCTCATTATTGAATGAATTTTTGGAATGGGATCAGGTGTTCCGAAGGTTAAATTCAAAGTCCACCCCTTTATTGATTATATTAGTATCGATATAAATGGCTATAATCGTTATTAGCTCCGAAATTTGCAGGCCCCTTATTCACAAACGCTCGGTTTCGATTTCGTTTCGGAAAGTTGTATGTCTATCTCGCTCGCTTTCGTATTGCCAAAACAAGATAGACGTATACGACTAATCGAATCGAAATGGAATTCGAGCGTTTGTGAATACGGGGCAGGTGACTTTTAAGGCCCTGTTAGGTGCTACAACACTGCCACTCATTATTATAGTGTAGTAACATTGGCGGGACTTCCGATTGACGCGATGGCCGACATACTCGCTGGCAATAACGCATCAAACTTCAAGCATTTATTTCAATTAGACCATTACAGGCACTTATGAACTATCAAAAACCACTGTCCCAGACACAAGGCATAATAACTTGTGTAGGGAAGGCATAATAACTGTAGATCTCTATGGAGAAGAATGGGCAAGAAACTCCATGGACACTCTTTTAAATAAAAATATTGTATAAAAAAACTTGGTAACATCATCATCATTTCAGCCCAAAAGACGTCCACTGCTGGACATAGGCCTCCCCCAAGTGTCGCCACATTGACATTTTGGGGGTTTTGCCATAATCGCCACGCTTGGCAGGCGGGTTGGCGATCGCAGTACGGTTGTTACAAAAGCACAGAGAACGCTGCTGCCCATTCTCTGACAAGTCCCTTAGTCGCTTCTTACGACACCCACGGGAAGATATGGGATGGTGCTATTCTTTACGTCCGACACCATACAGAGCACATGATGGTACACTGGTGATGGAGCACTTGGTAACATGATGTAGAGAATTATACATTTATGTGAGAACGATTTAGAAAGATGTGCACGTTAGAAACATACAGAGTAAAAAACAAAACAAAAAAACCGGCCAAGTGCGAGTCGGACTCGCGCACGAAGGGTTCCGTACCATTATTTATAAAAACGAAAAAAAAAACTTTTTTGTATGGGAGCCCCCCTTAAATATTTTTTTTTTCTGTTTTTATTATTTATTTTTTATTTATTATTTATTTATCTTACACACACTATCTTTACAGGATAACCCCATTGCCCCATTTGTTGTTATAGCGTCAACAGAAATACATAATCTGTTGAAATTTCAACTGGCTAACTATCACGGTTCATGAGATACAGCCTGGTGACAGACGGACGGACGGACAGCGAAGTCTCAGTAATAGGGTCCCGTTTGACCCTTTGGGTACGGAACCCTAAAAAGTACTATCTACCGGTGGACTATTATACATTTCATCAAGTCTCGCCAAAGACATCCTATGTTCGGTTTCCTCTACGTGGTATTTATTCCACAGATGGCGCTACGGTCGCATGTTACTAGGGGTCGACGAAACAAATTTTATTTGTGTTTTACAATCATTGATCCAGGATTATTTGACAATTATTGTATTGTGCAGTTTGGGGCCAGCCTTTTGTTACTTTAAACTTTTGTAAAGAACTAGTCCTGAGCCTTATTTTAAAACGGCGTATTTTTTATGGATTAACATTGGCTTATTTTTTCCTAGTTGATCCGACGCAATAATAATATAATAATCAATTTATTTTCAGGTTATAACGACCCATATAAATGGCAATGCCATATTGCCATTTATATGTAGAATAGCAGTATTTTATATATAGAAACAATTTAAGAACTGAACTTGAGGCGATGGAGAGTTGATTATTTTTTACAGTATTTTGACCAAAGAAGAAGTGAAACGATAATATTTCTTTTGGAGTACAGTGAGGCAGCCCTTAATATAAAATCGAGGTCAAGTTCGAATTCAATCGGATGTCCTCAAAAAGTTTGTGCCATTAATTTTTTACTGACGTTTTTATGAGGACCCGGTTGAGGGCACAATTTACCACTCCAAGTTTTATTGTTTATCGTCCTGGCTTCTACCCTGAACTCAATGTTTTTGCAAAAGGCTTTATAAATAACTAGTTTTACATGTAAAGATTTTAATTATTCGAAATGATAGATTATAGCTTTACGTAGGACCAACTAAATTCTCTCCTTAATTTTAAGAAATTCGCTTCTATAGTCATTTTTGCAATTACATAAATCTATCTATATATATAAAAGAAAGTCGTTTTAGTTACTTCGCTTATAACTCAAGAACGGCTGAACCGATTTGGGTGAAAATTGGCAGGGAGGTAGTTTAGAGCCAGGAGAAGGACATAGGATACTTTTTTTTTTTAGGTAGGTAGTAGGGTAGGTAGGGTAGGGTAGGGTTGGGTTGGGCAGGGTAGGGTAGGGTAGGGTAGGTAGGTAGTAGGTAGTGTAGCGAAAATAAAAATAAAAGTCGTCACTGCTACATGTTAAAACGTATAATTTTGCTGTTATAAAAAAAACTAATACAATTTTTTTATAAAAAAAAATTTAAAAGGATCAAAAAAAGGAATTAAATAATGGACGACATGTAATATAATTTTATGTAAAGCAGCGAAATGGGTTGTTCAGAATTGTATAAAATCTGTAATTTTGAAAATTAAAACAAGGTGAGAAAGGGGTTGCAACACCTACTCAGCCCTAGGCGCGATCAAAATGTATACGAGTTTAAATGTTACACCGGAAAAAATACATTGCGCGACCTTTTGACACGAATAGGGTTTAAATAAATTAAATGATTGTACAACAAAAAAAAAAAGAAACTATACTATTGCTATAGATTAAAAAAAAGGATTAAAACAAAATTTGTTCCCTGAAGGTCCGGATCCTCGCTCGAAATCGGATCTTCGCTGTTGCTCCGGGTCTCAGGCGGCAAGCCTCGGAGCCAACCGCCAGTACGCGTCTCCCGACCCCTGGTCGGCCTTGAGTCGCGGCGCCGAAAGTATATGGGTCACTAGATCTTAGCTAGGATAAAAGTCCTAGAACCGATTCTGAGCGAATCTATGGTGAGAAAAAATACAGAAAAATTAACACCATGCTCCGAGAGAATCTTTTAAGCAGAAAAAAATTAAAATGTTCCAAATACATACCGGTTCTTGGTGAAATCACTTATAACCGACTATACAGTACAGCAATACAAAATTTATCTTTCTTAGGTCCTTTTTTACTTTATCAATTAAATTACGAAACGGAATAATATGTCTGTTATTTCCAAAGATTCGTCGTCCATCTGAGAAAAATTTTCCTCTCTGTGACATCCATGGAATCGTCATATTTTTAAATTTGAACCGAAGTAAGAAAAAGTAAATTGATTAGAAATGAGGTCGACTTACACGAACAGAATAGTTTTTATTCAGCCGAAAACAGCGTGATAATGCTGCAATACCCTCTTTCTAAGAAAAAAAAGGACGTAAGTACGAGTGAGAAAGAAGAAAAAAACTGGATCAGGCAAAAACAAAAAACAGGCATCATATCTGAATCAAACGATATCGAAGTGCAACAGATACTGAATAAACACGGAGGCCACCACATCTAAACGTTATCCGCGCGAACTCGCGATATCTCAATTACATCTATGGAGAATATGAAAGAAAATAACGAAAACCTAAATCTAAATATATATTGTTCAGTTAGAGCCAAATTCTAACCTACCACATCCTTACAATTATGAAGAACAACCAGTGAACTTTAGATCTAAGTAAAACTAACCTAACTTAACATAAGACTTAACTATTACCTATCAACTATAAGAAAAAACTTGGGGATCCCCAAAAATAAATAACGTGAACACGTAAAGTCCAACCTCTAGTTATAGAAACTAAGACAAGTTGAACAAAAAAAACTAAGTTTAAGAAAGAAAACCTAAATTAATTAAGTCAAAGAAGAACTCAAGACAGAACTTAAATCAGAGAACTCAAGTCATAAAACTCAAGTTTAAATTCAAATTTAAAATTAAATGTTGAATGTCACGCCATCTGTGTTAAACTAAAAGAAACAAAATAACCTTAGAACACAAGTTGACATAACACAGAAATAAACAGATGTCACTATTAACAGATAATCTATGAAGTTTTTAATCTAATCGAAAAACTATGCAAAGAAATATTCCAAAGAGGAAAAAGGATTAGAAAGCAAATGTCAATGTCAAAATGGAACAAAGAGAATTTAATCCAATTTATTTTAAGATATCTTTGATATGATATTGTCCGGAGTGGACTGAATCACAATCCTGTAGCAAATAGGTGGTCCTTGAAATGACTCTTATTACACGGCACTTAATAAAACGTGGAGCAAGCTTCCCAGAGAAAAAATCACCTCCAGAAGACTTGGAAAAATTCCTTCTCCATACAGTATCACCAACATTTAGAGTGACAGCTGATCGATTAGAATTATATGCACGAGAGTTACGGAGAAAAGCTAAAGAAAGATTATCAGCAACCTTTGCATAAACTTCGCTGAGAGAGGATAGGTTTGAAGCATGACGAGCCCGACTGTCTGCCAAATTAGAGCTTCGAGTCTGACTATTTACATGACTGCTATCCATAAGGACCTCTCTACCAAGCATAAGAAAGTTAGGCGTAAAACCAGTAGCTAGATTAACACAAGAATTGAGGTAAAGCTTCACTTTAGGTAACATTTTAGCCCAACTTCTTTGGTTTTCACCAACCAAAATACCTAAACATGTTATAACGCTTTGGTTGTATCGCTCAACCGTATTTGCTTGGGGTGTATAATATGGCGTAAAAGTAGGTGATTGAATATGGAAAGATCTGAGAAAATTAAGGAATTGATTACTACGAAAAACTGTAGCGTTGTCACAAAGAATAGTACGCGGAACCCCAAAATTAAAGAAAATTTCAGACTCTAACGCTTTTATAACAGAAAGAGCGTCAATCCTTTTCAGAGGAACTAACCAAACATATTTGGAAAAAACATCTACCATAGAAAGGATATATTTATAACCATAATAAGCGCAGGGCAACGGACCAATTATATCGATAGAAATCATCTGTAAGGGCAAGGAAACCTCTTTAGGGTAACACATCTGACCGCGAGGTTGTGTGTTCGAAATTTTATAGGCTTTACAAACCTCACATTGACTTAACGTCGAAGTAACGTCACGGAACATATTTGGCCAGTAGAACAACTCCCTAAGCTTTAGATACGTTTTAGTAACACCGGGATGTATCGAAGGAAATCTATTGTGAATTTCCCAAATAGCGTCTGGAACCTTTTCAGCTGGTAACACCACACGCCATGGTTCAGAAGATAAAGGACTAGAAACAGGCATGCGTCTCATAAGGATACCGTTATTTATAGCGTATGCTGGGAACATTTGTGGCGTATCTCGAGCACCTATATATATCTTCTTATACCAACGGTCATTAGTATGTTCAGGACCCTGGTCAAATGACACAGGATTAGCATGGATCCTGGAAAGAACATCGGGGACTATATGTTGCGAACCTTTACGATGCACAATATCAAAAGTATATTGGGAGATAATAGTAGCCCAACGAGCTAAACGACCAGATGGGTTGTTAAGAGAGAGGAGCCACTTAAGAGCCATATGGTCTGTTATGACAGAAAACTTCATACCATCTAAATAACATCGAAAATGTTTAATTGAATCCAAAACTGACAAGAGTTCACGCTCTGTAGTACTATAATTGCGTTCAGTTTGAGAGAATAAACGCGAATAATAGGCGATTGGATGTTCCACATCGTCTATCTTCTGTGTCAGTACCGAACCAAGACCAACAGCTGACGCATCACACTGCAGGATGAATGGCTTCGAGAAATCAGGACATGCCATAACAGGCGTATCAATTAGCGCTTGTTTCAACTGAGTGAAAGCTTGATCGGCTGCATCGTTCCAAATTATTGGATCATTACCCTTTCTCTTACCGATAAGGGCAGTAAGCGGAGCAATTATAGAAGAAAACCCTTTAACGAAACGCCTATAATAGGAACACATACCAATGAAACCGCGTAATGACTTAGCTGAAGTAGGAGTAGGATAATCTTTAATAGCATCAAGTTTGCCGGGATCGGTTTGAAGACCCTTTTCATTAACAATATAACCCAAATATTTTAGTTCGCTTTTACAAAACTCGCATTTTTTTTAAATTTATAGTTAAGCCTGCTTCTTTAAGTCGAGCAAGCACCTTCCTGAGCAGCGCCATATGACTAGAGAAATCTTTAGACACGATTATCAAGTCGTCGACGTACCCAAAAATACAGTCGTCGCTGGTAGAAGTAAACTCGAAATTCACGATCATATCAGTAAGGCGTTGCATCTCCGAAGCAGCGTTCGTTAGACCAAAAGGCATCCTAACAAACTCAAAGAGACCACGTTGTGGAACAATAAACGCTGTTTTCTCACAACTTTCTCTATCAGCGAGTGGAATTTGCCAGAAAGCACTTCTAAAATCCAATGAGCTAATATATCTAGCACCACGAAGGTTGTCGAGGATATCGTGAATACGGGGAAGAGGATATGAATCTCTAACTGTCACACTATTCAGTTTTCTACTGTCGACACAAAACCGAACAGAACCATCTTTTTTTGTCACCATTACCACTGGACTAGCCCATGAAGAACGAGATGGACGAATAACACCCATACCTAACATTTTGTCAATCTCTTCATTGAGAATCTTCAACTTGACAGGGGATAAGGGATAATATCTTTGACGGATAGGGTAACCCGTAGTATTAATTTTATGGGACAACCAAGATGTTTTACCAAGACCAACTTTTTCCGAAGAGATAACTTCGTACTCTTTAATAACTTGTTGAAGACAAGCCTCTTGATCCGGCGATAGGATGTTACGAGGATGAATATAACGGACCTCGCTGACAGAGGAAACTTGAGGGGAAGAGTGCTGAACAGAAGGGATAAACATATTACCATCAATATTTTTATTAAAAGCCTGACTAAAAATAGACGTCAAACCGAATTTATTCCAAAATTCGATACCTAAAATAACAGAAGATGACATCGAACTTGCAACTAAAAACTCATGAATAAAAGTTGTACCATTAAATTTAACTGGAAGGTACACAGAACCAAGAATATCAATCGGCGAATTATTAGCCGATATAACACGGGGACAAGCGTCTTTTGATGTCAAAGAAACACCAAGTTGCTGAATAAAATTATCGCTAACAAGCGACATCTGAGCACCAGAGTCGAGCAATGCTTTAACAACTCTACCACATAATAATACTTCTATAAACGGTCGGTTATCAAATGAATCTGAAGTAAACACTGGGGATACTGTACGGAAAGAAGCGTATCGCCAGTGGTTTATGCATTTTTTGGATTACATTTCGGACATTCCCTAGTAAAAAATCCAGGAGTGCGACACTTAAAACAAATCATGCCTGTGATCTCTGGGCAAGAACGGTAAGAATGACCAACTTTGTTACATTTTAAACAAAGCTGAGACTGACTACAACCAGGACAAATCTGAGAGTTACTAGATGTTGGCTGATGGGAAGTTTTGTTCGGCCTAGGTTTTGGTGGGTTAAATACTTGAGAAGTCGACTGGTCGGCAACACAGTCGAGACTGGCTACCGCCTTTGAAGGTTTTAAAAAGGACTCGAAATGAGTAACGGCCTCGATTAAATTATTGACATCATGGAATTTTTGAATAGACAAGCAAGGAGTATACTTTGGCAACATGTTGTGAGTGATGATCTGCAACAACTCCGATTCTTCAATAGGCTTGCTCAGTTTAGCGTTTAAGTAAGAAACTTCGATAATAAATTCTCTTATTAACTGTTCCGGTTTCTGCTTGAGGTTACGGACCTCCTGGCTTGTCTTAAATTCAAAATCGGTCGTACCGAATGTCTGAAGAAAGGCATCTTTGATCACAGAAAAAGAAAGACCCGGTCGACGGATCGACCTAAAATATTGAAGTGCGACACCTGACAAAACTTCATGAAATCGCTTAACTAAATAACCATCGGACAAATTGTCGGCCTCCCTGCACTCCTCTAAACTCGTGAAAAATTCCCGTACGCAGGTCTTACCATCGAAAACAATCTTCCACTTAGTAAGAGAGAACTGCCTGGTAAATTGTAGGCATTCCTCAGATCTTATTGGGGAAGGAATGATACTCTGTGAAGAAGCGTGAGAAGGTCTTGGCGGAATAGGAGGAGGTGGTGGTCGCGAAATAATGGGACTAGCACGACGTGGAGTCTCAACAATAGGGAACCCCTCTTCTGACATGATGTAACTAGAATAGACCTAATAACGTATGAAAGAACAGACAAAAGGCGATTGAATCCTAGCGAAAAAATAGGCACGGCATGAACAGACGGATAAAAGTAATCCAGCAACCAGCAGTCAGTAAACGCCAAGCTATTAAACAAAGATACAGGCTACATAACCGTTCATACTAAGCTTACCTTGAAAACCGACGCCTATAAATTCATACGTCACCATATATACTCTACGGGTTCTAACTACCGCTAGCTAAGGATATGGAATAAAAATCAGGAGACCTATCGTTATATTTGCTGCGATAAGTGGGTAAAATAAAAGACAGTTATGTGTTATATAGTTCACAAAATTATTTTTCCTTTAAAATAAATTACATTTAATGAAAAAATATATATATATGTCAAGGAAAAATGACAGCTTCACAGATCTGAACTGGTGGTAAAAATCCCAGAATACCTTTCTAGAATGAAAGAATATCCGTGTCCTGAAACAAATAAGCTTAAGAATCATTAGCTCCCGGAGGGAGTGACCATCCTCAATAAGGCAAAAAAGATTTTATGTAGAATCATTCAAATTTCAAAGTTATTAGGTAAAAAACACTTACTTTAGTTGTTCGGGCGCCATTTTTGTAGCGAAAATAAAAATAAAAGTCGTCACTGCTACATGTTAAAACGTATAATTTTGCTGTTATAAAAAAAACTAATACAATTTTTTTATAAAAAAAAATTTAAAAGGATCAAAAAAAGGAATTAAATAATGGACGACATGTAATATAATTTTATGTAAAGCAGCGAAATGGGTTGTTCAGAATTGTATAAAATCTGTAATTTTGAAAATTAAAACAAGGTGAGAAAGGGGTTGCAACACCTACTCAGCCCTAGGCGCGATCAAAATGTATACGAGTTTAAATGTTACACCGGAAAAAATACATTGCGCGACCTTTTGACACGAATAGGGTTTAAATAAATTAAATGATTGTACAACAAAAAAAAAAAGAAACTATACTATTGCTATAGATTAAAAAAAAGGATTAAAACAAAATTTGTTCCCTGAAGGTCCGGATCCTCGCTCGAAATCGGATCTTCGCTGTTGCTCCGGGTCTCAGGCGGCAAGCCTCGGAGCCAACCGCCAGTACGCGTCTCCCGACCCCTGGTCGGCCTTGAGTCGCGGCGCCGAAAGTATATGGGTCACTAGATCTTAGCTAGGATAAAAGTCCTAGAACCGATTCTGAGCGAATCTATGGTGAGAAAAAATACAGAAAAATTAACACCATGCTCCGAGAGAATCTTTTAAGCAGAAAAAAATTAAAATGTTCCAAATACATACCGGTTCTTGGTGAAATCACTTATAACCGACTATACAGTACAGCAATACAAAATTTATCTTTCTTAGGTCCTTTTTTACTTTATCAATTAAATTACGAAACGGAATAATATGTCTGTTATTTCCAAAGATTCGTCGTCCATCTGAGAAATATTTTCCTCTCTGTGACATCCATGGAATCGTCATATTTTTAAATTTGAACCGAAGTAAGAAAAAGTAAATTGATTAGAAATGAGGTCGACTTACACGAACAGAATAGTTTTTATTCAGCCGAAAACAGCGTGATAATGCTGCAGTAGGTAGGGTAGGGTAGGTAGGGTAGGTAGGGTTGGGTAGGATAGGGTAGGGTTGGGTAGGGTTGGGTAGGGTTGGGTAGGGTAGGGTAGGTAGGGTTGGGTAGGGTAGGGTAGGTAGGGTTGGGTAGGGTAGGGTAGGTAGGGTTGGGTAGGGTAGGGTAGGTAGGTAGGAAAAGTGCATTGCTTTAACTTTTGACAGAACGAAGTCTGTCCGGGCAGCTAGTTTACAAATAAAAATATTTACGAAAATGCATAAGCAGGATACATAGGTCTAAAAAGCTACTAAATATTTTTGAAAAATAGTGTTACAGCTAAATTAGACCAATTATAAATTATCTATAGAAACAGAAATTTCCAAATTTCTTTTTTTTAAGAGATTTCGAAAATGATTTTTAGTAACTATTATTTATTTATTTCCAAAATGCTTATATATGACGGAGAAAATGTCTCCGTTCCGTTTTTAAAAAGCGTGACGTCAGCATAGCTGACGTCACTGACTATGTTCAGGGTGATCACTCATCTTCGATCTTCCAAGTAAAACACCACAAGTACACTGTATGACTCGTTTATTCAACCGACAGCGTAACGACTTATTTACATAGATCCGTACAGTTCGGCGGCTCAAGCAAGACTGACCCGATCGCCTATAGTGCGGCCGTATTTATAGGGCTCGACGTACGTGCACGTTTAATTTTAGGTTAAGTATTGAAATTACAATGATGACATTCATTTTACATCGTAATAAATTCAAAGTAATCAACTTATGGTTTTTAAACTAATTTTTAGGACAATTAAATGATTAAACTTAGTTATTCTAGGTATTTCTAGACGAATTGTTGTAGTTGCGCCGATACGGCCATACTGACAGGCGGTGCGCGCTCTGCACCAGCCTCGTTGGTTCTCGTCGATTTTTGTGGATTCTCGTAGACCTGAAAGAATAGAAACAAAACTTCCTCTGAGTAGTACATCTGTAAACAACTTGCGTTGTTTTGTCTTTTGAGAATATCGATTCTGATAAGGTTAGTAGGTTCTCGGAGATTTTATTAAAGGGTTCTCGGAGGTTCTCGTAGAGTTCTCGGGGGTTCTCGTAGAGTTCTCGGAGGTTCTCGTAGAGTTCTCGGAGGTTCTCGTAGAGTTCTCGGAGGTTCTCGTAGAGTTCTCGGAGGGATATTTAGAATATTTGAATTAAGTTACTTACGGTTTTATTCTGATGAATTACGGTTTTCCGATTCCGATACGGCCACACTGACAGGCGGTGCGCGCTCTGCACCAGCCTCGTTGGTTCTCGTCGATTTTTGTGGATTCTCGTAGACCTGAAAGAATAGAAACAAAACTTCCTCTGAGTAGTACATCTGTAAACAATTTGCGTTGTTTTGTCTTTTGAGAATATCGATTCTGATAAGGTTAGTAGGTTCTCGGAGATTTTATTAAAGGGTTCTCGGAGGTTCTCGTAGAGTTCTCGCAGGTTCTCGTAGAGTTCTCGCAGGTTCTCGTAGAGTTCTCGGAGGTTCTCGTAGAGTTCTCGGAGGTTCTCGTAGATTTATCTGAGGGATATTTAGAATATTTGAATTAAGTTACTTACGGTTTTATTCTGATGAATTATTTTCACCCTGTACATAACAATGTCTCGGGAGTATCTGTTCTCAGGTTCAAATGTGGTGATGATGTTCTTTCGTAACTCTTCCCAGGTACTACTGGTCACCATCCAATCATCGATCCACATTTTCGCACGTCCCTTCAGCAGACTGCCGACTTTCATACGAACGTCGAAATCACTCAACTTATATGCCTCAATGGCCACTATCAATATGTTGACACCACTCACGTACTCCGACATGGGTATCCGGGTCGAAAGATGGCAGGTAAATGCCTTTGATCCTTATTATTGATTCGGTAGGCGGAGCACACAAACGCTCTGACATTCTCTGCATCATTTCCATCATCTGCATAAGGAATTGTGGTGGTATTCCGTCCATCCGCATTCCTTGATCAGGGTATGTATGCGATCTTGATTGATTCATGGCTTCATTCATGGCTTCCATTGATGTATTGGAGACCAGTCCAGGCTCCTGACGCCGAATGTTGGCTGGTTCCAGTTGCTCAGGTGGTAAACGAGCTGATGAGGAAGTGGCTTGAGTAGAAATCTCTTGCGATCCCACTTCTGATGACGGAGAAAATGTCTCCGTTCCGTTTTTAAAAAGCGTGACGTCAGCATAGCTGACGTCACTGACTATGTTCAGGGTGATCACTCATCTTCGATCTTCCAAGTAAAACACCACAAGTACACTGTATGACTCGTTTATTCAACCGACAGCGTAACGACTTATTTACATAGATCCGTACAGTTCGGCGGCTCAAGCAAGACTGACCCGATCGCCTATAGTGCGGCCGTATTTATAGGGCTCGACGTACGATTAAACTTAGTTATTCTAGGTATTTCTAGACGAATTGTTGTAGTTGCGCCGATATATATATTACAGGCTGATTAATTAAACACAACGCAAACCTCTCAGGGTTTATCTGTGTGTGCGAGCCGTTCATTGGTAAATTTAGCAGACATAATAAACACTTATATAATTACGAATCAAAATGCTTCCTCACGCAATGTAAGCTGCAAAGAAACGCTTCGATTTTTACTTATAGCTTTTCGAACTCGTGTTGTTTAACTTTTTAGACCTAAGTTTCATTAAAATCGGTTCAGTCATTTCGGAAAATAAAGACTTGAAAGTTTGTATGAAATGCCGTTAGGTGTAAACGCTCTTAACTCAAAAGAGAGTTTATGTACTATAATCTCAAGGTCAGAACATATCACCAGCTTCTTACCCTTCTCCCATTCTACTTGGGGACGGCGCAACACGTTTTCTTCTTCCATTCTCCTCTGCAAGACGTCACGGCATCATTTACTCCTTCCTCTTTCATATCATCCTCACACAATCCATCCATCTTTTCTTTGGCCTACCTCTCCCTCTCCATACATATCAACATTGATATCCATCACTCTTTTAGTCCCATGCGTTTCATCCGTTCTCATTACTTGTTCATGGCAAGACTAACGAATTCCTTTCAATGTTTCTGTTACAGGCGCCACTTTCAAACTTTCTCTAATATCAATCCTTACTTTATCCATTCTTATCATTGCACACATCTATCTCAATCTCAACATTCAGACCATTTACGGGAAGACTGGCTGTCATCATTCATCATCATTTCAGCCGAAAGGCGTCCACTGCTGGACATAGGTTTCCCCCAACGCCAAATTGACATAAGGGGGGGTTTTGCCTTAATCACCACGCTTGGCAGGCGGGTCGGCGATCGCAGTACGGTTGTTACAAAAGCACAGAGAACGCTGCTGCCCATACTCTGGCAAGTCCCTTAGTCGCCTCTTACGACACACACGGGAAGATATGGGATGGTGCTATTCTTTACGTCCGACACCATACAGAACCTAATTGGAAGACGGGCTGTAAAATTGTTTAATTCAAAAGTAAACATCCATCTAGATGCAATTGGAGTTTTCTGTTCCCATGCCATGTCTATAAGTATTTAAGACAGATCAGCATCTGCAGATGTTCCTATTACGGCAGTATCTAGGGCAATAAGTCAACTTTTGGACTAATTTATCCAATGCCATGTAAATTAAAATACTAACGATACTAGTTTAGTACCAATTACGTTGTCTAAGCTACAAATAAAATAAGTATAATCGTTTTACTTGTAAGTAATCATTACAGGTTGGATTAACTTGTGAATTTGTAGCTTACTTAGACGTAATCTTTTATAGCACGAAATACCGTAGGCTTCGCATTATGATAGTAGCGGGATTTCGTAATTATTTTTTAGCAATAAACAGTTATTTTACAACTATTTATATGAATAGAACAAAACAATTAAAACAATTATGTACCTATGTTAAGTTTTACTTTTTGATTATATCCGGCAACTTTATTTTTCGAAGTATTTTCGCATATCCTGGAAGGACGGATCTTTTAATAATGTTTTTTTTCAGTAGTTATAATGAATCTCAATCTGATAGATGACAGATTCGTTGCGATGGGAGACACGTTCACAGCGCACCATATAGGTAGCAAAATCTATGGTGTTTTCGCTACTCAGAGTAGCACATTATGAAAAGAATATCTATGACTTACCGGGCTAGAAGGATGCAGCTCTCTCATGTGCACGTTGTCTATGAACGAGACGTGGTCGGGCGGGTGCCAGTCCAGCGAATAGAACAGAGCGTCGAAGGGCACGCTGTCCAGAAGACGGTTGATTGGTTCTACCACCTGCAAGTTAACGAGGCTTTAATTACGTAATATCACGAGTGTATGCGTTAAACGGTAGGGCAGAGGTGGTGTACACGGCAGTAAGGAGCCGCCCAAATTCAAAGTCTAGACTCCCGGACTGTAAATCAAATTGAGATTTCCCAAGTAAAAGAAGCGCATCGTTTCATTTTCGCAAATGCCTGTATTCTAGCAGTATGTACGCTGATATTAGTATGTCTATTATTTTCCTTTAGGAAGTGGCATGGTGGCTAGAGAAATATTTGCTATAAATAATTTAATAAAGTCATCATCATCATCTGCTGATGATGCCTTTATCTGCCTAGCCTTTTTCCAAACTACTTGGGGTCGGCTTGTAGTCTAACCGAATGCAGCTGAGTACCAGTTTTATACATGAAGCGACTGCCTATCTGACCTCCACAATCCAGTAACTGGGTAATACGATACCCCTTGGTAAGACTGGATGTCAGACTTTTGGCTTCTGACTGCTCTTATCGAAGATCTACAAATGACTGCCGGGACCAACGGCTTAACATGCTTTCCGAGGCCAACCAACCCATCCACGGACCAACCTTTGCAAACACGGCTTAACCTTAAAGGTCGACCCGTGCGGCTGTTATTATTTAGCCACGAGCTCCTCCTATCTTAAATAACTTAATAAAGTATATCGTGATAAACGTGGCTAAGTCGTTACGTAACACAATGGCTTACCGTAACCAATTTGTGGTCTATGTCCTAAAAGCTAACCTTCTAGGTAAGTAGGGTTGCTATACGTCCCGGTTAGAAGCGTTGTGTACCGGGCAATAAGAAATTTGTAACGCAACCATGGAGATGGGGGGGGGATGTGGATGTATTGAGATATTAGAACAGAATCGTGATGTCATTCGCGTTTTCTTAAGTCACTGCTTCTGTGTGTCTGGGGACATGTCGCAAACGTATCTCATCATTTCAGCCGAAAGACGTCCACTGCTGGACATTGGCCTCTCCCAAGTTTCGCCACATTGACATAACATGGGGCGTTTTGCCATAATCGCCACGCTTGGCAGGCGGATTGGCGATCGCAGTACTGTCACAAAAGCACAGAGAACGCTGCTGCCCATTCTCTGGGAAGTCCATTAGTCGCCTCTTACGACACTCACGGGAAGATATGGGATGGTGCTATTCTTCATGTCCGACACCATAACAGAACAAACGTAACTACTAGTGTCCGACCGAAGGTGCAATTCTGGCCGAAGCCGAAGCCGATTAATCGGTATTCACCAAAACCTTCGGCCGAAGCCGAAGCCGAAGCCGAAGGTGTCATTGACCTTGAGAAATACGATAGTTACTTTGATCTCAGAATATACTAGATACATATTGTGAGAGCTTTAGAGATTTAGCCCAATAACGAGCCGAGTGACCAACATATACAAGTAGGTAATAAAATATTGTCTAAAACCAGACAATACTTACGGTTTTTTGGTTCTTAGAGTGCCTCACAATAATGAACGTATCACCACAGGTACTACTCACAGTAATAAATAAAATAATTTGTAATAACAAATATGAAATATTTAAAAACAAAACACTTATTAGAATTTTAAGACGCGCTCTCAAACTTGTTTTGACTCGTTTAGTTTTTGGTCCGGTGCGGCGGCGCGGCGAAACTCTGCTGCTCTGCACACTCTCCGTCTCGCTCTAGCATCGATCAGTAAATTTCAAATTTTGACAACTAGCAAACCTTCGGCTTCGGCCAAACCTTCGGCAAATTTTTGGCCGAAGCCGAAGATTTGCCGAAGGAGCTTTTTTGGCCGAAGGTGGCCGAAGCCGAAGCCGAAGCTTCGATCGGACACTAGTAACTACCACAATTGGAACCGTGGCTGTTCTGTTAGCCTCAGGCAGACGGATACGAAAAGTATATCTTGCTCTCATCGTCTTTGTCATGTAACATCCTTGGTTTACCTTGCTCCTATTACAAATATCCCGGTCGGTGTTTCAGCATTTATGGCAGCCCTAAGTTAAATTCAAGTCTGCTAGGCCATTTATTTAGACCTAGAGTTTACCATAATTTAAACTATTTCCATAAAATCATATCTATTTAATATAATTTACTTTCAATACATGATTATGTGGTTATATTCGGTGTACAGGCTGTAGTCAATAATGCCATGTAAATTGATTACCGTTGTCGGTATCGAAGGTTTAATACCTTAATGTATGGCAATGTAGACTGGAATATAGTCTGTAATACAGGCAACAATATAAGCTATAATATAGCCTGTAATACAGGCCACAATATAGGCTATAACACAGGCATGGTTTGACATTGGAACGGATATAAATAGGAACTTGTATGAAGATGTTTTGACGTCAAACGATAAAGTTTGCGTGGATTATGAAGCTCCTTAGTTAATGGTCTTAGTATGTTTTGTCTCTTTCTTTTCGGTTGTTTTAGAAGAGGTAGGAAGATGGTCTGCAGCTGTCGTATGTGGAACGGGCATAAAAAGAAATTGGTACTGGAAACCGTTCGAATCAATGGATCAATATGAACAGAATTTTGCGACAAAAATCAAATGACCCAAAATACGAAAATAAAATTAGTAGTTCTGACAAAAAGGGATTAAAATGTAAAAATATACGAAATCAAATCGATGAAAATGCTCTAGAACTTAAATATTAATAAAAAATAAGCAAACTTTATGACTTCGGATTTACAAAGAATCTCGTTTATGAAGCAATAATTGCAAACATTGTAAATATTGTTTCTACAGCGGGTTTAGATAATCCCGAACTCCAGAAATATCATCATCATCATCATCATTTCAGCCCGAAAGACGTCCACTGCTGGAAATAGGCCAGAAATATACCGCAGCTTTACTCGAAAATCAACTACTTGAAGAAAAATCCCCATCAAACATAACATACCTAAAGCTAAGTCAACAGAACCACCATACCACAAAATTAAGTTCCAAACGTAGCGTGTACCTACCATATTACGCACAGCAATAATGCGAATGACAAAATTAATCACATCGGCAACCTAAAGACATTGATTTATAAAGAATAGATGATATATGTACAAGACAAGACTGGGTACAAATGTGACCTTTTAGTTAAGGGTGTGGTTCCATTGAGAGCTATTAAGAGGGGCAGTACAAAAATAACGCGAAGTTGAAAGGTTTCCTAGTTGAAATTATGTATTACAAAAAAGAACGCGAAGTTGCTAGGTTTCCTAGTTTAAATTATGTAGCTTCCAGGCCCGAAGGCACCTAAGAAGCCGATTCCTGCCGGCTTACCTTTGAGAACAAGGCAATGTACGTAGTGTCT
This sequence comes from Cerastis rubricosa, assembly GCA_949152445.1. NCBI lineage: Eukaryota > Metazoa > Arthropoda > Insecta > Lepidoptera > Noctuidae > Cerastis > Cerastis rubricosa. The sequence continues at coordinate 1,400,742 of OX424547.1, forward strand.
AGTGTCTACTGTAGTCAATTAGTAAATTATGTACACATCTGTGGTTATCACATTAAAGTACAGGCATTAAATACATCGGATTGAAAAAAAATAATATCAACATTTTTCATGTCAACAAAGAAAGCTACATGTGGCGCCAAAAGCCGGAGCTCGGGTGTCAGAATTCAGAACTAAATTCGTATGGACGCGGACACGTGACTTCGCGGTTATCAGCAGCGTTTTGTAGGGACTAGGTAAGCCGAAGTTTATCGAGTTACGACAGTGTTTGTATGTATAGAAAGTTAAATTATAACCACTTCCCGACGTCGGATTGAGCTGCAATTTTCCACACACCTTTGTTTCTAAAATCAATACATTCTTATGACAAACATAACTTAATCTTGCAGTCAGGGTCGTCTCCTCACGAGGGAACTCCTCAACGTTTAATAGCAGAGACACAAAACTTTGCATACAGGTTCATATTTGGTGGATAATCACAATTTGTATTATGAACTCATCCTAGCGCCAGGATCGTCTCCTCACGAGGGAACTCCTCAACGTTTAATAGCACAGACATGAAAATTTGCATACGAGTTCATATTTGATGGATAATCACGATTTGTATCATGAACTCATCCTGCAGCCAGGATTGTCTTCGCACTAGGGAACTCCTCGACGGTTAATAGCACAGACAAGAAAATTTGTATGCACGTTTATATTTGATGGATAAACATGAATTCTATCATGATCTCATCCTGCAGCCAGGATCGTCTGCTCACGAGGGAACTCCTCAACATTTAATAGCACAGACACGTAACGTTGCATACTAGCTCATATTTGATGGATAATCACGATTTGTATCATGAACTCATCCTACCGCCAGGATCGTCTCCTCACGAGGGAACTCCTCAGCGGTTAATAGCACGGATATGAAACTTTGTAAATTTACGCGTTCACTTTTTATGAATAAACATAACATAACAACAACATAACCTGAAGCTTGTCACGTGAATGGTAAATGCTATAAAAACTAAACGCGACAAGCTTTTGTGAAAATTATCCTACATCGGTTTAATTTTTTCAAAGATTTATTTTCTTCTTTTCAGTTCATATTCATATTATATTTTTATTTTTTTTATACAGTGTTTTATGTAGTTCTTGTGCATTTAATCATTCCATTACATAAGTTATGAAAAAAAGATCAAGTTGGATCCTTCGAAAATTTTTGGTACTTTTATCATGGGTGACATTTTATTGGTTTTCGAGGTCGCTGATAAAGACACCAAAATTAAAAATAGCGCCGACGCGCGACGTAAATTTCTGTTTTTTTCGTCATGGGTGTCATTTTCGAGGTTTTCGGGTTGGCTGATAATTAAAACGAAAATTGAAAAATGCGATGAAGAAAAACAAAATTAAAATTCTCATTTTTTTCTTCGGCTTCCCCTTTCAATATTTTCACCCTTCGCCACTGGTAGCTTCTACAAAAAAACGCGAAGTTGCAAGGTTTTCTAATTGAAATTAAGTATTACAACAAAGAACGCGAAGTTGCAAGGATTCCTAGTTGAAATTAAGTATTACAAAAAAGAACGCGAGATTACAAGGTTCCTGGTTGAAAATAAGTATTACAACAAAGAACGCGAGATTGCAAGATTCCTGGTTGAAAATAAGTATTTCAACAAAGAACGCGAAGTTGCAAGGATTCCTAGTTGAAATTAGGTATTACAACAAAGAACGCGAAGTTGCAAGGTTCCTGGTTGAAATTAAGTATTACAAACAAGAACGCGAGATTGCAAGGTTCCTGGTTGAAATTAAGTATTGCAAAAAAGAACGCGAGATTGCAAGGTTCCTGGTTGAAATTAAGTATTACAAACAAGAACGCGAGATTGCAAGGTTCCTGGTTGAAATTAAGTATTACAAACAAGAACGCGAGATTGCAAGGTTCCCGGTTGAAAATAAGTATTACAACAAAGAACGCGAGGTTGCAAGGTTCCTCGTTGATATTATGTATTACATAAAAAGAACGCGAAGTTGCTAGGTTTCCTAGTTCAAATTGTGTTTTTCGTTCGTTGCTTGAAATAACAATCCGGTCTTACCAAGGCGTATCGTACCCAGTTACTGGGTTGTGGAGGTCAGATAGGTAGTCGCTTCATGTAAAATACTGGTACTGAGCTGCATCCGGTTAGACTGGAAGCCGACCCTAACATAGTCTGGGAAAAGGCTAGGCAGATGATGATGACGATGCTTGAATTTTGTTTTTAGAAATAGTTCGTTTTCTCTACTACAATAATAATACAGCGAATTTTACATAACTTATTTATTTATTCAGTAATAATCATTTCCCTCACGGAGATCTGATTTGAGAACTCTAATTTGTAGATTCCATTGAATCTAAATCAACTATTTCTTTTAAATCTCACAAATATCTTAAAATTCACAATGCATTTTTTTTAAACTTTTCCCCATACTAGGAATTTCTCCTGTATCATGGATGCGCTTACAAACATTTAAACTCACATACACAAACAGCCACAAGCACAATATTACACAACAGCTGTATGAAGTTCGCGCGCGCGCGCCTGTGGCCTATCAGCTTGTGATAAAAGTGAATGAGTATAAAAAAAGTGTTTCTTTGGGGAAATTGTTTGTGAGTATATTTCGTGTTTAAGTATCGGTCACTAATTACCAGTCACCCTATATACAGGCTATTGAACTACAAAATCCCCATTATAGAGGTAAAGTCGGTACAATCTAATATCTAACAAATGCATTCTCAGTTATAAACGTTTATTTACTGCCAGTAACAGAGTTATTTCAATGAAAGAAGTCAACGTGATAATCGGAGACTTCGTATACATGGTGCTAAAACAGCGCTCATGCGTAAGAGTATATTCTGCATGGCCCCAAAATTATATAACAAGGTACCAAAGGCATTCAAAGATTTAAATATTAATAAAAGCATGAAAAATCTTCTAGTAAATAAATGCTACTATAATGTTGATGACTATTTAAATGATGTACTTTAGACATTTTAATTATTATTGTAGACATTTTCCGTCTCTTTCTGTATTTTTTTTAATTGATGTAATTTAGATTTTTTATTATTATTTTAAGACATTTGACATTTTTAATATTATTTTTATTGCGCTTGTGCTTTGAATTGTATTATAAATTTATTATGCTATTTGTACGCCTTTCTAATCAGAACATGTTGTAACTTTTTTTTTCATGTAATCATTCCAACTGATTGAAAGCCTACACATGTTTTTGACAAATAAATATCTCTTATCTTATTTTATCTTAATGCAAAAGTGCCGGGATCCCAATAGAACCTGAACAGCTACCTCATATACAAGCCTGGATCCAAAATATGGCCTTATAGTTCAAAGCTATTAGTTCTAACAAAGCTGCCATCATTCGTGGCTATTGATTGCAAACCATTGTGCTACCAGCATTGTTGATCGTATTTGTGGTTTCAAAAGTCTGATTTTCAATAGGATTAACGAAATTAATCAGTATTTATAAATAGGTCGAATTAAGGTGGAGTCCGGAAACGTTTTAGTAGCGATTATAATCAGCAAACACGGACAATTTCGTCTAATTCCGAAACTGGGTTTGGAAAACCGCTCCCTTATAATTATGTCGATAGGGTATAATTTTCTTAAGAAAACAAACAATATAGTTTCTTGAACGACGACTCCTAAGGATAAGAATGTTGATACAGTGACTATTTACGATAAAAAAACATTAAGATATCTTGTGGAAAGAAGATTTTCCGTAATACTAAATTACATTTAGCCAACATTACATCAACTTCATTGATTGGATAATCTATGTACTACGACATGAGATATTTATTGGCATAAAGCTTGTGGTGAAACGGACAGCCATTGGAATAACAGTCACGAGAAATAAAATGTAGAATTAAAAAAGCAATTTTAAAACTTTGAGATAGGCCTATTTCGTATGTGGTTCAGAATACTATGTTAGTAACAACTAACAACATAATTAATATTCATCATCATCATTTCAGCCCAAATGACGTACACTGCTGGACATAGGCCTCCCCCAAGTGACGCCACATTGACATTTTGGGGGGGTTTGCCATAATCGCCATGCTTGGCTGGCGGCTTGGCGATCGCAGTACGGTTGTTACAAAAGCACAGAGAACGCTGCTGCCCATTCTCTGGCAAGTCCCTTAGTCGCCTCTTACGACACCCACGCGAAGATATGGGATGGTGGTTCGTTACGTCCGACACCATACAGAGCCAATAACATTCAGTACAGAGAAAATCGCTTTTAACTAGTATGTATACACATATATGTGTATACATACTAGTTAAAAGCGATTTTCTCTAACAAAGAAGTATGTATACACACATATATGTGTATACATACTGGCGGTACTTTCATACAAACCTAAAAGCTTGGCTTGCCCTTATACCCTACTACTTTTCATGATGTTATGGTTTCTGATCCCCTAGAGATCACGCCACTATGTATACACAGTATAACAAACAAGTTTTTGGAAATGGAAGCTGTTTAAGGAGTGAAACAAGGAGTTAAATTATTGGTATGGTCTGGATTGATTTAAAAATCCGTTTGAATTAAAATTGTTAAAACACAATTGATCGTTAATTTGCAGAATTAATAGTGACAATGGTTAAAGGCAACCTATTGAAGCGTTTGTCCTTCAGTCACTGTCCATGAGAATGACAAGTAATTGTCACTGAAGGTTGTTTTCAGTGAGAGCTATTGATTAAATTAGGTAAGTTTTATTTTATATTGTGTGTGGGCAAAGTCGGAATTTCCAATTTATCGAACATAAATTAAATTAAAGAGTAAATATACCTATAATACCAACACCCACCTTCCCTTAATTAAGTTATAAGGGATCCTATTCAGTACTATATTAAGTACCATTTTTAAGGGCGAGTCTGTTGTCTTGATGACAATAGATTCACCCCATAAAAAATGCCACGCGCAAACCCAGACTCAGGGATTATTTTTTATACAATGCTTGGTTATGCCGCTCTTAATAATAACAATTAACAACCCCCAAATCTATTTTTGGATCTAGGACAGAATCACAGAACCTATGCGTAAATACCTGTCATTATCTAACTGGAATTTACTTTTAAACTAATCACAAGTTATAATAAAAAAAACTTTAAGTTCAAACTAACTACAATCTTAACACTCGCTAACTTTCTAATAGACGAAACTTTAAGTAATATTTACCTAACCTAACCGCACATTACTTACGCATTAGCGCCTTGCCAAATTGCTGATTTCCTTCAAGTCGGTGTGCTTTGACACAAAAACTTCAGTGTTAATTCAAGGACGAAAACCTAATAGAAAGACGTCTGGTATACAAAAGTTAAGAAGTTCCATTGCATTAAGGAGTCGCTTATCGAAACTTACACTACGAACCGGCAAGATACTCCATGGACTCCACGATGCGTATAAGTTTGTCCAAAACCACCCAGCTAAATGCGAATTGACGCTGACAAATGTGATTTCACCCGTAAATATCCAAGCTCAATGCTAATATTCAAGCAATATCTAAGCTTCCAAAAAAAAACGTTACGTTAATTTTGAAGTTGAAAGGGCAGGACTAAGTTTTCGCTATCATCATCTCTTAAAGCCTAGTCAAAACTTCAGCAACAATATCCAAAGCCAAAAAAAATACTCCACGTACATTTCCTTTATAAAAACTTTCACAATTAATCAATGCCTACCGTACCAGATGGTGCATATACTTCCATTTCCCTTTCCTGCAGTGACCTTGGCCCGACAGTGCAGTTCTAAAGACACGAGGTATGCTATCTATCGATTTCCTTAGACTTGACTTAGTTTGGGTTTTTTACTGGATATATATTTGGCAACGTGCCTATGCCTATAGCTTCTGCGAGACCTTGTCAGAACTATTATAGAAGGATGTTTGATTAAATAGGAGTTGGTTCCGTAAGAACTTCTTTTTGCTTTAAAAAGCTTTTGGGCATTTTCAGAGATAAGTAAGATAAGTCATTTGCCAGTCTTGTAAGCATCCCTGGAGACTGGCTTGGATCCACACAAGGATCCAAGACTATGATTTAAAGGTACCTATTGTGTAAAATCTTTGGCCTGTTTTCTCCAATACTCAAAAATGAGACCAAATTAAGATTCAAAATGTCCCGAAGAGGCTATATTTGCTAGACGACAGAATTTCTTAAACAAAATAAGGTGACTTTGGCTTATGATGGCAGAATCCTAATCCACCACCGATCTAGATGTTTGATGAATGAATGAACAAATTATGAAATTACAAATGTCAGTTTTTCAAACCTTTAAACAGGGCCTATAAAACCAATAACCTATGAGCATTCACACGTCACCTACAGAAGTCAAAAAATCAATTTTAGAGAACCCAATTTTCAGCGTTTAACCCTTCCAATGCGGTACCACCGTACCAGGCACGAGCCTATCAGACTGATAGCCTAATTGCGATCCCGCGATAGGTGTGAACTTCAAGCGGGCCCGAATTAACCTTTACAACATTATTTTTGGGTTTAGTCTCGTTTTTGACAGGTAATCTAACAGTTCTGACGTAGTTTGGGTGAAATGTGCTTGGTTGGTGCATAATAACGTGGTTTTACAAGGAGAGGGTGTGAAACGGTTGATAGATTTTTAATTGACTTTGGTAAGTTGAAGAGGGGAAGTTTATAAAGTAGGAAGAGTGTTTTTAAGTAGGTTGGTAAGCAAAAGCAAACCTTAGCGATAGTGGTGGTAAGTGGTACCTAAATCAACATCTTTAGAAATTATGTTTTTTTATGCTGAAAAGTTAGATGCAATGTATGTGCTTGTATTTTTTACGGCAACGACTATACTATAAGCGGTTTCAGAGACACACACAGAATAACTTAAAACATCGATCTCCTAGCGAAAGTGATAATCACAAATAAAAACTAAAAAAATAAATAAAAATCAACAAAAGTTGGCATTATCTATTTCCGTGCCAAGTTTCGAAGTAGTCTATGATTTGATTGCAGGCACGACGTAGATGCCTACCTACCCTGTATAGGTACCTCGCGACATGCAACCCTGAGTTACGACTATATTCCACTTTTGTGGCGATTGGACTTCTAAAAGTGTTAAATTGCTGCATTCACGCGATGTTTTGGTCTGATAATATCTATAGGGATGATATAACGTTTATAAGCTAGAAAAGAAGAAGAAGGCTTCATCGGTAGGTAACATGTAAAAAATCTAAGAAGTTCAATATCCATTTCTCACTTCCCGATTGAGCTGAAATTTTGCAAACATGTTTAATAACGTCATATTAAATCCAATATGGCGGACTCACAGAGATGTCGGACAAGTTATTTTTTATGAATTCCCCATGATATTGGTATCTAATTATAGGGGTTGCTGAGAAGAAAACAAGAAATAAAAACTATGAGGTGTGATTTTTTTTTAGTTTTTAATCTGTAATCAGAAATCGTCGTAAAACGATATTTTTATCCGTAGTCGCCATGTTTGTCTAGACGCCAAAAAAATAGGATAAAAGTGCAGCAGCATAATCTTGCTAGCTAAAATCAAATGACGATCGATACTGGTCCTGAAGATTATTTAAAAAAACGTTGGTGGCGTATTGTAGGTCGTCTAAAATGCAGGTGGTGGGACACATCAGACACTCCAGAAAGAGGGACATTGCATTTGCATTTGCACTTTGTGTCGGAAGGATCTTTAATTCAATTCTTTAATAGCGGCCCTACTTGGGTGCGCAAACGGTGTGCTTTCCTGAGTAGTTGAAAAATAATCGAATAGTGAAGTTGTGGTCATACTTAATTGCTTGCATTTCCGCTAAAAATGTCTCCAGAAAATTCTTAAAGACATAGTAGCATACAATGTTTCAGCCAGAAATGAATAAGAACTCTGTGACTATATACAGCATACATACTCTTTTTTTCGACAGTCTATAAACATCTGTGTCATACATAATTCTACTCTAAGTGAACCACGTGAGTAATGACGCGCTCAGTGGGACACTCCCGCGCAGATTGGCAGATGAACATAATGACGATGCGCATGAGTTGCTCTAATAGCTATGTTGATGCATTGTGTTGTAACAATTGTGTTGTCGTTTTTATGTAAGTACGAATTTGTTTTTATGGATTATGCAAACAGATGCTTGATAGATTATCTGCCTGAAATAAAATTAATTTGTTCGTGAATATGGAGACTTCCTCGTTGGTCTAGTGATCGCAAGCGCTATTGCTGAGTGTGAGGTCTTGGATTCGAATCCCAAGTCGGGTAAAGTGGCATGGCCTTTTTTGCGTCAGAAATTTCTCATTAACAGCCCGGAGGTAGCTATGTAATAGGTTCGCCCCGTATTACACGAAATTTAAACATAACTGGTGTAAATATGGGGATACTTCTCCCTAACCCTTCGGACACTACAGGCATATTTTTAACAATTCGACCAAGCTAAGTTTGCACCTCGCGTCGATTACGTCACACTGACGCTTAGAGACTGTCTAGATGTCTGCAAAAAAAGATTCGCTATAACTTTAAAAAAGTAAACAAATGTTTGTGAGATTTTACTTCGCATTTATTGTTTTTTAACATTATTATTATACATAGGTACATTAAGTTCGCCGCATTCCAGCGAGGTGAAAACTTAGCTTGGTCGAGTCATTTTTATGTTATGTAGGCAGGAATAGAGGACCGTACAGATACCCAAAAGATTGCCGCGAAACATTCGGCAGCGTCTTTAGTAAGCAGTAGTAAGGATGTGCTCTCTATCTATGGAGCAAACTTGGACTTAGCTCCAGACGCGCTTCATCCGACAAAATACCTTATCTGTATAAATTTAACTTGCCTATACCTAAAAGGGATTGTAATCAAGCATATCATATGAGTAAGAACATTAGCTTAATACAAATAAGATTCATTTCAACCCTTAGCACTCAAGCCCGATCTATCTGGGTTGAGTGCTAAGAACCGTTTTCTTTCCACGGTCAAGATTAAAGACGTTTTTTTATTTATTTTTCAGCAGCCAGAATTATATTTTAGGTTCATTCTCGTTTCTTCCGTTTAACAAACTTTAATTGTCACGTCAAAACTTACTAACATTACTTACAATAAACATCGGAAAAAGTTACTTTTATTTGTTGTTGTTGCATGTTTACTGGAAATATTTTTAATAACGTTTGGAAGGAACTCCATCCTTAACTGTTATTGTAAAAATGATATATTTATTGAATAAAATTACGTCTTCTTACTTCTAATAAAAGGTGCGGTGACCTTTGAAATTTTTAATAGTAAGGAATAAGTTCATAAAAGCTATTTGTAAGTGAAATATAACGCTAATAGTTTCTTTTTGTATTAGAATTAGAATTAGAATTTATTTATTTGTAAGAATGTAGTTTTACATAGTATGGTGTTAATATTCTGTTTAGTTCAATACATTCTACCACACGATGTGGTGTACAAATATTCACATGTCAATCTTATAGCTACACAGTACAATATTTTTAAAACTTGTGATACAATAGGTCCATTGTGAATGAATAATATGATTATAATTAGAATTAAAAATTAAATTAAATTAAATAGGTAGGTCATTAAATTAAATAGGTAATTAAATAGGACCAATTTCAAAATTAATTAGATACGTATGTCATCTTGGATTGTAACAATATTCCATGTATTCTGCAATGTCATAAAAACAATTGTCCAACAACCAACTTGTCAGCTTTTTCTTGAACATGGGGATGGGAAGTTCCTTAAATGAGTTAGGTAACTTATTATATACCTGAATGGCATTTACATATACATTTCTCCTAAATATTTGCAGTCTACATTGTGGTACATTTAGTTCATGTCTATATTTATTTCTAGCAGAAGCCTTTTTGTGGCTCACTTCAGATTGCAAGCGAAAATAGTGCGGGTTTTGCTTTACTAGCATACATAGTTCTTTGATGTACATGCAGGGTAAAGGTAATATGTGAAGGTTTTTAAATAGGGGTTTACAGCTGTCCAAGAACCAGGCGCCAGATATTGCCCTAACACACTTTTTTTGTACCCGAAATGCCATTAAAACTTCAACTGAATTGCCCCATAGTATTAGACCATAAGATAACACAGACGATACGTATCCGTGATATGCAGTGACTGCTGCGGCTACGGACACTGTTGATCGGAGACGTTTTATTGCGTATACGAATTTTTCTAGCTTATCGCATACGTAATTGATGTGTGATTTCCAATTGCAGTTTTTATCCACTATTATGCCCAGGAACTTTGTGTTTACTACTTGTTCTAGGATACTGTCTTCATATTTTAAACTCAGTTTCTGAAGGTTTGATTTATAAGTTTGAAATTGAATTATTTTTGTTTTATTTATATTGATTTTTAAATTGTTATTATTAAGCCAAATTATTATGTCTTTGATGGCTTCGTTAATTTCCTGCTCCAATTTAATTTTGTTATTACCTTTTATTATTAGTGTCGTATCGTCAGCAAATAATATTGTTTCATGTCGTGTTGCATTGGGAAGGTCATTTATGTATAGTAGAAATAAAAAAGATCCAATCACGCCACCCTGGGGTACTCCCACTGCGTTAGTTTTATAGCTAGATTTATATTCTAATTTGTTTCCATCAATGACTTTTGATATTTGCACACATTGACGCCTATTACTTAGGTATGATTTAATCCAGTCATTCGCTTTTCCCCTTATGCCATATTTATCCAGTTTGCTTAGTAATAGCTCATGATCAACGAAGTCAAAGGCTTTACTCATATCCAGAAAAATTGCTACCACAGGTATGTGGTCATTCATTGCCTCAGTTATTATTTTTATTAAGTTGAAACAAGCTAAAGATGTGGTGCTATTTTTCCTGAATCCAAATTGCTCCTGCCTTAGCAAATTATAGTTATCAACATATTCGCATAGCCTTTTTAACATTGTCTTCTCAATTACTTTTGATATTATAGGAATTAAGGTTATAGGTCTATAGTTCGCCATGTCAGATTCGTCTCCATTCTTAAATATTGGAATGACTATTGAGTTCTTTAATGTGCTTGGAAAAATACCTTCTAGGAACGACAAGTTAATTAAGTAGCTCAACGGTTCGCATAAGTGATTAGCACAAGCTTTTATAATTTTGGTATTTATTTCGTCATATCCGACAGACGCCGTATTTTTTAGGTTTTGGATTACCCTGAAAACTTCTATTGGATCAGTAGGATTTAGGAATATTGTATTATTCTGATTAATGTCCATTGTTCTATTTATAGCTTCAATATTATATTTAAATTCATTATTATTTGTCAATTGGATATAGTATTCGTTAAACATGTCACAAATTTTTTGAGGGTCAGTGATGTTGTTGGTTTTAAATACAATTTGTTTTATGTCATTACTTTTTTGTGTGTCACCAATTTTTTTATTGATAATGTCCCAAGTAGCCTTGCATTTGTTTTTCATATTCTGTATATATCTTTTGTTGTGTATTTGTTGAGATTTGTTAATACAACGTTTAAGTATGACGTTATATTTTTGATACTGTTTTGTTGTTCCATTTTTGTTTGTTTTATTATGAATACTTTTTAAATGTAAATATCTTTTCCGTATACATGACTTTTTTAAACCTTTCGTCAACCATAGAGTTTTATTATTTCCGTTTGACCTTTTTATCTTTTGTTTTGGAAAACATAGTTTATAAAACAATTGTAATGTCTCATGAAAGACCTGAAAAGCATCTTCTAAGTTATCCAAAAGATACATGTCTGAGAATGAAAGTGCAGAAATGCATTCACAAAACTTTTTTATGTTTTCGTCATGATAGTCTCTTTTGTATTCAAACCATCTTACAAGAGATTTAGGTTTTTTGGTCGTCACTGTCAAGGTTTGCCCTGTCTCATGATCAGATAGAGCCAGATGATGAACTTCTCCTTTAGCTTGTTTGATATTGCTTGCAAATAAATCTAAACATGACTGTTTTCGTGTTGGTGTTTTTATATGCAATTCAATATTGAAATTTTTCAGCAACCCTAAGAGCTCTTGGCAACTTTTATTTGGTTTCATTACATCTAAATTCCAATCACCACAAATAATAACCTTCTTCGATTTCTTTGTGATTCTAATTAGTAATGTTTCCAATTTTTCTAGAAAAACTTTTGGATTGCTATTTGGTGTCCTATAAATACAGATAATAATTATTTGATTAATTGTTAATTCTATTCCGGTACATTCAAAATTAAGATTACACGCAATGTCATTTAATAATTTATCTAATTTAACACAAGTCATCTCATTCTTAATGAGAATACATGTACCACCTCGTTTTGTATCTCGACAGTATGAAGCGGCGAGTTTGTATCCAGGAATCTTAAGAAGTGATTCTGATTTGCTTTTAATGAATGACTCACTTAAACAAATTACATCAATTTCCTTCAGATTCAAAGCGAATTCACTAAGTGCCACCGTTATTTCGTCTATCTTATTTAAAATACCTGCAATGTTTTGATGGAACAATATCAGACTTGATTTACTGTGAGGTACGAAAAAATGGTGTATTTGGTTTGATTGAAGGTTCTGTTATATTCGACTGTCTAGTAGCATTAATTCTATTAAATAAAAAAGGGATAGTTCCTTTCTTAAATGGTATTTGTGGTTTTTTATTTGGTTGCGTTTGGCTTTTTTGTTTGAAATAGTATGGGATGGTACCCTTCTTATTTTTATCTGGTGTTTGGGACATGGACGGCTTATTTTCAGTGAAATAACCTGGGTGTAACATATGTTTCGTTTTGTTAGAAAAAGTCAAGAATTTTTCATTATAGGTCACAGAATCTATTTCTAAATTAATCTTAGAACTTAGCATACTAGTATAGTTATTCATTTTATTCATAAAAATATTTCTGTTGAACACGTGGATCAATTTACAGTTAGTATAATTTTTTACAATCAGATACAACTGTCTATTAAGCATGTATTCATTGAGATATGGATTATGTTGTACATTTGTTATGAAAACCTTTTGCTTTCGAAATATGTATAATATATTACTTAAGTTTGACACATATTCGGATACATTCTTGTCACATATACCAAAGCAGAGTATTACAATATCTTTGTTTGTGACATTTTTTGACATATTTTCACATGTTCTTAATATTTCACAACTTGTGGCCGACGATTTCACCATGCCGAAGATTCCATAATTGTCATTCCATTTTCCTTGTCTACTTTCAAGCATACTTCCAGCAAGATTTTGTGCTTGTTCATCACCAATGACGTATATCATTCTTTTTCTTTTATCGTCTTTATTCTTGTTTGCCTCTTCAGTTCCGGTATTAGGTTTCTCTGCTTGTTGGTCATCGCCGCTTCTAACTATAGTAGGTAGGGTCCAGGTCGATGGGCTAGGTAAATTCTTAATCAGATGCTCACTTTTGTTGCACTTATTTGTCAATATGTCTGTTCCTATTATATCCGACATTTGTCTGACTAACCGCTGTGGAATGCTGTTGGTATGTATTTTTGGTGTTTCAGTATGGGTTAATCTACCAGATTGGTTAATTTGCCCCCGGGATAAGCGTATCTTAACGTTTGTTAGTTTCTTTAGCAGCGGTGTTGAAACCCTTTGTTGTGGTGGGAATGGTGTGTACACCGGGCTTGTTGACAAGGATTCACTTGAAACTTTTTTAAGGAGATGTATTTGCTTATTGTTGTCCTCTATTTTTTGCTTAAGAACGTTGCATTCGTAGTTAAGGTTTGTTATTTCTTCATGTGCGGCAGACAGTTCCAAACGAAGCTGCACGACCTGTTGGTTTAAATGCCGAAAGTCATCCCGGCTATGGCCGGCACTTGTGGGCATACTTTTAGTCGATAAATCCAGTGCCTCCGTATCAGATGTTTCCTCTAGAGTTGAGCTGAGCAGTGTGCGGTCCATGGTAATTGTAGATAGATCGCATTCAGATTTATTTCTTCTGATCGTGTTCTGTCTTTTATAAGTAATGTTCTCCATGACAAGTGAACTTCTTGATGTCTCTGTTATTGTTTTTCGCCACAGATGAGTAATAGTCACAGATTAAAAATGTCATACGTCGCTGTAGGATCTGAACCAACCGAGATTCACTATTGGCAACAAAAGGTAATTGCTTGGTCGGTAAAGCAGCTGAACTTTTAACTACCTGCTATAGATAACAGATGGCGTAGGTGTGTCTTATGTGCTGATAACGGATTCGCAACAAAAAGTATTTGTCGACAGTTCGTTTTATGTTATTAATTTTGTATTGAGAAACACGAATCATCGGGAAATGTTCTGCGTTTGATGGGCGTAACCTTTATAGCTTGGTTAACTCACAGTTTTAGGTCCACACTCGATAACAATAGATTTCAACGTCTTTTATGCCACTTTGTGGAAAAGTCGTTTATTTGAATTCCACCAAGTTTTTGTTGACGATAACAATCACAGCACTGTATTGTCACTTTATGAACTGGTATTTTCTCTTTACGAGTACGAATACTAACTTAATCATTTTATATACACAATTTTTAAACCGGTGAATGTTTACTCGCTCAGTGTTGCCACATTGTGTATTTATTTAATACTTCAAGCAAAATGCACAAAGGCGGACTTAATGCCATAGGCATTTTGTACCAGTCAACCTTTGGGTGAAGCAGAGACAAACAATGGTAGGTGTCTATCTGTAAACAATTTAATTTAGTAATAAGCTTTCTATTTAACACGTCTTGCAATGAAAGAGCGGACTCTCCTAATACAGGCACTGTCTGCCTAAAAGGAGGATCCAATCAAAAATTTGTTTGTGCCTAAACTTGTTTTTACCAATAAACAATTTTTTTTTTTTTAAGACATAGATACTACTTACAACTTACATGATATATTATAAAATACTATAAATATGTATCAAAATACTATAAATATATTTACGGTATTATATCCTCTATACGTCGTGCTCTTTCTACGTGAACTTTCTTGCATTTTTGGGGTTCCGTACCTCGAAAGGAAAAAACGGAACCCTTATAGGAAGGATCACTTTGTTGTCCGTCCATCCACCCGTCTGTCTGTCAAAACCCTTTTTCTCCAGAAAAGCGTGGAGCTATCAAGCTGGAATTTATATCAAATACTCAAGTCTACTGTCCCTTGGAGCTGTGAAAAAATCAAACTTCTAAGCCAACGCAGTCAAAAGATACAGCCGTTCATGCCGCAAATTTTCGACACTCGCAAGGGAATCAAAACCTCAGGGTACTTCTCGTGAACTCAGAATCTTGAAATTTGGTACGAAGCAACGGCTTATAGCATAGATAAAGGAAAAATTGCGGAAACCGTAAATTTTTAGTTACATCATATAATAAGAATATTTTAAATAATTTTAAACTTACTACCCCTTTTCTCATGAACGCGTAGAAGGTCTCGATTGTCGTGATGGGTGAACTTTTTTACTAATATACTTACAGGTTTGTACGGAACCCTCGGTGCGCGAGTCCGACTCGCTCTTGGCCGGTTTATATAGAAAGATGGAACGAGTTGTTTCTTTATTAAGTGTAAGAACCCCAAGTTTCAGTTAAGTATGTTTTTTGAAACAAGTATAAAAAATAAAATTTCAGTTAAGTATGTATTTTGAAACAAGTATAAAAATAACTTAATAGCTGTTTACTCGTGCGACGACTTACCTACATTTACATTTTTTGTATAAGATTTTTTTAGTTTCAATCTTTATAAGGAAAAAATGAATGCAGTTGTGACCTTGTGACTACATTAGGTAAGGTACATATATAATTAAAAATAACTAGTTTTCCTCGAAGAGATGGTTGGTAATACCTTTCGTTGATTATGTGAGTATGCATGTATGCGAAGGGTAATATACAAAACCGTATATTTGTTCTTTTTACGATTTCAGAGGTATAATGTTTCGGGTGGACAATGGACATTTGCTACGTTTTATCCGGGCACCCCGCAGGCGAAGCCGTAAATAATAATTTATGTTATGTTTTTGCCCACTTAAGTTGTAACGCTGTAACATTCAATTAATATTGTAAAAACCAAATGATTTTAAAAGAGTAACCATGGAGTTTCTTGCCGGTTCTTCTCCATAGGAAACGACCAACCCGAACCGTGCACCTTTTGTCGACGTTTTATAAGACCCCATGTAGGCCTATGTAAAATGAAGTTTTGAGTTCCCATCCCATATAGAGAAAACAAGAACGACGTTGGGATGAGAAATACTGTGGAAAATGATGAATATTTCAAAGGTTCATAAAATGAGAGACATTTCTAAAGCATCTCAATCCGATTCGACGAATAAAGGACATGAAAAATTAGGGAGTTTCCAAAAAAATGATCCCATAACACTTCAAAACCTACCTACGCAGGATAGTCCTATTAAAAGAAATCTATAATTTCATCATCTCTCCACGGCAATACTATCGACCTAACAGCGACCATTGATTAGCCGCGATTGGTCGCGATACACGGCCGTGTGGTGCACACGTCACGACATGCGCCATCGACGCTTGAGGACCTCGCTAATCAATGTTCGAAGACTTCCAATTGCGTTTGTGTTGACATGGTTACGCCTTTGTTGGGGGATCTCTTGTTTGGTGATGATTGTACTTTTAAGTTAAGGGAAGACATGCTTTATACTATACGAAGAACCGAGCCCTGTTTTCAGACAGACTATTGCCCGGTATTCAGTAAAGCTCAGAAAACTGTTTTAAGTTCTTATAGATGTGGGGTAGGATTAAGGGGTCATCTATGAGGACTACCCTGGAATTAATTCGACGGCACAGTTGGCACAGTGGTTGAGCGATTGACCGCTTCGCTGCGTGGCGCGAAGCGCGTCGCTGGTTCGCTCCCCGTACGGAACAATTCTTAGAGTGGAGAAATGTTTAAAAAACTGAAAAAAATAGATTCTTATTGAATAAAACTACTCTATGTTCTATGTTCAGGTCCCAACTACCTTTAGATGGGGGGTATAGGCAGCGGCCTGCTTCTCGTCTTAATTTAGATGTTCCCATTTTTCATCTTGAAATTTTCTCTTCATAAAATCGCTTTTATTTACCGCTGTTAATTTATATGGTACAAAAGATTATTCTATTCCATTCTTGGCACCTACAAAGTTGGACTATTCTTAATGCTACATGATGCAATAATTGTATTATCATCTTTGGACTTCAACGTAATCGCTGACGAAAGAGAATGCGTGACGTCAGGTACTCGCTATAAATACTTGGCTGTGAATGAGTCACATGTATCAGAGAATGTTGGCGGAAGTAAACATCATAGTACGGCGAATTCGATTTTAAGTGGGCGAAGGAAAAATTTTAAGGCGGTTTTCGATTTCCACAGGTTAAATAGGGCTAGCTTACAGATTACTTTACTACTACTATTTGTGATTTCGCTTTTATTTTAATGTTGTGTTCGGTAGTTAGGGTAGGGATCCTAAATATGAGGGTAATTTTACACCTCACTCCCCCCGGGACGAGGCCTGTAAGTCAATTTAGCCGGCACTACCGGTATATTACCACAGACACGGGTTGCTCTGTGCTCGTAGGTAGTTTGCTTTAATGAATGAAGAGCATAATACATACCAGCACAGACAATGTCTGTGTTGAAATAGATTTTGCTTCAGAATATTTGAGCAAAATACATACGAGTATAGACAGCCACCAGTCTCTCTCACTCCTCTGTGATGCGATCGAAAGATCCATGCACAGTAATCAAGGCCTAAGTAAATATAACTTAAAAACACATTTTTATAAAAACTGCCAAAAATAGTAAATAATCACTAAATTCAAAACCCCATTTTGATGTGAAATTATAACCAAAAATTGTGCATTATGCTATCCAAAAAACCAAACTCCAAATCACAGCACTAAACTAAGGCGTAGTCGACGTAGCTCCCAACGCGCGGCTCCTATTTCTGTCTGCAGGGTTTAAAATAACCTAACACAAAGGGGATAGCAGGGTCTTAGTTCCCTCGCATCGCTCGCTCTCTAGACCCCGCCATCTTAGAACCTAACCTGTCCTAGTTGGGGTGCCGAATGTGCCTAGCCCGCTTCGCTAGCTCTTGCATCCTAAGTTCTCCTTAATGTGTTTCACTACCCTGCCAAATCCTTAGCTCTGCACTCGTACGCAGTTTGCTTTGGAAATGATGAGCAAAATGGATACTGATACAGAGAATGTCTGTGTTGAAATACATTTTGCTCTTTAGTGTAACGGGCACCAAGCGGTCCAACACAGGCTATGGATGTCTGTGGTAATATACAGTTTGGCATTACGCGTCTGGGGCAGCGGAAACTGCATTAGATCTCGCTGTCCCCCGACACAACTGTGCGAGTGAACTTCGGTGTGGTTTAAGTCAGTACGAGTCTGACAGACCCCTACGCTCAGCAGGGCGGAGGACATCGATAAAGGATTTCCAAAACGAAAAAATATGGGATCCTATATGATCTAGCCAATGGAATGGATAGTTTTTTTAAGGTGTCAACTTGCTTTACAAATAGCTAAGAGATTGAAAATACTGTTACACGGTGTCCCTATTCATGACGTTACGCCATTTAGTTGCCGTTACGCGTGAGAATTATTGCTACATCGTCCATCATTCATCATCATCATCATCATCATTTCAGCCCTTTTAACGTCCACTGCTGGACATAGGCCTCTCCCAAGTTTCGCCACATTAACATAACATGGGGGGTTTTGCCATAATCGACACGCTCGGCAGGCGGTTGGCGATCGCAGTACGGTTGTTACAAAAGCACAGAGAACGCTGCTGCCCATTCTCTGGCAAGTCCCTTAGTCGGCTCTTACGACACCCACGGGAAGATATGGGATGGTGCTATTCTTTACGTCCGACACCATACAGAACCGTCCATCATTAGGTACAACAATTTATAGAACATAACAAACCAACACAATCTTACCTATTCTACACAACTTTCAGTCACGTATAAGGAAGTAGAATATTCCGGTGCCTAATAACAGTAATTTATGTACAAATGGGTGGACCCGCCTCACGGAGGCACAGCAGACAGCCATATCTCGTCGTAAGTAGCTCAACATGGCCGCGGTAGCGGTATCGGTATCTCTGGGATCGTCAGAAGCGTTCGCCTGTCATCTGATAACATCTGACTTTGAAAACTTAGTTTCCTTATTGGTAGTTGTGGGACTTGTGGATTGGGAAACCAGAAGGACAAAAATGAACTCAGTATATACTTACTTACGTATATTTGTTATAAATAGTCTGTGCTAGTTTCTCATTTGTTGAAATGCCGACAGGTAGCTGTTGGACCTAGGCTAATTTTTGTGAGAATCTATTATTCGTATTCAATGAATAAATAAATCAAATACGTTTCAGTCCTTATTAGGTCTATGTTTGTTGGAACTTTAGAGTAATGATCAGAAGTCGGAATTAGGTAGAGTTATTTGTGTACTTACACTGATTTCATACAGCGAAAGAATAAAGTGGATATGCATCAAATCCCTTAGTTACTTTTACACAATTTAAACCATCCGACATCGGATATCCAAATATGCAAAATTCCAATGCGCACACGCAAGAATATTTCGATGCAAGTACAAAAATAACTCTACCTAATTCCGACCTATGGTAATGATTCACGGATTAGTACATGCTTTCAAAATGAATTCCAAGTTAGTAAGAGCTATGTAGGTTTTTGATTTTAAATTCACTCTCAGGACCATTTGCTAATCTATGTATACTTACTAATAATAAGCTGAAGAGTTTGTTTGTTTGTTTGCTTGAACGCGCTAATCTCTGGAACTACTGGTCCGATTCAAAAAATCTTTCAGTGTTAGATAGCCCATTTATCAAGGAAGGCTATAGGCTATATCATCACGCTACGACCAATAGAAGCGGAGCAGCAATGAAAATGTTGCGAAAACGGGGCAAATGTGACGTAGACGAAGTTGCGCGGGACAGCTAGTGGGACATATACAAGGTGTTGTTTTGCATCCTCGTCAAAATTCAGGATGTTGTCACAAAAGACATAAATATTCAATATAAATTACGGTACCTAGTAAATTATTAAAAAACACTGCATTTTTTTGTTGTTTAAATTTGTCAATATTTCAGAATAACCGCCATAGCGTGGTTTAGGGATTATAAAATTATCGAAAAAACGTTTGAGGTTTTTTGTTTGTGTGTAAGCGACGTTATAAGGCAGGGATCAGACGGCCCGTGTTTAAAACACGGGTGGTTCACAGTTATCGATTTCAGTAAATAAATAAAAAAAGAAAATTACCTACTCATTTTATTATTGATTCGGGTCGAGAATCATTAGCATAGTTACCTCCTAGAATTTGACGAGGTTGCAAAACAACACCTTGTATTGCTAAAGTGTTCTTTTGATAATAGGTCGTTTTGATATAAGGACCATTTGCTAATAGGTCGCTTTGCTGCGTAGGCAATTGCTAATTTGCCTATTCAGAGTGTTTTGTTTTTGTAGGTCAATTTTCCACTCGCCCCTTCGTGAGGGGCGAATCACTATACCCAAAAAATAAAAACGGGGTGAGTGGAACATTTTAATCGAAAGGGGCAAGATCCAAAGGGCGAGCGGAGCCCAAACCATGCTTGCGGATTTCAAACATGTGCGTTGTTAGATAAGTCTCCGCAACTAAGTCTTTCCCAGTCTGCAAATTTTCCAATGCACTCAATGATTCTACTCCCATATTAGGGCCTCACGCTACATTAAACGAGTAGATGTGAGCAGCGTTCGTGCTATTCCCCCATATCGAAAGTATTAGCATACCGTGTACCTGCTTATCGGAAATAATACGGTGACGTATTAGGAGGGTACGGAAAAATTGAGGAAAATCACCTCTATGTCCCTGATGTTTGGTTCAGGAAATCGTGGGGCAATTGGGTTTTTTTGCTGATACATAAACAATAGGACGACGGGTAAGAAAGAGTTAAATACGGCATAGCCGCATCTCTTTCTCACACTGAGGTACCTGCGTGTCCTGATGCCTAACAAAGCGAAATGCCCATAAAATGCCTGAAATGGACAAAAACTACGAATAGTCCTTAATTGTATTTAAAATAAAATATGTATAATTAAATAATTCTCAAGTTTGTATATGGTATAAAATACAGGAATCATTAAAATATTTAACTTGATATCCGTTTAAGTCATTCTTATTTTTATTGAAGGTCAGTGTTTATTTGACACGAGTAAGTGACATTCAGCCAAGCAGGAATCGTCAAATAATCCCTAACGAACTATTTTATAGAATTAGTGCACAGTTATCATTAATTTAATATAATTCGACCTATTTATTCGACATATTTATTTACAAACAAACATCCAAAACTTTAGCTGTTGATTTATTTATTTATTCACACAGAAGTAATAGTAGTAGTTGATAATATTATAGTAAAGATTGTTATCGACAAATTAAGAAAAGGTTTTATTTGTGTGTGTATTGGGAAAGCGTTTGAAGAAGGACATTTAAGAAATAGGTCCCAGACAAAGAAACATACAGGGGTTACGCAGAAAGACGAATGGTCCCGTCCCCGTATAGTCGTTTGTTTTGTGCTATATTTGTTCAAAAAGCTTATTTATTTGAAACCGTTTATTTGGCACAATGACGATAATTTTAGTAAATTGTAAGACACTACGTCACTGCAACCTATTACAGTAACATTGTGACCTTTGTAAAATAAGGGGTTACTAAATAACTAAAATTAGGGCTAATAATGTATAAAGGGTGTAAAACAACCCTTAACGAAGACGAAGGACACTTGTTCTCGTCCTCAGTCATTGCGATTTTTTTTTTTGTTCTGGACCTCACCTGGGAACCTTCTAGTTACGGAGATATCGGAGGTCAAAGTTCCAACATTTTCACAACTTAAAAAAAAACCTAGTTTTTTAGTTTAGAACGTGTCTTTAAATGCCTTCATGACCTGTTTATTAGTTATTGCATCCACCAGTACAAAGTTTTTAGTGCGTTACATTCAAGTCCTGAAGGGTGCAATAAGTTGTGTACGGCGGGCAGGAGAGAAGATGTGGCATATCTTGTGTTGGGCCTACACACACATTTTGTCCGAGATAGTTCGATTATACCCCATCTAGTCAAATTGGATCGGTAGCGGCCAACTTTTTTTGCATTCAAATGTACATATATTTCAACCTTTTTTAACTATACCATTACATATTTACAAAGATTATAAGTTTTTAAACTGACATGGTCACTAACACTGTCAATAATATTTGTAACGGGATATTTACCAGGTTTACTATTTGTTTCCAGTTCTCGATATTTCGGCGCTGTTGCAAACGCCATCCATGATCACGGATAAACAAAGATTTATTTTTATAGCAATTTCCGGGTTTACAATAACTCAGATAATAGGACTTTTTCAAGTTTACACATACCTAAAGTACTTATTCTAATCATATCAGGTAAATGTATCACTTTTGTAAATGTTTATCTATCGTATTGTGCTATCGATGAATGAAATACAATTTTTTATCACAGATATTTGACATACATATTCAAATTGATAAAGATGACGAATATTTATATTTGGAGATTGAAAAATTGCTTGTCACTTGTTTACGTTCTGTTTTTCTGAATCGTATTAATATTTAAATCAAGATTAGTGCTCGGTTAGTACTTAAGTGGCAATCGTCTTGCTGGAAAAAGGGTTAATACAAATACCATCATTAATTATGTACAGCGTAATTTAGGCTGTAATTTTTAGATTTTTGACAACCGTTAAGTGTAGTACAAAAGCTGCATCCGGTAAGACGACCCCAATAAAGTTGGAAAAAGGCTAGGCAGATGATGAAGTGTAGTACAAGTCTGACAACCAGTTCTAACCAAGAAGCATGCCCTATCCCTTACACCCCATGGCACCTATGACCTATGCACCGCAGAAAACCGCAAACTTGCGAGGAGCGAGTAGAGATAGCAACTAAGAACAAGTTCTTCGTTTGACAGAGACCACACCGGGGTGATATGGACAGTCAGCGATCAACTACACCCCTTCTATCTCCTTTAGTGACCTACAATCGTTTCATGCGCCTGAAATTGGTTGATAGCCAGTGGCTTCCTCGTCGGCCGAGAGGGTTCTAACCAGGTCTAACACAGCTGAGAAAAAGGCTAAGCAGATGTCATGTGAGACATGTGCCGACGTAATATATGGTAAGGTCGAAAAGTTTACGTCCTACACACACATTAGGTTAATCAGATATAACTACAAAACTCAGTCTCTGTATGGTGTCGGACGTAAAGAATAACACCATCCCATATCTTCCCGTGGGTGTCGTAAGAGGCGACTAAGGGACTTGCCAGAGAATGGGCAGCAGCGTTCGCTGTGCTTTTGCGACAACCGTACTGCGATCGCCAACCCGCCTGCCAAGCGTGGCGATTATGGCAAAAAACCCCTTATGTCAATGTGGCGATACTTGGGGAGGCCTATGTCCAACAGTGGACGTCTTTTGGGCTGAAATGATGATGATCATGAAATACAAAACTATCATGTCACTAAATTACTGAAGTTTTCTCTAGTTACCCACGGTGTCCCTTTAAAAATTTCAATTAATTTTTGTTTGGATATTCATAATTTTATAATTAAAGCCGAAAACTTTTAGAGCTTATTGATATTATGTAAAATTGCGCCGACGCCAAATAAATTGGAATAAGGGCAAGAGAATGATGATGATGATTCTGATATGTAAAGTGACTGACCTCACTGCCGTCCTGCTGCGCGTTGCACTTGCTAATGTTGAGGGTCCCGGAGATGAAGTCGTTCTGCACGTCCACGATCAGGAACACGCTCACCGGACGTACGATCTACGGGGAAATATCTCTCATGAAATATTTGTGCGTAAGGTCAGGATTTCAAACAAGTAGATTGAAGTTCCGAGTTCTGTCTACTTTTGGCGGCAACTGCATATCAAAACTCAAAGGATTGTAGTAATTTATATTGGCTTAGAATAAATCTGCAAGTTAAAAAAGGAGATTTGGACTTGCTTTGATAAAGAAAGAGCTAAAACAGTTTCGGATAATTCGCTATGTGTAACAAACATCTGTGTTCTTAGGCCATAACACTTAAAAAATATTGATTCTGGGGAGTTTGTTGTGCTCCTATTTCTTCCCAGTTAAAACACTAAAAAGTGGTGAATGACAATTAATCAATGTCTGAATTCTTTGACCCAAAACTGATGAATCTAATAAGGTCCCTGAATGTAACCGCTCTAAAAAACCTTACCACTTTGATCCAATGGTTCCAGCAGAAAGTGAACTCCTCTTTATCGATGAAGCCGTCTCCGTTCCTATCGAACACCTGGAAGATGTGGCGCGCCCTCTCCTCGGACAGCGGGTAGATGTGACCCTTGTCGTTCCGGAAGAGAGCCTTGCAGATCACGCGAAACTCGTCAAGGTTTAGTTTCCCGTCCCTGTAGGGGGGAGGAATTGGTTAGCTACGCGTTTTGGTAATGAAGAAAACATAATAACATCACGGCTATTTTCTCCGACAGCAGGCAGAGATGTAGCCTCGCTGGACTATTAACTACCGCTGAACGTTAGGTTAATGGTGGATTCGTGTTATTGCGTTTTATCATCAGGAATTTCTCAGTAGCAGCCAGCCCAGTCTGGATTGGCGCCTTATTTACGACAATATGCTCGCCCCCTAGTACGATGCGATTTAAAATATAACTGACTAAATGTGGAGTACTGCAGACGAGAACTAATTTGTCCGATAATCCTTATGAATGCGAAGATAGGCCATCCGATTATCCTTACTTCACGCAGCAACGGATCGACGTGATTTGTTATCCCGGAAAAGTCAAGGTTCGTTTAGCTATCATAATGCATATTTAGAAAAGATTTGGTAGAGCCCAAATCTTTTGTCAAGTTCAGAGGAACTGGACACATTGTGGTATGGTTTAGCTTTTCAACTATTTATAAGCTTGAGCTTCTTGCTTCTGTAGTAAAAGACGAGGAATATGAAGTTTTAGATTATTACAGAAAAGCGAATGTGTGTTTCTCAATAATTAGTAAAAGGAGTTTAAAGGTTATCATTAGCCTGGAAATGTGATCAGTGATGTGAAAAATTTAATATTTTTCCTAAACTTTGTTCAAGTTTAAGGAAAGTTGAGCTTGAGCATAATCAAAAACCAAAATATTTTATTTCACATAGGCCTACATGGGCACCTAATAAAACGTCGACAAAAGGTTCGGATTATAACTGGCGAAATGGTTAAGTAACTTTACTTAAGTGAGCACGTTTGTCGAGGCACGTGGCCATTTAAGAAGTGATACGGATAATGAGTGTATAACGTTCCCAATGTTGGGCAAGAGAGGAGACATATCTCATCTCTGTGAGAGAGATGCGTAATCCACGACGCGGATCCACCACGATGTGGGTAGGCATTTGAAAAACGCGATGTAAACGATTTTTCCTAAATATTTCCATAACTAAGTACACCTCTACAAGTGGCAATGCAAACTTAAATTAAAACAAAGCTTTATAGACGTGTGTAAACAATAGATATGCGATAACAAGTTCACTCGACGCCGAATTTGACGAAAATATCGATAAAGCACGCGTAATCTGTCAATGCATTGTTTTGGTGTGACATCAGCATCACCAATGCATGTTTGCCTTGATTTTTGTATGACGGAGTTCGAGGTCCCGATCTGTACTCTCGAATTCTTGAAAGTCGGATGATGGACTGTTTTTTTGCCAAGTAGAAGCATTTGCAATAACAGATGAATGAAAAAACAGAGCGGAAACAACGACAGGATTCATTTCAACGGTCATATCTATGGGCAAAATGCATGGGATGTCCAATCGAATATCGCGAAATGATTCGACCGTCGAATACAAAAACCGTGTCCATGAAAAAAGCCTATGGTCCTTTCGCCGTAGGATGGTGCGGGTGACAAAAGATGAACCGTTCCTATTCATTCTTCAACGTTACCCTGATTTTCAATCATTACTGAATATTTTAGCTGCACCCTGAATACCACAGTCGTAAAATACGGAATCAGTAATAACTGCAGTTTTGTTAATAAGGAACAGCAATATGCGCGCGATGTGCGCCCGCTGGCAATCCGGGCAGGTTCAAACATGTCGAGTCATTTTTCCGCATCGGCGATGCGCCGCGGTCACTGTGTACTCAAGACGCGCAAGAACACTAGACTACAGTATTATACCTTTAATGTCATTAAAATTATTAATATCAGCTGAACAAAATAAAACAGAATTCATTTAACCTTTTGAACGCCAATGCGTAAACGCATCGGCGGCGTCACCTACCTACCACGGCAAGCCACAAAAAAAATGCTTTTTTTGTCGTATTGAGCACGTTTTCATTTGTCGGCTATATCCGACCGTGGCGTTCAACAGATTAAAAAATATACTTTTTACTGGACTAGAAATGAATAATTATCAGTTCCTACTTTCTTAGTGTTTGCATTCGATATTTGTGGAATTTAGTTTTTGAATAATCAAAGTTAATTATTTAAAATAGTAGAAAGTTTTCATAATTGGATCTGCAGCAGGAAGGTCTAAGTTTTAGAAAAAAAATGTGATATTGATACTCTAATTAAAATAAAACACATTATTCAAGAAAAGGAAGTAAGCGCTATTTATCATCAGCCTAGCTTTTCCCAAATATATTCAGGTTGGCGTCCGGTCAAACAGGATGGAGCTGATTTATTTGTTTACAGGTAAATCAATTACTTTCATATGGAGTAATTTATTGGTATGACTTCCTGAGAGCTAATTGAAACTGTTGCATTGTTGCAGACACTGGATACAACACATTAAAATAATAACATGGTATTATAATTTAAACTTAATACTTGTCCAGTCTTTTATTTGTGCATAAAAGTTAGGTACATAATTTGAAAATTTGCATTACAAATGAACTAGAATTGTACCAACTCATGTTTGAGCTACAATGAGTCTTTTATTTACTTTAGATGATTAGTAACAATTGAAAATAACTTTCAGATACTGAAACTATTATTATCTCAAAGGTATTCTCAACTATAGTAAATGTACCTAAAACTGTGAGTTACATTTTAAGAAATGAAGCTAATTTAACTTTTTAAATTGAAGGTTTCTACTAAAATAACAGAGAAAGGAGACAGAATGCTACTTTCATTCATTAACAAGCATTTCAAGTTCACAAAGGCAACAAAACCAAACAAACACAGCCAGAACTTGGCTGAAAAATTTAAAGTAAACTTTTCACAATTTCTTCTATAAAACTGGTTGCAAAGACTGCCATAAATTTAGTACAGTGGCGTGTGAATAACGATGACTTCGAGGACTACTTTCCAAAGTAGTTTTCCTGAAAAAAAATACGAAAGTGGTATTAAAAACATACCCATCTTTATCAAATGTTTCATAGCAGGCGTCCATGTCGCTGCAATCGAACTCGTCGACTGGCGTCCCGTTGCTATCCTCCAGCATTGGTGGTTGGATCGAAATGAGTCGCCAGTCCTCGCGACAACCGCTTATAAGCACCTCCAGCATGACTACCGAACTCTGCGTAACCTTTTGTGACCTATAACGTAAACAACACTTAGTTACGCGTATAATCACACAAAAGTACCACTTAACACCTACATTTTCAATAGTAACCAAGCTCACGTACCTTAAAAATATATAAACCACTTTTGATTCACGTTTTTCTAGAAAAATATTATGAAATCATTTCGAAATCAAATATCTCGCCGAAAGTGCAAGTGCGATTGACGTGACGAATGGCATGGAAATGTCACTGTCAAAATGTCAATGTCAATTGTCACAGTTGTAACACTCCGTTTCGCGGTATTGATGTATTTGACTATTGGGTTCAAGAAGAATGGAGAAGATGATGATGATGTATTTGGTACAAGAAAACAATATTGTAATAATTTGTAAATTGAAAATAAAGCAAAATGTGGTGTCAAAAAAATCCCCCTCAACGCTGTCAACTGATACTGCCAGGCGGCGTTGCCTCGTTGGATGGCATGGGCCCGTTTCTTCTTTGCAATTTCTAAAAAAGTTTATAAGCGTCAATGTTTGAAAAATACTGCTCCAGAAAATGCTTTGTATTTTTTTTTTGAAAGAATTCTAACTTTATTATCATTTATTTTTTATTTTTCTAGTACTGGCTACTGGCGCCAGGGATGTATAATTCTAATTATTTTGTATCCATTCATTGTAATTTCACCAAATAATGCAAAGGATTGTTAATTAGCTTACACACCTCACGCTTGGGATACCTCACCGACTCACAGTGGAACGAATGTATGGGAGCGGTTGGACGTAGACATGTCCGAAAAAAAAGAGTAAAATTATGCCAAACTAATGATGCCATCTTATTCGATTACTTAATGCCTTCATAACTTGTGGTGATGAATTTCTTCATAACTCCCATATTTCGGGAGTAATTTGAGAAAATGTGAAATTTTACTATGAAAATGAGTGTATCGAGCTCTCTCCCTCCTGATTCCGGGCTTGTTTCAAGTAGCGGTCTCTAATATCATAATGCTAATACTAAGAGCTATATTTAATACTAAGACACATAGTGCGCCAAATGTGCACTTTCTGGGATAAAGAGTGATGTTTATTTTATAACACAATTTTTTTATTTTGTTGTTTATTTTTTTGATTAAAACCGTTTTTCTAAAGGTTTACCTTATTACAATAACATTTCTGAGCAGCCAATTAGAGAAGATATAAGCTAATTAGGATATATAATTAGGGACTTAAGGTTTACATATAAAACTGATGCACTAATGATTACTGATAAGAACATTGCTATTATTTAATTACTAAATGGCTCTTAATATACTAATTTAGCATGCATCATTTACTAATTATCACAATAACTAATTACCTTGCAATATTTAACAAAGGATACCTGGGATACCTGGATTTTATATAAATAGGTCACTATTAGTAACTTTAAAATCAGTGTTGATTTACACCTCGTTGTATCCAAGCTAATCTCGCAATGTATTTTCCAAATTTTAATACAAATCTTGATATTCACGTTGCTTTATGCGCACGCGCACATAAAGATTTACGCGACTTTAACTATTTGTTCAGTGTTTTATAAGATAACAGTTGTGTTCAGTTATGTGAAAGTGCTGAAACAAGTTTAAAAGACTGGTGTCGTCGATTTTGCTACCGCATTTATGCAAAATGGACACAGTCTGGAAGAAGCAC
The DNA here is from genome assembly GCA_949152445.1 of Cerastis rubricosa. Taxonomy (NCBI): domain Eukaryota; kingdom Metazoa; phylum Arthropoda; class Insecta; order Lepidoptera; family Noctuidae; genus Cerastis; species Cerastis rubricosa. Next base: position 1,429,932 of record OX424547.1, read on the forward strand.
AGATAAGTTTCGGAAGAAACATGAGATTTGGCTACAGGCTGCAATTCAATGGCCGGAATTACAGAATGAAAATATGGAACCTTCTACAGAAAATATAAGTGACGTCATCGAGCCCATAATTTCTCCTGCTAAATCTGATGCTTCAACTTGTACACATCCTAGTCCTCGTAAATCTTTTGAGGACCTTAGTAACCGGCAAAAAAGAAGACGCACTGAAGATAGTCTTTCATGCAGCAGTAGCAGCGCTGAAATTATGTTTTCGGCCGAAAGGGCGCTTCAAAAGGCAGGACAAAGCGATACAGCTTATGTTATGAAATACTTGACGGAGAATCCAGAAGAGGCCTCAAAAATCAAAGCCTTCATTGAAGGTAAATCAATTCAGGTACGGGAAATATCCCCTTTGAAGGCATTGGCTCTTTATGTATCGATGAACTTATCGAAATGGCGCTATAACACTCTTCGGGATTTCAACACTCAAGAAGGAGCTCTTCAATACCCGAGTTACTACATGTTGGTTAAAGAAAAAATTAAGTGCTATCCGGCCAAAGAAGATCTCACAGTTACAGAGAGCTCTGCAAAAATCAAATTACAAGCCTTGATGGATTTAACCTCAAGAAGACTTATTAGGTCGTTAGAAACCCCTGTTGATCCCAATCAACAGCTCGTATTGACCAGAAAATGGGGTTTTGACGGATCATCTAGCCAAAGCATTTATCATCAAAGGACGAGTGAAGATGAGCAAATCGATCTTGCTAGTAATTTTATGATTAGTCTTGTACCACTGCGGCTCGTCTCAAAAGGTGTAACAATTTGGGAAAACGAGCGACCATCTTCCACTTCATTTTGCCGGCCAATATTGTTTAAGTTTATAAAGGAAACCAAAGAAAATGTGCAGAGAGAGATGGCTGAAATCGAAGCAGAGATTGAAGCCTTAACTCCATCCACCATCACTGATGGAATTAGTGCCAAACACCAACTGCTGTTGACAATGATTGATGGTAAAATTCATTCCATTATATCCAATACAGCAGCTTCAGTGTGTGACATATGCAAGGCTTGTCCTAAAGAAATGAATAATTTAGAGTTAATCAAAGATAAACACGCAAACGAGGACATGTATAAATATAGCTTAAGCACCCTTCACGCTTGGATTCGCTCAATGGAATGCTTATTACACATTTCCTACAAATTAGACATAAAATCATGGCAAGTAAGGGGTGATATAGCAAAAAGGCAAGTTGATGACAGGAAGAAAAGAGTTCAAGAGGCTGTAAGAAGAGAAACGGGCTTACTTCTCGATGTTGTGAAACAAGGCAGTGGATCCACCAACAATGGCAACTCGGCAAGGAGATTTTTTGAAAACTACACTAAATCTGCTGAACTGACCGGAATAGATGCTATGCTTTTAAGAAAAATCTGTGTGATCTTGCAGTGTATTTCATCAGGAGAGAAGATCAACGTAACTAAATTCCGAGAGTTCTGCTTTGATACTGCTAAGCTTTACGTGGAGTTATACCCATGGTATTATATGCCTTCTTCACTTCATAAAATTTTAATGCATGGGCCAGACATAGTTCAGAACATGTCAATTGTGCCCATTGGTTTTCTATCCGAAGAGGCATCTGAGGCTAGAAATAAAGATTTTAGAAAATATAGAGAGGGGCATTCTCGAAAGCATAGCAGTATCTCATGCAATGAAGATATTATGCACAATCTTTTACTGTCTTCTGATCCACTTGTTACAAGTATCCGTCCAAAAGGAAATAAGTTTGTAAAAAAATCTTCTTTTAAGGAATTTTATGAGCTTACGGATTCTGAGAAAAGTGATATCGAATTTGTTAACATAAATGATTTAGCGGACATCGATTCTGAATTTGAATTAATTGATGATGATGATGATGACGAAGATAATTAAATGATGTTATTGTTTTAAAATGTGTAACTTAGTAAATTAGAGCTTACATCTTAATTATTTATTGTACTTTTAATGAAACTAGGTAATTTATTATCAACTTACTTAAAAGTCATACTCTCATCAGTTCTTGTGAATATTTTTGTTAATATATATTTCTGTATATATATAATATATTTATAGACCTCTTAATAAGTCTGTCTGCGGTTTAAAGTAAATACAAATGGGGAAAAAACGTTTTTTTTTTTAAATTTTCATTTCCTTTTATCCCAGAAAGTGCACATTTGGCGCACTATGTGTCTTAGTATTAAATATAGCTCTTAGTAATAGCATTACGATATTAGAGACCGCTACTTGAAACAAGCCCGGAATCAGGAGGGAGAGAGCTCGATACACTCATTTTCATAGTAAAATTTCACATTTTCTCAAATTACTCCCGAAATATGGGAGTTATGAAGAAATTCATCACCACAATTTATGAAGGCATTAAGTAATCGAATAAGATGGCATCATTAGTTTGTCATAATTTTACTCTTATTTTTCGGACATGTCTACGTCCAACCGCTCCCATACATTTGTTCCACTGTGCGACTGGTAAAAAAATAACGATTTGAGTATCGATATAAGAAATAAAAAAATGTGTGGTGCTTACCCAAAGTTACATGCCGGACAATAGCAGAAAGCTGATGGTGATCAAAGACTACAATATATAGATTTGCAAATGGTGATAGTCTGATAAGTCAATATTGTGTGTGTGTTACCTTTTCGATATTTGGAAATAAATCATTCATTGATATATTATTATCCCAACATAATAATACATAGTTCACCAAAAATATCGATAGCTTCAAATAGCTTGCGACACTCGAACTCGAGCGCGCATTGCCACAGATTATTACAAATTTACAATTTATATTTCTCGCGGCGCGCGAGCGTCACTGAAAAATATTTGGTTTGCTTGTTCCATCTTAATATTTGTATCAAATTACGCTGAAATACAATTTTTTACGAGGGGAATGGCGATTGTCGTTCATTAGTGCAAGTTATCGTTTGTTTTTCTGTAGCCGTTGAGGTTATCTGTGTTTTGCTAAGACCAACAGTTTAGAAAGATGATTCAGAAAGTGTATGGTATTCAAGCGACGGGGCTGAGCCTCCACGAGCGCTTCTCGTTGATGGCGGATGCGGCACCGGACCATGTTAGTAGGCAGAGGTCAAGACGGAACTCCGCGAGCTCTATAATCAGCCAAAATTATAACTACAGCGACCAGTTGATCGAGCAGGTCGCACGCCGGTTGGAGAAACGGGTAAATAACACGAGTTCTATATTAATCAGTAAATAGCATAAACAACGTGCTTGCGCAGGAACTCGTGTAATTTTGTTGATTTTTGTGGATATAGAGAACATTTCATGAAGAAATTTTACTTTTTTGACCTTGGCTATATAATTTTATAGATGTTGTCACTAACACTTGTAATCTTTCAGCTTTGCGCACTTGCTTTTTGATTTATATATTAAAACTGTGGGACATGGGTTCTTTTTCACATATTGCAAGTATTGAATTTGGAACCAAAATAGACAATTTAACCTATGCCTAAAGCTGAAGATAGACCTTATAATGATTAATTAGAGAAATAGTTTGGTGATGACTGTATGTTGTTTTAGACAAACAATGCCACAGATACCCTATGGCCTGGCTTCCACATTCGTGTGATAAGTAGTATTTTTAACCTCTACTCACTGCCCTTCATTTTTCCGATTTGTGGGAAACTTGGCCAAATGTGTCTTATTTATGTGTTAGTTTCAGAATAGCGAGTCATAGTCCCTGGGGTCAATTTATTCATGAGACAACCATTGCAAGTTATAAGACCTATTTAAAACCGTCTATTTATTAATATTATGTGTTTTCAATTCTGTAACTGGCCATTTATTAAAGTTTCTTGTACAAGATTAATTTATTAAATCACCAATACTCCATTCACCGACTTAAGCTTATAGTTTAATATTTTTTTGTACTGTCAATTCTTCCTTTAAGCAACATGCAAGGGTAGCCTACGAAGTTTAATTTTTCTTACTTTTTTGCTATATGCAGCTAAGTACCAGTTTGTATTGAAAGTAAGATGCAAACAGTAGCAAATCATCATCATCTTCCTACTCTGGTCTCATGTTACATGGGGTCAGAATAATAATCCTTAAAATGATGAATACATCTCTATATGTCATCAGTCCATTGCAGTCCACTGCAGTCCACTACTTGACAAAGCCTTCTCCCAAGTTGCCCCACAATACCTGATCCTCCACCAACACATATGGCCCAGCCACCTCTTGCAAGTTGATGGTCCATCTAGAATGATAGATGCAACTCTAGCAACACAACTTCAGCTGGATTTATCTAGTTCTAAGCTTGCCTCAACTCTGGGACTTGTTTGCTCTCTACAAGTATTTTGCTTTTTTGTGCAATGCTTTATGAGCTGCTTAAAATTATGAATAAATCCAGAGTCAATACATAACCTTGTGGAACCCTGTTTTGCCTTAAGAGCGTTTATAACCTACGGCATTTCATACAAACTTTCAAGTCGTTATTTTCCGAAATGACTGAACAGATTTTAATGAAACTTCCTACGCATAAGCAGTATACATAAGTCTAAAAAGTTACTAAAAAACATTTTCGAAAAATAATGTTACAGCTAAATTAGACCGATTTTTAATCTATAGAAACGGAAATTTCCAATTATCTTCATTTTTAAAAGACATTTCGAAAATGTTTTTAGTAACTTTTTAGACCTATGAATACTGCTTATGCGTAGAAAGTTTCATTGAAATCTGTTCAGTCATTTCGGAAAATAACGCCTTGAAAGTTTGTATGAAATGCCGTAGGGTATAAACGCTCTTAAAATTGTAAAGTGTTATATGTAACGGCTACTATGGGCACTTATAAAACTTTGACAAAAAACATTGCTCATGCATCATTAAATTTTTCAAGACCGCGGTTTGTGTGAGGCATCTAAGCTGAGGTTCTACCTCAGGGCCCTCAAGGAAAAAGTGTTTCCAAATAAAAATAATATGGCACTTTGCGTCTGCGCTGGTCACCGTCTCCGGCGTCTTCTTTGAGCGATACGCATGTAGCTTCAATTTTCTGATTGACTGACTAGTCAATTTAAAAGTGATTGTAAATGGTTTAATCAAATACATTTGTAAATTCTCGATCAGTCCAGAATGTTTTAAATACCTGCAGAAATTTACGCCATTTTTCAAAAGGCAGAAATTACAGAACGCCGTCTGCTACGATCCTTACATACTCTTCTCGCATTTTCAAATGTGGGAAACGGAATATAAGAGTAAGCGAAAGGGATGAATGTATCGGGGGAACACGTAAGCAAGATGGCGTAGACGATAATATGACGAAGACGTGCTAGGACTTTTGATTTAAAATAAATTGAATTAGTGGATTAGTCAGTTGTTTCACTCTGAGTCCTCATTCAATTACTCTTCAATTATTTGCAGCAAGCAGTGAGGGGGCGAATAGGTTTCCAAAATGGTGGCATGCGACGCTTCGGGAGTGAGAGCAACCTGCCGGGGCTCGTAAGAGCCAACAGTTTCAGTAATCTGAGCCAGCAGAGTCTGAGGAGCAGGGTCAGCTGGCATCACTCTAACAATAATCTGAGGTTTGTACCATGAAAAAGTTTTTTCTTTTTCTTTTGGCAACTGAGTTGATGGCAACTATTCTGTCAGAACCTTTAATCTTGTTAAATAAGCATTAGCTAACTCTGTAGTACCCATGTAGTAACGGCCCTGACTTCGTCGTAGGCTGTGGGCTCGAACCCAGGCAAGCTTTTAATCTTGTGTACTGCAAAACAAAAAAGAGGAAACCATGTATAAGTAGAAAAATATCGAGTTTGGTATCCGCCAACCAGGACCCCACGCTCAGTACCAGTACTGAGCTATGACAGTGAGGGTAGAGAGAGTGCACCCCTGTCTGCACTCACACTTGTGTACTAAAATATCTCCCGCTAATCTGCTGAGATTTGCCGCCTGGACCTAAAACAGTTAGGATTATTATTATGTGTCCTTCTGACAGAAATAAGGCCTGTGTCCCAGTATAGAAATATATAACATAAAATAATATACCTGCTTGGGATCGAACCTACGATCTACAATTCGTAAGTCAGGACCATATCAATGAGCCACCACTGCTCTCGTGAAAATATATTTCGTAAATGAATTGAAACTCATGGTTCCTTCTTTCCTCCTAGCGACACGGCGTCATTGAATAGCGTATTAAATCTCGCGTGGCGCGGCAAGGCGCTGCGAGGGAACAACAAACGAGCACTGCGCGGAAGATTTATTAGGTAAATATAACACATACAACAAGACTACATACAAGGTGTAAGCTGACCCTTCATGTAGCCGTCACTCAAGTATACTATACATCAGTTTTTTTGCTGGGATTTCTTTTTTTTTTTTAGGTGTGTCTTAAGGTAATTCCTACCGTAAGTTACCCCAAAATAGCCGCGTTGAGCGATTTTTGGTAGGGCAAAAATCTTTAGGTTCACGTCACCGATGACCTCGACATGCTCGTGACGTAATGCGCCAGACTAGGGCACTGTACTCAGGCAGCTACACTAAGCGTAGTGTAGCTGCCTGAGTACAGTGTAAAGATATGATTTTTTTTAAAAAAAGAACTGTAATTCCATTGTTTTGAGTTTTCACTTCTGTCGGCACTCCTTAAGACCATCATCATCATCATCATTATCATCATTTCAGCCCAAAAGACGTCCACTGCTGGACATAGGCCTCCCCAAAGTGTCGCTACATTGACATTTTGGGGGGGTTTTGCCATAATCGCCACGCTTGGCAGGCGGGTTGGCGATCGCAGTACAGTTGTTACAAAAGCACAGAGAACGCTGCTGCCCATTCTCTGGCAAATCCCTTAGTCGCCTCTTACGACACCCACGGGAAGATATGGGATGGTGCTATTCTTTACATCCGACACCATACAGAGCCTCCTTAAGACCGCCTCTGTTTTATTTTAAATACAAGTTTTAAATGCTATAACTTTACTTTAAATCCCTCCATGAGTTTGTACTATTCAATACATCCATTAGCACAATATTTTGAGTGTGTTACATTGTGTTTTGAGTGTGTTACATTGTGTTTTTTTTTTCTTCTCAAAGAAAAAAGTCGTTACCCAGCAATAGGGGAGAATACTGGGTAAACAAAACGAAATTCTATTTTGTCCGTCAGACAGGTAATACAAAAATATTAGACACGTATTTTTTGTTTTATCAAAATATCACTTAGTTAAAACTCATTGATGTTGGAGAGTGGGGGCTCACTACGTCACAAGTAGGCATAAAATCACCTACAAATGACGTCATGCGCCATTTCAACACAATTTATCTCCGTAATTTTATGACCACGTGAAAAAAGAAAAAATACGTGCCCAATACTTTTCAATAATCTTCCCGACAGACTAAGAAAAAAAAAATTGTGATCATCCCCTATTATTTTTGCATAGTTACTTGTACAGAATGCTTGGTTGACGACTTCGTGAAACGTCTGTTTACACCTCGTATGTGTCAGTATATACCAAAATTTTAACAAAGCTTTTTTGGACAATACCATTCCAAAATCTTACCTACCATTTAAAAAAAACTGCTATTTTCATAAAAGGCTGTTCCGCACAGCCACTTAATTTTCAAAATAATAATAATAGATTATGATATTTCAGGAAAAACATATTCACAAACGGCTTCCAGCATAGGAATAACATTCAACAACGCGGCTTTCAACAACGTAGGGGGGTTCAACCACGTAGGGGCGTGGTGCGCAGGGGCGTGCAACAACGCTTTGGATTCCAACAACGCCTTGGTTTCCAACAACGCCTTGGTTTCCAGCAACGCGTTGGATTCCAACAACGCAGGGGAGTTCAACAGCGTGGGGGAGGTCAACAGCGTAGGGGGGCTCAACAGCGTAGGGGAGTCCGACGTAACAACCAGCAAAAAAATAATATACAGCAACAGAACACTGTGCAGCAACAGAATAATGCCCAGCAACAGGACAATGAAGCTCAAGCTCAACCAACTCAAAGGCCTCAGGTGGCTCGACGTGGCGGGGCCAGAGGAAGGGGAAGGGGGAGAGGTAAATATACTTTATCACAATCAAAAGTCATCTATTACAATTAAGCTGATAATCCGGATCTTTTTACACCGCACTATTTACAGACACAGACAGACAGAGAGACAGTCTCTCAAAACGCCTGATAGTAGTAGTAAAATAAGAGTTTTAACGAAGGCTTTATAATATTAACCGGCTATTAGCTGGATACCCAAATTGTGTTGAATGTAATTCAGTATTGTCGGAAATATTTTTATTATGTACACCATACAAATAATATTTACAAAAGAAGACATTTCACGCTGGGCGACACAATGGAATCTTATCTTAGTATTAAAGCGATCTTTACTAGATAACTTTTAGATGCAGTGTTATGATTAGTGTGGTCACTTCTTTATCCAAGCTAGACAACTATCTCTAAATAGAAAAGCGAAAATCAAGGAGCGTGTAACATTGCAGTTTATAGATTATCTCGCTGCTCCCCGCGACTTCGTGATTAAGTAACAAACATCCTTTTCGCATCGTAATTTCCTAGTAATATTACAAATACGAAAGTAAGTTTGTTTGTTACCTCTTCACGCCTAAACCTCTGAACCGGTCATGCTGAAATTTTGCATATACGTTGTCAGGTGTACAGAAACGGACATAGGGTATATATCATCCCGAAAAAAGTACTGTTTTACATAAAAATAACAATAACGTACTTATGATAATAATAGATGGCGCCACTTGTCCGAGCCGGTTGTCAAATTCTAAATTAACGTGAGCGAAGACGCATGCAAAACCTAGTTTATAATAATAGTAAGAAAGATTAATTGAAATGACTCATTGTCTAAGTAATGGTGTCGGGGACCGCTACAGTTAAGCTACTCCAGTAACGTTGTATTCCAAATCCAATTTAAACGGCGATATAAATATTAGTGCGCTTTCCTTATCAGTTAGCAAATAACAAAATTCCAGCTAAAAATAGATATTATATTGATGGCGAGATATCCAAAAATTATAATACTGCTTTAGGGGTATGAGAAACAGGGTGTAAAGTTCCTCAATACTCAATTGAAAAGGGAGGATCCTCCGACCAGACAAGTGTTGTCTGGTGGGCAACTGCCCGACAGTTGTCGGGTTTCTCTATATATTCTTAAGTCGATGTAAACTTTGCTTGTGAGATGTAGGAAATTGATGTTAGTTCTTCCGTCGTGTCATAGATGGCGCTGTAGTACTTTTTGTAATAAGTTGCTTATTGTAGGTCGCTACACTGCCATTGAAAGTTTTTGAATACCAACCCTAACAATTAGAAAAAGCTAATGACATGATGCTCAATTTTTCTCATGACTCAACAATTCCTCCTCAGGTGCCGTCACTCGCAGCCAAACTCAACCAGGGCCAATCATGACAAAGGAACAGCTAGATGCCCAGCTTGACAAGTACATGGCCTGCACAAAGGCAAAACTGGACCAAGAGTTGGAAGACTACATGAAGAATGCGATGGACTTGGAGTGAAGTGATGTAGTGGATAGTGCAGTGTATGTTTATTCTAATTTGAAGACGAGATCGGTGACTTGTAACTTGACTGTTCTGGACTTGTGTCATAGGATAATAATTAAGAAAATACTTTGTAAATACTTAGTAAAATCGTTTCGATTTGTTGGAAACTATGCAGTTTGGAAGGGACCCACGCGAATACAGTTACCTTGTACTCAGTCCATCATTATGAACCCCACATAATTTTCATGGGTAATTTTGGAAAAATAGTGCGTGGAGTCCCTTCGTGCAGAAGAAGTGAAACTTCGTAATGTGGAAATGAGTGCCTTCATACCCCCTCCATGGTAGCGTTAAACGTTTAACGCAACCTTGTTGGAAGTCGCATAAGAAGTTTCACTTCAAAAAGAACAGCTGTTTCCTACAAAAGTGCAATACCTACCTACACAGTCAAAATGTATGGAATAGTTGTTTTTTTTAAATGACTGTGGAATTATTTTGATGTGACCCTGGGTCCCATCAAAATATTTCATCCCCCCGACCCTGTGACACCCCACATCGAAATTTTGGAATGATTAACGTGGTAACCGTTTTCGCGTCGGTTCCAACCTGTATATGATTGTTTTTTTTTTTAATAACACGATTTCATATCAGGATTTATCAAACCTTTTATTTTTACGAAAATCTATTTCTGTTTCCAAGAAAGTGCATGAATGATGCTTCAATACTTTGCGAAAACCCTAGGATTTTGCCGATTATTCTGCGACAGATACAAAGTGTAAATGTAATAACTGTGAACCTGAAAAGAGTTCTGTACAGAAAACCGCACATCAGTGGTAACAAAACCAGTATAAGCCGATCTTAGATTATATTGAAACTCCATGCTACGCTAGACCAGCTAATATGGCCCCAGTTAATTCATTTGGTTGCCATGGTTACGAACCAGATGTAAAAAAATGTGTGATGATGTCTATATACAGGGTTACTGGTAACTCGACGTATTCCTTGCAGGATGTCATAGTAGGGTTATAATGCAACACATTTAGCCATCAAATGTTCTACCGAAATTCAGTAATTTTGAGTTAATCGATTTTTAGTTTTTGTTTAAAAAATCCTATTTCCTAGCGCGCATTTCATAAAAACTGTTTGAAGCCACCAAACAATAAATAAAAACAGATTAATGAATACATACATATAATTAATACAGAAAAATGTAACATGAATCAGCGTAGCTCTGGTCTTTGTCGACTTTGGGACCTGTCGCTAGAGTATGAATTGAGAACTGTGAGTTATCATTTGACACATATTTCAATTCTGTTGGACCTAGGCCCATTTTGCCCAAGACCCTTTATGGTTAAAGTAAAGGTTATACAGGATGTAACTTTTCTTCACACTTATTTGTAAAAGATATTGATATATTAGTGTTATTAAAGGGTACTAAAAGTACCCCAAGCTACCGAGCTAGCCAAATGTAATAAAATCGGGTTAGTAGATTATGAGTGAAGTCTGTACCAGACAGATAAATGGTGATTAAAAATTCACTACATTTTTTATACTAAAAACAATTGTTACCAGTGTAGGTGGTCCCTAAACTTGTACTTTTCCTTAGTTGTTTCACCACTATGGTTCAACAACTAGGACTCGAACTGACTACCTCATCCTAACCAATTTGATAACACTTACTAAGCTATTTAAAAACTATTTTTTTTTAGGAATATGATGCGTTTTTTTAATCCATTTGTGAGACTCAGATATGGTCCATATCCAAGAACCTTCTTGTTACAGAGATATTGGAGGTCAAAGTTCCAATCTTTTCACAAGATTTATTAAAAAATTAAAGGTGTTTAATGTTATAACTTTTCTTTCAATACCTCCATGGCCCCTATAATATTCATTAAATCCAGCTTGTTTTGAGTGTATACATTGAGTCCAACCGTAATCCGTGATTTATCAGTCCATATATCGGAGTAGGTAGATTGAATTGGGGTCATTGATCCGAAACGTTTATATTAATATGGGCATTCCTCCGGAATTGGTTGATTTGATTGAAATTTAAGTGGAACAATTTATAAGAAGTTGCGGCCATAAAAAGGCTAAAAAAAAATAAAAAAAATATGAATGCTTCGATCGGAATTCGATTGTTTTTATTCAACAGTTAAATAATAAATTAATTTAGTTTTGATACCTTCCTTTAAATTCTTGAATGGAGTAGTAATAATATCACTACCAACATTAGCAATATTTAATTGAATCCGGAAATACCGGAATTGCTTTCCGGAAAAATGGCTTATCCATGTTATTCTTTCTGCGTGCATTTATGATACAAGTACCAAAAATTAATCTACCTACTCCGATCTATATTTATCACACCAAAAAAGAGCCCCAGCATATTTTTGCTAAGAGTTACTTAGTTTGATGTTCAGAATGCTAGGTTGAAGGCTTCGTAAATGATCTGTATACATCTTTTAGTAGTAACGTACCCGTTTATATGGCACAATGAGTTTATATAAAAAGTCTGACTTTGTAGAGCGACGACTCTGTCACTTCATACTTGTGTGGCGCTTATCACATGACACCGCACATCCGCGCGGACGAGCGGTGTTGAACGCCTCTCCGCGCGGCGCACCGTCCATACATACATTACGCCGCGTCCGACAGACCGCGCGGAGGAGCAGTGTCGTGTACGAATTGCCTAAAATAATTGTCTTTCTAAAGCGTGAAGTACTTGTACTGTTTTTATCAAATATAGTCTTAATCATACAAACTGTGGTTCCTTTTCATTATAATGCATCCGCAAAACGCAACAAAACTAGAATTTGTTACTATAACGTTTAAGTAATGTAATCTCAGTTTATATTGTTTTTTATTTTTTTAAATGGGTTCGAAATAACCTATCACCAGGTATTTTTAATCGACATAAAAAGAGTAGCTTATGTAATCGTCGCTTATCTTTTTTTAACTTGTTCTTCTTTAAATAGCTGGTGAAATGTTGGGTATTAAACACTATTGGACCCCTTTAAGGGAATACAGATATGATGCTATGTGTGTTATTTTGGTTTTATTTATTAAGCAGCACATGACGAATACTTTGTCCATATTAAATGTTCAGACAATATCTACGAAATAGATTGTAAGACTCCTGACTAGCCTAAAGTATGTTATCACTTAACTTATCAACTAAAAATATCCTTAAGTTAATGCAAATAAGTACAACATTTTGATACAATTAAGGTTCAATTCATTAGATTACCGAGGGCACCGCAAACGTTGCATTTGGCTTCGTTATTGTAGCATCATTATCTTAGTACAATCAAATTGCAGTAAACCAATGTTTTTTTGTTTTTCCATAAATACACACGTATTTGACTACCTGGCAGTCTATCTGCTAAGTTCTGCCTCCCGTATTCGCTCATTCAATACGGGGGCTGGACGCTTTTACGATCATGTAAGGTCGTTTTTCCATTGACAAGCTCGGCTAAGATGAAGGTAAAATTACATACATTTTAAGCATGCATTTTCCAATTGATTATTTGTCGGTGTTCCTCTAAAGCGGAGACGAACGGAGCGGAGGGGAGACGATTTTAGGAGCATGAAGAAGGGTGTAAATGTTTTCATCCCCCATAGACAAGCGAGTTGCGTCTGGTGGGCTATTTCCCGACAGTTGTTAGGTTTGCCGGGCTGTTTCTGCACTTAGCTTCTTTATTGGGTCATTGTACGCATGAAAAATCCTTTGGTTACTCCAACCATCCCAAGTCCTCCCAGAAAGCTAGCAGCTTTTTCAGGCTGCTGCAGGCCTCCGGGAGCGATGCCGGCAATTGAAGAATTCGTGCCCGTTGATCTGCCACGGTTCTGCACTCCATGAGCACGTGCAGAGGTGTTTCCCGACAGTTGTTGTCGAGTTGTTGTTTTTCTATTTAATCTTATCTGCACGATTTAGAAGTTTGATTTTAGTTCTTCATTTGCATCATAGATGGCGCTGTAGTACTTTTTGTAGTGCCACAAGACGAACGATGCTATGTGGATATCAAGTTCCAACCAATGTGATCGGTTGTTTCCCACACGTCTCTTCTTTGGTCCACTTGTTGTCTCTGCTATTGTCCTAGAGCCTTAATTACTAATCATTTTACCTCCATCTTTGCCTAACAATAACACAATATCCATTTCGTTTCTTACCTTGTAGTTAGGGCACCTAACATTGCCCTTAAAAGTTCATTGTTTATGTGTATATTATGTTGCTCAGTGTATACCCGTACCAACACTTAAAGGTAGGGGTTTTTCTTCTCTACAATGGGGAAGGTAACTGTAAAACTATTGGCGGTAGTATAGCTTGCATTCTCATTGCTTGAAAATCTGTCAATGTCATTTTATATGTCAAAATAGCTTGCTCTCATTGGTCAGATGCGGACGAAGCTATGGTCACGCCACCTATATAAGGTTTAAGTAACCTTTCTCTTTGACATAAGTGTATGACTGACCAAAGTCTGTAGTGTTTAAATTGTTTTCTTTTTTTAATTTTATGGTTTAGTTGTCAAAATGTTATCTTGATTCTTGAAAGGGAAACTTATAATTTAGGACATAAAAATCGAGCTTGATCAATAAGAAATTATAATACTCGGTAAAATCGACTAAAAATCATTTATAAAATGATTCGTATGTATGAAATAAATGGTACATATACCATAGACTTAGGCAGACATTTCTGTCTATAGCCACTGACGTAATGTCTATGACAATCGAGAGTTTTTTTTGTTTGTTTTTTTTTTCTGCCAATCTTTATACAGCTGTTTTTTTAATGTGAATGAATATGATAAATGCCTGTTTTTCGAAAATAAGCTTAAAATGAAAGTGTTTAACGACAATAGGCTTTATCCCTTATTACATGGGACTATAACATAACTGGGGAAATGTGGGGGTTACTATGAGGTACATCTTTGCTTAACCCTTCGGGGTTTAAGGCGTGATGTTGTGTGTGTATAACGACATAAAATCTTACTTTTCCCACACATCCTAACCAAAGCGATCCGTCGCGCGATACATGATCGTCGCGTTCATATTACACTCAAATGTTCAGTAAACTGAAAGATTGTCGGTGCGAACTCGCATTCTGGTTCGTCGAACTAAATGAACGCAACGACGATCGTTTTGGTTAGGACGCGGCCTTAATGTTTTACATCACTGGAGTACTTATTCGCCCAATTTTTTGGGTTTTGTAGCCAAATGGCAAATAACGGAACTTAAACTACTTTTTTATACTTACTCAGTAACATCGTCTTTACAAGTGATACTAATAAAAATGTAAGTGTAAGATAAAAGAAGAAAACTTAGCATAAGATATGATTGTTCATAATAAATACTTAAGAGATGTTTTATTTTGTTTTCTTTGTTTCCATGGTTTTTATCTTGAATGCTTCGTATAGAAGCGAATTTCCCGCTCCAAACGCTCTCAATAGCGTGCCATCTGCTAATCTAGCATCTAGACTAAGTAATTATTTGGTAAAAACCTAGAACTCTTCGTCATTAATTTCACTAAGGATCTGTTAAGACAGAATTTGCCAGCTGCATTGAAAATAGGATCGTATTACCAATTTTTCAAGTAGAAAATTGTAAGAATATCGATGCGGGCATCAAGCGTCACCTCGCGAATGCTCTCGAATCGGTCGGGCAACTCGTGCATGCTCTGAAGTCCACGAGGATACCCGAGACCACGCGACCAAGTTCTTACGTGTTCATACTATCAAATCCCAGTTTTTCGTGTATGCTCCTGTCCCCGCGCTGTCTCGAGCCCGATATATTACTTTCTAATATGGCCTTATCTCAATGTCGCTCTTAGGGCCTGCGCAGACGACAGACTTAATTTTCTCCACGGCGGAGAAAAAAATTACGCTCCGCGAATAAAAAGCCCGCCGCGGATTTGCCGCAAACTCACCGCACACGGTGTGCGATCATCACCACAAATTTCTTTAAATTTCGGTCGTAATACTATTTTTTTGAAGTATCATATAAAGAAGTTTAAAAAAAAGTCCGCGGCCAAAAATCCGTCGTCTAGTGTTAGGTAATTGCGGCCAGAAGAGGCCCAGCTTGCGCGAAGATTTTTCCGATCTGTCTGGCCTGACCCTAAAACAAAGGTAAAAATTGATACTACGCGTTGAAATCTTTTGTATGCAAGCTCTAACTATTCGCTGATATTTTTGAATATGTAACATCATTCAAAACAGTCCTCTGTAAAAAACAAACAGAGGCAGTCATGAGGACTGCCGACGGAAGTGAAAACTCAAAACAATACTGTGTTCTTTTTTAATTCTTATATCAATTAAGTCTACACACAGTAAACAGGCCACTACATTACTGCTGCTTAGTCTGGCGCAATATGCGACGAGCAAGTAGAGGTCATCGCTGACACGAACCCACAGGTTTGTCCCCTACCAAAAATCGCTCAACGCGGCTAAAGAAGTATTCAGTTCAAAAACATTAAGAAAAACCATTGCTCTACGAGGGCAGTTCCACACATACCCGGACTAACTAGAACTAGAAAATAACTCGAAATGCATTTTCAAATACTCGGCTTTATTGCCCTGAATTTTTGCCGAACGCTCGACTGGAACATCTTAACTAGTAATAACTAGTCTACACATTGTTCCATTTTTAGGAATCGCGGCAGCCATCTTGGTTACATGTTTTTCATGTCCTGTTGATGTTGTGTCGAAGTTGATGTACAGTACTTTTTGAAATCCCTACTATCTGCTAGTTCTCGCACTTTCATCATCATCCAATAACATATTTTAGTTGTTTCTATCACCATTTCCGGTGTAGTCTCCTCTTTTCGCCGACCACTGCTGATGTTCATTTTAGCAGCTTAAACAGCCTCATTTAAACTCGGTCACCCAATATTTTAGTGTTTCAAATAAAGGAGCAGACCGCCAGAATAGAATCTCTCGGCTTTGAAATTGGTCAGACGGACGTTTTTCAAATGAAAGTTTTGTATCACGTAACAGAGCAATTTTCGCCATGTTCATTAATTCAGTGACAGTGTTCACTATCTGATGGGCCTGAAGCGAGGTGAGGTTTTTATAATACAATTAGTACATTCATATTCGGTGAATTCATAAATTAAGTAAAATATGTTTTAGATTCGTTTATTCATTTTTATTTCTTATTTATTACATTAAAAAATTCCTATATAAAATCAATAAAAAAAAAAATTAAAAAAAAAAAAAAATAGTAGCCCACTGGTATCGCGAACAGGGTCCAAGCTACCGGCCAGGGCGGTCAGGGCTCCAGAGAAAGGAGTACCGCTTTCTGAATCAAGCCCTTGATCCAGCTGCCTAACGAGACCCTCATCACAGTAGTGGTCGAGGCTCTTGGCAATTAGGCCCTTGGCTGATACGACTATCGGCACAATGATCGCTGAGTCAACATCCCACATGTCGACAACCTCGCGAGCCAAATGAAGATGATACTTGATTTGCTTTTCTGTCTCGTCTTTCACGAGGTTCTCGTCATGCTGAACCGTTATGTTAACAATCATTACGCGCCGCTCTGATCGACCCAGCACCACTATATCAGGCTTATTGGCTACAATAGTTCTGTCAGTGATGATATATTGATCCCAATACTGTGTGATATTGCCATTATAGGTATACTATTATCATTACGTCACTCAGCTAACAAACTCAAATCAAAACACATCCAAAACCGATGATACTTTTATTTTATTGTACCTAAGTACATTTTATTCGTAACGGTACTTCAGGACGATGAGAACCAACTGTAAAATCCGTGTGCCATTTATAAAATTTTATTTAAAATGTGATGTTAGCCTCAAAGTATTGAAATTATATCAATGCGTGCACGCATGCCTGCGCCGGCGCATGGCAGGTAGGAGGGAGGAGGGGGAGCATGCGTGGGACGGTGGGACCTCCCGATGAAAGAGTTGAGCCGTAATGTTGTTGATATCGGTGATGGGGCAAAGAGTAGGGGAGCAGACACGTTTATTCGCTCTGGGTATAACGGAGGGTAGAACAAAGCTTCTGTCTTCAGCTAAAGTGGATCTTCTTCAACGTATAAAATGTGCTATACTACGACGAATCCTCAGGCAGATGACGGCTCATCTCCTCTCATCTTCGCCGGTTCCTTCTGAGGATCGTGTCCACAAAGGGTGCTAATCCAAACTATGCGGTTTTCCGCATTAGGCACTGTTCGGTACTGGCTACCTTCGAATCCTTTGAAAAATGTAAGGGGAATCCTAACATATTGCAGATATCCGTTTGGTTACATTGAGTTCCTAAGTATAGATTTCTTAGCTCTCATAGCGATGAATTGTATTCGTGTCAAAAACGCGTCTTGTCAAAAAACAAAATGACAACTCGAGTTTAGAAGCTTAATAAATACAAATTCCGTATTTATAGTCAATTAGCTTTTGGTCGCGGTTTCGCTCCCGTTATGTACTGAAATTAACTCTAGTATAATGTAGCTTTCCGTTAGTGAAAGAAAAACCGGAATTGGATGAGTATATAGTTCCTAACATTACCCCCACATACAAACTTAAAACAAATTTTACCTCTTTATAATATATTATTAGTGTATCAGTAACAACGTCTATCCCTTCTACACAATATTCTATGCCGGGCAGGCCGTCTGCCAAGTCCCGTTACCCCGGTGGGAGTCCACAAGGCCGCAAATTAACGATCCGTCGTGTTTTGACTCAGCTGCGCCGGCGCACGCCGATATCCTCTGCTTTGAGAGATTAATGGCCGCTTCGCCGCTTGTAAGTAAACACACTCGTGATCCTTTTATTGGTCAATGAAATCTTGAAATATGTCGACGGGTTTTGATTTTTAAATGTATTTATTGCATGGCTTGTTTGTCTTGGAGGTATTACGTGTCTTCAGCACTTTAATGTTGATTGCTGTTCTCAATTGACTCACCGGTGGTGGAGTGTTTATGTTGATTAAAGGAGATTGTGATAATCACTATTTATTTACCACGGCTGTTTGGATTACTTCTTCTTTCTAAGTGTCTATTATTTTCTTCTGTCTAAGTTCTATTCAACTATCTTGGGGTCGGCTTTCAGTGTAACTGGATGCAGCTAAATACGAGTATTTTATATGGATCATGCCTATCTGACCTCTACAACCCAGTTAGTACTACTGGGTAACGATACCCCTTGGTAAGACTGGTTGTCAGACTTTCGGACCACTGATTATCTATAACGACTGTCAAGGATCTACAAATGACACCCGGGACCAACGGCTTAACGTGCTTTCCGAGGCACGGAGGAAACTAGGCTTGTTATGGGTGGTCACCCATCCACGGACCAACCTAGGCAAGCGCAGCTTAACCTAAAGATCGACTTGAGCGGCTGATATTATTTAGCCACGAGCTCTTCCATTACTGTTAGCTGAATATTGCTGTTAGTTTCTATCCCCTGCATGCACCTAATTCGTTCGTTTTTATATATACAAAACTTAAATTAATTCAGTCTATTGCAAACCATCGCTGATCAACAGATAACATCTAACTCTACTTCTACTGCTAAACCGCCGATAGCCGATAAGAAGTGGTTTCTAGTCATTGATGAATTTGTTGCCAAGCGTAAAAGAAAAACGCGTTGATTGTTTATCTGATCTAGAAACTGTTTCTACTCTACTACTAGACTGCTACGGTGCTATCCTTTTTTCTCCTCTAGAGAGAAGGAGAGGAGGTTTAGACCCCTGCTTTATACTGAAAGTTATTTTACTACCAAACTAGCTGTCCGGCGCAACTTTGTTTGCGTCACATTTTCCCCGTTTTCGCAAAATTTTTCATTGTTGCTCCACTCCTATTGGTCGTAGCGTAATGATATATAACCTTTAGCGTTCCTCAATAAATGGGCTATATAACACTGAAAGAATTTTTCAAATCGGACCAGTAGTTTCGGAGCCTATTCAATGCAAACAAACAGACAAACAATCATATCTTTCCTCTTTATAATATTAGTTTAGACTAAGACGTTCGATATCAGATCCATTTTAAACATTATCTAGTCCTGAAAATTATTAATCATCATTTGCCTAGACTTTTCCCAACTTTATTGGGGTCGGCTTCCAGTCTTACCGGATGCAGCTGAATACCAGTATTTTATCTATCCTAGGCCTATCTGACCTCCACAACCCAGTAAGTACGTACTGGGTAATACGATACCACGGTAAGACTGGTTGTCAGACTTTGTGGTCACTGACTACTTGTAACGATAAAAAACTATGTCATTTCAAATTATATAGGTACCTTCTAGTTGAAGCCGACTTGACCTCAACAAACTTAGTAAAAGTCTAGGCTTCACAATTACGTAGTAAGGCAAATACTTGTAAATCGCCAGCTGACCGCCGAGACAACTAACAAAACGTATGATGTCCAAGAAACTTTCTCTTCTTACTACTAGCCGTTACCGTCACTTGTTTTACTTTACAGTTCTAAACAGGTCTGCCCGGAGTCGAACCCACTGCCCGCTAGCTAATATGTACCGTAATGTCCACATAATTATGCTTATTGGGTGAATGATTTTATTCTGTGAGCTAGGTTTTACTCTGACTACGCTCCAATAAGGAATTTCATATGATATTTATGCCTATTTATTTACAGAAACTGTTTCGACTAAAAAATCTAATTGGTTCCTACCTAGGTGTATTTTTTCTCTTATAGGAGACCACAGCATGAATAACATAAGAAAGCTAAAGAACCAAGCGAAAAATACGGACAAACCTGGAAATCAAACTTCTCCCGTTCAGCAGTAACACAAAGTTAAGAAATGATTCGATAAGCGACTGTTTAACCATACATTTCTGACATTTAAACGCGCTCTACGCTGTTAACTTTAACCAGTGTTCATGAACAAACACCTAATCACTAAACCATAAATTAATTCCTAAAGAAAGTCTTAATCGATATTGGCTATTCCGAAGCGAAATTCCAGGCCACTTCGATTATCTAAAGGCACAACATAACATCAAGTTGTTGCACTAAGTTGAAGTACGGCCATCGACCCACTGGGGGGACTATAAACTGTAGCCTGCCCAAGGAAGGACATCTCTACTATAACGCGATATTTTACTATACGTGTTTATTTATATTTTTATTCTGTTGCGACTGCGGAGTACAGTGTTCTGAGGAGCTCGTGGCTAAATAATAACAGCCGCACGCGCGAGTGGAACGAATGTATGGGAGCGGTTGGACGTAGACATGTCCGAAAAAAAAGAGTAAAATTATGCCAAACTAATGATGCCATCTTATTCGATTACTTAATGCCTTCATAACTTGTGGTGATGAATTTCTTCATAACTCCCATATTTCGGGAGTAATTTGAGAAAATGTGAAATTTTACTATGAAAATGAGTGTATCGAGCTCTCTCCCTCCTGATTCCGGGCTTGTTTCAAGTAGCGGTCTCTAATATCATAATGCTAATACTAAGAGCTATATTTAATACTAAGACACATAGTGCGCCAAATGTGCACTTTCTGGGATAAAGAGTGATGTTTATTTTATAACACAATTTTTTTATTTTTTGTTTATTTTGTTGATTAAAACCGTTTTTCTAAAGGTTTACCTTATTACAATAACATTTCTGAGCAGCCAATTAGAGAAGATATAAGCTAATTAGGATATATAATTAGGGACTTAAGGTTTACATATAAAACTGATGCACTAATGATTACTGATAAGAACATTGCTATTATTTAATTACTAAATGGCTCTTAATACACTAATTTAGCATGCATCATTTACTAATTATCACAATAACTAATTACCTTGCAATATTTAACAAAGGATACCTGGGATACCTGGATTTTATATAAATAGGTCACTATTAGTAACTTTAAAATCAGTGTTGATTTACACCTCGTTGTATCCAAGCTAATCTCGCAATGTATTTTCCAAATTTTAATACAAATCTTGATATTCACGTTGCTTTATGCGCACGCGCACATAAAGATTTACGCGACTTTAACTATTTGTTCAGTGTTTTAAAAGATAACAGTTGTGTTCAGTTATGTGAAAGTGCTGAAACAAGTTTAAAAGACTGGTGTCGTCGATTTTGCTACCGCATTTATGCAAAATGGACACAGTCTGGAAGAAGCACAGATAAGTTTCGGAAGAAACATGAGATTTGGCTACAGGCTGCAATTCAATGGCCGGAATTACAGAATGAAAATATGGAACCTTCTACAGAAAATATAAGTGACGTCATCGAGCCCATAATTTCTCCTGCTAAATCTGATGCTTCAACTTGTACACATCCTAGTCCTCGTAAATCTTTTGAGGACCTTAGTAACCGGCAAAAAAGAAGACGCACTGAAGATAGTCTTTCATGCAGCAGTAGCGCTCGCTGAAATTATGTTTTCGGCCGAAAGGGCGCTTCAAAAGGCAGGACAAAGCGATACAGCTTATGTTATGAAATACTTGACGGAGAATCCAGAAGAGGCCTCAAAAATCAAAGCCTTCATTGAAGGTAAATCAATTCAGGTACGGGAAATATCCCCTTTGAAGGCATTGGCTCTTTATGTATCGATGAACTTATCGAAATGGCGCTATAACACTCTTCGGGATTTCAACACTCAAGAAGGAGCTCTTCAATACCCGAGTTACTACATGTTGGTTAAAGAAAAAATTAAGTGCTATCCGGCCAAAGAAGATCTCACAGTTACAGAGAGCTCTGCAAAAATCAAATTACAAGCCTTGATGGATTTAACCTCAAGAAGACTTATTAGGTCGTTAGAAACCCCTGTTGATCCCAATCAACAGCTCGTATTGACCAGCAAATGGGGTTTTGACGGATCATCTAGCCAAAGCATTTATCATCAAAGGACGAGTGAAGATGAGCAAATCGATCTTGGTAGTAATTTTATGATTAGTCTTGTACCACTGCGGCTCGTCTCAAAAGGTGTAACAATTTGGGAAAACGAGCGACCATCTTCCACTTCATTTTGCCGGCCAATATTGTTTAAGTTTATAAAGGAAACCAAAGAAAATGTGCAGAGAGAGATGGCTGAAATCGAAGCAGAGATTGAAGCCTTAACTCCATCCACCATCACTGATGGAATTAGTGTCAAACACCAACTGCTGTTGACAATGATTGATGGTAAAATTCATTCCATTATATCCAATACAGCAGCTTCAGTGTGTGACATATGCAAGGCTTGTCCTAAAGAAATGAATAATTTAGAGTTAATCAAAGATAAACACGCAAACGAGGACATGTATAAATATAGCTTAAGCACCCTTCACGCTTGGATTCGCTCAATGGAATGCTTATTACACATTTCCTACAAATTAGACATAAAATCATGGCAAGTAAGGGGTGATATAGCAAAAAGGCAAGTTGATGACAGGAAGAAAAGAGTTCAAGAGGCTGTAAGAAGAGAAACGGGCTTACTTCTCGATGTTGTGAAACAAGGCAGTGGATCCACCAACAATGGCAACTCGGCAAGGAGATTTTTTGAAAACTACACTAAATCTGCTGAACTGACCGGAATAGATGCTATGCTTTTAAGAAAAATCTGTGTGATCTTGCAGTGTATTTCATCAGGAGAGAAGATCAACGTAACTAAATTCCGAGAGTTCTGCTTTGATACTGCTAAGCTTTACGTGGAGTTATACCCATGGTATTATATGCCTTCTTCACTTCATAAAATTTTAATGCATGGGCCAGACATAGTTCAGAACATGTCAATTGTGCCCATTGGTTTTCTATCCGAAGAGGCATCTGAGGCTAGAAATAAAGATTTTAGAAAATATAGAGAGGGGCATTCTCGAAAGCATAGCAGTATCTCATGCAATGAAGATATTATGCACAATCTTTTACTGTCTTCTGATCCACTTGTTACAAGTATCCGTCCAAAAGGAAATAAGTTTGTAAAAAAATCTTCTTTTAAGGAATTTTATGAGCTTACGGATTCTGAGAAAAGTGATATCGAATTTGTTAACATAAATGATTTAGCGGACATCGATTCTGAATTTGAATTAATTGATGATGATGATGATGACGAAGATAATTAAATGATGTTATTGTTTTAAAATGTGTAACTTAGTAAATTAGAGCTTACATCTTAATTATTTATTGTACTTTTAATGAAACTAGGTAATTTATTATCAACTTACTTAAAAGTCATACTCTCATCAGTTCTTGTGAATATTTTTGTTAATATATATTTCTGTATATATATAATATATTTATAGACCTCTTAATAAGTCTGTCTGCGGTTTAAAGTAAATACAAATGGGGAAAAAACGTTTTTTTTTTTAATTTTAATTTCCTTTTATCCCAGAAAGTGCACATTTGGCGCACTATGTGTCTTAGTATTAAATATAGCTCTTAGTAATAGCATTACGATATTAGAGACCGCTACTTGAAACAAGCCCGGAATCAGGAGGGAGAGAGCTCGATACACTCATTTTCATAGTAAAATTTCACATTTTCTCAAATTACTCCCGAAATATGGGAGTTATGAAGAAATTCATCACCACAATTTATGAAGGCATTAAGTAATCGAATAAGATGGCATCATTAGTTTGTCATAATTTTACTCTTATTTTTCGGACATGTCTACGTCCAACCGCTCCCATACATTCGTTCCACTGTGGCACGGGTCGATCTTTAAGGCTAAGCTGTGTTTGCCAAGGTTGGTCCGTTAATGCGTGACCATAATTACATAACGAGTTTAGTCCATGCCTCTGAAAGCACGATAAGCCGTTGGTCAAAGTCAAATTTTTTATTACGAACTAAGTGAACAATGTTGGTGTTATTTTATGTTGGTACTTAAGACTTAGCGGTCATTTGTAGATATTTGACAGTCGTTACGAGTAGTCAGAGGCCGAAAGTCTGACATCCAGTCTTACCAAGGGGTATCATATTACTCAGCTACTTGGTTATGGAGGTCACATAGGCAGTCGCTTCATGTAAAATACTGGTATTCAGATGCATCCAGTTAGACTGGAAGCCGCAACCAACATAGTTTGGGAAAAAGCGAGATAGATGATGGATTCTGTTGCGACTGCATGCATTAGTGGGCCACTTGTATGTCAACGAGGGGTGAGGGGAGGGGGGTTATTCGCTAATTATAGTATACGACTGTGACTGCCTTGTTGGTCTGTTGAGTCCTGGGTTCGATAACCAGGTCGGGCAAAGTGTTATTGGGTTTTTCCATGAGGAATTTCCCGTTGATGGCAACAGCAACGAGAGCAGCGGTGGCCCAGTGGTGGCAGCCCTGACTTACGAGCAGTAAGCCGTGGGTTCGACCCCAGGCAGACGCATTACTTTGTTTAATTTATTTCATCACCGTTGCTCTCAAAAACAGTGAAGGAAAACATCGTGAGGAAACCAGCATGTATATGAACTAAAAATTCGAAGACATGTGACATCTACCAACCCGCACTGATCCCGCATGGTGGATTACAGCCCACTCCCTCTCATAGAGAGAAGGCCTGTGTCCCAGCAATGGGAACATTATAGGCTGGTGATGATGATGGCAATAGGCTCGCCCCCTATTAAATGGGGATTACTGGCGTGATGTTATTTATCTGTGACTGCACCATTGGCGCCATCATAGGCGCAGTTGACACTGTTGTCGTCTTCAATGCCAGATGCCTATAAGTGATTAACCATCCCTGAGACAAGAATGGACTGTCTATTTTATGTAGGTATTGTTTTTAAGACTATTTGTTAGGACGGACGTTTCGATACGGAGCCATACCTACATGTCTCTATACCATTTGATCCGTTCAGAGATAGAGTTATGAATAATCTTTTGTTAAAATCACTTTATCATCTAAAGAACTCTACCACGTACAATGCTTATTACTACTCTGTCAAGAAAGTACTGGGAAACGATCAATAATACACAAAATGTTAGTAATTCATCCAAAGTTATTGTATCTCCTTCAAAGTAGGTATGCTCCTTCAGAAAGGATACACTTACGCCAACGAATAATCCAATCATAAAAACATTTATAAACGGTTTTTCTTGAATTGAGTTCAGTTCTCGCCGCGAATTCTCCTTTGTCTTCTACCGAATGAAAATGGGTGTCACGAAGTAGTCACTTGAGTTTAGGAAAAAGAAAAAAGTCGTCTAGTGAATAAGGGGGTTGCTCAATAGTACTTGTTGAGTGTTTGGTCAAAAATTCGTTCACTATGATGGCCTTGTGTGAAGGCCTGAAAGAAGAACTTTCTTTCCACAAATCTGGCCTTTTTCGTCGAATTTGCTCCTTTAAACGCTTAAATAGTATTCTTTATTTACTGTTTGACCTTCCGGTAAGAATTCCGTGTTCACAACACCGCGATAGTCCAAGAAAACGGTCAACATGACTTTGGCTTTTGATCAACTTTGGCGTGGTTTGGGTTCAGTTGGAGTTCACACCACTCCGAAGCTTGTTGACTAGTTTGCATGTCAAACCCGTAAACCCACGTCTCGTCACCAGTAACAATGCGTCTCATGAATGTTGGGGAGGAATTTAATCGTTCTAGCAAGTCCTCAACAACTCCTATGCGATTCAGTTTTTTGGAGAAAACTCAGGTCTTTTGGGACCGCCGAGCTGCAATGTTTAATACCTAAGTGATTATTTAAAATGGTACAGATCGACTCGTGAGACATAAAAAGTTTAGCGGCTATCTCTCTCAAACTTGAATGAGGATTTTCAGTCACTAATTCCTTTTTTTGCGATGTTGATTTTGTTTAAGATGGTCGGTCTATCTGGCGGCATCCGGGTTTGCCGGAAATCTTTTTCAGCATATAATAGAAATAGAAATAATTGATTTGCATTGAATGTAGGTACATGTATGAGTTGTTACAGTAGTCATTATTTGTTCCTGGTACATTCAACCATTTGGCATGCAAAAATTTAAACTTGTAAATAATTATAATAATATTTAATAGGATGACTCATTCGCTTAACGGCAGAAATTGTACAGTCGTTTTAAAAGGTCTACAGGTAGTTTTCCTTTGATAAATAGGAATCAAACAAAAAAAAAATACTTAAGTTTTTCCTGTCAATTTCATGTTAATATATATGTATATTTAATGTGTATTTTTTACATTATATGACATTGTCATAAGTAGGTACTGCGATTGATTTGTTGCTGATTTTAAGGCTGTAAAATAAGTATTAATAAATTAAGAAAGAGTGTAGAAATTACAATTGATTTGTCCACTACGAGCAGCAGGATTAAATTTCTATGGAGTCGAAAATGTAAGCCCGTTTTACTGCAAGCTGGATACCGTTATAATTACGTAAAAAAAATACAAATGACAGTACAAATTGGATATTGTTTAATATAAATTTTTTTTTTGCAAAAAAAGAAACCGACTTCAAAAAACCCTAAACGCACTAAAAAGTTAAAAATAATACTATAACCTACCTATATTTATAAACCTAACCTAACCGACGATTAACCTATAATAAAATTTAATAATTCTTTGGAGTCGGTGCCAAGAAATATAATTTGAATTAATTAAAGAATTAATATTTAGAAACTGTAAAATGTTTTGTTTTTCTGGCCTTAGTCTGTCTATATAGTCATTCAGGTATCGTATATTGCTTGGCACCGACTCCAAAGAATTATTAAATTTTATTATAGGTTAATCGTCGGTTAGGTTAGGTTTATAAATATAGGTAGGTTATAGTATTATTTTTAACTTTTTAGTGCGTTTAGGGTTTTTTGAAGTCGGTTTCTTTTTTTTCAAAAAAAATTTTTATTTGTTAATTTTTAGTGACATATTTGAAATCTAATAATAAAATATGGGTAGGCCTAGTAAAGATGCTTCTCGTATGAGAAAACGGCGTCGAACTGAAATTGAGAAAAAGGACAACGATTAAAAGAAATTAGGGAAAGAAATGATCAACGCATTTTGAATAAGAACCCTGATCATCGCGAAAACAGACTGTCAAAGCAGAGGACCTACATGTTACGTAGGTTGAATAAGGAAAGTTAAGTCTGTGGTACACCTGGAAAATGCATACCGTTACAATTCCAACAAGTCCAAACACAGCTAATATACATTGTCTTATCATGGAGTTACGGTGCCTGTCTCGGCTTCATCATCAGATCTGATGGTAGAATGGCTCTTATTGAACACAAATGCTTCACTTGTTGTGGAAAAAACTAAAATCGCTGTACGTTTTCCTATAAAATTTGAAGAGTTCCCTCGATTTCGCCAAGATTCCATCATCAGATCCCAACTTGGTGACTATGGGACCAAATGGAAAGCATAGGCTTCGGAATAAAAAAATAATTTTCCAAATCGGTTCGTACATGACTGAGTTATGCGCGAACAAAAAACTCAATGCAGAGTAAACGAAAAGTTAGAAAAATTAGATTTTTGTTGATTTTTTCAAAACCGCTTGTCTGATTTCGAAAAAATTTATATGGGACCATTTGGGAAGTATACGCTTTCCAACAAAAAAAGAATTTTTCAAATCGGTTGGTAAGCGACAGAGTTATGCCCGAACAAACATAAAAAAAAAAATACAAACATCCGAATTGAGAACCTCCTCCTTTTTTAGAAGTCGGTTAAAAATGGAGTGCAATACTTTGAATTCGATTACTTTGGATGAACGAAATAAAATAGTAAAGAACCTACTCATTTTTTTTTGGATGTCACCAAAAATATAGTAGATGGCGATGAATGTAAGAAAATTTTATGTACAAAACTCGAGCCAATCCCAAAGATATTTGAGAATTTTATTGAGAGTGCCGAATGAGAGCTACCGGAAGACGATATACCGACATTTAATGAGAAAAAGATGTTTTGTATAGAGCTAGAAGACTGTCACGGTGACAGTACCTTCAAAGTTATTCACAGGATCTTCAATCAATAATACACCGTAATAACATACCGTAAATTTTGTACCCTTAATTTATTTACTCTACATCAATCTCCCTAACTTAATTTAATAGCATGTGTACTCCATAATGGATAAGATGCGGTTACCTACAATTGAGTATGCGTAACATGACCATATATCCTGTTCTGGATTTAGTTTTATATAAGTTTGTAACACAAACTAGAAGATAATCCAAAATAAATAAAATAAAACCTAACAAAACAGTGATATCAAGTTCACTGTACTTCTGGTGTAAAGCGAATCTGTCTTAAAGCGAATCTGTCGTAAAGCCATTCTGTCTTAAAGCGAATCTGTCCTAAAGCGAACAAAGGGATTAAATCCGCCCTACCCTACCCAAACGTTCGTCATCTTGCATTGAGAGCACTATCTCTCCTAATAGGTGCGAATTACACCGACGCCGAAGCCGCAGCTCAATGTGTATGACACGACTAATATTGACCAACTTACACTCACTTTAAAAGTAAAAGTTGGTGATGTAGTGTAGTTAGATGCTGTTGAATAAATTGTAATACATTACGGTCTTTTGTCAAAATTGCACACGCGTTAGATGTTTGAAAATAGAATACAGACGGGGAGAGCTGTTTATTAATTTGTAACAAAATTATTAATATCCCATTTATGAAATTTTGAAGAAGTATCAACAAAGCACCGAGACCGTAAACGTGACGAGTAAAAAAAAACAAGAATAAATAACATAATAAATAAATAAGTTGTGTTTTATTTCAGGTAACGTACCAATATAAAAAAAAAGAAATAGTTAAGACGGTAAATAAATCATAGTAACGTAAGTAAGTATCATTAAATAAACTTTGAAATCATCAAAATCATTAAAAAACATTAAGTATAACCAAGAAGTAGCGCTTGTAAAAAGGTTGTTACGTGGAGCCCAGTACTGACGTAATGCAACCTTTGCTGAAAGTCTAGCCTTAGCTTTATCTATGGTTCAGCTTCATGGCTTCATGTATCAAGAATACGAATTATTTTATGTCAATCGTTATACTAGTTGGCAATGTTTGTGTTAATTATCATCAAACGTCGTCTCCCAATATACCAGTTACAACTTAGGGGCTGCGCAAACGTAGACACTTTTTGTAACCGACACGGAACACCGTCACACTTGCTGTGTCCTGTAGCGGCGACCGGACGCAGTTTACGTCTGCGCAGGGAGTAGCTGATCTCATACTGGCTATATAGAAATATTAATTGATAGCTTGTATCCGACACAAGACACACGTTTGCGCAGCACCATAAGTTTGACGAAAATTACATCGGTTCGCTCTTTAAAGACTCTTCATTATAAAAAGAAGAATAAAGAAAAACTTTTTTTTTTATTTTACCCTTTTTAGTTGTGTTATCTCACATAAATCCTATAAATAAGGCAGGTATCAATTTTACATTGTAACTAGATACCAGCACATCGTCCATACCATCATCATCATCATTTCAGTCCAAAAGACGTCCACTGCTGGACACAGGCCTCCCCAAAGTGTAGCCACATAAACATTTTGGGGGGCTTTGCCATAATCGCCACGCTTGGCCTGGGTTGACGATCGCAGTACGGTTATAAAAAAAAGTACAAAAAAAGTCCATACCATACGAATAAATACACACATCAAAAGTGTCTAGGGATCAAGCATTTTTATGCGGATTTCTTGAGATTGAGATGTGGCTTTGTAATAAATTTATGATTTTATAAATTTATATGGATCCTTTTTGGTGCATTTCATAATTTGAATCAGGAACTGTGAATCAAATTCGAGTAAAAGATGAAAATCAGCTGTCAATATTTTCCCTATAAAAACATACAACGCATTGAAGACATTATTAGAGCTACTGTTTCCCTACTACTGATTAAAACCAACGTTATTATGGAGCGGCGACGTCATTTAAGCAGGGAAGAAATGTTCAGAGCCGTGGGAATGATAGAAGCTGGTTCCCGGCAACGTACTGTGGCTTTAGCTCTGAATACAAGTCAGAGTGTTATCAGTCGACTTTGGACACGTTACCGAAGCACTGGTACCGTGGCTGAGCGCCATGGAGGACGGTATCGCTGCACCACACGGAGACAAGACCGATACATTCAAATCTTAACTCGAAGAGCTCCAACAATAACCGCCATGATGTTAGCCGTGAGGCTTCATCACTCTTCAGGGAACTTAATTAGCGACCAAACAGTCAGAAACCGCTTGCATGAAGTGAACCTTCATTCCCGAAGACCGCTACGGGTACCACCTATAGCAATGCACAATCGTAGGATTCGATATCAATGGGCTCTTGAACACAGAAATTGGGCAGAAGAACAATGGCGTTTCGTGTGCTTTTCTGATGAGTCTCGTTTTGGTATGAGACCGGATACAAGACGTTTACGACACTGGAGAACCCCTGGACGCCAACAGCGATTAAAATCCTGCCAGGAAGTCCATCCTTATAGTGGTGGAACCATCATGGTATGGGCGGGTATTTGGATCGGCGGAAGAACTGAGTTGATTTGGATCAGAGGCAACCTCAACGCTCAAATTTATGCTGAGACGATTGTATCAGACGTCATCGTTCCTCTACAAGTGCAAATCGGTCCCTTATTTCAGTTAATGCATGATAATGCACGACCGCACACCGCAAGAGTTGTAAGACAGACTCTCGCCGCAGCTAACATCAATGTCCTGCCCTGGCCTGCTCAGTCGCCAGACTTGAACCCGATTGAGCATGCATGGGATATGCTACAGAGAAGAGCTCTGCCGAATATGGAGGGTATCCAGTCGCAAGAAGACCTTTTTTTGTTGTTGCAACGAACATGGGCGGCCATTCCACAGCGTGATTTGGATGAACTCATTTTGAGTATGCCAAACCGATGTTCTTGTGTTGTTAGTGTTCGCGGTAGAAACACGGATTATTAATTGTTTAAGTTACCCAATAAAATTTTAAAGAAAACTGTTATTTCAGTCTTTTTTTCGAACTTTAATGTTAGTGGTTCAAATGTCAAAAATCCCTTTATTAGAAAATGGCAAATTTCTTTATTAATGCAAAGGTGACTTGGTTTATCGTTACTGTGACAAACGAAAACACTTTATTTGATGAATCCTTAAAGAAAATTTTAATTAATATCAATCAGGAGAAAAGTTATTGCAAAAATATATGTTGATCCCTAGACACTTTTGATGTGTGTAAATAAAAAAATCATAAAATGAAAACTACTGGGCCAAACTATGTTAATTTTTTATGGGACCAAATGGTAACTATTCCACATCAAACTAAAGAAGAATCTATCATATATCATAAATCTTAGTGTAATCGGTGTACATAAAAAAAAATACCAATCAAATTGAGAACCTCCTCCTTTTTGAAGTCTGTTAATAATAGTTTAATATTTAAAGCAGTTAGCACGCTAAGATAAACATTAGTTAGAACATAAGATTAGGTTGTTATTAGTTGCAGCACTTGCATAGACACCAACGTATCTATTAATCTATGAATTATATCAAGTGCTGAGTTCCCGCGAAAGTAGTCAGTACAGGGGACAGGGCCCTCTGGGGTAAACGACCCGAGGCTAGGCACTGCGTAGACGCACCTTAGATGGATGTTTACTTGTACTTACTTGCTGATAATTGTCCATTTACCTTGAAACTGTTGAATGAAATAGCTGACACTGAGTGAGGAATGTTTATTTCTATTATCGCATCATTCCACTTAACATAAATAACTTCACATATTTTTTTGCATTATTCCATACTCCAATCAATAATTAATTACCTATCACAAATATCTTATATAGATGTCCTAACCCAGATTATGGTCTCTATGTGTGCTTCATCGAAATCCGTTCAGCCATAAAAACTTAATAAATGGTTGGCTTACCTTCATATTAAATAACAATAATAGAAGCAGGAAGTAAGGACGACTTGGCAAGGAATAATGGTCCTCATATCGTTTTACACACTCACTCTGGCTATATTCATCTTGGCTTAAGGAGCAACCCCACAGAGATATACCATACTACATAATCATAGTCGGGTACTACGTGGTTATTCATGAACTACACGTAGCCATTCATGGGCCATCACGTGTCCACGTCGATGGCACTACTTGCAATAATATCGATCCGCGTTAACCAGCATTTGCCGTTAAATGATGCTAATTTGGACACAGATTATAAATGTGCAGATGTGACAAGTAGGTTACAATCGTTTTTGACTATGCGCAGTTGGGTGTGCTTATGAGTTTCTTTTTTGTTATTTAACGTAGAATGAAAAAGCAGTACTTACTATGAAAATTGGGACGTACAGTTAGAGTCCTCGCAGACTACAGACCTATCGGCCGATAGTTTAGTTATGTTGGGCTTCTAGCGCGCACAGGCTAATTAAAAGGTCGGGTTGGTGACGAATTCGCAAACTAGACCAACAGTCGACTGCACTCGAACATTTTGCTAGTTACTTAGTAGCCGATTAAACAATCGGCAAGTATACGCGCGGGATAATATCAATATACTGGTCCAGCGGTTTGCCGATAGTATTTTTTAGACACAATCGTGTAGCGCATCAAACTGATTTATCGGCCGATGCCAAACGTTGTAGTTTGCACACTAGCTAGCATACATGTTTATTCTGATTAAGAGCCCGAATAAACTATCGTTAAGAGAGTCTACAGTCTGCTCAGCTTCTGGTCCTATTCTGCTTAATGACCGAATGTTTTCTGATGAGCGTTTCCTATTTTATCCTCTGTTAAGTGGTAATTCAGCATAAAACTCATAGAAATCAGAGTGCAGCCAGTGTAAAATAATATATAATAATAATATAATAATAATTTATTCAAAAATATAGGGTAAACATTAAATACAAGTTTTCTTAAATCTATGTCATGTTCACTCATGGTTTGTGCCTGAACTAGGTAATCCTGTGTTTCATGCGATTGGAGGTAACATTAATTGATTAAATAATCACATATCATATTAATCTTATTGGTACATGTGTAAAATGGGTCCTTACCGTGTTGAAACCTCTGCCCTCATCGCTTATTGCAAATATTTTATCTCATCAGACAACATGATTTAATGTGAATGCTTTACCAATTATCCTTGTAGTTCTTAGAGTCGCTTTCAAAAGCACGAACCGTCGCATCTGTTCAATTGCTCACTGACCAGCGCTTACGCACCCAAACACGTTAGTGGTGGTGGAAGACAGTGCGCGCGTGCGCTTGTCGGGCAGTGGACGCGCCATGCGAGACAGTGTAGACAGCGCTTTCGGACAGTGCAACCAGTGACCATGACAGCAGTGCACCTCAGCGTGGTGCTACTGGCCATCGCAGCCGTAGTGCCTCGCTCCCACGGCCAGGAATCCTTCGCGAGCTCCCTGCTCTCCGGTGAGAACTAAATAAAACAGGTCCCGGTTTTGGGTCAGTGTGTTACGGACTTAACAGAACTGTCATTGATTTGTGATACTAACTCCTATTTGTAGAGTTTGTTTCGGTATTTCTTCTCAGAGTATTCGGATAGAAAACGAAGAAATCTGCAAGTTTTTTATAAAAAAATACGCGAAAATGTAAAAACTAAGTTCCAGAACAAACATAATTTATCATTTACCTTGTTTGTGCTAATTCTCCGCCCGTCTTAAGCTCAACTAGTCATGCTAGAAACATTTTCTAATTTCCTACAGGCGCCAATTTCTATCATAATTATGAAAAGTTTGTAATACTTACATTCTGAAGCGACAGTGTCGTTGGTATAAATAGACAGATATTATAAAAAAAGGTGTTACCAACAAAATAACGGTACGCGGAGTATTGAGACTTTCCAAAAAATTATATGACGGACGTATGTTAATGAAAATATCGAGTAACAGGTTTTTGATCTAACAATTAACTGTTCTGTGCGTAGCGTTGATCAATTTGAGAATATTCGAAGGCAGAGACAGAAAAGTAATTAAAGAAATGTGTTTTGATAGCGATAGCGTTGAACTTTAAGGCCAGACTAGCTTTCGAACTGAGAACAGTATCGCACGGCCTCACGCTAGGTCAGTAACAGGGTAGGTAGAAAGATCTCATCGCGACCGCGGCGGCTACGGTCCGTACACATTGTTTTAAGTCCGTCTGCAAACTTTCTTGGTCCACATCCGTCATCCGGGGTACATTCTACCTATTAGACAAGGAAACAGAGCATTAAACTGACGAATTACGAAGTACTTACTTTATTATAAACACAAATAGACATAGAATGTAGTAGGGACTTAGGTATGCACGCAGAGTAGTTTGTGAGAGTCCGGAGAGGTACGATGATCGTAAATTCTGAAGACAAACGGTTCTAAAATGCTGTATTCCGGTTTTGAAGCTACCGGTGTAATAGCTTTAATATTTACATCATCATCCACAGCTGTTGCCAACAGACTACAGTAAGAATAGAATAGAAATAATAGAATATTCTTTATTATGTACTCCACACAAGTAACATTCTTAAAAGAAAACATTCCACATAGGGTGATAAAATAGGCATTCTTATCGTAGTACGCAATCTTAATTATTCTTCGCTCTTTATTCTTATTCTTCTGCTCTGTATGGTGTCGGACGTAAAGAATAGCACCATCCCATATCTTCCCGTGGGTGTCGTAAGAGGCGACTAAGGGACTTGCCAGAGAATGGGCAGCAGCGTTTTCTGTGTTTTTGTAACAACCGTACTGCGATCGCCAACCCGCCTGCCAAGCGTGACGATTATGGCAAAACCCCCCAAAATTGCCAATGTGGCGATACTTGGGGCAGGCCTATGTCCAGCAGTGGACGTCTTTTGGGCTGAAATGATGATGCAATCTTAATAATTATAGAGATTCTAATCGGTTCATGTCAACTAAAACCAAAGTCAATCTCTACGATGACTTCCCGGCCAGAAATAGTACTTAGTACGTACTTTGACTAACAGTTTACTACACAAATTGCTTATTCTTTAGGTGAGTTAAAAGCATTATGGTATTTTTCTTCAATGACCATTCCAATGAATTAAACTTGAACGAAGACGAAAAACAACTGCTAGACAACAGTTGTTAACAACTGCTAACAGTTGTTTTTCGGTATGACATTCACTCAAATCTCTGACCAGTCAAAATGGTTCACATTCGGCTAGTTCAAAGCCGGGAATTCGCAAGATGATCATCATGGACTAGTATCCCATTTGCCGACTATAAAGTTGGTAGTGTGAAGTTGAAGTTATTGTTGGTGAATGTTATATATTACTTTTGTTCTGGTGTAGATTAGTGGGCATAGTCAAAAAAAACTTTCAGACCGAAAGACCAAATACTGCAAATGGTTGTTAACAAGCAAAATTCAGCCAAAGCAGGAATTCTAGTGAGCTACAGTAAGAAAGATTATGTCAGATAGTAGTAAAACACTGGTATTCGGCTGGATCCGGTTAGACTGGAAGGAAAAGGTTAGGCAGATGATGAGTAAGATTGTCAGATTGATGTTAATTACATTTTTATTTGCGGTGATAAATATTGGTATTCATAAACTCGATTCTAATGATTTACCTGACCTACCACAATTTGTGCAAAGTATGTGCCTGGTTTAAGACTTCTTATTGCTAATGGTTTGGCACAATTCACACGACACGCCCCTGTACTGTATTGTAGTCTTGTAAAGACTTTTAATATTAAAATTTCGTGGTACACGTGGTGGCTCGTGGCTAAATAATAACGCACGGGTCGATCTTTAAGGTTAAGCCGTGCTTGCCAAGATTGGTCCGTGGATGGGTGACCATAATTAAATTCCGAGTTTCCTCCGTACCTCGGAAAACACGGTAAGCCGTTGGTCCCGGCTGTCATTTGTAGATCTTCGACAGTCGTTACGAGTAGTCAGAAGCCAAAAGTCTTACCAAGCGGTATCGTATTAGTATTACCCAGTCACTGGGTTGTGGAGGTCAGATAGGCAGTCGCTTCATGTAAAATACTGGTACTCAGCTGCATCCGGTTAAACTGGAAGCCGACCCCAATATAGTTTAAGAAAAGGCTAGGCAGATGATGATGACTTAGATTTACTTTTAGATATACTCGTACCTATCGATGTGAGGTAATTTTAAACATTTTACTTGGCTAGACTTACCACGCCGACCCCAAATAAATTGAGATAAGAGCAGGAAAGTGTTAAAATGAACTTATAGCTACTAGAATCTGAAACAAGATTGACTTACGGTGAAGGAAAACATCATAGAAAAATCCATTCTTTGCTTCATAAATGATAAGAGTTAATTTCATACATCTATTCACCCGAATAGGACTTATAATTCTTAATGTTATAAATGACGAAATATGGTTGTACTATTATGTACACCTTTGTCTAACCCCTCGGGGATTACAAGTGTGATCGTTCTTTTATGTTTCATAAGTGATCATCCATTCTGGTCTCTTTGCAGGAATAGTATGTGTTTTGAAACGGAACAGTTATTTTTGTATTTATTTTGATAATAATTTTGCACATTTCATAATGTTTGAATATTTTATTGAATGAGTGGGTGTTAATTTATGGTTTTACATATTGAATACCGAAGTTGAATGACATCGTTTGAACCCACTGCCTTATGAGTGGAGAATACATATACACATTAAGGGCATTGTCCACAAACGATTCAATTTACTTAGTTTGGCTTCGTAGATTAGAATTCATTTGCGTAAACCATGGTATACATACTCGTTCGTGTTATTTATACAAACAAATAAAATTGAAGTGTCTGTTTATAATATTAAAATAACCGCTTTTTACTACATGCATATGAATGTATATACGGTACGTATACCAAAATATTTTCTTTTACGATTTCTGTCTGTCTGTCTGTTTGTTCCGGCTAATCTCTGGAACGCCTGGACCGATTTTGACGGGATTTTCACTGGCAGATAGCTGATGTAATAAGGAGTAACTTAAGCTACTTCTATTTTAGAAATACTTATTCTAAAATTTATTATTCTAAACCAAACAGAAACCAAATTCTGACATCCAGTCTTACCAAGGGGTATCGTATTACCCAGTTACTGGGTTGTAGAGGTCAGATAGGCAGGCGCTTCATGTAAAATACTGGTACAAAGCTGCATCCGTTTAGACTGGAAGCCGACCCCAAGATAGTTTGGAAAAAGGCTAGGCAGATGATGATGAAGATGTTTAGTGAAATATAGAATTAAATAAAGAAAATTATTTATTTCGTACACGTTTCCATAGAATTTCCTTCACCTTGCAACAGTTACAAGTAACTTCTTGTTTTTGGTTCGGCGGAACGGAAACGGAAAGTATAACTAATTGATTGACCGGAACTATCTTGTGTTACGTTGTCTTGGTGCTCTTTGTTTTTACTATACGAGTGTTCTTCTTCTCTTAAAAATGGTGAAGCAAACATCGTCAGGAAACCGGCATGTCCTAGAACTAACAATTCGAAGACATTCTCATCTACCAACCCGCACAGGGCCCGCGTGGTGGATAACAGCCCACTCCCTCTCATAGAGAGGAGGTCTGTTTCTCAGCAGTGGGCACATTATAGGCTGATGATGATGAATGTTCTTCAGGAGGAGACATTTTTATTATTCAGACAGTAAGGTCTCTTATAGACATGGGTCATTTTTGCCTCAGTCTATCCTGTATGATGTAATTTAAAGTTGCCACTACCGTAACATCTTATTCCTTCGTCATTGTCATAGACATGAGGCATAAATATTGGATTAGGTATGTGGATTCGGTATTTTTCGATGCGAATCCGTACCTAATCCAAAGCGTCGAGGATTACGTATGGCACAAAATATTCGTACACAGTCTACACAGGAGATATTCCGTAGTTCTGTACCTTAAAATGTGGGGTTTAATTTTCAAGTTTAATTGGCACTGCCGCCAGCGCCGTCTATGTAGAATACTACTGAACTAGTTAGTGCTCTAGCGATGTATGTCGTAACGAACCGCTACACCATCATTAACACATTGTGTAGGCGCACTCTTTAAGTATGAAGCGTAATTTTGATCACTTTTTTAAACGTTAAAAACCAAAGTATTCATGTTGATTTTAAGTACCGTTTGCCCATAAAAAACGAAATATAATCCACCGTTTCACAATATATCAGAAACGGAACGTCCATACCATCCATTTACCTAATCCGAATATTTCTTACCCAATCCGCATACGATACATAATATCGGTAACAGGCCAGCAGCCATATTGAATAAATATTCGGATTAGGTAAAGGGATTAGGTATTTATAAATATTAGGATTAGGTGGATTAGGTATCGTTTTTACCTTATCCGACCCATGTCATTTGTCCTTATTTCAGCCACAATCAAGTAGTCAGTATCAGTCCTCATCACAAATTGCATTTAAAATCAGCGTCAGACGGCTTCAGCATTTAAAATGATATTTGACATTGCTGCTGAAAGAGACCTTTTTGACGCAGGTTTAATCAGCTTTTAACATAGAGTAGATACATTGTTTAATAATTAACTTTGTTTTTTTTTTATCTATAAATTTCTATCTTGATGTAATGAAAACAGTCTACTATCACGCTGCGATAGTAGCTAAGTATGGTTGCTCGTGGTATATGGGGCGCGCGTAACGGTGCGTTGTGCAAACGCCGTTAACATGCGCAGGCGCAGACACGCACCTTATCACTGATAGTGATTGGAAAACGATGACTTTACTTCTACAATAAACTCCAATTTCCAAGTTCTATCTCCAATACTTTGACAGAATGAGGCTATTATTAGTTTAAAACTAAAGTGATCCAACATCATAATTCTCTTGCCCTTATCCCAATTCATTTAGGGTCGGTGCAGCCTTTCTTCTTCTTCCATATTTCTCTATTACTCGTCATTTCATTTTAAACCTCAATTCTTTATGATTACTGTACAGAATCAATTGATTCATGAGCTAGATCAGCATCCAGGACGCGTTTTCCGAGTCCTAATACGATATATCCATATTGAAAGAGGGAGATCAGGCTTTTATCACCAAAATTTTTATCAAAGATGATTTGAAAGAAAAAAAATAATAATAACCACCAAAAAATACTGAGTTGTGGAGAATGGGGAGAATGAAAACATGTTTTACGAAGAATTAACGCCAAAATAACGTGAAAACCAAGTTTATAAAATTTTTACTTAATAACTATACACAAAACCGTTTGCGACCGTTTGATTGTTAGTGTTCTATGCTCCAAGCGGCTCTCAGATAGTATATCTTACATAGCAATGATCACAGACTCGTAGTCAGTTACAGTTTCGACAAAACAATTACAAAGAATGCCACAATGTTACTAGGTTTATAGCATTCTTGTGCCAATTCCGCGAGAACTCTACTCGCGTACAAAAGACATCAACGCGTTCACGAGTTCAATCAAATAATTAGGTATTCAATAATTGATTACAGTATAAGAAACTTTTACAATTTAAGTAAAGTATAGATATTAGAAAAATCTCATTATTTTCACATCTATGGACGATGAAGATATAAATAGATGTACTGTATTGTATTAAGAGTAAGAAGTAATATTATTAAGCGAAAACAAATCAATACACTTATGTTAAAAACTTTTTTTGCTCAAGCATAGATCGAGCTATATAGATAGACACAATACTCTTTATTATGTACATCATACGAATTAAAGGATATAAATGTACAAATTAAGGCTACATGCTGATTCGAAATCGAAATTCATTCATCATCTGCCTAGTTTTTTACCAAACCATCTTAGGATCGGCCTGTAGTCTAACCGGATGCAGCTGAGTACCAGTATTTTACATGAAGCGGCTGCCTATCTGACCTCCACAACCCAGTAACTGGGTAATACAATACCCATTGGTAAGACTGGTTGTCAGACTTTTGGTTTCTGTTTGGTTTACTCGTAACGACTGTCAAAGATCTACAAATGACAGACGGGACCAACGGCTTAACGTGCTTTCCGAGGCACGGAGGAAACTCGGAATGTAACTGTGGTCACCTATCCACGGACCAACCTTGGCAAGCACGGCTTAACCTTAGATAAATCGACCCGTGCGGCTGTTATTATTTTGCCACAAACTTCTCATAAAATCGAAGCTTATTAATTTTCATTTATATTTTATTGAGCACTACTCATCCGGTACTTGAGATGAATGAGTCGGAAATGCCGAAGTGGTCGTCTCACTAACAAAAATATTTCAAAATCCATTGCTAATCTAACAAACATGTAGAACAAATACCACGAAAATAGCAACACAACTCACCGCCCTCTTACTCACACAAAATCTTTTAACAAAACATCCGCAAACATCCAATTTCTGAAAAACCGAGTCACCCATCAGTTTCGTAACCGCGGCAAGCAACAGACGAAAAAGAAAGCCTCTTCGTCGGCCGGTTAATTAATCGGCGTACGTTTGACACGCCGATATGTGCGGGCGCATGATTCATGCGAGTCGAGGTGACATTTCACTTCGTTATACATTCTGTAGCGAGAAGCATAGATATTATGCTGGTTTAAAACAATTATTGTTAGACTAGATTATGTATGTGGCTTCAGTCGCTTAGAGTTCCGTGGTTGTCCCACGAGATCGTACTGACGGCATAAAACTATATGTGTTAATCCAGCTTATGAACTATCTGTAGGCTAAATTTCATCAAAATCTGTTCAGTTTTTTTTTGCGTGAAAGAATAACAATCATCCAGACATGTATACATCCTCACAAACTTTCACATTTATAATATTAGTAGGATTCTTCGTTTCTAGTGTAATAGCTATTTTCACACATAACATAAACATTACGCCAGTAACGTTCAAGTTACATGAAAAAGGGGATGGGGGGGAAAACACGTTCTCATGGGGTAATTTCTGACCGAAACGAAGGCGACACCGCGAGCTAGTGACTAACATGATAAAAATAATCAAACCACAACAAATGTTTTTATACTATATCAGAAGTAATTCCATTAAGTATCTGCTTGTAACCGTCAAGTTACAATTAAATGTTAACCCCAAAACCAAGATATCCTTACTCAAAACAAAATACAACAAAACCAGATTGTCAGTACTCAATGGTAATCGACCGTGGGAGCGCCTGGTCACAGTGGTCACCCACCACAGTCCGGCGTCGTCGCGTCTGCAGGACTTTCTCTCACACCCCCCCTGCCCCACCTCCCCTCCTCAATATCCACCCCTCTCTCTTCCCCTGACCCCTCCCCTTCAGCCTTCCCCTCCATGGTCAAGAGCTGCGAGATTACGCGACACTGAATGTGATAGAGGTTGAATAATCTGTTATATTGCAGCGTCGGCGTGTTTTTATACTTTTTTTATCAATGATGTTGAGGTTTGTGGTTGATTTGGGCGTTTTTGTTTGGGGCTGAAAGGTGGTCATGTAATCTGTTCGAGTTGTTTGTTTTGCTATAAGAATGTATGGGTCGCGTTGCTTTTCGTTTTTTGACTAAGTAAGTGAATAGGTATCGTCAGACTCGTATAGATGTACATAGATTATAGCTACTGCTGCTCAACTGTTTTGTTACATCTTATCTATTTGTTTAATAACTTTAAATGGAGTTCAAAACCCTTCTTTTTTCTAATCAAAAATATATACAATACACATAATACACCAGTTTAAAGATGTTGTGGCCGTGTCCACCAGGGGTGGCTATAGTAAAATATTTTAATATTGATTCTCGCTGGCCACCCCCCGGGGCCAGCGGGAATTATTTTTAAAAGTTGTGACCGTGTCCACCCGGGGTGGACAAGCAGGGGGTGGCCAGCGGGAATAATCCAAAAATATCAATCAAAATCAAACAACGATAAAATTACACTTTTATCTGTAATTTACAAAAAAAAAACACATTACATCACAATACTTCTAACACCAAAACAATTCAACATCACATAACTAAAATAAGTACAATGCTCAACACAAACATCATTAAAATAATAGTCATATAAAAACTGAAATAGCAGAGTATCTCGTGCATGTTTAAGTCTGACCAGTAATTACTATTTCGCTTTGCTCTGAAACTCGGTGAAAACCTCACGCGACCGGCTGAAAGTGAATTAATATGTAAAACATGGCTGAGAGGCTACAGAATGTAATGTATTAGCATTTAGTTATTTGCTCAGGTGCTATACTGAGTTGCGTTTGTAGTTCCGGGATATTCTAGCTTATTGTTTTCAAGTTATTTTAAGACAATGGTGGCATTGAAATGTAGCTAGGTCATGTGTATTCGTCGTTGTGGCAATACTTACCAAAGTCATTACAACTAGAAGCTCCTTCGTCCTGAAAAAGGCACTATTCCTAAATCATTACAATTGAAAACTTGTTTACAATTCAATCAATTTGCTTTAATTGTAAATTTAATAACGCGTTGCAGTCTTTTGTTCCCACATTTGAGACTCAATGTAAACTTTTTCCTATAATTGTAAATTAGTTTATTTTCTCTGTAAAAAAGGCTGTATATCGTGAAATAGCTAGGCATCGTCACATGGAGTCACAGCGCAGTTGTATCATAGCCAGCGACTTTCGCGCGGTCATCGACCCCGTAGAAAGCACCCGCTTGCTGATCCATTGATTATTAAATAGTTATCGGCTACAGTTTGTCTATTCGTAGTTAATAATAGATTTGAAATCAATAATTAATAGATAATTTTAGTAATAACTGTATTATCTCAGTGAAAGAGTCGACTTATTTATTAGAATACGTTTTGGAACTTGTGGAACTTTTCTTGATTTCAGCTTGTTTTACGATTTTAAATCTTTTTCTTTACAAAACTGCTGTAAAGACCATCTTTTATACAATCAAATTCAACCAATGTAGCTCAACCATTTCTTGAGCTACATTGATTAAATTTTGTGTAAATTTGATTCTTCTGAACGGCAGAAAATAACAGTGATGGCTATGGACTTTATCCGAAATTAAAGTATTTGAAAAGTATTTCAAATCGTGATGAGAATTCCATAGTTTTGGGTACAATGTCGTTCGTGATTGCATTGGCAGGTTGCCCACTCGCTGTTTACAATATTTTACCCGAGTTTATTTTATACTCATCTGATTCTCTCTCTCCAAGTCTTTTTTCTTCTTTCTAAAGATTTCATACTTAATCTTACTCCTTTAGGTCAAAAACGTGACAATGATATCTAGATTAATTCTTAATTTTAAAACTATCACTGAATGCGATTGATAAGCGCAAGCCTAAAGGAAAACCTCGGAAAAACAGCCAACATGAGATGAAACTTGCAGAGTTTTTTTAAGCTCACATAATCATTTAAAAATATAGAACTACAGAATAGTAGCTAAATAATCAAACAGCTATTTGGGTTCAATTTTCAGTTTAAGCCG
This sequence comes from Cerastis rubricosa, assembly GCA_949152445.1. Lineage (NCBI taxonomy): Eukaryota > Metazoa > Arthropoda > Insecta > Lepidoptera > Noctuidae > Cerastis > Cerastis rubricosa. Next base: position 1,473,593 of record OX424547.1, read on the forward strand.
CGCCTGCCTAGGTTAGCCCGTGGATGGGTGACCTAGAGCCCATTACATACCAAGTTACCTCCGTGCCTTGGAGACACACAAAGCCGTTGTTACCGGCTTTCAATTGTAGATCTTTGACACAACGATACAGGAATTTAGTGGCCCAAAAGCCGGACAATCAGTCTTATCAGGGGGTATCGTATTACCCAGTACTAACTGGGTTGTGGAGGTCAGATAGGCAGTCTCTCCATGTTAAATACTGGTATTTGGCTGTATTCGATTTGACTGGAAGCAACCACCGTAGTTGGGAAAAGGCTAGGCACATTGTGATGGGAATAGTAGCTGCTCATGTAGGTTACTTAATATAAAAAAAACCCAAAGACATTGGAATATTCTTAAGAGGACAACGCGAGTAAATCATAACCTATTTGCAAACTGGCTATTGCTCGCCATTTTATACAAATACTTCGAGTGTAAGAGTCGCATTTTTTTACTGAAATAGGAGATCACATTTTTCCTGATACTTTGAAAAACCCAAATACCATCTATGAACTGAAACGAACAACATTACACAAATTGGCTTAGTGGTTTTCGAGATCACACAACAGAGAGACGTTTCATTTTATAAAATTATGGATGATGAACTCTGAATTTCAATAAAACCACAATATGTCAATCAATAAGTATTATAAATATCATACTGACTGGTTTGTGGTTTTATTTAGGTACTTTATTTGAAATTCAATAATAATATACCTACAATAAAAAAAATTGAATACCATAATGATCAAATGATTATGTGGTTTCAAATATTAAGTGATACTTGAAATAACTATAGTTGTACTAAACAACAATAAAAACAAGTGGGTTTTAAAAATGTGCCGAGACTTGGCAAAAGGTTATTTTAGGTCAATTTCCAGGCAGACCCACTTTAATTATTATTTACTGGTGCGATTCCATAATCAGGACTACCACAAATGTTTAACAGCACCCTTCTGACAATGTCCTCCAAACACTTATTGCAGCATTCTTTCTTTTTTTTTAAACCTTGCCCACACTAGGAATTTCTCCTGTATCGTGGGTACGTTTACAAACATTTAAACTCACATACACAAACGGCCAGACCTGGAACAACTACCTGTAGGTCATTCAAATATTTGTTCCGTGCGGGAATCGATCCCCAAAAGAGTAGTTTCTGTAGTTTCTTTATTACAGGAACTGATGGACGCTACTGAAAGCCTCAAAATCGTAGCCACGTTCTGAGCCGACTCAATTCAAATTGCCTTGGACACGCTATGACGAAGTTATGTCACTGTGCCACAGTTTTCACGATTCTTCTTAAGTTTTTTTTTAAGTTCGTTTAGTAAATTCAAAGGTTGTCTGGAAGATATCGCTATCATCAACTCATATAATATGCAATTTTTATAAAATAGCTGTATAAATTTGGTGTGCAATAAAGTATATCCTATCTATCTGATACTGATACTGTTAGCCTGCGTCATCCCACTGCTGGGCAAAGGCCTCTCCCCATGACTTCCAATTGTCTCGGTCTAGGGCTAATGTGGAGTTACTGGTCGCTGGTCTTATCAGGGCTCCAGAAAGTGGTTACTTTGGCCCACAGCTCATTGGCATGCGGCAGACGTGGCCAATCCAGTCCCACTTCAGCTTAGCGGTTTTAAAATGATCCTTAATGAAACAGAGAGTCTAGACTCTAAATAAAAAAAATAAACAAAATAAAAAAAATAATAGATAAAAAATAATCGCAATGACGGGGAGACTCTAGAGTCTCCCCGTCATTGCGATTTTTTTTTTTATTCTTGATAGCAAGCCTGGGAAGCTTCTAGTTATGTAGATTTCGAAGGTCAAAGTTCCAACTTCAATATTCAATGCACCTAACAGCATTCTGTTTTGATTGCTTTACATTCAGTTCTACCGTAAAATGTGACTTTTCATTGCGTAGAGTTAATTCGTTTTATTAACGTTCGTTTCGTTGTATTTTCGTTTTTCGTTTTTCTTTTTTTCGTGTTATTTATTTTATGTACAGAATGCTTGGTTGATTTTCTTCTTCTTCGTTCTTCTCCGTCGTCAGTGGCGCTACCTGCCGCCCTTTCAGCAAAGCCGGCGTCGTCCGGTGTCGTGCGCGCACGCATGTACTTTCGTTTTCGGCGCTTGCGGTCGATTTCACCGCCTGCCGCGCATTAGGTCATCGGGTAACGGTTTGCCACCAGAAAGAGGCGTAATTCATGAGAGAAAGAGAGGATATAATATGGAATTATTAGTGAAAGAATTACGAATGGAATGGAAAAAGAAGAATGATGGGAAGGAAAGGAACGTAACGTAAGTTTGTGGTTTACGAATATGTTTACTTACTTAATAAATATTGTGTAAAATCATGGTCGGCTTGGCGTTCTGATTATGGTCGAACATGCTGACATAACTACAGCTTACTTTAACAATCTTTCGTTGACGGAAATGATGATTCTATTCTGATTAATTTCGTTACAGGATCCGAGACAGTAGTTAACGTTTTCTCCGAAATTCGTCAAGTTTAACTGACTAGGCGCATTTCTAGTGTTCGTCGCTGTTGATGTTGCATATAAGAGAACTTGCAGTCGTTGGGTATAGTTTAAAAAGCAAAAAGGCTCGTGGCAAAACTTTATAAGGGTGTAACGTGTGGGCAATTCAGCTGAAGAAAGAAAACATGAAACACGAGGGCCATGGGGTCCGAGTGCCCATCGAAACATCGCCAAGTAGTAGGTCGACTCTTCACGTGAACAGAGGGCTGCCCATTGTATTTTGCCCAAAACCTCAGCATTAACATCCAACTTGGCAATGCTGCCAGCCTTCTGGGCACTTTTCCTATTGACAGCGATGTGGACGAATTTTCTGACGTCCTGTAATTATTTTCCCTTTTTTCATAGTTACATATATTTTGTTATTTTAGATCTATTTGTAGTTTTTTTTTAAATAATGTAAACACTGAAGGAATAAAAGTGAGTAAGCCCAATACACCACATCATGGGGATCTTCTGGGGACTAAGCAGACACCACAATGCGCTCCGTTCGTACAACACCAACTATGTATCAACCGCTGCCGCTTATCAACGAGGTCGTCGTCTGTTTTCCTTTCATTTGGCTCCGACTAATTCTGTGTCAGTGGCTTGAGGTCGCTGGGCGGTGCGGGGGGGGGGGGTGACGGTCACCCATCCATCGGCCGGGAGGAGCTAACGGCACTGCGTTGTAGAGCACCATGGGGCTTGAGGAATGTCGCCACACGGGTTCAAGAGATGTTATGAGATGGAACGAGATTAGATTTGTTCGAGATGATGGTTTGAAGTTATTTATTGTTATTTTGAAGGATTGGTTAAGTAGTGAAGGTTGAATTAGTTTCTGGGTTATTTGTGTTGGGTAGTGATTTGGTTTGTTTCATTTTCTTTCATAACGTGTTAGTATTAAATTAATATTCTTCTGACACTTATTCTGTTCAATTATTAGTCGTTAGATTTTGTTTTTAAATGTGGTACTTTTTAAAATGAATCTTGAGTGGTCTATATGCCCACAAACTAGCCGATGGACTAAAGAAGTCTACAATAATCTTAATCCTTGAACCTTATCTATTATTTATATATTTACACAAGTTTGTATTTACTTTATGCACATTAGCAGTGGCGTAGCAAGGGCGGGCCGCACCGCGTGTCAGTCTTTTTGGGGTGACACCCGGTGACAATTTTATGAACAAAATACAAACATTAACCAAAAACTTAAATCGCTAGCGTAGCTGCCTTTTTAGGGATCCCAGCTTATTATTACTTGAAGTTGGAACTGCAAAAGTTAGGATTCTTAGCTTTTTTTTTTCTTTGTCAGTTCTTACTCCGTTTAAATTCTTCCCTATTGCATTAATAAAGTGAATAAGTATTTACTTAAGCTTAAGTAATTTCTTGAACTTGACTATACATAAATACAAGGTTGAGATTCTGTTTGATGGACTTGTAGACACAATTGAGGAATTGTGTGTGATGGGTTAGAAATTATAGACACCAGAGGTGCTGCACAAAACGTCATGGCTGCTGTGTGCAACTTCACTTTTTTATGCCATCTATTCTTCCGGTATTATGTTCTTCTAAACTGCTATAAAATGCAGGCACTTCGTCTTTATATCGAAGAAAACCGGGGTCACATTGTGAAAGAAGCAATAGTGATTACTAAAAAAAAAATAGAAGACTGCGATATTCCAACAAAAGACGGCGTAAAAAAATATGGTTGGTGAGACTGCTAGCGATGCACGACTCACACTGAAAGAAGAACTTGAAAAAGATATGTTGGAATGTTTGGACCGATTCAGAGTTAAACTCCAAACAAGATCGAAGTCTCTTCAAGGTGTGGCTTAATTTTTCGAGTTCGTACAAATTAACACTTTGCTTTTAGCGAATACTGAAGAACTGAAATTAGCTACATCAAAATTTACAGATTTTATGGTGAGGTTTGCAGAAACAGAATTCGTTTTGGAATACCAAGATTGCGAAGACACTTAAAACCGCTAATGTTACAGTTTCTGATAGACTTTGTCATTTTTTTAAAAAGTTTATTGTAGAATGGGATTTTACAGAATCACTTCCAAATCTTATGATTGCACTAAAATTGTTTTAATCCCAAGTGTCCTTGAAAAGGGGTTTGAAAACCAAAAAAAAAAAAGAAGTGGTCAAAGTTTTTATTGTGTTTTGTCAAATAGTTCAATATTCTAATAATAAATATTAAAAGATCCATTACGTTTATAAAATGTATTGCTTTTAACTTTCTATAGGGTGATCACCAACTTCTGCACGGGGTGCCACCCAAGTTAGCTACGCCACTGCTCGTTAGTTTGTGAAGTATTTATCTACAGCCTGAAATAAATGATATTGATTTTTAGACAAATCGAGCAGTCCAAACAATTTTTTTCTGATTGATCCAGTTTAACATAACTACAGATAACTGAACTATTCACCCTTGATACCAGCACAGAGTCGCCTCATACCGCACACATTCATACAAAATAGCCGCTAGCCAGCGCCGGCGCAGTGCGTGCGTAGAATGCGGACGATACTAACGGACTCGGCGCAGGCGCCTGCCATTTCTGTAAACGGCGGCAAAATACGCGGAAATTAGGCCTCAGTAATTAAGGACGAAGACCCAGTTAGATAGCTGTCGAGGTTAGCCTAGGACTTTATGTTTATCGTGATAGGGATAAATACGCTCTAGGGCTAAGTTTAATCTAATATCACCCCACGAGAAAGTAGAATTTAAAATTAATATCAGTGAGACATATCTGTTAGGTATGCAGTTGCTTCATGTAAAATACTGTTATTCAGCTGCATCCGGTTAGACTGGAGGCCGATCCCAGCATAGGTGGGAAAAGGCAGTACACAAGACATATATATCTCGGAATTTTAGCATTCAGACTGGAATAGGAAATGAAGCGTTGGTTCATGTCGTTGTCACAACATAATTACGAACGATAAAACAATTTTTCATGTTTTAATTTAATTGATACTGAATTGACTTTTAAGGGTTTTCGAAGTTACATGTTCTCAGAAGAAGAAAGCCAGATCAATTTAGAGAAAGGAAATAAAGCTCAGGACTGCCTTGTTGGTCGAGTGGTCGCAAGCGCGACAATGATTTGAAAACCATTGTAAAACATCTGAATAAAATGAATAGAAAAAATTAGATTGGGAATAGTTGGAGACATCCACACATTAATTGGGGGTTCTGTATGGTGTCGGACGTAAAGAATAGCACTATCCCATATCTTCCCGTGGGTGTCGTAAGAGGCGACTAAGGGACTTGCCAGAGAATCGGCAGCAGCGTTCTCTGTGCTTTGGTAACAACCGTACTGCGATCGCCAACCCGCCTGCCAAGCGTGGCGATTAAACCCCCCAAAATGTCAATGTGATCAAAATGACACTTGGGGGAGGCCTAAGTCCAGCAATGGACGTCTTTTGGGCTGAAATGATGATGATGATTCACACATTTGTGGCATTTATGAGCTACCAGGGAAGCCGCATGAGTAGAAGAACTACAGCTAAACTTCTTTATTTTAACGTAATCCGTAATTTTGTAATATGCTTTCTTTAATGATGACACCGTTTGATGTAATTTTTAAACTTTCCATCATCGGCTGTCAACTGACTTTGGCAATTTATTATAAAAGCGTAAGTATACTGTTTATCAGAAATGACTTGCTAGTTTTTGTTAATCTAAATTCGGGTATTACAATTTCCTGTTTGCTGCGTGTATTTATATTATGAAAGTCGCTTCTAGTTTTGAAAAGCCCTCGGCTTTTGCGGACATATAAAATACATTCTAAAATATAAAGAGAAGGCAGAGTCAGTATATCGATTTCTGTAATTTTTTCTCTAAGGGACTCACGAGGACCCATTTTATAGATGGCGCGGACTGCCCTCTTTTGTAGTATGAAAATTGAATCAACGTCTGCTGCCGATCCCCACAGCAAAATGCCATCGGACATAATACTATGGAAATAAGCGTAGTATACTTACCTAGCAGTGTCTACATCAGTTAACTGCCTTATTTTCCTAACTGCATGGGCAGCTGAGCTTAACCTTCCCGAAAGAGTTCTAATGTGCGCGCCCTACTGCAGTTTTTTATCGATAGTAATCCCCAAGAATGCAGTTCCCGCTATAACATCAAGTTTTTGCCGTCGAGATTTACGTTTAGCTCACGTTGTGTTACATTTGGTGAAGAGAACTTTAGACATTTTGTTATGTTTGCATTCAGCAAAAGATTGTTAGCTGTGAACCATTTCGAGAGAACAGTTAGACTTTCGTTGACATTAAAGACATCCGTAACCTTTCTATGAATTTAAAAAATTGCGAAGAGTCATCAGCAAAAAGAATCATATCCAAAAATTTTGCCATCATATAAGGGAGATCATTAATATAAACAGGAAAGGGCCGAGAATCGAACCTTGGGGCGCGCCCATCTTGACTATAGATCCGTAAGACATCGCCCCATTTACATTTTGCTGTCTGTTTGATGAATAGTAAAGAACAAGATCAGCAGCTTGTCCACGAACTCCGTAGTGGTGTAATTTACAGATTAGTGTGTTGTGGTCGACGCATGTTATGTTATAAAGCTCAGGCCCGTTTTCCACCACAGCGGAGACAAGCGTAGTAAAAATATACGTTGTGGAAGTCAGAAAATGAGAATGGTGGATTCCCGCTCGTCTCCTTTACACTCCTCTGGTGGAATTCGTGCCATGCTGCCCGGCTCAATCTAATTCCGTGTTGATAAGAGTGGTCATTCCCTTCTTCCTTATTGGCTAAAGAATAACAACCGCCCGAGTCGATCCTAGGTTAAGCCTTGCTTGCCTAGGTTAGCCTGTGGATAGGTAGTGGACCACCAATTACATACCGAGTTTTCTTCGTGCCTCAGAATGCACGCTAAGCTATTGGCCCCGGCTGTAATTTATAGATCTTTGACAGTCGTTACTGGTAGTCAGTGGCACGAAACACCGACAACCAGTCTTACCAAGGGGTATCGTATTACCCAGTACTAACTGGGTTGCGGAGGTCAGATAGGAAGTCGCTCCATGTTAAATACTGGCTAAATTCAGCTGCTTCCGGTGAGTTCGAAAGGCGACCCCAACTTGTTGGGAACGGAAAAGTAGGCAGATGATGAAATAGTCTTAAGTCGAGGAAAACTTTGCTTGCGCGATGTAGGAAATTGAAGTTAGTTCTTCAGTTATGTCATAGATGGCGCTATAGTAGATACTTTTTGTAGTGTTGCTAGTAGTAGTAGCAGTCAGTTTTCTAACCCATAATTCCCTTAATGTTCCAGGTCTCCTCGACACGCTGGACACGCAGATGGAGGCTAAGAACTGCCCGGGCACCTGCATGCACACGCTCGCGGCGCTGCTCTGCAATGAGGTCCTGGAGGAGGTGGAGTGCCCTAGCCCTTCTATGAAGTGCTGTGCTGATGAGAATAAAGGTAAGCAGGATTTGTATTTTACCTAATTGGTTTTAACTGTAAAGTTTCAAGTCCTTTCAGATGAAATTATTTTGTGGGACTTTTACCGAATAAAATATAACGAGGACAACATTTAAGAAAAAATAAAACTAAGGTAGGCTTGCCATACGTCCGGAATTTTCTGTATCGTTCAGAATCAGGCCCGATTGATTACGAACTTCCAAAATGTCCAGAATTACCTAAAATGAGAATAGTATAACATACTCTAATAAAATAAAATTGTTTCTCATTAAATTAATGTAAAATAAACTTGTAAATAATTGTTTTGCGAGTAGTAATTAATTTTAAGCACCCGGCAATGTTATGCTACAAATCTTTCTGTATTATGATTCCAATAATAAAAAACAAAATAATATTTATTCAAAGTCAAGTCCGGATTTTTCTTCAAATGGACAGAATCACCTCCAAAAAACTTTTTTTTACATTATGAAACCCTAAACTAAGGTCAATTTCTCCAATTGCCTCGGCATTTCACTATGTGCTGTATGCGTTTTTAAAAACAAAGATGAGGATCTCGCTTCTCGCCCTCTGCACAAGATATCACTTTAATGTAGACTGTAACTAAATATATTGTTTGATTAAAAAAATATCAATTTCGACACGCCTAGCAAATAGTCCTTCTGAACGTTTTCAGTAACGGCGGCCAATCTTGGTGGAGATTAGCCATGGGCGCGGGAGATACCTATAGTGCACAAGTATGTACGCTAGCACAGGTGCACTCTCTGTTCTTTTACTCTCATTGCCCGATAGGACGGAAATTCGACACGACCGGAGAGAGATCAGGCGCAGGACCAACGGCTTAACGTGCTTTCCGAGGCACTGGGTATCATACCAACTACACGCCTATCACGCCTAGCGTACTTAGTCTCATATACGGAGAGGCGGCGCGTCAGGCGGTGCGGTGCGTGGCAATCCCAGTTTGTTTTCGTAACAGACCGAAAAACAAATGCTACATGCTTTTTCCGTACTCGACAGCTCCTGTCCTACAAGCCTATAATGTATACCGCCTAATCTTTCAGATAACGAGACAACGATGACGACACAGCGGCCGCGACCAACGCGACACACGACTGTTGCAGATGATGACTACGACGACCCAACCACGCAGGCGCCGCAAGACAAATACAAAAACAGTGGTAATTATTAGGTACACCCTATTAACTATTAGGATTAGCATAATCAACCTATGACGTTCCCACTGCTGGGACTGGGATACAGGCCTCCTATCTGTGAGAGGGAATAGGCCATGCTGACCCAGTGCGAGTCAGAACTTCGAATTGTGTGGGTTTAGGACATGCCGGTTTACCTACTCACACTCTTGTCATTCACGTTTTGAAAACACAGAGTGCAGCTTATGTTTGTGCGGCGTGGTCCGATTATATTTAAACACAATTATAGAGATTTTACGGGCGTTTGCTTGAAATGAAGCTTCGCTGGCGGCTCTCTAGCATTGCGGCTAGCCAGTTCTTTTAATACTTTGTTCACGGAGAAGAAGCAAGTGAAAGGCAGCGATACCCGCGACGGTGCACGCGGCTTTGCACGCACCGCTTCACGCCCCGCAGCTACGGAGTCGCAAACATATGACAATGTACAATGTTGTTTACGGAAGCAACATTGTAAATTGTCATATGTTTGTGTTTGCGCGTGTGATAACGCGGGCCGCTCCACGCACCGCCTCTCTGTAACCGAAAAGAAAATGCGCCGCGTCTATTTTTGGGCGACTTATTATTTAATATTCAAAAAGCGCTGACTCTCAGCCTAATTTGAATGACTTTCGATTTGATTTTGATATCCTTTCAAATGTGCCTTTTTATTGATATAACATTATCTTACCATCGTCTGACGCTAACCACGTTCCTTTCACGGTTACAGGTAACATCGCCTGCCCAGGAGTGTGCGTAGAAGCCCGCCTGTCCCAGTACTGCGAGGCTTACCTGGACTCCCCAGACCTTTGCGTCAAGGGCCGGCTCTGCTGCGTCTCCAAAGATAACTACGGAGACAGACCTCCTCCGGACCTCGTTGTTCCGAATGAGAAAAAGTATTCGACTAAGAGGCCTACTACTGCGGTAAATATTTACTTTTGATAAAGTAATTGTGTAATTTATTATGGATCTATGTATACTTCTACCTTCTCTTGATAAAACCCCAGTGAAATGGCAAATATTATCTTTACAAACACTGTAATTGCATGGTCAATACGTCAAGGTTATGAGTTAGGTTCAGAATCATAAAACATCAAGGATCTTGCTTTGTTTTGCCAATACTGACATACAAATTAAAACACAAAAAGCCAGTTAAAATTAAACATAAAATGTCAATTGAAATAAAAGATTACAAATAGAAAACCACACAACTAGCGCTTATCAATAAACTATCATTGATATTATTTTGTAAAATGACGTTGATTTGTCATCATTTAACTGGTCTTTTCCCATGATGCTGGGATCAGTTTTCAGACCGACCGGATGCAGCTGCACATTAGTAATTTCACATGGAGCGAATGCGTATCTGACCGCCACAACCCAACTGTAACTGGGTAACAAGGGTTAGGGTTTACGTGGTTTCGGTATGTCATAAAAGGTTACCCATCCACCGCTTGACCTCGACAAGCATAGCTCCCCATAGCATAGACCCCTCAATCATTCATTAGCCCTTAAACATTGACCACTCCGTTTCCCCAGCTAACAACAACACCAGCTCCGAAGCAGAGGCCCGGGCACAAGTGCCGCGGCGAGTGTATCTCAGGGTTGTTCTCGCTGCTCTGTGACAACGTGGACGAGGACGCTGTGTGTCCCAACGAGGGGGTATGCTGCATCACAGAGAACAAGGCTGTTGAGACCACCACACGGAGGCCCACCACGCATCGACCGACTAAGCCGGTAAGAGTTCGTAAGGTTCGTGTTTGAGTGGACAGATTCTGTTATTTATCATCGAAATTTTCATCATCATCTTAGTTGGAAGACGACCATTCTTGGAAAATGGAATAAATTCACAGTATTGTTTGGACATTAATTTATTTCTGACCAGCACAAAGCGATGCTGCCATGTCGATGGGTGTGGTCATCCCTAAATCTCCCCGAAACTTTGTCACAATGACTGTGATCTCCGCAATCTCATCGGGCTTTTCAAGAACGCCACAGCAGAACTTTTTAGCCACATCAGCGCTTTCTGCAAATATTGTGCTATGTCGGTTACCTGTCTCGGAGTTCTCCATTTCATATTTGTTTTTTAATGCAACGTAAAAACTGTAACTATCAAAAATACTTTGTAGTTGAAATATGTGTATTATTATCTGTATAAAATCCTTTCATCACATAAAAATAACTTGACGATCCAAGAAGAATTGTAGGCTCTTTCTAACGAATTGACGTGTGTTTCCAGCCCCCCCTCCCGCGGTGCCCAGGCCACTGCATGCACAACATCATGGCCGCCTTCTGCAACCCCCCGGCTGTCATCCTGCAGCGAACGGAGTGCAGCACTGAAGGATACATATGCTGTGATAATACGAGGTATGAACAATTCCACGGCTAAATACATTGAAAGGATCTGTCGATCAGATCTGGTATTTCGTCAACCCTCCCCTGACAGTATAACTGCAAGTAGTCGGCATACAGATGATACGCGCACCGAAGCTCAGAAGTTAGTAGATTAATAAAAATAGTAAACAGAAGAGGAGAAAGAATACCGCCTTGAGGAACACCAGTTAGCTATGTTCGGATACGTACGGTTGGTACATTAGTTGCGCGTTTCATTTGCGAGCAGGCGCCGTGGACATTTTCACCTTAACCGTTGGTTCCTGAAGTAGTGGCGTGTTACGTGGTTTTGACTTATGAAAAGGAAAGTCACTTTGATAAACAGCTCAAATTAAAGAACTACTTTTAATGTTAACTCAAAACGTGTATGAAGCTTCGGGATCACTATATATTCTCTTGCAGCTAACATAAATTGCTCAATTTATAGAGCGAGCATTCGTGAGCATAATCACTGATTAGATGTGCTCGTTTTCATCAAATAACGTTTTGCGGGTGAATGCTTTTCTTTTCTTTCAGCTCAATCTAAAGATCTAAACGAGAATTCTCATGGAACGATTAAAGGTCAACCATCAGTACTTGCAGCGCGGTTGACGCGCTTATCTTGACTTTTCGTAACAAGGAAGACTGCTCAAAAGTGTATCTATCTATACTAATAATAGAAAGCCGAAGAGTTTGTTAATTTGGTTGAACGTGTTAATCTCGGGAACCGCTCAAGAGTGCATGTATAGTAAATATAAGACTTACGTCTCACCCCCAGAGTCCCACCTCGCACCACGCGGCGTCCGACCACGACCACCACAACCACCACCACGACTCCAGCACCAGCAGACCCTCGCCCTGACTGTCCTGGCTCCTGCATCGTGTCGCTGCTCTCCTTCACTTGCTTCCGTGAGTATTGAGATGCTGCAAAGCCATCTCTTCGTCATGGCATCACTTGGATCATCTTGAGTGGCCCGTTGGCTAAGTATGCGGTGCAATTCTCAGGTGACCTACCATGACGTTTTAAAGCAGTATTGTTTTAATCTTATTCCAGAGTGGAAAAGAGACGGCGATAGACGTCCTCTATAGCTCCGTCCTTTTCCCACACTGTAGTGACATTAACGCAATAGTGACTTGGTAACCTTCCAGGTCAGCCAAAGTATTATGAATTTCTCAGTAGTTGCCCTCAGTTTGGAAGTTGCTAGTGTGATATCTCCGTGCTTCGAAAAGCGCGTTAATATTTTGTCCTGTGTCTTATCTCTCTTTACTCGTGTTGGATTGCCAGCCCATCGAATCGGATTAAGAGAATGAGGGAACAGAGAGGGCACTTGTGTTTGCGCACATGCATCTGCACTAATATTGATAGCCTCCATGAATAGTATCCACGTAGACTGAAAGCCAAACGACATTTATTTTTTTATGTATCTTTAATGAGGTCAGTCAGCGTAGGTTGGTGATGGTTAATTTTCCAACCCTTAGATCAACCTAAAAAAACGTAAATCGAATAGATACCATCAGTAGCTTGAGGTGAAGCCTCCGTAAGACCAACCTTCCTCAATTATTTATCAGCGTGACATTTTCTCACCCAAATCTTTTTCACAGGCAACGCGGAGATGACAGACGTATTCAAGTGCAAGAAGGCAGGCACCCAATGCTGTGCTCCCAAATCGAAGGTCCTCGAAGTGGTGGGAGGCCGTCCAGCCAATGACACAGCGCCGTTGCCACTGCCGCAGCCCTCGACCAATTATCAGCATTACACCACGCTCGCAAACACATACACTACGCCTATGGGTGATTCTCAAAATAACGTTCTATTAAGTCAAATTGAATGTAGGTATTTGTTTATGGTGGTAGTGGTACAAATTGCTTGATTTTAATATTAGATCCCTGCTTAATAATGTTGATATTTTAGTCAATAGTCACATTTTACATTATACGTGACACGGAATCTACTTGAGCCGGTCGGAGAGAGCCTTAGACGTCATTAGCTTAGTTTACGTTACGTTTGAACCATGCGACGCGACGCCGCATATTAGCTTTTATTGCTTGGATAAGGGTCGTGCTTTAATCACGTTAGGCTTGAACAGGGGGAGAGGGTGTCTGAAAAATCACGTGTATTTTTTTGATGGGGGAGAAATACCAAAATTAAAGGTGTGTCGTGTAAAATATTTTTTACCAATAATTAACTAAAAACCAAAACCACATTCTAAAACAATGTGATCTTTTCAATAATATACAATAAACGAGATGCTGGAAACGGGGAGGACGGGTAGCCTAAAACCTCACGACGTATCACCAAGAAGTGTAGGAGCGGTTATAAAAGTGGCCTAAAAGCTCACGAGATTTAAGAATGGCCACATATATAACTCTGTTTGATCGGCTCAAGCTAATCTGTGTAATAAGTATGGTCAGTCCTTAGAGCAATTACATTTATAAGACCCCATATCAATAAATGGTTTATGTATATACCCCCCACTAATAAAATAATATTGAACACTAGACCTAAATGTTTATCCCTTTACATTTCAGCACCATACGATCCGAACTATGGCACGACGCTGTCTTCCACTGAGAAATACAACAAATACGTGTGCGGAGTCAAAGGTAACTTATCAAATGCTCTCCATCCTGCTGGCTGCGACTTTAGACGCCTTTTGTAATTGTACAGAGTTCTCGTAGCTTGTGGCTGTAGCTGCACAAAAAGCTACTAGGTACAGCAAGATACTACAAAAAGGATTACAGCGCCATCTATGACATAAATAAAGAACTAACATCAAAATTCTCAAACGTGCTATTAAAGTTATCCGTGACTTAAGAATATGTAGAAAAAACTAGTCGACAGCTGCCTACAAGACATCACGACATCTGGACGGAGGATCCTCCTTTTTCTATGGAGGATGAAGAACTTTCCAACCTGTTCTTCATAGCCCTGTATGGCCAAAGATCGAGTTAAAGCCGCCATTTCCCCTTTTCAATTCAATTTCTATGAATCATCCAATGGGCATGGCTGTATTGGCACTTGAATGACATGGACACTATGGACAGGCGCTGTTGGGCAATTAAATCATTGAAACTGCCAATAAAGATGGCGGCGCTGGTTCCGATTGCGACCACGTGCCAAAGATCCATACAGCACTACATCCATCTAACTATCAAAGCTTAGTTTAAACAACACCGCGCCTTTACTCCAGGCACGACGTCCCGATCAGCTCGGCGCATGGGTCGTGTGATGGGAGGCGAAGACGGCGAGCGCGGCGAGTGGTGCTGGCAAGTGGCGCTCATCAACTCGCTGAACCAGTACCTCTGTGGAGCTGCCCTCATAGGCACGCAGTGGGTGCTCACTGCCGCGCATTGTGTCACCAAGTAAGCAACAACAATACCCGGACCCTTCAAGAAGCCGTCCCCCAAACATTCTGTACCTTAACTTGAAGTAACATTGCCCAAAAATGATTGCTATACATGATTTTTTTGGTGTGAAAAGTCACGTTTTATGGGTTTGATTGCCAAGACGGGCAATGCTTTAATAGATTTTTCCATCAGGCATTTCTCAGTAATAATCCAGAATCGGAAGTTTAGATTCTGGACTTATAATAGTTTATGGTAATAATCACACACACCCCTATTAATACATGAGCCTTAAACATACTTGTCGAAATGTGCCTAATTTCTGTGAATGTGAGTTCTATCTTGATTTTATACCAGCATTCTGCTGCCATTGCTTGCTCTATATTACTTGGAGGTTTGTGTAATAACCCTTTACATACTAATTTCCAAAACCTTTCGCAGCATTGTCCGCTCCGGTGACGCGATCTACGTCCGTGTCGGTGACCACGACCTAACTCGCAAGTACGGCTCCCCAGGCGCCCAGACCCTCAGGGTAGCCACCACCTACATCCACCACAACCACAACAGTCAGACCCTGGACAATGACATAGCGTTGCTCAAGCTGCACGGGAAGGCTGAGCTTAAAGAAGGTGGGTAGTTTGGTATTTTTAGTAGTTAACACTTTCGGGGCTAAGCACCCAGCATATAGGTCGAACAATAATGCGTCCGTGTGCGCACAACTCACCAGCCGAGTCGTATTTATACGTAGCTATAGATGGCTTAAGACACAATTAAAAATGGATTAATTGAACTTAGCAACAAAATGAACAAAAGTACATGTTGGGATCAATATGCGACATCGCTCAGTATAATGTCACGTAATCAATCGAAATCGTGTTATTCTAAAAATACCTAATTTGAGCTAAAGTATGCTTTCTATTATAGGTCTGTCTGTTTATTTTAATTTTTGACGCTTATAGGTAAACGCACACTGGTCCGTGCCGAACGAAACATTCTATCATAAATATATCGGTATGTACTCGTACGAACAAAGAGTGCGAGGTTTCATACAAGTAATTCTGAAATTTGTTTTTCATTACTCATACTCTGAAAGTAGGTCTGAAGTAGCCTGAGGAGCGGGATGAAAGTAATACTTTTCATCCCTAGGGAGAATCGCTTTCAACTGACAGAAGTCAAATTATTTAAAAAAAACTAGTTGTATTTACACATTTTTATTGAACCATGTTCCAACTTTCTATGCAGCCACGATGTAAAATTGAAATTTATTTAAAATAATTAAGTATTGATTAAAGAATATATATTTTTTAAATAACTTTATCATAATTTAGTTTCAACAATTTCTTAAAAATAACATAGAGTTGGCCAAAATATTTACTATTTTTTCAATGACGTAAATGAAAAATAATGGCTGAATAGCTAGCTGGTCACAGAAAAAAAAAAACAAAAGAGGCGGGAAAGCGGCAATCCGAAATAAAATTTACTAATTTTTTCTTTAGCTAATTCATGTTGTTATTTTTACTTTCCTTGTATTCGTAATGAATAGCACAATGATTCGTAATGAAAAGCACAGTGTTTACCTCGGGTTAAAGACTTATTTAGTCCCTCGAACTATTGGCGCCGTCTCGGGACTAAATAAGTTACTTTCACCCCTGGGGTAACAATGTACTATTTTTCGGTTTCTTTGCTTCTTCGGCTCTGATAAGTGCCGTAAGTGCGCATTTACCTAAACGTATTTGTATGAAGCACACGGATAGACCATGTTTTTTTTCAGATTTAGGATACATTTTATGGAATACTAGTCTGTACTGGCCGCAGGCAAAAGCAAGTTACTTAATAATATCAATCTTAATCCTTGGTGTAAAGTCTCAGGCGTTTCTGATGAAAGGAACATCTCACAATTTCTATTGTTGTACAGGAGTTTGCCTGGTTTGTCTGCCGGCTCGAGGAGTGAGCCACGCAGCCGGCAAGCGATGCACCGTCACCGGTTACGGGTATATGGGAGAAAGTAAGTGTTCCATTGCCATCGATATTCTCTTTATAAATGACGAGGTAAGTGCTATCATACTAGCGAAACTGACGTGAATCCCGGCGCGGGGTGAAATTGGCTCGCGCTGTTTGTGTCAACTAACTTTCAAAAAGGTGTTCTAACTTGCGCGAATGGTCCCGTGAATTTTTAAACATAAACATCATTGACGCACGCAGTTGCGTTCTATATTTTACGCAGGATTCGTTTTATTTTTATCAGTCAGTCCTTAATGCTATGCTTGCCGGATTATGACATGGACCGAAGATACATTTTTATTGAATAGAAACTCTAGATGATTTGATGGATTCAATAATTCAACGTGACAATTAGCAACACGAACTTCCTATTGAACGATATTATACTAAATACTAAAACAATCAGTTTAGAACCTATTCCAATGACCTGTTACAAAGTTCCGGGTACCTACGCAAACTGTCAGGATTTGTTTATAGTCAGAAGTTACAGCTGCCTGAAAAGTAAAAAAAAAAAGTGTTAGGTGGTTGAAACAAGCCACAAAAGGTTTGATATTGATAGAAAAATGGTTCGTACAATTTTACCAAATATTTGTGACTAAGCACATTATAGTCATAGGCACACTGTTACATAAGGGATCGGCTTCGGTGATTTCAAGCTGCCAATTTTTCATTATAGTCATAGGCACACTGTTACATAAGGGATCGGCTTCGGTGATTTCAAGCTGCCAATTTTTCATTATAGTCATAGGCACACTGTTACATAAGGGATCGGCTTCGGTGATTTCAAGCTGCCAATTTTTCACTATAGTCATAGGCACACTGTTACATAAGGGAGCGGCTTCGGTGATTTCAAGCTGCCAATTTTTCATTATAGTCATAGGAACTCTGTTAAATAAGGGATATCTTCGGTGATTTCAAGCTGCCAATTTTTCGACGCTGTTGCAGGCGCCATGATCGCGGTATGATTCAAATAAAATAAAAAAAATGTGTGCGTCTCGGCACGCTCAACAGAAGTGATAACTTAAACTAATCTAAGCCTGCTGCCGTATGCGTGAGAGAAGGGGAAGCCAGACAGAGTGGCGCCGTAACGCGTTACGTTACGAAGCGGTTTACCCTCCCATAAGAAGTTATCACTTCAAAATATAACGTAAGCGTTCGTAACGTTATAAACCGTGAAAGCTTTCATGAAAATCCGTTATAACTGTCTTACCCTCAATTCCCAGCGGGCCCTATACCCCTACGCGTGCGCGAGGCAGAGCTACCGATAGTGAGCGACGCCGAGTGCATCCGCAAGGTCAACGCGGTCACCGAGAAGATCTTCATCCTGCCCGCCAGCTCCTTCTGCGCCGGTGGTGAGCCCGGGAACGATGCGTGCCAGGTCTGTATTAGTATTTTTAATACTTCAAACTACCTGATGGATCCACATCATTGTCCTGCCTTTATCCCATATTATTTTGGGTCGGTGCAGCATGTTTTGTTTTACTTAAATTTTTAGCGATCGGTACTTTGCAATGCAATGTTGATACTGCAGGCTGGCCCCTAGTTGCCATAAGTACTAGACTTCTTCACATGGCTGTCCAAAATCCTAACTCCTGGCATCTATTCACAGGGTGACGGCGGTGGGCCCCTCGTATGCCAAGACGATGGCTTCTACGAGCTCGTGGGTCTGGTGTCATGGGGCTTCGGCTGCGGTCGGCAAGACGTACCAGGAGTCTACGTAAAGGTGTCCTCATTCATCGGCTGGATCAACCAAATCATATCCGTGAACAACCTATAGTACAGCGAGAGAATCTAGGGTTTCTAAAGCAAGGCTCGATTATGTTGGCGATTTTGAAAAAGCCGGAGTTGCTAGTGTGGTTCGGCCTTTATAATTAAATTGGAGAATTTTTGTAGTTGATGCAAAAAATACTTTTTCGCATAGGTGAGATTGTCACTATTTTTGAACTGTTGGCGAAATTGGTGTGAAAGAAAAAAAATGTGGGATGTGAATATTTTTGTATGGCAACTCAGTCATGCCAGCTTTTATTAAAGTGTTTAGCAAGTGCTTTCTTGATTATGCTAATAACTGAACTACCACATAGATAACTATGTGTACAGCTAATATTCTAAAATTTTATCTTCTGAAAACAACAACTTGTAATCAATTTGCTTCCTCAAACTAAATTCAACCTTTTCAGTTTGAACAATAGCCCCATTTCCGTTCAAAAGCACAGATTACGACACTTATTGTTTTTAATCTTGACCAATCCAAGTCCATAAAAAGTAACACTTTCGTAGAATTAGGACTTACTTTAATAAAAAAATGACTGTATATCTGCATTTAAATAATATTTATTTTAAATTATTACTATTTATGCACAGTATTTGATTTAAAGTTCTTTCAAACCGGTTCAGACAGATAGCGGATGGGCCGTGGACACTGACATGGACAGATACACTGACAGTATATTGTCTGTCCGGTGTCCGGACCCGCGACCACATAATGTCCGGCCCGGTATGACCGAACTTTAACACTACTACGCTGTAATGTAAATATTTACAAAACGTCTTGTTTAGTCTTAAGATATTTATTTAGTATTATGTTATTTATTTTTGTCGACATTTAGACATTCTCCCACCATCATCCCAGTCAAGGTCAAGTCGAATTTATTTTGTATTTTTTTCGAAATTGTGCTGTTTTTTTATTAATCAGAACATGGTTTAAAGGCTTATGACTTTTGACACAGAATCCGGACGACTTTAAAAATGTTTTATAAACCTTCATTTATCATCAAGCAATAACGTTCGATTTTATAAAATCAGTGCATGGAAAATTGCATTACTAAATATCTCTTGGCACTGAATAGCTATTACAGATCCTCCATTTGGGTACCGCACTCGGTTAAGACAGGCCCTTAGTTTATTTTGAAGGTCCTGTATAAATGTTTTATACCTGTTTTTTATTAGATAAGTCTCCTGTGCAATACATATTGTGGACAATGTAGGAAGCCTTCCTTGAACAAAATATTTATTTAACACTTCCCTATACATACATACGTAAACATAATTTATTGTTAGTAATAAAATAAACAGATAATCTTAGTTGTAGTACGAAAAACCAAACAATACCTATTATTTATATTATTTACATGCACAATTAGTATTTCTAGTTGTTTATACAATATACTATTGAATATTTGAATCGTTAGAAGTGCCCTCGCCGTACTTTAGTCGTTTTGAGAAGAGTGAGCTAGCACACCTCTATTGGAGGACATTAACGATTTTGAGCATGAGTGACCGAAACAGTACCATCGAATTTCAAACAAAAACACCACCACTTTTTAATGGGGCGGGGCGAATCTTTCATTTTAAATCTTTGTATTCTACATGAAATAAGAGTCTGCCTGCACTTCTCTAGTTTTAAAAATTATACAAAAGATAACTCTTCATTTAAGATACTTTTTATAAAAAATAATACAATGGCTTTTTAAAAGAGGTATCTCAAATTTTAGACCTGGATTATGACTTTTTTTCCCATTATATAAAACGTGTCAGAGTCTCTTAGATTTATTATTTTTATTTAATACCTACATAAATGGCTATGCTGTTAAAAATACACAACAGATGTGTTTTTCGTAGAGTATCCAGCCATAATTATCGGATTATAAAATATACTATTTATTTTTAGTTTACGCCAGATTCCACCACTATTATGTGGGACACTTATTTGCATTCTATGTGTTCAAATTTAATTTCCCTCTTCTCCTCACAAAAAAATATTAGATACGTATTTTTTGTTTTATCAAAATATCAAAAAATTACTTAGTTAACTCTCATTAAAGTCGGAGAGTGGGTGCTCACTACGTCACAAGTAGGTATAAAAATTACCTACAAGTGACGTCATGCGCCATTGCAACTCAATATATCTCCGTAATTTTATGACCACGTGAAAAAAGAAATAAAAACCGGCCAAGTGCGAGTCAGACTCGCGCACGAAGGGTTCCGTACCATTATATATAAAAACGAAGAAAAAAACTGTTTTGTATGGGATAAAAAAAAATATATTCTTTTTTATTATTTGTTGTTATAGCGTCAACAGAAATTCATAATCTGTAGAAATTTCAACTGGCTAACTATCACGGTTCATGAGATACAGCCTGGTGACAGACGGACGGACGAACGGACAGCGAAGTCTCAGTAATAGGTTCCCGTTTGACCCTTTGGGTACGGAACCCTAAAAATACGTGTCCAATACTTTTCAATAATTTACCCGACAAAAAAGAAAAAAAATAGTGATCATCAACTATTGGTAGTTTTCAAGTTCTAGTATTTTTATTTTTTATGGTAATGTGTTGTTTTGTATATCGGGCTGGTGTCCGCAACTCCACGCCCTAAGTGCGTGTTTTATGTATCAGTAAGCACATAAACTTCTTCTTTAACAATAAATTCTGGTGGAATCGGGTATATCTTCTTGTGAAGTTGTAAATATTATTGAGCGGATGGATCAGGCTGATTTGATATCGCGAAGACTCATCCTCAAGTAAATATAATAATAATTGTAATTTGACTAAAAAGTCAAATTACAATTATCATCGATTAGAGCCCAGTCATTCGGGTAATAAGACTTACCTATTCGGCAAATACATAATTGTCAATTTAAAAGTTCAAGCAATCTTTAAGGTTATATTAGGTGCACTGTAAAAACATAAATAGTACAGATCGCGAGATACGAATCAGCCTTTTCTTAGTTCAATTACTTGTAAATGTAGGTACTCTATATGCTAATAAATACGATAAAATTATTTTGGGTTTTATTTTCAATTCATTATGCATGTTGTGTTGTTCCTCGAAGCCTAGGTGTGTGCAAGTTTGGTGGCAATACGCTCGCCCCCGGCCCTTTCACACAGGACTCATTAATAATTAATAAAAAAGTATTTTTCATTACTCATACTGTGAAAGTAGGTCTGAAGTAGCCTGAGGAGCGGGATGAAAGTAACACTTTTCATCCCTAGGGAAAATCGCTTTCAACTGACAGATGTCAAATTATTAAAAAGAAACTAGTTCTATTTACACATATTTATTGAACCATGTTCCAACTTTCTATGCAGCCACGATGTAAAATTGAAATAACTTAAAGTTAAGTATTGATAGAATATATATTTCTTAAATAACTTTATTATAATTTAGTTTCAACAATTTCTTTAAAATAACATAGAGTTGGGCAAAATATTTACCATTTTTTCGATGATTAAAATGACAAATAAAGGCTGAATAGCTGGCTGGCCACAGAAAAAAAACAAAACAGGCGGAAAGCGGCAATCCGAAATAAAATTTACTAATTTTTTCTTTAGCTAATTCATGTTTTTATTTTTACTTTCCTTGTATTCGTAATGAAAAGCAGTGTTTACCTCGGGTTAAAGACTTATTTAGTCCCTCGAACTATTGGCGCCGTCTCGGGACTAAATAAGGTACTTTCACCCCTGGGTTAACAATGTACTATTTTATCTTCCGGAAAATAGTTATTCCAGGAATATAACTGTATCACGCCTGTTACTATTTACTGCGACATAATATAAATAAAATAGAAATGCTGTTCGTTGGTAAGCGCATCGGTTGGGAACGACTGGACGGATTTAGTTATTTTAAAATGTTCGTACTAGTTTGAATAAGGTGTTTAGGTAAATAAAACTTGGAAACGATACTCAATTACTGGTAAAACGAAATGAAAAGAAAATAAACAACGTTGTCCGATCGATCGGAATATGAGAATGATTGCGATTCCACTTTGTCCGATGAATCGGACCTAAAGGAAAAAAAAACACATCGGCCGATTAATTGGACTAAGCAGTCGGACCAAGTGTTCACAGGAGAAAAACAACTGTAAATAATACCTGGGGAGGATTGTTTTCATTATCTTAAGTTTTTTTCAATGTAGTCGTTCTGAAAACAACTTAATTTACAGTACAGTAAGATTGATATCCGTTCAATTGGATATAACATCAGTTGGACGAAAGGTTTTGAGTATATTAGGTTTGGTGTAAGAAATCAAAACACCACATATTTATATTAGTAAATTATATTTTATTCAGAGCTTACACTCACGTGAATACAGAAAAGCGTTGTAAACTAATTTCGTATTGAATATATCAAATATTTGCTTCATTTTATACATGAATGAGCTTTATTAATTACACACGGAAACAAGAACAGCTGGCCCACCATGACGTCTTAAAGTAGTATTGTTTTACTCTTATTCCAGTGTGGGATAGAGACGGGGCTGTACAGGATGTCTAGCGCTATCTCTTTCCCACACTGGAAAAGGAGTAAAACAATAATGTTTTAAGACGCCAAGGTAGGCCACATGAAGACTTGGCTTCGTAGTAACCAGGGTGGAAGCAACACCGACACACAAACAATTACCAAGTATACATGACATCGTTCTGAACCCTCCCCAACCCCCAAATATTTAATTAGTAATTAAAAAAGAAACAAATGTTGCATACATTTTGACCGTCTAGGAATTGCATTTTTTTTTATCTGCGATGGGTTTGCTCTTGACTCTAGTCTAGGTCAGAGATGACAGAGACAAAGTCGACGATGGTACAGACAGCTTCAGTATGTGCTAACCCCTCTACAGTCCGGTAGAGTACGCCAGAGGGGTTACTACTTAATGACGCTCTCTGTACGAGCTTATCCAGAAGAAGCCTGTTCACTCTAACTTTGAAGAGATTAGGGTTGTAAGCGTTCGGAAACACAGGCGCTGGCAGAGAGTCTTTGCTGTGCGCATTATGAAAGACGTTTGGAAAAGCTTGGAGCGAATTGGTGGAATAGCAATAAGGTAGGGATGGCAACTTGATGTCCGATGGTAGAAGGGGGATGAGGTCGTGGAGTTATTGGGCACACTCATCGAACAACAGCCTGTAGAAGACCGGCAGGCAACCTTGCAGCGATGACTGTGAAGCTTGGCATCCACCAATTTAACGTTGTCTATCAGCCTCTTTGCTCTGCGTTCCATCGAGTAAAGCGCTAGCGCGGTTTTGTAGGAAACAACGTTTTTTTTTTCAGTAACCCGACGAATAATTTCTACATGGGGAAGGGGGTTCAAAATGATGTACTGAACCGTTTTATAGTAGGTTTCTTCTTCCACCCTGTAATGTCTGCCGTATAGCATAGTACATATGGCTGTATTTTAAGGCCCGCTTTCATCCCAAATCACTGGATGAAGAAAACATTTAGCTATGGGTCAGTATTCGTCCTAGAATTAATTTTAAATATTTTTTAAACATGGTTATATATATTGTCTAACAAACTATTCGATATCATTATCGATACACATTTTGATATGCGGCGCACTAAATAATATAATTATCTAAAATAATAATATAGCGAACATTATAAATCTTAACGTATAGTGCAATTAAAATTAAAACTATTCTATAAAAATTCAAATTAAATGAATAAAGATGTTTTTGTTTAGAAATTATTTTTGAATATATTAAAACGTCGTAAATGGAAAATAATATCCGAGTTCTATTGGAAAAGTAATTAATATCAAGCGAAAATATTATTACAAGTGATAAAATTCTAGACTAAATAATATTTCGACAGTTGACATTATAATTTTCTGTCTGACAATCAATCTTACCAAGAGGTTTCGTGTTATTCGAAAACTGGGTTATAGCGGTCAGATCGGCAGTAGTTCCATGTGAAATACTGGTATCATCTGCATCCGGTTTAGACTGGAAGCCGACGCCAGCAAATTCGGGAAAAGTTACCCAGATGACGAGTTGAAAAACTTCGTTTTAAAGTATTTAAGATTTATGCTTTTAATTTTTTTAAGCAGTGTTCAAAATAAAGCATATTGTACTCATTTTATGAAACGTTATTGTTAATAGATTGTTCGTGTAAGTCTGGCCTAACGATATCATCGGAAAATATAGCATTTTTTAAACTACATAATGTTTTATCTTCGTCAATTTGTTATACAATTTACAGTTTGTCAACTGTCCCTATATTAACTATGAATACATATCGACACACATAAGCATAGACACACGGAATACATACTTACTACTTATAAAAATAACATATATCTATCCAAATCCGTAAATTTTACCAAATTGGTGAGATTTTTCAAAGAAAATGGCGAAAATCGCATAAATGGTCACTTTTCATATTATTTGATGAATTAACTTGTGACTATTGTAAGCCCAAAAAACTATTTCAATAGTACGAGAAAGGATTTACTTCGAGGGCCAAGCGCAACTAGCGCCTCTATCGGCGAAAATTCGCGACTGCTTTCACATTGAACACAATATCTTCATGCCGTCTAAACTAAAGGTACAGGACAGTATACTGGGGTATATTTACTGTCATTATCAGTTGGCGTTTCGTTCCACGAGAGGTTTCTTATGCGATGAGGGCGCCGGTAGCTTGGAAGGCTTCTTGTTCGAAACGGAACGGTCTGCGTTCTCTTTGGCGTTTTCTTGTTGCTGTGAAAGAAAATAGTTTGAATGAATTTTGGGGTAATATAACAAAGCATCCAATAAACATCTATGGATTGTTTTTTTTATATATATTTAACATTTTGATTCTCATTAAAGTGATAAAAGAAGTGGTTGTTTATAGATTTTAGTTCGAATGTTAATGAAAAGTAACAGATGCATAATTAAATTGTTTCGATTATTGAAAAATGTAACCTTAGATTACTGGAGCTTTTAATTCTTTTTGGCTTTGCCCTGTCGCTCACATTCTGAGGATATTTTAACGCTTTCACTGGCAAGTTCAAATAATCCATTTTGACTAGTATGCGCGTCATTTATAGCTACGTATAAATACGACTCGGGAGGTGGGTTGTGCGCACACGAACAAATTATTGTTCGACCCATATGCTGGGTGCTTAGCCCCGAAAGTGTTAAATGTTGTTATAGAGCGTTTACCTTCTTCATAGTGTAGAGTATGTCAGTCTCCGAGGTACTCTTGACGATGTGCTTGTTCCGCGCGGGCGCCAGCGTGGGTAGCGCGGGCAGCGCGGCCAGCGGCGGCGAGGGCGCGGCGAACACGGCGCCGTCGTCGGAGGCGCAGCACGAGGAGTCGCTGGCGCCCGCGCCCTCCGCGTCCGACTCTATCATGACGCAGTCCTGCACACACAGCTCATAAGTCAAGGACTGATGCACTACCTCTTATAACAGTAATAAAATATGCTTAGTTCTGTGTGCGGATAGCAATGCAGCTATACGCCTGTATAGCGCGATCTCTTACTCCACAAAATTGTTATAGGTGACTGACTGTATTATTACGCAATCTTAGACAAAAAAGATAAGATATTGAATAGAAAATTAGGTGCTACTATGCAGAAATCTATAACAGTCAAAATTATACGCTATTTTAATTCCGCTACAGGATATTTTTCTTCTGAAAATACTAGTTCCAAGCCTGGATGGAGAATGTATACGTCATCCAAGCCTTGGTCTTTATATAAACCCCTCCAGAGCCCATAAAAATATGCACGTATGTAGAAGATGTGGATTAGAATTGGGATGCATCTTACATTATAATTATTGTATCTTCTGCATAAAGGGTGTAAAACACCTCTTAACGAAGCCGAAAGGCACTGGTTCTCCCTGTCATTGCGATCATTTTTTGTTCTACACCATACCTGGGAATCTTCTAGTTACGGAGATATTGGAGATCAGAGTTCCAACATTTTGACAAGTATTTTTTTAAATACAAGTTCTTAATGAAAGATTTTTACTTTAAACACCTCCACGACCCCCGTACTATTCAATCCGTCCATCAGCACAATGTTTTGAGTGCGTAACATTGAGTTCTACCACAAAACATGATTTTACACCCCCCAGAAAAAAGTCGTTTCCCAGCAATAATTTTTGCGTAAAGTTACTTAGTTTCATGTACAAAATGCTTGGTTGACGGCTTCGTGATGAGGTGATTTACACCCCGTATAAGTAGATTTTTTTTTTACAACTATCCAATATCTACAAATAGCAACCGGGACCAACAGTTTAACGTGTTTTTCTAGACACGGAAGAGTATAGTCGCGCGAATTTCATTTATCCACGAATTTCTCCATCGTTCGTAAAGTACTACCGCCTAAAAAAAAACTGAACAGCGTAACGACTATTCTTGCTTGCAGCGCGCCCGGCCGCTACACAATTTACACAATTTTGTTTTAAAAATAAATAAATTAATTTTTTGACAATAGTACCATAAAATAAGCTAACTTACATCATCACTGTTCTGCCGCATGGCGCGGAAGCGGGCCAGCAGTCGGTCGTGCGGGGACGTGGCCGCCAGCATACGAGGGTAGCGGTACTCCACGCGGGACGGGGTCTTGCCTGCCACGGAAGTAAATAAATCATTATCATCAACATCATCAGCCTATAATGTTCCCACTGCTGGAACACAGGCATCCTCTCTAAGAGAGGGACTGTGCTGTAATCCACCACGCGGGCCCAGTGAGGGTTGGTAGATGTCACATATCTTCGAATTTTTAGTTCTAGCACATTTCTTCACGATGTTTTCTTCCACAGTTTTTGAGGGCAGCGGTGATGAAATAAATTACACAAAGAAATGCGCCTGCCTGGGTTCGAATCCACGGCTTACTCCTCGTAAGTCGGGGCTGCCACCATTGGGCCACCGCTGCTCTCCAAATTAAAACAAAAATAATATATAATATTAATAAATCATTATGCAGAACCATACATGGGTAAAATACAAAATGAATCTTAATTAAACAATGTAGGACTTACAATGTTAGATGCCTGTATTAGGATAATCCTGTCTCACAGGCGAAGAAAGCTCTAACAGCATAAATATTAATACCAACGAACCTGTAGGCGAGTACACCTTATACTCCTCGCTGAGGTACCGTCCCTCCAACTCTGCATGTTGAGCCAGAGCTTCGCACAGTTGCGCTTGTAAGCTCTCCACTTGCGCACGCGCATGTGACACTGACGTAGCGTGGGAGGCGCGGTGAGAGCGGGACAGAGAGATCAGCTCGCCCGTCGAGGTGGAGAGAGAGGACAGCTGCGAGATTGCAGAGCTGGAGTTTGACTGGAAAAAAAGGGTCACAGGTAAGAATTATTACAGAACAGTACGATTTTGATCGTAATTATCTGACAAATAGGATTCAAACGTCGAAACAGTTGTTCAAAGACGCTAGAATCGCTTCAAAAGGATATGTGCATGTTTTTTATTTATTTATTTATTTAACACTTCAAGTACAATGTACAGAGGCGGACTTAATGCCATATGCATTTTCTACCAGTCAACCTCTGGGTGATGCAGAGACAAACAGTGGTAGGTGTCTATCTGTAAAAATAAAAATTAAATAACTACATGCATGTTCATTGTTTTGAATCCTTTTGAATATAAACGCACAACAAAAATCTTTAGGGTAGTCATATTAATGAAAAAAAAATAATAAGAAATAAAGAAGCTACTTTGGATGGTGTCCATACAGAGTTGCTTTTTTATTTCTTAATCTATTATTGAAAGAGTGTTGATAATATGGCAACATAGCAATGTAATTATTCTAAATAGCAATTCAACCAAACCAATCTGAGTCTAGATCTGTGTCCAGTTTGCGGCAAAAGACCTGCCCCTATAGCATTAAACATAACTGGCGGGTTGTGAGTGTCCTATCAGTACACCTATCCTTAAAGAGCTTACCTCAATCTTGGTAACAAGCGCGTCAGTGATCTGCTTGGTGGTGTCTACGATGTTGGTGAGAGTGCTGTCAGCGTCCTGCACGAACTGCGCGCACGTCGCTTCGTCGGTCGATATCACGTTCGATACTTCTTGCTGCGAGACAGAAATAAAATTTTGATCTAGTTGCACGACACACATTCAAATACGAGTCTACGAATTATTGGTATAAATGGAATAATATAATGGTATAAATCGAATTGTTCCGTGTGGTGTCGGACGTAAAGAATAGCACCATCCCATATCTTCCCGTGGGTGTCGTAAGAGGCGACTAAGGGACTTGCCAGAGAATGGGCAGCAGCGTTCTCTGTGCTTTTGTAACAACCGTACTGCGATCGCCAACCCGCCTGCCAAGCGTGGCGATTATGGCAAAACCCCCCATGTTATGTCAATGTGGCTACACTTGGGGGAGGCCTATGTCCAGCAGTGGACGTCTTTCGGCTGAAATGATGATGATGATAAATCGAATGAACAAATTATCGCAAATCTCGTAGCGTTGAGTTTGTAGCACCTTATTGCTGGACTTTTCAACAACATATCGGGGACTTCCACAGACAATAGTCTGCGAAAGTTTATGTAGTTTCATACCTCAACTTGTGCCCTGGTCTGCTCCAGCACCCTGAGCATCTCATTATTGATGTGTTCCACAACTTCCACCACATTCTTACTGAATATCTCCATATCCACGTTGATAGCGTTAGTGCCTGTAAAATACAAAATAGCCATTTAGCCTATTGTTGGCTAGCTTAAAAGTCAAAAGCGTTTTACTTTTCCAGAAAAAATAAAGCAATAAGGACACAAAAGATTGATTTACAGATCACTCATGGTATATCACTTATGTTTTTGCGATATAACTCAACGCAAAAAAAATAACAATACCTTCTTCAAACTCCTTGCCATACTTCTTGATATCTTTAGCGCACTCTTCTATTCCATTCTCACTCTCTTGCAAATCTCCCTCCGCCATCTCCAACTCTTCTCTATCTGCCTCTGCTTGTATCTGCTGCCACTCCTTATAGCGTTCCATCCGTTCTCCTAACATCTTCTTCTGTACTTCTATTTCTGTGACTTTCTTTGCTAGTCTGTCCTCTAAAGCCTGTTTCTCTGTAGCCACGTGTCTTGCTAGCTCTTCTTCTAGAAGCCTGCGTTTCTCTTCCATCCATTCTTGGAGTCTGTTCTCTGTTTGCTGTCGTTCAGTTTCAATGTCAGTAAGTTGCTGTGTTAAGAGTTTTTCGAGGTGTGATGACTCTTCTTCCATTTCCTGTTGGTATAAGCTTCGTAATGAGTTTAATTATTTTGTAATTATAATTGTTATGTGGATTTTGTTTATTAATGGATATTTATTTTGGTCGTAATTTGCACGACATTATTACTCTTGATCTACGAAAATCGTACTTATTTTAAGGATTAACTCATTATCTGTTTAGCCTTGTCCCAATTATGTTTGGATTGGCTTCGAGTCTAACCCAATGCAGCCTGAATATATGTATTACCATCATAAGTCAAAGTTATCTAAATAAAAATGAATAGAATAGTAGTAACAATATTTTGATCTTAAATAATGTTAGTTAATGGAACTTCTTGCCCATTTGTCTCGATATAGATCGATGTTTATGGAATTGGCAACCACAGTCTTATTTGCGACTGGGGCAGCACAGCAGTTTCTTAATTTAGCTGAAAATTCAAAAGTGCCTCTAACTGGGTAATTTGAGTTTGAAAAAAGGGTAGACTGACCGCGAGACACGCCTGCGCCTTGTCCGCGCGGCGCGTCACGTGCGCGCGCCGCGCCTCCCGCTGCGCGCGCGCCGCCCGCCCGCGCCGCGCGCCGCACGTGTCCGCGCGCGCGCGGTACGCGGCGTGCGCCCGCTGGAGGGATGACACGCGCGCTGCTGCACCGCAGTACTGCGGGGGAGAAACATATACCCGTGAACATTACATGCTAGATAAATAAAACACACACCAATGTTTGCTCACTTAGATCGTTAGTTCAAACTCTAGCGACCACTTTATTATGTCATTAAAAGACCAAAGAGGAAACATCGCGAGGAAACCGACATCACACAACTTTTTGTAATTATTTTTTATTCCAAGATGAAAAATTCTCATGAATATCTGTCAGACTCTAACTGACTAAAAACTACCCAGTATTTCCTTCCCACACTTGCGCCTTCCGCGACCCCCGGATATCCTCCAACCCGCACTGAGCTTATGTGGTGATTTATGATGCTCCCCCATTCCAATGAGAAGAATCTACCCCAACAGTGGAAAATGTATGGATGTTTATGCTTGGTCAACTCACCCACTGCTGCACGAAAGCAGCGACGTTCCCCTTGACGTCGGTCGCCTGTGCGTGCTGCAATGACGTCACGAAGCTGTGCAGGAAGGCCGCCAACGTCGCCTGTACGGCGGCACAGTGTGACGTCACAGATGACTGCAACGCGGAGCGGTGCGACAGACTGGATTGGACTAGAGTGCTGTGGCTCTCTGATGTTGCCGATTTTATCTAAAATAAAAAATACATCTAGACGGTCAAATTATCGTCTTAAATGCCAGCGTTTTAGAGATGAAATGTAACAAACAAGTAGATCACGACCTTATGACACAATACTTCTTATCCCAGTATGTTCCCATGGGCTAACTCCCAACTTCTATGCAAGAAAAGCTGCTGAAAACAAACACATAACTTAAATCAATCTCACCTCATTCATAGTATCAATGAAGGTCTGCACCAAGTTCTCTAACTGCTGTTTATTTTGCTCCTGCGTCTGCGTACTCGAATTTGTGTATGTATCTGTTAACAGAATATTTAAAAAAAAAATAATTTCCGAGTTTTTTTCATACTTTATAAACTTCCTATATACCCATACCTCTGGGTTGGTAAGGAGAATTGGATGTGATGAGAGATAAAACTAAAAGAGTAGTCGAAGGAGAGGGAGAGGAAGGGAAAGAAAATGTGCATGGATTGTGTGACCAATGATGTGAAAGAACAAAATAATAAATGATGTAATGACGGCTGACAAGTGAGAATGGAAGAAGACGATCGCTTCGGTCAGTCGGTTTGTTCTAGACGCACGTCGTCCACCCCAGGCATCATCATCGCTTCACATCGGCGAGTTGCGGCCACACGCAAGAATATTCAGTGGAAAAAAAGACGAGTTACACCGATCCCAAGTAATATGGGACAATGGCAGGAAGATGAGAATGGTGTTTATATTTACCTAGCGCGCTCTGCAGGTTGTCGAATGCGCTGTTGACGGTGTCAGCAAAGTGTCTCACGCCAGTACTGATGGTGCCGCGCTGTTGTTCCGACTCCTCGCGGTATGTGCGCGTTATTTGCAGGTTCGATGATTCCACAGTTCTGGGGAAGAACAGGTATTTACATTACTGGATTACATACATCAACTCACACTGTTTTCCTAGGCAGACAGGCAAAAACTACTACGACTGCTGAGCGCGGAACTCACTTCACTCAACTCTCCGGAACATCTCTATAGCAGCTACAGTGACTTTAAGCTTTCTAATGAGGCCCATTGTGAGCGACCACGTTTCGGTCCCGTATGTAATCACTGGCAACACACACTGGTCATAGACTTTCGTCTTGATACACTGCGGAAAGTTGGACGAGAAGATACCACGCAACTTCCCGAACGCTGCCCAGCCGAGTCGGATTCGACGATTGACCTCTTTCTCGAAGTTAGACCAAACCAACTGGACCTTTTGTCCCAGGTAGACATAATCGTCTACTACTTCGATAGTAGTCTCCGATCTTGATAGGAGTGAGTGTTACATGGGCATTCAACATGACTTTGGTGCTGTCCATGTTCATTTTAAGACCTACTCTTCCGGAAGCTCTACTGAGGTCATCGAGTATTGTACTGAGGTCCTCCAGGGTCTCAGCCATGACCACTATATCGTCGGCAAATCGAAGGTGAGAGATGTTCTCGCCATTGACGTTGATGCCTCGCCCTCTCCAGTTTGGACTGGAGGCTCAGGGGCTCTGGAGCCCCTTACATGGGACTTAAACATAGCTGGAGAAAATGTGTATGTACTATTAGACGATGATACTTCGAGGATTATAGACGTAAGGTCATGTAATGTTGAACTTACTTGCGCTTGTCCACAGTGTCGTGTAGACAGGCGACGTGTTTCGTGGCCACGTCGGCAGTGGCGAGTAGTTCCCGCGCCTGTCCAGACAGAGCCACCTCCGTGCTGCAGTGAGCTGATACCAGCACTTGTTGTTCTTCGCATGCTTGCTTTGTTCGGACCAGTTTCTGGGAAAAAATATTGGCGATTCAAAGAAAATTGTCAAGAAAATATTCTTCGCTGTCTACGTAGGCCGTAGGTAGAAAATAGCGCTGTGCCACTGTCTCGCATCGTGTCACAGCATTTTGCTGAGCGATAGCCGTTTTTTGTGGATATGACGCATGTTTTTTTAACAAACATAATACCCACGAATAAAACAAACCGTTTTTGGGAACACAGGTGTCCGAGATGCTGATCTAAAGGCGGCTGTACACTCTCGATCATCAGTGGCTCTCTATATGTCCTTCTTGACACGTTTCACAAAAAACCAACACATAACGGAGAGCAATTGGAGAACACCGAGAGCAGAAAAGCCTCGGCGGGAATGTACAGCTGCTATTAAAAATCAAAAGTTTTAAAAGAAAACCATATTCGTATAAAAAAGCATATCTTTAAGGTCTACTTACATGGCTCGTACTCGCCAACTCCTTCTTGGTGCCCTCAAGCTGAGTGACCGTGCTCGCCAGCTCATTACTCTTAACTTCAAGAGACTGGTTCAGCTCCTGGAACACAGACTCCATGCGATCTTTCTCCTCCTCCATGGCCCGCTTCTTGAGGAGTAATTCCTGTATCTCCTTGCGTTGTTCCTCTTCTTTTAGCGTCATTTCTGCGTAAGTCTCGCTGGCTAGGTATACGCCTGGGAAAAACGGTCAGTTTGAAAGTCGATCCACAAAAAAGTTTGTTAGTTTTTAAACATATCACGTAGGTCAAAAAGTTTCTGGCCTACACACATAAGATTAGTCAGAAATACAAAACTATCATGTCACTTAATACTGAATTTTTCTCTAGTTACCCAAGGTAAAAAAGATATATTTTTGTTCAATAATAGTCTCCCTTTATTTCAATCGATCAATGTCTGTACCTGTGGGGGAGGCTGTGATGTTATAACTAGTGATCGGATATTCGGATGCATATTTACCTAAACTTTGAGTGTTGACTAGTATGGAGCGCGCGTCAGTATGGGAAAAGGAGTTTATTTAAAAAAAAACTAGTCTAAGTTACTTTTTCGTTTAGCTTCAAATGAGTTATGCCCAGACATATTTACCATTTTGTTTTAGCATTCGACATTTCAGCACAAAAATACGAATTCAAATAGTTGTTGTATTTTTTCCTTGTTATTTTCAACAAACTTGCCAGGTTTTAAATAAAGGAGATGGTGTCATAGTTCACCCAAAAATCTAAGTGCAATGCAATCTGAGCAAACTGTGTGCACAAAAATTCCCTAGAACTAGGTAAATAAACGTACCTAAGTTGCAACATCCTAATCCGTGGGATATCGGAGATATGGGCTGTCAAAGTATGCAAATAATTCATTTTTGGACTGAGCGCATCGTCGATGCTACGATGCCGCGTGCGATAGAACTTATGCTCAGTTGCTTTGTCGATTCAGCACTCAAATGTATTGTATAATTATATGACAATGTAGTAGCATGAACAAAACCCAGTGCCAGTGAATGGGCAGCAGCGTTCTCTGTGCTTGTGTAACAACCGTACTGCGATCGCCAACCCGCCTGCCAAGTGTGGCGATTATGGCAAAACCCCCCAAAATGTCAATGTGGCGACACTTGGGAGAGGCCTATGTCCAGCAGTGGACGTCTTTTGGGCTCAAATGATGATGCTGATGATGATGAACAAAACCCGACAATAAAGATGAATTATCTTTGACTTTTTTTTTATTGAATCCAATAGTTATCAAAATCAACAATAGAATATTACTCCTTACCATTCCTATCCCTAGAAGCTTGTAAATCTCTTTTCAGTCTATCAATCTCCTCCGCATACTCCTTCAATATAGCCTTCTTAGTCATCTTCTGATTGACTTCCGGTTTGTTCTGTATATTCTTGGCGCGATGGGCATACTCCAGGGTGCTCATGGTTTCCTCCAGGTCCTTGTGTCCAGGGGAGATGGTCGCGATGATTGAGGTCTTGGTGCGACCGCCCAAGGACTCTTGGAGGATTCGGGTCAGTTTGGATTCCCTGTGGAAGGAGGTGTTTAATAGTGTGGTTTGATAGAATATTTTGTAGGGATCAATTAAGATACAAGTAGTAAAATTTGTACAAAAAAATTAAAGTGCCGAGTCCGAATCAAAGGGATTGTCGCGCGAACATGCAATGGTTGCGTTCAATCGGCGAACATTGTACAAACAAAATTATGAACAGAATGATCAGAATGATCTTATATGTATGTGCGTAACCGACCCCTTTGGTGAGGATACAAAGTAAAAACAGATCCTAGCAAGCCGTAGCATCACTCATGTGACTTGCTTGAAAAATTACTGAAAAAATATTCATTCCGAAAGGATTAGTTACAGAGATTCCAGGTGTTTAGTCTAATTTCATACAAGAATATGCAGGTGCCTCTCAACAAGCGCAGTACTACTGGAACTCTAGGAGAAGGTAAAGGCAGACTTTTACACACAATTGGCCTATAATGTTCCCACTGCTGGGACACAAGCTTCCTCGCTCTTTGAAGGAGTAGGCTGTGACCCACCACTAGGGCCCAGTGCAGGTTGGTAGACATCACATGTCTCCGAATTTAAGATTCTAGGATATGTTAGACTCCCCACGATTTTTCTTCTTCACCGTCTTGAGAGCAGAGTAACATGCCTGCTTGGGTGCGAACCCACAACCGAGGATGTAAAACCTACCTGTACGGTATATGCGGATGCCTCTCAACAAGCGCAGTGATGACCCTCCCAAGGGTCAAGAGCGACTGGTTGATGTTCACACACTCCCGCGCGCGTTCCTTCTTCGCGGGGTTGTCAGAGCCTGCCTTGCTGATGTTCTCGGACCCCGCGAGGTCCACCAAGTTCAGTTTGCCGATCTTCATCAGCTCCTCACCCTCGGGACTGTTCTCTTTCATGTGGACTACGATTGTGAAGACTGTGTGAGAGCGGCTGCGGATAAAAGATGGGAGTGTTGATTTTATAATTAGAAAAGATATTTATTCATATTGAACATGACGCATACAAAAGAAAAATTAGAGAAAAATTTTGCGTTACATTCAATACAATCGGACATCGCTCAGCATAATGCTTTGTCTCCATGTGAGATAGACACAGCGCTGGTTTTCAGAGACAGTACGCGTCTGAGTTTTGAAATTGGAATCTAATTGTATGTAATAGGCGACACTATAAGCTATGCATTTCCAGTACAATGAGAGATCCGCATAAACTGGTTTTGTATAGCTTGACTAGCCACTCTCTGTGCGTACTACTGCGTCACTGACGGTTGACCATCAGTGACGCAGTAGTACAGGCGTGCTTTACATGTTATTGTCGATCTGATTCGTCAAAGCCGGAGGAGAGCTGTTCAACTTACTCGTAGCTCGAATTGAAGGTAGATGGCCGACACAGTTAAAACATGAGCGAAATAAAACCTGATTTTGTTAGGTAATTGTTTCGAGTCGGATTTGTTATCAATTCAATTCATTTATTTATTGCATCAAATATGGTAGGTACATGAAGTTCTTATATAATATATTTAGTATCACACATTTGGCCAATATATAGCATGCAATATTACAAGATTCTGCACTTAATGTATGAATTACTAGGTGAAGTACTAGGTTAAACAAATATAGTTAAATCTAGTCTGAACATGTAAAGCACACCTCAGTATTGTGTGTGTAATGTATGGATCATACATGTGTGTGTACTTTAGCGACATATCGAGAAGGAAGATGGATTTTTGATGAAATAAAAATTAATGCAACCAGCTTACTAAATAATTACTTAATGCAAAAATAGTTTCTAAAGACTAGTAAATGACGAGGATTAGGCTATGATTAACTACCCAATACAGAAGCTATTTAGTTGAGCTTTCTACATCCGGTTAGACTGACCACAACATCGTTGGGAAAAGGCTAGGCAGATGATGATGACTAGAGATCGGATATTCCGATGCATATTTACCTAAAGTTTGAGTGTTGACTAGTATGGAGCGCGCGTCAGTATGGGAAAAGGAGTTTATTTAAAAAATAAAAACTAGTCTAGTTACTTTTTTCGTTTAGCTCCAAATGAATTATGCCCAGATATATTTACTATTTTGATTTAGCATTCGACATTTTAGCACAAAAATACGAATTCAAATAGCTGTTGTATTTTTTTCCTTGTTATTTTCAACACACTTGCCAGGTTTTAAATAAATTTAAAATATTCGTTACGATATTTTGAATAGGTACTACATTTTATACTTAATTCAGAATGATGAAATTTCGCAATCCCGCGACAAAAATTGGCATTTAAATAGCCGCTTCCATACTTGTGTACCTTTTGCCAGGTAAGAACGTACTGTAGGTAAATATGCATCCAAATATCCGATCTCTAATGATGACAGTAGCTAGCTACTTAGGCTAGATATACTTTTTCATGTTTGATCATGCTTCCTCAGCATAATATTGCAGAAACCGACCCAATGAACAAAACAATTGAAAATAGGTAATTTAATTGATAAAAAATATAGATATGAAGAAGCATAAACAAACCATTTAACATTGTTGTTATAAAGACTTACAACATATTAGTTTTGGCATTGGGAAGGCTGCTGCTGTATTAAAAAATATTTATAATTAATTAAGAAAAAGGAAATGAAATAAATAGCACAATGATCAATAAACTTTGAAGTGACTCATCTCTGACCTAGACTAGGGCCAAAAGAAAACCCATCTCAAATAAAAAAATCTCATCTCTGGTTTCGTTATTATGACTATCTTAATACATATACGACGACACGGTTGGCGAAGTTGTTGAGCGATCGACTGCAGCGCTGCGTGTCGCGGTTTCGATCCCCTCACGGAGCAAATATTTGTATGGCCTACAGATCCGAGTCTGGCTGTTTGTGTGTGTTAGTTAAAATGTTTGTAAACGCATCCACGATACAGGAGAAATTCCTAGTGTAGGGCAATGTCTAAACATTACTACTCTTTTCTCCGGCGAATCCGAACGATTGGATAGGTTTTTCCGATGAAAT
The DNA here is from genome assembly GCA_949152445.1 of Cerastis rubricosa. NCBI lineage: Eukaryota > Metazoa > Arthropoda > Insecta > Lepidoptera > Noctuidae > Cerastis > Cerastis rubricosa. The sequence continues at coordinate 1,511,434 of OX424547.1, forward strand.
GATTGCGACAACCCGCAACCCCGTATTCGCGCAGTGATCGTTTATATAAGGACATGGAATAAAAATGAAATCGAGGAGCTCGTGGCTTAATAATAACAGCCGCACGGGTCGATCTTTAAGATTAAGCCGTGCTTGCCGAGGTTGATCCGTGGATGGGGTGACCATAATTACATACCGAGTTTCCTCCGTGCTTCGGAAAGCACGGTAAGCCGTTGGTCCCGGCTGTCATTTGTAGATCTTTGACAGTCGTTACGAGTAGTCAGAAGCCGAAAGTCTGACATCCAGTCTTACCAAATTCCAGTCCAAAATCCAGTATTACCCAGTTACTGGGTTGTGGAGGTCAGATAGGCAGTCGCTTCATGTATAATATACTGGTACTCAGCTGCATCCGGTTAGACTGGAAGCCGACCCCAAGATAGTTTGGGAAAAGGATAGGCAGATGATGATGGGATATCAATGAAAAGACAAGCACAATGATTATGAAATATGCCTACATACCTCGATTGCGCATTCATTAGTGTAGAGGCGACCCTCTTCCTCTCTTGACCTTGCGCCATAATCTTGTACACCTCATTCTTGTTGTAAACCTGACACAGAATAAGACATCAATAACATATTATCACGCTTGTAATCCCCGAAGGGTCAGCAGAGGTGTACCTAATACTACAGCCAAATTTCGCCAGTTATGTTAAGTCCCATGTAATAGGGGGCTAGCCTATTGGCATCAAACGGGAACAAATGCAGCCTGTGTGGCTGCTATTGAGAAATTACTGATGGAAAAACCCAATAACACTTTGCCCGACCCGGGAAGCGAACCCAGGTCCTCACGCACAGCAGTCGTACTTGTGACTTGTGCTTCACAGAATAAGACTAACATACATTTTAAACAGATCACCTGGACATGAGTTGCCATGGCTGACCTAGAAGTCTTTAAATAGACTTCAGACCCAGGTTGGTTGCAGCGAGGAAAACCTGCTCAGGTGGAGATTCATTAAAGCCTCTGCCCTGATGTGTAAATGTGGTGCCGTTCCACAAACGATGCGGCACTTAATATCGTGTCCTGCTGTTTGCTCATTACAGGAACTGATGGACGCTACTGAGGGCGCCGAACTAGTGGCTCAGTTCTGGGCCGACACAATTTAGATTGCCATCGACACGCTATGAAGAAGAACAGATCCCCATAAAAAAAACCAGTGGTGCCACCAAAAATTTGAAGACATGCATCATCTACAACACGCACCAGGCCAGAGTGGTGTATTTTTATTTATTATTATTATAGCCCTCTATCACAAAGAGAGTTGGCCTGTATTGGGAACATGTCTGATTCTACTAATGCTCGACAAATGTTAGTAACCGGCTGGTAATTACTAATTACGTTGCATAATTTGACACAGATATAAGAACCAACACGTAGTTCCTATTCATAAAAAGGCCGATTTTAATGCTCTAGACCGAATTTTAGCCTTATGACAAAACACGACGTTATTTTGGGCAGGTAAGCGTTCAATTAAAAGCATTGCCTTACACTACATACTTGCATCGTGCAGTTTCGGATAACCGCTCCACTAAGGCGCGACTGTCCATTCCTTCGTGAGCTCAGGGCTTAAAGGTCATGAGGCTTTTTTTCGGTAACACTTACCGTAATCTCTTCCAATCCATTAACAATATTGGACCCCTTCCTGGTCACGTCCTCATAGATCCTAAGCTTGGAGTTGTCCTCAGAGCTGGAGAGCAGGTCGAACAGCTCCTCATTATACAGCTCGAGGTAGGACACGCGTACTGTGTACTCTGTGTTCGTGAGACGAAGCTCGTCGAATAGCTGGGAGAGTGCCCGAGGGATTATGCCGGCTAGAGGGTCCTGGGGACATAACAGAAAGTTTTTTTTACATGTATAACATTACGTCTGTTATCTCCAAAAGGTTAGGCAGACGTGAAGGTACCTGTAGACCCACATGTTGAGATCCCATGTAATAGGGGGCGGTTTTCTATACAAATATTATAAACAGGTATAAATTTTTTGTAAGTATTTTTGAATGTATGATTCCGAAAATTCTTCTACTTACGTCAAGCTACATTATCCCCAAGTATCATATGCTACATTTAAAACGTTCACGTGAGTTTATTTCCGTACAGAAGGGGAACAAATGCTAGTTGTTTTTATAAAAGCCAAAAAAAGTAATTAAGGAATGCAAGACTGTTCCAAAAAGTTATAGTTCCTACGAATGTATTCCAGTGTTGTAGCTGGATTGTTATAAACCTAACTGTCTGTTAAAAAGAATCTAGAATGGTATTTACTGTAAGTAACAATTTGTGTGAAGCATGGCATGGCATAATCTACAACCCTAATAAGTATCTTGATGATTACTACTATAATCAATTACTGTTTAACTAAATTCATGAGGCTGGAATTTGTATCAATAACTTTTTGCAAACTCACATTCTGCCAGTGCGTGTCAGTCCCAGTATGCTCCCCAACCATGGTATGTGTCTTGCCGGTGCCGGTCTGCCCGTAGGCAAACACTGTGCAGTTGTAGCCATTGAGAACTTCCTCTATAAGAGGACTCACCACTTCTTGATATACTTGGAGCTGGAAACAAATCGAATATTGTTAGAAATTAATAAAAACCAGGGCTTGTCAAATTCATGGTGAACACAAGCAAGCAAAAGAAAAGAGGCCTTTACTCAGGACTGGGTGATTCCAGCTGAAATGATGGATGGATGATGATGATGATGATATAGAATAAGTGGCTTTGCACATCGAAAACCATATTGACTGCTATCAAACTGATTTGCAGTTTTTTACAAATTATTGTTAGCCATTGAGAAATATATCTAGGACATTCTGGTTTGATTTCCTCACTATGTTTTCCTTCACCAAAGCAAGTGATGATTATGTGCACATGAATCTGAAATATGAGACATACATATCTTGAATTCTATGTTGAGACTTATGTCTTGGCAGTCCTAAGGTCACACCACTAAGCTATCACTGCCTATAATCATTTAAAAAGGACTACAATATTTCCACATGATAACATGGCCACGGTAGGGTCACCGGCTCTCTGTGAAATACCAACCTCATATTCCACCATTAGCAGTAAGACAAACCTAGTCAATTGCTATTTGTATTGCATACCTTATTTAACAGCAGTGTACCAATTTCTACCCACATTTTTAATTTAAAGTTCATTAAGAGTCTAAACAGTTACTAAAAAACATTTGTGAAAAAGTCTTAAAAAAAAGGCTTCTAATTTAGCTGTTTATTTTTATTTTTTTGCCTATGAAGTTTCATTAATATCAGTTTAGTCATTTCAGAAAATAAGGACTTGAAAGCTTGTATGTAATGTTGTAAGGCGTAAACGCTCTAAAGTCTATCCAAAGGTTGTTTGGAAGATATCCCTATCAAGGATAACACTGCTGGTGTAACCATAGAATTAGCAATATTGACAAATAGCTGTGTATCAATTTTGGTCGTTAATAAATTCTATCTATCATATTGTATTACCTGACTAGCATTGGGTCCAAAAGCCCGGTCAAAGGTGAACTTCTTAGTGTGCGAGGTCTGCTGCGACTGGCGCACCACCACCTCACGGTTGTTCACCACCTCAATCACTCCCAGCGACTTGATGTCCTTCTCTCGCTGGTTTAGGGGTCTGCAGAAGAGTTACACATAAATTTATAAAGTTGTCTAAAATGTTACACAGAAGAATGTTTCTACATCTAGTAGATGTTGAATTCTAGTAGATCTTTTTGAATAATTAGTGATAACTTGAATGATTTATTAGTGTGGAAACCAATCCCAATAGCAAAGGACATATTAGAGAATCAATCATTTCAAGGGGAGCCAGAAGTTCGGACTGCAAATAAGTATACTTTAGGAATCTATGATCACTTATAGAAGGTGGAAGTCCCCATTGGTGTCAAACAGTTACTATATTTTCAGTACCTACATTACGATTTTGTTGAAATTGCTGATGACATTCTATGTGGGGGGTTTGGAATGAAGTACTGAATATGTGGTAATTGTTTGTGGCTAGATCTCTCTCCCATCTTGTATAATGCTGGATCTTCAAAAGAAAGTCAGTATAACCCCAGAAAATACTAAGTTTCCTGGTCTATTCTTACAAAGATCAAGGTGAATATTAATTCTCTACTAAACTGTTCAAATATGTAAAATTCATTTGTGGTGTATTAATTCCATAATGGTCTCATAGGGTCATTATTCCAGCATCATCATCATTCCCATGCCCTACTCCCGATTCTTAAGGAGTTGGCACAGTATGTCATCATTCATAATTCTCAATTAGGCATGAGTCTCATTTTTATCCATATAATCTTTTACACAAATACATCCTACAGTTCCCCTGCTTTTAAAGCCATTTTGATGATCTCCATGATTACATTATTCATGGCACACTACTTTACTAGTTCACATTATTTGGATAACATTATTGTGCAATCATTCAGCTCATTATGGATTCATTGATGAGTGCAATTTGTTACTAGATTAAACAGATCATTTGTTTGTTTACATTTAAATGTTCTAGTTATGACAGTTAACGAACTGGTAAAAGAATCTTGGACGAAAACGACAGAAAATTGACGGTTTTTTTAATCAATTGCATTGAGGTCATCCTAGTTTTGTCTAGCTTATTTCAGCATGACAAGAGAATTGCACAAATAAGCAATAAATGCAATTTTATGAAGCAGATTTTAAGAGTCTAGATAGAAATAAGAAGAAACACAACGAATAATCAAGTGAGTCATGCCATTATCGAGAAATTTGTTCAACAGTCAACTTTTACTTGGTTTAATTTACCTCAAACGTATGGAGACTTGAATGTTCTGGTTCTTGTCCTTCCGAATCTTATCGGTCGTCATCTTGACACAATACACATACAATATTTGCAAATAAACACTTCACTACAATTGTTTTTGAATAATTTCACTAAAAACTCGTCACTTTATTTGAAATTGTCAGAAAATCCGTTGAACGGTGCTCGGCTTCAAACAAAATTCAAATCTGATATTGATATCCAAGTTGGGGTACTAGTCCTTTCAGACAAGTCAAAAGTTACGTTTCGTTTCCGAACAGATTTGAATCACTTCTAAAAGTATTTTTTTGTAAAAGCTACTACTTCTACTAATAAATTGATATATATAGATAAAATGTGAATATGGACCCAGATCTAAATGCAAAAATACATAGATTTACGAAAAGATTTTAAGTAAGTAAGAAGTTAATAATAACTATTACAAATTGCTGTATAATTTTTGACTCTGACCCCGGCGTAAGAACGGAGTTAAAATTATCAGTAACAGAATTGTAAAACACTGCAACAATATTTCAAAACTAAAAACCCTAACTGCACAATTTTTAGCAGTGCTCTAATTACAACGTTAATATTTTTACCACGGGACCATGATTTGATGGTATGTACATTCTGTGATAGTACGTGGAATGCACCAAAGAATGTGCCGGATGCACAGTATCATAATATTCACAGCACGCACACACTGCACGAGTACGAAATTTATTCAGTTCGAAAGTATAAATAAAAATACATTTAAAATCATAGGTAACGTGCCATAATGGTCATACAAAAAAAAAGTTAAATTCTTCTAGCAGCAAAGCATATTTACGACTAATTGCTAATGAATTACGTGCAGGCGTTTATCAATGTACACTCTTTGCATTCTTAACCTCTTTATCCTTTCGCGCGAACAGTAAAACCCCGCGTGTAGCCCTTCGGGGGCCACTTGATTACGCCATCGCGTGAGTCATCCGATATCGTAAAGATAAACACTTATAACTCGAGTTATATTAGCTCTAATCTTAAACGGTAAACAGTGTCGGGTTCGTGATGAACGGGGCCATTTATTAATAATAAACAACTCTTTTAGAACTACTTGAGAATTATACATATCCCATAGATATGAGAGAGGTCGCAGCAAATACGTCTGTTTTCGTTGCTTATTTTTGTTTGGTAAAACTACTCATTCAATTTACACGAAAATTTATATCTAACAACACAAATATACAAGTAATCTAATGACAGTGTTTTTTAGGAGTCCTACATATATTATTCTTATAAGATCCTACCTCAAACTTCTTGTTAGAATCGGCCATTTTAGAATTCCGCTGTTCAAAGCATGAAAATACTTGAAATATCAATAAATATGAATAGATATGCCTCGAATACATGAAATAATGAATTATCACTATTTTTTCTTTGCTACTATTGTTTCCAAGACCATTTTACATGGTTAAAGAGTCAAATTATTTTTTTTAATTTCGAATAACAAACTTCACAACAAAGGATTTTTTGTTGGCTCAAATCATAATTTTTTTGTTATTTTTTCAAGCAAATGACTATCTATCCTATCTTATATTAGGTTTTGAATTGTGTAGGTAAAAATATTGCCTAAATAATTTAAATATTAGTTTGTTGCTTTTAGCGTTGACATGTCTTTAGCAACAGACCTTTTACCTTTGTCCCCCTTCGAATAAATATTATGTCTTTGTCAAAAAAGTAACACATCAAATACCTAGTACTTAACAGTTTATGTATCAATTTTATTTATTCTAAATAATAACAATCACACGGGTTGATCTTTAAGGTTAAGCCGTGCTTGCCGAGGTTGGTCCGTGGATGGGTGACAATAATTATATACCGAGTTTCCTCCGTGCCTAGGAAAGCACGTTTGGTCCCGGCTGTCAATTGTAGATTTTTTACAGTCGTTACAAGTAGTCTGAAGCCGAAAGTCTGACATCCAGTCTTACCAAGGGGTATCGTATATTCGTATTACCCAGTTACTGGGTTGTGGAGGTCAGATAGGCAGTCGTTTCATGTAAAATATTGGTACTCAACAGCATCCGGTTAGACTGAAGCCGACCCCAACTTAGCTGGGAAAAGGCAGGCAGATGATGAGTTTGTTTATTATTTCTGTAGATTTTGCTATCGCTACCGTAGGCAAACCTTTTCTTTTTACCAGACGTTGCACATGTAGCTTCTCTTTGTCTTATAAGCTAGATAGGTAGGTACCTACATCTATCAGGAAATTATTTGTTTTTTTTTTTCATTTCATTCACATTCTTAAGTTCCAAAAAACAGAAAACTTACCTAGACATTATAATTTCAAGTAGTAAAGGTACCCAGGACTTGAAAAAAACTTGTGTTGATTTCAATAACTTGTACTTACAGTAAAATTAAGCAGATGTCCTGGTATAAGTCAACCCCCCATTGAATTATGTAAATTGTTCATCAATAAAAAAGCTTATTTTATACCATGTAAATTCTTGAAAGCTTTTTTGAATAGATCATTGTAAGTAGGTCCTATTCTTACTCTCTTCTTTTTTATTTTGTATTTTTTGATGTCATAGTTCGATCTCTTCGGCTTCTGGTGTTAACTGAATTAGTCACTCAACTAACCAATCATCATCATCTTTTAGCTGAAAGACGTCCTACACTGGAAGAAAATTCATACCCACATGACCTGTTAAAATTTTACAAGGGTCAATGGGCCTGATCCAATAATCTTCACAATAACCCTATATGATCAGATCACGTGCCAGTAGTTTGGTAAACGGGGACGAGAAGACGCAGCAGTGTCTGTCTGTCAACTGTAACTAGCCTGAATCATCCCACAATAGGGCAACGGCCTGTTCCTTTGATTACCAGTCCTTTTCATCCATAATGAGCTGTAGGCTAAATTAGCCACTATGTAGATCCTTGATAATACTTGATACGGCAGACTTCGCAGAAGATGGCGAGACGAGCAGGACAAAACCGAGGGCCAGTCCAAGATCTACATTAGCCCTGAATCGAAAGAATGCCTCTCCTAAGCAATTACAAATTCATCTGCATCTAGATAGAGTGGAAACTAGATTCCCATTGATTGTTCATTAGCAGTTATTGAGTAGCTCTTGTTTTCAATACCTTCAACTTCGTCTACATCTAAATCTAAACTAATATTATAAAGAGGAAAGATTTGCTTGTTTGTTTGTTTGAATTGAATAGGCTCCGAAATGACTGGTCCGATTTGATAAATTCTTATAGTGTTTGATAGCCCATTTATCGAGGAAGGCTATAGGCTGTATATCATCACGCTACGACCAAAAGAAGTGGAGCAGCAATGAAAAATGTTGCGAAAACGGGGATAATGGATAGGGAAGTTGCGCCGGACAGCTAGTAAGTTTATAAATCAGTTTCGATTCCAATTTTGTATTACATAAATATATGAAAATAGATCCTATTAGAGCCAAAACCTCGGCTTTTTACCAATACAAGGTATTCCAATAGCTACACATGCTTGAGATAGGCAGTGCATATCCATCCCATAATTGTTATATTCTAGGCACGTATAACCACATTCAATGTAAAATTAAGTATATTCTAAACAACAAATAACACCATACAGCCACCACAATTGACTACTTACATACAATCTGTTCCCATTAGAAATGGACGACCATTATACGCTCCCGTTTCTTATTAGATCTAACATACTTCAATCGTGTCTAATAGGAATGAGGCTTTTAAAACATTCCTACATTCAGTTTTTTCATATGAACCAACAAGAACAGAAAAATAAACTGGATAAATGAGCTACGTCATTATACAGACAGTTTTTGCGTCTGGCAACACTCATTACCTACACCATTTCCTCCCGCGCTTTCTTGAAGAAAATTAAAGAGTCGCCGCATTAATTCTATCCGTATGTCGCAACGTTTTTGCGTCGGTTAGCAGCGTTATGGCGGCCCTCGTTTGCTTTTTGCCCGCGACGAGAGTTGCCGCCGAGCGCTTCCCAGACTCCGCAACGCGCAAAAAGTCGCCTCGTCGCTACCACTGGAATCTACACAAAAACATTAACCCCGCTCAATAACTGGCGACGTCGATGAAATACTATGAGTTCCTTTCAGTTTTTACCGCTCGCGAGCTTTTTCCGCGCGCAATTTGCATCGGACGCACGCCGTCGGCCATTTTATAGTTTTTCCCGCGCAAACGATTCGAAATGATGGTCGCGTTCCGAAAATTGCGGCCTGATAAAAAGTTACCGATGAAATTCTTGTTTGGAGAATGGGCGTTTATGTATAATGATATTTTTTATAGCTGCTTTAACCCTAATATTATAAATATTTCATTTTGTATTTAATTTTGACGAGGCATGTAAAATGTGTAAAGAGCCAAGTTAATTCAAGCTGTTAGCTGTTACAGTTTAAAGTTCTTAAAGGAGGTATGCAATGTAAAGTATCTTGCTATTGGTTGAATTGAATTCCGGTCATAGCACTCTCATTACATCCACGCATGCCGCTTGATTGTAACTCTTGCTCTACAATGCAGAATTTTTCATTCTTCTCTACCAGGGGTTTTCCAATGATTACCAGCACATTTTGTGAAGTTGTAGACAACTCGTCGTTTTGTAATATATATACCTACTTAAAAGAAAATGTTTTCAACACTTTTGAGTTCTTTATTAGTTCAAAGTTTAAAAAAATATAGAGAAGTCGGTACAAAAAACGGCAAAAAACAAAATGAAATGACAAAAGGTACTAAAGATATTAAAGATGTTAGAAATTGCACCCGTACGATTGATTCGCATTTCCGAAAACCATTAAAGTGGCAAGATGTTTACGTGGTAGTATTGTCTCATTGCTGGGCAAAATAAAAACCGGCCAAGTGCGAGTCGGACTCGCGCACGAAGGGTTCCGTACCATTATTTATAAAAACGAGCAAAAAAAACACTTTTTTGTATGGGGGCTCCCATACAAAAAAGTGTTTTTTTTGCTCGTTTAAATATTTACTTTATTCTGTTTTTAGTATTCGTTCTTATAGCGTCAACAGAAATACATAATCTGTAGAAATTTCAACTATCTAACTATCACGATTCATGAGATACAGCCTGGTGACAGACGGACGGACGGACAGACGGACGGACGGACAGTGAAGTCTCAGTAATAGGGTTGTTTGACCCTTTGGGTACGGAACCCTAAAAATGCTAATATTTTATTTCACATAGGCCTACATGGACACTTATAAAACGTCAACAAAAGGTGCACGGTTCAGGTTGGTCGTTTCCTATGGAGAAGAACCGGCAAGAAACTCCAAGGAGTTCCACACCTCTCTTTTAAAATCATTTGACTACGTAGATTATGCAATTCTCTTTAGAAAACTTGAAGCTTCCGGTATTAGAGGCAATTTACTTCGTCTTCTTGAGTCTTACCTGAAATACCGAAAACAAATAACTGAAATTTCCCAATCCAGTTAGCAAACGAGAAGAGATATATCGATCAGAGCATGAAGATATGTTTGGAGTACCGCAGGGGAGCCAATTGGGTCCTTTTATATTCATAGTATACTTAAACGATTTACCTAAATGCATTGAGCAACCAATAACTATCTTTGCGGACGATAGTACTTTGACAATACCATGTAAAAATGTGGAGACATATGAAAGTGACAATAATAAATATTTAAAAATGTTGTAAATTGGTTAGAATCAAATAATTTAAAATTAATTTGAAAAAAAAAACAAAAGTTCTCCATTTTTGTCGGCGGATTCCCCGCCTTAGCCCAAATGTACACTAGGTACAACAAAGATGTTGTAGAACAAGAAGTAGTAAATACTAAATTTCTGGGTCTCTCGTAGCATGAGAGCAGCGGTGACCCAGTGGTGGCAGCCCCGACTGAGAGCAGCGGTGGCCCAGTGGTGACAGCCCCGACTTACAAGCCGTGGGTTCGAACCCAGGCAGGCGCATTACCTTGTATAATTTATTTCATCACCGCTGCCCTCAAAACGGTGAAGGAAAACATCGTGAGGAAACCGGTATGTTCTAGAACTGAAAATTCGAAGACATGTGACATCTACCAACCCGCACCGGGCTCGCGTGGTGGATTACAGGCCACTCCCTCTCATAGAGAGGAGGCATGTGTCCCAGCAGTGGGAACATTATAGGTTGATGATGATGGGTCTCGTAATAGATAAAATCTTAAAGCCAAAATTGGAAAGCACATACTGATACTGTATGTAAGAGAATTAGTCAATTCGCGTACGCTTTGCATTCACTCCCCAGTCCCCCAGTCATATTACATGGATGCACTTCTTACTACTTATTATGGCATAGTAGAATCCCACTTACGTTACGGTATAATATTCAACCAAAAAATAAACAATAAACAGTTTTTTAAGGCCAGAAAAGATGTTTACGGGCGATGTTTTTAAGCTTAAATCCACCGAGTTGCATGCCTTACTTTAAACAGCACAAAACACTTACACTACCCTGTCTGTGGGTATAATGGAAGTAGCTGTGTTTGTGAAGTCGAAACCAACGCCTGGCTGACGTAATTCCACGTAATAGACGCGACAATAACCGTATGTTCCCATCCTGCCAAAACGGCTTTAATGCGCAAGATTGTCTCTACTGCATTGGTCATGCCTATTGGTAAAATATGGCTGAACCCTTGCTATCAAATTATCACCATGTACTGTACCCATATTTGCAAAATAAATTTCTTATTTAGTTTGATTTTACAATATTTGTATGTTACAGCGGTAGAACTTAAGTATGGGAGGACAGCTTAGGCCCGACAATTAGTCGTTGCTTACTACAAAACGTAGAATAAGATAAAAAAATAACAAGCATCTACATTCACAATCAATAGATTAATAAAAAGAATCTATACAAAAATAAAATATTATGAAAATACTAAATTAAACAACTGACACAAATGTTCTCATCAACTATTCTGAACAATGAATGAACGGTGCAATGATTTGAAAATGCAAAGTTTCCCCTACCCTCATTCCACCTCCTTAAGTCCAGAGCTACTGCTGATTTTCATTAAAACACGAAACTGACTTCGTCACACCGTCTCGGCATTTTCCCTCGCATTTTCGTCATAACCTCTCACGGTGACAAGTCAAGACGACTAATTGCTTTGCCTATCTCGTCTAGAAAGCACAAGTTAGCCCTCGAATCTTCGCCTAATATATGAAAATGTTCAGCGAGCAATGTGTGGAATTAACAGCTACTATGTAGAGAGGCGAGAGGCCGGTCAGCGTGAGAAAATACTCATTCGAGAGTGTCTTTACTGTATAGGCGGGCTAGGGAAACAGCGGGGCGATCGGCGGAGCGGGCTGAGGTTTTAGAAGTTGATTGACACGATACATTCGTATGTACAAGTCTTAGATGCACTTGTGCTGGTAGTCTATTAAGAGTGTTCTCTCAATTATTAATCTAAAAGGATTTTTTTTTAATCTACGTCCTTTGGATTTGACTAGGTGGATTCTTATTGGACGAAGAATTTTGGATGTCTAGTTTTTTTTCTAGTTAGAGAGAATTAAATTGTTATCCATAGGGGAAATTATTGTTTGAATCGGTCGGTAAAACTATTAGCTAAACCTAGAGGAAATAAATAGCTCGCAATAACTTTATAAAGTTACCATTTAGTATTCCATTTTCTAGTCTTAAAAATTAGCTTTCTCGAAAAAAAAAACATGGCATTGACTTCATAAGCCACCCGCTGTTTTCATGACCTCACTTTTTCTGTAAATAATATCCAACCGACTCTTAAGGCAGTGTAGGTTTTTCCTTGAGCCGGTGAAAGGTTGTCGCAACACTAGATAGCTAGAAATATGTCGATATGATGATAAACTAACGGCAGCACTGTGGGAAAACTATGGTGCCACCTTTTTGTAGGCTCGAAGTGAAAAAGGCTGAATACAACATGACTTCCTAGAGCGGCGACAAAACCTGACTGTAAAAATATTTTATTTTCTTCTCTGCCTCCTTATGACCAAGGAGGTCGAATTATTTATGGTTGTTTTTAAAATTTACAGAAAGTAACTAATTAGAAGATTCCATAGTTTTTTTTTTAATAAGAATTAGTTCATTCATAAGTAATTTGGTATTGCAGAACGGTACAGCATTCGTTTGATCTCGCCAAAGCGTGCGAAGTAATGAGATCCTGTTCGAAGTACAAAAAAAGAAACACGAAGACACAAACAAAATTATACACTCGGCCCATAAGCCCACAAGAAAATTATATTAACCCATATGCCAAAAGCCTGTTAACCCGAAATATAGGATTTTTTGCAACATCATACGTATACCGTTGTTGGGTCGGCAGTTTTATGTATTTTTTACGATTTCCGAGAATGGTCCGCTTTCGTATCTCAACCGAATTAAGCTTTTGCAAGCTGATTATCATTTTTAATTTGATACCGACACGAAACATTCTGTGGGATGTTTTTTTCCGCCAGATAGAAGTTCGGTGAATTGTTTAGCCTTTATCTACCTGATTTTTTTGGGGTCGATAGATAGGCCTAGGCTTTTGGTTTTAGATTACTGAGACTGATTATGTTTCATGCACGTCTAAAGTATTGGCATTATTTAGCTAAGTCGGTCTTGCCAGTCTGCATATATCTTGGAAGTAACTCTGACCCTGTAATAGTTTTCAGCTGGCTTGCTCATGACTTTAAGAATATGAATTTCTGGAGTAAACACTTGAAGGTCCATCGCATTGCCTGCCAGGGCTGCGGGTTGTTCGAAAGAGATACCGTGGCCCTGGAACACAAAGGGCTAAGAAGGAACATGGATGGGGTTTAGTCAGTCAAGTCTGACACTCCCTTCCGCTCCACCCAGAGCGGGAGAAGTCATTTGATGATTTCCCATGTGAAAAAAAAAGTAGGTCCATCGTATAGGAACAGACGTTTATTCCTGGGAGTGAATTTACTCCAACGTAGTCTGCGACCTTTTAAAATGGTACCTACATTACCGTTTAGTTATTTTACTACTAGCTTTTGTGCTATTGTTTCATCAACTTCTTCCAAAATTCAAAGAACGTGTAGGTAAGTATTTAAGGATACATTTTCCGAGGTCCCCAGCATTGCATAACTTCACTCTCTCGAAGCATTCGTCGCATTCGATCATCACCGCCAGTCCTAACCCTTCGCTTTCTATTCCTTTCACTATTATTATCGCGTTGGGCCCAAGTATTTGCATATTGTTAACTCCGCTGTAGTAGAATCATTCCCCTATGTATTATTATTTAGATGCGAACTGTATCTCTTCCTGCAATCTTGTTTTTTTTTCTGGCCTAGCACATGAACGATAGTTTCACGCACGACGAAGTAATGATTTCTTTTGCTTTTGAATCCAAATATTATAGTAAAGAATGTACCATTTGTGATTAGTTCCAAAGTAGTCTCAAATTGTGTGGTGTATAATTACGACCATTGCATTGAACCTTGCGTCAAAAGAGGTTTTACAGAAATATGTTGGTAAGTAACATCTTTCTCTCACAACCAACGCGGCGTCTTCAAAATTCTTGTTCTCAATTAGCTCTGGGCCTTAATGAGGCCCATTTTGCCGCATTTAACTCAAAAGCCCACTGTTTGCGAGTGAAGCCGTCGTATTATGTCCAAACTGAGCATTTTATAAATAACTCGTTTCCGCCGTCCGTTGATTTACTCATACAGCTTGCAGAGGGCAATGTGCCCTCAAATATTATGTGCCAGGCTTTTTTATATAACCGTCATGGGTTAGGGCCTAACCCTTTCGACAACTGTGGGTGTTTAAGCCTAGGGTAACGCATGCATAACCGACGGGGAAATGCGTACGATAAAAATCCGAAAAGGATCCGACTTTATTTAACCTCGACTGGAAATTCTGTCGAGGTTTCTAAAGATCTTCAATAAATTCGGAAAATTATGAAGATCTTCTTGAAATATTGGTGTATTGGACTAGATTCCGATTTTGGACTACGAATTCTTCAATAAATGGCCTTATACAGCTCGTTCGACCTGCATATCAATTTCAGAACTTCAAAATCGTCTCCTGAGGAGGTACTTACAATCCATCTTTAATGAATTAATGACCTGTGCATTGTGCATAGTATCTTGTCTAACCACAGGTCTAACTCAGAGTTTCTAAGACATGTTTTGTTTTCCCAATGGCTGATTAACATACAGCACTGTTTTATCTCTTTTCTATTACAAGACATTCTTAGAAATCCAGACACAGCGCTGACACTGTCGGCACTTCTAAAATCTTCGCCTCTCTCTAAATTCTTTAGATATCTTTCGTAGGTACTTATCCTCCCGTAGAAGGCAATGCTTATACGGGTGACTAATCAATGTAATTGATGTCTAATTTGTACAAAACTAATGTTCCTCGTTTTCTTCACCAGAAATGGTAACTTGTAGTTTTAATCTCAGCCAGTCTTACCATGACCGAAAATTTAAACTTAGTACGATCGATAAGAACAAGACTGATTTAAAAAACACAATAATGATCACCCGTCGACCCTCAAGTCATACCCTTTCGGCCCCTTCCACGCACACTAGCACAACGCAAACACACTCACCAAATTTAAGGCCTTTATGTTTTTTTACATAAGCCGAGGGCAAGGAAAGTGTGGGGCCACGTGGAGGGGTCGCGTGGGGTGCTGGGCGGGGCGATGCAGCTGCACTAGGGCTCCGCCGGCGACCGCCAGTCGAGGCGCGCGCGTCATCACGACACGTCACGGCTACCCTTCAAACTTTATAGCCAAAATCGGAGTTCGTCACGCCATTGTTCCAAAAATCATATTTTTCTTAAAATTCGAACCGTGGATATCGGGCTTTTTATCTTTGAATTGTAATTTTTTTTTTTCGTAAAAAGTTGCCAATATTTTTGTGAAGTTTTCGATTTGGCGGGTGTCGGGTTGATGTGTGCGAGCGAGAGGTGTGATATGGAAAGCCCGGGCGAGGAAACGGGACGGGTAGTGCCCCCCGCGCCGCACGCCCCCGCCGGCCCGCAGCCGAATGGCTCCAATAAGATCATCGGACGAAATGTGAATGGGACCAGTAAGTCACGCAGTGCAATTAATTTGTTAATGTTTCATATTTTTTTGCTCAATTTTAAATGCCGTCGGCATTTTTCATCGTATTTACGGACTTGTGTGATTTGGACGGAATGTCACAATGATTTTTACTAAATTTCCAGGACCTTTTCATGAATTTAAAAAATTGCGGCAACCGCGCCTCTAACTTTTGCAACGGGATGCAGCAAATTGTGGTAGCGACAAGTAAATAATTTGATATTATGTAAAAAAAAAGAATTGTAAATAAAATAATCATCCTGCTCCAAACTAATAATTTTACAAAAATATTCTGGCTTCCTTGATTTAAAATAGATACAAAACTTTACACTGTTATTTAATACCAAATTATTAATTACATATATCTTTGTTGGCTTTCCTTCATTTATTAAAAATGGTGCTTTAAAATAAATCAGAAGGTCAGACACACCTAATGAAGTCTCAATCTGAAAAAATATTGTTGAGCGTCTGATAAGTTTTAATAAGTTAAGAGTATTGTAAACTTTTCCAAACAATCATGCTCAAAAGTCCTCAAGCAAAAGGGGGTGGACAAAACCATACCCATGAGTTTCAGCTATTTAATTCATTATAAGCCCAATTTTTTCAGTCCTATAGGTGAAAAGGTATCATGTCGGGTGAATTGATACCTACATAGTTAGTAGTCCCTAATTAATCACAACTTACTAACCTTAATTGTTACTAATACTCGCTTCTTAGTGAATAATTTTTGTACGTAAGTTTTACGTAACATGACCTAATATTTAACTGAAGTTCATTCTGGGCTAGAAAATAGAATAGTAGATAACTTTATGTTAACGTGTAACGTTTGTTGAACGAAACGACCCGTAGGTAGGTATTTGTTTTGGTCCCATGGGCCAAAACCACATGGACTTAGGATCAAAACAAAAAAAAAACTTCTATGTTTTACTTAAGAGACTGAAATTATTCTCTTCTTCTTCCTTAAATAGATATTTATTTCTCTGAGATCGTGCTCCATTGTCAACCATGTCATCGATCCCCAATATTAGGTATGTTCTATCCAAAACATTTTAAGAAAATTGCCACCGTATACATGCCCAACAATAAACGAAAAAGAAATCCAAGAAAACTAAAAAAACCATCTAATCTTGCAGGGTCTCCTAATTAAAACTAGACGTAAGTACAGCAAGAACAATCGTTCACAGCCGTGGCCAGTTTTTCTCAGTTCTCAGTGTGAGCGTAGTTTTTCTGTCGTTTCCACGGTTTTTCCGACATCCATGCAGCTAGGCGTTTTTGTGGGTTGGCTCTCGATGTGCTGTGGATTGATATGTCTTGATACTTTTGGATTTGACAGTTGAGTTTTGTGTGGATTTTTAATATTGCCATTCTTCTTCTTTATCTTCGTGTCGCTGGCAGTATTTTTTTCCGCCTTTTGCCCGAAAAATATACTGCCAGCTAATACTTCGTCATTTTTATATTAATTTTGTAGTATAATAATATCGTCGTGTTTATTCAAATAATCAGTTTGGAGAATAGGTGGCCTACCATGAAGTTTTAAAACAGTATAGTTTTATTCTTATTCCAGTGTGGGAAGTAAAAGATACGGAGCTATACAGATGTCTAATGCCATCTCTTTCTCACACTGGAAAAGGAGTTAAACAATAATGTTTCAAGGCGTCATGGTAACCCCACAGATTACTATTCTGATAAGATTTTAGTGTGGGTACTCTCAATCATTTCTTTTATACATATTGTTTACATGTTTAAATATTTTAAAATCAGAACCTTAGTGTGGTTATCCTTACAACCATAATACAAACCTCTTGTGTGTGTAATTATAAAACACTAATATTTTATTTATTAGGATTTAAAAAATACTTTTAGGTATTCCATACCTAAAAGTTTTTTTGTACGAGTAAAAGTTCGAAAATACTTTTTAACGTAGTGTTTTAGAATAAACTTTTTCATATAAGACAGCTTGTAAGTACAGAGTATAATTAACAATAACATATCGTAGACTAGGAAAGATAGAGGCTAGTTACTTTTTAACCGACTTCTAAAAAAGGAGGAGGTTCTCAATTCGGATGTTTGTATTTTTTTTTTTTTTTATGTTTGTTCGCGCATAACTCCGTCGTTTGCCAACCGATTTGAAAAATTCTTTTTTTGTTTGAAAGCGTATACTTTCCAAATGGTCCCATGAAAATTTTATCGAAATCAGATAAGCCGTTTCTGAAAAAAACAACAAAAATTAAATATTTCTAACTTTTAGTTTACTCTGCATTGCGTTTTTTGTTCGCGCATAACTCAGTCATTTACGAACCGATTTGGAAAATTATTGTTTTATTCCAAAGCCTATGCTTTCCATTTGGTCCCATAGTCACCAAATCGGGATCTGATGATGGAATCTTGGCGAAATCGAGGGAACTCTTCAAGTTTTATAGGAAACGTAAAGCGATTTTGGAATTTTCTACAACAAGTGAAGCATTTGCGTTCAATAAGAACCATTCTACCTTCAGATCTGATGATGAAGCCAAGAGACAGGCACTGGAACTCCATAATAAGACAATGTATCTTAGCTGTGTTTGGGCTTGTTGGAATTGTAACAGTATGCACTTTCCACGTGTACCACAGACTAACTTTTTGACTTTTCTTATTCAACATAAGTAACATGTGGGTCCTCTGCTTTGACAGTCTGTTTTCGCGATGATCAAAGTTCTTATTCAAAATGCGTTGATTTCATTCATTTCTTTCCCTTATTTCTTTTAATCGTTTTCCTTTTTCTCAGTTTCAGTTCGACGCCTTTTCTCACACGAGAATCATCTTTACTAGGCTTACCCATATTTTATTATTAGATTAAAAATATGTCACTAAAAATTAAGAAATAAAAATATTTTTTACAAAAAAAGAAACCGACTTCAAAAAACACTTAACGCACTAAAAAGTAAAAAATAATACTATAACCTACCTATATTAATAAACCTAACCAAACCTACTATCGACTACTACTACCGATTAACCTATAATAAAATTTAATAATTCTTTGGAGTCGGTGCCAAGCAATATACGATACCAAAATGACTATATACAGACTAAGGCCACAAAAAGGGAAAACATAAATCTTACAGCTTCTAAATATTAATTCATTCATTAATTCTAATTATATTGCTTGGCACCGACTCCAAAGAATTATTAAATTTTATTATGGGTTAATCGTAGGTTTGGTTAGGTTTATTAATATAGGTAGGTTATAGTATTATTTTTTACTTTTTAGTGCGTTAAGTGTTTTTTGAAGTCGGTTTCTTTTTTTGTAAAAAATATTTTTTTACAAACCATTACTTTCTGGAATGGGTCAAGAATGCTAATCACTCAATTCCTTATGAAAATATCGTTATTTTACGCTCCCAATTTAGGCACAAGAATGCTGTGTGAACATTGGTTACTACTTTTTACAATATTATATAACAATACTAAGTAGAAATAAAAAAAAAATCATGTCAGGTAGGTACTAAACGTGCTTGGTGCCATTCTTTATTTTATTTCATTTTTTTTTAAATTTGGAACCACTACAAAAAAGTGTTGGTTCAGAATTTGTTTTTATTTTTTACAGTAACAATATTTTTTTAAAATTACAGTCAATTACTTTTAGACACTAACTCACCACATTTTTAGACCAAAAAAAATCTGTATGTAAATTGTAAGAATAAAAACTTCTAAAAAAACACCTAAGTAGCTAAAACATCACGTCTGTGACCCCCGGAAGATAAGGAAGATGCACCTAATACTAGATACAGCCAGATTTTGCCAGTTACGTTAAAGGCTGCTACTGAGAATAGAAGCAAATCTGGACAAACTCAATAACAAATCTATAATATAAAAATGTATCGCTGAATGTGTTGCTAAGCGCAAATCTCGAGAGCAGCTGAACCGATTTCGCTAATTCTTTTTATAATATTCCTTGAAGTACGAGGATGGGTCTTACGGAGAGAAATATTTAAAAATTGCCTGAAAAAGTCTAAAAACAACACTTTTCTATATTCCCAAACAAAAGATAAGTCAATTTGAACTTGAATACCATACCATAAAGTTTAAGTCAGTGTTAGTGGAGGAGTTCCGGGAAGGCAAAACGTTAGTATCGTATAAATATTAATGTCAATAATTGTCAAACAAAAAGTCTAAAGTAAAAAAAAAACTTTTGACAAAACGAAGTCTGTCCGGGCAGCTAGTATCTAAATATAGGTAGTCCGTTGCTTTCCTATATCGCAGCAACTATCAAAACTTCATAACCGCGCTATACCCATCAAGAACCGAGGCAAAGACAAAAACGTTCATCCCAAGACAAACCGACGCCAGGCTTGGCACAGAAAAACGCAAATTACGCGACGCAACGGGTTCGATTCCCATCGCGTGCCTCTTTGAATATCATACGTTTTTGTCACATGCTCGTTGGAAATGTTGTTAAAAAAACGCATTTATTGTTGTGTGTAGTTATGATACGAATGTACTTATTAATATGTTTTTTTTTGCGTTTTTAATTTGTTTTTGTGTGATCGTAAATAACTGGATATTATCTTGATAATTTGGATTTGTGGATATTGAATTACTTAAATATTTAATGAATTCGATTAAAAATGTGAAGAGAAAATGAAAACAATTGCCATCATTAAATATTATTAGGTAGGTATTATTTTTTATTATTAGGCATAATTTTCAAAGACAAGTTTTCTTCCTCGGTTTTTCTTTGGCATTCAATAACGTTCAGCCTTAAACATATTCCTAACATTCTGCATGTATTCTAATACTCAGAAAAACTATATCATAGTGCGAGTGAAAAAGGACAAACAAAAACTAATTTTCTCCACAAAAGTACCTATCAAGTGTCAAAACTCTTTTTAGTTTTGCGCAAAACCTGGTAAAAAAAGGACATTATGCAAAATGGTTCCACAAAAATGCAAGTTAATAAAAACAAATCTTGACTGAATTTAATCCGTTGGTAATAAAGTATAACTATGTCTGCCGTGCGCCTGAAAAACTAAACGAAATGAAACAAAATGGTTCGTTCGAAAAAAAATCCGAGTGTTGGTTTTAGGTCCGGGGTTCCGTAGCGTCTATTTCAATTTGTAAATATTTTATATACTGATAAATTGCTGGCGTCTTAAGTAGTGCTAATTAAAATAATAACAGAATTTAATCCGAACTCCGAAGCAATTACATATGTTTTCAGGAATATGCCACGGGAAACATTCCCTTTGCAGAATTGTAGGTCTTTTAACAAAACATCGTAATAGCAAAAAAAAATTCTGTTCCCCATACATTTGGGACGAATAGGTATTGAAATTTTGTATGGGGAGCAGATAATTTTTTCGCTATTACGATGTTTGTCCAATGGAGAAATATGTTCAGTTTGTTGGTCTATAGCACACCCTTAAGTATGTATATACCCTTTCTGTTACACCCTGTATAGCCAATTTAATAAAAATAATTATTTAATAGTGCTTTTAAAAGTATTTTTTACTCGACAAGTAGTGACATCTGTAGCATTGTTCTTTAATACCAAGCTGCTACGAATCCGCAAAATGTTGCCAGCATTAAAAATTTTGAAGAAATTAATTAAGATGACCTTTTAACTCTGCTCAGTTTTTTAAAGAAAAAAAAACATCATGTCAACCGCTTAAGTGGCGTGATATTTCACACAAGTCGAAAAACTAAAGAATTTGTTGTATGTCGATATATGGCGACCATTCCCTATATTGCCTTAAACGGAGTCAATAAAAGTAATGACAGGAGGTTTATTATGAAAACATGTTGACGGTGGTAGCTTTCATTACATTGGTATTTCGGAACTATTCCTAAAGTATGTACCAATGCGCGAAGTCTAGATAATTTACAATACAAAAATTTTCAGCCACTTTAAGATTTATTGTTACCCAAGATTATTACTAACAATGACAATATAATAATATCAATGTGCGTACGAACGTTGCTCCGTATGGTTTCGGACGTAAAGAATAGCACCATCCCATTTCTTCCCGTGGGTGTCGTAAGAGGCGATTATGGGACTTGCCAGAGAATGGGCAGCAGCGTTCTCTGTGCTTTTGTAACAACCGTTCTGCGATCGCCAACCCGCCTGCCAAGCGTGGCGATTATGGCAAAACCCCCCAAGAAGTCAATGTGGTGACATTTGGGGAGGCCTATGTTCAGCAGTGGACGTCTTTTGGGCTGAAATGATGACGATGATGCGTACGAGCTGTTAAGAATGAGAAGAAGATGTTATAATGCATTGAAAACTCTGTTTGACAGTTTTTCTTAACCTTTCACGCTACATCACAATTATGATTTTATTACTACAAATCTAGTAAGACATCAAATTCCATGCTTTTTCGGTAGCACACAAAATAACAATTACAGAAAATATTTAAATGGTATCTCCGTTTTCGTAAGGAATTAAGGACCAAATTGTTTATTTAAAGCGTAACGTGAAAATAAAATATGTAAGAACCGTAGCAGCATGCGTAGCATGACCGCCTACGTCGACGGAAGAATTGACAAACTGACACATTGTCATTGTCTAACTGTCATTATGTAGATTCTTCCGTATAGACAAAACTCGTTTCTACAGTGAGTGGTCATGCTACGCGGACAGATGGCGTTATGTAGTTTCTACTTACCCCATGGAAAAAGGCGAGAGTTTATGTATATAAAACCAGAAAAACCGCATATTACATATTCTATTTAAATGTAAAATTGTGACAGCTTATCCGGCACATTTTTCATCTGAATCATGTTAAAACAAAAGTTTTTGTTTCAAGAAAGGAAGCGTAAGTACAGAGGCGCATACATTTGTATGTTTTAAAATATCATGTATGATATCAAGCATGCTAGAGTTTCGTAAAAATTGGCTCGCATCTACATAATATGCAGATTTTGTTGTGCTTGCTTAAAGGTAAGCTCTTTCATGGTAAGCGAGACAAGAGAACTTGGAAAAAGATTACTTTGTTTTTCTTTTATGTATAGTTTAAAGGACTTCGCGACCCAAACTTTTATACAGAATTCTGTTTCATTTAGCTTCAGAAAAATGACGTGAGGGAAGTTTTGAGTATAAATATGGAATGTGGATGGAAATAACAGTAGAGACAGACAAAAAAAAGAAAGGATTGATGGACTGTGTGAAGAATGATATGGCTAGAAATGAGGTATCTGATGAGATGACGAGTAATAGAGAAGTATGGAAGAAGAAGACATGCTGCGCCAATACCATATTTTTTTTTGTTTTTTTTTTTTCAAAGCATTGCCTCAGCCTATCAATTTGACCTGTATCGTGCGTTTACAATCATTGAAACTCACATACACAAACAGCCAGACCCAGAATAACTATCTGTAGGCCATACAAATATTTGTTCCGTGCGGGGATAGAACCCGCGACACGCATCGCAGCAGTCGATCGCTCAACCACTGCGCCAGCCGTGCCAAGGGAATTGGTAAAAGGGCAAGCGACATTTATATAAGTAATTAAGATGGCATTTATATAAAGGATCGTCACATTTGACAACTGGGTGTCTACAATAATGTACTGAATCTGGTTTGTGAGACGATGTCTTTACGAGTAAGTACACTGTGAATTTTCCAAAGATACTGCTCTATCCCATGTTCTTCGTAAATTTATATTTATTTCACAAGTATTTATAAAAAAAAATTACTTGGACAGAACAGAACTTCCCCTTAACAAACATTAGTTAGCAAGGCAAGGCAAGGTCTGGCTCCGTCCCGTCTGCCCACGGAAAAAACTTCGCTAAAAATAAAAGTATTGCACCGCGCCTTAATAGGGTTCCGCGGATACGGAGATAGTCGCTCAGGGTTGATGAACAAAAGATTCAAACAAATCTTAAATAGAACCTTCTTGATTATTGTTCCTTGTTTTGAAGTCAGGATACTTATGTCAATTATTTTAATTTTTTTAATTATAGGTTTCAATAGAAATAAATGATAACAAGATATGTGAACAAATCTTAACAGGGCTGGCACAAAACTTGTTTAATAAAAATAAAAAGTGTATAAATAACTGATATTAGTAGTCGTAGAAAAGACGGTGACTTTAATTTAGTTTATTTTTTTTATTTTCGTATGGAACTTTTTATTTTTGAATAAATTGATTCTTATTTACCAATTGTTGGTGAATGTGTGGACATTGTAGGCCTTGAAAATTCCTAGTTTTTATTTTGCTTTATGTTGGTCGACGTTTTGTTGTAAGCAACGACTTATTGTGGGGCCTACGTTGTCCTCCCCTACTTAAGTACTAACGCTGTAACATACAAATATTGTAAAACCAAATGATTTTAAAAGAGATGGACTTTCTTGCCGGTTCTTCTCCATAGGAAACCAGCAACCCGAACCGTGCACCTTTTATAGACGTTTTCTAAGTGGTATTTTTTCTAGCTTTTCTTTAAATTCAGGTGGGTTGCTTATTGGATAAAATAAACATTTCCCGACAGTGAACTTAGTACTTATGTGAAAAGACCTACAATTCTGCAAAGGGAATGTTTCCCGTGGCATATTCCTGAAAACATATGTAATTGCTTCGGAGTTCGGATTAAATTCTGTTATTATTTTAATTAGCACTACTTAAGACGCCAGCAATTTATCAGTATATAAAATATTTACAAATTGAAATAGACGCTACGGAACCCCGGACCTAAAACCAACACTCGGATTTTTTTTCGAACGAACCATTTTGTTATCATTTATTTCTATTGAAACCTATAATTAAAAAAATTAAAATAATTGACATAAGTATCCTGACTTCAAAACAAGGAACAATAATCAAGAAGGTTCTATTTAAGATTTGTTTGAATCTTTTGTTCATCAACCCTGAGCGACTATCTCCGTATCCGCGGAACCCTATTAAGGCGCGGTGCAATACTTTTATTTTTAGCGAAGTTTTTTCCGTGGGCAGACGGGACGGAGCCAGACCTTGCCTTGCCTTGCTAACTAATGTTTGTTAAGGGGAAGTTCTGTTCTGTCCAAGTAATTTTTTTTTATAAATACTTGTGAAATAAATATAAATTTACGAAGAACATGGGATAGAGCAGTATCTTTGGAAAATTCACAGTGTACTTACTCGTAAAGACATCGTCTCACAAACCAGATTCAGTACATTATTGTAGACACCCAGTTGTCAAATGTGACGATCCTTTATATAAATGCCATCTTAATTACTTATATAAATGTCGCTTGCCCTTTTACCAATTCCCTTGGCACGGTTGGCGCAGTGGTTGAGCGATCGACTGCTGCGATGTTTGTCGCGGGTTCCATCCCGGCACGGGACAAATATTTGTATGGCCTACAGATAGTTATTCTGGGTCTGGCTGTTTGTTTGTGAGTTTAAATGTTTGTAAACGCACCCACGATACAGGAGAAATTCCTAGTGTGGGCAATGTCTTTTAAGCAAAAAAAGCAAAAAAAAAATGGAGTGGGCGCAGCATGTCTTCTTCCATACTTCTCTATTACTCGTCATCTCATCAGATACCTCATTTCTAGCTATATCATCCTTCACACGGTCCATCAATCCTTTCTTTTTTTTGTCTGTCTCTACTGTTATTTCCATCCACATTCCATATTTATACTCAAAACTTCCCTCACGTCATTTTTCTGTAGATATATTATGGAACAGAATCCTGTATAAAAGTTTAAGTCGCGATGTCCTTTAAACTATACATAAAAGAAAAACAAAGTAATCTTTTTCTAAGTTCTCTTGTCTCGCTTACCATGAAAGAGCTTACCTTTAAGCAAGCACAACAAAATCTGCATATTATGTAGATGCGAGCCAATTTTTACGAAACTCTAGCATGCTTGATATCATACATGATATTTTAAAACATACAAATGTATGCGCATCTGTACTTACGCTTCCTTTCTTGAAACAAAAACTTTTGTTTTAACATGATTCAGATGAAAAATGTGCCGGATAAGCTGTCACATTTTTACATTTAAATAGACTATGTAATATGCGGTTTTTTTCTGGTTTTATATACATAAACTCTCGCCTTTTTCCATGGGGTAAGTAGAAACTACATAACGCCATCTGTCCGCGTAGCATGATCACTCACTGTAGAAACGAGTTTTGTCTACGGAAGAATCTACATAATGACAGTTAGACTATGACAATGTGTCAGTTTGTCAATTCTTCCGTCGACGTAGCCCGTTTCTACGGCGGTCATGCTACGCATGCTGCTACGGTTCTTACATATTTTCTTTTCTCGTTACGCTTTAATTAAACAATTTGGTCCTTAATTCCTTACGAAAACGGAGGGACCATTTAAATATTTTCTGTAATTGTTATTTTGTGTGCTACTGAAAAAGCATGGAATTTGATGCTTACTAGATTTGTAGTAATAAAATCATAATTGTGATGTAGCGTGAAAGGTTAAGAAAAACTGTCAAACAGAGTTTTCCATGCATTATAACATTCTTCTTCTTCTCATTCTTAACAGTTCGTACGCATCATCGTCATCATTTCAGCCCAAAAGACGTCCACTGCTGGACATAGGCCTCCCCAAGTGTCGCCACATTGACATCTTGGGGGGTTTTGCCATAATCGCCACGCTTGGCAGGCGGGTTGGCGATCGCAGAACGGTTGTTACAAAAGCACAGAGAACGCTGCTGCCCATTCTCTGGCAAGTCCCATAATCGCCTCTTACGACACCCACGGGAAGATATGGGATGGTGCTATTCTTTACGTCCGAAACCATACGGAGCAACGTTCGTACGCACATTGATATTATTATATTGTCATTGTTAGTAATAATCTTGGGTAACAATAAATCTTAAAGTGGCTGAAAATTTTGGTATTGTAAATTATCTAGACTTCGCGTATTGGTACATACTTTAGGAATAGTTCCGAAAGACCAATGTAATGAAAGCTACCACCGTCAACATGTTTTCATAATAAACCTCCTGTCATTACTTTTATTGACTCCGTTTAAGGCAATATAGGGAATGGTCGCCATATATCGACTTACAACAAATTCTTTAGTTTTTCGACTTGTGTGAAATATCACGCCACTTAAGCGGTTGACATGATGTTTTTTTTTCTTTAAAAAACTGAGCAGAGTTAAAAGGTCATCTTAATTAATTTCTTCAAAATTTTTAATGCTGGCAACATTTTGCGGATTCGTAGCAGCTTGGTATTAAAGAACAATGCTACAGATGTCACTACTTGTCGAGTAAAAAATACTTTAAAAGCACTATTAAATAATTATTTTTATTAAATTGGCTACATAAAACGTAGATTTTTTGTAGAGCTACTGTATAACTTATTACACTTATTTATTTATGGCGCTTACTTGTAGTTTATTTATAATAACCTCTGTCGCTAAGCTGTCTCCTTATTTATGTCTTCCTGTTGATTACATATATCTATAGCAATTCAGTCAATTTGACCGTTGAACTTAGCAGTTCGTCTTTTAGGTACTTTCAACATGAACTACTTTACTTTTCCACAATAAAAGTGTTTTATGTGTTATACGGTTGCGTTCAGAAAGACCTTCTTTTGCAGCGGAAGGACCAGCACTAATTTTATGATGTTTGATTTGATTTCTACTTAGCAATATAATTTAAACATTGGCACAAGTTTTTTTTAAAACGAGGATAAATAAAATAAAAGATTTGCAGTTAGTAAATATAAAAAAGTCAAAAAGAGATTGAGATAAGGGCATATATATTGTGCGAGCGCTTTTTTCTGCTCCTGTTAGCACACCCCCGCTCAAACAATGCCTTTTCAGTCATACAATTCGTATAAAGAACTCGGTTACGCAAAGATGGGTTCGAAAACAGCGAAACGTTTTTGAAAAAAGCTTCTTTTTTTCTCCTTTCATTCGTTGAATCAGCTTATTTAACAATACCGCTGTGTGAATATGCAAATCGTATAATTGTCTTGGCGTTTTTATAATTTTTTGTCCGCGACGCTACTGTCCGTTGACTTAAGTTGGAATGACGCATCTGTCATTTCTGATATTATAACGCACCGCTTGCCACATACGTAAAACGGAACATTATAATGACTCTCGTTTTTTGTCGCATAAAAATAAACGCGCAACTGCAGCGATGATGTATTTTTTAGTCTAAGATGTGATGAAATATCTCGAAAGGAATGAGGTCCGATGTTTTTCAGGGCCACTCGGTCGGATAATGCGTCGCTGAATTTTCATGAGTAGCAATATTTATCGTGTTTGACGCCATTACGGCCGCTGTCGGTGACTGGCGTAGCGCCTACAGTACCCTTTATTTATATTACAAAAACTGTTCGCGACAACGCCTATATACTTTTATCGAATCGTGTATTTTTTTACCGTTGTTAATTCCGCAGATAATGGTCAGAGTCAAATGACCGTGCGGCGGTAAGAAACGGCGGGAATTTCAGCGATGCTCGCGAACTCTTTTAAGCGTGTTTTTTGTTTGGGACGGGTTCGGGCGGCGGCTCACGTTATTTTTTGCAAGTCCACCGATGAAAACCGTAATGGCATTTTATCGTGCATAAGAGCGGACGGAATCATTAATTATTTATAATAAGTGGCTAGCGCCGAATCGCGCTGTCCATGTTTATTTTAGTCCGGAAAGTTGAGCATCTGTTTTTTTGGCGCGCTGCGGCTATTTTCGCGCGCTTTGGTTCGCGACCACAGATTAACATCATCAAAGGTTTCGGCTTATAAATTCCGACTCGATGTAAACATTTAAAATGTTAATAACTTTATTAAGAATTAAGATTAATAAAAATGATTATGGCTATCAATAAAATGGCATTAAGAATAAGAGGTGGATTTTCGAGTTTTACCGTGCTTAATGCAAGTCTGCCAAATTCTAATTTCAGATGATAAAAGCTAGAATACTACTACTACTTTTTTTCAATCCAGGAAGTGAAAAATGTATCAGGACCATAGAGTTTATATGGGATAGCTACTTACGTTTCCTTTCCGAAGTGAACTCGGTTTCTTCCAATCCACAATGGCCCGCGCCGCGAGATGAATTATAACAACAGAGCCCTAGGCTGATATTGCTAGGATCTATTCTTGAGGCATCAGACAAAAGAACCACAGCCACGAGTAAAATCAATAATTAAGACCCACGGAACCCCACAATCAAACGGCAACATTTATCAGCTAAACATTTACAATCTTCCATAATGTTCACATTAAATCGCCTGCAATTGCCTCGATGTTTTTGTGCTACGTTGCCATACATAAGAGAACGATTGTTAGTTTTTTGCGAGCTCGAAAGTAGGTTACTCGTGTGCTTGATCGTTAACGATACTGTGCCAATCACAGCTGCTGTGGTTTTGTGCGTATTCACGGATTTTTCTAGGAGATTGACAGACTTTCGAGTTTATTGGAGTACCATGGAGTTTCTTGCCGGTTCTTCTCCATAGGAAACGATCAACCCGAAATAACACCTTTTGTCGACGATTTTTAAGTGCCCATGAAGGCTTATGTGAAATAAAATATTATTATTTTGCGAGGAGTTTCAACTATTACTTGGGGTATCCCAAACTATTTAATTCTGAAATAGTGAAGGATAACGCAGATTTTACTAAATGAATGCGCTCCGAAATTAATACATATTTCCTGTATAATCTAATTCTTTGGTTAACTCTGGAAATTATTTTTTTTTTTTAATTAGGTAGGCGTTTTAACAAAATTATATGCAGGCTGTCGAATCAAAAAAGTTACATTTACTTACTGATTACTAATCAAAGCTTCCCCAGTGTCACCCTGAATATTTTGAAGACCATTTCTTGTCACCCAAAAGTTGATGTCAATAAAAACACTTTAAAATTTTACTTATTAAGGTTTCTGTAATCATAATGGTAGCCTGAAATAAAAAATAAGCAGTACTTGCCTACTAAAAACTTAAAAATATTTAATTAAAATACTTACATGTTGTATTTTATCGCCAAGGTAATGAATAATGTCAACATGTTAACTTATTGTTAACACACAGTAAACACAGTAATATATTATCTTGCATTCATTAAGGGTTTACTTTTTTAGTACCTACTTTTACACCGCATAGTTTTTAAAAAGCTCTTTAAATTTATTTTTAATCATAAATGTACATAGAAGCGTAGGTAAACACTGTTTATTATTATTTAGTATTATTAAAGCCTTCACGATTAACATCTTCCGTGATTAACAATTAATGTGATTTCCCGATATACTTAGAAGCGTGTTTAAAACATAGTTACAGGGACAAGGGACTTTTATTGGTCTATGGCAAGATCCAACTGAACGAGATCAGCATATCTAAAAAGTTGTACTTACATTTAAAGTTCAAATTAAATAAAAACTCATTCAACATAACCAGTCTTGCATTTTTTTTACACTAATTTATTAAAAGAAAACAAAAATTTTATAAGTTTCTTTAATAATAATAAATAATCTAACCTAATCTTTAATCAACTCTAAGCCGTTGATATTCTTTTTTTGAATCGAAGCTAACCCTTCGTTTGCCGCGGTGCGTTGATTTTTACCGGACAGGTCCGATATGATCAGCAGATGTGGGGCAGATGTTACCGCCTCGGACAATTGTAGCAGTGGAGTGTTGGACGTAAGGCGGAAATCCGAACGGATAATTGAAATAATTGCATTTAATTTTGTTTTTAGAGGAACTTTTGACATTTTTTTGGGATTTTCTTTGTAAATTGAGCTTTATGGGATGAGTTAACAACTCTAAGTTACTTCTACTACTATAATGATGACTTACTTATTTATTCGAATACGTACGATACATATCCAAAAAAAGGATACGGGGTTACGTTCCACAATTGAAAATGAACCGTGAAATTGGAAGTTAAGGATTTAACGTTTTTTTGTCCTTTTGTACGAGAAAGGTCAAAGACCTCGCTCAAATGTTTGTATTGGTACAATTATTTATTTCTGTATCGACAGGTGTTGAAGGGGATGTCTGTCTCATTGTTGAGACTTTTAATATTAAAAATAAGGTTTTTTCTCAATGGTATACGTTTTTGGGAAAGAAAATATCTATACTTGTTGAATTTATATTTTTTGTTTTAGAACATATGCAAGTAGACATTCGAAGCAAAATACGTATCATGTTTATCTAAATACTTTCATAAATTAAAAAAATAAATATAGAAAGACTTCTTAACCCTAAAATTATGCCTGATCTGTTTTTTTTTCGAAATTAACAAAATGATCGAATCTTCTTTGAACTAAGTATAAAACTTAGACTTCTAAGACATTCATTTATATTTTTCGGTTCGTAACTCAACGTTCTCGGTTCGTTACTTTGTAAAAACGAAAGTGTTATTTTATCAAACCGCAAATATTACTAAATCTACGACCACAAAATATGAGCACTTTATTACATTGCTACCTTACTAGTCACTTCGCAAGTATTATTAGAATCAGAAAAAAATCAAAGCCAACTGTCGTTTGACCCAAATGACATGGCTGTACCTAATCTATTAAATCGTTCTCATATTAAAGTAACATTTATGCGATTATCAACCTTATAACAAAAGAAATAAGTTGACGGTCGACAGGCAGTGTGTATTAATGTTTGCAGCTATTGTAATTACAGGATATGAGCCGCAAATCGTTTTGTTTGTTTTTGAGAAAAATGGTTTTTATGGACATGTTTTTATGACTTTTTTGAGGGGCTTTATTTTTGTGTAGCTATGTCTTCGCCTTCTTTTAGTTCTGTTTTTACTTAAGCTGAGCACATAATACTTAATTAAGTATAGTAGTATATTAGAGCCAAACATGAATTGTCATACCAAAGGACCCTTTTAATCCCAGATTAGATTATTTTATGTACAGTTTTTTAGAGTAGTTTATAGAAATATCAGTGCCAATTTAGCGTATCACTTTTTCCGATATTTTTTTTTCATTAGTTCTATAATTTGAAAGCACTACATAATTGATTGTTCACTCGTTGCCATCCTATGGATATCTAAGAAGTTGTGTAGTAAGTCGTTTGGATCTTCTGTTGACCTCCAGACGTTACACGGGAAGTCAAACAGCTGACTCACACGCTTTTTCCTTCTTTCTCATATCCCTAAAGACACAGATTTATTTTTTACGAATGGCTACGTCCGTGGCCTGACTCAAACAGCCTGGCTGACATCACAAAAACATTATCACACCTAGAGCGTAATAAATTACATCCTTCATTGCCCATTCGATTTCAATATAACTAGAAAAAATTACCGCCCGCAGCAAAGGGGTAACTTTCAATTTCTCCAGTAATTAATTAACGTACCTAACACATGTTTAGACGTACTATTTGTTACGCTTTCTCTATAGGCATTACATCACTAACCCTTTGCCACCTGTTGATAAAAAATAAATGACAACAGTTGTTTCCCGCCACGATTTGTTTTATTTCTTTTTAATTGTGGATCTGAGACATTGGTTTTTCGGATGCGTTTTAGGGTTAACTGATTTTAATGGCCGACGCATCGGAAGTGACATGTGTCGATGTGTTCGTCATTATATTTAATTTTATTGCTCGCTTCCAGTTTTTTCGACCAGTCGAGTCGAGTTGTGGACAGCCAGACGGACAAATTGTATTCGCATTCTATTTCATCTTCTTATTTCTTTTTTGTGATATTATATGTCTATGTTATGCATAAATAAATAATATTTAAATGCCATAGTATGACACCTTTTCAAAGATGTGTTCATTTTCTGGACAGATGAATTTAAAATAAATAAATAAAAATTGTTATCGAGTATAAGTCCAGAGCGTTTAATCTGTTCTTTTTTATGACATTGTCGTCAGTATCATCATAGTCAGAAAAAACAACAATAGTTTCCAACAGTCATAATTAGTTAGGTATTTTTTAAAAATGAACGAGGTACCTACATTTTAAAATTTATTTAGAGGGCCCCTTCAAGCTCAAGGTTTATTTTTCCCATACCAACTTATAAGCTAATAATACTCAATCTCTATTCATCATAATTTAAAATCAAAACAATTAAAACCTCAACCTCAATTGAAAAACTTTTGACGAAGAAAAACGCGGGAACTCATACTGACGTACAGTCTATGGTTAATGTTTTTTTTATAACGACACCTGTAGGCAAGGGAGGAGTGCCTGACTGCCTGAGGATGAGAGCCAAAAAAGTAGATAAAAAACTTAATGAAACGAACGTGAGAATGAACGTTTGATATTAAAGAATTGCGGTTTGTTTTGATAAGATAGGGATATGTGAAGTTATTTCTGGAATAACTAATTTGGTCGTGCATAAATTAATTTGGGACTCAGCGTGTCCATAGTAAACTAAGCATAAGGAAACAAAATCTGGTGCAGGGTGAAGAAATGTTAAGTAACCGATATTATGGGTAAACTAAATTTCTCAATAATAATTTACAAAGATTTCACTTAGTAAAGACATTTATACAGTAGTGGAATCAGGAGTTCATATGACCATTCTTTTCAGAAAAATCAGCTTTAGTAAAACTACTTTTTATGTGGCTGGTAGCAACAGAGACCAATAAAATATAAAGTTATTAACAGTCATAAAACCCGGAACAGATTATTAACTATTTACACATCATTCAAATCGAATTTCATCCATCATTAAAATAAAACGCAACATAAAGCCACCTTTACATTTTAAAATCAGATAATACGCCATCAAACCTATTTATTATTCAATTCTAAGCAAGAAGTTTTTATAAGACAACTGTCCACTCGCCCCCATTTCATTTTTTACGGCGCACTTTTTCTCTATGGTCATGTTTGACGTTCTCACGGAAGAGGCTGAATGGACTGGTGTTCCTCGGACTTAAAAAAACACGGAAGGGTTGCTAGTATTAAAAATGATTAGTTTGTTTTTCGTGTACGTAAGGTGCTGTTGGTGGGAATAAGTGACCCTCGGAATTAACATCCGGGAAGATGTTTTGAGGTTTAATGAGAGGATATGGACAGATAAAAAGTTCATTATTGGATGGACCGTGAGTGTTTGGTTACGTAATGTTTCGAAGGGATAGGGTGAAAAGGGTTGTATTGTCGAACGGATCTCATGGTCAAGATCCTACAGATGGGGTGCTTATCTAAGTATCAAATAGATATTTATACAATGTAATGCTTTCTTGCTACATTAAGGGGTTCTTTGCTAATGGATTCTGCATATATTTCTTGAGGTCATTGGTGGCTTGCGATCATGATCAGCGTTCTCTGATAACCCTGGAAATGTAATATTCTATTAGAGCTTTTCCATTGCAAGATAAAACTTGCAGTTAATTTCTCGGGTACGTATGTATTTATGCAGAAATTGTAACAGTAGCAATTTATTTCCGAAGTTGGTCAACTTTCCTTTAATTTTTTTGATTTCGTTTAATCAGGCATTTCTGAAACACAATATCTGAAAAAAGCATTTTTAAAATCATTGCCCCACACTGGGAGTTTCTCCTGTATCGTGGATGCGTTTACAAACATTTATACTCACATACACAAACAGACCCAGAACAACTATCTGTAGGCCAAACATATTATTATATTTGATCGGTGCAGGGATCGAACCCGCTACAAGCAACGAAGCAGTCAATTGCTCAGCCACTGCGCCAACCGTGCCATCAGAAATTACAATACGATTTTTATTATATTATGCTTGTTTAGGACATTAAGTTTACTTTTAACAAATTTTACACGTTTTATAATATTATATTATTTTTAAACAAACTGTCTGTATTATTACGATGTTCACCAGCAAATATAATAAACAGCAAAATTACAATCAACAGGCAATGCACTTCATTTAACACTAAAACGTATAAATTAGTAGACCGACCGTGTCAATAGTACCCAGTGTAAACACGGTCGCCGTTGAAGGGTTAACCCGCGCCTGTCATTCACTGACAGATGGCTAGCCGCGAGACGGATAGGGTTGCCAGACATTTTAATTTTTTGTTACATTTTCGAGGCGATGCGGAAGTGAATTTTTGGGTTATGTGTTATTTTTATTTTGACCTAATAAATGATTTTTTGAGTTGTGGTTTCTAATGTCGATGAAGTATAATATAATTAAGCTTTCTGGATTTGAGGTTGATAAAAATAAATAGCAAAGTTAGACGTAGGACAAAACGTGGTTGTGATAATGTGTTTATAAAAGCTTGTTGCCGAACTGAAAACAAGTTAGCAAATATTATCACATTACACACACACATACACACATTATATTATTGATTAATATCGCTATTGTAATCTTAGAATTAGCAATATTGTAAAAAAGTTGTGTAAAAAGTTGGTGTAAGTACAATAGAGTATATTCTATTCTTTAATATGTGGATATTAAAGATAATATTTTAAGCGACTAATGCTCATTTTCTCTAATACTAAGCGAAGTTTCTTGCCGGTTCTTCTCCATAGGAAACGACCAACCCGAACCGAGCACCTTTTTGCCGACGTTTTATAAGTGCCCCTGTAGGCCTATGTAAAATAAAAATATTTTGATTTGATTTGAAGTGGATCCCCCCAAAAATTTAATTTTAGAATCACCTAGAAATTGTTAAAAAACGGAATACGCAATAGACACTAGACATCCCTAACTCTTTTCACAAATTTAACCCTACCACACAGAGTGGTCAAAAAGAACGTTAATTTTTCAAAAACACATTATTAAAAAAGAAAAAACGTAGAAAAAAGTCTTGGCCGTAGAGGTGCTAAGTACGAAACCCTCAGGCCCTAGGGTATCAATTAGACGCTTTTGGGTAACAAAGAAACATGTGTAAATGTCCTAAGTGGCGCTTGGGGGTAAAAACTTTTTTGTGGCCGTCCAATTTATTGCTTTTTGAAGTTAGAACAAAGGAAGTAGTGGTTAATTGATTCTTGATAGGTGCAAGATGGGACAATTAAATACGATATAAAATGCAGTGCGTAAGAATTACGTTGATATGGTGTCCTAAACGAAAGATTGGATTAGATAGATTTATCGAAAATCAAGTCTTTTATTTGGTCTTGGCCTGGATCCTGCAGGTGGTGATACTGGAGGGTGTCTTCTTTTAAAATATGGATGCACTTCAGAGTTCAGTTCTAAGAAAACCTGATTATAAAAGTGCATTTGAATTAAAACACATCAGTTTTGTTTCAATCAAGTTAGTACTAGGTAATACAATACCCTTTTTGTAAGACTGGTTGTCGAGACTTTAGGTTATTCCCTGAGTACCCCGATACCCGAACTGCTGACGGTACTTTGAAGCTAAACTGACTTTTAAATGAGTTTATTAAGACAAATAAATTGAGATCCTCCGGGATGGAGTCCTCGGGATTCGGGGTACTCGGGGAATAACGCCAGACTTTCGGGCCACTGACTACCAATAACGACTGTCAAAGACCTACAAATGACAGCCGGGTCCAATGGCTTAACGTGCTTTCTGAAGCACGGGTATGTATTCGGTGGTCACCCGTCCACGAAACAACCTAAGCAAGAGGCACTTCGTGTTAGTTAAAAGAACACGCTACTAAATCTATACGAATAGATTTATTAGAAGTTCTGGCTGACAACAACTTACTAACCTTGTATTATAATTGCGTAATAATTATTAACTACTATTACAAAACATAACCTTCTTCCCACTGTTTTCTTTAACAGAAGAACGTTAAAAAAAACTACGAGTGTATAGTTCAGTGGCGCACTGGGTCATTTTACAATTTACTTAGGGGTCGACCCGAACCTGTTTTTTGTTATGCGTTAGTCAGGATGAGAGCACGGTTTAGTTGTAGGGTTGTCTGTTCACAAAGTAATGGAATTTCATTATTATTCGTTTAGTTTTGGGAAGTAAATGGTTAAAAAAAACTGAAAATTTGTTATTTGCTACGGCGTAGTCAGCGTAGTACGCAGGCTACGGCTAGCTACGCCGTAGTACTTTTTCACTATTATCATCGTATTTTGCATAGTCAAACTTGTTTTACAAATTGTGTTTTTTAGGGTTCCGTACCCAAAGGGTCAAACGGGACCCTATTACTAAGGCTTCGCTGTCCGTCCGTCCGTCCGTCTGTCACCAGGGTGTATCTCGTGAACCGTGATAGTTAGCCAGTTGAAATTTCTGCAGATTATGTATTTCTGTTACTGCTATAACAACAAATACTAAAAACAGATTAAAATAAATAATTAAGGGGGGCTCCCATACAAAAAAGTGTTTTTTTTTTTGTAGTTTTTATAAATAATGGTAAGGAATCCTTCGTGCGCGAGTCTGCCTCGCACTTGGCCGGTTTTTTTTTATATTCCTTGTGCTTTATTTTTATAGTAAGCCAGCCCCATATTTAGAGCAAATTATATTTACATCTTTCTTCTTCTAGATTTAGATGTAATCTAGATTCATTTCAAGTAAAAGTGAAGTTTTTGTAAAACAGTACTTAAATTTACTTTTCTTGCAAACTAATATTACCCATATCCACACACGAATCTACTTATTATCGTGAAAACCCTACGCTCAGACAAAAACGGGGTCGAATCAGCTTAAAACCCTTGGGTTGGCGATTTATTGTCAATCTCGGGCGGTCACTACGATAGAGTGAAATATTTCTTCGATAGACTGCTGATAAACTTGGTAACATACGAGAAATTAGATTTATTGGTTTCTTTGAGATAAGACTGGATTAGAAAAAAACTAACTTTGTCACCTGGCATAGAGAAACGAGAGATTATTTTGATGAAAGTGAATTTGTTAAGGAAAACTTGAGATTATTAAGTATACAAGGTGTAAACAAAACCTTCACGAAGACGTCAGCCAAGCATTCTGTAAGTACATGACACTAAGTAACTCCGCGCAAAAGGTATTGCTGGAATAGTACAGTGGTCGTGGACAGGGACTTAAAAACACCTTCATAAAGGTTACAGAATTATAAGTGTTACATGTTGAATCGGTTACAGAATCAAATATGTAACAGATATGTATCTGTAACAGATATAAAAGTGTTAACAGTGTTTATAAGTGTAACAGGTAAACGCATCGTACTAAAGCTATAATTTATTATTTCAGTTACACATATTAACACTTATTAACACATATAAAAGGTTACAGTTTGATTCGGTAACAGTATTGTATCTGTTACATTTAAAAGAGTTTTTCTGTTAAAACTGTTTTAAAAACTGGAGATTTAAAGTAAAGTAGTAGATACCTAAATCTTACAATGCCTATGGAGCAAGGACGTGGGAATGCATGCTACCTTCTATTACGAATGACTTACCGCTAGAAATCTGCAATCCAATCAATGGAAAAATTGCTCGAAGATGCTAAAGAGATACTTTCTGGATTGTGGTAAAATCTAGGAAGTGTTTATTTAGTACCTATACTTTTTCTATTCTATTTGGTATGTAATGATTAATGATGTTGTGGCACCGAGTTGCCGTGTCTGGCATACCACTGTTAAACCCACGATGGTTTGTGTGGTATATTTAAGTTCTGTCAAATAATTGTAACATTTTTTTTGAATAATAAAAAAAACATGTGAAATAGTTGGAACTTTGACCCCCAATATCTCTATAACTAGAAGGTTCCCAGTTATGGTCTAGAACAAAATATATTAATATCGCAAAGACCGATAGGGGGAGAATATTTCCTTTCGGTTTCGTTATGGCTATTTTTACACTCACTATTTTGTAATTTGAGAGTGTTTTGGCCAAGTCTAAGGCCAAAAGTCCAAATCACAGTTTTCTATAAGTATTTTCTTTTCCCCCTTCTGAGTATTTGATTTCAATATAAACAAACAAATCAGAGCTGACTATGTCAATCTAATATGTAAAATTCCCGTGTGAGCGGTGTGAGCGGTGTTTGTTATCAAACTCCTCCGAAACAGCTGAACCGATCTGTATGAAATTTTGTGTGCATAACGGGTAGATCTGAAAATCGGCCCTCTATTCTCCATACCCCGAAAACCCGTAAAAATTTCCAAGCGGACGGCGATGCGGGCAGCAGCCAGTAATTATAGCCAAACAATTGTGACATGTGAAAGATTTGATGTTGTGCTTGTGAGAGATTTTATGTTATAAATTCAACTCGGACTCAAATAATGCGGTAATGATTGTGGCTGTTTAAAAAAATACCCAAATGCAAAGTAACACGACTTCACCTGAAAAAAAAAAGAATTTACTCAATAATTAGTCGAACTAATTACTAATAATTACTCCAAAATGAAGTCTCGACGGCTAATTTAAACAGCATACCAAGAGAAACACATGCCGGTCAAACTAATTTCTTTATTATATTTGATTAACCCTTCAAATGCGGCCGGTGGGTCGTAATTACCCAACAGATGCAACACTGATTAATTACTAGAAAAAGCGTTTGGGCCGGTGCCACCTGCCCGAAAAATCTCACTTTCGATCGGTGGAAAAAGATCTAAAAAACTGATGAGTTGCTTGAGATTTATTCTAATGTCGATGGTTCTGTATGTATTTCTGAAACATAAAAGAAACTGTCACTACGATATTTACATGGTAAGGTCCCAAAATTTCTGGCGAACACACATTACACTATCTATTTGTCTTATCAATCTATTCTATTAAAGGTAGTCTTAGATCTCTAGAAAATCTTCGCAATGGAAATCAGGATTCAATCATTCAATGAAATAAGACAAACCATTTCGGCAACATAGTATTTTTCGATCTCTGGTTTGTGGTTGTTACTTTACATGATTAATCCTAAGTAGGTACTTCAAATTATCCCCATGTCCTCCCGTGGGTGTCGTAAGAGGCGACTAAGGGACTTGCCAGAGAATGGGCAGCAGCGTTCTCTGTGCCTTTGTAACAACCGTACTGCGATCGCCAACCCGCCTGCCAAGCGTGGCGATTATGGTAAAACCCCCCAAACTTGCCTATGTCCAGCAGTGGACGTCTTTTGGGCTGAAATGATGATGATGATGACTTCAAATTAATCCCCTAACTCTATTATTTTAGTGATTTTCGTTTTATTACATACCACACTAATAAAAGCGAAAATTTGTGAGTGTGTGTGTATGTTTGCGTGTGTGTGTGTGTTTGTGTGTGTGTTTATCACTCCTTCACGCCTCAATGGCTGAACGCATTTGGATGAAATTTGGTATGTAGATAGCTTATACCCTGGATTAACACATAGGCTTTTTATCCCGGTATGCGCGAGTGAAACCGCAGGACGCAGCTAGTCGGTCTATAAAATTGAACAATGTTCAATTAGCTGACTTCAAATTTTTCCTGACTTCGCAGAACCCTCTGTGGGAACTCCAACAAAGATTTGTTTTAAACTTTTTTGTGTGGAACCCCAAAACGTTTGAAGAAAGTTTTTTCGGTCTAAGCTCGTATGTAAATCGACAAGTCATTGTCTTTTGTCGGTTTTTTCTAAGCCCTACGTCAGCGGAAGTCATGTGGGATTAGAATTTTTATAATCGAGATTTTTTTTAGAGACTGTCATTATTTTTGTTTGGTAAAACAGATAAAAATTGAGATTTTTATTACTTCCAATGACAAAAGATGGATAATGCCACTTTATGAGGTTGATAACGATACATGTCGGTAATTTTAATGATGAAGATAATTTATGTAACATAACGCCTGTAAACCGCGAAAGGGTTTGGCAAAAATATACAGGGTGTTTGGTGTATCATGTGCCAAATTGAAATGGTCGACTGAAGGGGTCATCTGCTATCCTTTCAGACCCCTAAACGATTCTCATACCCTGTGGATTTTTCATCGACTTTTTATTGTTTTATTAAAAAAATACCCAAATTTTACATTCAAATACAAATTAAAAAAAAAAGTATAAGTCGTA
Source organism: Cerastis rubricosa (assembly GCA_949152445.1). Taxonomy (NCBI): domain Eukaryota; kingdom Metazoa; phylum Arthropoda; class Insecta; order Lepidoptera; family Noctuidae; genus Cerastis; species Cerastis rubricosa. The sequence goes on from OX424547.1 coordinate 1,552,035, forward strand.
GACTCTGAATTTTAATTTTATTTAGATGTGTATTGTATTCCAGTACTTTTAAATTCAAAATTAGTGACATTAGCCATCTAGTTTTTTTTTAATTTACTCCCAAAGTTTCGGACTTCAATGAATGCTGTCCGTGTTACAGCTATTTACATGGCTATAAAAAAAAAACCCAAAAGCGACCGGGATCTTCCAACTCCCTCAAAAATTCTCTAGTCTATCCTCTTGCTAGTGATGTGCCACATGCCATAAAAATCTTTTTACAACTTTGTGAATTCGCTGGAATTGTGAATCGAGTCACAAAATATTAAATTCCAAATTATGATTTAAAAAATATTTTTGCTTAAGTGATACATGAAAAACATATTATTAAATCTGTTATCTCACTCTTATTTAGGTAAAATCTGTCTCGTATCTCTCTTTATATAATAGTGCATACACATTTTGCCAGTTAAACACAATTCCCAATATACCAGGGGCGATCCTGATGCCATCAACCGGGAACAACTCCCCCTTAAAAAAACGACGAACGAGTTTTGTCTATGGAAGAATCAACATAATGACAGAAAGACAGTGACAATGTGTCAGTTTGTCGATTCTTCCGTCTACATGGCCCGTTTCTACGGCGGTCATGCTACGCGTGCAGGACCACGTGCTCAGCATTACTTGTAATCACTAGACCAACGAGACAGTCAGAAGTCAGTCAATTATGAAGATATCTTTTGGGCATCTCTCTTACATATGTATCGAAGTATCGCTTTTTTCCCATATCTTCCCGTGGGTGTCGTAAGAGGCGACTAAGGGACTTGCCAGAGAATGGGCAGCAGCGTTCTCTGTGATTTTGTAACAACCGTACTGCGATAGCCAACCCGCCTGCCAAGCGTGGCGATTATGGCAAACCCCCCAAGATGTCAATGTGGCGACAGTTGGGGGAGGCCTATGTTCAGCAGTGGACGTCTTTTGGGCTGAAATGATGATGACGATGATCGCTTTTTACGTACGCGCCAATAAATTTCGCAAGTTGAAATATTGTGTCAGCAACTTAAGTACTAGGAACTCACCACAGTTCATCTTTGGTTACATCGCAGCAAAAACTTAACATTACACCAACATACTTCTTCGAATACCTACTTAATTTTGTCCAGACTAAAACTCCTACAGATTGAGACACTAAACTCTGTCTGCCTCACCTATGCACGATTAACTGTAATTAGTTTACCTCGATCATTAAAACCTTGCATTTTGCTTTTAGTTTCTAACCGTAACATTGGCAATTAGACAATTTAAAAACATAATATTAATCTGCTGTGTTTTAAATTCGTACCGCGTTGAATCATATTTTGGTATATTTTTTTACACGGCACTAAAAAAAATACAAACGCATTAAACTTTTAACAAGATGCACAGCCAGACACAGGCACAAAATTCGCACGGAAGCAACAAGCAACAGAAAAAAATCAAAGAAAAAACCAACCTCATGAACCCAACCTGTGCAATAGCGCATAAATATTCATAAATCGACACAATATTACGCATATCAATCACCATGCAAGTGCTAAAAAGGATCTAATGGGATGCGTAAGCACACCCCGCCATTTTGTCTTCGACTGTCATTAGCGCCTTTTCATAGAGAATCTCTTTTTGTGTTCCTTATTCAAATTCTTGACAATAGACTGTTTTTGTTTAATCCGTTAATCTTACGCATGCTAATGTGAAGGCGCTTTGTAAGATGTTCGAGGTTTGTGAATGGTTTTTATCGTGTATTGATGGTTTGTGTAAGCTCATAGCAACCATTAGGATTCCTAATAGCCGCAAAGAAATTAGCCAGGTCTTAAAGAGCTTACTTTGAAACCAATTATCAATATTTTCTCTAATAAAACATTGGCCGAGCCGCGGCGGGAATCGAACCCAGGACCTCATGGCTCATACTCAACAGTACCGCCTGCGACCACTCCACCAACGAGGTAATCCATCCTTTATTCGAGTCCAAATATTATTAAGCTCGTGACATTACAGTGAATCGCCCTGAAGCAAAAAAGAAAAAAATCTTATGGGGCATTTTATTCATACTGCAATAACATAACATTTACTTCATTTTGTTTATTAAAACTTCCAAATACAAGAAAACTACTTATTTGTATTAATTGAAATGTTCTACTTAATATAATTTCAATTAGTACTATCCCTTTTATAAACTTATCTAGACAAAAGTTTTCCATGTTTTACATACAATAAGTGTTTTTTTTATCGACCAGTGAATTAATAATGTTTTATTGTCTAACTCAATTCTTTTTTAGTTTTAAGACTGTAATATAACATAACTGTCGTATTTCTTTTTCAACAACTGAAATAAAACAAAGGGATAAAAACAAAAAAAAACGCGCCAAATAACCAAAGAGAAGAAATAAATAAAGATGCTTTCAAATTATGCGCGATCACACCATAGATAAAGGATCAAGTTTTTTCGATTCCTTTCGTTTTAACCCTCACAAACTAATTACCGTATTGAGGAATTAGTTGTTATTTTCGCACGGTGCAAGATGCACGTGTTTGTTGCGGTAACCGAGTAGGTAATTAGATAGGAAGTTGTTTGTTATGCTAATCATTTGTGTTTCTCTTGGAGGAATTAGTTTATTACCAGTTATTATGTCATTTGATACTAATTTGGATTTTTGTGGGATCTTTAATCTTGTTTCTTCGTAAAAAGGCTCGATAATTAGGTTGTATAAGTATACTTGGTTAGATTAATTTCAAGTTTTATTAATTTTTTTGTAGCTTTCGTTAGAGTATTTAATTTGATTAATATTCAAAAGAATGACACTTCTTAACGAAATTGGTTCAAAAAATGGAAACATTATTTATCACTTCTATCATCATACATGTATAAATAAGGTAAATAATATGCTATATCTATACACATAGACATGGCTATGATCTACAGCAAAAACCAACCCCTACAACTAGTGGCGAGACATCAAGCTATTCATTTCCAGTATAACATGGTCTGGCTTTGGAAAGATTTCCCATACAATGAGAGATCCGCATGAAATGGTTTTGAATAGTTTGATTGGTTTCCGTGCGTAGTATCAGCTTTCCTCACTCGTGCACATTCCGACCCATCTTTTCCTCTACTTGGCTCTATTTGCATGCCCCTAATGATCAACGATTTGATAAAATGACCGGCCTGCTACCATTTCAGTATGCAAATTCACAGGCTGTGTCGACTTGCCTTGGCGTTTTTTGTTAAATTTCTCCATACCAGAATGTTTCAATTAAGCGAAAGCAGAACTAATCTAAATATTTTAAATAACTCTGTCCGTAATGCTGTTATCAACATCTTTCATCCTTACCATAATTATAATATGTTTGAAATGTCATGTTGACATCTGCGACAACGCTGCAACTATGCTGATACATTTTCCAGTAAAATACCTCAAATTTTTCCGAATTAATAAATGCATGCCCAAACCAGAACAGCATGAGTAATGGCAGCTGCAAAATAGTCACTAAAAATAAATATTAAAAACAAAAAAAGGAAATCAGCAAAAAGTACAAGTATTCTAAAAAAGTACTTTCCATATCTTCTCACGAATGAGTACGGCACGCTAATTAAACAAAGGTGCACTAACAAACTGGAGACAAGAATAAAACTTTTTTTAATCAGCAAAAAATGCCAAGACATCGTGAGAGATGCATAAAATTAACTTGTAATACATACATGTATGCAAATGTCTACGTGACCACTTTTTAAACCGAAAAAAAACAAAAGTACGCACTGTGGTCGCAGCTACCCCTTCGCTGAATCAAATTGAAATTTGCATACTGCTGTGGCGATTTTTTTACTCAAAAAGATTATGTTAATGTGTTTTTTGGACAACGGATGAGTGAGAAATACTTTTTTTTAGCACTAAAAAAGTGCGTTGGAAGAGATAGGGTTAAGTTTGAAGAAATGAGTTCTCATACTTTTCATGTGAACTTTTTTTTTTGTTTTGTGTAGACACAAAAAAGTTTGAATATAAAATATTGTTTTTTGTTTTGGAGAAATTGATTTATCGTAGACTTTCTTACAGTATTTCTTTTGGTATTGACAGAGTTGAAGATTTAAGATGATATTATGAGTTTCATTATTTTAGTAATTCTAATTACTAACATTAATGATGAAATATGATGATTGTTTTGTAAATATTAGAATACGTCCGCGGGCTACCAGTCGTTGTTCATCAATAATTTCGAAAGATCTCAAAATGTAGAACGTAAACGCAAATACTTAACTGGGTTTTACATTAAGATACAGTAAGGTAAAATAATTATAAGGATATTATTTAAGGTGTAAAAATAACACTTTAATCAAGATATCTAACTCATGTGGCTAGGTAAGTACTACATAATAGTTTTTACATAAACGAATATACAAACTTATATAACGACGACCCAAATTTTTTTCAACCATTTTTTTGGCAGCACATAATTTTTTTTACCTGCGACCCGGGGTGGAGTCAAACCACCCCACATTTTTTTTTTAATACACAAATCCCAATAGTGCACTAGCAGGGGTGTCAACATTTTTTTCATAGCAACCCTGATCGATATTTTTCCCGCGCACTCATAGCATTGGTTAACCCGTCTGCTAACAAAGGAGTCTTTATGTAAAACTTATTCATTTATTTTTATTCCGCTAACGGTCGTTCGTTTCTATTCTTTTCGGTAATGGCAGGGGTTGTATTAAAAGGGGTTATTTTTTATATGCGCGTCTCCTCACGCTATTTCTGACTGTTCAAATTGTTTGGGACACGCAAATGATCAGGCTTTATTTTCTAGAACATTTTTGGTTTTGTTTTTCGTGTTTTAAATCGGTTTTGAGAGGATTTAGGTACCAAATTTGGAGGCAGTTTCATTGACAGCCTATTGGCGGTACTTTATGTCGTTTAATTACGTATCTCGGTTTTACAACAAATAGGCTACACAACTGTTGTCTTTCTTCAAAATTATTGTTTAGCAACTATTAACTGCCAAATGTTTTTCACCATAGATGACTCGTTCTTATCCTCTGAATACTTTGATCAAAGATATACTGTGGTGCGCCGTGATCGTAGTGCACAGTTTAAAGATTTATACTCTAAAAGTTATGGTGGCGGGTTATTGGTAGCTATAAGTAATAAATATAATTTTGTTAATAAAACCGAGTGGCAAACCTCCGTTGAGGATATGTGGTTATGTATTAGTGCTGGGAGCGTCTGTATGAATATTTGTGTTGTGTATTTGCCTTCTTATATACCTTGCCATATCTTTGTCCAATTCTTGGCTAGGGCTGAAGAAATTTGTTTACGTTACACGGATTGTACTACTTTAATTCTTGGTGATTTTAATCTTCCTAGTGTGAACTGGCTTGAATCGAATGATCCCTTTCTAGGAATTAGTGACCCTAAGTATTTAGCGTTAAGAGACTTCCTCAACATCACCGGGTTTGTTCAAATGAATAATATCTGCAATGGAAATAATAATATCTTAGACCTCGTCTTAGTGGATGAGAACTCTAGTCTTTCTGTTTCTAGTGCACCCCCCATCAGTAAACCAGATGTGCATCATCCGCCCTTAGAATTAGCCCTTACTAAAACTTCTATTTCTAATTTAAATTATAATGTTTCGCAATCAAAATATATTTTCATTAAAACAGACTATGAGGCATGTGTTCGTGATCTGCGTAAAGTAAATTGGGAGGATTTTTGCCATTTGAGTTGTAATGATTATGTTCTGGCATTTTATAATATACTGTGGGAACATATAGATAAATACACGCCGAAGGGTAAACCTAAGAATAATTGTTATCCAGTTTGGTTCTCAGTGGCATTGATTAAACTTCTTAGGGAAAAGCATAAATACAGGATTCGTTTCAAACGGTACAATAACCCTCGGGACTATGACACTTTTGTTTCCCTACGGATGCGAGCTGGGAGAGCTATGGATGACTGTTTTAAAGATTATATAGAAAAAATTGAGAGTGAATTAAAGACAAATGTAAAAGCTTTTTGGCGTTATACTAAATCAAAAAAAACGTTCAGAGGTGTGCCTAACCAGGTCTCGTGGGGTGATCGTATTGGTGAGGGTGGTAGTGGTGTGGCTGATCTATTTGCTGACTATTTTGCATCTGTGTACGGTGTAAGTCAACCGCCTAGTAACTTGTCTCCAGGATACTCTTCGTCCAGTTACAGTATGTATTCCATTGGCATTACTGAAAATGACGTCAGAGATTGCATCAAAAAGTTAGATCTTAATAAAGGAGCTGGTCCGGATGGACTTCCTCCTATTTTTATCCGTCTCTGCATGGATGCTCTTATTGTGCCACTGCAGATAATATACAATAAATCCCTTAAGGAAGGTACATTTCCCGATCTTTGGAAAATCTCCCACGTTATCCCCGTACACAAATCTGGTTGTATGAATGACGTAACTAACTATAGACCAATCTGTATTATATCACAATTTGCAAAGATGTTTGAGGGTCTTATTTATAATGTAGTTTATTCTCATCTTCGTCATATTATTAGTCCGAAGCAACATGGTTTTGTGTCTAACCGTTCAACTATGTCGAACTTACTTATTTACACTACTTTCATTGGTAACACCTTTGAAGCTAGGGGTCAGGTTGATGCTGTTTATACAGATTTTGCTAAAGCCTTTGATCGTGTTGATCACTCAATTCTTGCTATGAAATTGAACTGCGCTGGCATTCATGGCTCTCTGTTGCGGTGGTTCGAGAGTTATTTAATTAATCGCTCTCAAATTGTCGCCTTGGCGGGATATGAATCTGTACCTTTTTCTCCTGGCTCTGATGTTCCACAGGGCTCTAAATTGGGTCCTTTGCTTTTTTTGGTATTTTTGAATGATCTTTTAGATTTAATAAGTTGCAACTATTTAGCCTACGCTGATGATTTAAAAATATACTGCAGGATATCGGACTTGAGTGATTGTATGAAGCTTCAAAGAGATCTTGATGTCCTTCAACAATGGTGTTTCAACAACGGAATGACGCTTAATGTTAAAAAATGCCAGACTATTACATTCACGAATAAAGTGAATTGCATCAAATATGATTATCATATAGATGGATCAGTACTGAGCAGAGTATCAGTCATCCGTGATCTAGGTGTACTTTTTGATACATCCCTCTCCTTCCGTGATCATATAGATACTATAGTTGCTAAGGCTAAAAGAATGCTTGGCTTTATAATCCGTATGTCGAAACCTTTCCGTAATTATAGTAGCATTATTCTACTCTATAACGCACTGGTAAGGAGCACCTTGGAGTATTGTTCCACTATTTGGTCTCCCTATTACTCAGGTTACTCTGTTAATGTTGAATCTGTTCAAGCCCGTTTTGTTAGGTATCTACATATGTATGAAGAATGGGATCCGAAAAGCTATACCGGATTACAATGATAGGTTAGAGCACTTTAAGATGATTAGCTTAAAAGAAAGACGGATCCATTCCGACTTACTTATTTTATACAAAATTATAAATGGTTCTATAGATGCGCAATTAGTGGACTATTTTAACTTTAGGACTTGCAAGCGTAGCAAGCGACACCATCGCATTTTCCAATTGTCAACATCCACTTTAAATACCACCTTTAATAGCCCCCTAACACGTATGGCAAGGCTTTATAATGAAAGGTCTAACTTGACAGATTACCCTATCGATGTTTTTTCTATGAGTTTCGCTTCATACAGACGTTCCCTATATAAACAGTGCGAACAATGTACATCTATGTAGCTCTAATTGTTTTGTTTTTGTAGTGTTCTGGATTTAGGTCTGCTGGACACCCTTTTATTTTTTCTTGTCTCTGATTTCATTAGTTAAGTGTCATGCATGCTTGTTATTTGTATGGTTACTGGAATGCCAATTTTTAGATGTAAGTTTCATTGAATTGTAAGTGACTGTGCTGTTGGCGTGCTTATTTTTATAAATAAATATTAAAAAAAGAATTTGCGTAACTTATTCGTTGTACTACAAAGTTTTTAAAGCTTCTAGAATATTTACACAAGTCAAACTTGACGCCATTTTCAAACAGTGAACAAGCAAACAACAGACCTCCACTGTTGTCTATGACTAACAGTCTATATTGTCTATTTCAGTGGTGGTGACATCAGCTCCGGCCAACGAGGCAGAGCTGCAACTGTACAGGGTGATGCAGCGAGCCAGCTTGCTGGCTTACTACGATACGCTGCTAGAGATGGGTTGGTACACATTTGCGATGAAAATTTGTGATTTTTCGAAACGTACTTCTATTATAAACGTCCTACTAATATTGTAAATGCAAAATTTGTGAGGATGAATGAATGGATGTTTGTTATTCTTTCACGCGAAAACTACTGAACGAATTTGGATGAAATTTGGCACACGGGTAGGTAGTTGATGACAGGATTATCAAAAAAAAAAACATCCAAAAATATTTATTTCTTCTCAAACATTTTGTTTTACATAAACTGAGGCAGCCCCAGTAAGTTACAATAGTACTTGTGTTGGGGCAAATACACAACACAAGAAAGAGAGAGTTATTAACACATAGAATGCCTACTTTTTATCCCAGTAGTACGCTCCCGTGGGATGATTACCAAACTCCACACCTGCGTTAGTAAAAGTTTCGATAACAGTGACCCGGCAAAAGGAGACGGTTCTAGCCGGTGCTACACGGACGTGAATTACTTTTATTTCCAAATAATAGTAAAGACTAAACTAAAACCATCTACCATTTAATCGCAAAAATCAAAAGGTCACAACATTAGACAGTAAATATATTTAGCAAAACGATCAATGCTTTATTATTATGATGATCCCAGCTAGATAAATGTCGTCAGATGAGAAAAGTAAAATCAAAATTGTATGACTGTGATCTCAAAAACCATTTTCATGGATTTTGGATTTTACTAAATCATCATCTTTTTGCTTATCATAAGTAAGTAAGGCATACAATTACCAAAAACTTTAAATGTATTGCTCAGAAATGTTCAAAAAAAGGACTCATTGTTGAATATTTTAATGAACAGAAATGTTAAAAAATAATAATGTGTTCATAAATAATCTGACGTCAGATAATCTACAGAAATTAGAAAATAAAACAAAAAAAACCTATCAAAAGATAATAACATATGTCCCTCCATACTAAACACAAGATCATAGGAACTCAAGAAAAAACACTTTCTCATAACGAAATAAAGAAAAAGATGTAAAAAACTCCACAGAATCTCCATATTGCTAAAAAAACGCGCGCTCAGCGTCGACATGCAAATTACTTTTTTAATCTTTTACTTTTTTAATACCGCCGATTACGCGAGCTAAGGAAGGGTTTGGCCAGTCAGCCTTATCCTTTTGTTTTTTTTCTCGGCGCCCCTTTGCAAAATGGTCACGTAGGTATTTGCATATTTGCCTAAATTAAAACTGGTGTGTGAGCTCTTATTTTTTTACGGTATCTCACGTTTTTGTTACGAACAATCATAGCGAAATGAACTGGTACCACAACTCCGCAAGAAAGTCTTGCATATTAATGTTTATGGGACTAATCTATCTGTTTGCAACAATGGTCCAGTTTTTTCTGTCATGTGAATGTAAAGAACTGATTATCGGAGTCCGTTTTTTTGGACTGTGAGAAATAATTATTCTTCTCGTGCTTTCTTGGATCGAGTTTTTTGAATAATGACTTGCCGAGTTCCTTTTGTTTGCTTATGAGTCATACGCAAAGCTATATTCGTAAGTTATGTGTAAGAATTGCGTTTATTTATGGTAACTTACGTTATTTCTAAGTTTCTATTTTGCCATTCCAGGTGGAGACGATGTACAACAGCTCTGCGACGCTGGAGAGGAAGAATTCCTTGAAATTATGGCCCTAGTGGGCATGGCTTCTAAGCCTCTCCACGTCAGACGTCTACAGAAAGCCCTCCAAGAATGGGTCAACAACCCCGCCCTCTTCCAAATACCAATCGTTCCTAATCTCTGTCCTACCGAGAACCCTTTCATCCAATGTAACCAAAGACTCCTCAACATGCCCCCGTCAATCCCTAACGTCTTACCAAGGACGGTCGCCTCTCCAGAAAGTTCTAGACCAATGTATAGTCCGTCTCCCGGTGCCCCTGACAACAGTTGTGGCTCAACTGCTTCCGCACCCAACGCCAGTCCTGTTCACCAAGTGAATACGTTCGCTAAAATAGTCTTACCGCCGTCCCCCGCTCCCGCAGCCCCTGTAACCTCTACTGCTTCTAGATCCTTTTCTCCACAAAGTGCCTGTCCTCCTGCATCAGCTGGTTCCAGTCCGAGTTCCGTCACATCACCAGTTCAGTTAACACCAGTACTCTTAGATGTTCATGTACAAAAGTTGGCGGCGGCGGCTGAGAAGTTGAGTAAGCACTTGCCCCAACTTGAGCCAAAGCCGCAGAACACTAAGAAGAAGATGTGCAAGGACTTGGAGCTGGTGATGATGATGCCGGAGTCGGATCCCAGAAGGATGGAGGAGATCAGGAAGTACGCGGCGATATATGGGAGGTTTGACTGTAAGAGGAAGCCTGAGAAGCCGTTGACGCTACATGAGGTTAGTATCATCATTGATTGATTAATATATTGCTTTTTTCTTCGACCAGATCAAACCCGAAGGCATCTTTTAGTTTCATGCGTAATAAATTCTGTTTTTAGGCTCAAAATCGACCAAAGTTTTCATTTGATTTTAATATAAGCCGGCTAGTTAGGCTTATATTGAAATCAAATTAAAACTAAAGCTTTATTATCCCGTATCTTGTAAAATAACGGAGGTAAAAAATCGCCGTAGTCTGAATCTGTGCCCAATCAATGGCAAAGGAATGACTCCCTTTTACATGTGACTACCGATACAGCGTGAAATGAAATACAATATTAATAAAAAATGCCGAGTATTGGTATATTTGAAAATGCTTTCATTTTTTTAACTACCCACGTAATAATCCCTTCTCTCCTCAACCCCTAGGTGATGGTAAACGAAGCAGCAGCCCAGATCTGCCGCTGTGTGCCGGCACTCCTGACGCGGAGGGACGAGCTGTTCCCTCTAGCGAGGCAGCTGGTCAGGAGGGCCGGCCTGCACTACTCTAAGCACGGGTGAGTTTGTTCTTTAACTGTGAGAAATTGTAAGAGAAGATATGTAAATGCTTTTGATGACCGTGTTATAGAAAACGTATTTTGTCATATATTTAATTGTGTCTTGTCTATACCATAGACAGTTTAATTAGCTAAGTGTTTTTTAGTCCGAGAATTATATAATAGTGCGTGCAAGAAGATATTGCCAATGGTAATGCAATATGGTAGGTAGATATTTTATCATGTGTTTTGGTGCTTATAAAAACTATAGTCATCTGAACATAATAATTACTTTTCAAGATTTTTTTTGCACATAGTTGTGTAGCTAGAAAAACTGTCACCTTTGTCCATGAATTCAAACAAAATTTTCAGAATGCCTTTAACAAGAAAATCTTTATACGAGGTGTGACATACATCTAATCTAAAACGGGCGTGCGTGATGATGACCGATTAAATATGGTGATGAAACCTTGACCTTGTAGGTCTTATAGATTCCTAGATCCTTGGTAACTTTTTATCTTGTTCTACGTTTTGTAGTAAGCAACGACTTATTGTCGGGCCTACGATGTCCTCCCATACTTAAGTACTAACGCTGTAACATAGAAATATTGTAAAACCAAATGATTTTAAAAGAGTAACCATGGAGTTTCTTGCCGGTTCTTCTCCATAGGAAACGACCAACCGAACCGAGCACCTTTTAGTCGACGTTTTATAAGTGCCCGTGTAGGCCTATGTGAAATAAAAATATTTTGATTTGATTTGGTAATACACCTTTGGTACTTTGGTTTTATATCTATGGGCCATTGTAGCTTGAAATAAATGATATTACGTTATGATTAGTTTCATCTAGCCTTACACGTACGACCTGGCCTGGCCTGTGTCCAGCAGTGGACGTCTTTCGGCTGAAATGATGATGATGATGATGATACACGTACATACGCCCGTAATGGATTTTTCTTAGTACTAAGAAAATTATGGTTCATCTAAGCCTGTATTTTGTATAATTTCATTGATTTCAATGGTAATACAAAATATTCTCAGAGATATTCACTGAGCGTTGGTAAATGATTTGACGAATGAGTAACAAAAATGTAAGTTGAGGTTTTTGATGAATATTTCAAAATGCAGCTGCAGTACTCAATAGTTTACAGTATTTATGGCTCTCTGTGGTTTTCCTTAGAATAATATATTTCTGATCAGATTCTGCATGGAAACGTGTACAACATTTTAATCAATTCTATTTTGTGTACCTGTGACTAATGAATACAATAGGATTGTAATAATGATGACCTTTAAATCAAAATATATAAAAATCGTATAATAAAAGACATATCAAGAACACATAGATGAAACACGTGAGATAATTGTATAAATAATATAGATAATCATTCAGTTCTGTTCGCATTGATTAGTATTCTAAACATAAAACTACTAACTCGTTAAGAGAATGATTAAAAGACTAAATAAGTCAAGTTGTTACTTCGTAAAATAAATGATAGTGATCAAGTCGGAGCTCAATTATGTAATTTTCCTCTTCGAAATAGAGAACATAGACATTAAAACATACCTTCAGGATTGCCTTAAGTTAGAGATTAAGTAGCCTTCCAAGATTTTATTATTACAATAACTGAAAACCCAGCAGTTCCATTTTGACACTGTGATTCCCAATGTTGGAAACATGGCTACCGATCCTGAGAGATGTCAACGCCAAATTTTCTATTCAGTAAAGAGGAAAGAAACCCGTCTCAATCTCAATGTTATCCAACTCATCATCAGAACCATGTTAGGTAACCTACGAGTGTTTGTAAAAGTACGTTTACAAAACTAAAGAGATTTAAAAACCTGTGATCCCATGATATTATATATTATATTATTATTGTATATCTCAGTGTGGAAAATGACGATACTGCCACTGCACTGACCAGGTCACTACAGTTAGCTTACGATGTTTATTGCTTTGTCCCGTCTATCATTGCTATATTAAAAACTCTTTGTTAAAACCTACCTTCATCATGCTCCCGCCCTTATCCCAATTTATTTGGAGTTGACGCAGCATGTCTTCTTCACCATACTTCTCTATTAATCTTCATTTCATGTTACCCCCTTTCTCGATATATCAACTAACCACATTTCTTCTTTTCCATTCCAGCCTCCCACCAACAGCGTCAACAGGCGAGGAGCGCGACCGTGACGAAGACGAGACGCCTGCGAAGCGACCGCGACAGGTGGCGCCCCCTACTGTAGACCTCACCGACTAACATTAGGGGCTATAGCCGCAGACACTAACAAAGGGGATAAAGCCACAGGCACTAACATAGGGGATAAAGCCACAGGCACTAACATAGGGGATATAGCCACTGACTGGCACTAACAAGAGACGATATAAATGGATGGGACGGTCGGGAGACGTGGGTTGTGGAATCTTTAAGAGAAGACGAGGGAATCCGTACACTGGTATAAGTTCTTGCCACTTGCTATTGGGTAGCTGTGTACAGTTTATACCCAATAAACTGTACACCAGGCAGGATAAAATGCCAAGACACCTTATTTCAGTCCAAATGATTGGAGGCACCGTTTTATAACTCCCATTAAAACAACTACTATTGAACTCAATAGTAGTTGTTTATAAAACGGTGCCTCCTAACTTTTATACTACCACTTTCTGTCTTTCTTTAAATCTTGTGGTTTAGTTTAAGAAAATTACTTTTTTATTGATAGTAATAACTATAGCGTGATTAGTAACGATGAGCCCATTTCAAATCAAAAGATTCCATAATCCATGGTCTAAAATCGCAATAACATTAACATTCTAAAAGGGTAAATTGTTACTAACTGGAATAATCGGTTTAAGGTCTAAACTTATTTTTACGAAGAAAACGATAACTCATGTTTTCAGTTTCTATTAGAAAATCAGGGCAAAAAATATGTCAAACAAGTATAGGGCCAAAAGCGTCCCTAGAGGTACTCCAAAAACTTACGACAGTTTTTAACAATACTGCTAATACTCTCCTCTATTTCATGGTACTTTATGAAATTATTTATATTATTTGATACATTCAAAATGTTATTCGTAATTGCATTTACTTTTTATTTGCATTCTTATACTTAAAGGTAAGCATGACTCAATCAAACGCCTGTTATTATTCTTTTAATATGGTATGCACTGTAGTACAATTTGTTTTAGAATGGTTTTGGCAAAATACTGATTCGGTGAGTAGAAAATTCAATATTTAACATTTGATGCTACGGTATGTATAATATTTTTATGTTGCTTAAAACTTTCATTTAAATACCCTTGCGTTGACTGCACACAAAAATTGTTAAATGAAAATCAGAAGCAATATTGGATTTGAAAAAATATCTAAGATAGTTTCACTTAAATTAAACTTATTAGAAACAGCACATCATAACGCAAGAGCCTAAATAACAACATTATATTGTAAACATATTTATTAATAAAATGTTTTGTTGTTATATCTAGGAAGGCGACGAAGGCAACGGTGTCCGAGCAAGTCCAGATGCGGCCAGAAGCAATTCCAATAGGTATCTTTTTTTCTTTCTAACTAGAACTCCTTATGGTAAGGTCAATCTAAAACTTTTTATTCTTTGTTTTCTAGCTGGTGGGGAGTGAAAGCTGAGAGTGACGATGCAGACTCCCGGTGTTCATACTCCAGTACTAGCACTCCGCCACCGGTAAGCACCCTTTCTAATCAGTCATCATTCTTGCTCCCGAAATTGGAATTAGTGTGGCTAACATTTACCTATTAGCAATCTCATTTCAGTTTTAATAAGTATCCTACTGTTTATCACTTTGGGGCTCAAGTTAAAGTACCTTTTGAAAATTCTTAGTAGTATCTGAAAATGCAATGCAACTTAAGTACAACCAATCAAATCTTATTTAATTTTCGTTTACTTTTATCTGTACACATTCATTATATTTCTAAATATTTCAATCAAAAATAATATAAAAAAAAACGATTAAAAATATGAAAAGTAGCCCATTGGTATCGGGAACATGGTCCAAGCTACCAGTGGTCAGGGCGCCAAAGAGAGGAACCTCCTCACAATACGAGCCGTGTCCAAGAGTACCGCTTTTATTTAATCAAGGACGTCAGGGTGTCAATATATTTCCCTTATTTCAGGATGCTGACGAGTCCCGTCCCCAAGTGGTAGCGGCGCGCGGAGACAGCATCATCGCCGTCGCCAACCCCGCGCTGCACCCCCCGCACCACCCCGCGCACACCGCGCACACGCCGCACCCTGCTAGGAACCACTCCAACTGATCAGCACCACCTACGGCGATAGAAGGAAGGGAAATAACGAAGAAAACAAAATGTAAACTCCAAATTTCAATTAGACCAAAACAGGCACGTATGAAAGTAAAAAAAGATACAAAAATCTCGAAGCTACAGTCCTAGTGTCAAGGCATAATAACTTGTGAAAGTATTGTAGTTGCCCATTCCAATGCGTAGATCTCATGGAGAAGAATGGGCAAGAAAACATGTTGCGTCGTCCACAAGTAACATGGAATAAGGGTAGAAAGTTGATGATGATGTGAAGAAAAGCTAATAACTTCAGATACATGAGATTGCTGGTTTCTTTAAAAGCATAACGGAAGAGGAAGATAGAGGACCTAAAGTGGAAGAAGAAGCATATCCAGTTATTGACTGTGATATCAAATTGAGGGAGTTGTTAGAAGGAACTGACGAAAATCATGTCGTTTGGGTCAAAACAATATTGAAGTCGCTTAAGATACTGAATAAAGAGCAAGTCGCGGCAAACAAAAAAACACTTTAAATTAAAGGCCTTGATAATTGTATTAGATTACTAAAATACAAATACTCAATTTAAATCAGAGAATTTATTGCAAAATCCTGCAGCCACGGTTGTAATTAGCGACAGAATTACTGACTTGTAAGTTGATAACAAAACGGAGTTTACTGACGGTTTCCAAAACTAAAAATAACAGGTCATGTCAAGTATATTTCATATACCTACGTCCGTACCAAGACGTCTTAAAACATTATTGTTCCATTCTTATTCCAGAGTGAAAAAGAGACGGAGCTAAACAGGTCTTCTAGCTCCATCTCTTTCCCACTCTGGAATAGGAATGGAACAATAATGTTAGCGTCATGGTACGGACACTGTTACAGGTATTTTAATAAAATTTTCTAAAAAAAAATTATTCACCTTCAATACAATTTTTTTTAACGGAATATGAACATAGAA
The DNA here is from genome assembly GCA_949152445.1 of Cerastis rubricosa. Taxonomy (NCBI): domain Eukaryota; kingdom Metazoa; phylum Arthropoda; class Insecta; order Lepidoptera; family Noctuidae; genus Cerastis; species Cerastis rubricosa. Next base: position 1,568,353 of record OX424547.1, read on the forward strand.
CTACATAATGTTTTTTAAGACCTTAAAGTGGGACTTGGGAGTTTCAAAGTTCCCCTTGAAAGTCCAAAAAGTAATCCTTATGAAAGATGAAGGCGTAATAATCCCTTGTTCCCCACAAGGGTCAAAACAAAACTGACACAGAGTGTACAAAATACATTCCACCAAATATAAAACTAATTTATATACCTACTTAATTTTGTAAATATTTAGAGTAACTAAGTTAAGAATAAGTAAAGCCATAATATGCCTTGTAGTCATTATATCTATCAATTGGTCTAAACGAGTGGATTGCACTAACAGATCATTTTTATTTTCAAAATTACACAAACTAAAAAAAAACATCTGACGTCACACGACGCCCGGCAGATGCGAAACATTTATGTTTTTAATAGAATTAATCCCTACTTAATATTAAATGTGAGTGTAAGTTTGTTTGTTACGCTTTCACACAAAAACTACTCAACCGATCATCATGAAACTTTGTACACATATTCTTGGAGGTATTAGAAGTAACATAGGCTATATATCATCACGCTACGACTAATAGGAGCGGAGCAGCAATGAAAAATGTTGTGAAAACAGGGAAAATGTGACGCAGACGAAGTTGCGCGGGACAGCTAGTCACTAATAAAAACCTATAACTAAATACGGAGTAAAAAAAAAATGGAGTTCAAAAACAAAACAAGAACAACAATCAATCCAAAACAAACTTTATTTATTGGAAAAAGGTTGATTTTACGTGGCATAGGGGTGGGGACGCTAGGGCTGCGGGACTGTTCCAAAGAGATACCGTGGCCCTGGAACACAAAGGGCTAAGAAGGAACATGGATGGGTTTTAGTCAGTACAAGTCTGACACTCCCTTCTGCTCCGCCCAGAGCGAGAGGGGTTATTTGATGATTTCCCATCCGTATAAAAAAAATATAAAGAGGTCGGGGAGCAACACCGTTTCTCGTCACAGCATACGAGTCGATATTACTGCCTAATCGCGTATATACAAGTTTCACATCAAAAACAATTCATCGCATGGATATTTCGTCTGGCTATCATCAAGTAATCATTAATCACTTGGAATGATTAGTATAATGTGTTTATGTAAATACATAATTGGTTCTTGCACATAAATCATATGTATTGTGACTTATTATGTTGCCCTTAGAAGATTTAATTTGTTCCTTAAGAGGTATATAATCAAATGAGTGTTTGATTTTTATTTACGTAGATAAAATTGCTCGTAAAGCTGCTAAGCTAAAATGGGACTGGACAGGCCATGTCTGCCAGATGCAATGGCAATGCTGTGGGCCCACATTTCACAAAACTGGAGACCTCAGACAGTTAGACGGGGTCGCGGCAGACCGAGGAGAAGATGGCGGGACGCCTTGGATGTCTTTCTCGTTAATTGACGAGAAGAGGAACGAAATAGAGAAAGGGGAAAGAATGAGAGAAGGCCTTTGCCCTTTGCCAGGAGTGGGAATGACCAGGCTAACAAAAAAAAAAAGATGATATTATGGTGACTGCCTCGTTGATTTGTGTTCGCAAGCGTGACTACTAACCATGAGGTCCTAGGTTCGAATCCCGGTTCGGGCAAAGTGTTATTGGGTTTTTCCATCAGGAATTTCTCAGTAGCAGCCACGGAGACTGGATTTGTGCCCGGTTGATGGCAATAGACTCGCCCCCTATTACATGGGACTTAAACGAAACTGGCGAAATGTGGGTGTACTAGGCACACCTCTGGCTAACCCAACGCAGAGTACAGGCGTGATGTTATGGTGTTCAAAATTGATGAACATCATGCCGTTACAAATAAAGTCGTTAACTGTTTATTAATAAAACTAGCACTTCGCCCGCGACTTCGTCCGCGAAAATTGTTACTTAAACAGGTTGTAACGGAAAGGGTATATACATACTTAACGATGTGCTACAGACCATCAAACTGAACATGTTTCTGCACAAGGAAACATCGTCACAGCGAAAAAAATATCAGCTGTCCCATACATTTGGGTCGAATAGGTATAGGTAGATAATTTTTTCGTTATTACGATGTTTGTTTGTGGAAAAACATGTTCAGTTTGATGGTCTGTAGCACACCATTAAGGATGTATATACCCTTTACGTTACACCCTGTACAATATTATGTTACTCCGGAAAGATGTAGCTTTCTAATGGTGAAAGAATTTTTAAAATCGGGCGAGTAGTTTTTGAGTAAAATCGTAACAAACAATCAAATCTTTCCTCTTTATAATATTAGTTTAAAAAAAGTTGACGTTAAAAATTCTCAATCATGACTGCAATGTTATCTTAGCGATTGGTTCTTATTAACTGACCTACAAAATAAATGGATTGTCCACATGTCTCATAATTAATATTCTATCAAGCAAATAGTTATATCTTTATTATGCAGATACTCAAGTTATGTTTTATGTAAATATATAAATATGCTGTTTTCATTAACACGCCATCGGTTGCACAACGAAACAATTTGCATTAAATGAAGATATTTTATTATAATTTATATTATTTATTAATTGCCTTCGTGCATGTGACAGACATACCATTAATTTTTAAAAATGATCTTCTGTGCAATCCACTCCTTGCGATGCCTTCAAATGTTTATTTTTGTATAGTTGTTTACGCTTGATGACATTCCAGGAAAAAAGAATATTACAATCATGAACTGTGAAGAAATCATACATTTATTGACACATACTGAAGAAAAATGAAATCGGGGTCCTCGCGGATCGGGGTCCTCGCGGATCGGGGTACTCAGGGAATAACCCCAATTTTTTGCGACAACCAGAATTATTATCATCCATAGATATAGATACATTCTTAAAATCATGTGAATGTTATAAAATAAATAAGGAACTTAAATTTTAAAATCCACCTTTGTTACTTCACGTTTACACCGCTTTTTAAAGAAAATCAGAGGCACTAGCAGCTAGGGCCTCTGATTTTCTTTAAAAAAAAACTTTATTTGACTCTATACACAAAGAATCCTGTCCTGTCTTCACATAAATTTTTCCAATCCACCAAGAACTCATAAAAGCGTGAACACAATACAGAAACTATGTACTATGTAAATGTGTAAATAATATATAAACGTTAGAGTTGAAGTAAATGACCATTGCGAGCCATAACGTGTTTAAATAGTTAGACCGTAAGGAAAATAAATACTATGTTTATACCACACTGTGTTTTATTGAAGACTAGCGGTTGCCCACAATTTACGTGACCTTCGTGATTTTTTATAAAAGTAGGTATTCATTCTCTATTGGAATCGGATTTTATTAACAATTTCAAGGTTTTTTTTGCACGGAATCCTAATCCTTTTCGTAAAATAAAAGAGATACCTAAATAACTCAAACCTCTAGATAATTGCCAGCAAAAGTCCCGTCAAAATCGGTATAACAGTTTCGGAGATTAGCCGGAACAAATAGACAGTCAGAAAGACAAAAATAATAAAAATAAATGTTTTTGTTATTAGTACCATATAATTATACTTACATTTAGCATTCAGTTAAAAACTAATACGAACCCCCGACCAAAAAAGAGGGGTGTTATAAGTTTGACGTGTGTATCTGTGTAGCAAAGACACACAGATTGTGTATCTGTGTCTGTCTGTGGCGTCGTAGCTCCTAAACTACTGAACCGATTTTGATAAAATTGGTTTCATTTGAAAGGTGTTTTAATCGAGAGTGTTCTTAGCTAAGTTTCAAGAAAATCTGCTCAGCCGTTTGAAGGTCATAACCTCTTTTCTAGTTGATGAAGGAATTTAAACTTTTACGGGTCTGGTCGATTCGAAATTTGAAATCTTATCACTTGTAGCCGTGGGCATAGCCAGGGGGAGGGGAGCGCACAGCACCACATCCAAAAAAAGATTGGGATTAAAAAATAGCTTTCCTTTTTTCGTTAGTCATCAAGAAGAGGCGCAACACCGAGAAAAGTGGAAAGAATGGGAGGACTTATGCCCAGGAGTTGGACAGTCAAGGCTAAGAAAAAAAAATAAGTTTAAAAAGTATGAAATATAAAATTAAATTAAAAATTTATAAAACCCCTGACAGAAAATACCTCTAAAAAACAAAAATAAATTAATCTAACTCCGAGCATAGCCCTCTCCATTGCCCTTTGGGTGACTTAAGCCTTCTGATGAGGCCCATTATGAGCGACCACGTTTCGGTCCCGTATGTAATCACTGTACCGTTTTAATATATGAATAACAATTAATACAATCATCAACAAACTATCTAAACCTTCGGGGTATTACAACGATGATTAACAAAAATACCGGCAACTACTCATTATCACTATATTACACAGACATCCACCTTAATCGGGAACAAGGTCCAAGCTAGCGGCGGTCAGGAAAGGAACCTTCTATCAATATGAGCCGTGTCCAGGAGTACCGCTTTCTGAATCAAGCCCTTGATCCAGCTGCCTAACGAGAGCCTCATTAGATGTTGGTCGAGGCTCTTGGCAATTAGGCCATTGGCTGATACGACTATCGGCACAATGATCGCTGAGTCAACATCCCAGATGTCGACAACCTCGCGAGCCAAGTCAAGATACTTGATTTGCTTATACTTTATACATCATCATCATCTGCCTAGCCTTTTCCCAAACTATCTTGGGGTCGGCTTCCAGTCTAACCGGATGCAGCTGAGTACCAGTATTTTACATGAAGCGACTGCCTATCTGACCTCCACAACCCAGTAACTGGGTAATACGATATCCCTTGGTAAGACTGGATGTCAGACTTTTAGCTTCTGACTACTCGTAACGACTGTCAAAGATCAACAAATGACAGCCGGGACCAACGGCTTAACGTGCTTTCCGAGGCACGGAGGAAACTCGATATGTAATTATGGTCACCCATCCACAGACCAACCTCGGCAAGCACGGCTTAACCTTAAAGATCGACCTGGGCGGCTGTTATTATTTAGCCACGAGCTCCTCAAAACAATCATCAAAAAACTATCTAAACCTTCGGGGTATTACAGCGATGATTAACAAAAATACCGACAACTGCTCATTATCACTTTTTTACGCAGACATCTTACCTTGTTAACGTGAAGATTCACGCTTGTGACCGGTGTTAATGAACCAAGGGTAAGGCTAGATTTTATAATACTTTCAACAAACTTCCGGTGCTTTCAAGATCGAAGAATATCAACGAAATTCTATTTAATTGCGTTAAATACTTTCATGATTTCCATTTTTAACTTTGCTTACATCTAATTGTGGTTCTAGTGTAATGGTTGATATCAAATTGTTTGATATCAACCATTACACTAGGTGTGAAATCACAATTAGATTTATAATATATACCTCTATATATAGAATATTTGAAAACTAATCTTACCTCTAAGGTAGCTTACTAAGCTACCTTTGTTCTGTATGGTCACGGACGTAAAGAATAGCACCATCCTATATCTTCCCGTGGGTGTCGTAAGAGGCGGCTAAGGGACATGCCAGAGTATGGGCAGCAGCGTTCTCTGTGCTTTTGTAACAACTGTACTGCGATCGCCAACACGCCTTCCAAGCGTGGCGATTATGGCAAAACCCCCCTTGTCAAGGTGGTGACACTTGAGGGAAGCCTGTCTGGACACAGGCTTCCCTCAAGTGTCGTAGACGTCTTTCAGCCGAAATGATGATGATGATGAAGCTTACCTCGTTGGTCTAGTGGTCACAAGCACGACTGCTGAGCCCTGGGTTCGATTCCCTGGTCGGGCAAGAATTTCTTTGGTTTTGAGTTTTTCTCAGTAGTAGCCACGGAGTCAGGATTTGTGCCCGTTTGATAGCAATAGGCTCGCCCCCTATTACATAGTACTTAAAATATAATAACTACTATAAGGTACACCTCTGCCGAACTTCGTGGATTACTATAGCGTAATGTTACCTATATGTTTAATTACCATGTGTTTATGTGTGATGTGAAAACTGAGATTTTTTACATAGACTACGTATTACCAACCCGCACTGGCACCAACCCGCACTGGGCCCGCGTACTGGATTACAGCCCACTGCCTCTCATAAAAGAGGAGGCCTGTGTCCCAGCAGTGGGAACATTATAGGCTGAAGATGATGACTTATTACCGTAAAAACCGGCCAAGTGCGAGTCTTACTCGCACACAGGGTTCCATAGCTCCAAACAATATAATAACAATATTTTGAACTGTCATTCATTAGTGAGTAGTATTAGTTAGTAAACTTCCACACAACCGCAAAACTAAATTTGTTTTTCATAGTATGTTTATGAAGAACAAAGTTACTGCTGCAGTTTTATGAAAAAGTCCCATATCTCAAAAACTGAAAATCATATCTTATTGAAACCAATTTTCGTTGATAGTTTTATTTACGCTCTACAATCTTAAATATTTTCAGAATTTTCCTCCTCTTACTTTAGAAATTAGAGGGGGGGGGGACACACATTTTACCACTTTGGGAGTGGCTCTAGCGCAAACTGTTCAGTTAAAAAAAAAATATTTTTGAAACCTCAATATAATTTTTGAAGACCTATCCATAGATACACACGTATGGGTTTGATGAAAAAAAAATATTTGGTTTTCAGTTCTAAGTATGGGGACCCCCAAAATTTATTGCTTTTTTTCTATTTTTGTATAAAAATCTAAATGCGGTTCACAGAATACATCTACTTACTAAGTTTCAACAGTATAGTTCTTATAGTTTCGGAAAAAAGTGGCTGTGACATACGGACGGACAGACAGACAGACAGACAGACAGACAGACAGACAGACAGACAGACATGACGAATCTATAAGGGTTCCGTTTTTTGCCATTCGGCTACGGAACCCTAAAAAGACTGCAATTATTGTAAAAATCCCTAAATCTTAAGGTTATATAGTCAAAGAGACTTTTAAAATAAAATTAAAGTTATTGCAACTAAGTTACACCATATGATTAAAGGCAAAGCGGGAAAAGTGACTTGCTCTTGAGTCAGCAGAGAATGCCACTACCATGTTTGAACTATGATCTGGTTGGGTTCATGGTAAGATTTACCAATAGCAGTAGACCACCAATCGATATGCGTCATTTGACCATCGTTCTTTGGATTTTCCGAACTATCCATGCTTTCAAATGCCCTTAATTTAGCCGGCAAATAAATAGTTTTAACAGATAAACTACGATCCACGATTGGATGACCACGGTTTGGGGAAAAACCAAAAGTTTACTAAGATTTTTATTTGTTTATATATTTAACATTCGAGTCAGATTGTGAGCGGTCATCTGGGCAGACCGTGACCTCATTCTGAGCCGCTTGAATCAATTATACAGCCGGTAACTGATCAATATTATACAAGCATACTTTGAATATATAAGCTGGTACCAGATTGTTGATAAAGTCGTCATTTCCGAAATGACTTCAATTTTGATCATCAGCCCAACTTTACCCACTGCTGTGTATGACCTTTGTCTTTTCTTGACTTGCCGAATTCATTTTTACTGTGGTACTTTTTGGATCAATATCATAACATGGTTCATAGGGCCATTTTTGTGAAAATAAGTAAAATTTCAGAAGGTCATATACATGTATTGATCATCGCAAATCGTGATATGTATTACTTGTAGGGTCGTTGGTTTGCAGATGGATGAGAGTTAGTAAACAATCGAAGTGACTGCCGTGCGATTGGGGAGGCGTATGTCCAGCAGTGGATTGCTATGATGATGAAACTCTAATCTGCCTCTGGGACCACTCCCCCCCCCCATAGAGGTAGACTGTAGTGTGAGCCACGAGGGGGCCCATCGCGGGTCGCTGGATGTTATAATTTTATTATGTCTTCGGATTGTTGGTTCTAGGATATGCCGGTTTGCTCACGATCTATTCTTTCACTGGTTTGAGAGCAGTGGTGATGAAATAATTTACACAAAGTCAGCCTATGTTCATCGCGGGTCGCTGGATGTTATAATTTTATTATGTCTTCGGATTGTTGGTTCTAGGATATGCCGGTTTGCTCACGATCTATTCTTTCACTGGTTTGAGAGCAGTGGTGATGAAATAATTTACACAAAGTCAGCCTATGTTCAAAACTATGATCTATAACACATTAGTCCTGACCGATTTAAATCAGCCACAACTGCTGTTATAAATTGTCAATCTGACTAAATGATTCTTAATTGAAATAAATCCTCTAAGTTTGAGTTGGATGAGAAAGTTCATTCCCCTAATCTCCCTAGCAACATCCTCATACCATCCTCAGACCATCGATAATAACAAACACGTGGAACTATTACCAAAACCAGTTGAGTGACTTTATAGTCACAAAGGATAATTTGACTAGAAACGTGTTCTTTTAAAATCCCCGACAGTTTAAAAAAAAACTTGTTTTGGTATAAAAATGCGAATGTTATAAATTCTAGTGAAATATTGACGTGATATGACACCAATGCATGCCTGTAGATTATAAATGATTAAATCCTTAAAACTAATAATGTAAACAAACTAAAATGTTTTTGTTAAGTTAGATTATAAGAAAGTTAAGTACATGATAAGTCCTCATCTCCACATATCTTTATTTTGCAGTAAAAAGGGTCCACGATTGTTTCTTTTGTAAAATGTTTACCACCTAAGCCACTGTGGAATGCAATAAAGAATTGAGTACTGAGTATAGATTGTATGTATTCGTAGGTACCTACTTGTGAAGGAAAAACTTGTAATGTCTCAAGGCGTTAGGTAGTACACTTACTCGTGTATTACGCACAGAAATTATTTTCTAGAACACGCAATTTAGGTTAAAGGTCGAGGGAAAAATCTCGGCCTTGCGCAGATTTTGCATTTCTGGGTTCTTAGGCCTGATAATGGAATACCCAAGTACTTTGTGCAAAATCTTGACAATTTTGGTAGGTACCTAATAATTCAGTAATGATATCATCAGTGGTCAGCCGAAACTGGTCCACTGCTGGCCATAGGTCCAAGCATTGACTAAGGACTGGTCCTGGACCTTCTCCAAATGTTATTGGAATCCGTTTCCCAAATATAGTTAAAAATAAGCTTTAAGATATAAGCGCCAGGGTAGGGGGTAGGCCGCGAAACACATTTTTTTTTCCAATGTTCAGGCCAGTGTCGGGTTGTATGACGGGGTTGCACCCCCTGTATTTATGCGGTCATGGTCGTCCCAATTCCCATTCCAAAAAAACGGCTTGTCTCTTTTACTTTTTGTAGTAAGCAACTACTTATTATCGGGCGTACGCTGTCCTCCATTCTTAACTACCAACGCTGTAACATTCAAATATTGTAATATCAAATGACTTTAAGGTGTTTCCTGCCGGTTCTTCTCTATAGGAACCGACCAACCCGAACCGTGCACCTTCTGTCGACGTTTTATAAGTGCCCATGTAGCCCTATGTAAAATAAAATAATTTGATTTTGAATAAACTACGAGCTAATAAAGTCGGAACTGTACGTCAAGAGTCGTATTCATCATTCTCTTGCCCTTATCCCAATTCGTTTGGGGTCGGCGCAGCATGTCTTCTTCTTCCATACTTCTCTATCACTCGTCATCTCTTCAGACACGTCCTTTCTAGCCCTACAATCCTTCACACAGTCCATCCATAGTTTCTTTTGTCTTCCTCTTAGTCGTAATGAGATCACAAATTCAAGTCTTACATACAAATTAATGCTGACCGTGTGGTTTTTCTTAGCGGATGTCAGTTTGAAAACTTCCGGTATACCGGACTGGCAAGCGAGATACGTTTTACAAGAAATCATTGAATTAATGACTCAATAAATTATTTATAAATGTTTTTTTTTTAATGTCACATGGTGGTCGGGAATGCCGGGACGTATGTGAACGCCATAAGTGACAAACTTATTCACCTTGATTTTCTACAGTATTATTGTTTCTGACTACCGATCGTTGGAGGAGCTTGTGGCTAAATAATAACAGCCGCACGGGTCGATCTTTAAGGTTAAACCGTGCTTGCCGAGGTTGATCCGTGGATGGGTGATCATAATTACATAACGAATTCCCTCCGTGCCTCGGAAAGCACGTTAAGCCGTTGGTCCCGGCTGTCATTTGTAGATCTTTGACAGTTGTTACGTGTAGTCAGAAGCCAAAAATCTGACATCCAGTCTTACCAAAGGGTATTGTATTAACCAGTTACTGGGTTGTGGAGGTCAGATAGACAATCGCTTCATGTAAAATACTGGTACTCGGCTGCATCCAGTTAGACTGGTAGCCGACCCCAAGATAGTTTGTTTGATGATAATTATAAATAATTATAGATAATATTTGATGATAATTGATGAATGGCTGATTATTTTTATGCCTACTTCGTTTCTTGCTTGCTTGATTATTTTCAAAGCATAGGTGTTTTAAACGTTCAATAAAACCTGAGACTTTCCAGCTTAGTAACATCATCACTCTCCAGCCCTTAAACCAATTAATTTGGGGACGGCACAGTATGTCTGCTTCTTCCATACTTCTATATTCTGTCTCTATTAGTCGTCATCTCAGCAGTCAGTCACCTCCTTTCTAGCCATATCATCTTTTACACAGTCCATGCATCGTTTTTTTGGTCTTCCTCTACTCTTATAACCATCCACATTCATACTCAAAACTTTCCTAACTACATTTTCGCATCACTCCTCTGCATCACTGGTTCAAATCACGGTAACCGATTCCCACGCAACTTTTCAGTTACCGGCGCCATTTTCAGACGTCCTCTTGTGTACTCATCCGTTATTTTATCCATTTGCGTTACACCGTACACACACCCCCCTTTCGTTCATAACTTCTGTGCCACATCCTGAACCATACAAGACAGGTCTAACCATGGTTTAATAAATCTTCCCCTTGAATTGGGTTAAGGTGGATGCGGCAGTCGCGTTCTGTTCCCGTGGCCTACCTCCATTTTCCAGCTTAGTAACATGGGATACAAACGCCCCAGTCTTGCCTCTGATATTGTAGATGATCTAAGGCGTCGTTTACCATCAGAAACCACTCTATCGGTCGATAGGTTACCTACCTTCTTACTTATGAATAAGAACATTCATACCTAGATTACTTTATCACTTTAAATTCTTTTCACATATCTCCTTAGACGATGAGTAAACTTTACCATGTACCTACGTAAACAGATCGTAAATTAACGACTGATTTATTAAATACATACCATGGATACCATGAATATATTAGTCAGGCCTTAGTGATCTAATTAATCAGTAGCCTGATTACAACGAAATCGCAGCCTAAGGCTGTATTGCCAATGACGACAGGCCGTGCCGACGGCGCGTTCGTGTTTCACGCGCGCCCCAAGGAGATGTCAGCAAATCGGAAGGGGTCCGAGAGGGCCGATGCCTGCCAGGGCTGCGGGTTGTTCGAAAGAGATACCGTGGCCCTGGAACACAAAGGGCTCGAAGGAACATGGATGGGTTTTAGTCAGTACAAGTCTGACACTCCCTTTCGCTCCGCCCAGAGCGGGAGAAGTCATTTGATGATTTCCCATCGTAAAAAAAAGGCTGATCGATAGACCACTCAGATTGTAGCCGCACAGGTTATGCAACTCTTGGTGAGGTCTGTGGATGGGTGACCATTCAATACATACCGAGACCCTTCTGTCCAGGCTGTCAAACTTTAAATAATTGACAGGCGTTACGAGTCAGAAGGAGTCAGAAGCCCGAATGTCTGATGACCAGTCTCAGTCTTACCAACGGGTATAGTGTTATCCAGTCGCTCCAAGTAAAATTCTGGTATTCATCTGCATCAGCAGACTGGAACCCGACTCCAAAATAGTACTAAAACTGCAAGCAGACGATGAACTACAGGTAACAATGATACAAAACATCAGGGTTAAACAGAACCAAACATTACAATACAAGACTTTTAAACTCAAGGCATCATCTGCCTAGCCTTTTCTCAAACTATATTGGGTATGGTTGGTAGTATTTTACATGAAGCGACTGCCTATCTGACCTCCACAACCCTGTAACTGGATACCCCCTGGTAAGACTGGATGTCACACTTTTGGCTTCTGACTACTCGTAACGACTCTCAAAGATCTACAAATGACAGCCGTTCCGAGGCACGGAGGAAACTCGGTATGTAATTATGGTCACCCATCCATGGACCAACCTCTGCAAGCACGAATCGACCCGTGCGGCTGTTATTACTTAGCGACGAGCTCCTCGAGCGACTTTTAAACTCAAGGATTTAGCAATAAGACGCAATACTTCGCAAATATTGTCAAGTGCCATTCATGACCAAGCAAAAAGCCTTGTGTACATAAAATACCGGTTTACGCGTGTAGGCGTTGTTTCTAGCTACTCAGTAATGGTCAATTTTAATTATTACAGGTATTAAAGCAGTGTGTCATATGGCAATAATTTTTAAGTTATTCCGTTCTTAGAAAGGTTTGTGAGTGTGTTTCATTGAGAATGGTGACATTTTCTACAGCTGTTTCGGAAAATCTGTGTGGCAGTTGAAAAGGATTTATGAAATACATCACGCCTGCTAGCCCCGAAGGGTAAGGAAGAGGTAGTACCTAATGGTTTATGGTAAGAGGTTCGCCCCTATTACCTGGGTCTTAAACATAACGGCAAATTGTGAATGTTTTTTTTTTATATGGTCACTCGCAGATCGACCTGCTAAGGTTGTTTCTGCTCAACCGGACTATCCTGTGGTGACCTCAAATGAATTTAGGGACCCAGCCAGGGCTTACAAACTAGATAATTATACTAAATGACCGCTCGCTAAGGGCATCACCTGTGGGGTTCGGACCTCGGCTTAGGGCGTCATTGAGGGGTGGGCAGCAAGGGACAGGCTGGGTCATATTGTTATTATTTGGGGAAGTTAACGCTACATGCTCAGCGGCGCGGGCTGGCTCGTCGAGCAAGAGTCGGGGCTTGTGAGTGTATGGATACTCTTCTGTTTATCCCTTATGGAGAAGGAACCATTATGATATGTTATAAGTCAATGAAACATTTTTTATGGAAATTGTTTTTTTTTTGTAAAATGTTTTTATTTTACCCCGTTTAGTTGTGATTTGTGGTATGTCACACAAATCCTTGTCAAGTATCAATTTTATATTGTAAAACTTCAAGTTTATGAACATCGACCATATATTAAGAAGATGGAGGAGCTCCTGTCTAAATAATAACAGCACGGGTCGATCTTTAAGGTTAAGCCATGCTTGCCGAGGTTGGTCCGAGTTTCCTCCGTGCCTCGGAAAGCACGTTAAGCTGTTGTTCCCGACTGTCATTTGTAGATCTCTGACAGTCGTTACGAGAAGTCAGAAGCCATAAGTCTGACATCCAGTCTTACCAAGGGGTATCGAATTACCCAGTTACTGGGTTGTGGAGGCTGTCGCTTTATGTAAAATGCTGGTACTGAGCTGCATCCGGTTAAACTGGATGCCGACCACAAGATAGCTTGGAAAAAGGCTAGGCAGATGACGTACTTAAATGTAGATGAAGAAAAATGTATATTATAGAGTGTAACTCATAAAGTACCGACCGAAAGTGATTAAAATTTACATGGACCACCGTACGAGCTTTTTCTACCAAATGAAGAATCACTAAAATCTGACCAGTAATCACGGAGAAAGCAGTGAACATACGTGAAGCAAAAAAGATGGTGGTGAAATACATAACCAGTAACCACCTCCTTTTTTGTAAGTTGGTTAAAAAATGGTTTTGGCCACTAGGGTTAAAATTAAGTAAGTAACAAAACAAAACACAATAACAAAAACAAACGAAGTCGTTTTATGGCGCGCAAGTGAAATTCAATCTTAGGGAGGCAACTTTGAAGTTAACTATACATGTTACAAAGCATCCAGATAAATTATCGAACAACATCGAACTACTTGTACTCAGTCACAACATGTCCAAGATTGTCAACTTCAAGACTTCGGACGAGAAAGGGCGACCGGACATCAGCAGCCGATCAATCAAAATGTATTAAAGCTTGTCAGAATGTGAGTCAACTGCAACTGGCCTTGTTTTGATCCAGCTAATAAATGTTGCAACAAGGTAGCAAGTATTTATTTATTTGAAACATATATACACTATCATCACAGGCTTACAAAATAGTGCTAAAATAGTGCAGTTATACTTAAAGTTATGACAGCTTTGATTGGACTTTTAATTTTATTATTATCAACAAACAAGACAGTAAAATTATACATGAATACTGTCATCTCATCATGAATCTCTCATGAGTACTCTTTCTTTGATTTCTATTTATCTAAATTATAAATTATCTAAAAATAATAGGGGATAGTATTGTTGCTCCATCCTTCTTTAATGCTTCTCATCATTTATTTTTGCCAATTTCTATTGGTACAAAATATTTCTGACCACTACATTAAATAAACTGTTCAATTAAATTGTTCTATGGAAAATTGACAAATACAGTATGAAGTGGCTAAGTAATAAGTAATAACGTTGACTGCCTGGTATGTCGGTCGGGTTCGATTCCCGAGCAGTTGGGGTTTTCCATCAAGAATCTCTCACTTGCAGCCCAAACCGATTTTCACACGGTTTCTGTTCTGCAGTAGTTTCGCTCCCGTTACATGGGACTTGAACATATTTAACCGTAAAGAAAAGTTGGATGGATTGTGTGAGGATGACATTAACACATTGACATTCGAGAGATACTTGTCCAGCGCAACAACCAGCGGGAATTAAGTTCGTTCTTCGAGAGAAGCTATGGTAGAGCGGACTAATATGACCTTAAGCTTTGTCTCCCTGTGGGGTGATGACAATCTGGTGTCTTTTAATGCCACCAAAACACAGGCGTGTCTTTTTACCGCAAAAAGGAGTCGTTTCAACCAAACCCCTACTTTTCGTGGTACCTGTTCCTGTGACTGATCGACTTAAGCTCTTAGGCATGGAGTTGACGTCCAGTCTCAACATCTGCGTCACCATTGAGTACAGAGCCCAAGCTGCGGACAAAAAGCTGGGCATTCTAAATAGAGTGAAGCGATAATTCAGGCCTGGACAGCTTTCAACACCTTATAAAGCCCAAGTCCTATCCTGCATGGAGTATTGCAGCCACCTTCGGGATGACTCAGCTAAATACCAGGTTATCGCGCTTGACTCGGTGGCAAGCAGAGCAGAGGGGCTAATTGACGACGTAAAATTAGTGGATGCCAAGCTTCACAGCTTGGCTCATCACCGCAAGTTCGCCTCCTTGTCGGTCTTCTACAGGCTATCCTTCGGTTAGTGTGCCCAAGAACTCCACGAGCTCATCCCACCGGCCCCCTTCTAATATCGGACATCTAGTTAGTCGAGCAAGTTACCATCCCTACCATATTGCCATTCCACCAATTCGCACTAAGCGTTTTCAAACGTCTTTCATAATGCGCACAGCAAAGGAGTGGAACTCGCTGCATGCGCCTGTGTTTCCGAACGCTTACAACCCTAATCTCTTCAAAGTGTAGAAGCGTGGCATGGGAGAAAAGAAAAGCGTGTTGCTTCGATCCCAAGTAGGTACCATGGAACAAGGTCTGGAAGATGATGGGTTTATTCTTATAAGTAGGATCGGAGATTGTTTGTTGTCATTGTACCTAATGTTGATAACCTAAAATGTTATTTTTTAAACCTTGAAATTTTGTATGCTTTTTGCGGGACACAAGCTCGGATCCTATTTATTATAACATCTACCGAATTTGACAATACAATCGAAGATACGCGATATTTTCTTTTGTTGATTAAAGTTTAAGTTCAAAATACTTCGCCAAAATACAAGAGGCCTGTGCTGAGTCAACAGTCAACACCATTGACCTTGCTGGATTCTAGTAAAAAACTTCTGTATTCTCAGCCGGTAACGTTTTACCCAAAAAACTTGAGATGAAAACATAATTGTTAAGTTTTTGTGCGTTTAATAGTGATTTCTTGCAACTTTGCGGTTTTTTTTGGCTTTGTACGTAGGTATTTTGTGTTTATCATATTTGTTGCCACTTGTGTAGGCCAAGCCTATATCCTACTGCTATTTCAAGTGTCACACACCATTAATTACCATAATGACAAATCATACATAAATGAAAAAAAACACATTCAAATAAAAAAAGTAATTATAAAACTAAAAAAAATATGTCTTGTCTGTGGAAACCGTCTTGAAAGAGGTAACTATAAAAGGCGGGACACATTGAAAAATAAAATTATTAAAACATGCGAAATAGGATGGTGAACGAAAACATCGTGAGGAAACTAGCATGTCCTAGAACTAAAAATTCGAAGACATCTACCAAACCGCAATAGGCCCGCGTGGTGGATTACAGCTCACTCCCTCTCATAGAGAGGAGGCCTGTGTCCCAGCATAGGGGAACATTAAAGGCTGATGATGATGCGAAAGTTACCAAAAGGGATGTACTCAATGGGGTTGCTCGGCAGTCCCACCTGCTTAGAAATGTGCTTGGTTTTAGCTTAGCACTCGGATTTTTTAGTTTCTATAACTATTTTTATTCAACACAGTTTCCACCAAAACAACAACATACTCCAATATAAGGTCAAGTTCCTATATACTCTAGTATCCACCGGTATTCATTTCTCAGAACTAGACGAGGTTTCATGAGAAATCTGATTGGCCGTGTCGAAATCCTTGAAGCCTAACGAGAAAAAAGTAGCCATAATAAAACACTGACTAAGTCACTCAAATCCTACGAGTACTTCCACCTACTCACACGCACGTTCAAAGAATCTTACAAATGTCAGACAAATCGAAACGGAATTCCGTATGTCGAGAATTTCCATTTTTACAAGTTTCCAGCTAATGTCACAATAAAATAAAATAGTAATTATTGTTCTCTCGACTGACTAATCCATATCTATACTAATACTAGTTGTCCCGCGCAACTTCGTCTGCGTCACATTTTCCCCGTTTTCGCAACATTTTTCGTTGCTGCTCCGCTCCTTTTGGTCGTAGCGTGATGATATCGCCTAAAGCCTTCCTCGATAAATGGGCTACCTAACACTGAAAGAATTTTTCAAATCGGACTAGTAGTACCTGAGATTAGCGCGTTCAAGCAAACAAACAAACTCTTCAGCTTTATTATTAGTATAGATAGATTAGTATAGATAGTATAGATTACGATGCGAAAGTAACTTTGTCCGTTTGTCTGTTTTCCCTTTGCACGTATTAACCGCTGGTCGGACGTCTGTGGTCACAAGCACTACTGCTGAATATGACGTCCTGTGTTCAATTCTGATGTCGGGCAAAGCGTTATTTGTGTTCTTCCATCAGAAATGTCTCAGTAGTAGCCATAGAGTCTGGATTTGTGTACGGTTACTGGTAATGGGCTCGTCCCTATACAACATGGGACTTAAAAATGTACCTGGCGGAATGATTGGCGTACGATCCTATAGTTTGATTTTCGACCACCTCGGGAGAAGCGGTTGGCAAAAGATAGCAATGGAATCTATATCTTCTATACTACTAATAATATAACACCCCTCTTTTTTGGTCGGGGGTTAAAAACTGAAGAGTTTGTCTGTTTGTTTGTTTGCTTGAACAGGCTAATCTCAGCAACTACTGGTTCGATTTGAAAAATTATTTCAGTGTTAGACAGCCCATTTATCGAGAAAGGCTATAGGCTATAAATCATCACGCTACGACCAATAGGAACGGAGCAGCAATTATAAATGTTGCGAAAACGGGGAACATGTGGCGCAGACGAAGTTGCGCGCGACAGCTAGTTTAATATAGTTCTCTGGAATGACTAATAGAACCAGAAATGGTATCACTTGAAAGTTAGGCGTCATAAACAAAAATGTCTATGACAACCTTGTTCGCTGACAGTGACATATTATATTACCGTGCTCGACATATTAAATGTCTATCTTCTAAATACATTGACTGATTACTACGAGATTTGGTTCAAGTCTTGCATGCTAAGCAAGCTGTGGATGTTGAAATTTACTTTAAGTTATTTTGCCGTTGTGTCGTTTGAAGCTGACTTATGATTAATGTTAGTGGTGATTCATTGAATGCTTTTAAGAACAAGTGAATGTGAATGTCAAGCTTTGGATGGATCTACTTCCTAGCTCCTAATGTATGTTTGTCATGTCATGACGTTAAGAGAGCCCGAAGAAGTCCATAGCTGTGTCAAAGGCGATATCATCAGCATCAATTTTCTTGCACTTATTCCAACATGTTACATACATAAACATATTTGGGGTTTACGCAGCATGTCATCTTCTTCTACAAAGGTATAATAATAGGTGATGATGATGATCATGAGCATCCTGATTGATAAACAAAAAATGGGGAGGCCGGGTCATTGTGAGGGGTCATAAAATATCAGAACCTTAAAAAGTACCATCAACTAACGTAATGTGTTATGTAAAGTGTAAGTTCATTACTACTAGAGTATTTATTAGCAATTCCAAATTAACTCGTTTTTAAAAAACTTCGTTGCAAAAAAAATAACCTTCTTCCAGTTCAAGTTGGAGGCAAAAATGTCACTGAAAGCAATAAAAGTCACAGAGTTCGAAATTTTGTGTTTTTTTTGGGAAGAAGGTTATTTTTTTATTCAAAAAAGTTTTTAGACTTCAGAATGTAACCAACTTGATTTGACAGAAAATTAATTGGAAGATGCTGATGCACATTCAGAACGAGGAGGTTAATATATTTATTAAACCCTCTTTTTAGAGGAAGGCCAGAAAAGAGGGTTGGGGGGGGGGTGAAGTTTCGGTCGGGTATGCAAAGGTGAGTCTTCAAGGTCCAAAACTGAATGAAGGTTTTTTGTGACATTAAACGAAAATGTCACCGCAAAATAAAAATAATTGCAAAAGAAACAGACTCGTGGTGGATTTGAACCACCGACTACCCAAGACTGAAGTCCTGAAGGCTGTTCTGACCGCTAAACTAACGAGCCTTGTAAACTGCAGCTAAAATAGTGCACCCCTTTCGAATCTGTGACGTCAGGGGTCGTTACCTGGGAAAGGGGCTGTGATTGGCTAGAATGCAGTTTGTATGTGTTTCGTCCGTGCACACTTGTTGCGTGGTAGCGTTTTCATTCTAGACTTTACGGTGGTACTTATAGGGTGTAAAAGTCCCTATCACATAACCGTCAGCCAAGGATTCTGTAGATCAAACCACGTAACATTGAGCAAATATTATTGCTGGGATACGACTTTTATTGATGGTGTGAACAATCACGATTTTCAGTGACGCTCTCAAAGCATTTTGCTGAAGGATGCATCAATAAAAAGCAGAATAGTGGAGCATTGACTATTACGAGGGTCTTCAGAAATTTAAAGGTCAGATATGACAAAATTGCGGGAAAGAAATGGATGAGGGACGCACAGAACTTGAAGAGTTGGGGAAGCGAAAAAGCGACGTCAGTTTTTTTTTTAACTGTTTTTATTTTACCCTTTTTAGTGTGTATCTCACAGAAATTCTTGTAAAGTATCAATTTTACATTGTAACTAAAAGTTATTGAGTACTTACATCACCCACATCTAAGACGAAAAAGAAAATATCCATATGTATCCATACATTTTATAACTATCAAGTCGTTTTACACTATTCGTTGTTTATCGAAATCATAATTAAGAAAAACTAAAACACATTACATAACAAAAAAAAAACCAACAAAATAGAAAGTTGCCTCGTTATTTTTGGAAACTCCAGATCATATCGATATCAAACGGAAACAAAATCACCATTACACTATGACCATACCTAAATACAATAACTTATAGTTTTAAATATGTCATTTAGAAACAACTGATGCATGTCCTTACTCAACACACAAAACGGTTTTACGAAACAAATAAATACTGATCGAATGATAACCCAATTTTGGCGACATCACAAAAAAATTACAACTTTCAGATCAGTTTCATTCGACATTCCACCACGAAAACATCATGACAGTCAAAGAAGGAACTATTTGTAGTTTAATCCAATCATTTCCCGTGTTTTTAATACTGGCACAAAATGCCCAGAAGTGTCTCAAAACGCCTTTAATGTATAAGCCACCAAGCCCTACGCATTCGCCGGAGTATTACGAAGCCCTAGACGCCTTATTCCAAAGCTTATACGGTCATGGTTACCATGGCAACGGAGGCAACGAGCATGGCTATCCTGTTTATCAAACACCGACAGTTTCTGGCTGTCAGTATTCTTATGGATATGGGAAAAAATGGTCTAGCTCTCCTTCTTACGGTGGGTCAAAGCCTTGTTACCAATATGTGTATACTTCAGGAAATAATTACCATACGTATGGCTCCGGGCTGCAAGGCTACCCAAGCTATGGAGCGTATGGGCTGAAGAAGGGCAATATTTACTCGCTCAGTGGCAATATAAGCACCACAGGATACGCTCCGACTCAGGTTTATAATACGAAGAATCGGTACCAGGTTGTGGTGAAGAAAACTAGGGTAGGAGGAAGGAAAAAGAATGGGAAAATACAAGCAGGTAAGATTTTATTCAATTTATTGTTCGTTAAACAAAAATGCTTCATTTATTTGCAAAAACATCCTACTAATATATTAAAGTACTAATTTCTAAATCTAAATTAATTACTAAACATAAAACTAGATAATTAAATTTTTTTGATTTTTAAAGATACTTATATGATTTCTTTACTGTTCTCACTATTATATTTGTCTTTAATTGTTGTATATGGGTATTTTGCCTGAAATAAAACACAATTTATTTTATTTATTTATCAACAAAATAAAAAAGGGCGTCAAAAAACTCCTCCTCAACGCTGTCAGCTGGTAACGTGCCCAAGAGACTGGCGGCGTTGCCACGTTGAATGGCAATACTTAGCCTCTGGCCAAAGTAAAACCCAGCCCTTGGGTCACGGGAAGCGTCAACTAGGCGTTTCGAAATTTCCTTAAAAAAGCTGTGAGCACTCGGACCCCACGGCCTCAGAGTATCAACCCCAAACGGCTCGAAGATATAGTTTTATTTTTTGTTTGGTTTAAAAACAAAATATAGTACTCCAGAGTTGTTTTACCTCGGATTTTACATCAAACAAAAACCGATTTCCAAAAACCACTCGAAAACGTGAAAAATTACTTTTGCAAGTCGGTAGCAAAAAAGTCAATGAAACAAAAGCCACCGACTTCCGAAATTAAAGTCATTTTCCATTTTTTTTTTATGACAGTCAGTAATTTTTTTGCAAAAAAAGTTTTGTCGGTTTTATTTTTTTTCAGTTTTCCCACAATCAGTATAAAAATAAAAAATCGTATTTATTTACGTTGCAAAATAATAATGCTATATGTGAGTATATAGTGACGCTGATACGTGTATCTGACGGATGACCGCGATTATGGTATATTAGCTGTTTATCTTGTGGATAAACACTTGATTATACTATAAATACCAGTTCTGTCATTACTGTTACTGTAAACGTTTTATGGTGTCACCATTTACATAACCGTCGATAGCTCAAGCCAAAGAAAACTCAGATCTACATAATATAATCCCCGAGTTTATTCCGGGGTACCCATATTTCAGCAGCTGTGATCAAGTTCCTTGTAATAGAAGACGGGCCTATTGCCACATCATCATCTACCTAACCTTTTTCTTTCATCTGCCACATACCGTGCATGACTGAGGAGCTCGTGGCTAAGTAATAACAGCCACCCAGGTCGATCTTTAAGGTTAAGCCGTGCTTGCCGAGGTTGGTCTGTGGATGGGTGACCATAATTACATATCGAGTTCGTACATATCGAGAGCACGTTAAGCCGTTGGTCCCGGCTGTCATTTGTAGATCTTTGACAGTCGTTACGAGTAGTCAGAGGCTAAAAGTCCATCCAGTCTTACCAAGGGGTATCGTATTACCCAGTTACTGGGTTGTGGTGGTCAGATAGGCAGTCGCTTCATGTAAAATACTGGTACTCCGCTGCATCCGGTTAGACTGGAAGCCGACCCCAAGATAGTTTGGGAAAAGGCAGATGATGATACCGTGCATGACTGTGAGCTGCTTTTGAGAAATTCCTGATTGAAAAATCCAATATCACTTTATTTTATTTATTTATTTTATTAACAAATAAGTTTTTTACATAAACTTAAACAAGGCACACAATTAGACCCCTGGGGTCTGTCTTAGCATGCCATGGCCTGAGAGTTGATCAACGCGCTACTAACAGTTAATCAAGTTGATGTAATATTCTTTCAACTTACGCTTTATGTTTTTATTGTTCATTGAGTCTCTAAAGTCTATGGGTATTTTGTTAAGTAAATTGGGGATAGCGAAAGCGGCGGTACGCCTGCCATAAAAGTTATTTTTGCGTGGCACTAGAAGTGATTTTAATTTGGCTTGTCGTGTATTCACGTCATATCTAACAGGAATTTGGATGTCACTGTTATCAAACTGTTCAATGAGGAACAGGTAATCAGCGCGCGCAATAACAGGTAATACTTTGCAATGTTTAAACAAGTCTGTGTAATTGTCTAGGTATCTATTTTTTACATATGTAGTTAGGTACTACAAGTTTCAGTAAGCGTGTCTGCAAATTCTGTATTTGATCCAGATAAGTTTTAAATGTGCGTCCATAGCTGGTGAGTCCATAGGAGACTACTTCGCCGGGTCAACCTGGGAACCGGATTCAGGATCTCATGGTCGGTAGTACCGCTAGCACCCACTAGTCAGACCATGGCAGGCAAACGCAGTCAATTTTTTTTTATTAAATCTGTCCTGAAATTTATAAAGGTCATATTTCAATCAACATACAACCTGTCACTGACTGACCTGTAAACTACCAAAAACATAAAGAATTTCTCGAACTACCTTAGCGCATCATGGCGGACCATTCACGGCAACATTTTGTTGCAAAATCATCTGATTCCATTGATAATGTCTGATTCACATATTTTGACGTAGTTTTAAATGTCTTCTATGCTCTACTAACTTCATTCACATCAGCAATGGCTGAAAGACCTCATTTGAGAAAAACTCAAAATCATTTTAAAGTTCAACACATCAGCAGCAAATATCCATTGAATAAGAATCGGTGTCGCCTTTCAGTTATACAACCATACGTACACATATGGAGGTTATCTTATTAATTTGTGTACATTAAATTACACAAATTAATAAGATAAACACCTCCTACGTAAATAATGCAAATGGATCTAAGATGTAAATTATTTAAATAAACAATGTAGTCAACATAGTTTCAACAGGTTGATGATTAAAGATTCTTTTGAAGCGGTAATGAAACATTTTAATCTCCTGTTTAACGCTTTTAGGGGATTCAATATAGACCCAGCGTATTGTGTATTGTTTGTCAGTGAGTTGCCGTGGCTGACCTGGAAATACCCTTGTTTTTATCCAATAATTGTATAACTGTTGTTAAAGAAGTGTACCAGTTTTTGTATCTGCTACTGGTAACCATTTTTGTTAAATTTATTTATAATATTTAAGTATGTATTAAAGCTTCGGCCTATGTCGGAGCCCACGGCCATTAGTATAACGTCAAACGTCTATAGCAAGACTCATCTTTGGTGTTAAAGATTGAAATCAAAACAAGCCTGTCGTCGTCAAAAATTTTAATAAAAAAGTGACACTAAATAGTACATAAAATATTTATTTCGATTATGATTCTGTTTAAAATCACATGACGACGTTACCTAGGGCTGCAGCTTCAACAGATGTATTCCTGTGGAACATCGGATAAGACCGAGTGCTTCGTGGTGCGCTTCTCCATGGCGTCGATGCCTTGTAATTTCGATGACCCGGGGGAAGACGTAGGTACTACTAGACAGCGACTATCTTGGCGATATCTGGGGTTGCACCGGTCGTAGGTATGATCTCTAGGTGGGGTTGCACAAATCTGCGGCCCTAAATCAGGACTACTATCTGGGACTCCCAGACTCCCACTGAAAGCCCACAATACAGAAATTCTGCAGATCGCAAAGAGCGTTGGCCGTCAGGGTGATAAGAGGATCCCGTATAGTCTCATTCGAGACAGCGAGCCCTTTGACCGGATCACCCCCCTGAGATCGACGCTAAAATTCTCTTTAACGGTGGAACTGGGATGCGCTGGTGCGGTGCATCTGTTGCCTCACCATGTCGAGATGCACACTTGGTCCTAGTGGTGGAATAGGAGCAACGACTTGTGCGACCCAGCGCAAGGCACATGACTATTGCGGCGGTAAGATCCATGATGAAGGTGATTGGAAAGACGGCATGGTGCCCTCACTTTCTGGTTGACACATGCCCTTTCCATTCATGGGTGCTTAGGAAAATCATATTATATTATAATATTTATATAATATTTGGTCATCACTGCTGTGACTGCCCCGTCGACACGACACAGCACAATGTTGTGAAGTGTCCAACCCGGACAAATCCCTTCATCCAACCTAGGGCGGAGACCATGCATGAGGATTTTTACAAGCAAAAACATCTTCAACAAATGTATCGACCTCCACTCTGTATAAATATTGGTATAGGCACAACAGAGCCAGAAAGGCTCGCGGAGTCTGCGTCGTCAACTGTGCGTGCCAGCTTTGCTATGCTCCCGAAACCGCCTCGCTCTCTCAGGGCAGGATGTTAGGGCCTGCTAACAGGGCGTCGAAACAGCTTGGCCCAGCTTCAGGAATGTGTGACAAGGATGGCTTCGTGAAGGTGGAGAGGAAGAAGAGCAAGAAGCCTTCTAGTCGGAACCTGTGCGGGACCGCGCCAGCAGGACCCAATATGATGCTGCGTCCGGCAATACCCACGACGCAGCTCTACGTGTCCCGGCTACATCACACCACGAAGGTTGAGGAGGTCATGGAGTATGTACGAGTGAAGACCAGCTGGACCTTGAGGGTCGAGAAGTTGGAGTCGCGCCACACCACGAATTTCAAATCGTTCGTGGTGCGAGTTCCGACTCATCATATCGAGACCTTCCTCAAGGAGGAGTTTTGGCCGAAGGGTGTCAGGTATCGGCGATTCCGCGGAAGGCTACGCGACACCACGCAGCGCGACACGACGCCGTCACTTCGTGTACAATAGTTTAAATATTTAGTTTTATAAAGTATGTATTAGTTTATAGTTAGTCATTATGCTTATATATGTATTGTGTTCTATGGGCCTAGTTGCCTGAAATAAAGGATTGTATTGTATTGTATTGTATTATGCGCGATCCAAAACTTTCTATTTCCAAGGATAGACGTGATTCATATTTTCGCCTGGCTCTTGCGAAATATTGTAATTCAATACTATACTTTTTTATAGACTTACTTGTTAATTTGTTCAACATGATGTAAACTAAAAAATAATTGCCACATGTATAACGACGAAGCATCAGTTGAGGACGACTCGACCGATTTGGCTGATTGTTTGTGCTTATTGTCAGGACAAAGCATGTATGAAAGAAAGTTTATTTTTGCTATTCTCTTTCTTTTAATTAGAAAATTACACTCCTGAGATAGACGCGTTGCTAGATTGGAACTAGAAATTCTCATTCCTTATAGTTATCATGCTTCGTAGATTCGTATAAGTCCATTCTTACTCACCCCTCAAAACATTCACCCCCACCCCATCGTCCCGTGACGTCACAAGTTAGTTCCGAGTTCGCATCTAGATGGCGTTGTTCATTCACACCCGTTTTCTGAATCGCGGTGTTAAGATTCTCCGTCGTCGAACGACCCTCGCGCGGTACTGTATTGAAGTCATACTTACCTGGCGTAGGGGAAACCATGATCATGAAGGTGGTTCCCCCAGGGCGAGACCTACCATTGCACTGCGGTTAGGTTGACCCTTGCGATTATCCCTAATGCGGATAACTCGGACGCGTAATTTTTGGTAGTGAGAGACTGCGTTCGCGCTGTCTCTCTCAGAAACTTGAGAGATACATTGGTTCAACCCTTTGGGGATTACAGGCTTGATGCTATTTTTAAGGCGTGCTGCTGCTGCAGTGTAGGCTTGGGATAAGTCAAAATAGCAGCAGAAGTCCTCTCAAAGCACTTGATTATACAAATAACCAAGCACCGAGTCCTACTTCTGAGGTGAGACGTAGAGTGACAGGCGGTTACTTGGTATGTGTACTAACTTCAAAAGTTGAATTTAAACAAAACACACGATGACTACATATGTTTACCGTGTAGACCAATAGGTAGACCGAACAATATGCGAGCTTTTTTATTTGTATTAAAAAAGTCACAGGCTCTGTTTATGATCACAAATCCACCGTTTTTTACCAATAGGAATGAAACAAAAATAAAGGACCAAGCAGTGTAAGGTTGCATGTTAATTAAAACATGATTCGTGGCCGTAAAAAATATGGTTTTTCAGAATTATATTAATCAAAATCATCAATACAACAACCTACTTAAGTTCATTTAATCCCATTGAATAACTCCTTCATGAAATAGTAATAATGGGTTTAAATGAGCTTAAAGAGGTTGTCTAGATTCTGTAAATATGTGAATGCGTATTAAGATCGCAAATCATATTTTGGTAAACATAGAGCCCGACACTGACTGGCAAATTACGTATTACGTAAGAAGATTTGAATTTCGCCACCCTTTCGCTTCCACCTTAAGCTACGGAACGGATTTCGATGCGGTTTTCATCAATAGACAGAATGATTCAAGAGGAAAGTTTATAAATAATTTATCCCTGAAAACACATCAAACCACATGAACGAAGTCGCGAGCACCAGCTAGTGGGATTGTAAATGCGAAAGTTTGTGCGAAAGTCTGCTGAACGGATTTGCATGTTTGACACACAGATATAAACTGGATACTTTTTAGTAGTACGATTGCGGAACTCCACGCGGGCGAACTCGTGGGAATAAGCTAGTACCAATATAATAAAGCTGAACATTTGTATCAACGCGTTAATATCTAAAACGAAACAAAAAAATATTTTTGAATTGAAAACCCCAACTTCTCAGTGTGGTTAGACTCATATGCTCTACGACCCTCGGGGGCCGAGCGAAGGGCGAAACAACGAAGATAACTAGTTACAAGAAGACTTCATTGTTGGGTAAGATTTATAAATGACGTAGCATCTTTAGCAGCAAGATACGGGTTCTCACGTGCCGATTCAATTTCCAAAGTCACCCATTTGTTGCAAGTTAATTTAATGCACCATCGGTGAAGAAAACCGTCGAGAGATAATATAATAGGTATTGATAATCATGCAGTTAGCGAGTTAGAATTATTTGTGTCCATTTTTTATCGACTAGCCCGACTTTATTGTTTAAAGAACAATAGTGACCACTTAGCTTGATAGGAGTGTTCTGACAAAATATTCAGTAACTACGGAATCATCATCAACATCATCTGCCTAGCCTTTTCCCAAACAATCTTGGGGTCGGCTTCCAGTCTAACCGGATGCAGCTGAGTACCAGTATTTTACATGAAGCGACTGCCTATCTGACCTCCACAACCCAGTAACTGGGTAATACGATATCCCGTGGTAAGACTGGATGTAAAATTTTTGGCTTCTGACTACTCGTAACGACTGTCAAAGATCTACAAATTACAGCCGGAACGCGTATTGCCAAACTGTATACTGACCCAGACACCCGTAGTCTGTACTATCGTGCACATTAAAATCACAAATAAATTGGAGCAAAGTGCATACGAGCTCAGAGCAATCTGAGAAGGTATGCATTTTGCTTGCAACAAATTGGGGCAAAGTACATACGAGCTCAGAGCAATCTGAGAATGTATGCATTTTGCTCGCTTGTATGTAAAGCAAACTGTGACACGGGAATATCTGTAACTAACTTTAAAACGTGTTTCATAATTTCCCGTATTTTTCAGCCGGGACCAACGGCTTATCGTGCTTTCCGAGGCACGGAGGAAAATCGGTATGTAATTATGGTCACCCATCCACGGACCAACCTGCGCAAGTACGGCTTAACCTTAAAGATCGATTCGTGCGGCTGTTATTATTTAGCCACAAGCTCCTCAAAACAAAATTTTCATTATTAAGGACAAAACATATTAAAAGACTGGATCGTCTAATATTTCATTTTACTTATTAAAGGGATAAGCAAGGAATTATCTAATAAAATAATTATCTTGATAATTTCGAACCCTGCTTAGGTACTTATATAACTATAATTTTTTTTGACGGCCCGGTTGGCGCAGTGGCAAAGTGATTGACTGCTGCCTGCGTGTCGCGGATTCGATCCCCGCACAGAATATTTGTATGGCCTACTGAGTTCCGGGTCTGGCTGTTTTGTGTATGTGAGTTTAAATGTTTATAAACGCACCCACGATACAAGAGAAATTCCTGTTGCGTGGCAATGTTAAAAAAAATACACAAGTGTTCATTATCATAAACCAACTTTGACGACCCCTTCATCAGTAATTAAAACATAGTTTTCAATACCACAACCTACACCCCCGATTCCGGATCAAAATACCCAATTATACTCACTGCAAATGAATTTCCCCGTCACAGTGACGCAGGCTATGATTATGCTTATATCACATCTGTCAGACTGGCCGTGAAGTTCAGTCTTCGATGATTGTCGGTAACAATCGGTCGTTGCCGAAGTGTCAATTGTGAGTCCCAGTGGTCGTGACTACACGACGTCCAAGTGAAGTGATGATGGCGAACGGTTTTTGTGTTTTTCTGTGTTTATGTTTAAGTGTGCAAACTGTAGTATGTCAATTTGGTAAGTAATTTCTGATTATAGAAAAAAAAAAGTTATCAAGATTTTTTGTTTTGAATTTGATGTGTTGAATCTTTTCGCAGATAAAGGTTTTTTTAAAATGAAAAGTCTCATATTCAAGTTTTGTTATAACATATTAATTATATGAGTGACCTTACATAAAACTGCAAGGTTTTATCAATAACATCAACATCTAGCAATTAGTGCGAGAAAAAAAGTTAATGACTTGTAAGTTTGATTCGATTTGCTATAATAACAATCATTCTGCTGGTTTTACAAAACGTGTAGTAAAACACATTAATTTATTAGTTATTTTGATTTTTTTTCCTACATTTTGAATACTGAATTCTAGTTCATGACCAAAAAGGTTACGCTATAAGAACTCGGGAAGATATGCGGCGTTGCCTTTACTTTGCTTACTGTCTGGAAACTTAAAACTAGAGCATTATGACCACAGATCATGCATTCTGAATTTCTGATTCTTGAATGCATTGAATTGCATGCTACAAAAACAACATTCAAATATACCAACGTAAATAAAATTAACATTAACAAAAATACAACGGTGGTAGACGAATAATTTACTCAACAATAACGAACATTTGAGGCAAAAACTAGGAAAAAAAACATCGGAGTAAAAAACATAAGAATGAAGGTTGGTATCATGTGTTTAGCATGATTATTTACAAATGATGTTATCGTAAGATCAAAAGGTCAATAGTACGGATGTAAATGAGGAAGGGCTTCCCCTTTTCATGAAGTTATAATAAATATTGATAACACAGTTTTAAGACGTCACTTGCAGGGTGGTATAACCATTAGGACAATCTTAAAGAGTTTAATAGTTAAAGGCAAATTTTAGAATCGTCAAATAACTTGTTTATAGAGAATAAACAATGTCATCGCGCTTGTTATTTCATAAGTGTTCGACAGAAGTGTTCCTTTAATAGGTACCCTTACATTTCGCATAATTTTGAGTCCCATGTAATAAGGGCGAGCCTATTGCCATCGACCGGCACACATCCAAACTCCGGATTATTATTGCTAAACACTAACACATTATTTGATCAAATCCTCAATTTTTCAATGAAGAAAAAATACATTTTGGCATATTTTTCTTCAAATAAGAAAACTTATGAAATCTAATATTTTTTTTGTAGTACCTACTTGTGATGGGGTTTACAACAGTCTTACATTTATCATTATCATCTGCCTAGCCTTTTCCCAACTTTATTGGGGTCGGCTTCCAGTCTTACCGGATGCAGCTGAATGCCAGTATTTTACATGGAGCGACTGCCTATCTGACCTCCACAACTCAGTACTGGGTAATACGATACTCCTTGGTAAGACTGGTTGTCAGAATTTCGGGCCACTGACTACCTACCTGTAACGACTGTTAGCTGTTAATTCTTTAGTGTAGCTGTTTAAAATTGATTGAAATAAAGCATAGATATTCTTTCCTTCTTCCTTCCTAAACAAATTAAACTAAATATCAATCCACAACATGGCGAAACAACATGATTTTAATTCTGTAACGAAAACCTGCTCGGCCTGTTATTCTAGTATTTTAATTATTGAGTCTTTTATGTACAAACGTTTTGTAGATTGGTCATGGTTTCAAAATATTTGTTAGGTTTGTTTTTTGCAATTTCAAATTGTTTTGGCATTTTAAACATTTCTGGGGGTATTAAATTATGTTCATATGAATCGCGTTGAAACAGTGTTTATTATTCTTCATTTCAGTGTATAAATACAGAGGGAATCCCCTTCAACGACCATGGACAAAAACAGACATGTTTTTTGTTTAAGAATATCATAGACATTCATTAACATCATCTACCTAGCCTTTTCCCAACTACGCTGGGGTCGGCTTGCAGTCTAACAGGTTACAGCGAAATACTACTTACTATTTTACATGGAGCGACAGTTAGTACTAGGTAATATGGTTAGACTGGCTATCAGACTTTCGTGTCACTGACTACCTTTAACGACTGTCAAAGATCTACAAAGGACAGCCGGGAAAAACGGCTTAACGTGCTGCCCTAGGCACGGAGGGAACTCAGTATATATCGTGTATGTGTGGTGGGTGGTTACCCATCCACGGACCAACCTAGCGGCTTAACTGGAAGATTGACCCGAACGTCTGTTATTATTTAGCCTCGAGCTCTTTACACATTCATTAAGTAATCCCAAATTAATGATTATGTCGATAAAAACAGAATTATAGAAGCCAAACCTTGACCTCCGTGTATCGGGCTATGAACCACACTTATTGAACTTAGTCATGGCAACACCACCGCTAGACACGGAACTGTGCAAATTATCTTAGTATGCACAACTACCAATCAAGCTATGCAAAACTAGTTTATACGGATCTCTCATTGTACAGGAAATGTATACAAAACGAGGCCATGTTATATTGGAAAAGCATGGCTGAACTCCAACGCCGTGTGTACGCTTATTGTATACAGTCATTTTCCTCATGGTACGAAAAAACAACGCTACGCGTAGTTAGCACCTTTTGAGACCGCATCCGGCATTTTTTTATTTACACATTAATAATTTATGAGTATTAATGATCTAATGCGGATTTTGAAAAACACAGAGAAATTCATTTGTTATTAAATTGACACATTCCATCTTTTCCCCCTGTTATAATTATCCATTTTATACGACGGTAAAATGTTTACTGACTGCTATGTATTTATACCCCATACTACCCGTATCCCATATCTTCCCGTGGATGTCGTAAGAGGCGACTAAGGGACTTGTCAGAGAATGGGCAGCAGCGTTCTCTGTGCTTTTGTAACAACCGTACTGCGATCGCCAACCCGCCTGCCAAGCGTGGTGGATTATGGCAAAACCATAAAAGTAGATGCAGTTTTAGTTTTTATCAAAATCGGGCTTGAGGCTCCATTGACTGTTTTTCGCTATTCCCCATAGTTTCGAATTTGGCCTTCCACTTACTTGAAAAATTCACCCGGGATATCTCGGCTCCGATGCAAATAATTGTTCGTAGAAGATGAAATAAGTCTTATTGTGTTCTTACTAATGAACTATTTTTCATTAGTCTTAAAAATATCATGCCACTTTTACCCAAACCTCTTAAAGTTGTCATCTTTGATGGTGGTTACGGGTAATAGTCTTCTGACTACCTAACTGACAGAATTTTCAGACTGGTGAGAAGCCCAATAGTCTGACAACTAATCTCGTCCAGGGGTATTGTCTTACCTTACCCTGTAACTGGGTCGTGTAGGTAAGATAGGCAGTCAATCCGTGTAAAATACCGGCCCCCTATTCACAAACGCTCTGATTCGATTTCGATTCGATAAGTCGTATGTCTATCTTGTTTTGGCATTATGTAAGCAAGCGAGATAGACATACGATTTTCCGAATCGAAATCAGATCCGAGCGTTTGTGAATACGGGGGCAGGTGCATTAGGTAAGACTGGAAGCAAAAGTGTTGGCCGATGAGGATGTGATTTATACTTTGACTAAACTGTTAATTTCCTTAAGTTTACATAGAAAAACCCGATGAATCTGTTTGTGATTCCCCCTTGATCGTCATGGTTGAGTTCCTCCAAAATATTGGAATAATGGCCAATTGACTTGACATAATTAGCCAAATGTATTTGGCCACGACTGACCGACACTTTGTTGAATCATACCAATAGGTACCATAAAGGAACTAATGAGTAGGTATCATTGCAATATGATTTCAGTTTTGACAAAAAAGGTGCATTCAAATGAATTTATATTGCATTGCTACTTTTTAGGGTTCCGTACCCAAAGGGTCAAACGGAACCCTATTACTGAGACTTCGCTGTCCATCCGTCTGTCACCTGGCTGTATCTCATGAACCGTGATAGTTAGCCAGTTGAAATTTCTACAGATTATGTATTTCTGTTGCTCGAGGAGCTCGTGGCTAAATAATAACAGCCGCATGGGTCGATCTTTAAGGTTAAGCTGTACTTGCCGACTTTGGTCCGTGGATGGGTGACCATAATTATAAACCGAGTTTCCTCCGTGCCTCGGAAAGCACGTTAAGCCGTTGGTCCCGGCTGTCATTTGTAGATCTTTGACAGTCGTTACGAGTAGTCAGAAGCCAAAAGTCTGACATCCAGTCTTACCAAGGGTTATCGCATTACCCAGTTACTGGGTTGTGGAGGTCAGATAGGCAGTCGCTTCATGTAAAATACTGGTACTCAGCTGCATCCGGTTAGACTGGAAGCCGACCCCAAGATAGTTTGCGAAAAGGCTAGGCAGATGATATGTATTTCTGTTGCTGCCATAACAACAAATACTGAAAACAGAATAAAATAACTATTTAAGGGGGCTCCCATACAAAAAGAGATTTGATTTTTTTGCTCGTATTTATAAATAATGTACGGAACCCTTCGTCCGACTCGCACTTGGCCGGTTTTTTTTAAACAGATACTTACATACATACTTCACAACCAAACTATGTAGGTAGAGTAGTACCTACAATAATAAAATGTAGTTACCACTTGCAACATGTGAATTTTTAACTTTCGACACAATTCAGGTGGATTTTCCAAAACAAATCTTTGCTTTTACGAACACAACAAAAATAAAATCAGATGATCCTTCATAAATGTGGCAATTGAATTTATACAATATAGATGGAAATCTATCTATGTATCATTAAATAGTATATAACAAAGTCGCTTCCCGTCTGTATGCTTAGATCCTTTAAAGTACACAACGGATTTTGATGCGGTTTTCATTAAAACACAGAATGATTCACGAGGACGGTTTATAAGTATAATTAATACCTGAACAACTCATCAAACTACGCGAACGAAGTTGCGGGTAGCATCTAGTTTTGTATCAATTCAATTGCATCCACACGCTAGCAGAATCACATTTTCGCTAACTACGGTGACAAACATGATGTTTTAAGTAATGACCATCAATGACGTAGTACTATATTGTTGGTTATTGTTGAACCCATGTTTACAGGCACCTATACGCTAATGGGCTGTTTGTATGATTAATTATAATTTTGGTTATCTTTAGAGGCAATGGTTGCGACTGCCAAGGGGTGTCGTAACACTTTATTTTATTTGTTAGGGAATACAAACGGAGGAGCTCGGAAGGAGCTCGTGGCTAAATAATAACAGCTGCCCAGGTCGATCTTTAAGGTTAAGCCGTGCTTGCCGTGGTTGGTCTGTGGATGGGTGACCATAATTACATATCGAGTTTCCTCCGTGCCTCGGAAAACACGTTAAGCCGTTGGTCCCGGCTGTCATTTGTAGATCTTTGACAGTCGTTACTGAGTCGTTGTGGAGGTCAGATAGGCAGTCGCTTCATGTAAAATACTGGTACTCAGCTGCATCCGGTTAGACTGGAAGCCGACCCCAAGATAGTTTGGGAAAAGGCTAGGCAGATGATGTGGGAATACAAACAATTACATACTATAAATGTTTACAAGGAATTGTACGAGAATACATCAGTTTGCAACTAACTACGTTATCCACATCTTATATAATTAAAATTGGAACATACATGCACGAGTACAGACAGCGTCAATATGTGCTAACCCCTCTACAGTCCGGCCGAGTACGCGAGGGGGGTAACTACTTAATGACGCTGTCTCTACAATACTAAAAAGCTTGATTAGAAACAGTATTGAAACAACAAAAAAAAACAAAATCTCGGTACTAACTGGGTGATGGAGGGCAGATCGGTGACTCCGTGTAAAATACTGGTATTCAGCTGCATCCGGTTAGACTGGAAGCTGACCCCAACATACTTGGGAAAAGGCTAAGCAGATGATGATGAAGTTGCTTGCGACTGCCGTGCTAAGTTCTACTGCTATTGTGCCAATACTTTTGACAACTCTATACTTCTTAAACTATTTGCTACGGTTAAAATAAGTTGACATATAAATCTATGTGAACAAAAAACAAGTTCTACTCGCTACAAAAATAACAAACTGACACCTCTCAATGGCAATAACAGTGCGAATTGACACTGAACATAACGAGCTATTATGTAGAGACCAAAAAACCAAGTACATAGTAAGCTGCGTGGAAATACCTCGTCACATGTTTGGGGTATAGTAATGTAAACATAGTCATTTTCATAAAAAAATACATATGATCACACAGCTTAATTATACTTATCGTTAGCATCAGCGGAGAACCTTGTAAATGCACTACTTACTATTTTACAGGAGGTCATATATTCGTCTGTTTTACCGCCCGTGCGTCCTGACTACTAATCTATTTTTTTTAATTTTCCTTTTAAAGGAGCAAGAAAAGAAGATGTTGATCAATATAATATTTTGACTCGAAATATAATAAAGATATTCATCTATAGGTGAATATCAATTAAACTACATGTGAAACAACAATCGTTTAAGTACATTTTCATAGACCTTCATATCTTAGACTAACTGCAACAGAAACACGATACCTATTATAAAAAAATTGATAAAAAGTAGTTATATAATAATAATGAATAGGTTTAATAGATTCATAAAAGTATACAAGAAGTCATTGTAACCAATAAGGACTAATAACATGAACCGATCGCCAATAGTTCAGTAGTCATCATCATCATTTCAGCCAAATGACGTCCACTGCTGGACATAGGCCTCCCCAAAGAAGGGGGTGTTTTGTCATAATCACCACGCTTGGCAGGCGGGTTGGCGATCGCAGTAGTCATAATGATGCATTATAAAATTCCGAGCACGTAATCCCTGCCATTTTATTTTGTTTGAGGATCTATTAAAACTTTATTTAATGATTTGTACGCATGCCATAATATTTGAAGCAGTAATCACCATCTCACGGAGATAAGGTGAAACCATGTTCTAGAACTAAAACTTCGAAGATATGACTGTGACATCCACCGACCAGCACTGGACCTCCTGAAAAACAGCCTACTCTCTCTCATAAAATAGGCTTGTACCCCACCCAGTGAGAACATAAGAGGTTGTTGGTGAATTTGGGTTCTACAGGTAATCCCACAAGTTCCAATTAAGATTAAAACCCAATAATTCCGATCAAAATGACAGCGGTATTTCATATGACGTCAAAAAGCATAACCGGTCAACTTATATTGTCATAACGGTCTTGAAAACTAGTCAAATACGGAACCAGTATTTAACCAGAATAACGCGTCAGAAATTGCAGGAAATAACGTGATTTTTATGGTGTATGTAGTTAAGGATAAGTATCTATAAGATAATAGCATTTTTTTTGCAATCGAGAAATGCGATGTTTAATCAGCTTGGTCCATTGGCAGTTTGAAATCATTCCTTATGCCACCGTTTTAAACTTAGACGGTCTTTCCACCAGACATATTAAAAGGGCTACAAGGCGCTAACTAATACTAGAAATTCCCACCAGAGCGCAGCTTTCAAATTTCTCATGGGTCATGAAAAAAGAACAGATGTTTCTTATATAACTGAGGAGCTCGTGGCTAAATAATATCAGCCGCACGGTTTGATCTTTAAGATTAAGCTGTGCTTACCGAGGTTGGTCCGTTGATGGGTGACCATAATAACATACCGAGTTTCCTCCGTGCCTCGTAAAGCACGTTAAGCCGTTGGTCCCCGAAGAAGCCGAAAGTCTGACATCCAGTCTTACCAAGGGGTATCGTATTACTCAGTTACTGGGTTGTGGAGGTCAGATAGGCAGTCGTTTCATATAATATACTGATACTCAACTGCATCCGGTTAGACTGGAAGACCACCCCAACATAGTTTGGGAAAAGGCTGGGCAGATGATTATCTTACATGACCGTGTGCGAGCATTTTTGTATGATACAGACCACACAATTTTGGCAATTAAAGACTCCAAGTCTTAAATTCTGT
Source organism: Cerastis rubricosa (assembly GCA_949152445.1). NCBI lineage: Eukaryota > Metazoa > Arthropoda > Insecta > Lepidoptera > Noctuidae > Cerastis > Cerastis rubricosa. Next base: position 1,604,737 of record OX424547.1, read on the forward strand.
TCAGAATTCATGTTACCAGTTTGGCAATCAATGTCTCTTACACCGTTTAAAAAGATGCATACATCTACCAGTAGGATCATTTAATTTTTATAGCTTAAGGGTTCAACGAAGCTAAGCATTTTACATGATACTAGTCGAGTCCATTATCACAGTACATATTACATGCTCCGCTATACTATTTAGTTCTGGTGGAAAAAGACATTGTTTCGAAGCTTGGCCTTACCGCTTACTTGCCTGGCATATTTCTGGAGGAAAGGCAGCCTTAACATTGATCTAGTATTTTCAATCCAGTGACGCTGGCTTCACCTCTCGACCAATTGAGATATATACGGCTACCACACTGCCAGTACTAGTAAAAGTACAGCGTATAGATTCCTGCGCTGGAATAAAATACTAGATCAATGAAAAAAAGAAAGCTGAAGCATAAAACCGCATATAATAAAATAATCAAACCAATTGATCCAACTCCGCTTTTCTTCCACAGGTTTCTTCCCACAAAGAGAAAACCGTAACAATGGCTTCTTTGGCCAGGGAAGGAGATTCAGGGACAGACTATCAGGCTTCTTCAACCAGCAGCCTAATAGACCAGCAGTCATCAATCCTAACTATCAACAAGACACAGTTTACGTAGTGGAAGGAACCCCACAGAACGACTACAACAATTATAACAATGGAGAAAACTTCGGAAGACCGATAGCTTTTCCAACAAACGGTCCAGTTTATACTGAGAATGGACAGAACAGTGGGAATGTTAACTTCCAACCCAACCCAGACAATAGTAACTTCCAACCTAATTATGATAATGGTGAAGTTTATCAGCCACCTCAAGATGGAGGAAACGGTGGATACCAGGATGAGAATAACCAGGAGAACAGCGTGAGGCCTAATGAAGGTAATATACATTTATTTAACACTTTTAGCCGAGTACACGGGATTGAATAAGTATGGAAAAGTTGTTTTTTTTTTAATTAACAATATCAACGTTGGGGGGATCAGAATGGTGTGCTGAGTACGTGGCGTGGTAACCAAAGAGATTTAAAAGACTTAAGTATAGAGCGCACATTGGGAACATTTTCATACAAAAATTTTGATTCCGAAAATTTTCGATTTTGACACACGAATGCTACCTGACAAGCGAGCGATTGACACAAGATAGAAAGATTTTTTACCAAGTAGTCAAAATTTCAAAAGTATTGGTTAACGATTTTCTTCGTCTTGTCCCGTCTATCGCTCATAAATATTTGAATGTGTTTGGGGGTAATCGTTTTCGCGTTGATGTCCCTTCCACCCTATATGCCACAGACACATCTTTCGATATTGTGTTTTTTTTATTGTAATATTTGAATGACTGTGAAAAAAAAACACTGGGATTGTAGGGCAATTAAAAATCTGAAAATTTAACCTTCAAATCGGACGAGCGGGCAATTATTTCTATGAGGATAAGGTGTCCATTCGAAAAACGCTTTTTAAATTATTGGTTGAGGTTATTGACACGTGTTTAGGTTATTAAATAACCTTTTGACATCACGTCAGTTTATGTGAAGTCATTGACCGTTACGTGCCTACGTTTTACGTATCACCTTTTTATTTATACGCCTTTTAACTCGTAAAAACTGTTTATTTGGCAATTATTTTGAGAATTATTAAGCTACTTGTGACTTGCCGGGGAAGTACTGCCTCCAAACTTATAGCTGTAACAAGGATTACTATCTGCGTGGCCATAATAGGAACAAACGCCGTCTTTATTTTTCACCAATAGGGCATTATTGGGCACAAAAATAATTAACTTCATTGGAGCGCCAAAATATCCTTGTAGCCCTGTATTTCTACCGCCAAGCTTAGAGTTTCTGAGTTCCGGTTTATTGGGTACGAGTGCCCCGTGTCAGTGTAGTCAAAGGCACATATGACATCTTTACATTTCAATCAACTTATCTGTGCAAACCAAGAACTAAAATTTGGCACGCGAGGTTGTCAGTATGTGGAATGTGAACTCGACTATCATTGTGCTGATTGTCGTAACGGCCAATAAGCTGATGGCCAAGAGCCTCGGTTGGATCAAGAGCCTGATTAAGAAGGCTGTAATACAGCCCGCATTGTGACGGGATTCCAGCTTCTGCAGCCCTAACCGCCGGTACCTTGGACCCCGCTCCAGACTCCGGCGGACCACTATTTACAGCATTGCCATTCAACGTGGCAATGCTGCCAGACGTCTAGGCAGCGATGTGGAAGAGTGCTTAGACGCCTGAGAGTCATGTTGTTTATTTAGCTAGTTAATATTTAGTTATTTTTTATAAACTACTCCTTTTTTATTGTATTTTGTTTAAATTTTTCTTAATGTAACTTTAATTCATGGAACTAGAATAAATGTACCAAGCTTGCCATGTCGATGCATTTTTTTTTCTTGACAAGCAACGCCAACATGAACTGCAAACTTGAAGTAGTCATACTGTAGCTGTCTGTGTTGACCCTGGTATTGCAGGTGTCTTCTATAGACTGGGTCATCGACTTGAATGTCAACCAATAAAATAAAAGTCAGATCAGCAATCACATTAAGTCGCCACTTTACAAAAAAAAAAACTTTTATTAATATTTTAAATACTTTTATTTCCAAAAAACTGACCGAGGTTGTAAAGTCAAAGTCAGTAAAGCACTTATAATTTAATTTATTCATAACTTAGTCGTTGAAATTAATAAGAAATTAATTTAGAAAAAAACCAACAGATTTAAGCATAGGTCACATTACTCACGTTGCCAGATTTTTCCTGTTTTTAATCTAATTCTATTAGTTTTTTGATTAAACCATTTATACAGCTTCACACCAATCATAGTTTACTTCTTATACTAATAAAAATATCAATCATTTAAAATACAAGTAAATGCTCTTACCACAACTCACAAAATACGTGTGACGATAATGATGATACCATATAGCCGACTTCGGCCACAGCGACTGCATTCGATGGCTTTCTGAGAGTGGATGTCGATAGCTATGGGGTGCTTGCTGCTCTTTCATGCCCTCTGAAGTGACTAGCATATCCAAGTTTGACCAAAAAACTCGAGCACAAAATGGTCATTTCAGAACACCATTGATGACATTGTAGGGTTCCTAGCTTTAAGATCATCACGTTTTAAATCTAAATGCGACAATTTTCTCTCTTCAAACCCGTTATCCTAATTTCTATAAAACTTTCAACAGATACCGGAGTACCAGCAGAGAATGACGCAGTAAACTTTGACGATATTCCCAGCGTACCACAAGAGGGTACTACGTTACCACCCCTGACACCAGTACCTCCGACTGTTGAGACAGACTCAAGAAATAACTTTAACTTCGAATCAAACTCAGGACCATTCAGTAAGTTAATAATAACAAATATATGTGTTTTTAACAAAAGACTATGTTTTTATTAATCCCACTAATTTACTGTAAATAACCCACTAAACTTACTGGAGAACGCTTTGGTACTTGGAAGGAGTTTCTCAAGGTATTTTCGATTTAACTAAAGCTTTCGACACTGTTGATCACAAAGAAGTAGTGGAATTTGTTGCGTATTTTAAAATTGATTGAATGATAACTAAGTTATTTTAAACTAGAATAGATTACCGGAATATTAACCCTACTAGGAATACTTATTTGTTGTGATTTGATTTGCTAACAACATCATCATTATCTTGCCTTTATCCCAATTTATTTTGGGCATGGCATGTCTTTGTTTTGCTAACAATGTTACCAAAAGGCACTAAACCAAAAACACAAATATCAATACTCTCACTACTGTCGTGCGCCTATTTACTTATCACAATGCTCTCGTAATCAATCTGTTATCACGTCCCTACTATGACCTTTCCTCATTGAAACTATACAGAGTGGAAGGGATCCGACGGTTATCACTTATTCTGTACATCATTCTGGGACACTAAGGTGTCCCTTCCACTCATTATGTATTTGACCATCTCTCAATGTTTTGTTAATAATTGAATCACTATAACTCAACACTATCTTATTTACCTTCGATTTTTAGGGTTCCGTACCTCGAAAAGAAAAAACGGAAACCTTATAGGATCACTTTGTTGTCCGTCCGTCTGTCCGTCTGTCTGTCTGTCAAGACTCTTTTTCTCAGGAACGCGTGGAGGTATCATGCTGGTATTTATATCAAATATTCAGGTCTAATGTCCCTTGAAGCTATGGAAAAATAAAACTGTTAAGCCAACGCAATCAAAAGATACAGCCGTTTATGTCGCAAATTTCCGCAAATTTTCGACTCGCAAAGGAATCAAAACCTACAGGGTACTTCCCGTGAACTCAGAATCTTGAAATTTGATACGAAGCAACGTCTTATAGCACAGATAAAGGAAACATTGCGAAAACCGTAAAATTTTAGTAACATCATTTAATAAAAATATTTTTATAATAATGTTTATACGGAACCCCTCGGTGCGCGAGTCCGACTCGCACTTGGCCGGTTTTTTACCTATAGAGTCGTAGCTGTAAAGGTCGTTTTCGTATATCAAGTATTACAACTGATAGCCAACCACTACGTGTATGTACCAAACTTTTGCTAGATCTACTAGAAATATTTTGTTTTGATGATTGTGCTGTGTTATACTATAATTCATAGTAAATGCGTGCACTCACTGACAGTTCTACTTAAATCTGTGTGGTTCTTACCTCAAAAGACCATTTCAGAAACTAATCTGCATCGTCTTCGTATGATTTCACTGTCTATACGGCTACATAAAACCTCAAACGGCGTAAATATAGTAACCTTTGTGGAAATTATATTTTCAAGCCGTTTGTAGTTGAAACTCTGGTGCCGTGGGGTCCGAGTGCTCAGAGCCATCGAATCGCCTGGTTGACGTTTGCTGTGTCCCTGGCTTTTACCTTGGACAGAGGCTATATGTTGCCATACAACGTGGCACCTCCGCCGTGGGGGTCTTTTGCTCAGCTGGCAGCGTTGAGGAAGAGTTTATTGATGCCCTTTTATAGTTTCTTGTTGGTTTATTTATTTTAGATTATTTAATCGTTTTTAATTGTAATAATTAATATAGTTAACCTACCCTACTTATTAATTTAAAAAAATCTCGTTTGTCAAAAAGTTCTTGTTATTCTGTCTTTAATCTTCAAAATCCCGTTCAGTGTGTCACGGCCATCGGGACGGGCAGGTCCACCTTGCGCAGATGACCTGGCAACCTTCACTGATAAGTGCACTCATATTTTTCATAATAACCTATATTAATGGATAATGACTAACCTTGCCCAGAATCTAAATAGTTATTTTCTTCGAAATCTTAACCAGTCACTGGCTTGATACATTTTATCATTTACTAGTATTGTAGTGGTCGAAAAAGAAATTATATAAAAATTTTACTTCCATATTTGAATCGGATTTTGTTTACAATTTGATATTTTTTTGCACGGAACCTGAATTCATTTTCTAAAATACTAGCTGTCCCGCGCAACTCTGTCTGCGTCCCATTTTCCCCGTTTTGCAACATTTTTCATTGCTGCTCCGCTCCTATTTGTTGTGGCGTGAAGGTATATAGCCTACAGCCTTCCTCGATAAATGGGCTATCTAACACTGAAAGAATTTTTCAAATCGGATCAGTATGTCCTGAGATTAGCGTACAAACAAACTCTTCAGCTTTATAATTAGTATAGATTAGTAAGCTTAAAAGGGACTCCTTATAACATCAGCTATAGACGCCTCTCTTTGTTTGTGCCAATCCTTGTATACCCAGTAGGTACTGGTTGAAGTCGGGCTGTGGATTATGACGATGAACACGATAATATTTTTTCAGGCTGATGATACGATCAGCAATTTTAGATTGTGGATCTAGTCATTAAATAAAAAAACATATCCTACTTCACACTAATATTATAAAGGCGCGAAAGTTTGTTTGTGTGTGTTTGTATGTTTGTTACTCCTTCACGCCTCCAATGGCTGAACAGATTTGGATGGAATTTGGTATGTAGATAGCTTATACCCTGGATACCCACGCAGACCGAGATAAAAAATAAGCTATGTGTTAACATAGCTTATTTTTTATCTCGGTCTGCGTGGGTGAAACCGCGAGGCGCAGCTAGTAATATTATAAATTATAATGCGAAAGTTTGTGAGAATGTCTGGATGTATGAGTGTTTGTTACTCTTTCACACGAAAACTACTGAATGGATCGGAATGAAATTTGGCACAGGGATAGATAATAGTCTTTTAATCTTGACTTTTTATCCCAGTAGTACGATTTCATGGGATAATTCCTGAACAAAACGCGGGCGAAGCTAGTTACAAAAAAATAAGCACACTCTGCCTGACACTTCTGGGGCTACAAGTCGTACATGTCATCAACTGCCTAGCCTTTTCCCAAACGATCTTGGGGTCAGCTTCCAGTATAACCGGATGCAGCTGTGTACCAGTATTTTACATGAAGCGACTGCCTATCTGACCTCCACAACCCAGTAACTGGGTAATACAATACCCCTTGGTAAGACTGGATGTCAGTCTTTTGACTTCTGACTACTCGTAACGACTGTCAAAGATCTACACATGAAAGCCGGGGCCAACGGCTTAACGTGCTTTCCGAGGCCCAGAGGAAACTCGGTATTAAGGTCACCCATCCACGGACCAATCTCGGATAGCACGGCTTACCTTAAAGATCGACCAGTGCGGCTGTTATTAATTAGCCACGTGCTCCTCTCATCACTCCTCCTCGAGTTGCATGTAACAATTATAAAATCTAGCTTGGAATGCAATAACAATTAGTACATATTACTTACTAGACACGGATGTAGAATTAAAAATTAAAAGGTGTCCGTATCAAATTGGTTAATGCGGCGATCACGTGTTTTTTCATTTAAAAATAAAATAATCGAATCAAATGGTCTGTCTTTGTGTTTGTTACTCCAAGGTCAGTGAGTGGTCAGTTGGGGTCAAACTTTTTGTAGATGTGTGGCCTTTTTGACAGCGTATTGTAACTATTTACTGATATTTAAGTAATAGAAGCGGAATGCTGTTTAAAAAAAAATGCAACATTGGTATCTAGTGTCTAAGTATTGTTACAGCCAACCCGCACCCACCCGCAATGGGCCCGCGTGGTGGATTACAGCCCACTCCCCATAGAGAGGAGGCCTGTATCCCAGCAGTGGGAACATTATAGGCTGATGATGATGATTGTTACAGCGACGCTAGAAGAAGTCCCATACGTACTGGTAAAAAAATACCAGTGAGCAAATCTCAAAAACTAAATCAAATCTTATGCAAAACAATTTGAAACTTCATTTTAAGTTCTACGAACCTTTCCTCCTCTTACTTAAAAAAATAGAAAACACAATTTTTAAGGCTTTTGAAGCGAATAACTCATCTACTGATTGACTTAAGAAAAAAAGTATTTTATGAACCTAGATATCAGTTTTCAAGAACTTTCGATAGACACCCACCCTCACAGTTATACGTATCGTAGAATTCTTTTTTCAACCCGTAGATATTAAATATGGACAGCTATATTTTCTTTCATAATTTCTCCTCAATTTTGTGTAGCGGTTGATATAAGAAACCTACTCTCCTTTCAAATTATTGACGCCAACAGTCTCAGAGTAAAATTCTGTGTTTTGTTTTTTGCCATTTGGCAACGGATCCCTACAAATGATTCCAAACTAACAAGTCTGTGACATTTAAACAAGTATGTAACATTAAGATCGAAATAAATAAGAACGTACTAGGAGACGGATGTTGCATTCAGATGGACTCAAAGTGACAAAATGTCCTTGCTATTGATTGATCATGTAAGATAGGGCTGTCAAACGTACTCTATACAAGGTGACAGGGAAATCGACAAAGAAACGGTCAAAACATTGTGCTGATGGATACATTGAATATCCCTCTCATCATCATCATTTCAGCCCAAAAGACGTCCACTGCTGGACATAGGCCTCCCCCAAGTGTCGCCTTATTGACATTTTGGGGGGTTTTGCCATAATCGCCACGCTTGGCAGGCGGGTTGGCGACCGCAGTACGGTTGTTACAAAAGCACAGAGAACACTGCTGCCCATTCTCTGGCAAGTCCCTTAGTCGGCTCTTACGACACCCACGGGAAGATATGGGAATATCCCTCTATAAAGCTGGAAATATACTGAAAACAAAGTACAAAAAGCAAGTTGCTAGTACGGGCGTCGTAGAGGTACTTTAAGTAAAGTTATAACATTAAAAAAATATTTAAAAAAAAACAATTGTGAAAAAGTTGGTATTTTGACCCCCAATATCTCCGTTACTAGAAAGTTCCCAGGTATGGTCCAGAACAAATAAATGATCGCAATACCTACACGGTCAAAATGTATGGAACGCCAGATTTTTGGTTATATTACGGACTAGCTGTCCCGCGCAACTTCGTATGCGTCACGTTTTCCCCGATTTTGATACATTATTAATTGCTGCTCCGCTCCTATTTATCGTAGCGTATTGATATATAGCCTATAGCCTTCCTCGATAAATGGGCTATCTAACACTGAAATAGTTTTTCAAATCGGATCAGTAGTTCCTGAGATTATCGCGTTCAAGCAAGCAAACAAACAAACTCTTCAGCTTTATAATATTAGTAGATTAGTAGATAATCTATGTGAAAAATCGCAAACATGTGACATCTATCAACTCGCACTGATGGTGAATTAAGGCCCACTCCCTCTCATTGAGAGGAGGCCTGTGTCTCAGCAGTGGGAACATTATAGGCTGATGATGATGTGGGGAGTTCGAAATGATGTGCTGAATACGTGTTAATGGTTATTTCGTTGGTAACACCTCGAGCTTCACCTGGCCTAGCGTCGTACGGAGTTTCATTAAAATAAGGGTCACTTTATTTTTTATTTTTTTCCAGTAATGTGCAGCCCACTATATCTTTACATAAATAAACGATCTCTGTACTTCTTTAGGCAATAAAATAACAGTACCTACCTATAATGTCACAACAAAGACGCGGAAACCGGTTTTCAATGTTAATTTACAAACATCGTTATGAATTTTTTATTTATTTATATTTCATCATGTACCTCGCAAAACGAAGTTGTTGAGTTTGTTTGTATATTTGGAAACTTGGTAGGATTGATTTAATTTGACTTATAATTTTTCCGGATTTTGTGATATTAGGGAATTTCGTTTAGACATTCAGTGGAGAGCGGTGGTGGCCCAATAGTGGCAGTCGCGATTTACGATCAGTAAGCCATGGATTCGAACCCAGGCAAGCGCATTACTTTGTGTAATTTTTTTCATCACCGCTGCTCTCAAAACGGTGAAGGAAAATATCGTAAGGAAACCGGCATGTCCTAGAACTAAAAATTCGAAGACATGTGACCACCCCGCATTGGGCTGATGATGATGATGATGATTCAGTAGTACAATGAATACTGAAACAAGAAAATGTTAAATATGGTAAGGTGTATTTAGCAATAAGTATAACCCTCGAAAGACTTCGTCAAGCATCACAAATATTTTTCCAAGAGTATTTTAACAAACATTATTTTCAAAAGGAGATTCTTAATTCAGTTTATTTTTTTATTTTATCTTCACATTCGTAAACGGACCCAGAATGTGACATCATGGGCGTCTATAATTTTGCAGAAATGTTAAGTGCACATTCGTTTGATAATTACGGTCCATCTTTATACGTAGATCTACACATTTTCCTCAATTGCTCAATGGTCGAGCACTCGAGACGTTGAGCAAATACTTTATATTAAAGAAAAAAAAAGGTGTATATACTACATACCCAATTCAACTGTTAAGGAAAATGTTGCTTAGTAATGACAAGTGCAAAAAATACGCATCATATTAGTGTATTGTGTTACTGAGGTTTCCCGTCAGAAATTTCTAAGTAGCAGCCATGGAGTCTGGATTAGTACCCGGTTGATGGCAATAGGCTGGATCCCCTTTTACATAACTGGTAGAATGTGGGTTTAGTATAAGGTACATCTCTGTCTAGCCCTTCGAGGATTACAGGTATGATGTATGTATGTATACGGGGTATTTGGTGCATCGTGTGCCAAATTGAAATGGTCGACTGGGGGGATCATCTGCTATCCTTTCAGACCACTAAAAATAAAAAATAAAACCACAGGGCTTGAGAATTGTTAAGGGGTCTGAAAGGATAGCAGATGACCCCCCCAGTTGACCATTTCAATTTGGCACACGATGCACCAAACACCCTGTATAAGTGTAAATCTAAAATGAAACAAGAAAACTGTTATGATAAGTAGCTAGAATTTAAAGTGTCCTATGGTACACTACTATCGTGGTCGCAAACGCAACTGCTGAACGTGAGGTCTTGCGTTCGGTTCCTGGGTCGGGCAATGCCATTAGAAATTTGTCAGTGACCAAAAACAGTCAGGAAGACTGTTATCGTTAATACTACTATCAACATCTGCCTAGCCCTTTCCTAAATTTTTTTTAACGAGGTTGGCTTCCATTCTAACCGGATGCACCAGAATACCAGTTTTTTACATGGAGTGACTGCCTATCTGACCTCCAGAACCCAGTTCGTACTTGATAATACGATACCCTTTAGTAAGACTGGTTTTCAGTTTATTATTACTACTACAGATGACAAAAACCAGACAAAAGTTTTTACACCATAAAAAATAAAACCGTTTAAAAAGAGGCGGTCTACCTTCACTGCACCTTTGTAAATTTCCAATCTTAGCAAGCCTTCTCTTTCCAGTGGAGGCCTGTCAGACGGTGGAAGGTGGTGTCGGCAGCTGCATCACGTTGCAAAACTGCCAGCCGTACCTGAACGTCCTCCAGGAGTCCAGGACCAATCCTAATGCTGTGCAGCTGCTGAGGAGAGCTCATTGCGGTTTTGAGGGAACTGCTCCTAAGGTAAAGCTAACGAAATGAATGATTAAATGCCCCTGGTAAGCAAACAATCCCGGGTTAGATTTTTATACAAGGTGTTGTTTTGCATCCTCGTCAAAATTCAGAAGGTTGTCAAAAAAGACGTAAATAATCAATTTTAATTACGATACCTAGTTAATTATTAATAAACGCTGATTTTTTTGGTTGTTTAATTTAGTCAGTATATCAGAATAACCCCCTTAACGTGGATTAGGGAATAAGAAATGATCGAATAAACGTTTGAGATTGCTTGTATGTGTGAAAGCGCGGTTATAGGGCGAGAATCAGAGAAATAATTGATTCGGATCGAGAATCATTAGCATAGTTACCTCCTTGAATTTGACGAGGATGCAAAACAACACCTTAAATTAGAGACATCAGAGTAACTCTTGGAGTATTGACTTGTACCCGGTTGTTGGCAATAGCATCTCCCTCGATAATTATTTATAAATATATATATCTCTTAGTTATATCTCTGCTTACTTGGTTGATGTAGTTTTTTGGACGATTAAGAATTGTTGTTGAGTGCATCTTATCTTTTAGGGTTAAATGACAATTGGTCAGCGAGATTAAGCGGTTATCTGAGCTTATATGTCATCTTCTCTCGTATAATTTCAAACTATATTATTACCCAAGTTTATGCAGATTTATGTATCTGACCAATTTCAACGATTTGCTTCTTATCTTGTAGTTAAAACAGTACCAACCTAAAGATTTTTTTCGGCTTTTGTAGGCGATCAACCCTGAGGCCTTAACAACCGCACTTGGTACAGATTTCGGGCAAATCAGACGGATCTAATATTGAAACCCAGCCTGGAAATCTTTGCTATTTTAAGTTAATCTGCATGGTCTTCATATGACTTGGACTATGTCTGGACTTCCACTAGGTGGACCGATGACCTGGTGATGGTTGCGGGGATCCGCTGGATGCGAGTCGCACGGGACCGGTAAATGAGGCGACACTTTGGGGAGGCCTATGTCCAGTAGTGGACGTCTTTCGGCTGAAATGATGATGATGATGATGTCTGGACTTTAAAAGAAACAGTTATCTCTAAGTTTTTTTCGGCTGTTTCTCCTCAGCGCAGTTAGGCATTAACATTGAGCAAAATAAACATCATTTATCGATTTGATCATCTCTCAGGTATGCTGCCCCCGCCCAGGTATACCTGGAACTCCTGCGCCACCACCGCCGACACCCGCCCCTACTCCTGCGCCGACCCCAGCGCCAACTCCTGCCCCTACCCCAGCACCCAAAAGCAGTGATGGAGACTTCGTGGCACAGCTTCCCGAGCCTCCCGTCTGCGGAGTCAGTAAAGGTGCCTTCGGCAAAGTTGTAGGAGGAGTGGATGCTAAGCTAGGTAATTGGTTTTTCAATATCTTTCTTGTTTGACAGTAACAGAAAGCACGCTAAATAGTGTTTTATAATCGTGGTCCAAGGTCGAAATTTACACATACTTTACATCAGGTATGTTGACATTATTTCTGTCACTGTCAAAGAGACAGAAATAACAGGTGACAGGTGGTGGTGACAGGTGACAGATCAGAGAAAGGACGGAGAAGATGTGTGGTTCGGAAGATAATTTAAATCTAGAAGTGGGGTGACTGCTGAGCTAAAGGTAAACAGAGATGTTTAGGAGAAGACATACTGCGCCGTCTCCGAAAATTAATATTAAACTCAAATTAGGCTGAGAAATAGTACTAAACATATCATTTGACAGTCCGCCAAAATGGCCGCCACTTGACGCGCAATCGCACACCGCTGACAAGCGTCCGTTTGGCTGCTTTGCTGCCCACAAATGAATTAGGATAAGGGCAAGAGAGTGACGATGATGGACAGGATATCTATGATCTAAAATCGATTAGAGAACTTAATAAAATAACAGGCTAAAATTTCACTTCAAAATCATTAACAAATACTTCAACACCAGGTGACTTCCCCTGGATGGCCCTCCTGGGTTACAAGAGCAAGAGGACTGGCGACACCAGCTGGCTGTGCGGGGGATCCCTCATCAGCTCCCGACATGTGCTCACTGCTGCCCACTGCATCCACAACCATGAGGAAGACCTGTAAGTGTCTTGCTTTTTCTTATAGTCAGGCAGAAAGTACTAGTTTCCGTCCTGGGCGCACTTGGCAAGATTGGATACTCGTCAAAGCTATTTCAATTTGACCTAGGATTAGAACAACATAATGAAGGGTTTTATTTAGGCTATATTTAGGGTGTAAGGGGCATCAGTACTGAATTTCATCCTCGGTTATCTTATTTCCTATATCAAATGAGTAATATTTGTATGTACGAGTAATCGAGTATATATATGTTTGTAATCACGTTCTCGAAACTGGCTCTAACGATTTCGACGATATTAATTGCAGTATACGGTTTTACGGGGGCGAAAATATGATCTAGCTGGGTCTCATAATCTTGGGAAATTCGTATTCTCTCATTTCAACCAAGCAGAGCTCGGTCGCCCATTTTCATAAAATTGTAGGTAAAACCGACAAATGATTTGTTCGCTGATTATAGTGTTAAAATAATCGTCAAATAAGAACCATGCATCGCAAAATCAAAATCAAAAGTCATTATTCAAATTAGGCTGATACTCAGCACTTTTTGAACGTCAAAATTACAAGAGACAGTCCCCCAAAACGCCCGCCCTTCGCCACTTCCTAGTGTTTTAGCTGGGAAGAAGAAGTGGCGGAACAAACTCCCCAGCAACACATCTGTCTGATAGGTTAGAAGAACCAGATTCTACACAATAGTGTTCGAGTTCATATAAGCAAAGAATGCAGTTATTTTAACCAGTTATGTATTTATTAGCAATTTTGAAATTGTCATGCTTCTCTTCATTTATTCATGGCGGATTTAAATCGAGATATAATTTGCACAAACAATAATGTTGACGATACTTCCGCGAGGTTATATTTGTACGTAATGATGCAAAGGGGCACATTACGCGAAATTGTAAAGTAAATATCACATATTCTATTCATAGAAATAGTTATAGCAATCATGCGGAATTCCCAAGTAATTATTAAATAAAATGCCTAGTAGCACATAAACAAGTTCTTGTCTAGATTTTTACAAGTGACAGGATTTCGTATCATTATCTGCCTAGCCTTTTCCTCACCATGTTGGGTTCGGCTCCCAGTTTAGACTGGAACAGCGAATGCAGTTGCATGCCAGTATTTTACGTGGAGCGACTGCCTATCTGACCTCCACAACTCAGTTAATACTGGGTAACACGATACCCCTTGGTAAGACTGGTTGTCAGACTTTCGGACCACTCACTACCAATGACAGCCGGGAGCTTTATGATAATGAGGCACAGAGAAAAATCGGTACGTAATGGGTAGTCATCCATCCACAGACCAACATTGATCAAAGTAAAATACACCGCACTGACACCCGACCCACATAAAAAATTTAAATGGGCAATTAAAAAAAATCTCTAAAGGAAACACTTTTCGAACCATAGAAGCTGGGGATGAGACAAATCAGACCTAACCCTCTAGTATTTTTTCCACTTAACTAGATTATCTTGCCTTTCCAACTAAAGATATTTACAAAAGTAGATACGAATCCGGCTGACTATTTGTCTATGCCCGTAACGAGGTGTTAAAGCAATACGTCAATAGTTTGTGGTTTACTCGTCAAGGTTTGTGCAGCTAGCAAGTTTGCACAACACGAGTGCAGTTATAATGAGATTTACTTACATGGGTTTTGTAATTACTATGAAAAGTATATCTTAGACAAATGCCTACATTCCTTCCATTTTTCTTGTTACCCTAACTCTCCCTGTTTTTTAGGATCCAGCTACAGTTGGAAAATATTTGTCTCTTCGACTAAAGCTGATGTAAAAATCCAGAAACGTACAGTTAATAATTACTTCTTTTGCCAATAAGCATGTCCATAAAGTGTGATGGTAAAATTACAGGAACCAGAAGTACTATTTTCGCCTAGGTATGCAGGGAAACTTCTTGGTGTAACGGTAGTAACTGGGTCCATCAGATCAAATAAGATGTATTAGCGGTCAATTGACCAGCCTATAAATAAAACGCCAATAACATTGTTGCAAGCAACGATGAGGATGGCGGGTTCATAACCCCGCCATCCCCTTCGTGTTACAAGTGGACAGTGCGGCTCAATTCAGACCAAAGAAGAACGTATAGCAGCTGAGGACTACATAAGTAATACCAGCTTATAATAATCAGCCTATAGATATCTAACATTAAGCCGGTCCTGGCTGACATTTGTAGATCTTTGATAGTCTTTACAGATAGTCAATGGCCCGAAAGTCTAACAAGCAATCTTACCAAGGGGTATCGTTTTACCAAGTTATAACTGCGTGGAGGTCAGATAGGCAGTCGCTCCATGTATAATATTGGTATTCAGCTGTTTCCGGTTCGACTGGAAGCCAACCTTAACATATTTGGGAAAAGTTTGGGCAGATGATGATGATCTAACGTTCCATCTGCTCAGACTCAGGCGCAGTTCTCCTCTCTATGAGAGGGAATGGGCATCGCTAAACCCAATCCGGATTGGTGGATATTATCTGATTTCCTTCTCACCACAATCAACCTAAATATTATACACAACATCTGTTCAGTACATGAAGAAATCATGAATGATATTGTATTGATATCAATTCTTAGAAAACATCATCATTTTTTCCCACGCGTTGACCATGACCCCAGTCATGGTTAAAATCACGCGTTAAAGTAATACAGTTAGGTACAATGTTTGTTGTTTCCTTTGTCGGTAACAGTCCCCATGTTCTTTGACTTTTGCACTATAAACAATTCATACCATCAGTTTCCTGTTGTTATGTTTTCCTTCACGTTTTTGAGAAGTTCGATCGACAATCTAGGACTCTTTAGCCGACACAATTGCCACAGTACCGCCACAGCTTTATCAATTCATCCAGAACTCATAAAATAATCGTATCATTACTTCTCACAGAACCGATATGCCCTAACCCAATTTTTATTACGTTAACAATAAATAGTACTTCGGCAGTCATTCTGCCGACAGTCGTGTCGGCAAATGGCTTTATAGCCAAAGCTATATTGACGCCTTCACCACTCTCCACACCTCACCACACCACCGCCTCACCATAGCCGCCTCAGATGTTGGTCGAGGTTCTCGTTAGGCAGCTGGATCAAGGGTTTGATTCAGTAAGCGATACTCCTGGACACGGCACGTATTGTTAGGACGTTCCTCTCTCAAGAGCCCTTACCACCAGTAGCCCGAACCCTGTTCCCGATACCGGTAGGCTACAATTCTTATATTTAGGAAGGTGTTTTGTATATTATTTTATACAAGGTGTAACAGACCCTTCACGATGCCGGCAACCAAGCATTCTGTACATCAAACTAAGTAACTTTACGCAAAGTTATTGCTGGCAAACGACTTTTTTTTTGGGGTGAAAAATTGCGTCTTACGGTAAAACTGGATGTAACGCACTCAAAACATAGTGCTGATGAATGAAATAACTAGTAAACAGGTCAAGAAGGCATTTAAAGTAACGTTCTAATCTAAAAAACTATTTTTTTTTTTTTACTTGTGGTAAAGTTGGAACTTTGACCTCCAATATCTCTGTAACTAGAAGGGTTCCAGGTATGGTACAGAACAAAAAAAAAAATCGCAATGACCTGACGGGGAGAACAAGTGCCCTTTTACACCCTTTATAGTGTAAAAAAAAGCAACTTACTACAAAAAGTACTACAGCGCCATCTATGACACGACGGAAGAACTAATATCAAATTTCTATATCTCGCAAGCAAAGTTTACATCGACTGAAGACTATATACAGAAACCCGACAACAACTGTCGGGCAGTTGCCCTTCAGACACAACACCTGTCTGGTCGGAGGATCCTCCCTTTTCAATGGAGTATCTTTGGAGGGACTATACACCCTGTTCCTCCTACCCCTAAAATAGAAATATTTAAAAATGTAAAGAAATAAATAAAGGAAAGTATTACCTAAACAGTTATCAGGCATTACATACGGCTTCCGATTTCCGATCCATGTAAAGTAAACCGGTTGGCACATATAGGGCTATCGGAATCCATTAGTTGTCAAGTTCAGTCTGAATGACTACGTTACTACATCAGAGGCAAACCGGTTGTTGTCTGTAATCGAATTGAGTAAGATGCACGCGCGCACACAATGTGACGCGGGTATATACAGGGTGTTACGTATTCTTTAATAATCTGAAGATGGAAAAATACGAGTTCGGGAAATCAATTTTAGGCCTGTCGTTACATAGTATAGCAAAGTCCCGCATAGTATATACCAAAGTCCGCTTCCCGCAGTAGATTAGATCTTTTATACTCTGCAACGGATTTTGATGCGGCATTCATCAATAGAATGATTCTAGAGGAAGGTCTATATTTATAATTTTTCCGTCCAAACACATCAAAATCGCGAACGAAGTCGCGAGCAGCACCTAGTAAAGAACAAAGACAACTGCATTTTCTTTTATTGTAGTTTGAGATTGTTTTAGAAAATGAGAACTTGAAATTTTAGATAGCATTTTTAATTTTTAAATTGTATCTGTATTTTCCCTTCAAAACAGTGGTCAGCTATCTGTCTGAATTTTCTGAAGTTATACTAGATTGTTGTAGGCTTACTATTATCAGCAATCAGTAATAGTTTGAAGCAGTGATACCCTAGTGGTGTGACCGTCGTCGGACGGCTAAGTCGTCTATAGTTCGAACCTATGACACGCACCTCTGATTTTTCGGACTCATGTGCGTTTAGGGGTATGAGGAACAGGGTGTAAAGTTCCTCATCCCCGTAGTAAAGGGAGGATCCTCCGGCCAGACAGGTGTTATGTCTGGCGAGCAACTGCCCGACAGTTGTAGTCGGGTTTTTCTATATACTCTTAAGTCGATGTAAACTTTGCATGTGAGATGTAGGAAATTAATGTTAGTTCTTCCGCCGTGTCATAGATGGCGCTGTAGTACTTTTTGTAGTAAGTTGCTTTTTGTAGGTCGCTACATCACTCTCCCCCGGAGACCGGAGGTCGATAGTCGAATGGGTCTTGTAGTATTTTGCCATGCCAGTTTTTATAAGCTCGTTGCCGCATTGTTCACGGTGAGTCGGAACAGTCTGCGGTGGTGAGGCGTGAGGCGAACCCCAGTGAGTCGGGGCCGGCGCTGCGTTTGCTCCAGTGAGTCGGACGTGGTGCAGCGCCGCGATGTGGCAGACAGCTAGAGAGGTGTCGACCGGGAGGTAGAAGCTCTCGACCGGCCGAAAGTGCAGTGTGCTGTGCCATGGTCGCTTGAAGAGAGGCTGAGGGTGCTGGCCAGGTATGCGCTTCCGCTGCATGCTGGTGGTCAGGAATACCCGTTTGAAGCTGGCTGGCTGTGGGACTCGCTGCTCGAAGGCTTGAGGAAGTGATGTTGATGATGATGTCCATGACGTCACGTTGCTCGAAGGCTGCGCTGACGTCCATTTCGGGGTCACCAGTTTAGGGGTGTGAGGAACAGGGTGTAAAGTTCTTCATCCCCCATAGAAAAGTGAGGATCCTCCGGCCAGACAGGTGTTATGTCTGGCGGGCAACTGCCCGACAGTTGTAGTCGGGTTTTTCTATATACTCTTAAGTCGATGTAAACTTTGCATGTGAGATGTAGGAAATTAATGTTAGTTCTTCCGCCGTGTCATAGATGGCGCTGTAGTACTTTTTGTAGTAAGTTGCTTTTTGTAGGTCGCTACATGCGTATTGTATAATTTCAACTTGCTTCGGTGAAGGAAAACATTGTAAGGAAACCAGCATGCCTGTTATTTCTCGACGGGAAGAAAGCAGGCAGTTGGTTCCATGATGATCATTTTATTGTTTGGTTATATGTTTAAGAATAAAATATAATTCAAGCAATAAAAGTACCTAAGTACCGTAATAATAGGTGTTTAATTCAACAACAGCCCGTATATACTGCAAGTACATAAAACTCACACGCGCCTCGCCACAGTATAGTTTTATATCCCAGTTGTACTTGACCAACTGCGTAACGTATAGTCCCACTTAAGGGCACAGAACATTAACTCTATATAAGTGTACTCTATAATCTCAGTAATATGCGATAAAGTGACATATCGAGCATTTATAGAAGTTGGTAATTCGACATTTTATCAAGCAAGTAACACATACACGAATCATTTACTTAGTATTCGTTTGTATGCTTCTATGTTCCCCGAAAGGATAAGCATAGATCTCAGAAGGATGAGCTCGTAGCTAAATAATAACAGCCTGGTTGGTCTTTGGATGGGTGACCAAGCATTATATAACGGGTTTCCTCCGTGCCTCGGAAAACACGTTAAGCCATTGGTCCCGGCTGTAATTTGTGGATCTTTGACAGTCGTTACAGGTGACCCGAAAGTCTGACAATCAGTCTTACCAAGGGGTATCGTAACACCCAGTACTAACTGCGTTGTGGAGGTCAGATAAGTAGTCGGTCCATGGAAAATCCTGGTATTTAGCTGCATCTGGTTAGACTGGAAGCCGACCCCAACTTAATTGGGAAATGGTTGATAATTCATTTGTATTCTTCTATATTCCTCGAAAGGATAAGCAGAGGTTTCATATACGTCCGCTTCTCGCCAGCTATGTTTAAGGGTCTTATAATATGGGCTATAGACAAATTCAGACTCTGGTCAAATGGTGGAATTCAGGCTTTTGCCCAGGAAAATACGGGAAAACAAAATACATTTACTTTCATCTTTTCAGCCAAAAGACGTCCACTGCTGGACATAGGCCTCCGCCAAGTTTAGCCACATTGACATAATATGGGGGGTTTTGCACAAATCGCCACGCTTGGCAGGCGGGTTGGCGATCGCAGTACGCAGACGGTTGTCACAAAAGTAAAGAGAACGCTGCTGCCCATTCTCTGGCAAGTCCCTTAGACGCCTCTTACGACACCCACGGGAAGTTATGGGATGGCGCTAATCTTTACGTTCGACACCATACAGAGCTGTATTAATTACCTACCTGGAAAAACCACTGTCCAATTATCTAATTTTATTTTCCATCTTTTTTTCCAGCTACGTAGTCCGCCTAGGCGAGCTAGACCTGGCTAGAGAAGACGACGGTGCATCGCCGGTAGACTTCCTCATCAAGAAGAAGATCAAGCATGAGCAGTACAGCGCCACCGCCTTCACCAACGACATCGGGATCTTAGTGCTGGATAATGAGGTCACCTTCTCGGGTAAGATTTCTTACCCGATTATTGGTAACTACTTGTTTAAAAGGGGTAGAAACAAGGTGTAAAGTTGTTCATCTCATACTGCCGGAAGGTTAGCAAAGAGAATAACTTCATTATTGCGATCAGGTTTTTCATTGGCGTCATGCATGGCACTGCAGTCGTTTTTATACTATGCTGCTAAAATTAAAATCATTGAAACCTGTAAAAAGCTCATAGAACTATTTGTTCAATATAATCTATTTGTCAATAAGGTAAGTGTCGAAAGGAAAAAATTGAGTATGACTGTGGATGGGTCTAGTAGAGGAACACGAAAGAAACGATGGATGGACTGTGTGAAGGATGATATGGCAAGAAAGGTGGTGTCCGATAAGATGACGAGTAATAGAGAAATATGGAAGAAGAAGACATGCTGCGCCGCCCCAAATTAATTTCAATGTATGCGAATGATAAATGATAATAAGCTTTTGCTAAGGGCTACACTGAAATCATGAAAAAATGAGGTGTTCCCAGTTCCCGAAGACATGTGACCTCTATCAACCTGCACTGGCCCCGCGTGGTGGATTACAGCCCATTCCCACTCAAAGAATGCAGGCCTGTGTCCCAGCAGTGGGAACATTACAACATTAGCTGATCTTGCTATTAGTGGTTAATAAGTATACCTAACCCATTAGCGACTTCTTTCAAAAGAAATCCGGAAAAGAAATTCAAGTTATACGGCTTTGTTAATCTCTCCCACGATAGGTTTAGGAATTTAGGTACCTATTGTAACGAGATAAACACTGAATAGCTTTATTTTCCATATTGCAGACCTGATTAGCCCGATCTGTATCCCGAGGGACACCAAGCTGAGAGCCAACTCCTTCGAGAACTACAACCCTATGATCGCTGGATGGGGACACACTGAATTCCGTGAGTAGTTTAAAGAACGAACACGTCATTTTATTTCACGTATTTTTCTCAGCGAACCCTTTCATTTGATACCAATGGCATGCGACTGCATAAAAAATAACTGGTCCGTCATTTTGGATTTTTAATGACGTCAGTTAGATAACCATGCATAGTTATCAAACCTAGCATTTGTACCTTAAGCACTGCACGGGGTCCGCGTCGCCTCAACGCTAATGACAGCACACATTTCAGCACAATAATCTAAAAAGAGTACAATGAGTTTTAATTATACCCTAGTATACATTGAGCTCATAAACCTTGTTTTGAAGAACGCAAGATCTAAAAGGCCATCCACTATTTCTTGTCACTATTTAACTTCACGATCTCATTTCTGACTCCAGGTGGTCCAGCAGCCACGCACCTGCAAGTCCTGCAACTGCCGGTGGTCGGCAACGACTACTGCACGCAAGCGTACAGTGCGTACAAGGCGCAGAAGATTGACGAGCGGGTGCTGTGCGCAGGGTATAAAATGGGAGGCAAGGATGCCTGCCAGGGAGACAGTGGGGGACCGCTGATGCAGCCCGTGGTTAGTACCATTTTTTTTTTATTCGGGTTAAGCTCGCCCCTCTATTCCCAAATAATTTTTCAAAGATTTTTATTTGATATTCGTCTATCGACGATCCGATGTATACAATGATGGATACAATTTGACTATCCGATGGATAAAACTCCCAAATCAACACACATCTTGGGTGAAACACTTTTTCTTTTTCTTCCAATAAAAATCTAAGCGTTAAACTTACCGATCGTATAAGGAACACCACACTGCGCTCCAGAACCCAAACTGCAGACGTTGCTCATAAAGCTGCAAAATAAAATAGGACTGGGCAGGCCATGTCTGCCGGATGCAAAGCTGTGGGCCCACATTTGACAAAACTGGAGCCCTGAGACTGCTAGGCGGGGTCGCGGCAGACCGAAAAGAAGATGACGGGACGCCTTGCTTTCTCGTTAATTGGCGAGAAGAAGCAACAAAATAGAGAAAAGTGGAAGGAATGGGGGAAGGCCTTTGCCCAGGAGTAGGATCAGGCTAACTAACAAAAAAATACTTGCTTGTGTGTCCTGAAGACAATGTTAAAATAAAATACACTAACTGGAAGTACAACTACTACAAATGAAGTTTTACTGTCAACTAAAATGTATCCTCTTCTTTTCTAGTGGACCAAAGAAACCTTAAAGACGTTCTTCTACCAGATCGGTGTGGTCTCCTACGGCAAGAAGTGTGCCGAAGCCAACTTCCCTGGCGTGTACTCCAGGGTCACACACTTCGTACCCTGGATTGAAGAGAAAGTTGTAGGATACTCGACGTAACTGTGATCGATTCGACTTACTTAGTTTAAGGCTTTAATTTTTAGACATTTTTCTAAACTTTTGACGAGGCTGCCTCGATTTTTTTACTGACTTCAAAAAGGAGGTTATGCTCATCGAGATTTCCGTCAATTATGGACCGATTTACGTAATTCTTTTTTCTTTTGGTAGAGGAAGCTCGAACGGTGGTCCCATATAATGAAATAAGATGTCGGTAAAGTTATTTTTAAGTATTGTGTTTTTTTTTTTGGAAGTTGGTTGTTAATTTACTATGAATTCCAGTTCGGATCTAGGGCTATTGTGGTCCATTGGTCGATCGATGGTTTTGTCCAGCTCTCTACGATATTTTTTCTTTTTTGTCTTTGTTAAGTTGCTTTTGTTATGTCGTTTTGCCACAAAATTGTATCTAGTATTGTATTCTTTGTTATTACTATTTCTTCTTATCCTGTGATATTTTATGTTTTCTGATTTGTCTTTATCTTATATTTAAAATTCTCGTGTCACAATGTAAATTACCATACCTACTCCTCCGAAACGGCTGAACCGATTTGTATGAAATTTTGTGTGCATATCGGATAGGTCTGAGAATCGGCCAACATCTATTTTTCATATCCATAAAAAAAACCCCGCGGGCAGCAGTTAGATTTGTATAGTATGTTAAGTGGTCATTACAGTTTTGACTCAAATCGAGGCAGCCTCGCCGTAAGTGAAACATTTTGACGCCACGTTAAGTAAATCTCAAACAAGCTCTCACCTTAACTGTTGTAAGACTTAAGTTATAATTTACTTATAAGTATTGACTACTGTTATAATTAATGTTTATAGATCTAATGTTATTTGTAAGCGTAGTTCTTGTCACTAAAATATTTTTGTACTCTGAAGACGCAACCAAGTTATTTTAATTTAATAAATGCTCACGTTGAATCTTGTGACTTTACTTTTACTTTTCCGAAAAAAAAATGGTTCAAAAATGACGTAAGCTTCACTTACAATTTAACATACTTTAAAGGAGTCTGGCGATGGATTTCTTCCACACAGTGTCTGGCAGGGGAGGAGTACATTTCAAAAATAACGGTGGTGATGAGATAATTTGATATCAATTTGTATCTCAGGACATTAGGGTCTAGTCAAGTCGCAATCGTATTTAAAACATTTCGTTTTCTACTATGAGTCTCAACGGGACTTGACATAAGCTTTTCATTAGCAAATGCCAGTCTTTGATTAGTTTTTGATCTTAGTTATTTTCGTGTTTTTCATTCATCCATTATCGTTACCGCTGACATTACAAGTACACAGGTATAAACTCCAAGCATTTATTTTAAAAAGATCCGTTACATTTTCCTGTTTTGAATAGTCAAAAGCAATATGTATTGTTACTTACAATCCAGCCACACGCATAATAACTGTGAAGGGGCTGTAGGCGCTCATTTCAAAGTGGTGGGACTCATGACGACGAATTAAAGAAAAAAAAAAAATTAACAGTGGTTCTTTCTTCTTTATGGTGTGCGTAACCTGCTAGCCTACCATGACGTCTTAAAACAGTATTGTTTTACTCTTATTCCAGTGTAGGAAAGAGACGGAGCTATATAGGATGTCTAGCGCCATCTCTTTCCCACACTGGAAAAGGAGTAAAACAATAATGTTTTAAAACGTCATGGTAGGGCACTTAGTGTCAGATTTTTGATGCCGCGCATGACGCCGGCCTCTGACTTGGTTTTGCCGTCGAGAAATAACTCCTGTATCTTAATGGTGGATAAAGGTATGACAAATAAACAAAAATACCCAAATAGAAACGAACAAATAAAGGTCAGTACAAACAATCATAAAAATGTCGTTCTATCTATTCGAATCCGGCATTTGACGTCATTTTATCCGTGTTATCTTCCCAAAGCTATGATTTGATACCTCGCGATTGTCAACTGATAAGTAAAATTTGTTTAACTGATAACCGTAGCTAGTCAATGATGATATCTGGTGCCGAGAACGCGTATTTTAACAATTTCCGTTTAGCCAAAAATTTTACGAGTTTTTTTTTATGCTTTTATCAAATATTATCTATAATAGTTAAATTATGCTCCAAACCACCAAACGCATATAGTTTGATGCAAGTTGGATTTATTTACTGTGATATAATATAAATATATTTTTCCGATATTTAAAACTTGCCTATGAACGTATTAACATAGTGATTTATAAAATCGTTTTTAGAAATGCTGAAGTGATTTGTGACAAGTGGATTGTAAAGTGTTTTATCAATATAGCTGAACAAAATGTTGATGTTAGAAGGAAAAACAAGTTAGTATTATTTTTTATTTATTTTTGTTAGGTTTATTAAAAATACTAAAAAGGACTAGACTAGATAAGGGCTAAAATAAAACCGTAAAGGTGGCTGTCCAGGAGGCTCTCTATGTCTCTCCCGAGACGTCTCGCAAAGGACCGACATCGACACTTGACGCGAGCAAGCGAGGAACACCGAGGCTAGACGAGCGTTATACAGTGTGATTTTTTCAAACCAGCCAAGGCCAACTCCAAAACTATGACGAATAGCGAAAATACTCAAGAGTCTCGTGCCCGATTTTGATAAAAATTAAAATGCATCGATGGATTTTGGAAATATCAATATTCTTTTAGCCAGGAATCTAGGCCTTTGATTTAGAACAAAATACTCACTGTATCACCATACGATATCGCCGTTATTAAGGATCAAATTCTGGGAAGTACCTACATGCATATTAGCTTCGGATTTGACCATCCACACCCACTTGAAAAAATTACTCTGTATACACCCTCACACTCGCCCTGCCTTGGAGTGTCTCGGCAAGAGTGACAGCCACCAGAATGATAGTGGCAGAGATTACCACGGGTCGAGCGAGAGATGATGAATCATTGACTGTTTGGACGCCTTATCTCTGTCAATTTTCTCCTGAGGAAGCCCTAGGCGCAAGGCCCGACACAAGTAGTTGAATGTGGAATCGATCCTTGTGCACGTGAATGTTGGTGCTAAATAATAACAGCCGCGCGGTTCCAACGGAAGATAGCCTGTGCTTATCTAACCTTGGTCAGACAGTGAATGAGTGACCATCGATTACATTTGATTGAAACCTCTCTAGTGTCTCAGAAAGCAAGATAAGACATCGGGCTTAGTTTTCATTTAGATTTAGATACTTCGCAGTCGTTGCAGGCAGTCAGAAGGCCGGATGTCTGCCAACCAGGATTAGGTATCAAGGGGTATGTACTACCCAGTAACTCGGTTGTAGAAGGCAGATAGGCAGAGTGGGATGAGAGGACCCTGCTACATTTAAGGCAGGATAAAGATTGTTGCGTAAAGGATTCTGCCCATTACACCGTACCATACCATGACTGCACTATGAACGTATCAGGCAAAAAAATATTCTTTGTATTTTTTTTTCTCTTTATTTGTTTTGGGGTTTTTATCTAAACAGATGTCAACCCCATTGTAACTTTTACCATTGTTACATTAAACATTATAAATAAAACAAACTATACTAACCAGTTAAACCATTATACATATAAACACTTGGAGTAAAGATAGAAGTCACTGATGAAGGACTTTTATTAAATGACATAACTTTTTGGCACCATCTGATTCTTTGTATTGAAAAGCATGAGACTGTTCCGTCACCGACCAACACAGTCGCGTGTCGTGCATGTAGTAGTTAGTATTGGCACTGGAAAAATGTCCTCGTCGACAATGCACCCATGGCATGGCATGGCACGGTGACCCAACGATCTAGTGGGCATAGTCTCGTGATTTTCAATAGCAAGGATATAGGGTTTAACCGCGCATGACCGTTCTCAACCCGTTGTAAACGGGTACGATACTCTGTAGATACGTTCTAGAGGGGATAGTATTCTGTGTCAAGTTTGTGATTACGGTCATGGTATGGTACGGTGTAGTAGGCAGACTCCTTAATATTTTACTGAAATCAAATTAATTACCTAGTAACGAACACGTGCTTAGATTTTTTTCCTCAGATTAATTAGACTGTTTTATCTGTAAATAAAATAAATACTACTGGAATTTATTTGCCTATCACAATTATCGCTGTAGATAAGAGAAGAGTAATTATGTTAATTATTTATTAATCCGTGTTATGTTGATAAGCTGGCATAGCGGGAAGCTTGAGATTTGGTTCCATACTTAGATTAAAGTGTGTTTATTATAAGACTTTAGCTTTTGCCCGCGGCAACGCTCGCGTTAATTTAGAATTTGAGATTTAGCGGCTCGGACACGTGGCGCCATCTATTATCAAAAGAACGTTACTGTTTTTTTCCTCGGAAACAGTACTTCGGCATTAACGGCATTACCTGACAACGTATATATTATGCAAAATTTCAGGATAATCGGTCCAGTGGTAAGGCCGTGAAAAGTTAACAAACTTACTTTCCCATTTATGATATTAGCTAGGAAGTTAGGATAGGATTCCACTTTCCTATTACCTACGAAAATTACTAATGTATGAAAAAGTATCGCTAATCCAGAGCAATAGTTATTTGTTATACAAGAGTGCAAAGTTGCTTTTTAACCGCGTGTTCAATTTTGATGACCGAGCAAGCGAAGGATTCTAAAATTCTAGAATCCTGAGCGTTAGCGAGGGAATCAAAAGAGCACGAGGTGAAAAATCTTTGCACTCGAGTGCAACACGTAACTTTTCATTCCACCTCAGCGAGGAAATGACTAAATGCAAAAAAAAAACGTTTACAATCACAAGATAGGTACACTTTTATTTCAGTTTAGGTATTAATTACTACATTATGACAGGTAAGTATTAAAGAATAATCTTTAAATTATAACAAAATAATAGGTCTTTACCTATGAAATTGCCGTATTGCAGTACAGACTTTTTCAAACAAAAAAAAGTTTTGATTGGCTATGAGTTCTAAATTCAAATTAATTTTGTTTTAAAAATATGACATTCTATTTACAAAATCAGTCTTTTGTTTATTGATTAGCGTTGTATTTTCATTACATTTCAAAATTTTTCCTCATAATGGATACTTTGAAATTTCGTGTAATTATGGAATATGAGTTCCGTCGTGGCACCAACGCGGCACAAACGACCCGTAACATCAACGACGTTTACGGAGAGAACTGTACAAACGAACGCACAACCCGTTATTGGTTTGCTCGGTTCCGTTTTGGGAATTTTGACTTGAAAAATGAACCTCGTGGTCGTCCGGAAACTTTGGTCAACAATGATGAATTAAAGGTGATTGTTGAAGCTGATGAAACTCACTCTACAGCTGAGCTGGCAGCAGCTTTTGATGTTAGCATTAAAACAATATTGGTCCATTTGCGACAGATTGGCAAGATAAAAAAGCTTGATAGATGGGTGCCCCACGAACTTAACGATCGCCAGCGCACCGTACGCGTCGAGACTTGCCTTGCGCTGCATAACAGGCACAGAAATGAAGGAATTTTGAACCGAATTGTTACGTGCGACGAAAAATGGATTCTTTTTGACAACCGAAAGCGCTCAGCAAGTTGGTTAGATCCTGGTTCGGTACCAAAGCAATGTGCAAAACGAAAAATGACCCCTAGAAAGGTGATGGTCACAGTTTGGTGGTCTAGTGCTGGTGTGATTCATCATAGCTTTTTACAAAACGGCGAGAGCATTACTGCAGATGTGTACATTGAAGAACTGACCACAATGATGGCGAAACTCGCACGTCTGCAACCAGCTTTGGTCAATCGGTCGTCTCGACTGCTACTTCACGACAACGCGCGGCCCCATACTGCACAACAGACCGTCTCTAAGCTGCATGAGTTGGGTTTGGAAGCTCTCCCTCATCCGCCATACTCACCAGATCTTGCGCCTTCCGACTATTACTTTTTCCAAAATTTGGACAACTTTTTAGCGGGAAAAAAATTCAATTCCCGAGAGGCAGTACAAAACGCCTTTGAAGAGTTTGTTGTCTCCCGTCCAGCTGATTTTTTCAAGAAGGGCATCCATAAACTGCCACAGCGTTGGCAAAGATGCATTGATTGCAGGGGTGATTACTTTGAATAAAAGAAATAAATAAGTTCGAAAAAAAAAATACTTTAACTTTTTTCAAACAAAACGGCAATTTCATAGGTAAAGACCTAATAATATTACGGTATAATTAACAATGACGTGAAAAAATGCCGCGTAAAGAACCGCGTACAAAGCAAATTGAAAAAAAAAACACCAAGAAGGTTCCGAGTCTGAGTTTTTAACAAATTAAAAAAAAGTTGTATGATATATTCGGCACCATAGAGGTAGCAGTAAATAGTTTTAATGTATTTTTTAATTCAGAAAATTAGTGCACACGATGTTCGAAATTCAATTTATTTTATCCTCTAGAGAATAAAAACGGCTTTTGCACTCAAATATCGAAGAGTAAAAATACTCTTTCCGAGATGGTGGGATGAAAAAGTAGTTTATTCAACGTCGTATGGTCATAGGAAAGGCTGTGCTATCAAAATCAAAGTGTGACATTTTGTGAGCATTGATACCTACGTCAGAAACACCATATATATATATGGGGTTATGGGCTATATATATATATAGATAGAGTATTTTTGGGCTACCAATAATATTGAAATAACGTGAAAATGCCTTTCAAAGATTCGTCCCGATTCACCCCCGTGTCCCTTTCACCCCATTTTACGGTATTTCAGAAAAATCTTGTGAAAAAATGGGAACTTCGATCTCTGGATACCTGCGTAACTAAAAGGTTTCCAGGAATGGTCCAGAAGAAAAAAAAATATCGCATGGACTGTCGGGGAGAACAAATGCCCTTCAGTTTCGTTAAGCCCTATTTACACCCTTTATATAAATACCTACATTTTTTTTTAACTTTGCCCCACACTAGGAATTTCTCCTGTATCGTGGGTGCGTTTACAAACATTTAAACTCACATACACAAACAGCCTGACCAGGAACCACTACTTGTCGTACAAATATTTGTTCCGTGCGGGGATCGAACCCGCGACACGCAGCGCAGCAGCCGATCGCTCAGCCAATGCGCCAACCTTGTCGTCAAAAATGTAAAGAAATAAATAAAGGAAAGTAGTACCTAAACTGTTATCAGACATTACATACGGCCTCCGATTTCCGATCCATGTAAAGTAAACCGGTTGGCGCTATCGGAATCCATTAGTTGTTGGTTGGATCTTTTTACACCCTTTATACAAGAGCATAAAATATAATGACAGGAGCTCGTGGCTAAATAATAACAGCTCACGGATCGATCTTTAAGGTTATGCCGTGCTTGCCGAGGTTGGCCCGTGGATGGGTGACCATAATTACATACCGAGTTTCCTCCGTTAAGCCGTTGGTCCCGGCTGTCATTTGTAGATCTTTGACAGTCGCGTTACGAGTAGTCAGAAGCCAAAAGTATGACATCCAGTCTTACTAAGGGGTTGTGGAGGTCAGATTGGCAGTAGCTTCATGTAAAATACTGGTACTCAGCTGCATCCGGTCCGGAAGCCGACCCCAAGATAATTTAGGAAAAAGGCTAGGCAGATGATAAAGTATAATGACATCTCCAAGTCGATCTCTAAGGCACCATCTCACGGGAAAATAATAATAGCCGCACGGGTCGATTTCCAAGGTTAAGTGCTTGCCAAGGTCGGTCCATTACATGCCACACTTAATTTTTATCTATACTATACACATATTGCCATTGACTGAACAAATTATCGCAATGTCCTCAGTCTTCCACAAGCTATGGTACTTCCTGCGGACCTACGTGCTGATGCTGAAGACCTTCGACCTGTTCCTGCAGGGCTCCTTCCTCATCGTCATTCTGCTGGAGAGCAACGTCTTCTTGCTGCTGAAGAGAGATGCCAATGAAGGATACCACTCGGGGCTTGTGGAAGGTAAACTCTTCACCGTAGTTATAGACCGCATCGGGAGCATTCGTCTGTTATGGGACAGTTCAGATTCGAGCATTACATCAGTGAGTGAGGAGAACCGAGCATTACAGTGCGCAACCTTAAACGATACAATTTGTACCAATCACTTATTTCTTTACAAAATCGAATATTTTGGAATGTTAAAGTACAGGCGAATGCTCCGGTGAGGGAGCTCCTTTTTCAGGTATAGGTATATGTATAAAGAAAGAAGGAACAGAAAAAAAGATATTTGCCCCAGGGACATGACGTGCATGGCGTGTGTATCAGAAAGGTTTAGTGGTGTACGAGACCATCATCGTAATCACAAAAAAAATTGAACTGCATACAAAATTTCAATATCTACTGTTTTTATTTTCGTGGGTTCGATTTTGGTCCCATGGATAAAGTTGTGCAGTGATCGTGAATATCTCCCTCTCTCTCCTTTCTGATACATGCTGTTTAAGTTTGTAAGAGTTGGACAGACATGAAAGCAGAAACGAGTGTTTGCTACGATGGAGCTCAACATTGCTTCTAAAATGTTGGCCACTACCCGGATGGTTAAACTTTTCTTCTGGTCGAAGCTTATGTAGCCAACATTGCGGATTGTCTCCAGTCATGTTCATGGCCACATCATCATCTCCCTACTCTTGTCCTATATTACACCGGTTTTTGCCATTCTCCCTTATCCCTTTCCTCACTGCTTTCTCTTTCATATCATTCTTCACACAATCCATTCGACTTTTTTGGCCTTTCATTCCCTCTTCGATCCATTCATCTTTTTACTCACTTTTATCACTAATCAATCTCAATATATTCCAGACTATGTGATGCTAGGCGCTGCTGGCGCAGAGTTTATACTAGGTGCTGCAGTGGCCTGGTGGGGTCGAGGACGGAGACAGCTGGCCCTCTCTGGCTGGCTAGCAGCCACATCGGCAGCAGGACTCATGGTGCTCGCCTTCCCCTTCGCGAAGTCTAATCCTGCTAGTGTGGGTAAGTTGGTGAACCTACCGAATCCCTGGCTTCATGAACACAGAGTATTTTTTTTCCTAGATTTCCATTTTGGTTGGCAGACAACCGGGTATTGAGACTTCCGAGAGACTTATGTCACAGTGGCTAAGTATTGGATTGTGGTACCGTACTTTGAATTAGTTGATCGAAGGATCATGACATTAGGGACTTCGAGCTGAGAGTGTATGTTTTGGGCACAAAGGACAAGATAGGAGCACTTCACTCCTAGCTCCACTT
Organism: Cerastis rubricosa; assembly: GCA_949152445.1. Lineage (NCBI taxonomy): Eukaryota > Metazoa > Arthropoda > Insecta > Lepidoptera > Noctuidae > Cerastis > Cerastis rubricosa. Next base: position 1,636,194 of record OX424547.1, read on the forward strand.
TATGATGAGGGAGTTACATCGTCCCCCTTGGGTTCCGAGACGATTTATGACGGGACGTGGTTTATTGATTGACTTACAAGAAAGAGCCTCACTGACCTATTACAACTTCTTCCAGAGTTATGTGGCGAGCAGACAGTCATCAACGTCGCCTCAGACAACCTCGTAGCAGGCAGAACAGCTTTCCTGGTGATCACTGCACTGCTGTGTGCACTGACCAAGCTCAGCATCTGGGCCCATGGCCTCACCTACCTAGACGACCATGACCCACAGAATGGGCCGTATTTTTATGGTAAGTGTGTCACAAAATAGGAACAAAAGATTGGCTGCATATTTTGTGTAAGTCTATGCGCCCCTAAGACGACCGCCACTGACCGTATAATTAGTTTACTCTCAAAAACAAAAGTCTGACAACCAGTCCTACCACCGTGTATCTTATTCACAGGGTTCTATTTTAGGTCCCATTCTTTTTATTTTGTACTGCGCAGACATAATTAGATGCCTACAGAAATCCAAGTACCATATTTATGCCGACGATGTACAACTATATATTTCCTTCAGACCAGACGAGTATGACAGCGCCATTAAAGATCTTAACGAAGATCTTGAAAGAATCGCCGTTTGGTCTGAGGAGAACTGCTTGTCACTGAACACTTCTAAAACTAAGTATATAGTTTTTGGCACCAGGAACCAGCTGGCTAGACTACCTTCGACTTTTAACCTGAGACTAATGGGCAACCAAATTGAGCGAGTTTATGAGGCGCGAAATCTGGGTCTTGAGATGGACAAAGACCTCCGTTTTGAGAAGCACGTAGCAGACTCTGTCAGAAACTGTTTTTATCGCCTGAAGGTTTTACATAAGATGAGGTCTTACTTATCTGAATCACTACGGGAACAGCTTGTGGAAACCTTGGTACTATCTAGGTTAAACTACGCCGACACAGTATACGGCCCGCGCCTGTTAGCTCGTACAGACCGGCTCATCCAAAGAGTACAAAACGCCTGTGCCCGGTTTTGCTACAATATTCCTCGGCGAAGTCACGTAACACCTTTTCTTAACAAGCATTTCTCACTCAAAATGAAGTCCAGACGTAAGCTACACTTGGCGTGCCTGCTGTTCGGCGTGGTTAAATTTCAAAAACCTGACTACTTGTATAATAAACTTAGTTGGTTAACTAGTAGACGCGAGTGTGGGAGAAGACAATGCGCGCAGCAGCTCTCGACTCAGCCTCATAACACAGCAGCCTTCAGAGGTAGCTTTCGCTATGCGGCGTCCAAAATATGGAATAACCTGCCACCACCTATTAGAATGATAAGCACAATACAAACATTCAAAAAACATTTACGGCAGTGCCTGATAGAATCGCAACGTAAGTTGGATATGGTCACTTTAAATGTCTCAATAATATGATTTACAAACTCTAAACCTACCTGCATATCTAATTAACTGGAGTACGGTACAATTGTTTTACACGATACACACACATATTTTGCTCCAATTCCATTGGAAAATATTTTGAACTAATATGTACATTTTTTACCTAGAGTTTTTACAAATTGCATTGTTAGTCCGTCGCGCTCGGCTGCTTGCAGCGTATTGAGCGACTAAGTGCGCGGATACGAAACATTGTGCGTTTGGAAGTCTGGGAAAATGCGTCTCATTCCTGTATTTTTTGTTGTTTTATGTTACTCTTTTTCACTATAATTATTACAATGTTGTTTTATTTCTTATTAATGTATTTGTTATTATTGTTATTAATGTATATGTATGTAAGTACGTTCTCATTCACATATTAACACAACGTATAAAACTGTTTTACGTCCGTCTCGTCACTATCTCTCAGGTCTAGTTGAAAACCAGCGTCGGGCACTAGCTGCTCGGCAGTTTGCTGAACTGGGCCTATTTGGCGCAGCCGTGCGACACACAATATATTTTTTTATTTTCTGTTTAAGTTTTTTTTTTATTTTATTTTTTATTGTGTGCACTTGTGGCATGTGTCAAATAAATATGTTTTCTTTCTTTCTTTCTTTCTTTTCTTATTCCTCAGTACTAACTGGACTGTGGAGTCGCTCCATGTAAAAAACCGGTATTCAGCTTCATCTGGTTAGACTGGATGCCGACTCCCATATATTTGAGAAAAGCCTAGTCGATGATAATGACACAGAATATACCTCTCAAAGTGTTGTGCCGATGCATGAGAGATGCCTAAGTCGAACCGGGACAGTTTAATCCAGGAACTGGGTTGTGGAGTACAAAAAGGTAGTCGCTGTAATTAGTATTCAGCTGCATGCGGTTAGACTGGAAGCCGGTCCTAACTTAGTTGAAAGAGGTTATTCATTAGGCATATTTTTTACTAATTTATTTAGATGATGATGTGTTTCGTTATGAGCTGATGGATGGACTGTGTGAAGTATGATATGGCAAGAAAGGAGGTGTCTCATGAGATGACAAGTAATAGAGAAGTATAGAAGAAGAAGACATGCTGCGCTGACCACAAATATATTGGGATAAGGGCAAGAGAATGATGGTGTTTAGTTATGAGCTATCCCTACAATAGCGTCAAAATGAAAGAAAAATCTCTCAATTAAATTCTTCTTACCAACACTTTCAGGAATCCTGATCTCCATCCGCCTCTCATTGGGTCTGAGTGGCAGCAACTGGTTGCAACCCATCTCCGAGCGCGAGGATTGGTGGAAGGCCCACCTGTCTGTCTGTATGCTGACCTTCATGTTCGCCTTCCTCTTCACTCTGTTCCCCACCAGAATGTCCTCCTTCAAGGGCTTGGATGAGGGCAGGGATTCTGATGTGGACGCTGGTAGGTGCTTCTTATTCTGAAGTCATTTTGAGTCCCATCTTATACCTTCGAACCTTCGATAAAAGAAAGCTCTTACGCATATGACTCTGCTCACGTCCTCTATCGTTGCGATTTGTATCAAGCGACATATTTTGAAGTCCCAAGTAATAGGGGGAGAGTCTATCGCCATCAGTCGGACACAAATCCAGACTCTGTGGCTGCTACTTAGTAATTCCTGGCGGATAAATTCAATAACACCTTGGACGACTTGAGAATCAAACCTAAAGACCACATGCTTAGCAGTGCGCGTTTGGGGCCACTAGACCAACAAGGCAGTCGCTAAACCTTACTAAATTGTACCACGCTGTAAGAAACTTTTTTCATTGGTTGTGTTAGAAGTCGCTGTTCCAAACGCGAGAGGCTGAGAGTGTACCTCGTGGCTAAAAATAATTTTTGGACTCCTCTGTCTCTATTTTTACATGTTGAATATTTTTTATGTAAATAAGTATTTGATGCTACCGTATTCTTATTTATTTATTTTACTATTTATGTACACACAATCAAATCACAAGCAAAACATAAAATATTTAAGTACAAAGGTTCTTTTCTATACTCGTGATTTTATTCCTCTAGAACCGTTCTATCGGTGAGGACACTGATGTTTCAAAGTGGACTGCCTATTGGTCAACCTTACGGCAGGCTAGGGCAAGCTGGTCTGGCTTTTCAGATTGGCTTGTCTTGCCCTAATAACTTTCTATTTAAATTACAAATAGCTTTTGTGTTTCGCCGTGGCTATTAAGGCACTATCAGGCCGACGTCGTCTCATAAGTTCAAGTTAACCAACCAATTACCGAGAAAGGTTTGCATTTGACCACTTTCTCATTGGAGATCCCTGAAAAAATAAAAGATATATGATGATAATGATGATGCCTTCCTGACTAGAAAATAAACCTTCCTTAGGATTGTTGCCGTCTCTGGGTCGGCTGGCGCGTAACAAGGCGCTGGTGACGCAAACGTTGGCGCTCTCCTGCCTGAGCACTGCCGTACTGGTCTACGTGTACTACGACAGGGCTTACGTTCAGGTGATTCTCAACATCATCATTATCTTCTTCTTCCTACCCTTGTCCCATTCTACTCGGGGTCGGCGCATTACCTTTTCTTCTTCCATTCTCCCCTTTCAGACGTAACGGCGTATTTACTCTTTTCTCTTTCATATCCTTCCTCACACCATCCCTCCATTTTTTCTTTGGCCTTCCTCTGTTTCGCCATCCATAAACATTTATTCAGGTGATTTTCAAAGTTTTAAATTAAGTCTAGATAATAACAGCTGTACGGGTCTATCTTCAAGGCTCAGCAGTGCTTGCCTAGGTCGGTCCGTGGACGAGTGACCATCATTACGTACCGAATTCAGTTGAAAGTCGTTAATGTGTAGTCAGATGCCATCTAGCTGGGGGTGATACGCCAAAACAGGATTCCTTTGCTCCATCGGCAATGTTTACACTGCAAGACCTTACATAAAAAAGTGTAGTCATCATCATCTGCCTAGCCTGTGTTGGGGTCAGCTTCCAGTCTAACCGGATGCAGCTGAATACCAGTATTTTACACGGAGCGACTGCCTATCTGACCTGCAGAACCCAGCTATTACTGGGTAATACGAAACCCCTTGGTAAGACCGGTTGTCAGACTTTCAGGCCACTAACTACATCTATTAACGACTGTCAAAGATCTACAAATCACATCCGGGACCAATGGCTTTACGTGCTTTCCGAGGCACGGAGGAAACTCGGTATGTAATGGGTGGTCACCCATCGACGAACCAACCTAGGCAAGCACGGCTTAACCTCGAGATCGACCCGAGCTGCTGTTATTATTTAGCTACAAGCTCCTCGATTCACAAGGAGATTCGAGATTTACACAGACAACGAATTACCTAGATATATTTTATTTCAAGGCGAGGTACCGTGTGGAGTCGATTCGGCAGGACCCTCGGACCTCACGAGCTCTCTCCGACATATTCCGAGCTCTCGTCATCATTTTCTTCGTTATGGTAAGCATAATAGACCTAAACTCCTGTATGGTGTCGGAGTTCTGTATGGTGTCGGACGTTAAGAATAGCACCATCCCATATCTTCCCGTGGGTGTCGTAAGAGGCGACTAAGGGACTTGCTGGGGAATGGGCAGCAGCGTTCTCTGTGCTTTTATAACAACCGTACTGCGATCGCCAACAAAAATGAAACTGATCGTGATCAGCACATCTGAGCGGCGTTAAGAGCTGTCAGTGTCAATAATATGACGACACGGTTGGCGCAGTGGCTGAGCGATTGGCTGCTGCGCTGCGTGTCGGGCCAATCCCTGCACGGAACAAAAATTTCGTATAACGTACTGCCTAAAGGTAGTTGTTACGGTTCTGGCTGTTTGTGTATGTGAGTTTAAATGTTTGAGAAATTCCTAGTGTGGGGCAAGGAAATAAAAACCAGTAATTATGACTCCGACAGATCTTGAACTCGGTTTGCTACTCGTATAATCTACTAGCAGCAATAATTTACTAACAGTTGTTGGTTTGGATAGACCAATCAAATGAACAATGCTTCTTCACTTTTTTTAAACTCAATATACACCTTTTTTTGGAGCGTCAATTCTCTCGTTACATAATAGAATGAAGTTCTGCTAACTAAAATAAATGCAGTCAAAAGAAATGATGTAGTGGGGAAAAAATACTCGGCAACGCATTGTAGAAAAGTTTGTTCTGCCACTTCTATACAGGGTGAAATTGAATCATGGGCATTATTTTAACCTAAGGCACTACTCACGATACTGTATGGTGCCTAATTGAATACGGTAACTAAATGGTTTTTATTTTGAGTATTTAAAACATCTAACAGTTCAGGGCCATGGTGTCCGAGTGCTCAGAGCCTTTTTAAGGAACTTTCTAAACGCCTATTTGACGGTTCTCGTGACCCAAGGGCTGGCTTTTACCTTGACCAGAGGCTAAGTATTGCCATACAGTGTGGCAACGCTGCCAGCCTCTTGGGCACGATACCAGCTGACAGCGTTGAGGAGATTTTTGATGCCCTTTTATACTTTGTTTTTTAGTTTAGTTATTTTATTTCTTTCTAGTTTTTAATTCTTATAATATAAATAGTTAGTTTCTGTTCAAGAGAATTTTTAATTATAAAATTAACATTGACCAAAAAAGAGTTCCCTCAACTAAAATTTATAGTATCCTATTTTTTGGCAACAGGACCTATCCAAATCAAAAACTTGCAATCATACTGATCTTTCCGCACAGATCTTCCGCGTCCGTTTCTCAGCGCGTCGGCCTGAAGGTGTGAAGTCCAACACAGCGTCCCGCGTCGCTGGAGTGATCGCCATCTTTGTGGCTGTCTTCTTCGTGGTAATGGCTGCGCTGGGCTGTGACACTGGCAACATCAGTGGGTTACAGTCTGGGGGCTACCATCAGCCTTCTTGCAGCAACTCCTGTCGGTGAGTTAACCATACATATGTACGACTACATAAACTCATATGTTTTCCCATGGGGATTGGCAGACACTACAGAACGAAATCTTTACATACTCCTTTGGTGGTCAGTGGTACAGACAGCGTCAGTATATGCTAATCCCTAGAGCTAGTCCTAATACCGGAGAGCGGGGGGTTAGTACTTAAAGGAGCTGTGAGCTCTTCTGCCCCTCTCGGCATTGCCAGTGACCTTTTCTTTGAGTAAACCAGTGCTTCGTAATATTATTCGTTTGCACTGGCCGGTTATCGACTGCCACGTTGCCACATTGGTCACAAGCACCAAGAAGTCCTGGGTTGTATACCCAGGGTGGGCAATGTGTTATTAGGTTTTACCAACAGGAATGTCTCAGCAGCTGCGCGGAATCTGGTTTCGTGTTCCGTTGCTGGCAATAGGCACGCCCAAATTACATGGGACTTAAATACAAGATGTTGTTTTGCATCCTCGTCAAAATTCAGGATGTTGTCACAAAAGACATAAATAATCAATATAAATTACGGTACCTAGTAAATTATTAAAAAACACTGCGTTTTTTTGTTGTTTAAATTTGTCAATATTTCAGAATAACCCCCTTAACGTGGTTTAGCGATTATAAAATTATCGAAAAAACGTTTGAGGTTTTTTGTTTGTGTGTAAGCGACGTTATAAGGCGGGGATCAGACGGCCCGTGTTTAAAACACGGGTGGTTCACAGTTACCGATTTCAGTAAATAAATAAAATAAAATAAAATTACCTACTCATTTTATTATTGATTCGGGTCGAGAATCATTAGCATAGTTACCTCCTAGAATTTGACGAGGTTGCAAAACAACACCTTGTATAACTGGTGAATTGTAGGTGTAGCTACTGGGGCATACCTCTGCCAAGCCGTTCGGGGATTATTGGCGTGATGTTACGTTATGTCGATGGCCAACCAGCTGGCAGTCCTGCACATGGTAAGTGGTTACCGCCGTAACACAAGAGGCAGTGCAGATGCATTACAAAGATACAGATGAAAATCTCAAAAAAGGAGCATTTAGGCAGGCATTTTGATCTCAAATTTTTAAATATCCTTTGATACCCCTTTTCTGTCCTTGATCCAGCTGCCTCACACTTGGCAGCTGGATTAAGGGCTTGACTCGTAAAGCAGTTTTTCGGGATAGGGCATGTATGATTAGGTTAGACTGACCTGACCGCCGGTTGCGCAGATGCTGTTCCCGATGCTGGTGGGTTACTATTTTTTATATTTGTAATTTGTTTGTTATACGTAATTCCAGGTGCAACTCTGATCGCTACGGCTACAGTCCTGTGTGCGCGCTGGACACTGGCATCACGTACTTCTCTCCCTGCCACGCCGGCTGCTCATCTTACGAAGACCTCAAAGGCTTTCAGTAAGTCTTCTAATCCACCACTCTTTTGAAAACGACCACCACGCAATCGCAATTAGAAACTTTATAGGGACTTGAAATGCTGGGGGAGCTCGTAGCGAACACACACACAACACTAACTCACTCTAACCGGCTAGACCGGCGGTTAAACCGGCTAGACTGGAAGCCGACCCCAATATAATTTGGGAAAGTCTGGGCAGATGATGAGGGACTTGAAATGCAGCTGCGGTTTTAATTCCGAAAGAGGCGTCAAAACTTCGAGGGCAACGGCACTTCTCATCTTTTGTTAGTCACTTAGTTTAGTAAGTGTTAGTCAGCATTCAGTTTAACGAGAGTAATAAAATATAATAAAATAAATAACTTTTTACAAAAAACAACAGACTTCTAAGAAAAATGGGTTAGTTTACACTTTTTAGAACTGAAGTAGAAGTTTCCAAACTGACATGGTCACTGACACCGTCCTTAACACTTGAAACAAGATATTTGACATGTTTAGTATGTAAACATGGAAAAACAAAACACAAAACTGATAGTGATTTTCAGAATTGGTTTTTGGATGTGCAAGTTATAGGATATTAGGATGTCCTATAATTTCAAATGATGCCGGATGTCCTCACGGTCGATGTTTTCCTCCGGTTTTGAAGGCCATCCCCTGTAATGGTGACTGATTGGTTGCAGGTTGTTCCAAGAGTGCGCGTGCGCCACTGGCTCGCAGCGTGCAGTGCGCGGCTCGTGCACGCTCGCCTCGTGCATGGTCCCCTACTCTGCCTACCAGGTCGTGTACACCGTCATGCTTGCAGTTTCTGGTGAGTATTCTTATGTGAATGGAATTTTACTTGTTCATCAGCCTTTTTAGGGTTCCGTAGCCGAATGGCAAAAAACGGAACCCTTATAGATTCGTCATGTCTGTCTGTCTGTCTGTCTGTCTGTCCGTCCGTATGTCACAGCCACTTTTTTCCGAAACTATAAGAACTATACTGTTGAAACTTGGTAAGTAGATGTATTATGTGAACCGCATTTAGATTTTTATACAAAAAATACAAAAAAAGCAATAAATTTTGGGGGTCCCCATACTTAGAACTGAAAACCAAATAATTTTTTTTCATCAGACCCATACGTGTGGGGTATTTATGGATAGGTCTTCAAAAATGATATTGATGTTTCTAATATCATTTTTTTCTAAACTGAATAGTTTGCGCTAGAGCCACTTCCAAAGTGGTAAAATGTCAAATCAAATCAAATCAAATCATCTTTATTTGTGAACACAGGTATTGAAAAAAGGTCTTATAATGTGTGTCCCCCCCCCTCTAATTTCTAAAGTAAGAGGAGGAAAATTCTGAAAATATTTAAGATTGTAGAGCGTAAAAAAAACTATCAACGAAAATTGGTTTCAATAAGATATGATTTTCAGTTTTTGAGATATGGGACTTTTTCATAAAACTGCAGCAGTAACTTTGTTTTTCATAAACATACTATGAAAAACAAATTTAGTTTTGCGGTTGAGTGGAAGTTTACTAACTAAAACTACTAACTAATGAATGACAGTTCAAAATATTGTTATTATATTGTTTGGGGCTATGGAACCCTGTGTGCGAGTAAGACTCGCACTTGGCCGGTTTTTATTGCGAGAAGCCCGCCACAATATTTCCAATCCATGCAGTGGTTTGAGAATATCGGCTGTGTGAATTAATACACGAACTAGTTCGTGTATTGATTCACAACTACTTTGTGTTTTAATATTTATCTTTATCGGGTACAAGTGTTTGCTCCATAAGTGTTTGTTCGTCATGTATTGATAGACTTTTCTTTATGCCACTGCGGTTTCATATGTGGGAGCACAAGTTTATGTCATCGGTGTTTTCATGCCGTTAAACCAAAAGTATATGGTGTTTTTCATAACATTTGAAGTCACCTCTTGTTCGGGTTTGGAGTGGAATTAAGATACAGTTAGATTAAGAATTAACAAAGATGATAAAGATAACTATATTTTGTAAGACAAATGGGATAACTATAAAAACTAATGAGGTGAATGGATGAGATGAGTCGCGTCCGATATGCTCTCCGAAGGCGTACTGACTCTTCTAGTTACGAAATACTTACATAAATTATTCAAGGCATAGAGCGCGGTGTCGTAATTACGCTGACATATTTATTATTGTTCGGTGATTGACCTGTTATCAAACAGGTCGTTATCAAACGATAAGTTCTGCAATCAACACTGTGCCCATCAGGGCATAGTGTCAACACTACAGAACTTATCTTTTGCAGAACTTATCTTTTGTTTCAACCTTAGCCGTTATAGCTATGGTTCGGATGCACCTCACCGGATTGCTCTGGATTAATCTAAGTAGACGCCAGCACATCAGAGAGCAGCGGTGGCCCTGTGGTGGCAGCCCCGACTCACGAGCAGTAAGCCGTGGGTTCGAACCCAGGCAGGCGCATTACATTGTGTAATTTATTTCATCACCGCTGCCCTCAAAAACGGCAAAGGAAAACATCGTGAGGAAACCGGCATTTCCTAGAAATAAAAATTCGTAGACATGTGACATCTACCAACCCGCACTGGGCCTGCGTTGTGGATTACAGTCCACTCCCTCTCATAGAGAGGAGGCCTAATGATGAAGCACATCTAGCAGAAATGTGGGTAGTCTATAGTACCTACACCTTTGCCTTACCTTTCGCTATGAGCTTCTTGATAGTAAATAAATATCTGATTGGTTTCAGCGTCGAGTTTCCTGATGCAAGGAATGGCGCTGATCCGCGCCGTACGGCCTGGGGACAAGGTGGTGGCTGTCGGGAGCACTCTGGCTGTGGTGGCGCTACTGTCCTTCGTGCTAGGACACCTCATCTACATGCTAATCAGTCGTAAGTACTGCCCTTTGGTGGAACAGTCTAGGGTTACCGGCGTTTCGGTATTATTATCATCATCATCATTTCAGTCGAAAGACGTCCACCGCTGACATAGGCCTCCCACAACGCCACATTGACAAGGCGTGGCGATTATGGCAAAACCCCTCCTGTTTTGCCATAATCGCCACGGTTGGCAGGCGTGTTGACGATCGCAGTACGGTTGTAACAAAACCACAGAGAACGCTGCTGCCCATTCTCTGGAAAGTCCCTTAGTCGCCTCTTACGATACCCATGGGAAGAAATGGGATGGTGCTATTCTTTACGTCCGACACCATACAGAACCATACAGATTACAGAGCGTTTCGGCTTACCGTCCAACATATTTTTGTGAAAAAAAAAACTACGCGATAACTGGCGACATGTGGATGTCTTCAAGGAGTAAACAGTGAAGCCGTAAGCCGTCAACCAAGGATTCTGAACATTAACTTATGTAACACTGCGTAAAAAAGATTGCTGGAAAACTCAATGTACTGCACTCAAAAAATTGTGCTGATGGAACTACTAAAAATACGTCAAATACGTAAGATGAGGTACAACTATGCCTAAGCTTTGGGAGGGATCACAGGTGGGGTGTAATTTTTCCCCTATCGTACGATTACGTAACCATCTTCAAAGAGTAGGATGTTCTCAATTCGATTGTGTTTTTTTTTATGTTTGATACCTCATAATATATCTCCGTCATATATGACGCAATTAAAAAATATATATTTTTTCTAGATCTAACATGCGTACACTCAGCGAACGGCGCGTGTCTACTGCATGCGCCCACGCTGTGGGTCGCGTGCGCAACTAGCGCGCTGCTCGCAGCGATGGCGGCCGCAGGGAGCCTAGTCGCCAGCCGATTGCCGACAGGAATGCACGAACCCACCACGGAGTTATGATGACACATAATCTACTCCATATCGTAGGCTCATCAAACTCAAATTAAAACTTATAGTGATTTAAAAACTATAACAGACTTTGAATAACTGGGAACGCACTCAGAGCCTAGTTGGTTCTACTTGGCTGTCAAATGCGCCGAATGCGTATACAAAATAGTTCATGATGCTGGTCTTTTGTAAAATTGCTATAAATTATTGTACATAATCAATAATAATAAAAACATGTTGTCGAACGCAGGAAGAGGCAAAGAATTAAAATAAGGTCAAAAATTAAGAATTCTTCTCAGGAGGTTAGCAGCATTGCCACGTTGAATGGGAATGTTCATTTTTTGTATATAAAATAAGACTGCCCTCTGGTCGCCGGAAAAGACGCCCCGAAAGGTTATCAGGACCCACGGCCCTAAACATAATTATATTTCAATAAAACCATTTAAGTAAAAGCACTTTTGAGTTGTTAAAGTAGGTAGGTAAATTAGTGAAAAACAAAAAGATTAATCTCCAGCCCAGAGGCATAATAACTGTGAAAGGTATTTAGTTACCAAATCCAAACTTTATGGAGAAAAAGGAGAAAGAAACTCCTCACCTTTGTGGCTTTTTAACAGACTTCCAAAAAGAGGACGTTATCAATTTGGATGTTTGTAGTTTTTTTGTATGTTCACCGATGTCTGCACCAATTGTGGACCGATTTTCAAAACTCTTTTTTTATTCGAAAGCCTATACTCCTGAGGTGGTCCCATTGTAACCAAGTCAGGATCTGATGATGGGATTCCAGCGAAATCGAGGGTAACCATCCTTATGGGCATCTTAGAAACTGTATACTACCCATGTGGTCCCATGGTCATCAGGGTATGATCTGATGATGGGATCCTGGAGAAATCGAGGTAAGAGTTACCTACATTTTATAGGCACACATGTCTGGTAATCATCTCATGTTGCTGAGCTGATCATGAAAGGTATAAGTCAGTGGTCGTGTTTAAATTAGTGAAGATCTGATGCTGATCTACGCAGGTATACAATGGAACTCTTTAATAGTAGACGGCAAATCTGTCGTGTTGGCTGCAAGGGCTTAGATGTTTATTGTTTACACACTATCATAACATAGCATCACGCCTGCATACTCTGAGGGGGTACGCAGATGTGTAGAGTCCCCCCTCATTTCGATAGTAGTAGTTCTATTTAATTGGGGATAAGCCTATTATCATGCAATGTATTGTTAAAAATGTAAAATAAACATAATATATAAATAGAATATAACTACTTAAAATTGTGAAATAAAAAAAAAACTTTTTTGTAAAAAAATATAACCGACTTCAAGAACACAAAACTGCGAAATAGTATATTTCATTGCGAGTGCGGAAAGCCTGTCATTGCAAAGAGTTCCGACAAATGTCTACCCGAGCCGAGGCGCAGCCGAAGGTGAGGGTTGACAGTCGGAACAAGTTGCAATGACGGTTCCACACGCGTATTGAACAACTATTTTTAATACAGTTGCGAAAAAATGAAGCAATTTAATAAAGAACATTTTTGGAAAATGGCGCCAACAGTAAAAGAATATAAGCAGAGTTTTTTTTTGTTTTCTTCACTCATTCTGGGCAGGCAAAGGGAACCATGCCCATACAGCCAAGTCTTCAGTAGATTTTTTTATTGATATGAAATGAAAATGAAATGAAACCTAACCTAACTCATTGAATCAAATCATTAAATCTGATATTGAAACAAATTAGTAGCTTCGTTTTAGAAATATTTGCATGAATCATTAAAACTTCTATGATTTTTTTTTTGTAAAAACTCCGTAGTTGTTTTTTTTCTTTTTAATAGACATTATTTTGACAGTTGGGAAAGAGTACGCACGAGTTCGGGAAAGGTAAAGAAAAAGCTCGAGTGTGTAATAGCCCACATCCCGAACGCTATACGTCCCTGCAATACGCCACTTTTTGAGCAACTGTATTAAAAAATAATTTTAGCTTCAGAAGTCGGTGGCAAAAAAACTGAATCAATTAAACAAAAGTCACCGACTTCTGACTTAACTTATTTTTCACAGTTTTGTGTTTTTGAAGTCGGTTTTTTTTCACATCATGTTGGGGTCGGCTTCCAGTCTAACCGGATGCAGTTGCTATTTTTCATGGAGCGACTGCCTATCAAACCACAACCTACTTACTGGGTAACATGAAATGATGATAATATTTCACTTTTATACGCCGCAGTCTATAAAAGTGCTAATGTTAATAACTAGTTAAACGCGAAATTCATGGAACTATTTACAGGCTTTTGTTTTAAGAGCGTTTACACCTTACGACATTTCTTACAAACTTCCAAGTCCTTATTTTCCGAAATGACTGAACCGATTTTAATGAAACTTCATACGCATAAGCAGGATACAAATATGCCTAAAAAGTTACTAAAACACCTTTTCGATTATAAATTATCTATAGAAACAGAAATTTCCAACTATCATGTTTTGAGAAAAAGACATTTCGAAAATGTTTTAGTACCTACTTAACTTTTTAGACCTGTGTATCCTGCTTATGCGTATTAAGTTTCATTAGAATCGGTTCAGTCATTTCGGAAAATAAGGACTTGAAAGTTTGTATAAAATGCCGTGAGGCGTTAAAGACTGGAAGAACCATTGCCATTGGCTTCGCTATGGCTCTTTTTACACCCAAAATGCTAGGTTTCCAAAAAAAAAACAACAAATTTTGTTGTTAGAAAAATAAAAGTTTAGCTTGCGCTTCGACTTCAAAATAAACAAACTGATACGCTCTGACCATAAGAACATTTTATTTGTATAGCTCATCCAGTCTGTAACAGCATTTACTCTTAGATTTAGAAAGTTATTTTAAGGAAAATTTTGTTACGGTGAAGAAATATATGAGGGAAATTTTATTTATTATATTATTTACTGTTATTATGCTGTTTTCATTCCCTTTTACTGAAATTACAACTAGTTTTTGGGTTTTTTCTAGAGGGATGTTAATCCACCCAAACTTAACACTCAGTAGAAAAAACACTAAAATCTATCGTATTACCCAGTTACTGGGTTGTGGAGGTCAGATAGGAAGTCGCTTCATGTAAAATACCGGTTAGACGGGAAGCCGACCCCAAGATAGTTTGGGAAAAGGCTAGGCAGGTGATCATAGTCGGCTTCCAGTCTAACCGGATGCTGTTAAATAGCAGTATTTTACATGGAGCGACTAGAAGACTATCTATCCGACCTTAACAACTCAGTTAGTACCTGGTAATCCGAAACTGATATTTTAAAAACTACTATTTAAACGTGGGGGGCGGCTTTGTTTAATTTAAAAAGAAAAGTTTTTTTTTATAATACCCGCAGAAAAAGTGCTACCTTTAATAATAATTACCCTTGTAAAGAGTGGAAAAAAATAAAAAAATATATTTTAAAACATAATAATATTTATTACAATTACAACAGTTCGACCTACGAAGTTAATGGCACTAAATCTTAAGCTAATTAAATGTATTTTTGTATTGCAACTAAAAAAAAACTTTGTTTTTAATTTCTCTTGGCAACATTTGAGCCAACCTTCACAGTGATTTACAACCGTATACAATTACGGAATAGAGTTTAAAATTGTTCGGTCACATGTTCACCAAAAGTGTGCGAGAGGTAGGTAAACAAAAATTCCGCAACTTTGTTACAGCAACATCTTGTGTTTTAAGGTAGAAGCAACAGGGTAGACCGTTATAAATTCAAATATTCTTTCGTTTTGGCAATTTGCCAGTCATTTTCAGGCGGTATGTTGAACAAAATATGATTTGCGACCGTTATGCATGTATTTACACAAATATAATAATTAAAATCATCAACACAACCTCTTTCATCATCATCCTATGATGTTCCCACTGCTGGGACACAGGCCTCCACTGTATCAGAGGGAATGGGCTGTAATCCACCACGCGGGCCAGTGCGGGTTGGTAGATGTCACATGTCTTCGAATTTTTTGTTCTAGAACATGCCGGTTTCCTCACGATGTTTTCCTTCACCGTTTTTGAGGGCAGCGGTGATGAAATAAATTATACAAAGTAATGCGCCTGCCTGGGTTCGAACCCACCACGGCTTACTGCTCGTAAGTCGAGGCTGCCACCATTGGGCCACCGCTGCTCTCCTCCAACCACTCTTCTCTTACAACCTCTTTAAGTTCATTTTATATCTCATTAAATTACTATTTCATGAAAAGTTTTGAATTCGCGGACTAGCCAATCGCTTCCACCTTACAAATCAATGTTTCACATTCAAACCATTATTTTTACACTGGAACACAAAAACATATTTCGGAAACAATGTTGAACAACTTTTGTTTGAGTTGAATTGAAAAGGCAGAGAAAATGCAAGATTCACATAAACTTTGACAGAAATTCATTCGAATATGAACCTTATTGGTTTACGAATAATGTTGTAAATATACTTGACATACACTCTTGTACTAATTTCTTGCTATTGAATGCATTTGACAACAATATTACTAATTACACTATTTGACGAAACAACTTTTATTACTGCTCAGCTTCGCATTTTAGATGGCTCATTACTGTTTTCACTAATCCTCAAAAGATGCCTAGTAAATATTATTACCGTTGGAACTTAACTTTAAGCGCTGAACAGAGAAGTTTAAAATCCACAAGTGCACAATTTAGGTGTTGCTTAGATTCAGTGAAAACAGGCATTTATGTACATGAGCATTTACTTTCCTATTTACATCATGTATATAAGACTTAACGTTTACCTGACACCTTTGGACATTATTTGTTATCTTATACCGTTGGAAGAGACACCGACGCACAAACAGTAAGTATACAAAGAACGTTGATTAAAACAACAGTGCAAATAAATAATAGCAAGTTTTTTTTTTATGCAGAACAGCATTCTGAGCACATAGACAGTTTCCAACGCTAATTTAAAAAAAAAAAGGAAAGTGTGCGTCGCGGGACAATAGACAGAAGTGATAACTTAAACTAATCTAAGCCTGCTGCCGTATGCGTGAGAGAAAGAGAAGCCAGACAGAGGCGCCGTAACGCGTTACGTTACGAAGCGGTTTACCCTCACGCTGCACACACTGCACTGCGTGCTGTGCTGCCGCACTTCACGCTGTCAGTTGTGCCTGGTCATCTCTTAGCTGCCACGGTTTATTTTAATTATTTTATTTTTAACTTTATTTCGAATTATTGATTTCGGCTTTTACTCTGGACGCTCTTAACTTGCCCGTATTTCTACATCGTTCTCACATACTAGTAATTCTCAACACGAATGATGTAACCAAGATTTTTTAACATATTTTGATTCAAGAGAGTGTCCATGGAGTTTCTTGCCCATTCTTCTCCATAGAGATCTACGCTTTGGAATGGGCAATTACAGTACTTTCACAAGTTATTATGTCTTGTGACTGGGACTGTAGCTTCGCGTTCCTTTTTTTTTGTACTTTGACTTTCAAAAGTGCCTGTAATGGTCTAATTGAAATAAATGCTTTGAGTTGGAAAAAAATTAACACATACAAAAGTCCAATAACTATACAGTCAAATGTATGAATAACTTGTTTTTTTTTCTGTATGTGTAGGGCTCAGCATGATCTACTTAATACGTGGGAACTGTTTGTGCGTCGGTGTCCCTTCCAACCGATATATATATACATATACATCAATCAAAATATATAAAAAACTATTGCCATATATGACGGAGCATCATTTGAGTACGCATTGCAACCATCTCAGAAACAACATTTTATATAAAATCATTATCAAACAATGTAAGACAAAATCTTCCTTTTCATTCTTTTTTTGCTAATTTATTATTTAAAAAAAAATTGTAGAAAATAAAATAATTTATAAATTACTTTAAATTCAAAACCCACAAAATAATAATTAAACTTAGAGAAACCATACAAACATAAGAAATAATAGTCTTTTCTTAATTATTATTTAAATGATAAATAAAAAGCTTCATGAAAATATTTTAAATATGACATGCACAATAAAAATAATTAAGAAAAATCTAAGTGCAGTATATTATTTCATTATTACAATATTTAGATCCTAGAAAATTGTGCTATTTACTCTATTTTAAACAGAAAATTAAGAATAAAGAGAAAACATTATTTTATCAAATAATTCGTCGAAATTTTGATAAATAGACGTAGTTCTGCCAAAACGAGTAAATAAGTAAAAGTAATTCAACATTGCAAATGATATTACTTTTCTGTAAAATCAGTCCTATAACTATATGCACCAAAAAGAACAGAACACATAATAACATACGCTTGGGACAGATTTAAAATTAATCTGCTTTAATTTCTGACGTTGCCAACTTTAAGAATGCACCCCATAGCTAACCAAAATCATTACAATTACTTTGGAAAATGGCAGAACCATGCTCAATTTAAAAATACATAGCTAATTATAAATTTAAATTTCTAATAAGTTATACTTTTACTTCAGCTATAGCTTAAAGACATCCAATAAGTTTCAAACTTACAAAATCAAAAAAAAACTTTAAAAACTTTTTAAGTTAAATTTTATGCATTATGCTCACTTTTTCATATATCGAGATTTGGATTGAAAATAATCTATGAACCAAATATTTCGGATTAAAAACAATGTTTAACTGTAAATTCTAATTCATTAAACCAGTATCTATGAACCTGTCAATAGATCAGAGGGCCTACATCACCTTTTATACCAGTATTATACAATAGGTAAAAAAACCCTGTCCGAGTCGAAAAGGGTACTCGTAGGTATATAAAAGGGAAATAAAAGTAACCATATGAATGAATTTTATAACCCTGATTTTTTATCTCAAATTACAAACATTTCCCTAATACCTAACAAACTTAAAACGTGACAACACCATCTTCGGCATCCGTATGTTCGATAGTTGATGGCTTGTGTATGACGTCACCACGCGGGAAACGACCGGAGTGTCGCCGCCCGCGCTCCTGTGTTGCCATGTAAGTTTCCTCATTTTAGTACATTTTTTTTATTTTTTGTCGGGGAATTGTTTTTGTACTTGTTATCAGAAAAGAACTACATACCTACATAGAATCTAATCTCGATACCTAATAATACCCTCGCTGATCGGACTGGTTTTTTTTAAAACATTGTAAATTCTTACTTCGTGTGAAAGAGATGGCGCTAAACGATTGATATAGCTCCCTCTCCTTCCCACACTGAAGTGAAGTATTACAGATAAAAGAGGTGGAGACAGGCCCAGGTTTTTAACTTATAATTTAGTATTGAGGCTATAGGTTTAGTGGTCCAAAATACGAAGGTTTCCGGAAACTATCTTGTTTTCTAGCAGCGCCCCCGATGGTATATCGATACGGTCGCCATGGTTCGCTATAATAATCACTGTGCCCTGGAAAGAAAAAATAAACATTATTTTTCATCAATTTACCTATCATATTGCACTGATATGCGAAACTAGCTCGGTATGACAATCTCTTTCATTTGAATTATAGAAAAAAAAAACTAGTTTGCATATTTAACAATTAATTCAGAAGTCATAAAATTCATATGGGGGGTCATCATCTGCCTAGCCTTTTTCCTCAAACTATCTTGGGGTCGGCTTCCAGTCTAACCGGATGCAGCTGAGTACCAGTATTTTACATGAAGCGACTGCCTATCTGACCTCCACAACCCAGTAACTGGGTAATACGATACCCCTTGGTACGACTGGATGTCACACTTGGCTTCAGACTACTCGTAACAACTGTCAAAGATCTACAAATGACAGCCGGGACCAACGGCTTAACGTGCTTTCCGAGGCACGGATAGAACTCGGTACGTAATTATGGTCACCCATCCACGGACCAACCTCGGCAAGCACGGCTTAACTTTAAAGATCGACCCGTGTGGCTGTTATTATTTAACCACGAGCTAAATAATAATTTACTATAAACAATAGTGCTACTGAGAAATTCCAGATAAAGACAACTCGACCTGAGAATCGAACCCAGGACCAGAACGTCATGCTCAGAAGAAGTGTTTGCAACCAACATGGAAGTGTATTTAGTATTAAATAAACTGACCTTCAAAGAGACGCCCCTGCCAAAGGTAACATCTCCGGACACAGTGAGGTGATCCAACTCAATCAGATCCGGGATCGTCGCGAACCGATTCAGGAACTCCTTCACCTTCGCAAAGTGATTGTCCCCCAGCTTCACAAGAGGAGTCGACGGGAACATGCGCTGCGGGGACATCACTAGCGACCCGTGGGACAAACTGTACAGGTTGGACATCACTAGTAACAAGTCCGAGGTCTTTTTCACAGGTAAGAAACGAGATCTTGGAACATTGACTCCAATTCCTCCTTCGAAGCATTTCATGGCCGCTCCTACGGCAGTTTCTAGTTGGATGACGTTTAGGCCGTCAGCTAAATGCTTGTTATTGACAATGATCTCCATATTCAAAGACCCTCGTTCCACTACCCGCTGAACAGCATCCAGTTTCGCCCACAAATTGTTTGTGTTGAAGAATTTGAACTGACTGACTGATTTGAAATCGTCGACGTGTTCTTTTGGCACTTGTGCGATTTCCAACAATCTTAGTTTATCCTCATATTGTATCAGGGTTCCTCCTTTAACATCAGCTCTGGTCTTATCAGTGACTTCCATGACGAATTCTGAGATGGTCTTCTGAGGGTCTGGGTTGAGGAGGAGGTTCAAGATGTTCAGGTCGACGGTGGCTCCGAGGTTGTCGATGTTGCTGATGAAGCAGTAAGTTCTTCCTTCCTTGATGAACTTCTGGAGAAGACCCGAGTTGTAGAAGGACTCGTAGAAGTCGCCGTGGCCAGGGGGGTACCATCTGGAAAGAGTATGTGAATGTTAGAGACCATTTCTTGATTATGGACTTCCCATAAAAAGTACAGCAAAAGTTTGGGGTGTCTTTTTAAAAAAATATATTGTTCCAGTTGATATATGTATGTTTGTTCCTTTGTGGCACTCTAGAGACCAAACCCGGGGGCCGATTTTAATGATTGTTACGTCAATCGAGTTGTCTTAATCTTGCGAGTGTCACTTAATACATGACAGTAATCAAAATTCAATATGGCAACCACCAGACGCCATATAGTCAATAAAATGAAAGTCGATGAACCATGTTAAGTGAGATATCATTAAATAGGTCATTAAATTTTGGAATTGGAATATAAAATTTTTACGTAGGTATTAATAATTTATAATTTTAGTTACTGCAATGGGTCGTAAACACAACCGTTGTAATTAGAAAAATAAATAATGTAAATTTTTCCAAATATCTCATGGTTGACCCTAGGGTGGGGGACTGGTTGAAGGTTCAGGCCCTGCACTACATGCTAGTATCAAGTAATACCCACGATTCAATGTCAGCCTGCACGTCAGCATGCCTGGGCACAGGCAGGAGAGACTCGCGGTTGACCCTCGGGTGGCAGGACTGGTTGAAGGTGTGTATCTCCAGTTTCAGACCCTGGTATTTACGGATGACTTTCTGCGTGTCCTCGTCGGTGTTGAACGAGTTCATTAGGACTAGTGGCACGTTGCATTTGTAGGTTTTGTTCAAGTGCTGAAAATGTGAAGTGCAAGTTTAGTAAGATTGGCTCGAACGTTTTTTATGTTGCTATGTTTGTAATTGAGAAAAGAGTGGAAGGCTATGGGGGTGGCCTTTGCCCAGCAGTGGGACACTGAGAACAAAAAAAGCAAATGTCACAAGGTATAATTTGTATAAAAAAAATTGTGCTAAACCCATTTCTAATTTTCTATATTAGTAAATTACACCTTTGAAAAGATAGGGTGGGTCGCTAGTAATGTTATAAATTATTTATGTAACTAAAAAAATATATTATTCTTTGTGCAGATACAAAAATTACGACCGAATTCTCAAATCATCTTTATTACAGTAAGTACCAAATTTGGTTTAAAACACATGCAACATACGTCAAAAAAAATACCAGACGGGAGACTTAATTTTACATTAATAATTCTAGTATGGATTGAAACTAACCTCAATCTGCTGGACAGTAAGATCCAAGAACGTTAGATCATTTCTGACTTGTATAACGGACTTAGGACCCTTACATCCCATGGAAGTGCCCAGACCACCATTGAGCTTGACAACCACCAGCTTATCCAGCATATGGTGGATATTGTCTGTGGTAGGGGTGGTCAGTGATGAGTAGTCGATGACCGCGCCTTCTGGTAGCTTCTGGATTTTGTCCCATGATAAACCCTCGTGGGGACCCTCTGTAAGAAGAATATAGGTTTTCAGGTTGTTTGTATGTAGTTTTTTTTTTAAAGTCAGTTGAAATTAAAGGAACAATTCAGTAATGTACGCATGTGGCTGAGATGAGAATGCTAAGGGGGATGTGGTGTTACGCGAATGGATAGAATAAGGAATGAGTACATTAGAGGAAGTCTGAAAGTGGCGCTGGTGACTGAAAAGATACGTGGAAATAGGTTGTCGTGGTATGGGCATGTGATGCGCAGGAATGAGAAAAATGTCGTGAGGAAAGTTATGAGTATGAATGTGGATGGGTATAAGGGGAGAGGAAGAACAAAGAAACGATGTATGGACTGTGTGAAGAATGATATGGCAAGAAAAGAGGTATCCCATGAGATGACAAGTAATAGAGAGATATGGATGAAGAGGACGTACTGCGCCGACCCCAAATGAATTGGGACAAGTGCAAGAGAATGATGTACGCAATGCGATCAATCAATCTATATAAAACCAGTTTAAGTGGTTTCGAAGTGGTGGTGAAAAAAATAACTGTTTCCTACAAAAGTGAGTACCTACACGGTCAAAATGTATTAAATTCAATTAATTTCATTTCAGATAAATTACATTATAAACATCCATAAGCACACATTTTTTTAAATAATAAAAATACGAACAAAAACAAGTAAAAACACAACAATGACAACAAATAGATACTCAGTAATGGAAACATTAGATTAGAACCGCAGTACTCGTACATGGAGTTTTGTCCAATGCTCCATGAAGGTGCACTCCATGTCTATTCTCCCAACAATGAGCTGCAGAAAGCTGTATGCTGTATTGAACAGCAGGTTTCTTCAGTTCATAATGATGAACTGAATGACGTAACTATTTTCGCGTGGGGTTCCAACCTGTATACAAATCGATGCCATGTTTTACTGGAAATGTATCAGCCTGATATGTCCCCGTGTGTTTGTTGGTTTAGCTATGCTAGAATTGGCACAATAAGCTTTGAAAACTGGGGATATACATTTTTCGCACTTTTTATTTCAAAAGAGATAAGGAAGAATGTAACAGATTATTGCAATTGCATTAAAAATCACACACTTCTTCCTGCTTAGGAAACCAGTTACTACAACACAAGGATTAGGGTTCAAATTACAGTTTCCGACCATTAGTATGAAATATCGAGCTTTGGAAACAGATGCACAGTTATGGGTGACAAAGACGACAGCAAGCCGAGCCATGGTTTTGTAACAATATTCTGATTTAAAAGAATGTCCATGGAGTTTCTTGCCCGTTCTTCTCCATAGAGATCTACGAGTGAGCAACTTCAGTACTTCCATATTTATTTTGGGTTGTGACAGGTACTGTAGTTTATTTCTTTTTTTTTTGTATTTGATTATTTAACAGTGACTGTAACTGGTCTGCTTGAAATAAATGCTTTGCTTTTTTTTTGCTTTTTTTTTACATCTTAAAGACTACACTTAGTTCGCAATAAAGAATTTGAATTTGAATGATTGATTTTTGCCGAAAATTTTCAAAAACTCGTTATTTCATATTAATCGTATGATAGCTAAACGCACTGTTGTTACCAGCCATGGTGGTAGACTGGGAGAACTATATAATGTTTCACATAAAAATTTACCATGGTCATATCTAATGCAAGTTTGCAGAAATAATACAATAGGCTTATTTGTTGTTTCTTATCAAAACCTCCAGCTCTAAATTTATCTCGGCCCAACCGGAATTCGGTTTTAGGGTACCGTACATAGCGTAAACTGGATCCTATCTTACCAATCCAAAGCTGTCTGACTGGAACTTATTAACCGTTATTTTTAGCTTGTTGATCACAGAATTTCCATTGCGTTGGTATGTTAGCGCTGTGACTAAGGCTAAGGAAGTGTCACTAAAGAGCTTTAAGAAATAGAAGTGAAAAATCTGTTCATCCTTTCATGAGCTATGATCACAGACACACAGATAAAGACATTTTTGGTCGGTTAAAAAAATTTCATTGATCTCGTTTTGGATCGACACGCGACGAATGTGGTGATACCTAATTGAATCAAGCCGATTCCGCATCAATAAGTTTGCTTCACTCCCTAATATACAAATTGACGCAATCTTAATAATAGGGTCTTCCTGTTGCCATCTTCATATATTGGTGGCTGTACACCCTCGACCGAGAGCTCCCTGTATGTCTCTCCTGAGACGCTTTTTAAAAACAAACACGGACCTGAGAGCCAGCGAGAAACACCGAGGCTAGATGGGCGTTTCTACCGGGTGTAAGGGAAAGCCCACCACAAACTGACAGTCTGCATTCAGCTCCTTATTTAGAATCATATTCCACCGGATTTTTCTCAGAAAATTTTAGGCTCATCACGAAGACGCGTCGTCGTAAATGAGACCTAAAAGTCACAGACATACGAAAGTGCCTTCGTATAAATGTTTTTTTTTTTTTAATTCAGCTGTATTATTTACATAAATGGAGTGCTGCGTACAGAGAATATAATTTTACATTCTGGTGGGATATGATTCAAAATAAGGAGCTGAATGCACCCTGTCCATTTGCAGAGAGCTGTCCATTACACGCTGTAGTGTACATACACTCTCGCATTCACCCTATCCAGGTCTTCGTTCGTGCCACTATTCAACCTGAATAAAAGGCCAAAATCCACTTACGTTCAGCCAAAAATCTGGCAAAGAGGTTCTTGAACCCCCGGAACTCCTTCTCGACCAGAGGGCGCCTGGTCTCGTGGACGGTGGCGAGGAGTCGCTCCAAGTCCACCTCCAGCCGAGTGAGGGCATCACGCTTCGTCGCCTCCTTGAAGTCCCGGGAACCTGAGGGGGTTCTTTGGTGACTGCGGATCTGGAAGGCAGATTTAGAATTGAGTTTTTAATGGTATGGTTTTATGGAGGATTTTGGGAACTAAATAGGAATAAAACTACATGGTCTAAGGGTTAATTTTTCATAAAGATATGCATGATCTGTTCTAGCTTTTGTTCTGTCTGACCTAACTGATATATGCTTATGCTTACCGTATGAGGTTATTATACTTAGTGTTAGGGCAAACAGTTTTACTAAGAATTCAGTTAATGTTTCTAGACCCTAGACTAGTACTGAAAATCTGCTGTGTATGGTGCAGAATTGCCGTGAAGGTTTTACTTTTTAAGTTTTTAAACTGACATGGTCACTAACACTTGTAACGGGATATTTACCATGTTTATTATTTGTTATGGGTTCCCGATATTTCGGCGCTGTTGCAAACGCTATGATCACGGATAAACCGGTTAAACGGTTTAACTTTTGTTTTTGTTCAACCGCCAGATAACTTTTTTTGAAGAATTTATACGACACTTTGACATATTTAGCGATTCCTCAGATTGAAGTTGTGTGAAGATTTTGTAGATTGAAGTTTAGAGAAGATTTCGTCAACTGTACCATTTTAAAGATATGACGTTCCAAAGTTATCTTAGGATCTATATCCAGGCCCTAAGTTAACTTTTGGAAAGAAATCAAGGAAATGGTTCAGTTTTTATAAACAGTTTCAGGAGTGGTCTTATCTTGAGCCATAACCATTAAATAATCCTGTATAATATAAACATGAATGCTAAAAACAAGCATATGACCAACAACGCATCCATCAGAGCTAACTCATCGGCCTTTCTTTGTTTTCCCAATCATCTTTGCTTTGCAATGACATTGAGGTGTTTATTTTAAATATTGACTTGGTCATCAATTAATTGTTTAGCGTGACTGTAGAAGGTCGCAACTATCATAATCTTCCTGCCCTTCTCCCATGTTACTTGAGGTCGATGCAACACGTTTTTTAGGGTTTCGTAACCAAAGGGTCAAACGGAACCCTATTACTGAGACTTCGCTGTCCGTCCGTCCGTCTGTCACCAGGCTGTATCTCATGAACCGTGATAGTTAGCCAGTTGAAATTTCTACAAATTATGTATTTCTGTTACCGCTATAACAACAAATACTAAAAACAGAATAAAATAAATATTTAAAGGGGCTCCCATACAAAACAGTGTTTTTTTTACTCGTTATACATATCGATACGGAACCCTTCGTGCGCGACTCGCACTTGGCCGGTTTTTTTTCTTCCTTTACCCCTATTAGCCGTCACGCTATCGCTATACTTACTCCTTCTTCTTCCATAGCATTTCTAATACTCCACACATACTCTTGTCTTTGGTCTTCCTCTCCCTCTACATTCGTCAACATTTATATGCATAACTCTTTTAGTCACATGCGACTCATCCCTCCTCATGGTATCTTTCTAACCCTCTAAATAGAAATGGCAAGTTCCTGCTTTGATGAATATAATTTGTTAAGTGTCAATCCAATTTCGTTTTCTTTTTAAAAGCCTTGCCACACTCTAGGAATTCTCCTGTATCGCGCGGGCCTTTACAAACATTTAAACTCACATACACAAAGAAGCAGACTCGCAACTACTTTTACTCTTTACCTCGACCTCACCCGATTCGGTTGTAGAAATGATAATCACCCCTCTAATGTAGGTAATTTCATGGTAATCGGGGGTAAGTTCTGGGGATCATAAAGTAATGCATTCCCTCTATTAAACCAGCAAGAATGATTTGCTTTTGTTTGGGTTTCCATATATTTTTCTGTTTGGTTTTATTTATGTAAGTATTTTATTTGTGTGTACTTGTGGCATAATTATGCCAAACAAGTACCTATGTTTTATTTCTTTATTTTAACGATAGGTACAGTTTTATTATCCTTTCAGTTTGCTATTTAATTGGATACCTACGACTAGTGGTGTATGCTATGAAGATAAAAGTTTTAATTGACGTTTGTTTTGGTTCAGACATTACAAAAATATACATCTTCTTTTTCCTCTATTTAATCATAAGATTTTTAATGGTCTACTTCTACTTCTTAAACTTTTATACACTATCAATATCCACTGATTTAAATAGCAGTTTTTAATTCAGATTTCAGCCAATCATACAAGTTAACATTATTTCGACAATCTGTTAGTTTGTATTTACATTGGTTTTACATAATTGAGCCGAAGGGAATTAATATTAATAATTAAGTTAAATTCATTCTTTAAGATACGATTTTTAGTCTAGTTTAGTAATGGATTGCTTGAAGTTAGAACTGTCAAAAGTTCTAACTTTCGACAGTTCTAACTTGTTCTTCTTCTTAGCTTTGCTTTCTTTGACGTTCTTTCTTCGCTCAAACTCTTATCTATCGCATAAAAACGTTTCCGTAAGTAATTACTTAAAGTCAAGTAATTCCTTAGCTAGACTATAGAGACCAGGGTTAGTGTCCCTGACCAGTAAAAGAATAGATGTTCTATATCTATTATACAAATCCTCAATAGATGATGACTATTTTTGTTTTCTTTGTCTATCGGGTAGACTATTAAAAACGTAAAATTACGAAGATATATTGAGCTGAAATGACGCATGACGTCACGGGTAAGTAAAATGCCGACTTGTGACGTAGTGAGCCCCCCCCACTCTCCTACTTTGATGCGTTATAACTTATAACGTAAATAAGTCAAGTTTTGTTAATTTGATAAAAGAAAAATACGTGTAAATATTTGTTGACCTGACTGACAGTCAAAATAGAATTTCGTCTTCTTTACCCACTCATCATCCCTATTGTTATGCACTGAAAACGAAATATAAAAGCCTCTTCAGCCTTTCGTCACTTAATAACAGTTTCCATTATCTCTTGTACTGTGTAAATTAAATCTTATCTTAGATACAGAATGTATATAAGTTAACTTCCTATTTCTTTAACGAGATTAACTGTAAAAACTTACATACATTATCTAAAGATTATAGTATCTTTGAAATATAAGTACTTCGTTTTTGAATCTTTATTAAGAGGCCTTCGTTCGAGTGAATGGAGTGTGGATGTCAGATAGGCAGTCGGTCCAGGTAAAATGCTGGTCCCTGAAAGCCCCCACATTGTTACGAAAGGCCACAGATGATAAAACCTACGTACAATGTATAAATACATGGTCAATTCAAGAGGTACTTGGAATCTATATTAATATTATAAAGCTGAAGAGTTTGTTTAGTTAAACGCGCTAATCTCGGGAACCACTGATTCGAACTGATAAAATCTTTTAGTGTTAGATAGTCCGTTAATCGAAGGCTATATTATGTATAACATCACGCTACAACCAATAGGCGCGGAGCATCAATGTAAAATGTTGCAAAAACTAATACTATACATATAACTAATTTCTTTTGACGCAGACAAAGTTGTGCGCGTCAGATAGTACGTAATAAATAATGACTAAATCATCATCATCATCATTTCAGCCCAAAAGACGTCCACTGCTGGACATAGGCCTCCCCCAAGTGTCGCCACATTGACATTTTGGGGGGTTTTGCCATAATCGCCACGCTTGGCAGGCGGGTTGGCGATCGCAGTACGGTTGTTACAAAAGCACAGAGAACGCTGCTGCCCATTCTCTGGCAAATCCCTTAGTCGCCTCTTACGACACCCACCCACGGGAAGATATGGGATGGTGCTATTCTTTACGTCCGACACCATACAGAACCGACACCATACAGAACTAAATAGTAATGACTAAATAGTTCGTTGAAAACTTATCTACGGAGATGTGTACTCGTTTGCGTCGTAATTACATTTATTTAATTTACTATACCGAGTTTCCCACATGAATAAATACAATTATTCATGCAAATAACCGAAATCTACATATTATTTTGGCTATGGTCAATGTCTAAAGAGGCCACTAATTAAACATATTTGTATTCTGGGCTACGATTATGGGGATACTATAATTACTGACGTCATATCACATAGACCATATTTTAATCATGATTTTCTAGCGTTACCATTACAAGTACTAGTACTATAAGAGTCAACAATGCGAAGTCTTATCCTACTGACTCAGCCTTAAATAGAGCGTCCTTTGGCGGTCAGATTAATTTATTTGACAATAGCAACCGAAATAGTCCACTTTATCTAAACCAATATTTGTAACAATCACAACAGAAGTCGACATAACTGCACATACCCAAGACCTGCACAGTTCTGCCTCAAACTCCATGATTTTCGCGAAATATTTTATTCACAAAAAAAAACACAAGTACGAGATTCCTCACACACGTCCGTTCATGATCAATTATTTCTGATGACTGCGTTTGATACGATAATTCGGGCTTATCGCGCTTGCGCATGGACGGATGATTTAACACACAATGGTCTTGACATTGTCGAATCACCGAAATAATTTTTAGTCAAATTGAAATGTTTACATAACATAACGACTGTATTCCCTGAAGGGTTAGGCAGGGGTGTAGGTACGTAATAGTATTCACACCCACATATTGCCAGATATGTAAGATACCATAAGAAAGGAGGTGTCTGATGAGATGATGAGAAGTAAGGAAGAAGAAGACATGCTGCGCAGACCCCTAATGAATTGGAATTAGGGCAAGAGAATGATGTTGATGTTGCTCTGTATGGTGTCGGACGAAAAGAATAGCACCATCCCATATCTTCCCGTGGGTGTCGTAAGAGGCGACTAAGGGACTTGCCAGAGAATGGGCAGCAGCGTTCTGCGTTCTTGTGCTTTTGTAACAACCATACTGGGATCACCAGCCCGCCTGCCAAGCGTGGCGATTATGACAAAACCCCCCAAATTGTCAATGTGGCGACACTTGGGGGGGGGGGCTATGTCCAGCAGTGGACTTCTTTTAGGCTGAAATGATGAATGATGATGGTGAATGATGTTGTCAAGTCCCATGTAACTGGAGCGAGCCTATTGTGATGTGATCAGTCAGGTACAAGTCCAGAGTCCCTGGCGACTACTGAGCAATTCCTGATGGATAAACCCAATAGCACTTGACCCCACCTAGGAATTGAATCCAGGACCTCAAGCTCAGCAGCCTCGCTTACGTCCACTGCACACAGCCGACGTGGCAGTCCGTCGCCATATAATTGGTTAGCCTATTATAACTTGTCCTTGACCGATAGTATACGCGTATCGGTAAACTATATGACGTCACGTTGATTATATTGAACGTAGATAAGGACAAACAATGTTAAATAAATACCATAGCTTGTCGATTGTCGTCAGGTTGGTTGGTACGGTCTTTGGCTATACGACGCTGTGGGCTGTTCTTATTTACCAAACCTTAAAACCTTTAAAGTATGTCGTAGTTGTTGTTACATATGTGTGCGTGCGGCACACACCCGCCATGTTATTTATTGAATATAGTCAGTACGCTAACAGCAAGGAGTGGTTTCCAGGGTATTACTGCTGGGCCCTTGTGTCGGCTCTGCTGACAGTACGGTAGGTTCTTGGTCAGGCAAAGCCTCCTGGAATTCGTCATCATCCGACCGGTCCGGGCCTGGTATTATCAATGAGTCATGCGAATCTCCACCTGGCAGAGCCTGGTTATGGCTGTCACGATGCTCAATAACAGGGTCATCTCTCCTCTCCTCCTCCACGATTGCTTGCGTGTCCTCCGTCGGCGCTAGACCGACATCCGGTGATGAGTCATCGCACTGGATCTCCTTGTCTCATAGTCATAACGCGCGCTGTCGTTGCCCTTGTATGCCACTTTTTTTTTATTTTTTTATCGGTGAACAGTTTCGGAACGTCTTGACTCCGCGGAGATCAGTCAGACACAGACTGTCCTCCTCGCAGCAAGTTCGAAACATCACGACTCTGTAGAAGCGCGCTTAGGTGTGGGTAGACTGGTTAGTAGGTCGCGTGATGCTACCTTTGGCGCGCTTGCAGATTCATTTTCTGTCCGTACTAATGACCGGATCCTACAAGTATAAAAACAAATAATAATAATAATAAGGTCTCTTATTATTATTATTTGTTTTTATACTTTAACGTATCTCGGCTTTGTTGCCGGATTTAAAGAAAAGTACGGGCCGAAGCCAAGTACTGCCCTGGGAAAGTGGTTGTATGATGAGATGATGATGTGATTAAATTTTGCGATGATGAGTATCTGGGTCTATTAAACTGTGTGTGTGTGGTGACTCGAGATTGTGTATCTGTGTGTGCGATGACTCGAGGTTGTGTGTGTGTAGTGGTGACTACAAATTAATCTTCATTTTGCAAAAATATCCTGGCAATTCTTCATGATAAATGATGTTTATTTTGCAAGTAGGTTTTTACAAACACTTTTATACGTAAATTTTTTTTAAACTAGATGGGGCCCGTGTTTCGTACCTGACTACTCTGAGAAGAAACAGCCGAAACAAACTCAGAGGTCACAGTCTCTTTTATGTATTAAGGATTGTGGCTTTCTGAAGACTTGTATGTGTATGGTGGTAAGTCAAATGTTTTTAAAGACTGGTGAAGTTGTTCAGGAATAACTCCTGTTGTTGATAGCACAATGGGGACTATTGAAACATTACTAAGACACCACATTATTATTACCTACACGATCTCATTAAGTTTAAAAGAAACTTCAATTTAACATGACATCAGCCTTGTTACCGCTGAAGGGTTAGGCAGCGGTGTACCCAGCAAGTACACCAACATTCCGCCAGTTCGGTAAGTCTCACTTAATAGGGGGCGAGTCTATTGCCATCAACCGGGTACAATTCCAGACTCCGTGGCTGCTACTTAGAGAAATTCCTGATGGAAAAACCCAGTTGCTTGCCCGACCCGGGAATCGAACCGACGACCTCAAGCTCAGTACTCGCGCTTGCAACTACTAGACCAACGACGCAAACTTATTTTTTTCTCATTCTTCCGTAATTTCGATGTCCCTAACTAGGCGATTTTCGTGTAGTTCATTTCCACCAAGAAATAGAGAGAGAAAAACTAAAAGGGCATAAGTCACATATGACTTTTTACCCCATCGTCCCACAAGTATTTATTATTTGCCGACTACTAGTATGACGCTATACTTTAAGTAAATAAACAAGTTGACTAAAGATTTTCAACTTATTAATAAATTTAACTTGTGCTAAACCTTTACAAACATCATTTGTAATGAAAAGAAAAACAAAACATAATTTTACAAGAAAAATATTTAATCACATATTCTATAGGTACCATAGATACATAATAAACATAAAATATATACAATTTTATAAAATAATTTTATTTATAAATATGTTTTCTTTTTTCTTTACAGCTGTACAAATGCATGCATTCAAGATTCGCTACAGTTAGCCTAGGCTTTTCTACGGTAACATGGACGTAACAAATCAGTCTTTTATGCATTATTGACTATTAATATCGCTTTGTTCAATAACATAAATAACAAGACGTATCCTCCA
Organism: Cerastis rubricosa; assembly: GCA_949152445.1. Classification (NCBI taxonomy): domain Eukaryota; kingdom Metazoa; phylum Arthropoda; class Insecta; order Lepidoptera; family Noctuidae; genus Cerastis; species Cerastis rubricosa. The sequence continues at coordinate 1,668,134 of OX424547.1, forward strand.
TCTATTGGTTGAAAATCTACGGAATCCTTTACAAGAAAAATATAGTTTTCCACCGATTTTTTTTCTATTGCTCATGGTGTTTTCAGTACAAAGTAAACCACTTTTTTATCCCTGGACAAGAGGGTAAAATACATTGGCAAAATATCCAATGACCATGGCTGGAAATTTCGCTAAAACTCTATTCTTAACCAGTCTACCAAAAAAGCTTACGCGTAAGACCAGAGCACACCAAGAACGGGAGGGCAGGAGATCCTGGCAAGACAGGCAGCTACTATCGCTTGCACTGCTTTTTTTTTTCGTATGGGTAGTCGTCAAATAATCCCTCTCGCTCTGGGCGGAGCGGAGCATGTTCCTTCTTTCTTAGCCCTTTGTGTTCCAGGTTCCAGGGCCACGGTATATCTTCCGAACAGCCCGCAGCCCTGGCAGGCATCGGCCCTCTCGGACCCCTTCCGATTTGCTGACATCTCCTTGAGGTGCACGTGGAATACGAACGCGCCGTCGGCACGGCCTGTCGTCATAAGACGGACGGACGGTGAGCTAGCCTATTACTCACCGTCTACAGGCCCACCGCTTGCACTGCCCTCCCCCGCGATCGTTACTAGAGGACCCCAGCGCATACCGTCGCCAGCCTTGGCGTCCCTCAACTAGCTTTCGTATGCCTTCGCATCTCTAATGGCCTGATTACACCTAACAAGTAGAGTGGCGAGACGGCAAAATGTTAGTGGTCCGAGACAGTGCTGTGGCCGACTGAGTGTTTACACATAATTATGTTTGCAGTTACGGCGAGACAGTCAGTTCAGTTTATACCCGGTACTAGTACGAATGTGAAGAAAACACGTGCGAGCTAAACTTGCGAGAAAAAGTGACGTGTATGCATCGAGTGGTGAGTGGTTGCCGAATACGTGTATTCAGATTCACTGAGTGAGCGAACGAGACAGTACGGGGAGCGGAGGTGTGGGTACTCGGCATAGTAAATAGATCGGGGTCCGAGTGATTCTCTCTCCCTGTTTATATAGGCCGAGCGCTCGACCAGCACTCGGCCATGTGTTTACAAATACCGAGCGTTCGGCCGAGGGCACTGTCTCGCCACTGTATTCGGTAGGTGTAATCGGGCCACAAGCCTGCCGTTACCTCCCCCCGTCCCTAAGCATGCTACCGCGGCATCCTCTATCACGCTCTTCAATCCTAAGCCGCGACGAGAAATCGCCTTTGATACCTTGGGTACGATCTCTAAACATTGGAAAGGTATCTTGTTATCACTAGCATGTTTGAATTTACGTTAGGTAAAGAAAAAACACTCTTCCAGTCTCCGGTGTGCGCTGGCCTTTATACTGGCCACAATAGGAACATGATGAACAAAGTTGTATGAGCTTTTGTAAGCACCGACAGGTGGACATCCACGGACCAACATAAGCAAGCACGGCTTAACATGAACATCGACCCGAACGGCTGTTATTATTTAGCCACGAGCTCCTCTTGCTACACAATAACTAAAAACTCGTTTCTTGTTGCTAGCTCACATTTGTCGCTAATCTTTGGCGGAGACACCGATGCCTTAGGTCATATTGACATAATTCCGGGTTCAATACAATAATGCTTTTCGGGTGTTACTGGGGCTTCCGCGGTTCTGTAGTGCGTCAGGCATATTTTCCGAGGCAGGCACAGATATTTTTAAGGCTGTCATGCGCAAAAGAACGGAATCCCTAATGCGTAGGATACGTGGAAGCTCCAATAGTATCCTGAAGGTTATTGTGGAGCGGCCAGACTGCCCTTTTCTAATGCACTGGTCCCGTAGACATGTAGCTGCGGGCCCGGTGCTGAGGAAACATATTTGAATTGATATTTCTGGGTTATGTAGTAGTTAAGTTTTTATTGTGGTAATAGTTTAGTTTAAGTGCTACTAATGATAAACTATGGATGATTTCCGAAATCAATGATTGAATATCATCAATCGCAGTTGATGCAATTTTTAATCTGCCATTATAATGAACATTTCTTTGAACCTCAACCTGGTGAAAGATAAGGGGAACCCGTGACCTCATTATTTATAATTAAATCCATTTGCAATTTACATCAAACAGTAATCCTCTTCCGACCGCTATTGAGAATGGACAAATAGATCTCAAATAAATCTATATAAAAGGCCTAAAACGTAAAACGACCATTTTAGGTCCCTAGGGTAATTTGAGTCACCTGCATCCGTCAAAAGGATGATTAAGTATGCCAGTCATATTATACAACTTTCGCTCTGAAACTTATTTCAGAGTCGTGCAAAAAAACACTAATTCAAAATAAATAATTCAAACAACACATACTACAATACACTACAGTCAAACAACAACACAATCATCATATAATCACCATAACTACAATTCATTTTTGTTTTTAAATTGAATTTTTCAATTCAATTGTTTTTTTTTTAATTCCTGTACTAACACTACAACAGTAGGCAGACTTTTTCGTTAGATGTATGAGAAAAGTTTCTTTTTTTTTACACAGCGGGTATGAGTTTCATAGCGAAACTTGTTTAGTATTTGGGTGGCGCCTCATCTAGCAGCACGGAATCGCATTTTTCCATGCAGGGAGCATCATCGGGAGCAATCCTTTAGGATTAGAAAATGGAAAAGGTTAGAAAAATAACCGGCCAAGTGTGAGTCGGACTCGCGCACGAAGGGTTCCGTATCATTATTAGCAAAAAAACGCTTTTTTGTATGCGAGCCACCTTAAATATTTATTTTATTCTGTAGTGTAGTATTTGCTGTTATAGCAGCAACAGAAATACATAATCTGTCGAAATTTCAACTGGCTAACTATCACGGTTCATGAGATACAGCCTGGGGCAGACGGAGGGACAGCGAAGTAATAGGGTCCCTTTTGACCCTTTGGGTACGGAACCCTAAAAAGTAAGTATTGTTGCCTTGCAAGTTGATTGTACTTTTTATTACCTACCTACCTTCTTTATATTAATTAGTTAATCAATGGAAATTCTTCAAGTCAATTAAACTGCGACAAAAGGATGCCAAAACGTTCTGATATTTTTTATGTGTTTGTTATCAGGAAAGTGCGAAGGAATTTATTATTTTGCCTTCAGGTTACTGACATTTTATTTAAAGTTTTTATGGAGCAAAAGACACAAAGGCACACTTCTGTAGGTAAGTATTCTGTTTTATTGTAATGAAAGTCTAGCCTGTTTCTATAACTTCGAAAACAATTAAAACTAAATAAAACTGACGTACGACACAGACAGTACAATACGTCATACGATTTGCCGCGCAAATCACCACAGACTATTAGATATTTGTTCCAATATTTTATTTATTATCAATAACTAAGTTTTTGATCGAAGGCTATTATCATAAATAATTTTCTCCGTAGTAGTTAGTAACCGAAAGTTCGATCTAATAAGTAAACTTTGCCCTTTGACATTAAAAAAAACGTGTTTTCCTGTTACAAGTTGTTTTGCCGCTTGTTTTTTTTACTACCTATTGTTTTGAACTGATATTCATAGGTACATACTTATAAAAAAAAACATGTTATACAAATAAAAACAGTTGTTCTGCTGCTATTCACAAAAGTTAGTCTATTTGCGTTGATTGTCATACAGAAAATTGACATCAATATACTTACTTGTAGTGCGCAGTTGTAACGTTAAATCTATAACAGACCTATTATTATGTTGACGTAACAAACACACTAAGGTTGTCCGTGTTGAATGAGTGGATTTAAATAAACTACGACATTTACATACCGTACATCATTATTTTATTAATTATAGTAGGTACCTACATGTAAATATGACACTCCGAATAAAATTGAGATCCTCACAGAACATTAAAGATGCTGCAAATGTACTGGCCGTATACTTGTCAATTTTACAAAATCAATGCATCTAGGTATTTTAAGAAGCATTTTTAATTGACAGGAAGGTGGTCAGTAAGGTAGAAAGTTGAATCTAGTTGTCGATTCCAATACGTAGATAGGTACCTATCTACGGAAAATAACTCAGGCGCGGATCCCCAATTGTGGGCATGGTGGGTATGCCCACAACCCTAATTGAAGTTGATAGTCTGGTGTTCTACTAAAGGCCTTAATAAAAAATAAAAAAACATCGTTTACCCTAGGTCCAGTCAGTCAGTATTTTTTTCATTGAGTATCCATGGAGGTTCTTGCCTGTTCTTTCAGGCGCGGATCCAGCCCTCAAAGTAGGTTCTGGTCACAGCCGCCCTAAAATCGACAAAGGGACATCGAAACAAAAAAAAAAAAACAAAAAATCTTCGTGGTGTTGTAGTTTAGGGCATGAACATTTTCTTACGTGATACGCCCGGCCAGCGTGGCCACCGCGGACCGATCATTCTCAAATACATGCAGAAAGCAAGCAGAAAGCAAACTTTTTTGCCAAAGTTGGCAAAATCATTACAATAACGCCGGTATGAATGGTGAAGATAAAGTCTTGCAAATTGGAGAAACGCTGCTAAAATTTCTTTGAGGTAGTTGCGCTCGATCTTTATTCTCGTCTGTTGATTATTCTGAATATCTAACATACAAGAGGCAAGAAAAAAGTTCGTGCACTCGCTCTTGCATATTATTAGTTTCTTCTTGTAAAATTCATAACTAAACTACAACTCCGCGAAGATTTTTTGTTTTTTTTTTTTGTTTCGATGTCCCTTTGTCGATTTTAGGGCGGCCGTGACCAGAACCTACTTAGAGGAGGACTGCATCCGCGCCTGAAAGAACAGGCAAGAAACGCCATGGATACTCAATTAAAAAAATTACTGACTGACTGGACCACCTTCCCTAGCCAGCCAGCCCGTACTGACCTTGTTGACTGCCTAACTAATCTTTCTAATCAATGAATGATTTATTTGCAAGAATCTAAGTTACTTATATAACTTCAGTTTCACTATATTCGGCATTTCAGCCGTACAAATATTTAGATTTACGTCTTAGTACATAAAAAATACAGTACATATTTAGTAATTAGCAATAAAAAATACTAATAATAATTTCATAATTTAAATTAAGAATACAATACACCGACGAGTTCCGAATCACGAGACGAGCTATTCTCGTACCTAAATGTACTGGAGTAAGATAAAAATTAGGTACATTAAGTATATTGTAGACAACAGCCATCGCACTGATTATGATTATATACATATCAATATCTTCCTAAGTACCTGAGTATAAAGGTCATAATTGCTTGGCAGCAATTTTGATAAACGCATGATAACTTTAGATAACTCCACAAGCTAAACTGTCGATTTGATAAACAATAAGTAAATCACATAGATACTTAGCTAATGAAAAACAACGTTATATTCTATTATGTGAAATTCCTATAATAGGAACATTTTTTTTTTTAAATATGCATGTTTTTACTACTTAACTGATGTTGAAGTAAGTAGTTGAACGATAAATTAATAAAATTTAAAAAAAAAAGTTGTGTCTTTAGTTGTTGTATTTTACACTACCTACCTACATGGTGGCTATTTAGTGACCTGTATCCTTCAAGGAGTCTCATTATCATCATCATTTCAGCCGAAAGACGTCCATTGCTGGACATAGGCCTTCCCCAAGTTTCGCCACATTGACATAGCATGGGGGGTTTTGCCATAATCGCCACGCTAGGCAGGCGGGTTGGCGATCGCAGTACGGTTGTCGCAAAAGCACAGAGAACGCTGCTGCCCATTCTCTGGCAAGTCTCTTAGTCGCCTCTTACGACACCCACGGGAAGATATGGGATGGTGCTATTCTTTACGTCCGATACCATACAGAGCAAGTAGTCTACCATACAATAACTTAGTCATATTAATAACTTTATCAAAGAAACTCGACAAAGATTCTCGAAAAAAAAAACGAATTTCCATACAACAGTAAACAAACTATTTCGATGCATGTATGAATAGCTATTTTTTTTCACGAATCTGATTTGACTTCCTTGGGAAAGTTGTTTGGTTTGTTGGCTTTTTCAGCAAAACTCATTTTTAAGAACACGTTACGTATACTTGTTTAAATATTGTAATTCTTTGCAAGCAGTTTGCCAACCCTAATTTAGTATTGTATTCACACATTCCCGTCTATTTAAATGACATTGGAACTATAAAGACTATTTCCTTCAAGTTCAAGTCTATTATGTTCTGTAGCATAGTAATGTGATGGCCCATATTTTTCTATAGGTCATAGCTATTTAAATAAGTAGGTACTCCTATAGGGGTCTAACTGGATTTAGACCTGTTTACGAAAAAGAAAAAAACAACCTATAGTAAACAAAAACAACTACTAGAGCAATACTTTAAAAATCTTGACAAAAAATATGGCAAGTTCTGTAATAGACATTATGCGGGTCACGCATTTAATGACTTAATGAGAACGAACAGAACTCAACTCACTTATTCACAACCGCTTTATCAATTCGTGAACCGATGACCGCCAAACAACATTAGAGGGCAAGAAAAACTTTAACTATTTATTAAAACAAACAATTTTGAAACCAACCTTGCTTAGTATATCCATTTTAGTTATTAATTCCTTGTCCTTATAGAAAAAAAAAACACAAGCACTATGGACCGTTCGTAATTCAAAAGATTTGAGCGGGAGACGATGCGCGTTCTCGCTCAGAACGCAATGGCCGACTACACACTGCTATGATTGTGACAAATAATATATAAGTAAGTAGTTGATAAGCTATCATCGTGAATGCGTCTGAACCATTATTAACTCAGATGATTTGAAATATTGTCTACAAGTGACCAGGTTCACGATTTTTTGTGATATAATAGGTACTTATATTAATTTAAAATCGAGAAGTTACAGAAAAAGACAAAGACTGCAGATGCACTTGAAATATTCGTGGGCGTAAGTTTCATATCTACTTACATAACTACCTGCAAACTTGCATAAATTACAGCAAAACCTCAAAGCTATAACTACTTCAACCTTGGACCTTGTCCGCCAGAAAAGCGTGATGTAAGTACAAAAAAAGAATAAACTAAAAAAAAGTATTCATTAATAAAAACTAAGCACAAGGACCCGTTTGACGCTTCAAAATTACGTTCATCATCATCAGTCTATAATGTTCCCACTGCTGAGACACAAGCCTCCTCTCTATGAGAGGGAGTGGACTGTAATCCACCACGCGGGCCCAGTGCGGGTTGGTAGATATCACATGTCTTCGAATTTTTAGTTCTAGGACATGTCGGTTTCTTACGATGTTTTCCTTAACCGTTTTTGAGAGCAGCGGTGATGAAATAAATTACACAAAGTAATGCGTTTGCCTGGGTTCGAACCCACGGTACCTCCTGCTCGTAAGTCGGGGCTGCCACCACTGCACACCGGGCCACCGTTGTTCTCAAATTACGTTTAGCTTACTTATTTCAGCTTACTTATTTTCTGTATTTCGTTTTCATGAAAACAATTTACATACTTCTACTTACGGTGGGCAAGAATTACTCAAGACACGTCCTATCCTCTATGTAAGGACCAGTATTTGTGATATAATAATACTGATTTTGTTAAAATTAGCATGTTGCAGGCCAGAGAGGTGTTAAGCAAATAACAAAACATGTCAATTTGCAGACTGTTTGGTTCTGATACGTCTTCCGGAATAGTATAGTTTGATCTCTATAACCAGCCGTTGGTCGTCCTTCTTAGCTTAACGATGGCAATAAAAACAAATATGTCATCTTTTGCCGAGCCTTTTCCCGATTGTCTCAATTTTACATGCAGCGACTGCCTGTCTGACCTCCACACCCCAGTTAGTACTGGGTAATACGATACCCCTTGGTTAGACTGGCTGTCAGACTTACGGGAAACTGACCACTGTCAAAGATCTACAAATTAAACAGCCGGGACCAACGGCTTAAGGTAGTACTTTCCGAGTGGAGTTCGTTCGAATTGGAGAGAAATAAATGAATCTTACTAAATGCGCCTTTTTAGGGTTCCGTAGCCAAATGGCAAAAAACGGAACCCTTATAGATTCGTCATGTCTGTCTGTCTGTCTGTCCGTCCGTATGTCACAGCCACTTTTTTCCGAAACTATAAGAACTATATTGTTGAAACTTGGTAAGTAGATGTATTCTCTGAACCGCATTCAGATTTTCACACAAAAATAGAAAAAAAACATTTTTGGGGTTCCCCATACATAGAACTGAAAACCAAAAATTTTTGTTAATCATTCCCCTACTTGTGGGGTTATCTATGGATAGGTCTTCAAAAATGATATTGAGGTTTCTAATATAATTTTTTTCTAAACTGAATAGTTTGCGCTAGAGCGACTTCCAAAGTGGTAAAATGTGTGTCCCCCCCCCTCTAATTTCTAAAGTAAGGGGAGGAAAATTCTGAAAATATTTAGGATTGTAGAACGTAAAAAAAACTATCAACGAAAATTGGTTTCAATAAGATATGATGTTTAGTTTTTGAGATATGGGACTTTTTCATCAAACTGCAGCAGTAACTTTGTTTTTCATTAACATACTATGAAAAACCAATTTAGTTTTGCGGTTGAGTGGAAGTTTACCAACTAATACTACTAACTAATGAATGACAGTTCAAAATATTGTTTGGGGCTATGGAACCCTGTGTGCGAGTAAGACTCGCACTTGGCCGGTTTTTGTTTATTCAGTTAGGCGTTATATTTATTTATTTTTTCACTATACGTCCTTTTGCTTACGACGGCAGTTGTGGTACTCCAAAATTTCCAGAACAGCCGGATGACAGTATGTCCATCAAGAGTTAGTATCTAACAAGTTATAAATAAGAACAATATTAATTTAGTTGTTAATAGTTCTGTAGTGGTTATTTTATAATCCATTCATAATGGTATGTATACCTTTCAGCACATTTTAAGCTACGTAAAGACACGAGTGGGTGTGTGTCAAAAAATATGATAAAACATGTTGTAACAATGTTAAAGAATCATATCAGTATCGAACCTATTTATCTACTAAATTATGATAACGGAATTAGCGGAAAATTTGCTGATCATACCGAAGATGACTATCTTCTCGATTATTTTTTGTAGAAGCAAATTTGAATGAGATTGCATTTTCTGAGGCTGACTTGCGAAAAACAGACATGTTGACTAAGTTTATGCTGTCATTACATCAGATTTGCTGACACGCCCACAACGGTCCTACCGTTTATCTAGTAGCTGATGGAAAAGAGTGATTATATTTTACGTGTTAACATAGAAACAAGATAAGTAAATAGCTAATCAGTGTTCACACCCACTCTTACAATTGCCGAAATACCACACCACACCCTAAAATCTTATTCCTAAATGTAGCAGTGACATCGTACCGAGGACGTCGTTTCTGATGGTGCCCCCATCACAAACGATGTCCCATCTCCTGTCCTGCTCTTTGGGCAACTCCACCTGTACTTTGAGACCTATCTGAAGCTACTTATAACCCGCCGATGTGGTAGAGTTCTGGTTGAAGCTCATTTAACATAAATATAAATGACGAAGACTAAGGAAGCGGGCTTCATAGAACTAATGGACCCTTTTCTGATCCGGAACGAGTTCCTAAGATAAATGCCAATTTTCCTACAGGTTTTACGATTCTTTCTTGTTTTAAATGTAGATCTATCTTAGTTTTGTTTGTCTTCAAACTATTAAATCCAGTTTATCGCGGATCGTCAATTTTTAGTTAACATAAAATCAATGCTGAAGCCGTAATTTCCTCAAGACCTTCATAGAGTGCCTACGGAGCTGTTGAATTAAAATAGGAGGTGTGTCACGATTTCGCACGCGATGGTTAATCGCATTATCTGGAAAATGGTGACGTGAATCAGTTTCAAAATCAGTGAAATGGCGTTTTTACGCTGTTTATTAAGGGCACATTCACACGAGTCTTTCGCGACTACGACTTTTCACACGTTTGGTAAACAATAGTGGCCAATGTACCGAGTGGTTCGTTTCACGTGTAACCTACAGTCTAATCTTCCACTTTTTCAGTTTAAAAGAGTCAGGACGCAGTGAACATTTTTACACCCCGCATTGGAATGTATTTTTTTTAAGCACTCTGGGCGTAAGCGTAAGCTATCGTCCAGCCACGTCCTGCCCAAACGCCGCTACTGGGGTGAATTGTTGATAAAGAAAGAAATAAGAAAAAAGGGTTTATCTGGCACAGGCCACAAGTGCACACAATAGAAAAAATTAACAAGAAAACTTAAACCTAAACACAAAGATAATTACTGTGTCTCACGGCTGCGCCAAATCAGATGATCAGTGAGTGTGATCAGTTTAGGAGAAAAAGGGCTAAGAAATATCTACCTAAGTGGGGCCCTGGGACTGTGAGGGGACGTCGTGACGGGCCCCAAAGATGGTTGGATATACGGTATAGTTTCCGTCAATAAAGAAAAAACGAGCGAAGGCTCGCGAAAAACGGAAGAAGTTTGAAATCGGTCAAGCAAGGCAGGCTTGTAAAAGAAAAGTTATTTTACTGTACCTACATTTTGAAAAAGGTTTTTAATTATCATTGCTACAGCATATTCATAAAATATAAATATGGATGAGGTTATTCAATAAAATGTTATTGCTTTTATTTTATTAATTTTAATCTAGACATTATGAATGAAAATGCGTTTTTCAAAATATTGCAAGATTACAAACACGTACATTAGTCGAATATATACCATTTTTCTGTTATTTTAGGTTGGTTAGCAAAAAAATATCCCAAACAAAAAAGATTTTTCCTTCCTCCTTATTTATGCAAGTAAGTGTTTTAGGTTTCTCTAAGGTTTTCCCCACCTTATACAATTGTGGATTAATCTATGACTAAAATGTTAAATTCATGCATAGGAAAGAAAATGGTCAGTCGCATGCTGTCATTATTTTATGCATAAGTATCTATTATTATTACTATAATGTAAAATGATTTGAAACACACCTAGTAAGGGGCTACTAACAAGTTGACATTAAAACATTACTACTTTACATTTTATGATTTAAGTAAATAAAGAAATGGAAAAAATAATATTAGCTTTGATAAGTAGTTGAACGTCCGCTCATACAAATATAGTATGTATGGATGTTCAGCCGTTAAATAAAATGAACATGCTTATTTATTTCATATGTTAAAGATACAGAAATTGTTAATATCAGCTTTAGGCATGATAAGGTTCTAAAATCTAGCAACCAAATTAAAGACTGGATACAGACAATAAAAAAAAGAACCACTGCCCCATTCCCAAGATTCATAAATTGAAAATCATAATCTATGGTTGGTTATTAATCCGTGATGATACAAATAAAATAAAAAACGAAGAAAAATATTCAACTGCTACCATTACCTACATAAAATATTATCTACACCAAATTGATACACATTTATTGTTAAAACATTTACATAGAAGAATTTAGCCAAGTAAGCTTACCGCTGGCTTCAGCCGGTTGTTGTCAGCCTGAAAGGTTTGTGAATAAAAAAGAAATTAAGCACCATAGACAACAATTTTTGAAAGTTATTGCTGCAAGAAGTTTGTAAGCAGAAAGATTATCTACATAGGTATGGTATGACAACAGACAAGGTTTCCACATTTTTTTAGCTTTTCTGATTATAGACCTACCTTTGAGCGTAGTCATACTATAATAATATTTTGCAGAAATTAACAGGTGAGTTCTTTATTTTATAAATATCTGAGTACAACAAACACTACATCTAGCCCCTTCCTTTAGTAGTTAATTACCTATACACACAAAATTGACTGCCAAATAGGTGTTAATAAATTATCTAGCAAAAAAAGTATTTTTTATAAAATTGCAAACAGGGAGTTCTTATCTATGTAATGACGAAGCACATTTTATAGTGATTATCTCAGCTCAAGGCTAAGCTAACCTACCTGCTACTTGTTTTAATTACCTTGAAGAGGCCTTATCAGAACAACTAACAAGTATTGAAACATTATTTTTGCTTGTCATGTGGGTACAATGAATTGAAATTATTCTCATAAAGATTTTTCTAAGTTGCATTACATAAATAATTGTTGAATTTATGCCAAAGTCAACACCTACGTACACTTTCCGACTTCCTATTTCAAAAATAGGCGCCAAACATTTTGCGCACTATTTTTTTTATGTCAAACAGCATGCTCAGAGCAGTGTGCGGAGTTTACGAGTCTGTCAAAAAGTAGTTACTTATCTAGAGAACCGTCTTATTATCATGACCACGACATGTGGGGAATATAGAAGTAAGATTTAATTATTTTGAGTGACCCATCCTCGCCCTCTAAACCCAAGCAAGGTCATGGAAGATAAATAAATCCTACTAACAAACCGATTGGTACTCGTGCGTTATCGAACGTAATTCAGTCACACTATAGATAAAAACTATTTATTACCTTCTTATCGCCGTCTCTTGAGTCAGACATTATTCCTTTATGTAATAATACTGATACAATACGAGATAATCACAACAAACCGATCGTGGACCGAGAAACGCGCGGTGTTTTATTACTTTACCTGTCAATTTTGACAGATTTTAGGCAACGGGCAAACAGATGATTGTCAGAAACGTTTCGTTTCATTGAAGAGACAGTTCCAAGTTATAAAATAGAATAGTAATGAAATGGCTGAATTGTATATATCTATACCGGAAATTTTCTGCATTACAGTTGTTAATAAAAATTAAAAAAAATGAACGAAGCTACAATCTCAGATCCGTTTTGTAGAATATTTTACTCTTTGAGTCCCAGTCACAACACATGACTTGTATTTTACTCTTTGAGTCCCATTCACAACACAAGACTTAATTAATAACTTGTGAAGTACTGTAGTTGCCCACTCGAACCTCATGCCTCATGGCCCTAGTGTTTCAACCCCCAAACGGCTCAAACACATATCCAACATAAAGGTTGACTGGTAGAGAATACGTTGTGGCATCAGTCCGCTACTACGATTTTAAATTATATAAACTAGCGGTCATGCGCAATTTCGTCTGCATCACATTTTGGCAACATTTTTCATTGCTGTTCCACTCCTTTGGTCGTAGCGTGCTGATTTGTGAATCTAAACCATCCAGGGCGCCCACCCAAACACATACAAAAAAAAAATCACTCAAATCGGTCCAGCTTTTGAGGAGTTCAATGACATACACACGTACAGTAGAATTATATATATTTATTTATTTAACACTTCAAGTACAATGTACAATGGCGGACTTAATGCCATAGGCATTTTCTACCAGTCAAAGTCAGTCAGTCAGTCATATATAAAGATAATTACCAATTAAGTTATTGAATTTACGCTGTTTGCTGTTTTCAGCATCTGCAACAGCCGCCCCACCACCACCCACCGTGCTAGAAAAGTGGAATGGCGTAAAGGTGTCAACGCAAGTTGAATCCCACACCAACGGCCTACCCAACTTACAAGGCATTATGGTTATAAATGGTCTGATGTCTTCCCATCATCGCGTGCCAAACTGTTGGGTTCTAAAACAGCTGGCACCTGCAAGTGGCAAGAGTACGAAGTCTGATATCATTAATGCCAACGTGCCACGCTATCCGACCGACCTGCAATCTTGCTGCAGAGCAAAGGCCATGGCTGTCATGGTGTCCAAGGTCCACCTGCTTCACCAAACCAGAGCGATGTGGAGCCATACAAGGATGCCTCAAATGTGTTTTGCAGTTCGTTTTATTACGGACTTTACAAGAAATGGACTAATGAACTTTGTCACAGCAAGCATACATTTGCGAATTTTTGTATACAGGGTTATTGGTAAAACACCAACAACCTCTTCAGAGATCGTTGTACTCATCATTATGAACAACATTTACTATGGGACCAAACCCGAAATCGCGAAAAAAAATCAGCTGTTCCGTAGGTACTTTACATTCACAAACTCGTCAAAATGTAGGGAACAGCAGATTTTTTTTCACGATTTCGGGTTTGGTCTCATAGTTAAAGTTGTTCATAATTATGAGTAGAATGACCTCTTAAGAGGTTGTTTGTGTTTTACCAATATCCCTATGAATAATATTTTTCCTAAAAACATTTCTAATTTATCAGAGGTGGTTTTTGGAATGGAAAGACAAAACCAAGTAGATCTATAGCACATTTAATTACATACATTTATTTTTAATATAAATACCTTAAATAAATAACTAACAATCAGTGCGTATGTAGTAGCCACATCGCAGTATAGTATTATAAGACAGTCACGACTATGTCTCAATACGAAAATACTGATGATTTATAATATCAGGTCTAAAATTTTGTATTATACTTTATATTTTTTGAGCAATAGATAATTTTAAAAATTCGAAACTTATGGTGATTTTTATCCATCACTATATTTACATTCAATACATAGGCCAATTTTACTTCATAATAAATACTTAGGTAAAAAATATTTGATAGATTTTCAATTAATAACGACCCATCAAAACACAAGCTTCCATCGAATTATTAATATTTCCAAAAACATTATTTTTAAGTTTTTGGTTGCAATGATCCCAAAACCAGTATTAGACCTAATGTTTCGCTTTTGAACCATTATTATTAACTATAACAAATATCTTGACAATTATCAACTAAATTAAGAATCTCAAGCGCAACACAAGAATCCAGACAGTTTGCAAAACAAACTGTTTCGCAAAGTGGCTACAACATAAATTATACGCAATATCTAACATTTATTATACACTTATTATAACCATAGACAATCAGATGGTGTACGCAAAAATATCACTTATATTGTAAAAAACAATCAGTAATATTGTAGTCTAGATACAGAACATCAATATTCTACATTGTACTGCTACCACAATTTATATAAAACAGCAAAAATTAAACTAAAAAAGCGACTACTATTCAGTTTTTAATCTGGAATATTATTTTTAAACAAGAGGCAAATAACGAGAACCTTATCACAAATTCAAAAGCCGTCCAGTCTTACGCAATGCAACATGAACAGTGTAACAACAACAGTGGCGTGCCTAGGGGCCCATAAGGCAAGCAGACTGTTCAGAAACCTTTACATCATGAAGAGTAGTAGGTTATAACTAGTGATCGGATATTCTGATGCATATTTTACCTAAAGTACCTACGTTCTTTCCTGGCAAAAGGTACAAAAGTATGGATGCGGCTATTTAAATGCCAATTTTTGTCGCGGGATTGCGAAATTTCATAATTCTTTATTAAGTATAAAATGTAGTACTCAAAATATCGTAACGAATATTTTAAATTTATTTAAAACCTGACAAGTTTGTTGAAAATAACAAGGAAAAAATACAACAACTATTTGAATTCTTATTTTTGTGCTGAAATGTCGGATGCTAAAACAAAGTGGTAAATATGTCTGGGCATAATTCATTTGGAGCTAAACGAAAAGTAACAATACTAGTTTTTATATTTTAAATAAACTCCTTTTCCCATACTGACGCGCGCTCCATACTAGTCAACACTCAAACTTTAGGTAAATATGCATCCGAATATCCTATCTCTAGTTATAAGAGCAAGCCAAGCTTGTAGGCTTGTGTGGCAGTACCGCCACTAGACAACATCTGGGCGAATTTGTTTGCAACGTGTTACGTGTATGGCGTTTCGTCAATCTGTACCAGACCATAGAGTAGTGCAAACATCGTTTGTTCTTATAACACATAGATAATAAATGGAAACAAAAAGCCCACGCTCATACAATGCGCGATATTAATACATGAGTATAATTATGTGTAATTAAGATCCAGTAACAATATATCAAGATACTATCGATCGACTTACTTGAGTTTTGTAAGGAATGATCAATATATCAAAATACTGGTTACAAAAAAAATGATTTCTAACATAAACTACTGTTCTATCTCTGTTGTGCCTCCATGCAAGGTAATAAATTCCACTATTATAAAAAAAATGCATTTGCGTACAGGCGTGCCATCAGATAAAAAATGTCTTTTACGTTATATAATTTATAGTTTTACAATATATTAATCCAGTAAAAACTTAAGCCATTATTATTATTGATCATGATTGATTAAAAAAAATTTTTTTTTTTACTCATCCACAATGTAATCGATTTCTCTTACGTGGCTAAAATATAGGCGTAATAGACAGAAACAAGACTAATGCAACAAACATATAATATTGAACCGTATTTGAATGCCATAGAGTTCATAACTCCTAAACAACGTAAGCCCTACCAAATACTTAGGATTTTCCACCAAACTTCACTACAATTATGGTTCAATATCAAATGTACAGAGTATACACATGTAAGTTTCAGTTTAGATATGTGAAAGGGTGCATTGCTGCAGCAGTATAGTGCTTATCACAAAGTAGTAAGAAATGGTTTGCTTTGCATCATGGCATAAACATGAGTGGCCTATTTTCCCACAGCTGGGACACAAGCCTCCTCTCTGTAAGAGGGAGTAGGCGGTCACATGTCTTCGATGTCGTTAGTTCGTTTCTTTATGATATTTTTCTTTTATTTTGAGACCACCCACGCTCGAAGAACCTATGCTTTTAATAAAAATAGGTATCAAAATAGACTTTCATTTATGTTTTTATCCTCCATTTCTTACTACTCCGTGTTACTAAGGCCCCTAGCACACGGCGTAATTAAGACGTCGCGCGTTTCAGGAACACGCGTTTTCTGCGCCGTAGATGAAGATTTTTGCGTTTTTATAGAATCAAACGCGTGTAAAACGCGATACAAACGTGCGTGTGAAGCGCATTCGAAACTCGTTTGAAGCGTGTACAAGGGGTCGGAGGAGGGGTAAAGGAGGTGCGCGCGCTCACGCCTCCGCACCGCCCGCATCGCTGTATTTGCGCTTATAATACGCGCAGCAGACGCGCGTTTTACGATCGCCCCGTGTGCTTAGGTTACAAGGTTGCGTTCAAATCTCGTTTGAAGCCCGTATACGCGTGTCATCTGCGCGTCGTCTGCTCGTTTAAAATACGCCGTTTGCTAGGGGCCTAAAGCCCCATTTATACAAATAAAGTTTCTTGCCAGTGGTATACAAAAAAACTAAAGCAACAAAGAAATTGCCTTGTATCAGTTAGGTCCAAAAGTTTCCAGCAAGTTTCCAGGTTACAATAAACGGAGACTATATTGATATTATAACCAGAGGTCGGAATTAGGTAGAGTTATTTTTGTACTTGCATCGAAATGTTGATATTAATAAGGATCTTCCCTTGCGTGTGCGCATTAGAATTTTGCAACTTCGGACACCTTTTTTTATTTTATAAATCACGGGATTTTTGTGTTCTTTAAAATTATTCTCGGGATTTGAGGCATTCCACTTTATTCTTTCGCTGTTTGAAATCTGTGTAAGTACACAAATAACTCTACCTAATGCCGACCTCTGATTATAATTTTGTAAGAAATAAGCAGTAGGTACCCTTGTACTCAAATATCATGATTATAAAAAATATAATTTTTAGAGAAAAATTCAGTTATTTAGTGCCATGATAGTTTTGAATCTCTGATTAATATAATGTTTGTAGGCTGGTGAAAGTTTTGGACCTTACCATGTATAAACGGTGCAATTATATTTTTGCTTTAACTTATAGTATGCCACAGACAATTCACTCCATGTAAATCAGGCTTTACATTACTTTGTGTAGAGCAGTTTTCTGGCAGTATACTATGTTGCGGTCAGTTCTTATACTTGTATTTATCATTCTTGTCTTCCGGGCTCTTGGGCTCAGTCTGACCGCTCTGACTGCTCCCACTGGCCGCCTGATCTCAGTTGGCTGTCCACTGTAAATACGGAAAAAGAGAAACTGCATTACTCAAGCAATAAAAAATAATCACAGTGTTCCATTAGATAGAAGTATACATAGAATACTCTTATTATGTACACAATACAATGTACAAGTATAAAACAGTAAATATTTTCTGTGAACGTGTCACTATGGACGGTGGTTCATTAGACCGCTTTCACATTAAAGCAACTTTAGCAGCGCGGCGGTCGCGCAGATTTTCATACTTTATAGTCCGGGGAATTTACGCCGAATATTAGGCTAGCTTTGCATTAATTAAAAACAGCGATTTTTTTCATTGAATGTGTAGGGTATGGACAGGAGAGTATATTAAGCTGTATCCCGCGAAAAGTTCACCTCCGCGTATATGTTTTTTTTTAAGAAAACGTCTAATATGTATTTAACTTGGTGGAAAAAAATATAAACAGGTATGTTTATTTGGAGTATTTGTAGAACAGATTGAGTACTACAAGTAGGTCAGAAAATTAAACATTTTCGTCCACGGCACATTCGTTTTTTTTTGAAAATCTTATAATTTGACTTCGTACTTAAGGCAAAAATATTAACAGGACAAAAATAGTGCTAAAATGATTTATATAACCATGTCTAACTATTATTATGAAAATTAAACAAATTCTGCTCCGGACTTCACAGAAAATCAAGAAAATCAAAAAATCTTAAATACTACTTACGGCAAAAATGTAACAGGATTTAAATTCATTTAATAATGAGAAATATATAAATCCAAACCTTAATCCCCCAAAATTAAACAGATTAGAGCGATAATCAATATTGTCAAAGTAAAAATTAAATTACGATGCACGGTGTCAGCGCTAAGCAGCGTGCAGCGTACGGCGTGTGCTAGTGTGCGTAAACAGGATAAGCGCTGCGTTCATTGTGTGCGAATACTGTGTTGTTGTTTGAGAGTCGGTGTTTTATTGAGTTACGCGATTGTACACCTTATTTCTGTTTCGGAAAGATCAAATTCCTATGAAAGTGCTGCGCCAACTACAAGAATAAAGCTTGCAGACGTATTTTACGTAAACATTAATTGATTTTTTTTCACGAAAATTTTGTAAATAGGTTAGAACTAGCCTTTAGATGAAAGTTAAACAAAATTAAACCCTGTTACATTTTTGCCTCAACCGCTATTGTAAAAAAACTGGTAATAATAACTTCCGGTAGTACAATTTGTTTAATTTTGTTTAATGGCGGTGTAATATATTAATTTAAGTTATTTTATGTAAAAAGACCGCTGTTTATATTTTTGCCTTAAGTACAATCCAAAAATTTCGTAAATGTTTTTTTACAAAAAAAATCGCGTAACTCAATAAAACACCGACTCTCAAACAACAACACAGTATTCGCACACAATGAACGCAGCGCTTATCTTGTTTACGCACACTAGCACACGCCGTACGCTGCTTAGCGCTGACACCGTGCATCGTAATTTAATTTTTACTTTGACAATATTGATTATCGCTCTAATCTGTTTAATTTTGGGGGATTAAGGTTTGGATTTATATATTTATCATTATTAAATGAATTTAAATCCTGTTACATTTTTGCCGTAAGTAGTATTTAAGATTTTTTGATTTTCTTGATTTTCTGTGAAGTCCGGAGCAGAATTTGTTTAATTTTAATAATAATAGTTAGACATGGTTATATAAATCATTTTAGCACTATTTTTGTCCTGTTAATATTTTTGCCTTAAGTACAATCCAAAAATTTCGTAATTTTTTTTTTACCGTAATTTCCGTGGACGAAAATGTTTAATTCTGAAAAAATATATTATTGTCACCAATTCTTTACCTAAAGTAACTAAATTTGTCCCGTTAACTTTTTTTCCCATGTTTTTATTCACAAAAACGCGTTTTCGTCTTTTTCACCTTGATCCGGTCTCGGAAAATGTTTAATTTTTTTTATTATTTGAATAGCTAAGGTAAAGTACACGATTCAAGAATCAAAAAAATCGCTGTTTATACCAGGCCCCTCAGAAAGTATTGCGAAAAAAAGTTTTTATATATGGGAGACTGGCCAGTTATTATGTTTTTCGAAAATATGATTATTTATAAGTAAAAATAAGTAAGTTCCAATTTCAAAATTTCCCTCCACATTTTTTGCGAGTTAATTCAAAGTATTGTGTCTCACTGAAATATGGATCTGCGCCGGGAACATTTTAGAGCTATGATTTTATACGATTTCAAGTGTCGCCTGAAACCGGATGAATCGTACGATAGACTTCAAATGGCATTCATGGATGAAGGCCCTTCCAAGGCAACCGTGTATCGTTGGTATAACGAATTCAAGCGCGGTCGACCAACTTTGGGGGATGACGAAAGAAGCGGTCGCCCTTTGACGGCTGTTACCGAAGAAAACGTGCTAGCAGTGAAAAATTTAATCCAAGACAATAGGCGAATTACATATCAGGAGATTCAACACATATTGAAGATTGGATCGGGAAGCGTTCACGAGATTCTACACAGCCATCTTCGCGTGAGGAGGATAGTATCACGCTGGGTGCCGCACAACCTCACCGATGCTCAGAAGCAGGCCCGGGTGGAATGGTGCCGTGATATGCTTAACAAATTTGAAGCAGGCTCGTCTCGGCGTGTTTACGACATCGTTACAGGTGATGAGTCCTGGATTTATCAATACGACCCAGAAACCAAGCGCCAGTCGACTGTTTGGGTGTTTCAAAATGAGCCAACGCCTACCAAAGTGAAGCGATCTAGAAGCGGGGGTAAGATTTTGATCGCTAGCTTTTTTAATTTGACTGGCCACTTGGTATCAATTCCCTTACGGGATCAAAGAAGCATTAATGCCGAATGGTATACTTCCAAATGTTTGCCAGAAGTTTTCTCTGTTATAAGCAACAAGCGACCAAACACAGGGCTCCGCGGGCTACTGCTCCACCACGACAATGCACCTGCGCACACCGCACTCAAAACGAGGGACTTCCTGGACAGCACGCCAGTCAAACTCCTGGGTCACCCTCCTTACAGCCCTGATCTAGCACCGTGTGACTTCTTTTTATTCCCAAAAATAAAAAATCAGCTCAAAGGGATACAATTTTCGTCGCCGGAAGATGCGCTGGCTGGGTTCGAGCAGGCTGTAAACGAGGTGTCTGCGGCGGACTGGAAAAAGTGTTTTGAAAACTGGTTTAGGCGCATGAATCTTTGTATAGAGGCTGGTGGAAAGTACTTTGAAAAGATTTAATAAAAATATATGTACGTATAGAACAATTTTTTTTAGTTTCGCAAAACTTTCTGAGTGTCCCACGTATTTAATGCAGGGTTCAAATCTAAAAGCCCCGGACTATTAAACAGAAGCGCGCCGGTAGCGCGCTGTGGCCGCGTCCGCCGCGTCCTCGCGCCAGTCGGCGATGAGATGTTGCAAACTTGCGCAAGCGCACATGATTATAGACTGCACAATGAGCGAGTTTGTCACCAAACGATTTATTATTGAAATTCAAATGCGTCCTGTTTTTTGGGACTCAAGAAGCGACGACTACAACAACAGGACCCTTAAGTGGAAAAACTGGCAAGAACATGTGCATTGTTTATTCCTGATTTCGAAAATTAAAGTGGGTCCGAGAAAAGTGCAGCAGGTATCTCTTAATATTTATTCAGCTACCTAATTATATCATGTTATTCTGCCACGCCTAATGTGAAGGCATGTGCTTCTTTCTGCCGCGCTGCTAACGTCCTAATGTGAAAGCGGCCTTAAAGTGATGTTTCCAAGACAACTGTTGAAACAATTACAGTAGAAGGAAATACAAAACTGCAAGTAGTATTTTGTGTCTGTCTGTGCTGCGCTGATGAAACGTTTAAATAAAACACATTGTCTGATGTGACAAAATGATTCCCTGACCTGCCTGCCCGACCAGAGGTTAAGCATTGCCATACTACATAGCAACACCGCCAGTTTCTTGGGCAAAAAAATATCAGTTAACATATTAGAAGAGGTGTTTTAATAGTTTAGTCAGATGTGAACATTTATACTGCAACATACATATTAAAATTGCCATTTAGCCTGAAATTGAATGATAAATTCTGTCTTATGTATGCAGTCTTGGATCATCATCTATTACCACTTAACTATGTACCTTAAGGTTTTGTTTATGATGTGAATTTTGCATTGATTTTTGAAGTAATAAGTTTGTGATTGGTTGCAAATATTAAGTAACATACAATATTGAGTTTGTGTTCCAAAAACTGAGATGCTAAATTGAAATGGATAGATTTTTTTTGATTTTCTCCTTTTACAACTGAACCAATGTTGACTATTCTGTGGTGTCTGAATCTGTGATCACTGCCCCCTGCACGTAGCCTCTTACATTGCACATTCGTAAAAGTTCAAGAAATGTTGGTGCTTACCTAACCTTTAGATGGGCTCAATCAGACACATCACACAACTATTCAGCAAGTGTCTGTAATTTAACAATGATGCTAAATAACTGTGAAACCATTCTATGGTGCTTTAATTATTGATATTCCCACCTTTAACCCTGGACCACCCTGCCGGCTTAAGTCCTGCTCTCTCTTCTCCATCTCCTCGGCTCTCTTCTGATTCTGCAGTACCCTGTTGGGGTCTTTGACCCCGCGGGAAGCCTCCTGGGCGGCGCGACGTTCGGCCGCTTCGCTCTGCTGCCGACGCCTAGTCTCCTGGTAGCATGTGAGAGGTTCATTAATAAAATTGTGTTCATATGCAAAGCATAAACTCGAGTAATTAATATGAGAATTTTGGAATTGGCCTGTTTAGTTTGGTAAGTTTCAGAAGGTCCACAGCCGAAAGGGTGATATATTCGAGGTTAAGCAGCCCTTGCCAAGATGGATGGCAGACCATGCATTATACATATACTGAGTTTCCCCTGTGCCTCGGAAAGCACATAACCCATAGGTCCGGCTGTCATTTGTAAATTATTGACAATCATTATGGGTAGACAGTGGCCCGAAAGTCTGATAACCTGTCTTACCAAAGGGACATATCATATACCCACACCAACACTCACCCCACCCGTATTACCCACTAATAACCATGTTATGGAGGTCAGAAAGGCAGTCTCCAATACTATAATTCAGCTGCATCCACATAGATTGGAGGCAGACCCCAAGTAGTTAGGAAAACGATGGAGGAAGATGCCGATAAGTTTCAGAGGGTAAAAGGTAAATAATTAAAACTGTTTTTCAAAAAACCAAATGGTTATGTCTGAGCGGCTACCGGCTCTAAAAATCACGCTGAAGGACTTAGTAGATAATCAATGTCGCAATATAAACCAGTTTTAAAAGTTATCCATGCGATACTCCTACCCATTCTAGGTAAAATAAATAATAATTGACTAACAAAAAATGGAGTGGATTTAAAAACTTTACAAGAACGATAATTATGGCAACTCACAGAGTCAGGAGTCAGCACCTCGGAAGCTGAAGGTCTACAGCAGGATGTGACCAGCCCCATTTTTAGAAAAAGTTTATGTTTACGCACAAAAACACATAAAACTACAATCTCACTTTCTTATCAATAATACACACGTCAATCGCCATTGTCTAATTGACGGCTTGGGGAGCGTTCAAAAACGAATAGAAACCAGTATTAGCTACGTCCAAAAATCAACTAAGGCTATAAATAAAAAATAAAGAAATATGGCTAGAAACAGCTGGCTGGCTGTTCCTGTGTGTTTAAAAACAAGGGTAAGGAAAAAGTTTCCCAAATGTCACGATGCCAATTCTTAATTGAAAGTAAAGCAACTTAGTAACGTATCTAGAAGTTGTATAATTCTTGCAAAATAGAAGCTTTCGAGGTAAAGATAACATTAATAATTTTATTTATTCACCATTCGCTGCCAGATCCAGTGGTGCATATTTGCCATAATATTTAAAACTTAAACAGCCTTTTAACAATCCATCTACAAAATCAAACTAATAAGTTAACCAAGAATGATAGCCACTATTGAAACTGGTATGGGCACAAACAGCCACAAATATTTATAAACAAAAATAGAAATGAAGTGTCCTACAGCCCCAGTGAGGATGTTATTGATCGAGTGTTTTCATGACCAAGTAATAAAATCAAATCTAGGTCACAGCAGGTGATGCAGCTTCAAAAAATAATAACTAACTATCACATAGTAAGTCACAATACATATTAAACTTCTACGGTATCCAATTAATTTTTTTGACACTTTTCGAGTTTTATTCAATTTGCCCATAATATCATGTATAGTAAAAGTACATCACTAATCTTAACTTAATCGATCCATATTTTTTTCTGAATCGATTGCATGTTATAGTACATCCCTAACGCAAAGTACATTTTGCTCGGGGACTGTCGATTTTCGTGAAATAAATTGTATATTGCTTTTACAAAATGCTATCGCGCGTAGCTTTGCGTTCAGGTATGTGTAATTAACGAACAGATTGTATAAAAGTTATAAAATGTGTTGTTAATATTTAGTTTTTAACCTTAACCCTGGGTTACGGAGGTTTATGTAATCACTGATTTGACGGGTGTATCCGCGATTGTGCAAATTATTTAGATGGAAATTGGAGTTTTTACACGCTAAATAAGAGTTATGAATACTAACTAAGTTGTTTCAGCCGTTAAATGTCGTTTTTTGAGTATTTATATTTGTAGTATAACCTATATTATAGGCTGACAGTGAAATACTCCGCACTGCAGCTGATTAGTGTCATAGCTTTAGATTTTTGGGGTTCAGTGTATTGTAATATCGTTTCATAATAATATTGCCATGGGAATAATAATAGGGACAACAAATTTTTGGTTTCATTCAGGATTACCAACCAACCTGTAAGATTTACTTATTTTTTAGTTTTAAAAATTGTTCTTAATTCTTTAATACAATATTGGACATAAATAATTTCATGAAATAACTGAATTTTTAGAAAATTGTTAAAACTTTACAGCTGCGACCAGACAGTCCACAGCCCTGGTCGCACGAGGCTCTGCCTCAGCCGCGTCAGGAGTCCGTGATGAGACAAATTTCCCCCGGCCTGTCCGAGGAGAGCCTGGCAAAGTCAGACTTGGCTTCCTTCCTGAAGAATGGTAAGATTCTTGAATTTAAATAAATAAAATGGTTTTCGGGTTCACGGTCATGTCAGCAGTTTGCTTATCTAGTGAATAAACGAAGTAGGTGCCATAAGACGGGCGTCTACGTCGAGGGAGGCCTAGAAAAAGTTTAGTGTGAAGATCTAAAGGTGTTTGTGAGAGATTGGCCAGAAAAATCGCATGGACTGTGAGCGGGCTTTGCCTAGAACTGGGACATTAGAGACTAAGTAAAAAAAACCGTAAAATCTGTGTGATTGATTGAGTTGATTGATGATTTAAAAAATAAACTGATTTGCACTTCTGTAATTTTGCTGCAAAATAAATGAATGCAGCTAGACTTGTATTTTCAACATAGTTCAACATTTTGAATCGATCGTTCTATATTTTCTGTAATATGCATTTTAAATCTTTTAAAATAATAAACTCATAAATGTCTCTTTTTGAGTTATGCCAAGCTCCTTGTAATTGAACAATATTAACACACACAATCTAAACTTCAATGACAACCAAATCCAGGTTCCAGTTCTTCCACTCGAAGACTGGTGTGACTGGTCCATACACCTTCGGAGTGGGTCTGGCCACATACCTCTGCAGCAAGGAGATCTATGTCATGGAGCACGAGTACTACACCGGTCTGTCACTGCTCCTCATGGTCGGTATTGCTGCTAAGAAGCTCGGACCTAACATTGCTGCCTGGTTGGACAAAGAAGTCGATGTAAGTGACTTTTTTTCTACCTCAAATATTGTTATAGCCTAGGCTTTAATATGGCATAAATAGAGAATGTCAGAAAAAGGCACACAGTGACATAGACAATGCTCCGCAATGTCAAACTGTTTCTACAACACAATTTTCTAAGAATGCTTCTTCCAATCAGAGATAATAATTCTTATTTATCTATTGCTCTGTTTTAAAGTGCCTGAAGTGTGTAGGATACTAAGAAATACATGCATAAAATCTTACCCATGACATTCTTTACAGTGCAATTTCAAGCTTGCCAATCTATTAAACTTATGCCCGTTTTCATAAACAATTGGCGAACCCTAACTGAATGCCTAAATATTATTGTGTTTAACTTTCGACAATGATCAAAGTATTAAAAATCTAACAACAATGCATAATTCTACTCCATGTCGCCTCAACTCTACCCAACCACTACCTCTTACACATTTGTATTTTCAAACCATTTGCGTTTTTAATTGCATAATCAGTAAAGTCATTCTCGCTTTCCAGACCATCGAAAACGAATGGAACCAGAGCCGCACAGACTCCATCAAAAGCTTGGAGCAGGCAGTTGAGTCTGAGAAGACTGCCCAGTGGCGCGCTCAGGGCCAGGAGCTGCTCATCCAGGCTAAGAAGGAGAATGTCCTGCTGCAGCTGGAGGCTGCGTACAGGGAACGTCTCATGAACACTTACAATGAGGTGAATACATATGTTTTGCTCTTGAACTCTGTTACCCTGCTGATGAAATTGAGTTAGAAAAGAAGAAAATGATAGATCTAAACAATATACATACATAAACATGCCTTTTCCCATGGGAGATCTATATCTTTGTAATAAAAAATGTTTGGACATGATACATTTGTAGATGCTATAAATAGTGATTAATTATACAGTAGTAATAAACACTGTAAAATTCTTAATAAACCATTCTGGAGAATAATTGAGTGAATTTGTGTGAGTGTGAGAGTGAAGCAAAAGAGTCACTAAACCAGAACCGCCAGGGCCAAGACAGGCAGGCAAGCAGGTTAGCCTGGCGTCTTCAGAACAACTTGGTTGGCAGCTGGTTGGTATTTGGCTTGTGCCCTTGTAAATCATGTTCTGATATAAACCGGCGGGTGAAAACAACTGAAAGGGTGGAGCGCAAGGCATGATAATTTCAGAATAAGTCTAAACACAAAAGCAGGTTGGGCCCCCAGTTTTGGTATTTTGACTGCCTAAGTAGAAACCGTTTTAGCCACAGGATTAAATGTTCTAACATTGACTCCACATTTAATAAGAAATTTTACACTTATGCCTGTCTCTAAGATATTAATTCTAGGTAAGGCCATGCCTATTAGTTTTCCATAGGAGGCAGTGAACAATAACTGTAATTGGGCTAATAGCATATCCAACTATAATTCTTAGTCTAATTTTCACCCCACCCTCCTCAATTCCAGGTCAAGCGTCGCCTGGACTACCAGCTCGAGAAGTCCAACGTGGAACGTCGCCTGTCCCAGAGGCAGTTGGTGGACTGGGTAGTGACCAACGTGACCAAGGCCATCACACCCGACCAGGAGAAACAGGCGCTGGATCGCTGCATCGCCGACCTGGCCGCCATCGCATCCAGGAAGTGAACACGCGTAGACTATATATATTTATGTAATATAATGTGATTAAAGTAATAAATCATCGTTCGAGTTAGTTTTTGTGGCTTTTATTTGAATGTATCTCATATCAAAAGCTTTGTTTTCACGGAAACAAAAATTTGCGCATCGTAATACGAGGGCGTGGCCAAGCTTTTTGAGCTATGTGGCTTTTTGAGCTATGTGGCTTTTTGAGCTATGTGACTTTTGGCAGCAAAATGAGAAAAACAAATTAGGGTTAAATTCACTATCTATGGAAGCAGCTGAAATCCTTGAGTCTAAAATGCAATAGGCACCTCGGGCTTGGTTCAAAGAGTATAGTAATATAGATGATTGGTTAGATTTTCTATACAGTAGAAGTTACTGATTTTTTCTAGTTATTTGAAAAGTCTAGGTCTAGTCTTTTATTCATAAATAAATGACAATTTGACTGGTGTATTCCCGTTGTCCCCAGTGGTCTTGAATCGATTCAGATATGTAATTTGCGGTCAAAATGACCACATGCACCTGAGAAATGCCTGATGGGAAAACCCAATAAAACTCTGCCCGACCCGAGAATCGAACCAAGTACCTCAGCAGCGGCGCTTGCGACCACTAGACAACTAGGTAGTCTTCTGTAGAAAATCTAAATAAAAAAGCCAAAAAATATGTTACAATGATTTATTTTACAAATACAATAATTAGCTGGACAACAGTTCTCATTTTAGTAGGTTATAGCGATAGACCGCCACAAGTTAAAGCTCCTCTTACAATATTGCACCTGCACTGTGTTGCCATACATTGCAAACTTTATAGTATCAGTATGGGCAATAAGCCCGTAAGGGGCCACCACACGGGAAATAATCACCTATTTCATACACCAAGCGAGCTCACAATTTATTTACAAGTCGAGTTACTGGTTCTTTTTTTTCACATGGCAACTCTGACTGAACGTCATAGGTGTTACTAGTGTTGAATTCTAAAATCCGAATTCAAGTGTTACCTGTTGCTAAAATAACTAGATTTCACACCAATTTATATAAGCTATTAAACAATAGGTACAAAAACATAAAAATTGAATTGGTATTTTAAATTATAATAATGTAGAAATAATCATAAGACACTGTAATTGCATATTGAATGAGTTCACAACACAAAAGAAATACTGTTACTGACTGTGTACAATATATAATGCAGTCGCTAAAAAATAAATAAATTATATTGATTCCATTAAACATGTGTTTTTTTATATAATTTCATTAAGTTTGTTCAAATCTCAGTGAACAATTTAACATCCACGAAAAACGTTCACAAAAAAAACATCTTTTCCCTAATTTTATAAAGCTGATAAACAAATATTATTGTAAAACATCTTTCTCTACAGATTACTTTAAAAGCTAAATTGATATAAAATCATTGTAAATATGTATATCAAAACAGTTGTGCTCCAACTAAGTAATATACATGCTTAGCAAAAAATGTGTAAAAACAAATACTACAATATAAAAATATATATATCTCTTTTTAAAATTAACTTATGAAATGTTTGTAAGCTTTCTGATTAGAGATAATTTATCATAACTTTAAAACCCAATTCTGGGTTAAGCTCGCCATTGTGCATAACTTTTTATATTGCAATTTGTGTGTATATTTTTCTTTCTTTTTGTGTGCAATAAAGAATAAGAACTTTATGTCTGTAAAAATGGTGTACATAATAGTATACCCATATGTCGGCAGTTATGTTCAAATTCCATGTAAAAAGGGGCGAGCCTATTGCCATCAACCGGGCCCAAATCCGTGGGTGCTACTGAGAAATTCCTTGGGAAATGATATGAAAAAACCCAATAACACTTTCCCCCCTGACCCACTCACCCCCCCCCCCCTCCCGTGACCCCTGGGACTCGAACCCAGGACCTCTTGCTCGCCAGTCACGACTCGTGCGTACGTACACCCCGTGTCCTTGTGTACGTGTCGGTGAAAATGGCGCTGATGCACACATCCTTTGAGTTTTTCCTGCAACTTGGGATGGAATCTTGAATGAAACTATCACTCTGAGTACAATGTACTCTAAGATTATGACAGTAAAGTTCACTGTTATTTTGACAGACTTGCCAGTTCTAGCAACCTTATTTTAGAAAGAATAAATACCACTTTGACTTTGTACATGATGCAAGTCTGAGGAAAAATGCATTCTGTCTTTACCAATAATCAGAAAGCTATTCTATGATATACATTTCAAAACTGCTTGTAATAAATTGAATATATCATTTGAATAAAAATTATAAAGACATTTACCAGCACTTTAAACTTACTTCTACATTAAAATTGCTTATTTATTCGATTATATTATAAATTCGGTTGAATAAAATTGTGTCCATATTACAAAAAAAAAAGTAGTTATCCAAATGACACATTCAATCAAAACTACTAATGCTAACCTAAAATTAATTATTGAACGACAAAAAGTAACAAAAATATTTTATACACATTAGTATTTGGTATTTAGACGTCTAGAATATTATAGGTACAAATATTTATATAATTTAACACGCAATTTTATTTATTTATCATGTGTTATTTATTTTAAACCAGTCAATTGATTTTAATTAACTTTTATGTTAACCGACGATGTAATATTTGTAGACAATTATTATTTGAAATAAATATGAACGCAGTTTTTGGTTACGATTACATTATAAATGTTTTCTTAGAAATCTTGCTTTACATACATAATTAGTTTGAATTAGGTAAACAAGACTGAAGTTTGAGGGTTCATCCATCCACATAAAATTTGAGAACATAATTAACCAACTTCAAAATGGAGGAGGTTCTCAATTTATATACAACAAAATCATGTAACCAAAAGCAATTCGCGTCCAAACGAGGACTGACGTATGAACAAAAATATTAATAAATATCAAGTTTTGTTAAATCAAATAATCGCTAAAACAAAAATTGTAGCTTACGACGCAAACCAAAGAAAAAAATTACCTGTAAACAACTATGGGGATTATATCCCACGAAACTTGTGCTAAAAGACTATAAAGCTATCATTTTAAGCACCGTTTTATAACAAAAATGTGCTCAATGTAAACTGTTATTTGTGAAAAGCGTTTTTACGAACAGGCCAAGTAATTAAAAAAGAAATAAAAAACTTTGTTCTGTAAATTTATAATGAGTTAGTTTGTTGATAATGTATGTAAAAAAAATTATTAGCTACCAAATTATAAAAACACACAATCATCAGCAAAGAATCTGTGGATACTACGTACGTACTAACGATAAACGGATTTATTATAATAAATCGAGAAAACATTTGTTTTTTACTTCAGGTTTGCAAAGTAACTAATAAGATTTAAAAAAAATTAAAGCCAAATATTTAGGCAATATTTCGGACTACAATTTCGACACAGTATACTTCAAGTATGGCACTAGAGACGAATTAGTACCAAAATTTAATAAACACGTGAATTGTATAACGTTCACTTTTAATCGAGAACATTAATAAAAAGATGAATTGCATTTCAATGTGCTTTTTCATTCAAAAGAAAGTAAATAATACTTAAGAACTAAAATGTAATAAATAAATATAAAAATAAGAAGACTGTATGCATTATAAAACTACTGAAGTAAATAAAGATGGAGATGTATTGATAAATATTAATTATAATTACAACCCGAATAATTTCATCAAAAATGTACAAACTATCTATTCAATAATTGCTGACTGTTTAGCTTGTGAGTGAGCCAAAACACATTTTTTTAATTAAAGCTTTTCCAAAAATTGGATTGTTTGGTAGTCGACTAAAACCTCCTTAGATAGTCCGTACATCTCTAGAATAAAAAAAATCATGTGTCATCGGAACGGCGCGAACTTTGAATGTAGAACGAATTGAACAAATCTCACCACAGATATAATGTGTGTTACAGGATGGTGCATTTTTTCTTTTTGCCACTGCCGTAGTCTGACTTGATGTTGATGCGCTCTGTTTCTTGGAAACGTCGGACTAGTCTGACTAGCTCGTGGAAAGCTTGGTCTACATTCATTCTTGCTTTCGCACTGCACTCAATGTATGGGACTTTGAGTTGTCGCGATAGGGCTTGTGCCTCTTCCAGTGAAACCTGTAAATTAGATGAGTTTAGTTTTAATATCGACGGCAATGGTATAAATAGATATAAACATTAGTTTATAGACACTATGGGCATTATCATACACAAATAGAATGATTCACTTATTGGATCTATTATAATTTTCGTGGAATTCAATTTTCATCTGAACATAATACGAAATATGTATCCACCTTCATTTTCCTCATAAAGGATATTATGTCCCTTAGTTACTACAGTTATTTACGCCGCAGCAAATTGTGCGGGTCAGATAGTAAGTTATATAGGAGTAGGTAGGTTTATCATTTGCGCATTTGTACTATTTGCACGTGTATCCCGAGTAGTGACGGTCGAGCCCACGACAGGTTGCCCATCCGCAACTTGACCACAGCCATCGACAATATAACGACACTATGAATGAACACAACAAGCACTTTCTAGCTACAATAAACCTACTGCAAAACAAGGAATAATACGTGTTTACTATAATGTTTACGATAAAAAACAAATAGTTGTGTGCAATAACAATCGTCATTCATAAATCCTGACGTATGTAAACATGAAAACATTGTGGTTTCAGGATTCCCTATGATTTAATCCGACATTCGGAAATTCCATTTTATATCTTATTGAAATGTAAATATTGGATATTTTGAATGAAAAGCTGGGAATGTTATAATGTGATTTGTATCATGTACCTACGAAAAATGTTTCAAATCAAAATTCTAAGCGATAAACAATATAGCATATGTCTAAGTTTTATTGCACTGTTATTTCAACTCTCGGCGCTGAATCGAGCGGTGAAAATCTTGCAGATCGCTTTTATTTAAGTGAGGCGTAGTTTTTCTGAAAACAGGCATTACTGTATACATTTATTGCTATGACTGTTCTCTAAGATTGTATACATTCAGGTCAAATTGGCAATGACACTGTTTTATAAGATGACATCATTGCTTTAATAATATTACTACTATTAATTCTTATTACAAAACGAGTCTTTTATTATTTAGCTAAAAGCTCGAAAATCTACAGCTAATATAAAATAGAATAATCTTTGGCCCTTGTATTTACTTTATTCGACCTGTTAAAATTGTTTTTCGAAAGTAAGAACCTGAACTTTGCCCCTTCATCATTGCTGGCTGACAAGAAAATGCAGCACCAAGTCGCAGTAAATACAGGGCCATCCTCTTTTTCAGGACGATCATTGGCGCAGAATTGAATAATCAGTTTTCATGAGACCGGTAAAGCGGTCACCTATTTTTTATTTCATTATTCGATACTGTAAACTATTTTAGATGTAACAGTAAAACTCCCGTGTGTCACATGTAATCGGATTCAGAATAACGGTAGTTTGAAAATAAATTGAAGAAAAAAACAAAAATGACGTAAGCGGGAGTCTTCCTCTTACATTTGAAATAACTTACAGTATGAGCTTACGAGGTGACCTATTTTCGAGTAGGTAAAAAACATATTATGCGACGTTGCAACTCGGCAAATTACGATGTCGCATCTTTCGAAAGTGTTTTAGTCCTTACGGAATTATCCTACAAATAAAAAGGTGCTTACCACCCTCTGGTGTTCCAAATCCGCCTTGTTCCCAACAAGCAGCATGGGGAACTCATCCCTGTCCTTCACGCGAAGGATCTGTTTGTGGAACTTGTACAGCTCGTCGAAGCTGGCATGGTCTGCCACTGAGAAGACGAGGAGGAAACCTTCGCCTGACCTCATGTATTGTTCTCGCATCGCACTGAACTCCTCTTGACCTGCTGTGTCCAGGACTGTGGAGGGAAAAAAGATTGTGATAATATTTTATGGGCCGGAGCTGAAGGTTCCTAGCAAGCGCCGAAATTAAACGAACTGTAACGTGTGCGCGAGAGCACGGAGGAAGAGGTCATATTTCGAAGTGTTTTTATTTTTGTCAAGTTGCGAAGTTTAAAAAATCATTATATTCACTTCTAGTCTAGCCAATCTTGAACTGAATTTTTTAGGGTTATTAAACCGTCGACGTCGGCTTCATCCAGAAATCAACCTTAGTCGAACACTAATAACTATTGGTATTTTCAATATTCTTAACTCTTCTAGTAGTGCAGAAATGATAGAATTGAAAAATGGAGGTCTTTTATTTACCCTGTTAGGGCAAAAGATATTGACATCAAACTTTTTTGGATTGTTTGGGGCCAGTCATTAAGAGGACCCACGGTACAGCTACAAAGTGCCATTTCATCACATAAGTACTTGGGCGACCAAGCTCTGCTTGGGTGAAAAAATAGAAAATTAATTGCTCAAGATATAAGACATAAATCACCATATTGCAACTTTCATCAAAATTGTTAGAGCCATTTTTGGGAATGTGGTAAAACATATATTAAACTACAAACATAGCTGATTTAATAGTATAGGATATTAACTATGCAATAAACAGTTAATACCATGCATTCATTAGAATTTATTGAAATGCAATAAGGAGTTCTCTTTTGCTAACTAGTACAAGGTGAATCAAGCATATTTTGTATATAAGGAATGTGCATAAATGCATCTCATACTAGTATCATGAAAATAAGATGACTTGTGAAGCTGTGAGATTTTATCTGATATCATACATCTTGTGATACAGAAGTTTTTGATAGCAGAGATAATAATTATGAACAAATATACTGTTTACATTGTTTGATTCGGGAATAGGATGTTGCTAGGCTTACTTTAATGATACGTTTTATTAATACTCCAAGTGATGCGGAAGGTAGAGTACTATTTTTTGGGACAGAACTAGGGCATCAAAACACTACCACATAGTAAAACTCAGGTTTTCCCAGGTTTTGTTACCTATGGGACCAAAACACAAAACCAGGTTTTGCATGTCCTAGGCAGAACTTAGTAGAGATTTATGTCCAGAAGTATAAAAAAGTGATATAATTGACAGTAAGTCCTACTCCTGAATAGGGTTTAAAACTGATGATTAGCATGGTGTGCTACACAACATCATAACCAGCAGAAATACATCTGTACAGACAAGTCATTGATGCAGCATTCACACAGAATTAAGTATATTTTACGCAAACAATATGATAGCTATTCTCAGAAATTTGATCATGCTGCAACAGGTAACCATGACTAATAATATTTAAAACAAAGTATTTAAGCAGTGCCCTTGATATTTATATCAAGACATAATTAGCTTTCTTCAACCCACCCACAATATAAAACACCAGGGTACCATAAATGTTAGGAGGTGTACTCACTGTCCAGTTTAGCCGGTACATCATCAATGACACACTGCTTGGTGTAACTGTCCTCGATGGTGGGGTCATAGTCCGTCACGAAGTAGCTCTGGAAGACCAAACAATAGCATTTCAGCACCAGATGCGGTGACGCCAGTGGGCGGAGTCGCCTTCAAACAGGCCTTGACATCCACTGCCTAACAAACACTATTTTTAAGCATGAACGCATCATTTAAATTACTAAAAAAATCAACCAGTTCCCAGAATTGTCAATGGAAACTATAAGAGTACTGTAACATCTGTTCCGCAGCCGGATCTCGGCCAAATACGGCGATAAATACCT
Source organism: Cerastis rubricosa (assembly GCA_949152445.1). NCBI lineage: Eukaryota > Metazoa > Arthropoda > Insecta > Lepidoptera > Noctuidae > Cerastis > Cerastis rubricosa. The sequence continues at coordinate 1,702,887 of OX424547.1, forward strand.
GAATAAATTGTATTGTGATTGCACTTTTTCCCACACCGCCACCGCCGACGACGACTAGTTTGTATGTTTGTGCTTGGTTTGGTCTATCACCCGGTCGCGACATTTTGATTTCACTTGTTATCAATGAATTGAAATGATTATTGATATAAAAATAGTCTAATTTCTTTATTTTATGACAATCAGCAGCACTCACTGAAGATGACTCAAATGCGTCTGAGATGGAGAACCAGCACGCAACAAGTGGGAAAGAGATAAAATCGTGTGTGCACGTTCCTATACTGTTATTGCGATGAACGACCTATTACCATTAATTCTGGAAACTGAATTGCAAAATAAAAATGCATGTGTCGATCATTAATAAATATTTTAGTACAAATGCATTATGTAAGTCTAGGTATAGGAAAATATTTTTATTTTCATTTAAACCTGTAATTCTAGACCATTTTTCAGAACACTGCTGCGTTTGATGGAGTGTTGAGTCAGATGATGCAATGTAGCCACCTAGAAAATATCAAGGTGTCTACCAAAAGCAAAGAAGATCAAGAATTTTAATGAGTTATATTATAAAACCTATAGTAAGATACCATTCGGGCATCAAAGATTAGGGTTTTTTTAAATAGAAAACCAGCAGCTGTTTTTCTATTTAGATTTTTTTAGCAGGGCAGCTCAGCGTGGCGCTATGTCATTGTCAATATTGTGTTGTCAATTTTACTGTCAAAAAATCAAATGTACGAGGCCGTTTGTAGCGGTGTCAATTGTTATTGTGTTTGTAATTAATTAAAACTCAAGAAATCAGACACATACTTACAAAAATGTTTTCGACGAGCTCCCAAAGAAAGTTCTGGACATTCAGCGATGAGGGTCAACTAGCCATTCTGCGAGAAAAGCATAACCTTAACTATATTTCGAAACATGGAACACACATTGACGAATTTCAACGTTACAACTTCTTTTTATCTCCTGACGAGGAAAGATTGCTCCTGAAACAGTATGAGCTTCACCTGAAGGAGTTCTGCAAGCGATTCAGCCCTCCAATGCCAAAGGGTGTTGTTGGAACTGCATTTCAGTACTTCAAACGATTTTACCTCTACAATTCCACTATGGACTATCACCCGAAGGAAATTCTCGCGACCTGCGTCTATTTGGCTTGCAAAGTGGAAGAATTTAACGTGTCCATTGGTCAGTTCGTGGCTAATATTAAAGGTGACAGGGACAAGGCCTCAGATATTATTTTGAACAATGAATTATTACTGATGCAGCAGCTAAACTACCATTTAACTATTCACAATCCCTTCCGACCTGTCGAAGGGTTCCTAATTGACATAAAAACAAGATGTTCATTAGCTAACCCCAAACGTTTGAGAGGGGGTATTGATGAGTTCCTGGAAAAGGTATTTTTGACTGATGCTTGCTTATTATATGCTCCATCACAAATAGCTTTAGCTGCTGTCCTACATGCGGCCAGCAAAGAGCAAGAGAACCTAGACAGTTACGTAACAGACATGCTATTTAGAGATGCTGGACAGGACAAGTTAGCAGTACTCATTGAAGCCGTTCGGAAGATCAGATCACTTGTGAAGATGGTTGAAAGTCCGGCACGTGAGAAAGTCAGATTAATTGAAAAGAAACTTGACAGATGTCGGAATCAAGAAAATAATCCGGACAGCGAGATTTATAAGAGAAGGATGAGGGAGCTCTTGGATGAAGATGATATTCCTCACACCGGTTCCAGCAGGATGTCTTTGGATACTAGTGGGGTGACTACTGTACTGTCACCTTCTGCATCATAGTGTAAAAGAGCCCCTTTTTTAAAATATCTGGTAGATTTTTAAATACTTCAGGCTCTGAGCAGACAATGAACCTAATTGGTTGTTGTAATGAATTATTGCACCTGTCTGGTGGACAAATAGTCCATTGTCTGCTCAGTGCCTTACTTTTAAATAAATTCTTGTAAATTAATTATCTCATAATTTTAATACATGTAAGTATTTCGCTAATAAACATATTTTGAAAATCATATTTCTACATCAATGATAGCAAAAAGACAGCAGTTTATATTTTATTCTTTGTCTGTTTCTTGCATTGTTACATCACAGAAAACTAAGCCCCATACACGAATGATTTGGTACTGCATTGTATGCCTGCATGCTAATTAAAAGAAAGTACAATAAATATTGGGTGGTGATTTAGTCACCCACATCCTTCAAGGTGCGAGTGACTAAAATTTAGGTTGTGTCAAATAAATTGAAATCACGGACCTATTAAAAAACTTATTTTAAGCAAATCGCGAACCTAACGCGTACGAAGTAGCGGGTAACAGCATGAGAATGAATATTATATGAACAACAGATGACATATTCCAATTTACAAAATTAGACAGACTGGTTTGATGCTTGTTCAAAAAGCATTTGTTTATAATAATCAGATATAAGTTTCTTCAGGAAAGTTGTTTAATATGATGAGCAGACTCACCTCCTTGAAGGACGCAGGTGACTCTGTGTCGGTGGCAATTTCGCCACCCTGTACAAGAGTTGCGCCTCATCTAGCAGCCCGAATTTGTTTTTTTCCATGTTCCTACCCTTATTCGTCGCTCAGCACCGTTTTGCTAGAACGAGAAACAGAGCGGGAGTGCTATCGCACGTGGCAGTGTAAACGATGCGCTCAGCAGCAGGCTCTGTTTTTCTGGAAAAATGTGATTGCGGGCTGCTAGGTGAGGCGCAACCCTAATTGGTAACAATTCTTGCAATTAGTGTGCAGGACTGATCCAAAAATATTTCAAGATTAGCAGGACTTCTCTAAATAGCTACTTTAATACATTGTTATGACTAACATTATTTAATAAATTTTATATTAACTCAGATAATTTTAATTATCTAATCCTGACCTTCAAGAAATTCTTTCAAGTTTCAATACACGTGCTTTAATAAGTGACGAAGAAGGCTACTTTAAGGTGCTCCCTCACCGATACATCACAGATACTATTTTGTACATGTTTTATATTTGGAGGATATAATGGAGCCAAATCAAAGTCCCAAGAATCGCAAAATAGATTTATTGTAGAAAAAGTAATGTTACACGTACGGTGCTTATAGGCAAGTGAAGTATGACAGTACGCTTTTTGAAAGGAAGGAGATGCGCCTACTGGTTAAAAATCAACTCAATTATCTTAGGACGAATCGTGTGATTGCTGTTGTTTTTATTGAAGGCGTTTAGGCCTGAACAGTACAAAAACAAGTGTTTGTTACAAATTGTATCGTTACATGCTGCGCACTAATGATCGGTTCTCCTCCCTCACTGATGTAATGCTCGACTCTGTAACGTTCAGAGAGCACCGTGCCATAAACCGTGATTTGTAACAAAAATAAAAGTCGTTAAACAAGAGTTTGCGTATAGTTCATCATTCATCATTTCAGCTCAAAAGACGTCCACTACTGGACATAGGCCTCCCCCAACTGTCGCCACATTGACATTTTGGGGGGTTTTGCCATAATTGCCACGCTTGGCAGGCGGGTTGGCGATCGCAGTACGGTTGTTACAAAAGCACAGAGAACGCTGCTGCCCATTCTCTGGCAAGTCCCTTAGTCGCCTCTTACGACACCCACGGGAAGATATTGGATGGTGCTATTCTTTACGTCCGACACCATACAGAGCGTATAGTTACTAAGTTTAATGTTAGTACAGAATAGGTTGACGGCTTCGTGAAGGGTCTGTTTACTACACCTTGTAGAATAACGGGCATGCATTCATCAAGAGACAAAATACCAACGCGGCAATGGTTGGAAATGGAACTGATCATCGGGAAGTCGTTAATACGAACATTTCTTGATGCAGGTTATTAGGTACTACACACTTTTTTCTTTTTTTAAATGATGCACCACAATAGGAATTTCTCCTGTATCGTGGGTCAGTTTACAAACATTTAAACTCACATACACAAACAGCTAGACCCGGAGCAACTATCTGTAGGCTATACAAATATTTGTCCCGTGCGGGGATCGAACCCGCGACACACAGCGGAGCAGTCGATCGCTCAACCACTGCGCCAACCGTGCCGTCAACTTTGATTAAGCTAAGCAGGTATTGGCTAGTTCCCTACTAGGCCTTGGTCGCTAGGTAGGCCGACTGCTAAGCGTGCGATCGTGGGTTCGATACCTGGTTTTTAGGGTTCCGACCCCAAAGGGTCAAACGGGACCTTATTACTGAGACTTCGCTGTCCGTCCGTCCGTCCGTCTGTCACCAGGCTGTGTCTCATGAACCGTGATAGTTAGCCAGTTGAAATTTCTACAGATTATGTATTTCTGTTGATGCTATAACAACAAATACTAAAAACAGAATAAAATAAATATTTAAGGGGGGCTCCCATATAAAAAAGTGTTTTTTTTTGCTTGTTTTTATAAATAATGCTACGGAACCCTTCGTGCGCGAGTCCGACTTGCACTAGGCCGGTTTTTTCATTATAGGTATTTTCAGTAGCAGCTTAGAGTCGGGGATTAAAACCGACTACAAACCTGGACTGTGCCCATCCCTTCGGAGAATGCTTCTGTATTTTCATTTACGTTGAACAGGTAAGTCAATATACAGGGTGTAATTGACAGCCCTCTGAAAAATGGCAGGTTGCATTCAGCTCCTGATTTTGAATCATATTCCACCGGAATCGCCTTGAATTTTTTAAATTTTTTATCGTTTTTTTTAGTCCAGTTCAGTTACAGTTACTATTTTTCCTTTATTTCAATGTAAAATTACATTCTCTGTACGCAGCAATCCATTTACTTATGTAAATCTTAAAGATACAGCTAAAATAAAAAATAAAACTAGCACTACGAGGGCGGTTTTATGTCCATGACCTTTGAAAGTTTCCTGAGAGAAATTACAATGGTATATGATTCAAAAGAAAGAGCTGAATACTTCCTGTCAGTTTGCGGAGGGCTGTTCCTTACACCCTGAATATGTTTATGGCTATGTTAATATGTAATTTTGTAGTAGGTAGGTACTTACCGGGTTGTGGAGGTCAGACACGCTGTCGCTCCGTATAAAATTCAGTTGCATCCGTTAAGAATGGAAGCCGACCCCAATAAAGTTGGGAAAAGGCTAGGTGGTTGATGATGAGGTAAATAAATATGGCTATCTAATACATAGCCACATAAACATTTAAACTAAAACTTGTAAGTAGGTATGCTATGGCTGTGGGTTTTGTCAGGAAATTGCAGTAGGCAAATCAAAGAAATAAATAAATTAACAAAGCATAATTTTATTTCTTATTACAAGCGGAATCAACAAATTGTAGAACACAGCGTGGATCCAAGTTGCGTCAAAACCGTGTAGTCACAACAATAATTATAAAATAAACTTTCCGTTTAATCATAGCAGCGACGTTTGATAATAAACTTCGGTAAGTTTTGTGTTCAGGGCTTCTGGCAGAGGAGGAGTTTCTCGGCCTCATTCTGGAAAAAAAAATATAATTAGACAAACAGAAATTACTTTAAAAGCCCCGTGTTTTTATACTAGAACATAAAATTTTGTTTGTTTTGCGACGTAAAATGTAATATCACGCTGGTAATCACCGCAGGGTAAGGCACAGTGAAATTTCGTTAGCTAGGACGTTAAGTCTCACGTATTAAGAGGCGAGCCAATTGCCAACCTACCCAGAAATACACTATCCAAAAAAGAACTCAACAATGTTGGATGGTAAAAGACAGTAGGTTTGAAATAATGGGTCACCTACTTTGCCTGACAAATCCGCAAATATTGCACTTCAAGTTTTAGAAGAAGTAGGAATTTGTGGAACTTCTCTTTACAGAGGGCCTTTCTCAGTCAGTTCTGTGCAGGTTTGTGTCAAAATTCACCATTTTGTGGGTGGACGGCTATAATCATCACTCTCCAATCCCCGGCCCAAGGTAGTTGAAGACCACCGTGCGGTTTTAGTCAGCAGGAGACTGACCACACAAATACATTCTTTATTATATAAGTGAGTCTTTTTTTTTTCTTCTTATTGGAAATCATCAAATGACTTCTCCCGCTCTGGGCGGAGCGGAAGGGAATGTCAGACTTGACTGACTAAATCCCATTCATGTTCCTTCTTAGCCCTTTGTGTTCCAGGGCCACGGCATCTCTTTCGAAAAACCCGCAGCCCCGGCAGTCTATTTATTCCGCAGCCCCAGCAGCGTATATCAATGAGTCTGACAGAGCTTTCCGCCCAATCCAGGACGGAGGACATACGTGAAGAATACCACTCGAACAAAAAGGGCACTACAATATTCTTTTAATAAAAGTATGTATAACCTATAATTTGTTATATAATTAGGTGCTTTATCCGTTCGAAAAACGAGTCTGGAGCCATATGCAATGAAACTTGCACTTCCAACTAAGTACTCGATTACAAGTTACATCCATAAAGCAAGAGATGAACTGGACATACCTGTATCAACTTATAAATAGCAGCAATAGTTTCCTCACTCCTGCAAGACATGGTGGCAGCAACAGCGCCCCTCTTTCCTCCCCCCCAACTCGACGTAAACGTCAACTGGGCATCTGAGATCACACACAGACAGGCCACAATCAGGACGAAGAGACTGACGTAATTCATGATGATGACGTAAGAGTTTAGACAAAATACAGTCACAGAAACAGTTGACACTTGAAGACAAAACAGTTGAAGAGATGTGATGCCACAATGATAGATTCTGAGCCTTTTATATGTAAAGATGAATTGAAAGAAGCCCTAGTAGTTTTAATTTGTTTATGATTGGATGTTTTGTGACGTCGGGAGCTGTTTAATTGCTTTCGTTGGTCTATAAAATTATAAATAATGGGTTGAGATGTTGTTGACATCATCCTTCCTCATCTTTGTTGTCGTATTATGATTTTATAATACTAAGGACAAAAACATGACCTATAGAATTATTTTATGAAAATTTTGCTGATCTTGAGGTCCTGGGATTCGATTTCCATCAAAGACATGCTGTTCCACGGGTCAGAAAGGCAAATATTTACGAGCGATGGACGGGACAAGACGAAGAAAATCTTAATCCAATACTTTTGTTACTCTACATAATAACAAATCGTTCTGTACATTCTGTGCATGTAGATATACTCTCTTACAACAGCTTGCGAGGTAGCGTTCTTGTTGCAAAAAAATTGAATGAAAATATTTCCAATGTCCGCTCTACACCCTGTAAAGGAAAGGTACTTAAGGGTGTGCTACAGACCATCAAACTGAACATTTTTCTCCATCAGACAAATATCGTAATAGCGGATAAAAATATCTGCTGCCCTATACGAAATTTCAAAACCGATTCTACCCAAATTTATGAGGCAGCTGATATTTTTTTCGCCATTACGAAAAAAAAACGTTTTTTTTTTCGTTTTTCGTGTTGTTTTGTTGTGTTTTTTTTTTGTATTGTTTTTGGGTTTTGTATAAATATTAGACGTTACTTATAGTTTATGCTTTTCTAATGCAACCTCCAAGCATGTCTAGATGTAGAAAGATGTTTACACTGTTTTATTATTATTTACTAGCTGTCTCACGCAACTTCATCTGCGTCACATTTTCCCCGTTTTCCCAACATTTTCATTGCTGCTCCGCTCCTATTGGTCGTAGCGTGATGAAAGCAAGCCTATGTCCTTCTCCAGGTTGAAATCTATCTTCTTACCAAATTTCATAAAGATGCGATCAGCCGTTTAGTCGCGAAAAGGTAACAAACAAACATACAAACAGAGTGACTTTCGCATTTATAATATTAGTATGTATAGGTAAGTTTTAATTTTAGTACAGCTACCTACTTTACTTTTTCTTAATGTTAATTTATTTAGTTTTAGTACGTAGGTATTCATGCACCTTCTAGCCTGAAACAAAGGTTCAACCTAGTTCAGACAAATAAGCAACTATGCTCTATTTTAATTGTTAAAATATTTCATTGTAAATGTGTACCTTTTTATAAATAAACGATTTATTATTATTAGTAAACAAAGTACTTTCTTGTTACCATTTAATGGTTCGTTACCATAGTTACCTGTTGGCTAATTAGTATTAGCGTTACTATTCAGCAAAACCAGAGAGTCTAGACAAGTGCCGTCGATCTATATACCTACATCATCATTATCATCATTTCAGCCGAAAGACGTCCACTGCTGGACATAGGCCTCCCCCAAAAGCAAACCTCCTCCGGGTTGCCATAATCGCCACGCTTGGCAGGCGGGTTGGCGATCGCAGTACGGTTGTTGCAAAAGCACAGTGAACGCTGCTGCCCATTCTCTGGCATATACCTACTCGTCTCTAAAAATATTATCACCAGACGTCCACTACTAGACAGGACTATGTTATAAATATATATGCTTAGATTGCATATTTTATATATGCAATATTTGCAAGTGCAATATCTCTTCCCTCACTCTCATAGTCCGATGGCACAGCGGTCCTTCACAACAGGAGAAAAATCAGGACCATCAGCTTTCAGATGCACGGGGTTTTCAAACCACCTACTTCGAAATGCCGGGCTGCTTTTAAAGTGCTAATGAAAAAAAATTACAAGCAATGACATTTTTGCCGACCTGGGAATCGAACCTAGGACCGCCTGGCCTGGCGAGAGCAACAGGGTAGTTCGCATAAATAATAAATTATGTTATGACGAATATAGATAAATAAAAAAAAACATCAATCCTGACCTTTTTTGTCCCTCCTACCTAAAAATGAGTGATTTGGGCACAGACGGTGAAAAGGGCACGAGGAAAAATTACCAAACATCCAAAAAAACACTTGAAAAACAATCTTTATTATCTACAACAAAGGCAAAGTTTAGATAATATATACGCCATCAAATGTGGGCATTTCATTAACATTGGACTGGCTTCATTTCATTTGCATAGAAAACCTTAAAAGCGCGTTATAATTAAGACAAGGGGATATAAAAACTCGAGGCTTTTCTTCCAATGACCATTCTGTGTTTAGCAGGGCTGTGGAAATATACTTAGTAAACCATCAAAATGTGTCGTATTCTCATATTTTTCTTGCTAGTAGCCGCCATTGCTGTTCTCATCGAAGGCCAGTTGACTTTCAGCTCCGGTTGGGGCAACGGGAAGAGATCTATCAGTTCCGAACAAGTCATTGATGATTGTAACCCGGAGGAGGCGATTTTTCAAATCTACAAGCTTATTGTGGTAAGTGTCTTTTATATTTTCATTTATTTGACATTTATTTGAGTTCCTATCACCAGTTTTACGTAACTGACGAAATCTAGTTTGAATATAGATTGTACTTCTGCAAACACCGAACGGAAACACAGACGTGATGTTAAATTATCGCCAGTCTACATGTACCTAACTTCCAGGAACTTCAGTTGGGTGTTCTTTTAATTGTTAATTAAAATTCCATAACAATGAAAGCTTTCATCTTCACTATGCATCTGAGCTATTTTCTATTAAATGTTTACAAAAGCCTTTGTAGTTTAAAAACCAAATTAAGTTGAGTACAAAAAGGATTCTTATTTAATTTAGTATTATTTTAGCCTTATTCCGTTAACTTTGGGGTCCCTTGTTTTGTAATTCTTCGTAAGACGTACTTACTTAGCTGCTTTGGGTCGTCTAACCATCTTTGAGCTATCCTCAGGTCATTTTTATAAGTAATTTATTGCCCCTTAAAATATTTGTCGATAGCTAGGCTAGATAGGTAGGTAGTTACTAGACTTATATAACGGTATCTCTGCAAAAGCTAATTCTAGCCGTGGAAGAGGCCTGGCGACCGAGGTGGAATACAGCTGAGACAATTTTGTTCACTTTAACTTTAAGCAAAATTTGTGAAGAGAAAATAAATGATAAATTTATACTATTATTATATAATAAGTAATAAGTTTATTATTCAAAAGAAACATGAAACATAACAGTTGTGGCATACAAATCGGTGGGCCACAAATAAGCATCACTGGTATCTTATACTTGTGTAGATGCTGTTGTAAAGGATATTATATACCTACAAGCTTTCAAGCCCAAGCCAGTACTTCATTACGAAACATGACTAACACTTTTATTTTCTTTTCAGTCGGAAGCAGAAAAAATACGAGCATGTCAACGTGAAGGAAAAATGTGAACTTCACTAGAATACGTCGGTGTGCGCCATTCTGGATTTATTTACTAAGACTTGGATTCGTTTATTTGAGTATGTTATGTATTTATATTATCAAGTGTGATGTAAGGTATTATTCTCATCATGTTTTGTTAGGTACTTGTTGTATTAGGAAGATTGGTGACAAAGTCAAATGCTTTAGTCAAATCGACGATGGTCCCCTGCGGTACCCTTATGTTACGTTATGAAGTACTAGACTACTGATGTGCTTGATCTATTACCTGCCTTAGGTTTTATAATAATATGTAATAGTAAGTAAGTAAATGAGCGGCTGGATCATTTATGAATTCAATGATTCTAATTATTATAATACTGATTTATTAAAAAAAAGTAATACTTGTTGTTTCATTTCTATGAAAACTCACGATCAGTAATTTAGTCTCTACTTTTGCATACTGCACTGTATCAGTGTGTATAAGAAGGTCAATTTGTTCTATAAATTAAAACACATTTACATATTTCGTTATACTTTTATTAAAATCATTATGTTTTACATAGTTCCTTTATTATTAAATGGAAATGGATCGAGAAGGAGGTATTACATCTTTCTTTGTCACCCTCGGATTTATTTTTAATGAAAGATGACCTAGCTCAGTCATGAGCTCTGACAAATCATGTTTCACAGAGCTTATGATTGGATCTATCTACCTTTACTGAGTAATCTTAAGAGGTAAATCGACCATTTTGACTTCTAAAATCATAATTCTGGTCATTATATTTTACAATTACTTAAATTTATTTTCATGCATTACCTCTGTCAGATTCAACGTAAAGATTTAATCTTCCTTCTACTCGTAGCAGATTTTTGTAATTCTGTTTGGGTCTTCAATATACATCAAGGGCAACTCTGTCGTCGGAACAAACGAAATCTTAAAACAGTGACAGATATGTTGAAAATGTATTATTATACAGTGTTTTAATTGACTTTACAATTAAATGTGATGGTTGAGGCAATAACATGCGTAGAACATGTTTTGGAAATGTTTTAATAATTTTGTCCGCATGAGGCGTTAAAGACTCAGTCAAATCGTCATCGATATTACTGATGTGTTTAATTTGATCAAATGCAAATCCTAGAAGTATCACCGAACTCATTAAGGTACCTCGAGAAGCTCTTTTCAATAATAATACATTTATATATATACCCTACTATTGGAACCATGAATAATTGTAAATACGTAATAACTTAACTAGTGTCTAGGTACTTGTCTGATTGATTATGTACTCCACATAGATTAAAATTGGGTTATGAGTAAACTACTGGCTACAAACCATCCAGATTTCAGTATTATCGATAACAACAATTAAGACATCGAGTCTACAATAATTACACGTATGTGTGCCTAATACGTCTACGAGATTTTGAGCGTTGGACATAGGCTAACATTTTCCTTACATACAATTAATGGTAAACGAAATGACTATATTATATCAATGAAGATGCTACCGCTTGTCACAGCCCAAGAATACATACTTTTAAGGACACATCTAAACCATTGCAGTACTGCACATAGTGGGTTTAAGACCTAAATTCAAATTAAAGGACGGAAGAGAAAAATGAGCAATAATCGTATGAAATCAAAGCCTAATTATAAAGATATATAATAAGTGCTTTTCCAGAGCTTTCGAAGCCAAACTGAGAAGTACTGTGGTTTTGAATTTGTGTACCGTATGATCTCGATTGCTTCTGTAGTAGATAAATCTAAATTTAACACTTTTCTGCAGCGAAGAGTCAAGATGTGTCTAAATGATATTACTCATTTAAGAAGCCAGGTAAACAAATACTAATACACCTGAGCCCTGTTATCATCTTTTTAATTTTGGAAACTGCTGTATAATAAAAACGAATGCGCAAAAGTCATTTATGTTTGACTTATTGTATTTAGCAGCCGAACACAGCATTAGTGATATTTTTAATTTGGGTGTCAGAATACATTTACACATTGAGAAGTACATTCAAATGTATCCATATTATGTCCCTTGAGCCATGGATTCAAAATTAAATAAAATGTGTAATGAGATCGATTAGAATGATTGAATGGCAAATGGATACGGGATGACGAAGTTAACACAGTGCCTGGTGAAAAAACTAGAATGAAATTCAGTGTGACTAAGATAGACATATGACTTTGAAACAATAGCTCAAGGGACCTACGAATATTATAATTAGGAAACATTGAGAAATATTTACAATGATACGTACAGACAGAGAAATTAACGTTAGTAAAATCTTATCATTTGTTTATAATGATATAATTGTAATTTTAAATATAGGTAACTGTACAATGAGCGACACAGGTGTAGAAAGTTGCAAGCCCAACTATTTACACATTTACCATTTACCTACGTGTCTTAGTGAAAATCTTAATGTGCAAATAATCAAGGAAGCCTACTATTCCGTACCTACTATTTCTATTAAAATGACTTGTGAATATATTAACAATAATTAGGTACATTCTCGGATAATTTTGAACTATGAAAGCGAGTAGCAAATTATCGGTAAACCAGAAGAAAAGTTTTCTAGAGAGTTTCTCTGTAGATCCATCTTATTTCAAAGTTATTATTTCTATTAGATTCAAAATCGAATACATTATTATTGGAGGTACAAAGATTGGAATATTTTTAAGTTCTAAGCTTATTCTATTACTAAGTAGTGCAAGACATATTTTAATCTGATGATATCCTGTCGTCACGTCTACATTAAAACATTTTGTTGAAACAGCGTTTGATTTTGAATTTATTAAGTTTTTTGGCCTCCGTGATAAATTAACATATTAAAATTTCCAGCAAGAAATTCCCAATTATTAATACTTACAATTTAAAGACAGATTTTTTATAAATTCCTTCCTTCGAGTTATGTATTATCTTAAATAAGTATGTGTCGTAATGATACCTACACGATACATAACTAGGCCACTTATGCCCGCCACAAACAAACAGCTATATCTATCAATTGTTGGTACAAATCGGAAGCTTCAACATGGTGGAAAACTTTCAAATTAAGGCCGTCAACAGCAGTTGACCTAACAATATTAAATGAACTGTACTTATATTGAAGTATAAAGCTGTCCATCTTTGGCGGTTTCGACATTTAATCTATTATCTAGAGTAAAACGACCCTCTCTTCTCTAATAGCTAAAGTCCTTCGCATACTTTCAACTACTAATGTTAAGTATACTTAAATTTTAAAATACCCTTCACATCAACATTAGAGCCATTCCATTCTAGTCCTTGAATACCTTACACTTCAAGGGTTAAAAGTACCTATACACGCTTTTGCGGTTTTAATACATATTAAACTAGGTAAGATTACGTACGAATCCATACAAGGAGTCATATCTTTGGTAAAATTATCGAAAATTTTTAATTCTCGGAAAGTAAGATATTTTTTTGTACACAATAATTTGGGACTTGATAAGTGCCGAAATAGACGTACCGTTTGTAAGACGATCAATTAATAATTAATTTTGTTTCACAATGTTCATGAACTGTTTCTGTTAGCTTAAAAACGGAAGCCTGGTCTATACCGGCACAGGGGCACATTTATATACATATAGACATTTGAGCTTTACTAATAATTAGGTACACTAACGCCAACGAATACTGAGTGGGAATCTGCCACAAGGAAGACGTTGATTAAAAGAATGCACTAACTATGTCACGATAAATAAATGGGGTGAGTTCTAGACTTGCGGCGCGGGCGGCGCGGGGAGCGTGCGGCGCGCGCTGCGCCGGCGCCGGCGGGCGGTTGGCCGGGGCAGGGGGGGCAGGGCGCCCACGTAGCCCGGCCCGCCCAGCCGGAAGCACATGGCGTAGGTCAGCGCGAACATGACGTAGGGCAGCAGCACGGCCGCCACCAGCCTCGCCAGCGAGCCCGCGCCCCTCTCCAGGGACTCGGAGAATCACTTCTCCTCGTCCTCGTCGCGGAACAGGTACGTCGACCTGACCACACATGACACAGCTTTACGTACACGTCTGCCGAACCCGACATCGATGATGACGATTCGGAAAAGGCATGGATTTATAAGGCTTTTCTAAGTATTAAAACCTATAAGTTCTAAAATGATTGTTTGAAAGTCAAAGCATTTATTTCAATTATACCACTTACAGGCACTTTTGAATTGTCAAGAAGTGACGGCGTTAGAGCTGACTTCATTCCTTACTTATAGTCCTGAAAGATTTTCCACAATAACTCACAATACAATTATTAAAACACGGGTGGGTAACTGGATATTGCACATTCTTGACTTTCATTAGTCACCTCTTGTTACATCTACGGGAGGAGTATAATATTATTTAATATCTATTCGCAAAGAAGAATGGTTAATTCAGATCCAACACCACACCTCAAAATTTAATTCTAGGGAGTTCACAACACAGAGGGTGAATTAGGTTACTGATTTTTTATTCTTTTTGGAGGAGAATACCCAATCAATACCCAATCTAAACATTCGGAATCATACTCACCAATAAGCCAGATTAAACAAAGCGAATACGAGTGGGAAGGTGATCCGTGAGATGACATCTATTCTCTTGGAGCGAGTGGGGAACTTGGACATCCACAGGCGGCAGCAGTTCTTGCGTGGTGGGTTGATGTGGATCTCGCACTGCCGCATCTTGTTATCCACCACGCCACCGCGCACCAGGGGTTTCTGTCAGTTGCAGACCAGTCAGGGAGGCGGGACATATTGCATCTTTGACTTAATTATATGGCTAGATGCTTTCAAATACAATTTCTACATGTTTATACTTTGAATTTACATTCTCGATGTTTTCTGAACTACCAAAATTATCTCCATGATAAGCATGCATATTATGTGATGGCCATGGAGATGCAATAATAGTTTCCAAAAATAATTTAAATAAAATCTTTACTTCAAGTACAGAAACTAATTCTACAAAAATTTCATTTTCACTACATCACTTGAAACCAAAGATGATCAAATAAATCCAATCAGTCAAATAAAACATTCACGTCATTCAAACTCAATTCATTTAAAGTCTAGATTTAAAAAGCCAGCAAAAATATTGTAATAAACTAAACTAGGCATCAAAATTGACAATATACCACTCAGAACATCAAAGAAAATGTATCATAGCCTAACTATATTTCAATCCAAAAGCTCTATCAATCAGAAACGTTTTAGCAAAAACGGATTTGAGCTCACCATAGCAAAGGTGGCGTTGCTATCAGTATCGAGAAGATCGGAGGCAGCATCCATGCTTGCTGCTTCCATCTCACGTCTCGCTTTCTTCATATTCTCTCTATGCATGTCGGAGCGAGAGGCATAGTTTACGAGAGCGAACTCTAGTAGAGCTCCGAAGACGAAAGTTAGGCACACGCCGGTCCAGACATCAATAGCTTTGGTGTAGGACACGGGTGGCAACGAGGCGTTGATGCCTGATGACTGAGTCGCCATCGTGAGCAAAGTTGTCACTCCTGAAACAGACAATACGTGATCAAAATACCAGTTACCAGGCCAGATGTTTAAAGCCAGTTTCATGCCAAAGCGAAGAGAAAAAAGAATAATGGAAAGAAAATACCTGGACCTTTCAATCAAACCTGACGGCTCAATTGGAGTTTTGGAAACAAATTATTAGAGCCTACCTAAAAACTGCTTGGAGCATACTAACTATCTGTGTTTAGTCGAATACTTGATGAGACAATAGAATGGCAATATTGCAGTAACTGTTTATTGCGAAGCAGTAGGAAGGTATAACAATATCCCAGAACATGAAGCTTTCTTGGAAACTCTAATACGGCCTCGTGGACGCTCGCATACAGTGCCCTACAAACAAGCTCCTAGAATTAGTGAACTGTGTTCCTTCCTAGAACTGGGTTCACGTGTCTGCTTCCAGTGATCGAATGGGTATTCATTTAAAATTATATGAGGTAGGAATCAGGCACTGCTGGCGTCTAGTTTGCTTATTCAATTCCTAGAAATGTGGATAGTTAGTTTCTAATATGAAATATCCATTGTGTTCTGGAATATTCAAGATTCAAGGAACGTATGCATGCCCGCTTGGTTACAGGAACACTAGCAATTTTAAAGACACAATGCCTTTGGAATTGAAGAGTCTTTTCAATACAACCTTACTTTAATCTTGTGCATAGGTTAGAAATGTATATCACAAAGACTGCCTCTTCAAAGTATTTTGTTTGCGAGTGCCTTTGGGAAAGATGCGAATTTTATAATCAGAATAAATGCAAGCAGAAATCAAAATATTCTGTAGACGTTACTAATCCCAAACTAACCTTTCCTAATGACAACCTAACCCCTCGAACTAAAGAGACGAATCCGTAAGAAAACTTTGATAAAACAGTTAACATTACCTAGTGATACTCTTGCAGGTACGGCTCCCTGATCAAGCCAGAAAGACACCCATGACACGATGACGAGCATGCAGCACGGAATGTAGATCTGGATGAGGTAGTAACTGAACTCGCGCTTAAATAGCAAGTCTACCTTCAGGCAACTGTATTCACCTGGAAGAGGAGGAATGTTACGGTGATGGATAATGAAGATTTGTACCTAGGGTATTTCAAAATCCATAGTTTCTGTTACGGTCTTATGGTATAAACTATAAAACGTTGCTTAGTACGTGCATTGACTCAGTCATGTTCCTTTCTCTATCTTACACATGTAATTTGACAGTTGTGCGACAGTGACAGGAATACTATCATTAACATCAATAAAAACGGGAGATTTTTGTCATGTTTACTTCGGCTCAGCTGCATGCACCATGATTACGGATTAACTGCAGTTATTGCGGCTAGGTTTATGAGCAGACAAATCGATCTCTACCCCCTTTCTTGTGAGTGTCACGCGCTCGATACCGTTATCACTGTCACTCACAACTCGATTCTGTGTGTACAGTGAGTTGCCCGACACGGAAAACTCACTGTACCCGTTCGCGAACTTTTTTCGGCACTTTTTCGGTTACGCAGTTGAACCACTGGGATCCAGGCTCTTGACAGTTAGTCATTGTTAATGATAGTGATTGTGAATGTTTAAAAACTTATAAAGTGACAGGAATATAGCTCAGTCGAAGCAACTCATGTTCTGTATCTTGGCTCAAGGTTTTCCATGTTCTTTTTTTTAATTCTTCTATAGAGGATGTAACGGAAAGGGTATATACATACTTAAGGGTGTGCTGCAGACAATCTAACTGAACATGTTTCTCCATCGGACAAACATCGTAATAGTGAAAAAATGATCTGCTGCCCCATACAAAATTTCAATACCTACTCGACCCAAATGTATGGCAGTAGATATTGGTGTTCCATGGGTCAGAAAGGAATTTTTTCACTGTTACGCTGTTTGTCCAATGGAGAAACATGTTCAGTTTATGGTAACAACATTTTGGCCGGAGCAGTCATTCGCAACTTGACTTCCATATCTGACACGCTACCTTGAAATTCTCCTGTAACCTTAAGAATTTGGGCATGAGGATCAAAAACACTTACCAGTATTAGTCTTACTGTTGCAGTAATCAGTGAGGAACTTCTCAAGCGTGAACCGAGGTAGGTGTAAGTTCTTCACGACCTGGACGGGGTCACCTTCCTTCCACAGGAATACCAGATCATCTGTGGTCCAGCCGTCTGGGAAGGAAACGTTTTTGATGATACACAACATAACATCACGCCTGTAATCCCAGAAGGGCTAAGCAGAGTACAGGTGTACCTTATAGTACACCCACATTTTGCCAGTTATGTTAAAGTCAATCGGGCACAAATCCAGACTCCGTGGCTGCTACTGAGAAATTCCTGATTGAAAAACCCGATAACAGTATGCCCAACCGGGGAATCGAACCCAGCACCTCATGCCCAGCGGTCGCGCTAGACACCACTACACCATTGAGGGTTTTTGATGGTGTGATTCGAAATAATACGAGAAATGGTTGCGACTTGTGACGACCACCTAAAGATTGCTAGAAATCTTGACGTCAAGAATATACCATACAGCTTAAACTTACTAATGATTTCATCATCTGCCTGCCTAGCCTTTTTTATCTTGGGGTCGGCTCTAACCGGATGCAGCTGGATACCAGTATTTTACATGAAGCGACTGCCTATCTGACCTCCACAACCCAGTAACTGGGTAATACGGTACCCCTTGGTAAGACTGGATGTCAGACTTTTTAGCTTCTGACTACTCGTAACGACTGTCAAAGATCTACAAATGACAGCCTGGACCAACGGCTTAACGTGCTTTCCGAGGCACGGAGGAAATGCGGTAAGTAATTATGGTCACCCATCCACAGACCAACCTCGGCAAGCACGGCTTAACCTTAAAGATCGACCTGTGCTTGCTGAGGTTGGTCTATACAGCTTAAACGTACTAATGATTTGATCATCTGCCTAGTCTTATCTTGGGGTCGGCTTCCAGTCTAACCGGATGCAGTTGGGTACCAGTATTTTTCATGGAGCGACTGCCTATCTGACTTCCACAACCCATTCCCCCTCTTAGCTGCCACGGTTTATTTTAATTACTTTATTTTCGAATTACTGATTTAATCTTAAACTGTGGAAGCTCTTAAAATGCCCGTATTTCTACATCGTTCTCACATACTAAGTAGTATTTCTTAACATGAATGATGTAACCAAGATTTTGTAACACATTTTGATTTAAAAGAGTGTCCATGGAGTTTCTTGCCCATTCTTCTCCATAGAGATCTACGCTTTGGAATGGGCAACTACTGTACTTTCACAAGTTATTATGTCTTGTGACTGGGACTGTAGCTTCGCGTTTTTGCAAAAGTGCCTGTAATGGTCTAATCGAAATAAATGCTTTGAGTTTGAGTTCATTGCAGTAACTGGGTAATACGTTACGAAACTCCCTGGTAAGACTAGATGTTCTGACATCTAGTCTTACCAGGGAGGGGCAGTTTTGTTTTCTGACTACTCGTAACGACTGTCAAAGATCTACAAATGACAGGCGGAACGTTGGTTCCGCCTGTCGTTAGCCGTTGGGCTTAACGTGGTTTCCGAGGCACGGAGGAAACTCGGTATGTAATTATTGTCACCCATCCACGGACCAACCTCGGCAAGCGCGGCTTAACCTTAAAGATCTACCCGTGCGGCTGTTATTACTTAGCCACGAGTTCCTCAAAGGTACAAATGATTTCACAATCAAAATCAAAATAATTTTATTTTACTTGGGCACTTTTAAAACTTCGACAAAAAGGTGCACGGTTCGGGTTGGTCGTTTCCTATGGAGAAGAACCGGCAAGAAACTCTATGGTTACTCTTTTAAAATTATTTGGTTTTACTATATTTCTGTTACAGCGTTATTACTTAAGTATGGAAGGACATCGTAGGCCCAACAATAAGTCGTTGCTTACTACAAAACGTAGAACGAGATAAAAAGTTACCAAGGATCTAGAAATCTATAAGTCGTACAATGTCGTAACAACAATAAATGATAGCAATTTTGAATAGCAATTCTTTTTTTTATGAACACCTTAGATAAACTAGAATTTTAATTCCCGAACGAACCTATTCTTATCTCATTACAAAAAAACTGAATGACAATTAAACAAACATCTTTTTACAAATCCAAGGCAGTATTTGACTGTTTGTTTGTAGGGTGATGAAAATCAATGCGATGCGATGACGGCTCACAGAGTAGAGATGCGCGATTAGACATTCGTTTTTTTTATTATCCAGGTACTAAATAAGCAAGTGACTCGCTGCTCGAAAGCTTGAGGGAAGTTATGTTGATGATGATGACGTCACGTTGCTCGAAGGCTGCGCTGACGTCCATTTTGGGGTCACCAGTTTAGGGGTATGAGGAACAGAGTGTAAGTTCCTCGATACTCCTAAGAAAAGGGAGGATCCGCCGGCCAGACAGGTGTTATGTCTGGCGGGCAACTGCCCGAAAGTCGATGTAAACTTTGCATGTGAGATGTAGGAAATTGATGTTAGTTCTGCCGTCGTGTCATAGATGGCGCTGTAGTACTTTTTGTAGTAAGTTGCTTTTTGTTGGTCGCTACACTGGTAATACACAGGAGATGTAAAAAGTGGCTTTAAATGTTACGTAAAACTAGTTAACATAGATGGCGGTGTTGCTAGTGGGCCTACTTGCATTTTTGTATCAATCGTACATTAGATTCGATTCGGATCGCTACTATGCGATACGATTCATTTATCAAATCGTATCGTATCTTCTTCTAGGAGCATAAGAGCCTAGGAAAGAAATCAGGAATACCTTTATTGTTATTATTGTGTCGTCCTTATGTTTTCTATAAAATTAACTAAAAATACAATTTAGGACAAGATGACACCACTTATGGTCCATTATTTCCGATACTGGCCCTTTTTGTAAAAAATCCACACAATTATGGCATTCGTTTGTATTTATCCAAAATATCATAGTATCGTTTTGTGTCCTACTTTAGTTTTATTTTAAATTGGCTGATCATACAATTTAGGTCAATGTGACACCATTTAGGATCCATTTCTATTCTTTTCGACACTGGCACTTTTGTAACAGTGCAAGCAAAAATAATCGCATTATTTTGTATTTATACAAAATATCGTGGTATCGCATCCTGTGGTATCGATACTGTAAAGTATCGGATCGGATCGGAACGTGCATCACTAGCGCAGTGTACACAAGGCTATTTCGTAATGAAATGTAAACGGTACGCCCAAATAACTGTTGGGAGCAGCTGGGCTAAGTAATTTTTGCACATGACATGTTGTTTTACCGTTGGTAAACGGTTATAGCTGGATCATTGTTTTCTTGTTTCGGTTAGATTAATTTTCGTGTCAGAAATTATTTAAACGCGATCAATTTAGTATATTCTTGTTGATATTTCGTCGTATAGATTGTTTAAAACAAGGAACAGAATTTGGAATAGGAAATCACTAAAACATCTTTGCATGCAGTTTTTTTTAACCCTAAAATCGATGACTCCCTTCAAACTTTCTCTGCTTCTAATAGTTTTAGATTTCTTCATCATTTATAGATCCACAAGGTAGACCGACCACCTGGTGAAGATCATAGAAATCCGTTAGGCCCACAACCAGCTGATTCCTAGGTAATGGGACCGCCCTTTGTGACTGTGCTTGGAAGAGGCCTATGGCCAGCAGATGACGAATTTTGGCTAAAAAAACCGGCTTCTCTGTTCCCTGGTCATTATAATCTGGTCCCTTCAAAGGTCGAGTGAATCGGTTTCTTCTAGGCAAGCGTGCTCCTTCCTAGGCGGCATCATAGCTTCACATCAGGTGAGTTAATGCAAGACTATTTAATATAAAACAAAAAGGGATGGTGATGATGAAGAAACCAAATACTAATTTACTCACAACTGGCCATCCTTAGGGAGCAGGTCTGTTTATCCAGGGGGTACAGCTTGAGGTTCATGGGACACGATAGCGTGAGGGAGATTCGGATGCTGTAGAGCACGTTGCCATTGGGGAAGATACGGATGTACACGTTAGGCATGATGATGTTGTGGAAATGACCCTCCTTCTCATTCGAGAAGAACAGGTCGGGCATCCAGACCCTGTTGGCTTCGGTCAGGGTTAGGTATTTGAGGCGACCTGGGAAGGAGATAAGAATAAGTTAGAAAGATATTTTAATGTGACAAATACTATTCATGGGTCATGTCTAAGGACCCTATTTTAGAATCTAGACCGATGGTCAAGCGTTATTCCAAATTAAAAAAAAAACCGGCAAAGTGCGAGTCGGACTCGCGCACGAAGGGTTCCGTACCATTATTTATAAAACCGAAAAAAAAAACTTTTTTGTATGGGAGCCCCCCTTAAATATTTATTTTTTTCTGTTTTTATTATTTGTTGTTATAGCGTCAACAGAAATACATAATCTGTAGAAATTTCAACTCGCTAACTATCACGGTTCATGAGATACAGCCTGGTGACAGACGGACGGACGGACGGACGGACAGCGAAGTCTCAGTAATAGGGTCCCGTTTGACCCTTTGGGTACGGAACCCTAAAAAGATTAGTTTGGAAGCTATTGTTGAAAATCAATCTTGAATATTGGTGGTATTTAGGACCTAAATCTGTATTTTACTGCCTAAATTTCAACATTGAGAGAAAACTCAATCCAATGAAGATATCCTCTAGGCAAGGTTGTTTATATCTCGATCATAAAGAAATTGGAGCAATTCGAGGATTTAAAAGCTCAAGATTGGAATCTGGAAGAATGATATACTAGCGTTAATGCGCTATTACAAGAATACACTGGGATTGCAAAAACACTTTAATAGCTTTTATTTATTGCATTGAAATGACTCCAGAAAATGTTGCTTTTGAGCATTTCACTGCTATCGCTCGGAACCTTATCTTATACAGTCCTTAAATTCGACATAATACCTAGAGATGTATATAGTTCTCTTACCTCCCAAGTTATTGAATTTCAGTCGTTCATCTAACCATTGTTCTCGGAATGTTAGTTGTACTGAGTATTCCTGAAAACATGACATCCACCTGTAGCAAGCTCTCGTAAAACAGAACACATACATTGATACATTGTCAAAAATTTACACTTTACTCTTTCGTCTGATAATAGGGGATAATACTGGGTAAAGAAAACGAAATTCTATTTTGTCCGCCAGACAGGTAATACAAAAATATTAGAACGTATTTTTTGTTTTATCAAAATTAAAAAAGAAAACATTTAGTTAAAATTCATTAAAGTTGGAAAGTGGGGGCTCACTACGTTACAAGTAGGCATAAAATTACCTAAAAGTGACGTCTTGCGCCATTTCAACTCAATATATCTCCGTAATTTTATGACCACGTGAAAAAAGAAAAAATACGTGTCCAATACTTTTCAATAATCTACCCGACAGACAAAGAAAAAAACATTGTGATCATCCCCTATTCTGGAAACGTAGAAGAAACTTTTCAAAATTATTATGGAGTTTCTGATTCATGATTGCTCTAAATTACTAATCTGTACAGTATTTACACCAGTCATGTGACCAATTCTATTATCGAAATTACTGCTATTTTGACAATATTTCAATGCAACACTAAATCGTACTATGCTAACCACATCTTCTCACTTTGCTTTCATAGCATCTGTGCATCTAAAAGCCTCATCACTTTTAATTTCATCTTTATCTTCTAGAATTTTAGTTAACGCATTTAAAAGCTATTTACTAATGACTTTATTTTACCTAAGCAAGTACCTAAGTAAGTAAGCTTTTAACGTGGTTTTATTTATGCCAATATCACTCCTTTTGGAAACTTCTTTTACTATAATACACCTAGTGCCAAAGTCAAAAGTAAGTGCCAAAGTTTCCAAGGAGGTGTTAGTGGCACAACATGGTTTTACTTATAGAAATATTACAACTAAGGGAAGGGACGGTGTCGAAGGTTCGCTCAATAATTAATTTGACATCAAGACACAATGCACTAGAGGATCCCTCGACATCACAGCAAGTCAAATGAATTATCGTACAACAAAAGCCGGCAGATGCTTACAGAAGAAGTTCAAACATGCTCACTCGAAAATTTACTTTTGGACTCGAATTTCACAAGTGGTCACACTTACACAATGATAATGATAGAAGAGATGTTGATGGATTTCACACAGTCGATGAACTTAAAGATAGCGGCTTCAAAATACATGTTATGAAGGAAATGAAGGTCTATCAACCTAATGTTAACTCCACTGGCTGAAATAAAACTTATTCTGATCCAAAAGTGAACGTTCGAGCGTCACAATTTGAAGCCACATGCAGAAGCGAAGCCCAGATCGAACTTACCGTTCCCAGCATTCGTCAAAGGAATGCTTAATTACCTTCATGCACAATCGGCCAGTAAAACTAGAGCTACGATACGTCTAGCTGTTGTTTGGGGGTCGGGTGTCACATATTGGTGGGCAGCCACCGTTCCAAGCACGAAGGCGAGTGCGGGCGCGGCGGTAAGTCCCGATTACACAACACAAATTCACATGAACAAGACATATCAACAATTAATTACAATCAACGTACACGACCAAAATAGTTTTTATAATCTCCTCATCTGCGTGAAATCAATATAACAAGCATGATCAAAGAAATATAAGGAAAATAAATAAAATGATGGTGTCTGGTGCGGGCCGCGTCCCCGTGGTAGGTACCTACAAGCGTGGCCGGATTGTTTAAGTTAGTACATTACGTGATTACAGCTTTTGTTTCTAAGGCAATTGAGTTCAAATTGAATTTTGAACGTATCAGTGCTGTGATACCGAAGCGGTTTGCTGATCAATAATTTAGTGCTATCTATTATTAGTGCCAATAGTCCATCCTATACGTGTTTGTACAGCTCGAGACGCTCCCAAAGGAGCTTTCTCTAAATATAAACACAAAGAAAACAATAAGGAATAGAAAAAAAAGAAACAGAAAAGAAACATTTTATGAAGAAAATTAAGCGACAATTTTGATTATTAGTAAAATTTAGAAGTAGGATTTATTATTTAAACGTGGCCAGACTAAGAAAGTCTGGGTTTAATATAAAATTAAAACATAAAATAAAATAATAATGTGCGCGGCACCGCACCACGGTACATTAATCATTTAGCAAAAGAATTAGTTAAACATTTAACTTTAACATTAAGGGTGGGTTAAATGATACATTTAGGAAAAGGACATAATAAAGGTGCACAAATAAGAGAAAACAAAAGAAAAATCAAGGAGAAAAGAAAAGAAACAAAAACACGAACACAATATTTACGAATAGCTTGAGAATGTTTAGCGTAGTGCAGATATTGCATAATATTTAATTTTTATTATAAACAAAGTTGACAAGACAGATCTAATAGAGGACGCGGTCCACTGCTGCCGCGGGCTGAGGGACTAGAGGGTTACACCAACGGTAGACCAGTGGATCGCGAAATCCCACAGAGAAATCTATACTTTAGTTTATAATAAAAACGTCACAGATTACATCAGGTCATGTGAAAACACTCACCATTTTGTAATCATCTATTTTGCTGATGGACCGTAGATACATGTTGACATGGACTAACGTTGGCGCATAGCCTTAACGACAGAAAACAACAATTTAAATTTATATATTGTTTGTACCGCTTCATATAAAACACCTAACCACACTATACGAGCAGAATCGTGAGAGTAGTACGCAACTTGGTGATAATGTTAGATGCTTAAAGATAATAATGAAGTGGAGCTGATTCTGATCGCAACAACATTAGATCTGATCAGTCCATTTCATTAAAGAAAGCTTATGCCCCGTCAGATGAACTCATAAGGACAACCAGCCAGTAAACTAAAATTAAAAAAAAGAACAAAACTAAAAACTAAAATGACTATATTTGTTATTCTATGTATGGTTAGTTTTAGATGATAAATAAAGCTAGGATTATACCAATACTGGCGATCTATGAAGTAACAGACGCGCGTCTAAAAACGATTTTGGTCGTCAACACCAAACGGGATTAAAGAGAAATTGAAAGGAAAAAATAAAGAATAAGAAAAAATGAACATTACACATAGTGTCGGGTAAATCACTCCTAGTCAACAGGAGAGAGTTGCCCATTCATTTGACTTGTTTCACCGGAATCGTGGGTACAGAGAACTTATACGTTTGTAACACTAGTAGCGGCCCAGTCTGTCCTTATTGACTTACCATTGTGACGTCATCGATCTTTGATATACTTCGGACAAATATATTGACGCTCACTACCGCTGGCCCATCTAAGTACCAAGCAAAATATACGATAAATCACGGTATTATTATGATACTACGACCTAACATTAGGTTGTGAATGCGCGTTATATCATCAGTCTAGCGACTCACCTGTCCACCTGTAAACATAATGTACACTATGCTCATGAATGATCCGACAGGATGATCAGTGATCACACAAACGAACAGAAATATAATTGTGATCAAATAAAACCTCTAACATCAAACCAAACGATATTTGGGTTAAAATAAAACGCTGCAAACAATCTTTTAATGTCGGCTTGTCAACGAGAATTTGTGTTAGTGTAATATAGAGCAGTATCTTTTAATTAAGAAATAAAACAAACAACTAAAACTGTTACATAAAAATATATAAGAAGAAATTATATAATTGTTCAAACATAATTGTAACATTGGTTGGTTATTATTATTGCTCTTATGGGCGGGGATTATCTAAGTTAGTAATAAATTAGCTAGAATGACATTAATAAAAGAAACAAGCTTTTTAAATAAAACAAAAATATAATAAGGAGAGAATACTTTATGAAGAAAGGTGGGTTTATTATTTTTATTATTTTTCGCCTCTTACCTACCGAATATTACGAGTATAATCGCTATGTTCTTTGGTATTTCTGTATCCCATTAATAAAATTATATTTTGCGTTACACTTTTCTTAATATCGATATAAAAAACGCTTTATCACGTTTCGAGGTTGAGAGAACACCGTCTTGAAGGGAAAACATGGCGTGAGCCGGAAATTAACATTTTGTTTTAGAAAGTTACGTGTTTCTTGTTAAATAGGGTTTGTTTAGTTTGTCCAATGTTAATCTGGATTAAGTTAACTGTCAGAATGAATTTAGTATTTAATTTATTTATAATTTTTATGGAAAGTTCATACACCTTCTGTTTACCTAGGTTATCGTTATGATTTGGTGAATTTTCTGATTGGTACTGGTTTCTAAGTCATCTTGGATTTAATTTCTTGTCTATGGAAATATTTCAAAAGCTCGATACTTCGATAGGGTGTTACATTCATATATTACTTCATAGAGAATTTTCAAGAAATTCTGATTAAACCAGTGACATTAAGCTATCTACTTCATTTAACCTATAATGCTTTAAAAATACATTTCCACAGACAAAAGCACTAAATTCTGAGCCTTCCTAATATTTGGAATATTTCACTTGAGATGAAAACGTCGTCGAAAAATTTTGCAGTGGTTAATAATAAAATACCTATTGCTCTTAATAGCTTTCTAACGACGCTATCGGTTTCAACTTAAACGTAGTCTTTATTCCCTTTTTAAAAACCCGCCTGAGTAAATAAAGTTAAACTACCTTTTTTCTGTTAATAACCAAGGGCAAAGTCTAGTTTGTAAAACTGAATCAATAGTAACATTGTAATTGCTGGATATAAAGTCACATAGTATTTGATATTTCGTGACAATTAGTTTTTTTTTCTACAAACAAATCGTTTTGATCGCGTGATCCGGATATTTTATAGATTATTTTAATAGCACTGCAACATTTAGTTGATTTATTGATAGAGATAGTGTCACGATACGGGTCAAAGGATAACTTTTTAAAAGTTTACTTCATGCCATTGTTATTGAAACGCAAGTCTACTGCAGATATTTTATGAAGAGAAATATGATACATTTTGTAGTGTCTATCATTAGTGAAGTTAGCTTACCTATTTTTGACATAGTTATGTTTGTTTACAGCGTCTTTATTTTACCTATATTTGTTGAAAGCGGTACAATATTTTTTAGCAAAATAGCACGTAGATTTTTCAGATTTATTTTCAATCTTAATAAACTGTTAAGCTAGCCACATAAATTATATACGCAAGCTATGGGAAACTTAGCTAGTAAATTAATAAAACTTAACAGTAACAAACAAAAAGTATTATAATAACAAGGATTTCAATTGGGATCACCAAGAAAATCATCAGAAAAATAAAATGATAGTACATGTAATATATAAATAAATATCAATCATTCCATAGATAAAAAATAATAATTTTAATAAAAACAAAATGAAGGAATTGCTCTCTCGTTTACCGAAACACGCCCGCTCCCGTACAGAAACAAAGTTAAATAGGATGTAACATTTGTATCTCATGTTTTCATACGTTCAAATTAAATATTAATTTGTCCAAGATCGTAATTATGAGCAAAATGTACGTGCCTTATCAACAGATAAAAATGTACCAATATGAAAACAAAAAAAAGAAACCAGAACAATTTTGAATAATCCTTTTTAAACTATTTCTTTTAATTACGTGCCAATCTGCCTAATTTAGGACTTAATAATCTAAATTTTACTTTTGCCTAACTAAATTTTCCTACAGATATTTCAAAAAGTGCAGGTACGAGCTTGGAAAATTAAATTCTTAATTTTTCCTCACACTGAACTCACAATGATTGCTCATTCTAATTTTGTAATTAAATAAACAAACGCTACAACCTCTTTACTACCATTTAGATAAGGCAGCAATCAATGATCGTGAAGGCAAAGAAAGCACAAGGATCTATATGGATTGACATTCTCGACTACGTTACTGTCAATCCAATACATTTCATTGATTTCCCTACTCCTTGATGACCAAAGTTTGGGATCTTGTCTATGGGCACTTTATACTGTTGATCTAAACTAACATTAAATATTACGTTTTTGTATCTCTTTCTCGTTACTAACCATCTTTATGTCGCTTATAGTGGTAATACTTCTCACGAACAGGTTTATACTAACTACAGCTGGGCCATCTGTTAAAACGTTTCAGACAAATCAATATAAAAAATTCAGAGTCCTACCAATCGGTCCATTTAATAATTAAAATTGTATCAATCAGAGCGTCGCGTTAATCAAGCATTAAAAAACAATAAATATTCCGTTCAGTGAATTCGTTCGGCGCGCGCGCTTGTATCGTTCGCACGTCTATCTATACTCCCCACCCACTAATTTCGCATCGCCACTAGTGATGGGAACGCTCGATAAAAAGTTGTCGATATGGATCGTTTTCTAACACGCTCCAACTCTGTTGGCAAACGCCCACTCGAAGGCCCCATTCAAACAAGTGAATGGAAAATTCCCAAAAAAACTGCGCGACAAGCCGAACAAAGCCTACCGGAGCCAATCAAGACTAACAACAGCTTTAGCAACCTACCTGGCAACAGTGGTAACCAATCTTCGGCTGCTGACTCTAGCGCAAGACTTCGTGATGCTGTCACAAAAAGGGCCACTCGCATTCCTCCCATCGTCTTAGACATAGAACCCACCTGGACGCACGAGTTCATCAGAACAACAATCTCGTCCTACTCGAAAAATTTTCACCTGCAGTACAGACGTAATAATCGAGTAGCTGTCAACTGCCACACCTTTGAAAGTCATCAAGCCATCAAAGTTGGTCTGCGTAATCAGGACATTGCCTTTCACACTTACTCGCGAAAGGATGAGAAGCTATACAAAGCAGTTATCTTCGGTCTTCCTAACTACGTCGAGGATGGACTGTCAGCCGAAATTGCCTTCCTTGGATTCGAAAACGTTATTGTTCGTAAAATGAAAGTACCTGCAGAAAAATCTTCTTACTGCCCTCCGTTTCTGGTCCAATTGCCACCTGGTGCAGATTTCGCCAAATTTCGTCAGATCAGGCTACTTTGTAATACTGTAGTACAAATCCGAAAATACAGAAGCAACAATCGCTATGGAACTCAGTGTTACAGATGCCAAGGATTCGGCCATTCTTCCACCAACTGCAACTTAGCGCCTCGCTGTGTAAAATGTACCGACCCCCACAAGACCGAGGATTGCCCCAAAAAGACCCGGGATCAACCAGCTAAGTGCTGTAACTGCGGTGGAAACCATCCTGCCAATTTTCGGCAATGCAAAGAGCGAGAAAACTATTTAAAAATCTTGCGAGAACGTCAAGATCAACTCAAAGCCGCTAGGACTACGAAGCCCCCACTGAAAACTAACGTTGTCGACGGGCGACCTTGGAACTTCGTTGCTGCTCCCAAAACGCAAAAAGTCTCCGTTTCAGATAGCACTCAAGATCCGGCCACAGCTGATATGCTTGCCATATTGATGACCATCAAAACTATCAAAAGTCAATTTCTAGGATGTACTAATATGATGGATAAAGTGATTCTAATTTTAACTCATCTTGGTCAATATGTGTAGTACAGAGAATGTGCGAATCTTATATTGGAATGCTGATGGCATTCGCTCTAAACTTACGGAACTGTTGGATCTGGTAAGCGAGCTTTCTATTGATATCATAGCATTATCAGAAACCAGAATATCTCCCCTTACCAAATTACACACTCCGGGCTTCACCTGTTATCGGTGTGATAAGAAACCCGATGGTCTCGGTCAGGGAGTTGCCATCTTAATCAAGTCTGACATTGAACATGCCCCACTAAATTTACCTATTACTAAAAACCTGGAATGTGTTGGAATACAAGTTGCTGTATCGGATCAGACAATTGCTTTCATCTCGGCCTATCAATCGCCTAATCTAGCCCTACTACCTACAGACTTAGACCAAATGATTCATGTTCATTCAAAAACCCTAATAATGGGTGACCTGAACACCAAACACCCTTACTGGCACTGTTCTCGCTCTAACATCCATGGCGAGGTACTTTTCGATCACATGTTACGCAACGAATATGACATCCTTGCTCCTTCTAGTCCTACTCTTGTCCACTACCATAGTACGTACACACCATCTACACCCGACATTATCCTAGCTAACTCTGTCTATCACCTTTCAGAGCCTCAGGTAATCACCCGCCTTTCGTCAAACCACCTACCTGTTTGCTTCACGGCAACTGGTAAAGTCAACAGACAAAGACGCATCTTATTTAATTATACAAAAGCGGACTGGAGAGGTTATAGATCTCACTTGAATGAATCTATAACTTTGAACCAAAAAACTTTTAACACACCCTTGGAAATTGACCTTGCTATTGAACACTTAACCACATCTGTCATTAATGCAAGAGACAAAGCTGTTCCTAAATTACCCAGTGATGGTAGTTATAAACTCCCACGTCGAATCAAATCACAAATCAAAACCAAAAATCGTCTTCGAAAATTGGCCATAGATGAGTATGATCCATCTAAACGACGTCAGCTATTCTCCCAAGTGAACAACCTGCAGAAATGTATTAAGACTAAGATCGAAACCCTAAATGACCATGCCTGGAACATTAAATTAGCAAAAGTTACCAATCCCTCTACTGATTTATGGAGAGTGGTCAAGTCATTGAACCATCAACCTATCTCAATTCCCCCTTTAAAATTGTCAAATAACTCTACCACCTCCTCTGTACTTGAACAATGTGAGACTCTAGCTAATACCTTCTTTGAGAACATGAACCTAACCAAACATTGGGTTAGTGATCCTAATATTGAAGAGGCAGTCAAAGAATCGATGAGGCTGCTCGACTGCTACCAGACGTGTGACTACCCATCACTTGTTAGGCCGAATGAAATCCGTAAACTACTAGGCAAACTAAAATCTAACAAAGCGCCTGGTTTTGATGGTCTAGGTAATGGTTTATTGAAAAATCTCCCTCAGAAAGCTATTGTCTATTTGACCAAAGTGTTTAATGGTTGTTTACGCATGGCACACTTTCCAAGTGCTTTAAAACACGCTAAAATAATAGCTATTAAAAAACCTGGGAAAGATCAGTCGAACCCATCAAGCTATCGACCAATTAGTTTATTACCCAGCATAGGGAAACTCCTAGAAGCCATTATTTTATCCCGCCTCACCAAAATAACAGCTCATAATTTGATCCCCGAACAGTTTGGATTCCGAAGTTCACACTCAACCACACAACAGCTAGCCAGAGTGGCTGAGCACATAACCCACGGGCTAAACGGCGGTCTCTCCACAGGCATGATTTTATTAGACATAGAAAAAGCTTTTGATTCCGTTTGGCATGATGGTCTGTTGCACAAATTAATTAAATTAGAAGTTCCTCTATGTCTAGTAAAACTCATCCAGAACTACTTACGAGATCGATCGTTCTCCGTCTATATAGGCAAATATCATTCTGATCCTAAGACCATTCCAGCCGGTGTGCCTCAAGGCTCGCTCGTAGGCCCATACGTCTTCATACTGTACCTGAATGACATACCTAAACAGGCTCACACACATCTCGCCATCTACGCTGACGATACAGCAACATTCGCGACACACAAAGACATTGATGTGGTAACTGGACGATTACAATATTCACTAGATCTACTCAGTAAATATTTTAAAACCTGGAAACTTAAAGTTAACTCAACGAAAACTGAAGGCATTCTGTTTACCAGGAAACGCGCACTTCCCACCAAACTTGTAAAAATTGACGACTTCCAGATTACATGGCGTGATTCGGTTAAATATTTAGGTATTATATTAGACAAGACACTCAATTGG
The DNA here is from genome assembly GCA_949152445.1 of Cerastis rubricosa. Classification (NCBI taxonomy): domain Eukaryota; kingdom Metazoa; phylum Arthropoda; class Insecta; order Lepidoptera; family Noctuidae; genus Cerastis; species Cerastis rubricosa. The sequence continues at coordinate 1,735,108 of OX424547.1, forward strand.
AATAAGAACACTGAACTAACCATAAGCAAAGGTGCAAAAGCCCTAAACTCATTAAAACCAATTTTGAATCGCAAGTCTGTTCTCAGTTCCTCAACCAAATTGCTCATCTATTCTACACTTGTTAGACCCTGCCTAACTTACGCGGCACCTGTTTGGTCTAGTCTAACTGAAACAAAATATAACAAACTGCAAATCATACAAAATAAAGCCCTCAAACTATCGTATAACACACCATTTCGCACCAACCTTAAAACATTACACAACCGTTTAAAGTACCCATTTATAAAAGATTTCATTTTAAAAACTTCACGTAATTTTTATTTGTATAAAAATCCAGCACACCGTAACATCTTAATATCGTCAATTGGTAAAAGTAGACTCAGTACATTACCGTACGCCCATACGTATAATCGATACCGACTGCCCCATCACTATTTCCTCCGTGACGCATCATGACGATAGCTCGCTTACTAGCCGACGCCGCTCGTACGGCCTTAGAATATGAGATCTTTTTGGGAACTACCCGCTACTTACTTTATATTAGAATAACATAATTATGATATTATCGTACATTTTGTACAACAACACATTCTTAACTTATGTGGGTCCATACTAAGACTTGCACATACCCCGTAGCTGAACATTTAGTATTAAGTAAGTTTTATCATTGTAAAATAATATTTAGTAACAATATGTTTTAATGTTTATAAAGGCGATAACTGCCTGTGTAACGATATAAATTGTGATTTGTGTACAAATAGAATAAGATCATTTGTAAACTGTTTATAAACCACACGTAATAATAAAGACCTTGAAAAATCAAATCAAATCAAATCAGTGAATTCGAATAATCAATTGTTTTAATTGAATTAATTATGTTTATTCAGTCAGATTTATTAGAACTAAATAAGTATCAAAAGCATAGACAAAATCATTATGACACAAGCAACTAAGAAAGGCGATGATGACGAAGATAACAATATAATTAATGACGCGGTCGAAATTAGTCAATCAATTCCAGGCCGAATTATAATTTCGTTTTGATAAGTCACTAGGGCGAGAAGCGATTGTTTTCGGACATGTCTAGGTCAGAACGATTTGAGTCTAATCTAATATATAGGGAAATAGTAACCGTTTGCGTGTTAGTTAACACATAAATAATTCAACGTTAGTTTCCATGCGTAAATAGGTGGCCCGAAAAGGAAATTAATACTTTATTATTAACATTATAACCGTTCGAAAGGGAACTGGTTATTATTTCTGTGTAATTAAATTCAAGCTTTAACAATTTGTTAATAATAGACGGGACGACTTATGGAAAATAAAAAAATTAAAACTTCAAGTTCTGTGCAGTAGAAGTAAATATTATATTAGTTTGCCAAACATATGGTAAAAGAAAATAATGTATTTAAAATATGAATGACCGCCAATTTTGAATAAGGAAAACGACAATATTAAATTAAATGTATTTGAATAACCTATTTTAGGTAATTTAATGTAGTACAAAAGCGTTTCCCAACCGTGAAGCGAATTAATTTCTAGTGAATTGTTGAAAATACTGTAGTTGACAGCCGGGCACACCGCAAATAGAAAGCTTATAAACAGGGCTGCCGACTTACCTAGATGATAATATCGTTCCTAAAATACATTATATTATTAAAGTACGTATGTAGTGACAAACAAGACGACAAAATTATAGCAAAAAGTGTGATAAGACTAAACCCAACAACCTTACTAACTATTTAAATGCGATACTTTGGATGGATGGATAAAGGAAGATATGGCAAGAAAGGAGGTGTCTCATGAGATGACAAGTAATAGACAAGTATAGAAGAAGAAGACATGTTGCGCCGACCCCAAATAAATTGGGATATGGGCAAGAGAATAATGATGATGATGAATTTGGATGGATGGATTTTTGTAACTCAATCGCGCCAGAACAGCCGAACGGATCTGGATGGAATTTAACACAGGCAGATTATAGTCTGTAATAGCACATAAGCTACTTTTTAACTCTGAAGTACGTGAGCAATTATCGAACTCCACGCAGGCGAAGCCGCGGACATAAGCTAGTATAGTGAGAAATCTGAAGAACCTATAATATAAACTTTAGAACCTACTGTAGTAGCAGCTTCAAATGAAAATTAAAAAAAAAAACTATCTACAAAAACGTATAAAGTTCTGCTTTCAGAAACATTTTTCCAAAAGACCAAAGCGAAAGAACCATTAATCTCAAGCTTCCAACTGGACCTGGGTTTTTAAAACATGGATAATTGATTCAGAAGAATGACAGCCCTGACCCATTATAGTGGTGATTAATGAAACTGGGGTCTATTTGGGGTCAATTCAATGGTGGCAGACGATGGGAACAATGGCAAGAACTCTATTGGAAACGTGTGTGATTAATTTAAGGATATTGTTGAAGAAAATAATTAGGTTTGAACCGTACCTGGTAAAGACATGTCGATTTAAAACGACAATCAATATTTTGGTAATTTATCAATGTGTTTCAGCTTTGGTAACCAATGAAAACAGGAGGTTCCGAAGTCGACGCGTAAGTTTTTTGTTACAACTTACACGAAGTTACCATTCCCGCTAGTCACTTCTCCATAAACTAAAGCAAGCCTTCGAATATTCTAGCACTCCAACAGTTTAACAAGATGAATTGAAAGCAATTCATCCTGTAATTTCTTCATCGTTAGTCTTCATTCTTGCCCAAGATTCGCCAATAAAAGTTCCAAGGAGGATCCTGCCATTTTGCATTATACAACGTTTATCCAATTTCGCATTCATGCCTTAAATGATGGATTGGTTCTTTTTAGATTCACAAATAAATTCTTTGTAGACTGAATGTGAATCATATTCAATGATTCCTAGGAGGGAGATGTGTTGACGGATAATGACGAAAAGTCTTTGGGGATATAGTTAGTTTTTTTTAGTTTGACAAAGATAAGACATCATCTGCCTAGTCTTTCCCCAACTTTGGTGTGGTCGGCTTTCAGTCTTGCCGGACGTAGCTGAATACCGATATTTTAAATGGAGCGACTACCCATCTGACCTCCACAACCCAGCTAGTACTGGGTAATACTGGTAAGACTGGTTGTCACACAGTCGTTACAAGTCAATGACCTAAGCCTGACTTGTAACGACTGTCAAAGATTTACAATTGACAGCCGGGACCAACGGCTTAACTTGCTGTCCGAGGCACGACAAAAACTCGGTGTGAAATGGGTGTTCTGGTGCTCACCCATCAAACCAACCTTGGCAAGTTCGGCTCAACCTGAAGATTATTTCGAGTCCGATTATTTAGCCACGAGTTCTTCTCAAAGAAAAGTGTAGAAATATAATTCAAGAAACATCTAGAATCTGTTTGAAACCCCAGATTAAATGTAGCAAGAGAAATAAAAATGAAACTAATAAAAACGTGCCTAACTCTGCTGACTTTCACATTTCGACAAACCTCTTACAATCTTAATGCCTTTCCATTAACACGAAAACTGTAGAAAACCATAAAAATCACACTTAAAAACTCCAAGAAATGCTTTTCCATTACCGATTCCCGCGCAAAGCTGTAACAAGATGGCGGAAAAAAATGCGGCGTGATTTATGGTTTTCTCGTAGCGTTCCTCTTTTATTACGAAATGAACTTGGAAATTACGGGATGAAGCGCCTGAGTGGCACTTTGATGCTTTTTTGTGTATCACTTCAGAATACTGATCATGCTGTTGAAATATTTTTGATAAAATGTTTCCCTGAGGAACAGATAATATAATACTGGCGTACCACGGCTGATTATTTGGACCATACAATAGAGATCTTTTAAATAATGATAAATTTTCATTACTTAGCTACTAAGTACAGGGAACAACTATCAATATTCTGACCGAAACGTTAGTAAACACCACCTAATCGATCTTATATAAATACATATGTACAAGTATAGCAGTACGACGTTTTTTTCCGCATTATCAAGCTAATGTGTTCCGACAGCCAGACAAATGACTTCCCTTCAATACCCAAGATATTAGCTAAAAACCTTTCAAAGAATCATCCACACACTATAGGAAAATGGCTATAGAAATATACGAAGTAAACAAGGCTGATGAAAACTTGGAACTTGAGAAAACTGTGTGAGTTTCTGAAAAGGATCAAAATGTTGTCGCCACAAGTTACTGATGATCGTTTGTATTTTTAATATTCACAACTGATGAGCAAAATCCAATATCGAAACAAGGAAAACAAACGCCATTTTGGAAGAAGGTAACCTAAAGAATTAAATGTACCACTAGAAACCAAATAACTGACAATTATGAGCGTTTACGTCTTACGGCATTTCATACAAACTTTCAAGTCCTTATTTTCTGAAGTGACTGATCCGATTTTCATGAAACTTCATACGCATAAGCAGAATACATACCTAGGTCTAAAAAGTTACTAAAAATATTTTTAGACTTTTTAGACCTATGTATCTTGCTTATGCGTATGAAGGTACGCAAAAAAATAAATATATGAATAGGAAGTTTCATTAAAATTGTTTCAGTCATTTCGGAAAATAAGCACTTGAAAGTTTGTATGAAATGCCGCAAGGCGTAATAGCTCTTAAGAATCTCGAATGAAAGTTGATACAAAATGTAAAGCTTACCAACATAATACACTTATCAAATTGCAGTAATAAAAAGAAAATATTTGAACAACTGCCAAATGTAATGACCGAAGAATCCGATGAAATAGGCTAAAATGCAATCAATGAACTTGTTCCCGGAGAAGTTAAAACAGTTAATAATGATTCGGATTACGAAAATACGCACATTCTCGTACGACTGTACATTTATTACGTTCACATGTGGTCGACACATTCCAGAGGTAAATAGACGAGAAACGCAGCATATAATACTAGTTACTGACGCAAAATTGGCAAAGGCGATTGCTGTTCAGACTTTTGATAAAAATATAGTGTGGTGATGTCTTTAACGTGCCTTTTTAAAATGTTATATACAATTATATTTGAAGAGCCAGTAGGTGATTGTTATACGAGTATAAATTAATATTTCATTCATATTAAAATAAAATTTACGATCTTAGGTTGTTAGTTTTGATAAAACGAATTAAAACAAAATTAAAAATTGCATAGTCATGTACATTAAAAAATAACAAAATGTACCTTACATCATAAGCGTTTTTTATAATCCTTTCAGAGATGGAATACCAAACTCTTATTATTTAGTCAGCAAGTTAACCAATTTGAACTCTATCACGTTATGTTACAATATACTATGAAATGTTTCTATTAGCTTTGGTCCAGATGTGGTTGAAGCGACAGCTGTTACTCTATAAAAAAATATCTGTAATCATTGGCTCTAACATTATTGTTTCCTATAACTTAGAATCTGATAAATATTTTATCCCCAGATGATAAACTTTTGAAATGACACAACTCATCTTTCATTATTTCTCACACAATGCATAATTTAATTTGAAATTAGGTCTCCTTTCTCAGATATTATTTAAAACTGCGATTCTGACCTTTACAAAGAAAGAGATTAACAAATTGTCTTTACCACTAATAACCGAAGACCATTTCACACCATTCTACACATCATTCCCATTCACAAGTGCCAAAAATTGATAAAATACACCAGTGCATAAAATGGTTCATACATTGCCAACATTAGGAATATGGCAACTGCACTGCATGCAGACGAGCTCTCATAGATGATGGATGAAGATTAGACATTAACAGGTGAAGTAAACAAATGACTAATGGAAGATATGGTTGTTTATACAAGCATTAGACGCTTTGACAAAGCCATTAAGAAGAAGGGAATTCATCACACATTTGTAAATGAAGCCAGAGAGACATCCGTCTTGCTTGAATTTGAATTGGCAGACGGGATGGCAAGTGTGAAGAGAATTGAATTTAGGAGTCGGTAAATATGGACCGCAGTGTGTGACTAAACCATTTAAATAACAAATTAAGGTTATACACATTTGCACGGTTAAAAGACAAGCATTGTTACTAGATGTTATGGCGCTATCCTGTTACTAGGTTATAGTTCAGATAGGCAGATACTCCATGTCACCTAATGGTATTCAGCTGCCTGAGATTTTATAGAAGCCAATCCTACATAGATCAGAAGAGGTTAGGCAGATGATGATGAAGTATTTTTTCTAGATTTCAAGTTAGTAAAGTTAAAATCAGAAGCCGCGTATCATATGATCATGTTTTATTCACTCTAGCTTTAGTAGTTAAGTAATTGATAGGAAATACCAATGTTTAACCATGGGTGAATAGACTCCGATATGACGTCGAGTAAAAGGCCTTTTACAAATACTATCGGACTTATCATTAATCTAGTAGAAATTGTCGGTAAAGGTAGCGACGCCATTGAAACTGACAACGATAAATGGTTGTCAAAACTACCTGGAGATGGTTCCCTATTCTTTGTTGGACTTGTAGAATTCTGCACACAGGTATTCCTTACAAAAGCTAGCTTCAGCACTAAGTGCCCTGCCCTACTACGAAATAGATTTATCATCGTTGCTTAACACAAACTGACGATGTAAGCTTTTAACAGAAATAAGGGCAATAACCTAATGTAACTTAGTTTTCGTCCGTAGATAAACATAGTCGTATGTTTTATTAAATGAAAAACATGTGAAGATCGTCTCAGACAACTTAATCTATGTACAACAACGCTCTAAACTAAACGGGTTATTGTACATTCGTCACAAAGCTAATTCACCACAGAAAGAAAGTGTGTGTAAACTTGCCACAGTTCTATTTTCATGATGTATATTCGTCACATATCAATTTTAATCTTCCAGTTGTACAGACAGCAAAAAAATCAAACAATAAGTAGAAAAAAAATACATTTTTTATCTATTTCGTTTCTATCGCTTTGCACGAGTGACCGAGAAACCAAGAGATAGACAGGAAGTACCGCGCCGTCTAGCGCTATGACTCCAGGACTAAAAGAAAAACCAATAACTTTGCTTGCTACCAGTATTTTATCTAATATGTACCTATAATGAAAACTTGTGACGAATCTACACATCTTTTTAATGCATGTGGCGAATTTACTTACAATGTATGGAGTTTTCAAAAATGTGACGAGTTTCTATCTATACACACCTACACATATATCTAAACCTATTTCACTATTTGCTACAACTTTAGTCGTCAAATGATTTTCTTCACCATCAATCACTCATTATCATCAGTCTAGCCTTTTCTCTACTATGTTAGGATTGGGGGGGCTTTCAGTCTGACCGGATGGAGCTGAATAGGTACCAGTATTATACAAGAATACCTTGTACTCTTGTAATCCTGCTTTTAGATTTCCATAAATTGAAAATAATGTTCCTTATAATATTGTTAGGTCTATACTCGTACATTTGTAACATAATTTTTGGAACAAAACTCCGGACGCATTAATACTATTGCGTAAGCTTTGTTCCATGTCCGTAGAGAGATCATTCCCAAAAGACTTTATCTTTGACCACTTTCGAATTTATGTTTCCAATACCGGTGCGTCAAAGCAATAAAGACATAAATTCAAATGGATGAGATAATGTAATTGTTATACCTACTGTTACATTTATCTGCTTTTAAGTATCTGCCTCTTAGATTGTTCAGTACAACATTTTTTTTTCCATCTATAACATTAAGTCTTTTTTGTACTCTTATCATTAAAACCGCCTAATCAATTGTTCATCGCCTATCAACTCCAAACCTGGCTTCAAATCCATATGCCTGTTCCTATCTATTCCCTTCAATTTGTCAACTCTAGCATTGCAAGCCGTCATTCATTTCTTAATCAACTATAAACTCTAGACCTCCTATCCTTCCAAACTATTCCCTTTATTACACTCATAATACTTATTCCTACCTTCCCTATCGTATCTATCATCCCTAACACTACATCCACCTATCTTCCACCTCCTATAATACTGATCCCTTTCTTTCCCATCCTATCCATCAACCCTAGTTCTGCCTCCCTAGCCATCGCTTCGACCACGGACCTTACGAAGCTCGAAGCCAAGCGTTTCTCACCAGTGCCGTTAATCCCCGAGGGTCTGATCCTGGCGTCGTAGCGCCCTGGGCCGAGGATCTGATCTAAAATCTGCTTCTCTTTCTCCCTGAAGTTGATCTTCCCACCGTTCATGCATCTGTGGATAGAATGTGGATTATGTTTTATTTTTGACATTATTGTCTCAACGGGATAATTAGCATGTTTAATATTTGTTTTGAACTGATCCATTTATTCGTGGTGCTTGCAATAGTGCCGAAATATCGGGAATTCAAAACAACTAGTAAACATGGTAAATATTCCTTTTCCGGTGTTATCGATAGGTTCAGTGACCATGTCAGTTTAAAAACTATATTATTATGTTTTTTGCTTTTGTCTTTGTCACGATAGGTGTAGGCTGAATTGGTCCAATGTCTCCTTTGAGATCTAGTTACAAAATTGATTCCCTTAACGTCGAGTTCCGTTACATCGAGAGCATTGAACAACCAAAGTTGATGCTGGTATCATCCATTGATTTATCTACTGTTTGCTTATAAGATACTTATATTATTAAGTGCTTTTAAAATTTACAACACCATTATTTTTGCCTTTAGAATGAGACGCAACGATGCTTTAAATATGTTTAGCAGTAAATGTATTAAGTGATTTCTGGCGGCCATCATCTTTTCCTGTTATTAATGATTAGGTGGTCGCCTCACCCATTATCTTATAACGTGTGTTGACAACATAATCGGACGTCGCGTCGGGGTAACTTGTAAAACGTCTGTGTGGTAACATTTTCTATGCAATATTGTTCTTGGCAAACGCATCAGCAACTATAGGAATTGTTATTTGTATTTTTGGAAACTGCATCGCAGAAAATGCGACGTTCCATAATTGAGTCAACATCGCAATCAATCTAAACTAATATTATAAAGAGGAAAGATTTGATTGTTTGTTTGCATTGAATAGGCTCCGAAGCTACTGGTCTGATTTGAAAAATTCTTTCAGTGTTAGATAGCCCATTTATTGAGGAAGGCTACAAGCAATATATCATCACGCTACGACCAATAGGAGTGGAGCAGCAATGAAAAATGTTGCGAAACGGGGAAAATGTGACGCAAACGAAGTTGCGCTGGACAGCTAGTTTAATTATAAAACCGGTCTACAAAACGATGAAGAAAAAGCTCTAAATTGACTTCAAACTTTAGATTTTATCGTATCTTGAAAGTTTTGACTAAAATACCCTTTTAACAATCCATAGTGACAGATTTAGGTTAATGACGATTAATTTGTACCTTCAAGAAATGTCTGATACTTTGGACATCTACATTTCACGTGGAATATTTTCTGTTCATAAATTATAACAGTTTTATTTACTGCCGCCAAGAATTCCAAGTTTTTGAGGAATGTTTTGAAGACATATTTAAATCAGTAAGAATAATAACGCTGTGTTTATTTTTCGCGCGTTCCAGGCATAGATTAATATATTTTGTGGGAATATTGTATCAAAGATTACCTCATATTTACTACTGAGGTGAAACACAAGAATTATTAAGTAACAGAAAGTATAGAAACAGAAATTTCCAATTATCTCTTTTTTTTAAAGATATTTCGAAAATGTTTTTAGTAACTTTTTAGATCTATGTACTTATTCGTATTAAGTTTCATTGAAATCGGTTCCGTCATTTCGGAAAATAAGGACTTGAAAGTTTGTATGAAATGCCGTATGGTGTAAACGCTCATAAAACAGTGTTTAACAGACATTGTTCTGGATGAAGATGTGAAAGTTGCTTTATTTATCATTTATCTAAACATTTTTAAGGAGTATTGATGTCAATAACATTACTGATCGATGGATTTATAAGTTTTTGAAGTGCAGGAGGTTAAGTCAACAGTAGCATGGGATAAACAATAGCGATATTTTCGGCAAATACCTCGATCTATAAAATCTGTAATTTATTAGAAAAGAGGTGCATGAGTGATCGGTAGACACGCATGACAATAAAATGCTACATTTTAAGGGATCATGGCAACCACATGTGGTGCTCGATGGGTGATAAATCTAATTCTATATGATGAAAATAAAATATCAATGAAAAATAAAATAGCAAAGTGGAGACAGCTTTATTTCTAGACAAAAAGAAACTGTTTTTCCTTGTGTATAACCACTTTTGCATGGCACAAGGTACTGCTTTCGGTACATATCAAACTGTCAGCTGCACTACGCCTCATTAAACTGAAAAATTACTGTCAATTTTCAACACATAGAATGTTGTGCCAAAACGATGCCGTATGCTGATTACAAGGGTATTAATAATTAAGAAAAAATATGCTCCTATACCTAACAGTTTGATAAAACATCTTTTATAGAATATACAGCCACAGTTAGCAAAAGGGTGCATCCTTTTTGTTGCGGAAGAAAAACCACCGGTAAATAGGCAATTCTAAAAAAAAGGGCGCATCACAATAAAACTCAAAGCATTTATTTTAATTAGACCTTCACAGGCACTTTTGAAGGTCATAAACGAACGGATGAAGCTACTAACAGTCCCAGTCACAAGCCATAATAACTTGTGAAAGTATTGTCGTCGTCTATGTAGTAAGACTAACTTTCCCCATCCCCATTCCTCAGTAAGATGTAAAATCTAACTTTTATTCAAAGGCCTACTATTCCATTAACGACTATTTAAACGATAAGAATAGTTGGTCGCTGGGCTGAACTCCAAGACAATTTTTTTATGTTCTTTCTCCAAATTAGCTTACTGATATGTTTATATAACTTCATGCATAGATTTCCTACGTTTTTTTTTTTAATTTACGTTAGTTTTATTTTTTTTCGTCTGTATGCACGTGTAAGCGGACACGCCCTTTATATCTGGAGGCTTTAATTATTCTTGAGTATTTTTTTTAATTTTTAATTATTGGTGTGTGCTAGCTGACATGTGACATTAATTTGATGTAGGTAATGGATTCTTTGTTTATATAAACTTGAACACTATTGTGCAGAATCTGGTTCTTCTAACCTAACAGACAGATGTGTTGCTGCGCAATTTGTTCCGCCACTTCTTCTCAGCTAAAACACTAGAAAGTGGCAAAGGGCGGGTGTTTTGGGGGACTGTCTCTTGTAATTTTGACGTTCAAAAAGTGCTGATTATCAGCCTAATTGAATGACCATTGATTTTGATTTCAGAAGAGCCATTATTATTAATTTATTACTCAAGTAAAACCGAGTTCTTAATTATGTTTAAGAAGTCGCAGCGCGGTGTTGAGCAAACCATAGACCTTATTTATTTTATCAACATGTCACTTCGGTTCAGTTTAACATCGTTTGTTTTGACAACTTGACTCACCATGGCAAATTTTCGTTGTAAAACACAGAGATTGATCAAAGGTAGGATAAACAAAGGCAGTGAAAAGATGGAAAATAAGAATAATATGGCTATAATTTTTCGGATTTAACTATATTAAGTGCTAGTACTATTAATTTATTACACAGGTAAAACTGACTTCTTAATTATGTTAAAGAAGTCGCAGTGTGCTGTTGAGCGGACTAAAATAATTTACCTACTAGGAATTAATCCTTATTTATTTTATCAACATGTCACTTCGATTCAGTTGAACATCGTTTGTTTTGACAACTTGACTTACAATGGCAAATTTTTCGTTGTAAAACAACAGAGATTGATCAAAGGTAGGATAAATAAAGGCAGTGAAAAAATGGAAAATAATAAAGAATAATATGTCTATCATATGTCGGATTTAAATGTATTTCAAAAGTAAATGTGTGAAGCAGGGGCGGTTAGCTACTTCAACGATAAATAAATAATTGTGGGTGTGGCACCCGACACAAACAAGAAACAACTTGTTTATAATTTATCTACTTATAATAAAAAGGCAATCGTTCATTTAAATAATTAAAAGGCCAAACTGGACTGAAATTACTGCTTACTGAAACTTTATGTTGACCGTTTTACAGTCAGCGACTATTACAATATTACCATCATCATCATTTCAACCGAAAGACATCCACTGCTGGACATAGGCCTCCCCCAAAATTTGCCACTTTGACATAATAACATGGGGTTTTGCCATAATCGTTTTGGCGATCGCAGTACGGTTATCACAAAAGCACAGAGAACGCTGCTGCCCATTCTCTGGCAAGTCCCTTAGTCGCCTCTTACAACACCCACGGGAAGATATGGGATGGTGCTATTCTTTACGTCCGACACCATGCAGAGCTCCGACACCATGCAGAGACTATGCTTACATAATCTTAATGGATTATTTGATTAATTGTATTTCATAAGTAAAGAGTTATTTGCCTCTGTTCTGATTTTAATTAAATAATTATTTCCCATACAATCCTGTAATAGTCTGATATAAGTTTTAAACTGACATGGTCACTAACACTATCAATATCATTTGTAACGGGATATTTACCATGTTTACTATTTAATACATGTTTGTTAGTCGGTTTGTTTTGTAACATGGTAAATATACCGTTATAAATGTTATTGATAATCCTAGTCTAGACTGAAATTGAATAATAAGTATAGAAAATATTTCGTAGGTATAAAAGAACGGCGATGTGAAAAAATTACCCAGTTGGTCGAGTAGTGGGCGGACTATATGAATGAACGTCTACGTAAATAAAAATGTGAGGTATTCATTACTCCGTCTGCGTTAAAAATAAAGAGAGAGTGTAATATCATAGATTTGGCATAAAAGGGAGAGAGCCTCACGTCCCAGCCGCCGCGGGAGACGCACCGAGGGTCGGGGGCCACCCAGTGGCCCCCGGCCACCGTAGGCGCGGGCCTGTGGACGGTGAGTTATGGGCTAGCTCACCGTCCGTGCGTCTTATGACGACAGGCCGTGTAGACGGTGCGTTCCTTTCGGCCGCCAAGGCAACTGAGTTTCGCAACCAGTTGTGAAAAAGGATTTCTTATTTTTTCTTGGCAACTAGTTGCGAAGGAAGTTTTTTTTTTCTTTATACGTAACAGGTGGTGGTTCCAGGGCCACGGTATCTCTTCGAATAGTCCCTGAACCCCGAAAGGCATCGGCCCTCGCGGACCCCTTCCAATTTGCTGACATCTCCTTGGGGCGCGCGTGGAACACGAACGCGCCGTCGGCATGGCCTTTCGTCATAAGACGGACGGACGGGGAGCTAGCCCATTACTCACTGTCCACAGGCCCGAGGTTTTTCTATACCGTATACGTTCTTAAGGGCCTTATCGTACTAGCGGTTTAGGAGCGGCTGCGGGGCGGGGCGGACGTGCAGCAAATGCGTCGCGAACACGCCGCGGCTGCGCAGCGAGGACGTCGCGGACGCGTGGCAAATACTTTACGTTTTCGTCGCGTGTTTGAAGCAAATTATCGATGTACAATACACTCAGTAACAAAATGGATTCCAAAAAAATTATAATAATTATGAAATTGCAAATCTTTTCCCATGCCTTTTTTTTTAATTATGATCACTAATTCTTTCTTTTTTGAACTTCTCTGCTTTTTTGATCCCATATTACGAAACGACTTTGAATTTTATTTATAAATAAGTCTGTATCAATATCCGAATCTCCCAATGATGCCATGATGATACATATACGTCCTCTCACATTCGTGTTTCGTTACGGTTTGATGTGTGAGACCACTCTGCTGTTCGCGGCGATCTTGTTGCGTGTCCGCAACGAAATCGCTGCGCATGCGCGGCGTGTTCGTTGTGAGCCTGTAACGTATTCGTTGCGCGCCCGCTCCGTTTTGAATACGTTCGCAATCCGCTAGTATGATAAGGCCCTAACTCGCGGGCAACTGTAATATGGCGACGCAGGACTTTGGTTTTAGTACTTTATTTCCGTCATAGATGTCGCTAGTGTTTTTTTTTTTATTTCACTATTTCCGCTGCATGTTTGGCCATATCCGGCGAATAAGTAAGGAGTCTAAATCGCCACGCTACGTTCCTTGGGCCTACCTCGGTGACGACACAGGCCCAAGAAGATGTTTTTTTTTTAAATAAATTTGAAGATTGATGAACATTCATTTTGATGATCAGTGTCTTCGGTATTCGTTCGAATTTCCCACTACTTATTGATTTTAGTTCGTTGGAATAAATCAGATTAAATAAGTTATCATCTACAAATGAATCAGTTTAAACAAACCTTCTAATATTTATCTTAATGATGATGGGCAGAAGTGTTAGTGATCGCTATGGGTATACACAATTACTATAAATCTTAGTAAAATTTGTTGGATAAGACATATGGCTCCTTATGAGTTTACATTACTATGCGATTTATGATTAATAGTAGTCGTAAATAATAATGATGAATTAACTGATGTGGTATCTACCCTGGAAAATACAAGGTGTTGTTATACATCATAGTCAAAATTCAGGAGATTGTCACAAAAGCCAAATATAACATTAATCAATTTAAATTACGGTTTGGTTTTTTTTGTTATTTAAATTTGTCAGTATTTCGGAATAACCCCCTTACCGTTGCTTAGGGAATAAGACATTTTCGAATAAACGTTTGAGATTGTTTATATGTGTAAAAGCGCGGTTATTGGGCGAGGATCAGACGTGTCGTGTTTAAAACACGAGTGGTTAAAACTTACCGTAAATAAGAAAAAAAAAATACCTACCCATTTCATTATTGATTCGGGACGAGAATCATTAGCATAGTTGCCTCCTTGAATTTAACGAGGATGCAAAACAACAGCTTGTGTAGTAATTTTGACGGCTAAAAGACGAAATGAATCTAAATTTCTAAAAGATTCACATTCGCACTAAAACCTTTCAATAGAAAGGTATTTATTACGAGTCGTGATAGACATTTTTTCTTACATTCTTATACATGTTCTCTTTCCCGCGGTCTTCCATTTCCGTAAGATATTATTACTTATGTAGTAAACATTTGTTCTAATAATAGGTTATTACTCATAGCAAAATAATACATACTGGTCATAGTAAATATTTACACACAGAGTTTACCTTACTAACCAAACAAACAAGTAATAATATTTCATTGTTCATTCATATATTGCTAGTATGTAAACACTACGTCCGTCTTACATAAATCGGTAAAGAATAATAAATGTTGACGTAAAAACTCGTATAATAATAAATATGTCAAAGTCAGAAAGCTGTCGGCGAGCTTATTATTAAGTTAGGGAACTACTCTAGCATAAATCACAGACATCTTATATTTAAAATTGTAGACGAGGGCATTTCCCGGCAGACTAGCTAATGCGGGAAATGTTATTTTGTATACGAATACTTGGTTTACTTAACAAATATGAAATTCAAATAAAGTTATGTTTTATAATATTTTTTATCGTAATCTCAAACCTACTCGTATTTTTTGCCAAGATATTGTGTGTCTATTCATGTATATATCGCATATCTTCCCGTGGGTGTTGTAAGAGGCGACTAAGGGACTTGCCAGAGAATGGGCAGCAGCGTTCTCTGTGCTTTTGTAACAACCGTACTGCGATTGCCTACTTTCAGCTGAAATGATGATGATGATGATGATACATGTATAACACAGTTTTTAGTTAAAGGTTTTTGGTATTATAGTCTTCTCAGCGTGTCGATGACAATTCAAATTCAGTCAGCACAAAATTTGGCGATGAGTTTGGCACTTTCAGTAGCGTCTATCAGCTCCTGTGATGTGCAAGCAACAGGACAGGCTGAACATGATAACAAGTGTCCCATCGTTGTGGGGCAACACCACATTTACACTCCAGAGCAGAGTCATCCATGAATCTCCACCTGAACAGGTTTTCTTTGCTTCGGCCAGCCTGTGTCCGGAGTCTATTTAAAGTCTTCCAGGTCAGCCATTGGCAACTCGTGTCTAGCTGGGAGATTTTTAAGCAGGTGGCATAAATGGGTTGGATAGGGAACTTTCTCGCCACTGCTTGAGTTTTTCTGTTCTGTGGTGCGCCAGTGAGCGGAGACACACACTTTAAAAAACTGATGCGGCTTTTCAGCCTTTGTGCCACAAAGATGTAAGTGTGTAAAGGGTGTCTTGCATCGGAAACCATTTTGGCTCTTTGACTAGAGCTTGCCATCACTCTGCGAACTTTCGGTGGCGTAATGCCTGCCAGTGGATACAGCGCGTGTCATAGTGACAGCAGAACACTGACTCCTAAGTCATAGGATAATAGGAATTTATCTCCTTGTTTGGGAGTCAGGGTTTACTCTATTTGTATGACCTTTAATTAATTGAAATTCATGCGACCTAGTATTTAAGCAACATTAAAGGTACGTTTCTGTTAATTTTATTTTTTATTATTATATAGTCAATATCAATCACTATAAATTAGTGTGATACACAGAAACACACACTCAGATACATTTTGGCATAACGACACCCAGGTTTATTTATAAACGATGCCTGAACGTCTGTTTAAACATACATTTGACGTTCAAAATCGACACTTAACTTTAAGCTGCGTTTGTAATTCTACCCCTAATTTTTGAGTTGGAGCTGGATTTTTATCATTGAAATATCTGCCAGAAGCTACACACAGAAACATATGAGAACTAATGGGGCGAGCCTATTGCCATCAACCGGGCACAAATTCAAACTCCGTGGCTGTTACTGAGGAATTCCTGATAGTAAAACCCAATAACATTTTGCCCGACCCGGGAATCGAGCCGAAGACCTCCTGCTCA
Source organism: Cerastis rubricosa (assembly GCA_949152445.1). Classification (NCBI taxonomy): domain Eukaryota; kingdom Metazoa; phylum Arthropoda; class Insecta; order Lepidoptera; family Noctuidae; genus Cerastis; species Cerastis rubricosa. Next base: position 1,751,791 of record OX424547.1, read on the forward strand.
GCATTCGCACTTGAGACTACTAGACCAACGAGGCAGTCTGAAAGTAGTAACAGTAATATCTATAGCCAATTAACCACTTAGCCAGTGGGTAATCCAAAAGTGATGAAAGGCCGACCCATCACTGCACTAAGATGAGTGGAGCTCTCTGTCTGCGTCTGTGTTTCCGAACGCTTACAACCCTAATCTCTTCAAAGTTAGAGTGAACAGCCTTCTTCTGGGTAAGCTCGTACCATCGTCGACTTTGTCTCTGTCATCTCTGACCTAGACTAGAGTCAAGAGCAAACCCATCGCAAATAAAAAAAAGATGGAAGGTAGGTAGGACGACAATGTACTCACTCTGTGCCATGTGTGATGAATAGCAACACCAATACGAGGGCGCATGATGGCCGCGGGAGTTCCATCCTCCGTCTGCAACAAACAACCTCAATTTGAATCATCTTAAAAATTTTACATATCAATATGCACGAAGTATGAGGAGCTCGTTGCTAAATAAAACAGCCGCTTGCCTAAGTAGTTTTGTGGATAGGTGACCGCCCATTACATACAGTTTCCTCCATGCCTCGGAAAGCACATTAAGCCGTTGGTCGCGGCTGTCTTTTGTAGAGCCTTCCAACTATGTGGACTTAATTTTTTTGGGGGTATGAGGAACAGGGTGTGATGTTCCTGATCCTCAGTTGTAAAGGGAGGATCCTCCGACCAGACGGGTGTTATGTCTAGTGGGCAACCGCCGACAATTGTTGTCGGGTTTCGCTATATAGTCTTAAGTTGATGCAAACTTTGCTTGCGAGATTTAGACCATATTATTGCTTCTGTTTGTTCATAGATGGCGCTGTAGTACTTTTTGTTGTAACTTGCTTTTTGTAGGTCACTACAATTTAATCGATAATGATATAGTTTTATTTTACATAACACCTGCCAAACTACAAAGCAATTTGTCGACAGTAGGTTCTCGTGGATTTTGCACGAATCTTTGCTTAAATAAACATTATAATTAACTCTTAAGTTAAGACTAAGACCATGGTTCTGTAGGCAAAGACTCCGTATGTGAATACGGAGTAGTTACCCACACAACCACAGATTCCACAACTTCGGCTTATACACTCATCGGCATCAGCCAACGAATGTCATGAAACCAACCCATCGTACCTATCGGTCTAAGGTAAGCAGACATAGGACCCACGACATAAGTCGACCGCGGCCGGCGATCGACCACAGCAACTATGGACACATGACAGGTAATGCTTCTTTAAGACACTTTTCAGGTGATTTTTACTTTTGACACGATCGATTATTCCTTCAGGTAATTCATTAATTAATGTAGATGTAATCCATCGTCTCGTACGCTTACCATAATAGTTATTTACATTTGGCACATGTAGTTTCTTTTTCTTTGCAATAATATGTTGTTCAAGAATCATTGTCATTTATACTTTCATGACAACTGGTAATATAATATTTTTAGAAGTCGCATGTGTAGTATTTTAATTTGATCTAGATTTGTTTTAAAAGAGAGCAGAGGTGGCCCAGTAGTGGCAGCCCCGACTTACGAACAGTAAGTCGTAGGTTCGAACCCAGGCAGGCGCATTACTTTTTTGATAGTTCTTCGCTCTAAGTATTGACCAAACTATCTGTTAATTGGTGGAAAATGATTTATTAGTGTAGGATACTACACTAATAAATCATTTTCTCATCACAAACATTATAGTGAACAGGAATTAATTAACCTAAGACAAAGGTAAACATTTGTGAGAGACTGGTGCCCGAAATATACGGGTCACCAGGCCCCCCAAGACTTACAGGACACTCATCCATAGCCTGCAACAAGCCATCGTGATGCAGGGTATCGAAAGCTTTTTTGAAGTTTATAAAAACTGCTACTACTAAGTTAGGTAACTTTACCGGTTCAGTCTACAAATGACAGCCGGAACCAACGTCTTAACGTGCTTTTCGAGGCACGGAGGAAACTCGGTATGTAAAGCATGGTCACCATCCACAGCTCAACTTAGACAAGCGCGGTTCAGATCGATCCGATCGGCTGCTATTAAGCCACGAGCTTCTCTCTGAAAGAAAATCCTCCTCAATGAAAATATCAAACCATCGGAGGTGACAAAGTCACTTGCATAACAAATAAGATTCTGTCTGATTTCGGGCAATTTTGAATTAAATTAAACGATTTCTGCTCTATTCAGCGTTCGCCAATGCTGTACCGTTTCAGTTTCCAATATGGCCGTATGCAATAAACTATTATTATTCTATTAACCAATAACTATTGACTTCCTTTGACAACTTCCCTTGGACTCTTTTATATGCAAATCTTTTGACAACTTACATGGCCTTGGATTCTTTTGAATGCATTTGATGCACAGTTGCAATGTTTTTGAAAATTATTAACATCGTGAGCCATATTCTTACTTGTTTTTCTTCGATTCAGTCCACCTTCATGTCATCATTAACTTGCATATTCCTCATTCCTCACACATACTTTCCATATTTTCAGGGGCCTTCCTCTCCCTCTCCATTTATCAAACATGTAAACTCATGACTTTTTAAGTCATATCGTATCATCCGTCTTCATTACATGTTCGTACTCGGCCAAACTATTTCTTTTCAACTATTCTAATACGTCACCTCTTGCCTCCTTTTATTTCCTCACAAAAATAATTACCTATATTTATTAGAGCATACTTCCTGTTGATGTAATAATGCATCTAGATATATTAATAGAACCGTGGCCTGTGCAATGTGCATACGGATAAAAATAGCCGCCGTTTATTAATACAGGTGAGTTAATACAGAAATATAATGTTCATATTTAGTAAATCAAAATTGAAACTATATTTAACGGAGGTACATGTTAAATCATCATCATTCTCTTGCTCTTATCCCAATTCATTTGAAGTCAGCGCAGCATGTCTTCTTCTTCCGTACTTCTTTAAAACTCGTTATTTCATCAGACACCTCTATAATAACGATAATTGTGACAGTGAGGATTATCATATAAAATGAGTGTAGGATAATTCTCGCTGTCACAATTACTCACAGTCAGTTCACCGATAGACAGTAATACTTCCATTAACATAATCAAACAGCCAAACAAGTCGTTTCTATGATTGAGCCCAAGTTAATTGGGTCGCCTCTAGACCTTTCCCACTGCATTATAAATAAAGTGCACCGTGAAAGTTTACGAGGTTGGACGACCGCCATCTTGCATTATTGATGCTGTCTGCCGCGTACGTTGGGTTACTATTTCAAAGAAAAACTCATGACAAATAAGTTTTGAAAACAAACCTGCCAAGTGCGAGTCCTACTCCCGCACACTGGGTTCCGTATCACCAAACAATATAGCAGTATTTTTAAAACTCATTCATATGGAAATTTACACTTTACAACATCATGAATATGTTTATGTGTTGGTGTTTTTAGGGTTCCGTAGCCGAATGGCAAAAAACGGAACCCTTATAGATTCGTCATGTCTGTCTGTCTGTCTGTCTGTCTGTCTGTCTGTCTGTCCGTCTGTATGTCACAGCCACTTATTTCCGAAACTATAAGAACTATACTGTTGAAACTTGGTAAGTAGATGTATTCTGTAAACCGCATTAGGATTTTTACACAAAAATAGAACAAAACAATAAATTAAGGGGGGCCCCCATACTTAGAACTGAAAACCAAAAAAAAAAATTTCATCAAACCCATACGTGTGGGGTATCTATGGATAGGTCTTCAAAAATGATATTGATGTTTCTAACATAATTTTTTTCTAAACTGAATAGTTTGCGCTAGAGCCACTTCCAAAGTGGTAAAATGTGTGTCCCCCCCCCTCTAATTTCTAAAGTAAGAGGAGGAAAATTCTGAAAATATTTAGGATTGTAGAACGTAAAAAAAACTATCAACGAAAATTGGTTTCAATAAGATATGATGTTTAGTTTTTGAGATATGGGACTTTTTCATCAAACTGCAGCAGTAACTTTGTTTTTCATTAACATACTATGAAAAACAAATTTAGTTTTGCGGTTGTGTGGAAGTTTACTAACTAATACTACTAACTAATGAATGACAGTTCAAAATATTGTTATTATATTGTTTGGAGCTAAGGAACCCTGTGTGCGAGTAAGACTCGCACTTGGCCGGTTTTTTTTTATATGGGTCTCGGACTTGAAATAAATTATTATTAAAATATAATTTTTCATAGTATGTTCAACAAAAACAAAGTTACTGATGCAGATTAATGAAAAAATCCTCTTATCTTAAACACTGTGTGGTGCCAACAGTCTCGGAGTAAAAACTCTGTGACTTACAAACGGAAAGACAGATCAAACAGAATCCATTACGGGTACCGTGTTTGGCAACGGGACCCTAAAAAAGGTTCGGACGTTTTACTTTTTGATCTTACCTTTTCTTGTTTCATAAAAAAATCCTCTTATTTCGAAGGGGCCAAGCAGTATGACATGCCCTGACAGCTCAGGTCGGGTGGCATCCCTAACCGTACAATACTACGACAATGGTTGAATTGTTAGTTTCAGAAAAATGGGTTTTCTAATGAGATTTCGTGTCGTGAATAATGTTTTGGTTTCTGTATGATTTTTCTGTAAAGGTTAAATTATTGTGGCAGCCTAGACTAAATGATGATGATGATGATACCATCTAGCCGATTTCAGCCACAGCGACGCATTCGACGGGTTTCTAGGGTGGTTGTCGAGAGCTATGGGGTGCTGTTCTTTCATGTCCTCTGAAGTGACTAGCATATCCAACTTTGACAAAATAACATTCTAGCAGCGAAAACTTAAAAAATATCATCATCTGCCTAGCCTTTTCCCAAACCTTGTTGGGGTCGGCATTGATCCCGCTGGCCCCGATTGACTAAAGAGCCACCTTCCAGTGTAACCGAGTATATGCAGCTGACTTTAAGTATTTTACATGAAGCGACTGCCTATCTAACCTCTACAATCCAGTACCTAATTGGGTAATACGATACCCCAGAAACGACAGCCGGGGCCAACGGCTTAACGTGCTTTTCGAGGCACGGAGGAAACTTGGTATGTAATTATGGTCACCCATCCACGGACCAACCTCGGCGAGTAAGGCTTAACCTTGAAGATCGACCCGAGCAGCTGTTATTATTTAGCCTCGGGCGTCAAAAATATAAAAAATGTTAATAGGAATGAAACGCTTTGAAAGCAATACAGGTTTCTTCATAAAACTATATTTTGCCATCTTAAGAGGGGACTCTACGCCCGAGGAATTTGAAGAATAGGTATTTGAAGAAAATATTGCCGTCGCACTGCGCCCGACCAAGGCCCCGTAAAGTGCGAAAGGGACAACTGCAGCTCAGGCTGATTTTACCTACAAAAATCTTGACCAAAAGAAGTTTTGTATTCCGCTGTTTTCTTCTTAAAAACTAAACTGATCTAAATAATTATTATATCAAAATTTTGAGGAAAAGTATATCAATGCTTCTATATATATATATATTTTGTTAAAAACTTATCTAATTTGACTGATAGTCGGCTGAACATGGCAGTAAAAACGGGCTTTTATTCGGGTTTTTGTTTGGATTGTCATGATTCTGTTAGTGATTATGTTTTGAAAAAACAGAAACGAAAGGGGCATGTATTAATAAGACCTAGAATTTTTGGAAAAAAATCATTGCTCTAGACGCATTATCCACGAAGAAAACAGCGGAATACGTTTGTATGGAGAAAGGCCCACTAGAGTCCCCTCTTAATAAGAAAATAAAGCGTTTCTTTCTATTTTAAAACCAACCTGACTGGTATCATTAACTAAACACGCTACGGAAATCCATTAACGAAAAAATGGTTTGAAAGAAAACCTTTCCCAAGTAGATCTTATCGTGTCAATTATTTAATCAAACAAATTGACGTACAATCTTGGCTTGGGTACAAACCAACTTCGAGCATACCAGCGCTGTTATGTAACACACTTTTAATCACAATCTGAAGAATTTTGAAGGAATTTTTTTCCCAAACTATCTTGGGGTCGGCTTCCAGTCTAACCGGATGCAGCTGAGTACCAGTATTTTACATGAAGCGACTGCCTATCTGAGCTCCACAACCCAGTAACTGGATAGTACGAAACCGCTTGGTAAGACTGAATGTCAGACTTTCGGCTTCTGAATGCTCGTAACGACTGTCAAAGATCTACAAATGACAGCCAACAGCATGTAAATATGGTCACCCATTCACGGACCAACCTCGGCAAGCACGGCTTAACCTTAAAGATCGACCAATATGCTTTTATTATTTAGCCACGAGCTCTTGAAGGAAATTCGTAATAGCTCGAAATGGATGAAAAATTCAAATCGTCGTTTTAAATAATGCCATTATAATTGTGAGTATGTAACGCAATTTCGCCGCAGCTTTATGTAACATAACATCACGCCTGCGTTTCTGATAAAATCAGGCAGTATATAGAGTTTTACACCTAAGACGGCGAGTCTTTTGGCATCAACTGGGCAAATCCAGCCAGTACTGATAAATTCCTGATGAAAAAAAAGCCCAATAACATTTAGTCAGGCCTGGGGACCAAACACAAGACCGTCAGCTCAGAACCACAATACCTAACGAGACAGACCATCTTTTTGGGAACCAACAAAATGAAAAAGCTGCAACCGGCGTACTTCGTCGCGACCAGATTCATGAACGCAGGCAGACAAAGCAAAAGAAACTACTTAATATTAGGGACTATCCGTACTTTCTACTTACCCCAATGTGCAAAAGCTTGAGTTTAAGTTACATTTATATAAAATCAAAGATGGCGACCCATTTCAATTACAAAATCGATAAATTAATATCCCGGCAGACATGTCGTCAACCGCAGGAAATCGAATTTGTGAGACTTCCCGATCGCAAAACGGTTTACAGGGTCGATCCCCTAAACCCTGGATTCGGGAATTATAATTTCATCTGGATAGACTCGAGTTTCGGCTCGTTGAAATGGGAAATATCTTTACATGGTTTTTACCTGTTAGGATACAGTTCAACACACCCTTTACCGGTTCGCAGCGGTTTGAGGAGGAGATATTAGATGCTACGTTTGAGATTATCTTACAGAAATAAATTTTAAAAATAACTGCAACATTCAGATTTATATGGTGTTCTCTAATTGAGATTACCTTTCTGATCAAATGACCCCCTCCTGCTCTGGGCGGAGCGGAAGGGAGTGTCAGACTTGTACTGACTAAAACCTATCCATGTTCCTTCTTAGCCTGTTAAGTTCCAGGGCCACTGTATCTCTCTGCAGCCCTCTCGGACCCATTCCGGTTTGCTGACATCTCCCAGCGAAGTTATGAAGCTAGCCACCATCCAATAATAGCCCCATTTCTAACAAAAAATGACTCCCGTTTCAACTTTTCATTTAAACAAAAGAAAGTACACCAAACAGTTAACGCAATAATCGAAACCCAACTCCCATAAAAAACTGTGAGCGAGAGCGATTAACTATTAACTGAATAAAAAATTAAAGCCATTAACTGTAACAGTAAGTACCGACCTACATACCTACCTTCAAAAATGTTCGGTTAATTTACAAACTACCGTCCAAATGTTTGAGTTAGGGACACGCGAATATTAAATCAAGGGGTTGTGGCAGATTAAGAAGTTTTGTTTACAAAACTAAGTTGGGGACTAATGGAGACATATTTAGAAAATGTTTGAATCTATTTCGATTCTAGTTATAGAGCTGAATAAGCTGTAGTAGGAGCTCTGTAAGTTAATACAAAACAATACAATATCATTTATTTCAGGCAACTAGGGCCCATAAATCATAATACATATATAAGCTTAACAACAGCAAACTAATAAATTTAAACTAATATTATGAAGAGGAAAGATTTGATTGTTTGTTTGCATTGAATAGGCTGCGACACAACTGGTACGATTTAAAAAATTCTTTCAGTGTTAGATAGTATTTATCGAGGAAGGCTATAGGCTATATATCATCACGCTACGACCAATAGGAGTGGAGCAGCAATGAAAAATGTTGCGAAAACGGGGAAAATGTGACGCAAACGAATTTGCGCCGGACAGCTAGCTAGTACTTCATACAAAAATAACTTACTAACTACTGCACACGATGTGACAGCGTCGTGTTACGCTGCGAGGTGTCGCATAGCTGGCCGCGGAAACGCCGATACAGCACACCTAGGTCACCAAATGGTGAGTTGGACGAACGCGCACCACAAACGACTTGAAATTGGTGTTATGGCGCGCCTCTAGCTTCTCCACCCTCAAGGTCCAGTTGGTCTTCACCCGTATGTGCTCTACGATGTCCTCAGCCTTCGTAGAGAATACTACTCATACTGTTCCCATTGCTGGGAAGCAAACCCCCTCTCTGTTAGATGTACATGACATCACGCCAACAACCCTAGTTGGGTTAGGCAGAGGTGTACCTGGCAGTACACCCATATTTCGTCAGTTATGTATAAGTCCCATGGGGGCGAGACTATTACCATCTACATCTACTACCTACCTACTATCTATATCTCACCAGGCACGAATCTAGACTCAGCCTCTGTGGCTGCTTCTGAGAAATTTGTGATAGAAAAACCCAATAGCCCTTTGCCTGACCCGGGAATAGGATCCCTGACCACATGCCCCATCCTGCTTACTCATTCTGTTACCACGCGGATCCAGTGCGGATTTGGTTGATGTCACATGTCTTCGATATTATGCCGGTTTCCCAACAATGTTTTCTTTCACCGTTTTGAACGGGTTTATTCCCGTCTGCCCCCACCGGGTTGTCCCCCAGTGGTGGCAGTTGCAACTATTTTTCGCATCTACCACCACTGTCACCAGGCAACTGAACAAGCCTGCTAGGTAGCCAATGAATAACTTAAAAAAAATGAGATTAATTTACCAGCTGTATTTACTTTAAGGTAAGTAAGGCTAAAAATAGCCCTTAAGTAACGATGTTATAGCCAAAAGCGAGGTTGGTTTAAGAAATATTAATACGCACGAGGCATTAAAGTAATTGAGTTAAATGTCTGGCCGGGGTTGGAATCTTGAAATTGAGTTTGAGTTTAAGTTAAATCTGTAAAGTGAAATATCATGTATTTTAATAGGTAATCAGATTCCTGCAAAAATGGATGACTGGCAAATCTTGAAATCACTAACAATTGCTAACCGCAGCGGCAATGTATCTATCGGGGTATGGTTGTAGTTATTCATACCTCCTAGAAAAGGGAGGATCCTCGGACCAGACGGGCGTTGTGTCTGGTGAGCTAATGCCCAACAGTTGTTGTCAGGTAGCAATCGCGTAGTTAACTACGCCATTTAGGATTTAGTATTCTTAATTTTTGTCATAGATGGCGCTGTAGTACTTTTTGTAGTACCGTTACATCGCCGAATTGCAATAACAACCCGCAGTAACAATTCGCCAACACTATAGGGTGTCCAGTTCTACGATTCTAGTTATTTCTCATTACTCATACTCTGAAAGTAGGTCTGAAATAGCCTGAGGAGCGGGATGAAAGTAATACTTTTCATCCCTAGGGAGAATCGCTTTCAACTGACAGATGTCAAATTTATAAAAAAATACTAGTTCTATTTACACATGTTTATTGAACCATGTTCCAACTGTCTAAAATAATTAATTATTGATTAAAGAATATATATTTTTTAATATTTTAATTTAATTTAGTTTCAACAATTTCTTTAAAATAACATAGAGTTGGGCAAAATATTTACCATTTTTTCAATGACGAAAATGAAAAATAACTGCTGAATAGCTGGCTGGTCACAGAAAAAAAAAACAAAACAGGCGGGAAAGCGGCAATCGGAAATTTACTAATTTTTTCTTTAGCTAATTCAGGTTTTTATTTTTACTTTCCTAGTTTTCGTAATGAAAAGCACAGTGTTTACCTCGGGTTAAAGACTTATTTAGTCCCTAGAACTATTGGCGCCCTCACTTCGTTCAGGCGCTAAACCCCGTCTTGGGACTAAATAAGTTACTTTCACCCCTGGGGTAACAATGTACTATTGTCTCTTCTCTCTCTCTTTTAATGGTTCCCGAAATCACGGCGTTCTATATCCTCGTTATAATAAGGCAGCTATCATTGTGAAAGGGCTGTAAATAAGTAGATCCATGACAACGTTTCCGAAGACTGACATCGCATTTTCAAGTTTTTCTTTTACAGTAAAATTGAATCTGAAAATGTTCTGGAGATATTCTGAAGAACAATAAAAACAATTGAAGAAAGTCATGGCTCTACTGTGTTGACTAACTAAGAGATGGAAACGTCGCGACTTCCGAGCAAGAAGCCTTATTTCTGTAAGTGCTCAGACATGATCTGAATATTTAACGAAGCACAGTTATTTATTACGTCTTTGTAGAGTCCAATAGGTATACGACTACCATTCTTTTACTCTGAAAGCCAACTTAGCATAAATACGTCCATTCATAAATTCATTCGAAATCACCATATCTCTTGAGTCAGACTTGTGACAAAAAGGAGTGCTACATTGTACCTTTTATCCAGAAAATTAGGAAGGTAGATTTGAGTTTGTTGCAGTGGCAGAATAGTGGTGGATTGTAGTTTCAAACACAGCAGGCTTTTAATTGTGTAAAATACTTCATCACCTCGCAAAATGGCGAAGGAAAACATCGTGAGGAGACCTAGAACCAACATTCGAAGACATGTGATATTCATCGACCGACATTGGACCCGCAGAATGATTTGCCCAGTCCCTAACAGAGACAGGTCTCTGTCATGGCAGTCTGTGGCAACTTATCGCCTTTTTCCTGTTACTGTTTCGTCTCTGCATCGCCCCAAGATAGACTGAGAAAAATGCCTAATAAATAAAACAGTAAAAGTCTAATGGTGTGACCGTCAAATTACCAAATCAGAGGGTCTCGCGTTCGAACCCAAAACACCCACCTTTGCTTTTTCGGATTCATATTATGCCTATGCTAATGCTTATGCTCTGTGTGGTGTCGGACGTAAAGAATAGCACCATCCCATATCTTCCCGTGGGTGTCGTAAGAGGTGACTAAGGGACTTACCAGAGAATGGGCAGCAGCGTTCTCTGTGTTTTTGTAACAACCGTACTGCGATCGCCAACCCGCCTGCCAAGCGTGGCGATTATGGTAAAACTCCCCCTTCTTGGGGGAGGCCTATGTCCAGCAGTGGACGTCTTTCGGGCTGAAAACAAACCAGCCTGAAAGAATTTCTCGACGGCATGTAAAGCCAAGTCAGAGGCCAATGGACGGCCTTAAAACTCTGAAAACAGGTAAGGCGCTATGCTATAAGGCCACATGAAAAGAAAGAAAGAAAGAAAATAAAAAAGTAGTATGGCCAAGCCATTAAGTCCGCCTTTGTACACTGTTTTTTTACGTGAGCATAAAGTAAAGTCAATTAAATAAATTTTGCTTATGCTGTTAGTAAAAACGTACGTTTACTTCTTTTTTATAAAAAAATTATTAGGTTTTAAACCTAAACTGTAGGGAGTTTTAGTGTAAAAACATAGGCATGTACGAGAAATTGTGCCCGTTACAGTAAACTAACTTAACTTCACCGCTGTAACTTTACAATCACTTTAGCCGCCACTTTCCTGTCATGGCGGCGGATGTTGACACATTTACTGCGCCATCTAGCGTGCTATAGAGTAAACTACTAAGTGAACCTGAACTGACCTTAATACTTAAGTCTGTTTATGACAAGTTTATGTTTTGTAGAGGTCAAATAGTTTAATTCCTTAGTAGATAAATATGTTTAATGAAGTTCTTGACATTTATACTTTGATTTAAATATTATGTCCTATTCAATGAACTTCAAAGTTCAAATTAACGTTGATTTGAACTTTTAAAGTTCATCGACTAATTTCTTTCGCCTCGTTGAGTCGTTTCGCAAGCGAGACTGCTGAGCAAAAGTAAGGAGACCTCGTCATTAGCTGCTTCCTTTTCCTATCCGTGTGGAAAAGGTGTTTCGTATTTGTGCAATGACTGACAATCGTTATTCCTGATGGAAGTCCCTTTTTAGAGACCCCTGGGTTTGACCTCCTCGTAAGGAAAAGTGTTTTTGGTCTTACCAAAAAGTCATGAGGTTCCTGTGTTCGGTTGGTTTTATTACGTAATCAAATATCATTCATCATCTACTTAGCCTTTACCCTACTATTCTGGGGTCGGTTTCCATTCTAACCGGTTGCAAGTGAATACCAGTAGTTTACATACAGTGACTGCCTGTCTGACCTCCACAACTTCGTGAGTAATACAACACGCTTTATGAGACTGGCTGTCAGACATGCGGGCCACTGGCCTGTCCTGTAAAGACTGTCAAAAATTTTCAAATGACAGCGGGGACAATGCTATGCTGGGCTTTATGTACTTTCCGAGGCTCAGAGAAAACTCCGTATGTAATGGGTGGTCACCCATCCACGGACCAACCTAGGCAAGCACGACTTAACCTGAAGATCGAACAGGGCGACTGTTATTATTTAGAAACGAGCCCCTATACAAGTAATAACTTAGTTATATTATTCCTTAAATATTCCTGTATACACCTCTGCCTTCCCCTTCGTAAAAATCCAGGCGTGAAGTTACAGAGCCAACGATATTCGAAACTCGTACACGGACGTCTAAAATGATTAAATTCCGCCGTAGCTCTCGTCCTGTAAAGGATAATGGCTTTGCTACGGCGTAGCCCGGCTATGAGCTACGCCCACTCGTAGCGGAATAGCTACGAGCGTGCTATTCGTAGCTTTTCCGAGGATTTCGGAATTTACTTGACAAATCCCGTTTTACAACATGTATTGATTTCAACAGCTGGTAATTTTCTATCCCGGTTGGTTCATATTTTCGATATTGTTCAGACATATCCAATCCCAGTTTTTATAATATGTTTAAACCGAAAGCGAAAAGCCTGTTGTAACTAGTAATACCTATTTACAGTGGAGTTTGATTTTCATGTATTTCAACTGGAAAATGTTAACCAATTTCATTTTCATCATCGTCATCATTCTCCTGTCATTGTGTCAATTTATTTGAGGTTGAATAATGTGTTATTATTTCGTACTCATGCTCTATTATTCATCTAACCAATTTGCAGTAATTTAAGTCCTACTGATTGTAAACAGAAAGCTATAAAATTATAGCTTAGGTCTTTATTGCTAAAACTCAATTCTGTAAAAAACGTTAATCTTTTCCTGCTCAGACAACAGTATTTCTAACATTTAAAAAATTCAACAAATACCTACTAGACTCATTATGACAAATGATATAACATTAACAATTTAACTACCAACACATTTCCAACGACTTTCTTTTAACGTAAAACTAAACTAAAACATCTAAACAGCTGATAACAGACAAATCAGCTCATTAACTAGTTTATAAATACTTTTACTTTGTGAGTATTCTTGTACCAACGAGTATGCGAGAATACGTTCAGCGGGCGCCAACATGCGTCGGCGCCAACGCATAATTTCGCGTAACATTAAGACGCGGACATACTAGAATATTTTATTAAATAAAAATTCTATCAGATAGTATAAAATATTACTTTTTCTGAACTTTAAACCTCCTAAGCCGCCGTTGTACTCATCAGTATGAACATCTTTTAATAGGGAAGAATCTTGAAATCGCGATAAAAAGTAAAACAGCATAATTGACGATTTGTGTGAACATATGGGAGAATTGTCTTTGTTCTAGATACACAACTTACTTTTCCCAGCTTTTGGAATCTACCTGGACCTGGGAATGGTACATTATAAGCAAAGGGTCAATTTAAGAGCATTTCCAGAGTTACTTAGATATGAAAAGATGAAAGATTAACTAGTATTGGCGACTGTTACGTTCTTCTTATCTTTTTTGCATTCTACTCCACATCGTATGTTTTGTGCGCTCGTTTCTTTGCTCGATGAACTGTCACACGAAGTCGTTAGTAAATATGTATATTAAATTGAGTTACAATAAAACATCTATCATCTTATTTAGGTCATCAAAGGGTGAAAGGCGCTACACGCATATTCGAAGCAGCTTGATTTGTCAAAGGTCGAGCGGCATAATCGAATGTGTATTTAAATCGAATGAAATTGAAAGTGTACTGTACGTTCTGTTCCGTATTTTTTGTTACAAACTGTCTCGTAGAAGTCCTGAGTTCCATTCCCAGGGTGGGCGCAGCACCATTAGGCTTTTGCTTCAGGAAATTCTCAGAAGCTGCCATGACGTGTTTGTATTTGTGCCCAGTAGATAGCAATAGGCTCGCCCAGTATTCCATGAGCGAAATATGGGGGTAATATACAGAAGTACCTCTGCCAGACCCTTCGGGGCTTACAGTAGTGATGTTATGTTATGTTACAAATAAATGCTCAGCTGTAAACCCACCTTTATAGTTAAAATATCAAAGAGAAGGTAATCTGTTACAGTGTAAATTATATTGCTTCTCAATTGCCATTCGGTCTGTGTTGCAAATAAACAGGTAATTTTGTTCACAAGTCTATTACTCGCGTGGGAGTAGAGACAGATTACATGCAGCAGACGGAACACTAGTGCTGAGTGCCGTTTGGTAACCACAATAATAACTATAACAACCAGATACTCTATTTTAAGGCACCTTTAAGTCTTACAAGTTCTGTCTTTGATACCATAAATATCAATATGAAAAAGGCAAGTCATGAACTAAGGCATTAAGCCGCTTATGTACCTTGTTTGCTGTACACATTTAAATATGATTTAATACACATAACTTAGCGGTCAGTGATTCGTCTAAGGGGTGGACTTTACTTCTTTTTTTTTCTATTTTTTTTTGTCTGTATGCACGTGTGCTTACACGTCCACGTGCGGGCACGCCTTTTATGTCTGGAGGCTGTATTTGTTCTTGAGTATATTTTTTTAATATCTTATTATTGGTGTGTGCTACTGACATGTGACATTAATTTTATAAATGGATTCTTTCATATATAAACTTGAACACAATTGTATAGAATCTGGTTCTTCTAATCTAACAGACAGATGTGTTGCTGGGGAGTTTGTTCCGCCACTTCTTCTTCCCAGCTAAAACACTAGGAAGTGTCAAAGGGCGGGAGTTTTGGGGGACTGTCTCTTGTAATTTTGTCGTTCAAAAAGTGCTGATTATCAGCCTAATTTGAATAATTGACTTTTGATTTTGATTTTGGAGTCACACGTCGCGCCTGTGATCACCGAGGGCTGGGTTTATGGTATACCTATGCCTAAGAGGGGTATATGATGTGAATAAATGAATAAATCATAACGTACAGCCACATTTCGCCAGTAATGCTTAAGTCCTATGAATAGGGGACGAGTCTATTCCCATCAACAACCGGGCACAAATCCAGAAATGGTTTGAAAACACATGCACCAATACTTAGTTTTAACGATTTGCCTCAATGATGCTTAGATCTTCAGGCCATGACAGCACAGTCGGATGTGCGCGCGAATGTACTTGTATCTCCCGGGCCCCCGACACATGGTGGTAGTAAGAACAGTGGGTTTTTAACCAGTTACAGTCCGACATAACCCTCCTCTAGCCCCAGACGAAGGGTATCCATGAGGATTTCCCCACACCAAAAAAGGTAATATCAGCAACTAGCTGTCCGGCGCAACTTCGTTTGCACATTTTCCCCGTTTTCACAACATTTTTCATTGCTGCTCCACTTCTATTGGTCGTAACGTGATGATATATAGCTTATAGTCTTCCTCGATAAAAGGGCTATCTAACACTGAAAGAATTTTTCAAATCGGACCAGTAGTTTCGGAGCCTATTTAATGCAAACAAACAAACAATCAAATTTTTCCTCTTTATAATATTAGTCAGCAAGGTACGGCTCGAATTTTAGTAAACTAAATTATTGTTAAAGTGCGTTGCAAATAGACAGGTAATCCACTTCACTCGACAAGTAGTCGCGTGGGTGTAAAGACACACTGCATGCAGCAGACGGTACAAATGTGTTGAGTGCAGTCGGATAACCACAACTATTTTAAGTCAGTGTTTGTCTCACTAACCACACTGCTCTCAAAACGGTAAAGGAAATCATCGTGAAGCAACCAGCTTGTACTAGTAAGCCCCAAAAACGAGTACATCCTATTCACCACATGGCAAAAGGCATGAGTTTATGTTTGACCTAGCTAAAAGGAAACATTTATTTTATAAATAGTCTATGATGGGTTATTCTGATGCAATTATTTTTTTTTACTTTGGAAAACCAAACAGGATACAAAACAATAACACAACAGGATAAAAGTTACTAAAAACATTAAGAAAAATAGTGTTACAGCTAAATTAGACCGATTATAAATAATTTATAGGAAGAGAAATTTCCAATTATCTGTTTTTTAAAAGACATTTCAAAAATATTTTCAGGAACTTTGTAGACTAATGTATCCTGCTTATGCGTATGAAGTTACATAAAAGTCGGTTCAGTCATTTTGGAAAATAAAGCCTTGAAAGTTTGTATGAAATGTCGTAAGGTGTAAACGTTTTTAAGCATAAACTATGTTATCTTTACATTAAACTTAACAAATATACAATCTACAACGTCATCATCATTCTCCTGTCCTTATCCCAATTTATTTGGGGTCGGCGCAGCATTTCTTCTTTTTCTATACTTCTCTAGTCCTCGTCATCTTAGCAGTTACCTCTTATCTTGCCATATCATCCTTCATCGGTCATCAATAGTTTCTTTGGATTCACATTCAGACTCAAAACTTCCTCACAACTCTCCACCAAAGCTTACTAAAAAAACTATCATACCTATCATCCTAGGCCCAGCTTCAGGAACGTGTGACTAGGATGGCTTCGTGAAGGTGGAGGGGAAGAAGAGGAAGAAGCCTTTTAGTCGGAACCTGTGCGGGACCGCGCCGGCAGGACCCAATATGATGCTGCGTCCGGCATTACCAACGACGCAGCTCTATGTGTCCCAGCTACATCACATCACGAAGGTTGAGGAGATCATGGAGTATGTACGAGTGAACACCAGCTGGACCTTGAGGGTCGAGAAGTTAGAGTCACGCCACAACACGAATTTCAAGTGGTGCGAGTTCAATTCATCATGTCGAGACCTTTCTCAAGGAGGAGTTTTGGCCGAAGTGTGTCATGTATCGGTGATTCCGCGGAAGGCTACGCGACACCACGCAGCGCAACACAGTTATAGTTTTATAAAGTACTTATGTATTAGTTTATAGTTAGTATTTTTTATATATGTATTGCATTTTATGGGCCTAGTTGCCTGAAATAAAGGATTGCATTGTATAACTCAAGCTTATTTAAACAGAACCTTTATCGTATTCCAATACAATACTCCAATACCTCATTGAAAAATTGAAAACCTACTTACAATCAGTTGTCATATTTCAATAGTGATCACAACTCGTTACGCAAATATAACGAGATGAATCCACGGACCGATATAATTTCTGTGAGTGCATCGGCTTGCTTTGGTACGCTGCTAATTGAACATCCTGGATCCCTTTGTACCAATAACCTTTAAACTTTGGAGAGGAAATGGATAACTTCATAAGGTATTAAAATGAATTAAATGTCAAATAGAATCCCATTTGACATTTGGAGTAGTTATTTTTTATGGTCCCTATCAAAAAACATCTGACCTTTGTTATATCATTTTCTTATTTCGAGTCGACTGAGTATTTTTTTGTTTTTCTAAAATGTTACGTATTTTCCTCTGGAGTTTACCGTTATATAAGGAGAAATTCCAACGGAGGGGCATTTTTTCTTTTTTTAATCTTTTGTAGCAAAAACTTTTTCAGACCTTTTCTTCAGATCGTGATGTTATGTTTTAAATGTAGTAAAATAAAATATCTCATGTCAGATCCTAGTTAAATAAAGATGCAGTGAAATAATGCTGGGATTGCTAGGTACAGTTCAGTTACTGACTTTTTTACCAATTGGACAAATGCCAGACGGACAAAATATAGTTACAAGATATCTGTTTGTCTTGTAACGTTGTCAACTGACTGTCAGATGATATTTCAGCGTTATTATAGCAACAATTAATATTGACAAAAAACTTTTTTTTTAAATGTTGTTTTTTAGAAAATATTTGAGTTTATTTCTTTCACTGGTATTTAAATTTCTTTTTTTTTATTAGAGGTTGGCATTTATTGGGCTTAAGTTTAATTTTATTTAAAACGCTTATTATTTATTAAAGACCTAGCATTAATTTGAATACAAAGCCAAAAACTCACCGTTAAATAAATCCGTAAGTCAAAATATAACCCACTACTACTGAAAGTTCTTCTATTTTAAAACGTCACTTTTATTTATAAAACATAATTTTAATCACTGCACTATTTTTTAAACTACCGATTTATACTTGTCGAACTATTTCTCTGATAGTACTTTGATAGAGAGACGTCAGCTCAGTACGGGTACCGCTTGGCAACTGGCCACCGCGTCCCCTTTGGCTGAATACGGGGATACCTTTGACATGGGCGTGCAATTATAATGTCAACGTGACAAGGTCGATTTTCCCGCGCATCCTCTCGTGAAATGTCAAAGGGAACAGAAAATAGATTAGGTATTGATAACGGTAGCTGTTTGTCTTAATTACTTAATTAAATGGAAAATTGAAGAACAGAAAGATAAAGCACAACCTACGGAACGTTTTTCTTGGTACTCAGACTAAATGTCACTTAATAATGTAAAAATGCCAATCATTAGCTCTAATTGACATTAAAAAGGAACGTTGTCAGTTAAAAATGTGACACACTGAAAACATTTCAGTTTTATTGACATTTGCGGCAATTAATTATATTATTTAAAAATTATTTTTTTTCCTCTCGGGAACTATCATGTCATGACTGTCCGCGGGTAGAATTTAAGTGTTATTGAAAACCTATTGTTTGCTTAGGAAAGTAGATGAGCAGTCGGTTTCATGATTTTTATGTTTCCGAGCTTCTCGGCAAAAGCTAGAACATAATCAATAACATTTGTAACGGGATATTTACCATGTTTGTTTAGTATTTGTTTCGAGTTTCCGATATTTAGGCGCTGTTGCAAACGCCATGATCACGGATAAATTGAAGTTATTGCGGGTAGGTGTTTATGAGCAGACAAATCGGTCTACCCTCTTTCTTGTTTATTTTTTGCTCTCCTTTTTAAAAACTTATAAAAGCCACAATGTCTGCCACAGTCCAATCCAGTCCACCTTAAGATACATATTGTTTAATACCATTAGGTATCTGGAAGTACCTTACCATTCAATTTAAAGACAGTTTGAAATCAATTCATTGTCTTTATGGTTGAAAGATAAGCAGCTAGCATTTACTTTAAATCTATGGATATTACAACCATTTGATAGGAGTAAAAAACTGATTTTGATAGAAATGATAACAATTTCGTCATACTAGCCTTTTCCTCACTATGTTGGCGTCGGCTTCCAGTCCTTACCAGAAGAAGCTGAATACCAATATTTGACATGGAGCGACTGCTTATCTGACCTTCGCAAACCAGTTCGGACCAGGTAATATAATGGGAAAAACTGATTGTCAGAATTATCAGGCCTCCGGTAACTGTAAGGACAGTCAAATATCAAGAAATGTCAGCCGGAAGCCAAAGGTGCTTTCTGAGATACAGAGGAAACTCGGTGTGTAAAGGATGGTCACCCATCCGCAGACCGTCCTTGGCAAAAAACTGCTAAACCTTTTGAAGATAGGTCCGTGCGGCTGTTATCATTTAGCCACGAGCTCCAGATATCAGTTTAGTAAATGGTAGTCGCATCTACGTAGCAAAAAAAAAAAAATTACTCTATTTCATGCAAACATAGAATCTTAAATCCAACGTTGGTCGTTCTCACATATTTGTATAATCTCAAAATGAACCAAGATTTTGTAACAATATTCTGATTTACAAGAGTCCATGTAATTTCTTGCCCATTCTTCTCCATAGAAAGCTATGCTTTGGATGGGCAATAGGTACTTTCACAAGTAATTATGCCTTGTGACTAGGACTGTAGTTTCACTTTTTTTGACGTTCAAACCTGTAATGGGCTAATTGAAATAAAAGCTTTGAGTTTGTATCAATTTTGTTAAAAAAATAAACCTATCTTTCTTTTAGCCGATTACCAGTCAATTGCAAAAGTTAACTAGTTTACTAGTTGAATTATACACAAACAAGCTGAAACTGACATATTTAGTTTTTTATGTTTTCAAATATAGCTGTGTTAATATGTTGCCTTATTTTGATTTAATTTTTCTTATTTTCTGTTACAAGATAATTTGTTGTGTTGTTGTGAAAGTTTATAAATTGAAGCTGTGTTGTTAATTGTTTGTAATCTAAACTAATGTTATAAAGAGGAAAGATTTGATTGTTTGTTTGTTTGCATTGAATAGGCTCCGAAACTTCTGGTCCGATTTGAAAAAATCTTTCAGTGTTAGATAGACCATTTATCGAGGAAGGCTATATATCATCTCGCTACGACCAATAGGAGTGGAGCAGCAATGGAAAATGTTGCGAAAACGGGGAAAATGTGACGCAAACGAAGTTGCGCCGGACAGCTAGTTAGTATAAAGTAAGTATAAATATAAATAAGTATAAATAAGTATAAATAAGTATAAATAAGTATAAATAAGTATAATTAAGTATAAATTCTTGGATGTCAAATGGTAGAATGTACCAGGAACAAATAATTACTACTGTAACAACTCAACTCATATATGTACCTACATTCAATGCAAATAAATTATTTATATTCTATTCAGTACAGATGACGCTTTACTGCAGATATAAAAGGGCGCGTTCATAATAATATAAAATATCCAAGTCAAGTTTGTTGATCTTTGACAGTCCTTACAGGTAGTCATGTCCCGAAAGTCTGATAACCAGTTTTAATAAGGGGTATCGTATTACTCAGTACTAACTGGGTTATAGAGGTAAGATATGCAGTCACTCCATGTAAAATACTGGTAAGTATTCAGCTGTATCCGGTAAGACTGAAAGCTGACCCCAATAAAGTTAGGAAAAGACTTGGCAGATGATGATGATGGTCCGTCTGTCAAGTTGTATAATTACACAATAGAATTGATTAAGGGATTAATAAAACCGTTATTGTTCATTGAGCACTAGTTTTTTAAGTGTTTACCTTGAAGTAGGGTACCATAATGTGGTTACTAAAAATTTACTGTACTAACAGTACATTTTTAGTAAATAAATAAACCAGACTAAGTTTCGGTAAATATTTCATAAATCTAAACTAATATTATAAAGAGGAAAGATTTGATTGTTTCTTTGTTTGCATTGAATAGGCTCCGAAACTACTGGTCCGATTTAAAAAAATATTTAAGTTTTAGATAGCCCATTTATCGAGGAAGGCTATAGGTTATATATCATCACGCTACGACCAATAGGAGTGGAGCAGCAATGAAAAATGTTGCGAAAACGGGGAAAATGTGACGCAGACGAAGTTGCGCCGAACAACTAGTGAGATATAAATGTTTACTCTTAATGTAATTTTATGTAAAGTTTTAACGTTTCGTGTGATAAGCACCTCTATCTATCTAGAAGCTCTAGGCCATATAATGTGCCACATGCAATGTCATATCAGTTAATTTTGATTTTCTATTTAACCCACTTTTAACTGTCATGCAGTTTAACATTATACTAATGTACTATAGTAGATACAATAAATCTATATAAAGTTCCAATACTTAGGTTACCTATTTTCCTTCCAGTATCATCTTCATCATCCCTAACCTTTTCCCAACTATGTTGGGGTCGGCTTCCAGTCTATCCAGATGCAGCTGAATACCAGTATTTTACATGTAGCGACTGCGCAACTGAAATCCACAACCCTGTTAGTACTGGGTAATACGATACCTCTTGGTAAGACTGGTTGTCAGACTCCGGGCACTGACTACTTAACGACTGTCAAAGATCAACCAAAGCATAACATGACGATGATTGTATTCCGCTTAGAGTAGACAGAGAGGTAAACCACACAGTCTCTCTGGTTACTTATTAATCTCTGGTTTGATGAGTGAGTAGAGAAACTTACGAAATAAACTTTGACTGTTACCTTTACACGGGAAAAGAACAAATCTGAACTAAGTGTTCTAAGAACGAGTAGATAAGTCGAGTAGGTAAGTTAATTCTACAAGCTAATAATTAAACAACATCATCATCATTCTCTTGCTCTTATCCCAATTCATTTGGGTCAGCGCAGCATGTCTTCTTCTTCCATACTTCTCTATTACTCGTCATCTCATCAGACACCTCCTTTCTTACCAGATCATCCTTCACACAGTCCACCCATCGTTTCCTTGCTAAACAACATACAGATCCTATAAATGAAATAACGATTTCAACGACCGCATTGAAATTTTCAGCCATTTCCAGACTTGCAAGCGTATAGGCCCCACCCAGTTCGACCGAACGTCTCGATTAATCACAATATGTCATTGACAGAGCCATCTGTCACCTGTGCTTACGTGTTTGGTCCGCACATAAGACTGAATAAAGTTAATTTAAAAATAATTGTTAGTGAAAGCAATCGCATGCGTCAAATTAAAAAAAAAAAAAAAAACATGCAAAATCTAAAATGTCTATGGTCGTATGTTCTTATAATTTTCGGATTTGGAATAATTATTGATTATATTTTATTTGTTGCAGTAATTACTTTAAAATGTGATAATAATTGTTTTGAATAAGTAAATATAAAATTACGGTTATCTTTTTTAGTGATAAATAGTTATTCACGCCGTGATAAACATGACTATAACCATGCATTGCATGACAAGTATTAATTTTGTAATAGATATGAATACAATGAGAAGGTATATTTAGTAATTAATATTTCAGTGATTCCTGAAAACATGTATCCATAAGTACTATGTTGATATCGTAGATCAATTCATTATTGTAATTGTCAATCAATCCATCTCGCGCCTTGCATTGCAGTTAATAATTTAAAAAAATAAAAATAATGTTAACTATAACTGTACCCACCCCTAAGTACCAATTTAAAGTTTGACAAAATATTAACACGTTACGTCGATCGATTAAATTATTGTGACTATCAACCACCCCCTAAAAAATTCTTCGGTAGAAATTAATTTTCCTTAAAAACCGTAGAACACATATACACCACGTAGAAACACCTGGATTCATACGAAAAAAAAAGAAAAAAAATATCAAACAAAAAAAAAACCAAAATTCAAAAATCGAACTCACCTCAAAGGAGTTCCATTTCTAGACGACCCCGCACCACGTCACAACTCCGAATTAAAAAAAACGACCTCATATAAAGATGGCCGTTATAAAACCGTGTTTATTTTAAAAAAAAGGTTATTAAAAAGGTGCAGTAATGTTTGCGGGGCGGGCTCGGGCGCGGTACTGAGATGAGATGCCCGGGATGGCGGGCGTTGCTATTGATCGGAGAGATCGCGCAGCATCCGGCCCTGCCGCCTGCCAGCCTTCGCGGATATTTGAGGGGCAATGTTGGGGCGATGTCCATTGCTGGCCCGGAGAATGTTACGGGTCACTAGGCGACGATATGGATACCTCAATCATGTATTTTGAAACGACGAAAAACGTTAAAGTGGTATGGTATTTAACAAAAATGTTTTATGTATGGTCTACCACATAGACTTAAGAGCGTTTATACCCTATACAGCATTTCATACAAACTTTCAAGTCGTTATTTTCCGAAATGACTGAACAGATTTTAATGAAACTTCCTACGCATAAGCAGTATACATAGGTCTAAAAAGTTACTAAAAACTTTTTCGAAAAATAATGTAACAGCTAAATTAGACCGATTTTTAATTATCTATAGATACAGAAATTTCCAATTATCTTCATTTTTAAAAGACTTTTCGAAAATACTTTTTAGACCTATGTATACTGCTTATGCGTAGGAAGTTTCTTTAAAATCTGTTCAGTCATTTTGGAAAATAACGACTTGAAAGTTTGTATGAAATGCCGTAGGGTATAAACGCTCTTAACATGGGAAAACGAAATAAAATAAAATGTTAAAGGCTTAATAACCACAATATTTTAAACTCAAAGTGAAAAAAAAATGACTACAGGAATGAAGAAATAAAACCTCCGTCTGAATTGAAATAAACGGCCGCTGAGACATCCGAATCAACTTTATAAAAGTTCCGTCTTTGCCATTAGACGGAACGAAAAAAAAGAAGCGTACGAAATTCTTGAAATGTTTTTCTATTCACACTTAGCTAGTAAATCATCATTATATTTAATAATGGCACTACTAAAACATCGAGAAAAGGTGCACGGTTGGTCGTTTTCTACAGAGAGAGAGAGAACCGGCAAGAAACTCCATTTTGAGCCTTTTTAATTATTTGGCTTTACTATGTTATTATATAACAGCGGTAATACTTTAGTATATAGGGACAGCGTAGCCCCGACCATAAGTCGTTGCTTACTTCCCAAAAGCCATCATAAATTAGAATTTTCTTGGAGTAAATTGTACCTAACAATATTGCCACAAAAAGAACTGATACATTGACTCTTATCTCACTGTCATATTCATAAAGCTTAAATTGCAATGGTTGACGCACTTTCGTGAAATGTAAAAAATCAAACACATTAAAAAAGCAGACGAAATTTTTTCAATCTTTTTCTATTCCTAACAACTTTAAGAATACCGACATCTTGTCTCGAAAAATGCACCAAAACATTTTCATTCACTCACTTAGCCTATTAAATCCTCATTTATTAGCATTTTGTTCAGTCAAATTACAGCTAACAATATTAGTACAAAAAAATTTTTGCTATAGACTTCATGAACGCATGTCATGTGACTCTTAACGACATTGTTATAAAGTGTAAATTCCAATGACAGACGCGCGGTCGTTAAAAGTAACAATTATACTGAAAAATTAGTCAGTGAAACATGAAAACTAAATCACCTATTATCCGGTCTGTCTGTCTGGAATAGACAGACGTCTGTCTAAATATAATTTGGCACAGATTAGTCATAAGTATATGTTGGATGGCGATGCGTAAACGACAGTTTAAAATAAAGAAGTTGTGAAAAGTTGTGTGACGCAACGCTTTGACGTTCTACCTGTAAGATGAATGGTCTGATAACAAATATATGAGTTACCTGAAATATTAATGAGTTATTTTTGATATCAAGGTCTTGAAAATATTTAATTGAATTCTTGTTTTAGAAAGAGAAAAAGTTTTTTAAAATACATTTTTAGCTTTTCTATATTTATGTTCAAATATTTTTAAAAAATGTATTAAAGTTACTAAAGGAAATAATAATGAAAACCAAACAATAGATGAAAAGACGGAGACTGTCAATCTGTCATTAACTGTCTTTGCTATTGCAAAGTCAACCTTGTTTTGGTTTACCACTTCTGCGTTTTCAGTCAATTTAAATATCTTATCGCCTCACAGAAAAACACGCAGGCATGGCCGCATGGCAGGCATGTTTACCTCTTTGTTTTATGACGTGAAAGAAACATTCAACCTTATGGTACTTAGGCACGACGACTAATTACGACGGCTTATTACGACCTCAACTATACATTACACCGAAGCAAAGTAAATAAATAAAAGCACTAGTCAAATAGTTTGCATTTTTGTATTGTATTAGCTCAATAGGCTCATTCAGCGTCTGAATTACAAACAAAAGCACAGTGGTCGTAAAACTTTTAAAGCTTTATACAAATTTTACACCAATTAGCATTTTTATATACGCAACGTTCCATTCCCTTTCTGTCAGTTACTTCCACACGACTTTTCAAACTCCAGATGAAGCAATACATTAACGAAGATTTCCAACGTCATAATTTGTTTTCTACTGATTTAGGTAATTCTAAACTACCTAAATTAAAATAAACCAAAAGAGCGACAGCCAGCAATGTACTCGATCCACGGCATAACTTCGTCGCCACCGCGCCCGGCGCCTCGCTCAGTCACTACTGTATTTATGGAGCTCACCTGCAAGCCCTAATAACAGCCACGTACCATTTTATTGTTTAACCTACCCTCATGAAACATAACTACTGATTGTTATCATCACCAAAAAGAAAGAAAAAGATTTTGCGAAAATTCTTCGAAAAAAAAAGATGAATCTATCAAATTTTCTGCCTGTATATTGATCATCATCATTTCCTTGCCGAAGTGGCCTACCATGACGTCTTAAAGTAGTATTGTTTTTAATCTTACTCCAGAGTGGGAAAGAGATGGCGCTAGGTGTCCTCTATAGCTCCGCCTCTTTCTCATACTGGAATATGATTAAAACAATACTGACGTCATAGTAACCCCCCTGATCCCAATTTATTTAGGGTCGGCGCAGCATGTCTTCTTCTTCCATACTTCTCACTTGCTCGACATTTTGGCAGTCACATCCTTTGTGGCCATTTCATCTTTCACACAGTCCATCCATCGTTTCTCTGGTCTTACCCAACTCTTATAGCCGTCCACATTCATACTGAAAACTTTCCTCACGCCATTTTCCCTCCCCTCCTGCCACCTCACTGCTGATTATCATTAGAGACAATACATAAAATATGGATAGAGCAAACTTTGTAACTAAAAAGAACCCCGCCCGTATTGCCCCACTAAAAGAAAAAATCGTCAGGAAACTAGCATGCATGAGAGATATTTCTCGACGGCATGGTGGACGGCCTACACACTCTGACACCAGTGTCCGTACCATGACGCTTAAAACATTATTGTTCCATTCCTATTCCAGAGTGGGAAAGATATAGAGCTAGACGACATGTATAGCTAGAGGGGGTAATAAAAAAACCCCTATAAACCCCTGGAAAGACTTTCAGGCAACAAACAACCAAAAACAATCTTTTAAGGAAACCAATTTTGGAAGCACCATAAATACACAACTGGTTATTTTAATGATCCGTAATTGAATATAGGAACCCGACCTGCTAATTATCGAATTTCAATTAAGTATGTATCGACGAGTGCATTCCGACGGGTGTGAGAGGCTTTTAAGCTAATTGATAAATGGGGCTGTTAACTCTGAAAGCTTTCAGATAAAATGAAGATACACATTTTTATTTGGCAGCCGATCGGTCATATCTATGTGGCACTCAAAAAATGCATTTCAGCAACATTGTCAATCTCCTGCCCATAACACAATTTATTTGGATCCGGCGCACAAATTTTATCTTTTATCTTTTCCATTATTTTTATTCAGATGTTTTACAATAGTTTTCAAACCATTGCACCGTTCATTAATTGTTCAGAATTAGGGTTTTTATAATGTTTTATTTATACTTTTGTATAGATTATTTTTCATTTACCTATTTTTTGTGAATGTGTGGACATTTTAGGCTTTGTAAATTCGTAGTTTTTTTTTCTTGTTCTACCTTTTGTAGTAAGCAACGACTTATTGTCGGGCCTACGCCGTCCTCCCACACTTAAGTACTAACGCTGTAACGTTCAAATATTGTAAAACCAAATGATTTTTAACCAAAAGAGTAACCATGGAGTTTCTTGCTGGTTCTTCTCCATAGGAAACGACCAACCCGAACCGTGCACTTTTTGTCGACGTTTTATCAGTGCCCATGTAGGCCTATGTCACCTGTGTGAAATAAAAATATTTTGATTTTGCCAAAAAATAAAATAAGACAATGAATCTGCCTAGCCTTTTCCCAACCACGTTAGGGTCGGCTTCCAACCTAGCCAGATGCAGCAAAGTACCAGTATTTTACATGAGCGACTGCTTATCTGACCTCAACAACCCAGTTAGTACTGAGGAATATGATACCACTTGGTAAGAAAGACATGTTGTCAGAATTTCAGGCCACTGACTACCTGTAACGACTGTCAAAGATCTACACATGGCAGCCGGGACCAACGGCTTAACGTGCTTTCCGAGGCACGGAGGAAACTCGGTATGTAATGGGTAGCCACCCATCCTCGGACCAAACTAGGTAAGGACGGCTTAACCTAGAGATCGCTTTTATTATTTAGCTTCGAACTCCTCGGCGTACAAATAAGACGTACATTATGAAACACACACACTAATTCAAAGTTTCAAAGAAGCCTTATCCCGAGTATTCAACATTCCTTTCATTCCTAGTACTTTCTTTACAAAGTTCGAAATGTCATCTTATGGAAATATGAACGGGCAAAGATTGAAAGGACCCGAACAGAATCGATTGGCTAAACATCGTTCTATAAATAGAACCATTGCAGCCAAGATGAGAACTCGATATTTTCGACAGTCATGTTTCTTGGCGCGAGCTACTAAAATTATGGTAATCTTGATGCAAATGTATACGTTTAGTAATGAGCGAGTCGTAGAAATCAATGAGAGTGTACGTTGTTGAATAATTTCTGGGGTTTTGGCTTTTGTTATCAGGATAAGGCAACTTTGTGTACAGTCGGCATCAGAAGTCGGTTAACACTTATCAATATTACACCAAGTTTTGTGCTGATCAATGTGATCTGATGTAATATTGTTTTGCGAATTTGTGTAACCTTTAATGAAAATATTGTTACGTATTTCTTGTTTAGTATTAAGTTTTTTATTTTTTGTTTTTATTTCTTTAATATTGTGTGTACTTGTGGCGATGGCGCCAATAAACGTTTTTTCTTTCTTTTTCTTTCTTTCTTTTCCACTCTGTTAATATTGATCGTGCTAAGACGTCTTATAATTTTGGATATGTATAGTGATTTTCGTTGCTGACCGTACCTAAGCCTAATAACAGCACTGATAATAACATTATTGTGCCATTTGTTTAATTTAGTATTTTCATAATATTTTTATCCCTTTGTTATAGATTCTTTTTTCAAGTTTTTTTTGTGAATGTGTGAACATTGTAGGCCTTGTAGATTCTAGTAGTTGTTTTACGTTTTTTTTTGTAACAAACGACTTATTTTCGGGCCAACGATGCCCCCCATACTTAAGTAAGTACTAATGCTCTAACATGCTAATATTGTAAATCAAATCATTATAAAAGAGTAACCATGGAGTTTCTTGCCGGTTCTTCTCCATAGGAAACTACCAACCCGAACCGAGCACCTTTTGTCTACGTTTGATAAGTGCCTATTTTGATTTGGAGGCAAAATCAGAGATAGATAATATCAAGGAAATATAGGATTAAAGGTACAACCGAATTCACTGACGGTCGATCATTTTTCGACATTATTATCTTACGGGTAATAATACACATAAAACATACATTACATAAGGGTGAAAAGTGGCAGAACCTCAGTGAACTCGGTAGTATATGAGATTTCTTAGTGCCTAGGAAACCACGTTGACCGGCCCTCGCGGTCATTTGTAGATCTTTGATAGGTTAGTTAGACCGTCTGAACCTAACATAGTTGGGTTGATGGTACGTCTTACGACTTCTTATATAGATAACACGAAGTTTTGATCTATGATCAAGTAAATCAGGTGTTCAGAAACGCGATTTATAACAATCTACCTTCGGTCTAGAAGTGGCCCAAGAGTTCAAAGACAAAGGTTTGCCTTATTTTCGCCGATCCGACATTCCATCGGGCACACCTTGTACCTTGTACATAAGTTACTTTGGCGTTGATAAAGCCACGTTTACGTTTTTAATTCTACATATATCATTCTTCAGTTGTTTGTTATGGATTCCTTCATGCGTAATAAGACCAGTTTATTAAAAAACACGCGCCCACCCGTCTTGCCTACTACTTAGTTGCCATTCATTAAGAAAAGCTTTGCTTAAACTTACGCAGTCGAATTAGACGGTGCGTCATGGCTGCCTAAATGGATAATTTCCAGGAAAGTTGCACAACAGAGGTCTTATGCACGTGTTTTTGTACACAAACACACAATTTAACTATGTTTTTCCTAAAAAATCCATACTACTAAAACTAACAAAGACATAACATGTCGTTAACGATTACACAAGAACAAAATCTTTTGCGAAAACGGTAAATAACGGCAAAACTGTATTTGGTTGGCTGTGGGGGGCTGGGGACCCAAATAAATCAGGATTCACTTTTACCACTTTCGGAGTTATTGGGTAAAACTTGACTAGCAGTTATTTAACTCCACATTTACACATCATCATCATCATTTCAGCCAAAAGACGTCCACTGCTGGACCTAGGCCTCCCCCAAGAAGGGGGGGTTTTGCCATAATCGCCACGCTTGGCAGGCGGGTTGGCGATCGCAGTACGGTTGTTACAAAAGCACAGAGAACGCTGCTGCCCATTCTCTGCTAAGTCCCTTAGTCGCCTCTTACGACACCCACGGGAAGACATGGGTTGGAGCTATTCTTTATGTCCGACACCATACAGAACCACATTAACACATCCTACTCAAAAACGCCCCAAGCCGAGGCTCGTATCCCTTAGCGTGTAGTCCCTTATTTTGTAATGGCCTAAGATCCCGCCATACAAGGACCTTCACCGAGCTGGTTATTGGATGAAACTTATTTTATATTAAATTTAATATGTCAATAAATATATTGCATAAGGGTTGTCTAAAAAATTTCAGTCCAGGATATGATTAAAAAATTTTTTTTTAACAAAAAATTTTGAAACATTTCACCGGTTTGGTTAATTAACAAATTCCATATCAATCGAAAGTGTAAAGCCCATAAAATATGCAAACGTTAGGTTGCCTTTTTTAATTCATTAACCAGACCGGTGCAAGTTACTAGTATCGATTTACCTGTTTATACCTGCCTACCCGAGAGTTGTGACGGGAAAAGAAAAGGCAACCTAACGTTTGCATATTCTATGGGCTTTATACTTTCGATTGGTATGGAATTTGTCTATTAACCAAACCGGTGAAAAGTTAAAAAAAAAAAAATAATGTCCTGACTGAAATTTTTTAGGCAACCCATATGCAATATATTTATTGACATATTAAATTTAATATAAAATAAGTTTCATCCAATAACCAGCTCGGTGAAGGTCGTTATATAGCGGGATCCTATACTAGATTTATGCCCTGGCTGGAGGCCCTACACTAAAGATATCCACAGGATAGTCCGGTTTAGTAGACGACAACCTCTTAGGTTAAACTGCGAGATGCCATACACAAAAAAAAAAACATTCTAATCAGTCTGTCGTGTTTTATACATGACTGCCCAAAAAACGGAGTTATATGTGTCGGATCCGGTGATACGCAGTACGGATCGAAATGAATCGGCAAGCGCGCCAAAGGTGGCATCACGCGACCTACTAACCAGTCTACCCACACCTAAGCGCGCTTCTACAGAGTCGCGATGTTTCGAGCTCGCAGCAAGGACGACAATGAGTATCTGATCGCGGCGGAGTCAAGACGTCCCGGAAATGTACCCCGATTCAAGGTGTCTAGTATTATTGTGTTAGATTGTAATTTCAAGTAATTTGTTAGTTCGATAGAAGCAGTGTACCGTGTGTAGTGTGTGTTTTCATAGCACGAAACCCATGTTCTGCCCACATGATGACCGGGTCTAACGGAATAAATCATCATGACACTACGACATATGGTTTCAGGGGTTTTAATTATTATTTTGATCAAAGACTGCCTTGTTGCTCTAGTGGTCACAAGTGCGACTACTGATCATGAAGATCCTGGGTTCGATTCCCCGGTCGGCCAAAGTGTTAATAGGTTTTTCCATCAGGAAGTTCTCAGTAGCAGCCACGGAGTATGGATCTGTGGCCGGTTGATGGCAATAGGCTCGCCCCCTATTACATGGGACTTAAACATAACTCGCGAAATGTAGGTGTACTATTAGACACCTCTGCCTTACCCTTCCGGGATTATTTATGTATGTTTGTTGTTATGTTATGCATTTATTTATTTAAAAACACGTACACATGTAGTGCTTATCTAGGGATTGTGACGCAGTCCTTAAATGGTTTTCTATCTCTCGTGGTCTGTATATTGACTATTACTTATTACCTCTCAGATTCCCGTGGCCACAGCCACCGTGTCAATTTTATAGTCACGAACATCTCGCAAGCCGTAGATTACCACCGTGGTTCACCGCAACGCCCCCAAAATGCCGGCAGCATCTATACAATTTGCCAGAAATGTCTTAAAGAAATGTTTCTCCTCTTTCTGTTTATATTTTACGTAAATTCCCAATGGATGAAGCGTATGAAGGATAAGAGCTTTAGCTTATTTCAGATTGATCGAATGATTAAGCTGTGCGCGGTGGCATTAGGTAGGCATAGGTTTAAGTTCAAAGTGAATTTTCCAGACAGGTTCAAATGTAACTGAACATTGTGAACAAGCATTTTGTACTTCACTTGAAATGTTAGTTAAAAAGGAGTCAGAAGTATCATAATATGATATTATAGTGGGACACAATAATTACTGTATAGAAATAAGTGTAATACCTGCTACACTATACGTAGCAGCTACTACGTCGGACGTAGCACATACTACGCCGTTCGTAGCAGATGCTACGCTGTACGTAGAATGCAATAGTAGTACAATATAATATTATAGTGGGACACAATATAGTCCGGGGAATTTACGCCGAAAATTAGGCTAACTTTGCATTAATTAAAAACAGCGATTTTTTTCATTGAATGTGTAGGGTATGGACAGGAGAGTATATTAAGCTGTATCCCGCGAAAAGTTCACCTCCGCGTATATGTTTTTTTTAAGAAAACGTCTAATATGTATATAACTTGGTGGAAAAAAATATAAACAGGTATATTTATTTGGAGTATTTGTAGAAGAGATTAAGTACTACAAGTAGGTCAGAAAATTAAACATTTTCGTCCACGGAACACTCGTTTTTTTAAAAAAATCTTTTAATTTGACTTCGTACTTAAGGCAAAAATATTAACAGGACAAAAATAGTGCTAAAATGATTTATATCACCATGTCTAACTATTATTATGAAAATTAAACAAATTCTGCTCCGGACTTCACAGAAAATCAAGAAAATCAAAAAATCTTAAATACTACTTACGGCAAAAATGTAACAGGATTTAAATTCATTTAATAATGAGAAATATATCAATCCAAACCTTAATCCCCCAAAATTAAACAAATTAGAGCGTTAATAACTATTGTCAAAATAAAAATTAAATTACGATGCACGGTGTCAGCGCTAAGCAGCGTGCGGCGTACGGCGTGTGCTAGTGTGCGTAAACAAGATAAGCGCTGCGTTCATTGTATGCGTTTGACTGTGTTGTTGTCTTGGTCTTCGAGTCTTGTTGACTGTGTTGGTGTTTTATTGAGTTACGCGATTGTACACCTTATATCTATTACGGAAAGATCAAATTTCTATGAAAGTGCTGCGCCAAATACAAGAATAAAGCTTACAGACGTATTTTACGTAAACATTAATTGATTTTTTTTCACGATTTGTTTTAAAGTGTTTAATTTTCGCCTTTAGATGAAAGTCAAACTAAATTAAACCCTGTTACCTTTTTGCCTCAACCGCTATTGTAAAAAAACTGGTAATAATAACTTCCGGTAGTACAATTTGTTTAATTTTGTTTATTGGCGGTGTAATATATTAATTTAAGTTATTAAATGTAAAAAAACCGCTGTTTATATTTTTGCCTTAAGTACAATCCAAAAATTTCGTAAATGATTTTTTACCGTAATTTCCGTGGACGAAAATGTTTAATTCCGAAAAAATATATTACTGTCACCAATTCTTTAACTAAAGTAACTAAATTTGTCCTTATAACTTTTTTTCCCATGTTTTTATTCACAAAAACGTGTTTTCGTCTTTTTCAGCTTGATCCGGTCTCGGAAAATGTTTAATTTTATTTTTTTATTTGAAGAGCTAAGGTCAAGTACACGATTCAAGAAAAAAATCGCTGTTTATATTTAATGCAGGGTTCAAATCTAAAAGCCCCGGACTAATAATTACTGTATAGAAATAAGTGTTATACCTGCTACACTATACGTAGCAGCTACTACGTCGGACGTAGCACATACTACGCCGTTCGTAGCAGATGCTACGCTGTACGTAGAATGTGACTACGCTATTCGTAGATAGAGCCTTCTACTTTGAGCCTTATGCCCGTACTACGTTTTAAGAAACGTTTTATATGTAAATTAATATTTTATTACATATTTACTTCAACAATGATTCCTGAATAAATTAGATAATAGTAGTAAGTTGTAACAGTGGGTTCTATATCATTACCATATTCAAGTTGTGCTGAAGTTTTGACTATACATGAATGTGGATTGGTATAAGAGTAGAGGAAGACTAAAGAATTAGTTAATGGACTGGGTGACTGATGATATGGCAAGAAAGGAGGTCGAGTAACAGAGAAGTATGGAAGAGACATGCTACGCCGACCCCAAATAAATTGGGATAAGAGCAGGAAAATGATGATTGAAGTTGTATTATGGCATCTTTTTTGCTAGTTTAAAATCTAACTTCCCACATAGTCAACCTTCTATATAGTCACCTACCATATGTAAAATACATAAGTAAATACACATAAGTTACCTCGTTAAGTGAGGGAAAACTTGAACAAGTCACTACTCTTTGTTAGTCTGAGGTATAAGTACTGCAATTATTTTGAGGGTACCAGGAGAACATAATTACACACGTCACGTTACAGTCTAGCTGACGAGGAGTTGGCTTGTTAATGACTCTTTTTCTTTAAATAGCCGTTTTCGAAGATCGTACCGTAATGTGCGTTTTTTAGAAATACAATATTGACTTAGGCAGCCCGCGAATATTGAATTCAAATTGTCTTGTGTGTTCTGCAATTTGCAGGTCAGTATGAAGCTGTAAAAAATATTATAACCAACTGTCTCAAACATAGTTCGATCATCTGCCATGCCTTTTTCCAAAGTATCTTGGGGTCGGCTTCCAGACGCACCGGATGCAGCTGAGTACCAGTATTTTACATGAAGCGACTGCCTATCTGACCTCCACAACCCAGTAACTGGGTAATACGATACTCCTTAGTAAGACTGGATGTCAGACTTTTGGCTTCTGACTACTCGTAAAGACTGTCAAAGGTGTACAAATGACAGCCGGGACCCACGGCTTAACGTGCTTTTCCGAGGAACGGAGGAAACTCGATATGTAGTAATGGTCACCCATCTACGAACCAACCTCGGTAAGCACAGCTTAACCTTAAAGATGAAGAAAGAAAGACCCGTGCGGCTGTTATTATTTAGCCACGAGCTCCTCCGTATCAAACATAGTTACAGGGCTACAATCATTGAAATCATCAATACTGCCCTCTTAGGTCATTCACCGCTCGTCCGCGCAGACGCGTGTGCCGTGTGACCCCAGCCTCAGGGCCTCAGGGGCCATCACCTAGCACAACTGTTTGCAGATGCGTATGTAATGTAATCTTAGAGGTAAATCTGAAATATCAAGCTTAAAATAATATTATAACTCTTTCACCTGTAATGTAAAACTGTCATTAGCACTGATAACGGATTATTTTCTAATTGTTGGGAGTTCCCGATATTTCACAATCCCAAAATAAAATCCAACAATACTCAATTACTTTCGAAAATGCCGTTTACGTTTATGATAGTGTTAGTGACCATGTCAATTTAATAAAACTTGTAATCTAACAGTTCAGATTCACTAGTTTCTGTACAAAATCAGACCTTGGATAATTGGATTATTACGTTACTGTCGAATGCACCCAGTGAGGGAGCGCTTTTAAACAGCCCATTCAAATGGCAATCATTTTCAAAGCGTTCCGAATATCTAAAACGACTTTCAACAGGTTTGACATAAGCTATGCCGTAGCTAATGTGAATTCAATACATCTGGCATTTTTCTCATAGAATTTCACTTTGTGTTGGCTCCAGCACACCACATCAAACCAAAAACACAGTAGTGCTGTATGCGATATATAGGTCATCATATGCCTAGCCTTTTCCCAAACTATCTTGGGGTCGGCTTCCAGTCTAACCGGATGCAGCTGAGTACCAGTATTTTACATGAAGCGACTGCCTATCTGACCTCCACAACCCAGTAACTGGGTAATACGATACCCCTTGGTAAGACTGGATGTAAGACTTTTAGCTTCTGACTACTCGTAACGACTGTCAAAGATCTACAAATGACAGCCGGGACCAACGGCTTAACGTGCTTTCCGAGGCACGGAGGAAACTCGATATGTAATTATGGTCACCCATCCACAGACCAACCTCGGCAAGCACGGCTTAACCTTAAAGATCGACCTGGGCGGCTGTTATTATTTAGCCACGAGCTCCTCTGTATGCGATATAGGTATGGTTTTTATTACTTCTCCGTACAAGCTCCTACATAAACACCTGCTAACATCTAAAATAAATACTTACTGCTTCTCCTACTTTACAAATATTTAATACAGAATTTAAACTTTTAAGTCTGAAACCACGAAGTAGTTTTGAAACTATATTTAACTTCGACGAAAACTTGATCTTATATACGGCTGGGTACTGGTTGTTTAGAAAGTAATGATCTTAAGAAAAAAAGAAAATTCTTCAAAAAGAAAGCTCTGGAAAGCCTCTTAGCCTCTCAGCTTCTTAAAATAAACTCATGTACATTAAGCGATTATTTATAGTACGGAAGCCAAGGAAGGGAGGCTACCGGAAGCTACAGGACATGAAAACGTGTTTTATTATTTTGTTGGAAAATTATATTTATTATAAATAACCTGGTGGCCGTGCTTGACTGACGTAGAGGATGTCTGGAAAGTAGTTTGCCCGGATACGGATTAGTACGAGTACCCACCCGTCTTCCCAGAGACAGTGGGATGAGCCGCTCAGCAGGTTGGTATGGAATAACCTTATTAATACGTCTACCAATACTGCTGAGCTTTGGCATCCAACCTGGCAATGCTGCCAGCCTTCTGGGCACTTTTCCTATTGACAGCGATGTGAAGGATTTTTGGCTGTTATTCTTTTTCCATTTTTATACTTGTACATATTTTATCATTATTTTAAAACTATTTATTGTTTGTAAATAATGTACATGCTGAATTTAATAAAATCCCTATAATAAATATAATTAATATATGTTATTCTTCACGTTCTGTCTCATTTTTATATTCCACCATCAACAAAATTAATCATAAATAACTTATTTCGAAGAAAATATATTATGAACGTACAGGAAACACTTTGAGAGAGCTTTTTACGATTTTTTCTTTAATACGTGTATTGTTAGTACCATCCTGTTTACTGCTTATATTTCAGTATTATACTAGCACGTGCGCAGCTCAGTTTTTCGGAAATGAACTGCTGCAGACTCCCGGAGTTATCCAATTACTTTTGAAGGTGTGACGTGATTTCGGAACAAGAGCACCGCCTCGTGACTGCAAACCTGTCCGTGTTGATCAATTGTGCTCGTTTTATATAGACAGGTAAATATCTTCTTTCCAGACTGAGTTAAAGGGGTAATAATGTTTGAGTACCATGTAAAAGAGGCGAACCTATTGCCATCAACTGGTTATAAATCCAGACCTCGTAGCTGCTTCTGAGAAGTGCTTGACCGTAGTCCAGACCACTAGACTAATTAAAACCTTGAGCAAAAACGGCCGTTTTTACAAGTGCGCAAAGTATAGTACAGACCGCGTCAGTATGTGCTAACCCCTTAAGTTTTAAAATGTTCCACTGCTACAACATTGAATTTGTTGCGAATAATAATCTAAAGAATACTTCAATAAGAGTTCAACGTATCGACATGGAATCGAACCATTGCGTCACTGAACTTCGTTATACTTATGCAGTTTAACCATTTAGCCAGCGAGCTCTTGTAAAATGCGATGAAATTGTTATCTACTATCGTCCGAGTCATTTTATTTTTAGGTCTGTCTAATCGATAGATGTTAAAATTTATGGTCCATTAATTGTACTTACGTTGTCTTTATAAAATCAATAATGTAATAATTTATTATATAACGTTAGCTTATGTCGATCTAAAATATTTCTAGCGTTTCCTATTTTATCGTCTGTGTTAATAATAAGATGTCACTTGTCTAAGGACCCGTTTGTGTCAGTAGGCAAAATTCAAGTATATTATGATGAATGTAAAATATCAAATCAAAAGGTAAAATATAAATCTTTGTAGTAAAATAAGATCAAAGTTTTGTTAAATATTATTGAAGTATTTTTTTTTAAATATTACTAAACCAAAACAGAAAATTTCTTTATTTTAAAAGAAGAAATAACATGACGAAAGGCGGCCCTAAGATTCGAACGCCCAATCTCATGCACGTCAAA
Organism: Cerastis rubricosa; assembly: GCA_949152445.1. Classification (NCBI taxonomy): domain Eukaryota; kingdom Metazoa; phylum Arthropoda; class Insecta; order Lepidoptera; family Noctuidae; genus Cerastis; species Cerastis rubricosa. Next base: position 1,789,859 of record OX424547.1, read on the forward strand.
CGGTCTTGAAACCTCCGGTCTATTTATATATTGAGTAACTTCTCGTAAATGTTAAGTCTATTATTACTTGTATACCCAACAATAAGGTATCGATTTATTGAAAACAGAATTTAAAAAAAATACTTACTTAAACTTATTCATTCACTAAAACAATAAAATATTTTTGTAAAATACAAAAACCAACTAGGCATATAGATGTGAACGCACATGTCTTTTGGGGGGGGGGGGGGGGGGTAAGCACTTAATGGAGCCGTGTTTACGAATAAGATTGTGGGTTAGGGTAGCTGCAACGGCACAGGGGATGTACAGGGTGGAAGGGACATCGACGCTCCGGGTTCAGAATGGTGTACCGCATACGTGATAACCGTTCGGTGTCCATTCTACCTTGTATAAACTTAAGTTATAATTTTCAAAACATGTCATAATATGTTGCAAAAAAAGTCAAACCAGAAAATTCCCAGATCATAGTGCATAGTCTAGTAAGATTCACAATGACGGGAAGAACATTACCATGACCTTAAGCGTTAGTCTTCGTCTATTTACATCCAGCATTATTGCCCCATGAAATAAATTTAAAAAAAATCTCAAGTGTCCACGGCTCTGAACTTTTGTCTCTTCAAATCAAATCAAATCAAATCAAATTGTTTATTTGCATGAAAATACATGGTTCACAAGGGAAGATCTTACAGCCTTAAAGTCATTGTATTCTGCCTGCAAGCAAGCGTGCAAATTATTCATATTTCAATTATCACAATTATATAAAAAATTAAATATCACAATTATTAAGTAGTTTCAATTATTAGTACATATTGCTACATTATTATCACAATATTATTACGCATTATTATTACATACAAATGTCCTTAAATTAATTTACACTAAATTCCTTAACTAATCCATCAAGTATTTTTATGTTCTAAAAATTCTTTTATGCTGTAGAAACACTTTTCTTGTAACCACTCTGACAATTTTGTTTTAAAAACATTACCCTGCAACAATTTAAATTCATTTGGTAGGGCATTATAAATTAATATACACATATTAAACACTTCTTAAATAATACTCCTTTTCTTGTAAGTTATTATTTACAAAACACTTCAGTTATTTCAAGGTTCTTCCAGTTTAAAACTTCTATTCTAAAAAACCATAAATGTGCACGACAGTAACTAGCCTGCTTAAAATGCTTATACTTAGTTAATTTAGATGCTATAGTTATATTTGTATAGAGTTAGTTCTAAGATCTTTTAAATTGTATAAAGTCTCAAAAATATCTTTCTCTTTAAAATAAATCGCGAATGTCATTCTATGCAGGAAAATCTTAACACCGCGATTCAGAAATGTGACGTCATGGCACAACGCCACCTGTTACTGAGTAGCAAAATTAATTTAACAAAAGAATAGTAATGAGGTTTGTTATGCCTACCAAAATGTTTACAACCAATCGTGAGCTTGGACGCGAGTTTGCCCTTTATATGTGTGGGTAATTAGGGTCCGCTGGCCAGCAAAAATGTAATCTTAATAAAGGATTTAAAGGAGTGTGAGTCAAAATACCCGATATTGAGCCTGTACTTTTTTAAGTGTGTGTGAGCGCACGGTCCGCAACGGTCGGCCACCGAATGTTCTAGAAACAATAAGTTATAAAAGAGGACGCGCCAATCACTAAGTAACCAGTAATAATTGTAAAGTCTAGAAGATCACTATGTCCGTTTGGCTCCGTAAAAATTAGGGTATTTTAATTCAGTCTCAATCGCTTACAGTAATTAAAGACTTGTTTTATTAAAGTACTTATTCCTAAAAAGAACCCCTCTCTTGGGAGTTCCCAGTGACCTGCTAGCTGCTACGTATGTATACAGTCCACTCGCTGCACATTCTGGTCCTTCGCAGCCAAATCTTTAAGTAAGTACATCCAGCAGGATGATGACACGCAGCCGTAGCAGAGACCCCAAGAGAGAACCGGCCCAGCAAGAGCCGTCAGCGACCGCCGAGCCGGGTGCCAGCGAGCCGGCACCAGAGACCGGCACGGGCCTGGTCACTGAAATGGACACAGGCAGCAGATCTACGCAGAATACGACTACTGGTTCACATGGTACGCTCAAGCCTGGCGACACCAGGTCACGCCGCTCTACAGCATCAAAGCAGAAGCGCCTCGCGGAGCTCAAGGCTACAGAGCGGCTGGCTGAAATGAAAGTGAAGCAGGTGCAGGCAGAGCGAGAGCTGCAAGAAATACAGTTGCAGCGAGTCAGAGCCGAAGCTGACTCAAGTGAGGAAGACGACGTGGTGGACGACCTCGCCTCCGTAAGGATTGGAACGTGGCTAGCGCAACCGGCGCCGCCACCCGGAGATGAGGCTCGACCGCCGCCACACGACGTCAGTGGCGAAAGGACAGGCAGGGACACAGCGAGGGACACCGGCGCCGCAGGCGCTCAACCGCTGTGGGACGACGGCCACGAACAAAGTGTACGTAAGCAATTAAGTGCGAAAATAAACAAGGGCAATATCGCGAGTGATAAAGTGTTACACGGTTACGAAGTGAGTGAGAAATTGATAGACGTGGGGACGCTCGCCGCGGCCCTAGCACAGGCCGCGCGCAGCTCAAGGGAGCCCCCCAAGTACATACAGCAGCTACCAATCTTCGATGGAAAACCCGGTGAGTGGATAGCTTTTAAGGCCGCGTATTGTGACTCACTAACATATTTTTCCTGTGTAGAAAATGTTGCTAGAATTAGGACAAGCCTCAGAGGCGCCGCAAAGGAAGCTGTAGGTTGCCTATTATTTAGTCAATCTGACCCTCAGGTCATTGTAGACGCATTAGAAAGACGTTTCGGTAGGCCCGAAGCCTTGATTATAGCCGAATTAGAAAAAACAAAGTCATTACCTAAATTAAATGATAATCCTAGGGACATATGTATATTCGCTAGCCGTATAGCAAATACGGTGGGTACGGTAGAAGCATTGAAAAGAATACAGTATTTACATAGCCCTGAAATGTCGCGTTGTATAATTGAAAAACTAACGCCGATACTAAGAAACAAGTGGTATGATTATGCGGCAAATAAAAAGATTGAAGATATTCCTGAGTTGAAGCGCTTATCTATGTTTATGAATGAAGAGGCTGATAAGTGTTGCGCGTACGCACAGCCCGAACAAGACAATGGCGACGCTAACGGTACTCGACACCGGCGCAGAGTAGAGCGCTCGTTTAACGTAAATACGGAAACAACAAAAGAGCGATGCCCGGCGTGTACGCAACACGGGCACAAATTACCAGACTGTTATAAATATAAACAGCTAGACATAGACGCACGTTGGGAAATAGCAAAAAAATCCAACATGTGTTTTAGATGTCTACGAAACAAGCATAGAAGGTTTACGTGCAAAGCACCTATTTGTGAAATAAAAGAATGCAAAATGAAACATCACAAACTTTTACATAAAGAGCGTAAAGTGGAGGCGACACAAAATAATGTAGTGACGTTATCGCCATCGCCACCGGCGCCGGCACCTGTTATCACACACGAAGCCGTTACGTCCACGCGGGAAACAGTATCTGCAATATCGCCTAAGAATCGCCGCGCTTATTTAAAAATTGTACCTGTCATATTGACCGGACCATATACAAGTATAAACACATACGCTTTGTTAGATGATGGAAGTACAGTCACCTTGTTAGACGCGTCAATAGCAGACGTCCTAGGTGCAGATGGGCTAGCCAAACCTATGTGGATACAAGGCGTAGGCACGGAGGTCAAGCATGAGAATAGCCGAACCGTGAGCTTCCACATTCAAGGCAAGCACCATAGCGAGCCACATATAATAGAGGCGGCGCGCACCGTAAATAGGCTTGAAATTATGGCGCAAACTGTACATACCGAGGACATTAATAATTGTAGACATTTGAACGACATTCATAGCACTCTTGTATATGAACACGCGCAGCCAATGATTTTAATAGGCCAAGATAACTGGCATTTGTTAGTAGCCACAGAAACACGAACAGGCGCGCGTGATCAACCAGTAGCATCGTACACAAAGCTTGGATGGGTATTGCATGGATGTCAGTACTCTGTAAATAAAGTTATAGCTACTTTTTGCGGCAACATTAAAATAAAGGAAAATCTGGAACCAATCGAAGAAAGCATGAGAAACTTTTTCAAATTAGAATCACTATGCATAGAACCTAGGATACCTAGAGATGACCCGCAACAGAGAGCCTTAGACATACTAGAACAGAAGAGTCGACGTTTACCCGATGGCAGCTTTGAGACCGGACTATTGTGGAAACAAGAGGTACCTAAAATACCAAACAACTACCTAGGTGCCCTAAAGCGGCTAGAAAATCTAGAACGGCGCCTAGATAAGGACGAGAACCTCAAGACCCAGTACTTGCAGCGCCTTGAAAATCTATTTAACTCAGGCTATGCAGAAAAGGCACCAGATACATCCACAATTAACAAAACCTGGTACCTACCTCACTTTCCAGTGGTTAACCCAGCCAAGCCACATAAGCCGCCACGACTCGTACACGATGCAGCAGCAAAGACAGCGGGTCTATGCCTAAACGACCTACTTCTGTCGGGACCTGACTTGTTAAAATCGTTGCCCGGTATTTTAATGCGTTTCCGTCAAAATAAAATAGCTGTGTCAGCAGATATTAAGGAAATGTTTATGAGAATAAAGATAAGAGAAGATGATCGTGATGCATTGAGATTTTTATGGCGTGGTGAGCAACGGAATGGAGACCCAGACGAATATCGAATGACATCTGTTATTTTTGGCGCGACGTCATCCCCATGTACAGCGCTATATATAAAGGATCGCAATGCTAGCGACTTTGCCGACAGATACCCAGCCGCAGCGTCAGCAATAGTAAACAATCATTATATGGATGATTATCTTCAGAGTTTTCCCAGTGAAGAGGAAGCCAAGAAAATAACAACGCAAGTAGATAACATTCATAAAAAAGCCAACTTTGTTTTATGTGGTTGGATTTCAAACAACAAAAATGTGTTGAACAATAAACTCGCGCCTTCACAAGAAATAAAAGTACTAGGCGGGGACGACACCGAGAAAGCCCTAGGAATACGATGGGATACTAAGACAGATTGTTTTATATTTAGAATCAACAAAAACAAAACACCTATTGTATTATTAAACAACACACGCCCACCCACCAAACGGGAGGCGCTCAGCATAATAATGTCTGTATTCGATCCATTAGGACTTATATCACCTATCACTATACCGGCTAAAAGGATACTTCAAAAGACATGGAAATATAAAACGGAGTGGGACAGGCCACTACCCGAGGAGCTGCAACCAAAATGGAAACAATGGATGGAGTCACTGAGTACTATAGAAACTCTACTGATCCCACGTTGCTACGACTATGGTGACGTCATAGCCAGAGAAGTACATACATTCGTAGACGCGAGCGAGGAAGCTTACGCCGCGGCGGTGTATTGGCGAACGGAAAGGTCAGATGGCAGCGTACAAGTGACCCTGGCCGCAGCCAAAAGCAGGGTAGCCCCACTGAAGCCGGTATCAATACCCAGGCTTGAGCTGCAAGCCGCATTATTAGGAGCACGCCTTGCCCGGACGGTCATTCAAGAACATGACTACGAGGTGAGCGACATAACATACTGGAGCGACTCTACCACCGCTCTGGCCTGGATACAAGCCGAACCACGCACATTCAAGACCTTCGTGGCGCATCGTATTGCGGAAATTGAGGAACTCACCAAGAAAAACGAATGGCGATGGCTACCCTCGAAACATAATGTAGCAGACGACGCAACACGCGACACCCCGGAACCTTTTAACTCGGAGCACAGATGGTTCAACGGTCCAGAGTTCCTTAGAAAGAACAGAAATGAATGGCCGCAAGACAAAAAGGTCATTGCCCCCACAAACACGGGCGAAGAACGAGTCAAATGTCATGTAATTAACGACGTACAAGTAAATGATCATCTGCCAAATATAACACGTTTTTCCAAATGGATACGGCTGATAAGAACAACCGCACGAGTACTTCAGTTTATTGATCTGTGTAGACCAAGCAGACACACTGTCGAACATAAACGTACTAAGAAAAATGCATTAAAAGATCCAACGTGGGAAAAAAGGAACAAAATCAAACTTAATAAAAAAGTTACGCAAAAAATAAGAATCGTAAAAACAGTAAACTTCATACCAATACCCGCTACTTATAATCTACGCGCCGAAGAACAATGGGTCAAGGGCTCACAAAGCGAGAGCTTCACAAAAGAAATTGCTGCCATAAAAACCAACAAAGCGGTGCCCGGCGACAGCCCATTATCCGTATTAAGTACATACCTAGACAACACAGGTGTTTTACGTTTGCGCGGGAGAATCACAGCGGTACAAGACGTAAATGAAGAAATAAAAAACCCTATAATACTCGAGGGTAAGCATAGATATACGAAGCTATACATAGCTCATGTGCATGAAAGTTTACATCATGGCGGAACCGAGATAACGGTAAACGAGTTAAGACAGCGTGTTTGGATAACGAGACTGCGTCCGTCTGTAAAGAATGTTTTAAAGAGCTGTTTATATTGTAGAATAAAGAAGGCAAAGCCAGCCAATCCCTCTACGGGAAACTTACCGTACCCCCGTTTAGCTCATCATGTACGACCTTTTACTTTTACTGGTTTAGATTATTTCGGCCCCATATCTGTTACTGTAGGTAGACACAAAGAAAAAAGATATGGAGCTTTATTTACATGCCTTACTTGTAGAGCTATACATATAGAGATAGCAAATTCACTTAATGCAGATTCAGCTATCGCCGCTCTCAGGCGATTTATAGGTAGGAGAGGTTGTCCAAAAGAAATATGGAGTGACAACGCTACTTGTTTCAAAGCGGCTGATAGGGAACTAGGAGAAAGCACCTTAAGTGCTTTAGGTAGTGAGTCCAATGCGCGGTCCATAAGCTGGAGATACATACCCCCCGCGTCACCATTCATGGGCGGTGCATGGGAGAGGATGGTGAGGGCAGTCAAGGAAGCACTGTACGTCACACTAAAAGAAGTTCACCCATCAGACGAGACCCTCGCTACGCTGCTCGTAGAAGTAGAAAATACGGTGAACTCCAGGCCACTCACGCATGTCAACGTGGCACCTGATGAGCCCGAAGCCCTAACGCCTAACCACATACTGATCGGCCCTAACTCACATGTACCCTCACCGGGTAATTTCACCGATGCCGACGTCACAGCACGACAACAATGGCGACGCGCCCAGGCACTAGCAGACGTCTTCTGGCGAAGATGGGTACATGAATACCTACCGCTCTTACAAAACCGGCGGGAGCCCTACGGTAGCGGCACACCACCCAAGGTCGGAGACGTCGTTGTAATCTGTGACCCCAACCTCCCACGTAACACGTGGCCCAAGGGAAGGGTAACGAAGGTGTTGCCAGGCGCAGACGGTGAGGTACGAGTAGTAGACGTGATGACCAAAGGTCACGTACTCCGAAGACCATCGAAGCGGATTGTCGTGCTCCCCACGGAGTCGCCTTACGGCGACGGCGGGAGAAATGTGCACGACAGTAACTAGCCTGCTTAAAATGCTTATACTTAGTTAATTTAGATGCTATAGTTATATTTGTATAGAGTTAGTTCTAAGATCTTTTAAATTGTATAAAGTCTCAAAAATATCTTTCTCTTTAAAATAAATCGCGAATGTCATTCTATGCAGGAAAATCTTAACACCGCGATTCAGAAATGTGACGTCATGGCACAACGCCACCTGTTACTGAGTAGCAAAATTAATTTAACAAAAGAATAGTAATGAGGTTTGTTATGCCTACCAAAATGTTTACAACCAATCGTGAGCTTGGACGCGAGTTTGCCCTTTATATGTGTGGGTAATTAGGGTCCGCTGGCCAGCAAAAATGTAATCTTAATAAAGGATTTAAAGGAGTGTGAGTCAAAATACCCGATATTGAGCCTGTACTTTTTTAAGTGTGTGTGAGCGCACGGTCCGCAACGGTCGGCCACCGAATGTTCTAGAAACAATAAGTTATAAAAGAGGACGCGCCAATCACTAAGTAACCAGTAATAATTGTAAAGTCTAGAAGATCACTATGTCCGTTTGGCTCCGTAAAAATTAGGGTATTTTAATTCAGTCTCAATCGCTTACAGTAATTAAAGACTTGTTTTATTAAAGTACTTATTCCTAAAAAGAACCCCTCTCTTGGGAGTTCCCAGTGACCTGCTAGCTGCTACGTATGTATACAGTCCACTCGCTGCACAATAAACATCGTCTCTAAACGAGCTAACTTTCCCTTTGGAATGCGCTGGCTAATCACCATCAGTGTTGCCATCCTAAAGAATCTCAAATACAAAATAACACAAGTTTACATTCTCTCAGGACCAGGCATTTTAACTGAAAGGGCGATACAGCCATCATCTTTCAGCAAATTGAAAAACTTTCCGACACTTTATGGTGGCCATGAATGAGGCTAGTTAGTTAGTTAGCTGTTAAAAAGTGAATTAACCTTTAAGAGGGGTCGGTTCGAGGTGGCTCGTTAGGATAAAAGTAAATAAGTAAAAGAATTTAATTAGATTTTTTTGTTAAGGCTGACAATTTGAACTTTTTACAGGTTATGTCATTACAATATAAAATATTCGTTTGCTGTGCTACAAGGAACAAGAAAAATATTTACAGAGTGCCATACTTAGTAAAAACATAGTGAAATAATTTCCTGAAATTGGAACATGTATTGAAAAACCGGACAAGTGCGAGTCGGATTCGCCCACCGCCCTCGGAGTTCCGTACAAATTCAATTTTGTTGTGCGCGATAACTGAATCATAAAAAAAGATTTAATCACAAATGTATAGTTTTCAGATTTCTTTTTTTCCCTGTACTTGTGGTACAAGACGATCTTATATATTTGCCCAATTTCATAGTTTTAGGTGAACGAGAAGCACCCTGTACATTTTGATTCCCTTGAGAGTGTCGAAATATACGTTTTTTGCAGCATAAACGGTCGTATCTTTTTTTATGTTAACTTCTAAGTTTGATTTTTTCACAGCTTCAAGGGACTGTAGATCTGAGTTTATACTTTATATGGTTTTAATTTCTCACTCAATACCTCCACGCCTAGATAAAGGGTCTTGACGGACAGACAGACCAACAGACAGACAGACGGACAACAAAGTGATCCTATAAATCATCGTTCTAATAGAACGCGAATGCGCGATCATCGCGCGAGTAAGCGATGCGACCATCGCGTGTTCGCGCGATGGCAAAAACTGGGTGTCCTATCATCGCGCGAATTGACGACACGAGAGAGCGAGGGGCGCGGGCACAGCGGCCCGCCGACGCAATTATCGCGCGAATTTCAATTAGGACGCCTATTCGAATTCAATATGTTTGATCGCGCGTTCGTACGAACTAAGTTCATGCGAATAGATTTACAAACATTTGAGTCGCGCGACCTCGGAACCTATCCTTCTGCAGCGAGGTGTGAGACAGAGAGACGTCATATCTCCGAAACTGTTCACCGCTGCACTGGAAGATGTCTTCAAGGTTCTGGACTGGAGAGGGCTAGGCATCAACATCAATGGCGAGTACATCTCTCACCTTCGATTTGCCGACGATATAGTGGTCATGGCTGAGACCATGGAGGACCTCAGTACAATGCTCGATGAGCTCAGTAGAGCTTCCGAAAGAGTGGGTCTTAAAATGAACATGGACAAAACCAAGGTCATGTTGAATGCCCATGTAACACCCACTCCTATCAAGATCGGAGACTCTACTATCGAAGATGTAGACGATTATGTCTACTTGGGACAAACGGTCCAGTTGGGTAGGTCTAACTTCGAGAAAGAGGTCAATCGTCGAATCCGACTCGGCTGGGCAGCGTTCGGGAAGCTGCGTGGTATCTTCTCGTCCAACTTACCGCAGTGTCTCTAGACGAAAGTCTATGACCAGTGTGTGTTGCTAGTGATTACATACGGGACCGAATCGTGGCCGCTCACAATGGGCCTCATCAGAAGGCTCAAAGTCACCCAAAGGGCAATGGAGAGAGCTATGCTCAGAGTTTCCTTGCGTGATCAAATCAGAAATGAGGACATCCGCAAGAGAACCAAGGTTACCGACGTAGCCCGAAGAATTGCCAAACTTAAGTGGCAGTGGGCAGGACACATTGCTCGCAGAACGGATGGCCGATGGGGCCGAAAAGTTCTGAAATGGCGACCGCGAACCGGGAGATGATGCGTTGGAAGGCCTCCCCACTAGGTGGACCGATGACCTGGTGAATCCTGGTGATCCGCTGGATGCGAGTCGCAAGGGACCGGTCAATGTGGCGACACTTGGGGGAGGCCTATGTCAGTTAGGACACCTATTCGAGTTCAATATGTTTAATAGCGCGTTCGTACGAGTAAAATTCGCGCGAACCTACGATGATCGCGCATTCGCGTTCTATTAGGACGATGCCTTAGGGTTCAGTTTTTTCCGTTCGAGGTACGGAACCCTAAAAATTAAGATGGTAGCGTTAGTTTAGGTTCGGTAACGCGTCGAAAGATGCTCTCACAGTACAACTATAGATATTAATAAATGCATGATAAAAACTCCAAAGATTGTATTTTTTTTTCCAAAATACTAAAACACAATTTTATAAAATATCTCTGCATCTCGTACAAAATGGCTGACACGTGCCGCCACAATTTTCCCGCCCTGTGTATTTTTTTTTTTTCGTTGGCACCAACATGACCGCTGCAATATGGAGAGTAATCTGTTTATGCTCGTGTTGCCACAATAATTATGGCACCTACGTGCATGCTGTAATTTTGTACTAACGAGTTTTTACTACTTCTGGGTTTATTTATGAAAATATGTGTACATCACGAAATCTTTTTAAAACTAAATTAAAATATTGTCAAAATAATGCAGACTAAATTAAAATGGATATGCTAGCATCATGTCATAAAAGTAAGCAATTTAATAAGTTTTTGGAAATTAACAAATAAGTTAAAACATAAGTCGGGGGTGCCAGTGAGCGTCGCGGGCGTGTGTGACCCAACGGAAATAGCGAATGCTTTTCAAAAACATTTTAATGTAAACTCGCGTTTGTGTGGCAATGGCGAACCGTCAAATAGCGGCGCGGGGGCGGCCGTGACCGGGGCTCCCCCTGTCAGGTTCTCCGCGAAGGAAGTCGCGAGTACTATACAGAACATGGTGAGGGGAAAGTCCCCCGGTCTCGACGGCCTCAGCGTCGAACATCTTAAATACGCTGGGGTACACTTACCGCGAGTGCTTGCTATGTTTTTTAACCTATGTATAAGTCATAGTTACTTACCTGTAGAACTGACTAATACAGTCGTTGTGCCTGTAATAAAAAAAAAGACTGGTTACGCCTCCGATATCTCCAACTACAGGCCGATATCGCTTGCCGCGATCGCTGCTAAGGTATTGGATAGTCTGCTTGATAAAATTCTAGCTAAACATATCGTTCTCGAAGATAGTCAGTTTGGTTTTAGACCTAACTTATCAACGGAGAGTGCAATTTTATGCCTAAAGCAGACTGTCCAATATTATACAGACAGAAAGACTCCTGTAATAGCAAGTTTTTTGGATTTATCGAGGGCTTTTGACCTGGTCAATTATGACCTGCTCTGGCATAAGCTCACTCACGACACTACTGTCCCAGCTGATGTGATATCACTGTTTAAATATTGGTACAGAAGTCAGAACAATAGAGTTACGTGGGAAGGCTCCTATTCTGTTATGTATGGGCTGGATTGTGGGGTCAGGCAAGGGGGACTGAGCTCCCCCCGTCTGTTTAACCTATACATAAATAACTTGATAGGTGAGCTCAGTAGTACCAAAGTCGGTTGTCACGTGGACGGTGTTAGCGTGAACAATATTAGCTACGCTGATGACATGGTACTACTGAGCCCATCGGTCGGTGCTATGAGAAGGCTCCTTAAAATTTTTGAAAGTTATGCGGTGGCTCACGGGCTCAAATACGTTTAAGTATTTGGGTCACTGAGTCACTGATGACCTAAAAGACAATGTGGACTTGGACAGGGAGCGCAGGTCGCTGGCTGTCCGTGGCAACATGCTGGCACGCAGGTTTGCACGCTGTACTGACTCTGTTAAAATAACGCTTTTTAAGGCCTTCTGCCAGTCGTTTTACACGTGCAGCCTGTGGACTAAGTATACCCAGCGGGCATACAGAGACCTGCGCGTACAGTATAATAATGCATTCAGGGTGCTTCTGGGGCTGACGTGGCGGTGTAGCGCGTCAGGGATGTTCGCGGAGGCGTGCGTAGACGGGTTCGCCGCGATCATGCGAAAGTGTTGCGCTTCCATGTTGGCGCGCTTGCGTTCCTCCTCTAATGGCATTCTGAAAGTGTTCTCAGACCGGTGGGACTCTCCCCTCTTACGAAGGTGGGTCAGAGATCAGAACCAGTTAGACAAATGAACTGATGAACCATTGAACGAACAGTTCAATGGTTCATTAGTTATTTATTATTCTATTATTTTCACACAACTCAACACAATTGATACTAACATTAGGGTAAGTTTTATTGCTACTAACACTATACCGGTAAAATGGGGTAAATAGGGATCGGGGGGTAAATAGGGACAAAACTTTGAAAGGCATTTTCACGTTATTCAAGTATTTTTAGTAGCTTATAAATACTCGATTGTTTATTAAATTAAAACAGAAATGATCCCGATAGCTTTTTAGTAACTAATTATTTGTATTCTACGAGGAAATCCTTTCCAAAGTTTTGTCCCTATTCACCCCTCGATCCCTATTCACCCCATTTTACGGTATGGATTTTGTTTATCTGAAATAAATATTTTGAATTTGAATTTGAATTTTATACAAATTTTGAACACGTTCGAGGATGGGACGAGCAGTTAATTTTAGATGTTATTTCGTACCCTATCAAAATGTTGTCCTATTTAACCCAAAGGTTGACAGGTAGAGAATGCCTTGTGTCATTAAATCCGCCTTTGTACCAGTATTGTATATACATGAAGTTTAAATAAATAAAAATACACGAGTTTTTCGGATAGTTATACTAATGAATACATTTTTTAATTTCCCCATAATTTTTGACGCTGATGAAATATCAATTTATCGAGGCCCTCTATATCTTAAGTAATAAACAGAGGTCGGAATTAGGTAGAGTTATTTTTGTACTTGCATCGAAATGTTGATATTAATATGGATCTTCCCTTGCGTGTGCGCGTTGGAATTTTGCAACTTCGGACATCCGATGTCGGATGGTTTAAATTGTGTAAAAGTAAATAACTTTTCTATTTAATAAAACACGGGATTTTTCTGCTCTTTAAAATTAATCTCGGGATTTGAGGCGTTATCCACTTTATTCTTTCGCTGTATGAAATCAGTGTAAGTACACAAATAACTCTACCTAATTCCGACCTCTGTTAATAAAGCACACCAGACATACTAAATAATATACAGGTAAAGGATAAACTCGCTTGTCATAGGAACTAGGTTAGTAAAGTAGATGAGCAGTAATGTATCAACAACAAGTAAATTGTGGTGTCTACACAGTACACTGTCGTCCGATAGAAACCAGGGCGCTTCGGTGACAAGTTTGACATGGCGGTGATGCCTTCAGGACAGGGTGTGGTCTTTGTCACAAGCGAGGAGCAATGTTGATGATAATGATGTGGCTCCCTATTCACAAACGCTCGGATTCGATAAGTCGTATTTCTATCTTGTTTTGGCATTACGAAAGCGAGCGAGATAGACTTACGACTTTCCGGAACGAAATCGTATCCGAGCGTTTGTGAATACGGGGGCTGGGGGCGTTAAATGACCACTTTAGCACAATCAGGATAAAAATATGAATCACGTTCAATCCTTTAAATGTTCACAGACGCAGTTAATTTTATGAATTGACACTTCGTGTCGGCCCCCAGATATTCTAAATTATTGAAAGCAAGGAAGTTGTATCCACTAAAGATTTGATGAAACTGGTTGCTCTCCGAAATAAATATTTCTGAGTGCGGATTTTACCAAGGAAACCGAACACGATCCGTGCATATAAAATACGTGAAATCCAATCTGAGTCGTTGAAGAAATACCTATTTCGTAAATGGGTGCGTACCTTTTGATACTTATAATAACGAAAAATCTAATGATCATTTGATCTATTTTCATTTACATTATTTACAAACTACAAATAAATCTAAAATAAATAATAAAATATGTACAAATATCAAAATTACAGGGTGTCAAAAAATTCGTCCACATCGCTGTCAACAGGAAAAGTGTCCAGAACGCTGGCCGCATTGCCACGTTGGATGGCAATGCTGATTCTTTGGGCAAAAAAAAGGCCAGCCTTCTGGTCACGTGAAGAGTCGACCAACCGTTTAGCGATATCTCGATACAGAAGGTGGGCACTCGGGCCCCATGGCCCTAGTGTTTCAACCCCAAACGGCTCAAACACATAATTACCAATTAAGTTATTGTATTTGCGCCGTTTAAGGTTTTCAGCACCTGCAGCAGCAGCCCCAGCGCAGCTCACCGTGCTAGGAAGATGGGATGGCGCAAGGGTGTCGACGCAAGTCGCATCCCACACCAAAGGCCTACCCAACTTCCATGGCATTATGGTCATGCCATCTGGTCTCTTCCCATCGACGCGTGCCAAGCCATTGGGTTCTAAGACAGCTGGCACTCCGGCGGTGGCAAGAGCACGACGAATAAGATCATTAATGCTAGCGTGCCGCGCTATCCGACCTGCACTCTTACTGCAGGAAAGGCCATGGTGTCCGAGGCCGTCGACTGCTTCACCACATCGAAAGCGATGTGGAGCCCCGCAAGGAGCGCCCAATCGCAGACATGTAGCGAGCCGGAATGTTGTGTCACCTAGCATAGTGCCTATGTTAGGTGACGGTAGTGCCAAGCCAGAGACCCGACTCCCACTCACCCACAGCCAGCAGGCGGGCACGCTCAGCAGTATTGGTAAACGTATTAATAAGTTTATTCCGTACCAACCTGCAGAGCGGCTCATCCCACTGTCTCTGGGAAAATGGGTTCTCGGGCCGATCCGTATCCGGGCAAGCCACTTTCCAGGCGTCCTCTGCGTCCGCCAAGCACGGTACTTCCGAATCAACCAGGGAGAGAGTTAAAATCTTCCTGGTTAGCTTTTCAGTGCTGTGGACAGACGACAGGAACCGGTAAGCTTACTCTAGAAATTTTGCGGACGCCGAGGCCACCAAAACGAATTGGTAGGGTAGCTTGCAGCCACGCTCGGTCGTCCAGGGCCACATTAAGAATGGATGTTAATGTGTTGTGAATAATTTGGTCAATTTTGTCCAAAAGTTCTGGTTTCGTCCAAAGAGGCGAAGAACGGAGAAAATACATAAAATTTGGACCAAAACAGCAATATCTGATAAGGGTGAAAGCCGAATGTAGGTTAATTTTGGAGAGTCTATCCGAAATATCAGTAAAATGTTTGATTTTCTCTTCGATGAAAGATGAAAAACTTTCTTCTAAAACAGGTGAACCTAGGAGATGCAGGGAACTTTTTTCTAAAATTTTGATTTGTGGGGCTATTGCATTAAATTTATCAATAGTCGATTGTCTGTCAGTCACGTCAGAGGGTTAAGGTCCAGGCCAATAGATTTAAATTTTTGTTTGAGGAGTTGAAGGTCATGCAAAACGGTGTCAACATCACCTCCTAGCGTTCCATCATCTAAATACCATACGTTAAATTTTGAATTTAGTTGTTCGATTATGGGATGAAAAGCTAAACTGAAAATGACAGGCCCGAGAGGGTCACCTTGTTGGCAACCAACTGCAGATTCCAAAACGTTGTCCTTGTATAATAATTTTGATGGATGCCTATAACATTGCCAGATAAAACCATAAATTTCGGGTAGATTTTTTTTAACTTCAGGCAACAAAGTGTCCCTATTTACGGAATTGAAAGCGTTTTTGACGTCAACCTTGAGAATGACCTCACCTTTCTTTGCGTTAAGAAAAGAAGATAAGGCATATACGGCAGCCTCACAGCCCCCTCTAGAACCAAAACCAAGTTGAAGGGGCTGAAACTTAGTTGCAAGCGTTTCGCTGTACAGCTTGCAACATATTTTGGCTGCCATACGCCTGTAGGTGCAACCGACGGCAATGGGACGGATGCCGCCGTCCTTCTTGCGCAGGGCACATAAGTTAGCCCCATACAAGACATCGACGACGGCATCGTTCACATCGCCGGAGAGCATTAAACTGATTAGAACCGCAAGCTCCTTCAAGCGCGACTCACCAGCTGCCCCGGCGCCCGAACTCAACAAATCTTTTAAATGTTGTGGAGTCAGTCCGTCGAGACCGCCGGCAGAACCACTCCGGAAAGAGCTTACGGCTGCGATCAACTGTGGGGCTGTAATTTTGATAAAAGGTGAATCCTGAAGGGGGTCGGGGTGGACGGGTGTGTCGGGAAAGGTGAGGCCAGCCGCAGGCGCTGGATGTTTGCTCTCCAGGGCTGAAATAGTCTCTGGAGAGTAAGGCGCCACCACATCACTGCTGAACAGTATTCTGGCCGCACCTCTTATGTCACCCTCACTTAGTTTAGATTCCACATGACCACAAACGCCTTTCTGTGAAAAGTTATTGAAGAACGGTAATTTGGAATCTAAAATACGGGCCGAATTGTTGCGGTTTTCTTTAATTTGTGATGTCAATGATTTTTGAGTAGCCAAATTTTTTTGGACATGCAGAATCCTGTAAGGGAAGGTGAGTAATTGCTCCCAAGCATGTTGTGAGTTCTCCTGGGTCGCGAGACGGACACATCGTGCTAAACTCAGTGCAACAGAGTGTCTCGCGCCCCGAGGAACTCTCTTTAGGACCGGGTAGAATTTTTGAATTTGGACAATGTTTTCCACAAAGTTTGTTCCAAAGGTGAGGATGTCGGGCATGTGGTTAGGGGGCACAAAGGTACACTATGAGGTTTGTGGACCTTGCCATAGTGTATCTTAAGCCCCCGTTCGCCTTTAAAAAAACGAGCCTGGGAGCAATGAGGGCATCTTACCAGTTGCACATCCAGTGATGTGACAGGTTGACTGGCACTAATTATTCCGGCATCGCTACAGCCAGCGCTGAACATAAAATAAAAAAAAGGAATAAACTAAAACTTACCAACTAACACAAAGTATAAAAAAACACTTAAAAACATATTTACAAATAAATAATATGACAATTTCCTTATGACAGTTGCCGTCAGAGAGGAGCGGCGCAGTCGCGCTGATGACCTGGAACGCCGCGCTGACCACGCCGTCATTCTAGTGGAACCCGGGGCAATGCTTCGCGAAGGGGTGTCGCGTTGCGACCGAACTTCTGGCTGTGTGGTTTTTCTCTTCTCATAAGCAGAATTATATTACTTTTTTGGGTTTTGTCTTGTGGCAACGGCTGTCAAACACTCTATTGAGAAATAGTTTGAAACTAGCCGGCGCGCTTAAAAATCTATAAGAATTTAAAGCAGATGGTATTTTACTCGTCTCCCTACATAGGAGGAGCTAGATCTTCAATTGTAATTAATTAATAATCTTATTATATTTGTTTTTTGGGTTTTGTCCATTTGATATAATTTTTGATTAGTATTACGATGAAATGATATAATGAATTATTGATATAATTTCAGTTTACCTAATTTTATATGGTCTAATAAATATTTTCTATAATGCACATTTGAACTAATATTCAGTTAGTATAGTATTTAGTTTGTAAATTATTCCTCATACATTCCTGCGTCAGATCCCCTATATGGTTGGTGAATCATGTGGGTTAGGTTAGAAATATGACCATTAGCGCGCGAAGGCGAGCATGCAAAGCGAGCGTGCCGCGGCAGCGGCCGCCGAGCGCCAGATCCCCCCTATTGTGGGTGAACCATCTGGGTTAGGTTAGGTTAGACCCATGACCATTAGCGCGATCCCTTCTATTGTTGGTGAATCATTTGGGTTAGATGAGGTTATAACAGTATGATGTTTTCTGATATTTACTTATTCACTACAGAATTTGGGCAAAAAATTTAGTAAATATGAAAATTAGGTCAAATGAAAATTAGATTAAATGAACGTTATACTAAACGTTTTTAGAGCAAAAGAAGTTTATATGAAATGTAATATTAGATCACATGAAATTAGGTTATTTATGTTTATAGCATATGAAAATTATATCATTGGAACGCTATTTCAAGTGAGTTCTCTAATCGCATCATAATATTGTTGTACACATAGCGTCCAAGTACATTTCCACAAAAACATAGCCTCGTTTTGTATAGATTTCCCTTACAAAGACTGATCCGCTTATACTTGTTTTGCATAAGTTGATTACTGATACTTTTTAATTCCATTACATTTATTCAGAACAAATCCGAATCGCTTTTTCTCGTACATTAGACCACAAAACATACTATTCCACATCCTAGTAAAACATCGTCGTCCACCACCTAATATTAAGTGTCATGGCCGCCTTAACACATCCGACAAGTAAACACATTGCAATAGAAATGCTCTACCGACTCTTTCTATGCATTTTCGAAGCTTTCTAGATTTAAGTTTTTAAATTCACTTGGAACACTGTCATTAAAACTGAAACGAGATATTTACCATGTTTGAATGACAGTAGGTACTTTCTAGATTATTTATTATATTTTCATCATCATCATCATCATCATCATCATCATCAGCCAATAATGTTCCCACTGCTGGGACACAGGCCTCCTCTCTATGAGAGGGAGTGGGCTGTAATCCACCACGCGGGCTCAGTGCGGGATGGTAGATGTCACATGTCTTCGAATTTTTAGTTCTAGAACTTGCCGGTTACGTCACGATGTTTTCCTTCACCGTTTTTTAGAGCAGCGGTGATGAAAAAAATTTCACAAAATAATGCGCCTGCCTGGGTTTGAACCCACGGCATACTGCTCGTAAGTCGGGGACACGTCACTACTGCCACTACTGGGCCACCACCGCTTCTTATATTATATTTTATACTAGCTGACCCGGCGAACTTCGTACCGCCTTCCACGTTTCCGAACAAATGATGCTCGAATTTAATTAAGTAACCACGTTTCCGAACAAACAATGCTCTTTCAATATAGTCTATGGCTGTGAATGACATTGTCATTCGTTACGCGCGTTTTTTTAAATATGCAAAATTAAATGTATATTTTTCAATATTTCTGAGAGATTTTCATAATATTTTTTTCCGTAAGAACCTTCTCCTAATAATAACAAATACAACAAAAAAAGAATTAGTGAAATCGGTCCAGCCATTCACGCGTGATGCCGTGACCAAGGAAAACGGGTTTCATTTTTATATATATAGATTTGGCCTATTTCATCTGACTGTAGGGCCTCCTCGGTAAGACCTCCAAAAAGATCGGCAAATATTTTAAGCTAGTGAGTACTAATCTTGAATGTAGGCATCAAGCTAGACTAGACTTTCGTCTGGGTTTAGATTGTTAAACAACAAGATTTTGCGAGGGTTGTATTATGTAAACGGGTGGTAAATAAGCCCATATGCCAGCAATGATAGCTTAGTGGTGTGATCGTCTGACTGCCAAGTCAAAGGTCTCAATTTCGAATCACAGACGTGCACCTCTGGTTTTTCGAATTCATGTGCGTATTGTGTAATTATCACTTAGCACAACACTGCTCTCAAAACAGAACATTAAAAAATTAGGGTACAAAGTTACACAGAAACCCTTTACACCCTTCACTCGGAGCATTTAACTTAACGCTCGGTTCGTAGTATTACTGTAATCAGAAACTTTTTCACCCGTTAATCTTCATGTTACCCAAGTTTAGCACGTGTAATCGTACATTTGACATTTAACTCGGCAGGCGAGCATTACCTACTGTTTTCCCCGTTTCAGCGAGTTGCAGGTTTTATATTAATTTATTTGAAGTGCAAACTTCTTCAGCGGCGTTGTGCACTTTTTTGATGCGTAAAAAATGTTAAACTCGATCGAAAATTCGTAAGACGGATTGACATTAGGTTACGAAGGAATTTCAACTTTATGACATCTGTCATTGAGTTTGGGTTTCCAAACTGGATGATTATCTTATGCACAAACAAAACCTTCGGTTTCTCCAAAGAGGTAAAATTCGTAAGACGGATTGTAATAGTTCTGAAGTGTTAAATTTTTAATGTAATATAAATTGTCATGTTTGTGTACGATAGCGCAATAAATGAATATTGTATTTTACCACATAAGTGATAGTACTTTTGTAGTGATAATTAAAGCAATTCGTGCAAAATTATTCCCTAACCATTCCAAAATATCAAATATGCACAACGATAATATTCATGTTTTCACTTCTGCCGGCACTCCCGGAGTGCAACCCGTTTTTATTTTTACTTCGTTCCTGGTATTGGTCAGGTGTTCTGTAGCGTTGCACATTACAATGTCGTGGAATTAATACTGTAGTACAGGGTTAGCGAACGCGACAACACGCGACTCAATATTTTGGGCACGCTACTAATTTTAACCAAATTTTCAGAGAAAAATAACATGAAAGACTCGCTTAGACACAGATGACTCCAGTTCAGCATGAATCCTAATGTATTGGATGTTAGTCACATAGGTAAAAAAAAAACAGCTGTTCCATACTTTTCGACCATTGTGATTGCACTTTTGTAGGAAAGAGTTTTTTTTTTTTTTTTAATTACCGATTAACAATATCTATGTGGGGGAGGGTTCAAAATGATAAACCTTCGGGGAATACATGTTTGTTGTTATATTTGAGTAACAAGGGAAATATCGTGCAGGTAAATACTTTGATCTTAATTTTATGATAGCCATTCATAATTCTTCATTCATCGGACATGATCCGGACTAAGTAATTATCGTACGAGGTTCGCGTTTGATATCGGACGGGAAATAACGATTTCCGCCAACATCGAGTGTAGCCAGTTATGAATTTAATACATTCTAATTATTTGAGATTTTCTCTCTGTATGGTGTCGGACGTAAAGAATAGCACCATCCCATATCTTCCCATGGGTGTTGTAAGAGGTGACTAAGGGACTTGCCAGAGAATGGGCAGCAGCGTTCTCTGTGCTTTTGTAACAACCGTACTGCGATCACCAACCCGCCTGCCAAGCGTGGCGATTATGGTAAAACCCCCCAAAATGCCAATGTGGCGACACTTGGGGGAGGCCTATGTCCAGTAGTGGACGTTTTTGGGCTGAAACGATGACGACGACGATGATTTGAGATTTTAACTTTTTTAAGGTGTTTTATATTGGTACGCTTCGACATACAAGGTTGACAATGTCAAAGGTCGAATATAGGTTTCAATAAAATACAGGTGGAAAATAAGAGTGAGCCACGTACATTCTGCCTGAAATTAGGCATGAAAAATTTATAAAAAAATATTAAGGAGCCAACTAAAAATAAGTTACAAATTGATGTAGGTAAACATAAATTAATTAATATTGAAAAATGTCAAATTAAAGAATTACTTTAGAATTAAAGTAAATGTATAGTAGGTAAGTACATATTGTGTTCAAAATATTAGGCACAGTTGTTTATTATACACATTTCTTATGAATAGGTTTTGTCTATTAAAAAATCATTAATCGAATAATAACATTTGTTATATTGATTTTCTTTGAAATCGACTATTCCTTTTAAACTTCGAAAAAGTTTTGAAAACTTAAAAAAACAAAACCACTGTTACGTTACGAGGTACCATGGTATTGTGATTAAAAAGGTACCTCCCCACAACACGCAATCACTGAACCACAAAATAATCCTCAATTAAAATACAGCTGTCATAATCCAATTTACTTCAACTAAGATCCCGCAATGTCATAAAAGAAAATAAAAACCATAAAAGTTCCTTTGGAATCATTTACAAACCCACACTCGAGCGCCTGCACAAAAGGTATTCTCACAGCGCGTGGCCGTTGCTCGCAATAAAATGGCAGGCGCACTCAATAAAGCGCGTGGAGTGAATTTTCAAATACGAAGAGTATTATTTAAGACCTCATATATAGCACCTGGTGGGTCCAACACAATGGCCCTCAAGTCTTTTGAATATAGATGACTTCATGCTAGGGTTGTGACTGGTGGTTTAGGTTTTAGCGGTGTAAACGAAGTTGTGTAGGATTGTTACCTACCTAAGGAAAACTAAAATCGTTGTTTCTAATTGATGATAATTTCGCTTACAATTTGATATTAAGGAAGAGACCAGAGTTAATGAATTTCATTTTAGAATGGCTAGTTGCTATAGGTTGTCACTTGTTTAAAGTAGTCTTTTTGTTTTTTTTTTTTTGTTTTTCTGTTCTCGTTTTCTTATTTACTGATGTGTGGACATTGTAGGCCTTATAGATTCCTAGATCCTTCAGATCCTTGGTAACTTTTTATCTTGTTCTACGTTTTGTAGTAAGCAACGACTTATTGTCGGACCTACGATGTCCTCCCATACTTAAGTACTAACGCTGTAACATAGTAATATTGCAAAACCACATGGAGTTGCATGCCGGCTCTTCTCCATAGGAAACGACCAACCCGAACCGAGCACCTTTTTGTCGACGTATATTTATAAGTGCCCATGTAGGCCTATGTAAAATACAAATATTTTGATTTGGATTTTGAGGTAGTACTGAAAAAAGGCATAAAAAATTTTGGAGTTGCCTGTGCTTCGTTTACAAGTCTAGAAACTAAATTGCGAACGCAGCAAACATGGTTAACATGTGTTACATGTGGCAACTGACAAAGCTCTTACATTGCAAACGTTACGATGATCATAAAATTAGTCATCCGCCACATCTTACCGAATGGCAATAGTAATGACTAATAAAAAAATAAAAACAATTTTTTATGTTATGTAACTACGAATGTTCCTTTGACTAATGTGGTTAGTGGTTACCCAACGATGACTTGTTTGAATCTGAAACAGACTTTGAATATACGTATGTATATTATGTTTAAATATATAAAGTTTCCTCCGTGCCTCGGAAAGCACGTGAAGCCGTTGGTCCCGGCTGTCATTTGTTGATCTTTGACAGTCGTTACGAGTAATCAGAAGCCAAAAGTCTGACATCCAGTCTTACCAAGTAGTATCGTATTACCCAGATAGTGGGTTGTGGAGGTCAGATAGGCAGTCGCTTCACGTAAAATACTGGTACTCAGCTGCATCCGGTTAGACTGGAAGCCGACCCCAAGATAGCTTAGGAAAAGGCTAGGCAGATGATGATGTTTATACATATATGTATGTTTATACCGATTATATACAAGGTGTAAACGCACCCTTCACAAAGCCGCCATCAAACTAAGTACCCCTACGCAAAAAAATTGCTGGGAAACGACTTCTTATCTTGGGGTAAAAAATCACGTTTTTCGGTAAAACTCAATATAACGCAATCAAAACATTGTGCTGATGGATGCATTTAATATTAAACATTTCATGGAGATTTTTAAAATATAGATAAAACCTCAAAATCGAGTTTTAAAAAAAAATGTGAAGAATTGGGAACTTTGACCTCCAATATCTCCGTAACTAGAAGGTTCCCAGATATGGACCAGAACAAAAAAAAAATATCGCAATGATAGGGAGAATATATGTACCTTTCAGCTTCGTTAAGAGCCTATTTACACCATTTATGATCGTATTATTAGTTTATTTTCCAAAAACGTAGTAGGTACTACTTTATAATAGCAATGTGGCAACAAAATCGATTATGGCAAAGAGATTAGCGTCTGTTGCCGAATTAGGCCTAGCCTATTTTTCGGCTATCAGCACCATTCCCCTCGAAGATTATAATTATAATACAAGAATAGGTGCCATGCAGTAGAGGCATATAAAATTAAATCAGTATTGAGAATAATAGGTTAACATTACCGAAGAATTATTCTCCTTGCCGCGAAGTCCTTACATAGGCTGTCAAAAGATTCCGTCCGGGGTTCAATGCATGAAAAAACGCAAAAATAAAATGGCGGAAAATAATCAAAAAATGGGTGTATCTATTAAACGGTGTAGGTAAGTAAACATATTCAAGGTACTTAATTCACAAGAAACTTCGGTAACTCTTGTTACCGGCACAGGTTTTTCCCATCCCTAAACGCAGTTGAGATATTCACAAAAGGCAGGATGAAGCCTGTCTACGCATCCGGGATGAGAATTTATTGTTTTTTATCAAGATTTTTTATGCAGAACCCGGACGGGTGAGAAGATTGGGGGAAATTGAAATGGTATTGAAATTTCAGGCTCGGATATAGGTGGCCTGACCTTGTTCCCGATTCGAACGAAGGCATCCAGGCCAACGGTTTCGACTAACACAATGAACAATATTTGTTTGTTTTAGTTTTCGTTTACATGCACCTATAACAACTTCATAGACTATTTGTGTACAAAACCAACTGATAATCAGCAGTTTTTGAACGTCAAAGTTTACAAGAGACTGTCCCCCAAAATGTCCGCCATTTGCCAGTTCCTAGTGTTTCAGCTGGGTTGGAGAAGTGGCGGAACAAATTCCCCAGCACCACATCTGTCTAAAAAACCTGGAGATAACAAAATGATATAGTAAACAGTACATGATGGAAACAACCCCAATACATACAAAACAAGTACATGTTTATACGTAACATAACAAGTATCAAAATATTAAGTAAATACATGCAAACTCCGGAGTAATATTATTGAAACTGAATATCTCTTTATACATGTTATTCAATCCTGTTTAGCAGAACCTACCCGCATGAGAGAAAATTCAGGAATACGCGGAATATAAAAACTTAAAAGTGAATAGCCCCGCAAGCTTAACAAGATTTTCTGGAACCCTATCTACGTGTGCACTAACAGCACTTCTATGTACCTATATATACCATATGTATGTTTTACTAACCAAGTAATTGTACAGCACTTTGGGTGCGTTCCGGGAACTAGCAACATGCCCTATTTCTGCTGTATATGGGAACCCGGTGTAATTACTTTACTTAATTAAAATACTGGCCCTTTCAGTTGGTTTGGGATACGTTGCTGGAAATGAAGATGACTAGAGAGAGGATTATAGATGCAAATGAATATTTGTAAGTTTGTTTTATGATTAGTTTTTAAACAATGTCAGGATTTATTCCGTTAGACTCGAATGTTTTGTGGGCAGAATATGGATTTCGTGCAAAGAAAACACACTAGGTACGATATACTGTTTTTAAATTACTTAAAATTACAGTTAAACACAATTACATGGGAACAATGGATCGGGCACAGTTCCGAGAAGTTTTTTGATTTTTTCTCTCCTGCGATCAGACACTCCATGATTGTATTCGTCGCTACGAGCTCAAAACATCACGACTCTTTAGAAGCATGCATGTAGGTGTGGGTAGACTGGTAAGTAGGTGGCGCGCTTGCGATTTTATGTACGTACTAATTACCAGATCTGATATACTTAAATCGGTTTATTGCATTTTTAGGGCATGTTGCACCGTAAAAAAAGTATTTAAGTTAAAATACTTAGTGCCAATTGAGCATTGACAATTGTTTTTAGAACAATTGTTTTCTAGTTATAACAATATTAAAAATATAGCAGGCTCAATAGTACTACTGATAATTTGGAACAGTATGTATCTACTCAATTATTAAAGTTTTCAAGACGTTAATTAAATAACTACTTTATTTTGTATTAATTATTTTAATTTTATATTGCATTTTTGGCACTTTTGTTGCATTTTTCTACCATTTATAATGCATCATCATTTCAGCCGAAAGACGTCCACTACTGGAGATAGGCCTCCCCTAACGCTACATTGACATAAGGGGGGTTTTGCCATAATCCCACGCTTGGCAGGCGGGTTGGCGATCGCAGTACGGTTGTTACAAAAGCACAGAGAACGCTGCTGCCCATTCTCTGGCAAGTCCTTTGGTCGCCTCTTACGACACCCACGGGGAGATATGGGATGGTGCTATTCTTTACGTCCGACACCATATAGAACATGTTATTATTATTTATAATGCATATTTCAACGATTTTAAGTAGCAAATAATCTTGCATCCACAGATCGACGACGACAGGAGGCGATGGCCACTTACCATTCGGTAGTAACCTTGTTTGGTATTCAATAACATTAAAAAAGTTAGGACACGATTAGAACCTTATTTAAACATACTCGCAATAAAGGTCAACACACAGTTACAACCACTCCATGAGATCAGCCTAACCGTTCGGGACTCTTTCTATGAAAGTCCATACTGCAACGCACACGTATATTCGCTTTTATGAAGTGTTCTTTTTTTTACGAGTCAGATATGAGTTGCGCAGTTTTTAATGTAGAATCGTCCCCTTGATGTATCATCACCTGCCTAGCGTTTTCTCAAAATATTTAGGGGTCGGCTTCCAGTCTTATCGGACGCAGCTGAGTACCAGTATTTTACATGAAGCGACTGCCTATCTGACCTCCACAACCCAGTAGCTGGGTAATACGATACCCCTTGGTAAGACTGGATGTCAGACTTTTGGATTCTGACTACTCGTAACGACTGTCAAAGATCTATAAATGACAGCCGGGACCAACAGCTTAACGTGCTTTTCGAGGCACGGAGGAAACTCGCTATGTTATTATGGTCACACATCCACGGACCAACCTCGGCAAGCACGGCTTAACCTTAAAGATCGACCCGTGCGGCTGTTATTTTTTTAGCCCTTTGACGGGTGCAGGTGACTAAATCATCACCCTGCATGAGCACCGTAACAAACCATGATCAGCTAGTAAAAATGTGGTGATGGCGATCCGATGTAGTGCTAAGTGTGTTATGAGCTTGAAATGTGCATGAGTCATACAATATCAAATCCTACAAAATAATTATTATTTATAAAATATAAAAAAAAAGAAATGCTTATTTAAACACGCCCAATTAAATCCCATAATTCTTGAACTAACAAGGAAAAAGCTACACAATATTTTTTTTTTTTTTTTTTTTTTTTTTTTTTTTTTCTGGCTTCGCACGGTTTGTGCATTTAGCCAGTGTCAAGTTATTTAGATTGGAGGATTATTATTGAAGGAGACAAAGTTAGGGAAACAGGAATTTATCAATATTAATATTTATAACGGAATTTAGGATATAGGATCAGTAGGATAATAGGATTATAACTAACTAGATATTACTAATGAATGATGAAATACAATATATTGATGAAGTTAAATTTGTATTACAATCTAATATTATTAATGGTGATGAATGAAGCTATACATTTATATACAGGTAAACTATTTGTACAAAATAAAGAGAGAACTGAAGTAGGAAAAGGAATACGGAGAGACAATAGATCACTGAGAAAGGAAGAACGGTCATAGAGAGGACAGGAGAAAAGAATGTGGTTCAAATCGCCCACATCTGTGCCGCACGAACAACTGGGATCATTTATAATTTTAAGTTTGGCAAGATGAGCTGGAGAACAAACGTGACCGAGTCTCATACGTATGAGAACGGAGGTCTCCATCTTGCCAAACTTAGCCCCGCCAAACCACGGTTTTTCCGAAACTTCGGGGTGGATCAAAGAAAAATAACGACCCTTTTGTCTACTACTGATTTCCCAGGCTACCTTCCAGGTGTCCAAAAGAAAAGTTTTAGGTAAATTTATAATATCCGAGTTAAAATTTAAGTATGGAACTATGTCCCCACACTGCACCGCTTCACCGGCGAGAGAATTCGCCACTTCATTGCCCTCGATTCCAGCATGGGCTGGAACCCACGCAAATTGCAAAGTATTGCCCTCAGATAAGGTTCTGTACGCAAATTCTCTTATTAAATAAATTATGGGCAACTGGAATTTATGTGTCAGTGGAGATTGGTTGATGGCTAGGAGCGCACTTTGACAATCCGAAAAAATTATAATTTTTTTGAGCTTAAAAACCCGACTATATTCAATGGCTTTCAAAATGCCAAAACATTCTCCTGTAAAAACGGAAGTCTCCGGAGGAAGTTTTATTTTTTGAACGATTTTGTATTGCGAATGAAAAGTGGCAATCCCCACACAACCTGTCGGGGAACGCTTGGAAGCATCCGTAAAAATGTGATGGTAGTCCGAGTGTTCGGCCAGAAAATTGTTGAAACTTAAATGACAAACGGGGTCAGATTTACTAGTACAGTGAAATTGTGTGATGGGTTTGAAATGTAAACTATCATAACTACTGCTAAATATGGGAAGTTTGTTGGAACGGTGTACTGGAGAAGATAGAGAAAGGTATTTTTTATAGCTTATTACTAAACAAGGAGCACGTTTATGGGACCAGTAATCTGAAGAATCAATCAGCGTCACTAAAATGTCCAGTTTAGAAATGAGAGGATGGGTTGAGAACTGAATAATTCGGAACAAATACTTATCAGAAAGAAACTGTCTTCTAAGATATAAAGGAGCATCCCCGCATTCAACCTGTAAGGCATTTATGGGACTCGACTTCATAGCACCCGCAATAATTCGTAAAGATTTAGACTGGATACGGTCCAATTTTTTAAAAGCCATAACACTACCCGGTTCAAGAATAAATAATCCATAATCTAAAGTGCTTCTGATTATAGCATTGTAGATTAATTTTAAAGAAAAAGGATGTGCACCCCACCACACACCTGACAGGCATCTAAGCATGTTTATGTGGTTTTCACATTTGTTAACAATATAATCACAATGAGGGACACTACTTAATTTACTGTCAAGTATTACACCTAGATATCTGAAATTATCTTTAATCGGGATAGGAGTTTCCTTATAAAAGACATTTATTGTGGGAATATTTCTCTTTCGGGTGAATAAAACTGCCGCGCTTTTAGACGTGGATATATTCAAGCCGTTAAGATGTAACCATGACTCCAAATTAGATAAAGCGGAATTGATAGCCTGGCTAGCCTGTTCGATGGATTGGCTTGAAGAATATAACAACAAATCGTCGGCATATTGAAGAACCGTAACATGATCAGATAAGGACGAGTCTAAATCAAAAGTGTAAATATTGTAAAGCAGGGGACTGAGCACAGAACCCTGTGGTAGGCCTTTCCACACAAGGTAAGATACCTCTTGATCACCAATTAGCATACTAATAGAGCGTTCAGTCAGGATATTAATAATAAAATTTGACAAATTCAATGGGACCCCTAGGGCTCTTAATTTATTTTGTAAAACTGATAATAC
This sequence comes from Cerastis rubricosa, assembly GCA_949152445.1. Taxonomy (NCBI): domain Eukaryota; kingdom Metazoa; phylum Arthropoda; class Insecta; order Lepidoptera; family Noctuidae; genus Cerastis; species Cerastis rubricosa. The sequence continues at coordinate 1,819,006 of OX424547.1, forward strand.
TACATTATCATATGCTGAATTGATGTCAAGGAAAACCGCGACAGTGGATTGATTATTAGAAAATGAAATCCGAATATCCGATGTTAAAATGCCTAAACAGTCACTGGTACTCCTACCCTTTCTAAAGCCATATTGTGATTCTGCCAAAAGACCCTTACTTTCAACAAACCATTCTAGACGATTTTTAATTAAGTGCTCAGCTAATTTCATCAGAACTGAAGACAAAACTATGGGGCGGTATGAAGAAGCGTCAGATGGGATTCTATTTGGTTTAAGGAATGGCAACACCATTTGACGTTTCCATTCAACAGGGATGTTTCCAGTGATCATAATAGAATTGATAAGTTGTAAATAGTAACTGAGGACGTCTTCATTTAAATGAGCAAAAAAGGAATATGGGATGCCATCACTGCCAGGTGCAGAATCCTTAGTTTTATGAATAACACCCTTTAATTCAGTAAGAGTGAATGGGTCATTTAGAGTCGTATGGGTGTCCTGGTTATGTGGTCCGTTGGTTATTGACAATATTGGTAAGGACATGTTAGGGTTAACAGCCTCAGGGACCCAAGGCGGCGCTAAATTATCTAAAAATTCGCTGGCTAAAGAAACAGGTATAGGGGAAGGGTTCTTATAAATTGATCTAAATCTACGGATATTACGCCAGACAATCGTTGGGTGAGTGTTCGGTGAAATTGATAAACAGAAGTTACGCCAAGATTCAAATTTTTTCTTCTTAAAAAGTTTATAAGTTTCGTTAATTAGGTTAGTAACAGTTTCAAAATTAATATCAGACATATCCAGGTTATAATTGTATTCTGCCTCTTTACGTTTGTTAACTAATTCTGTACACTCAGAGTCCCACCATGGAGGCGAGGGTATTATACTATTATTGTTATTTTTTACAGGAAAAACTACATCTGCAGTTTCAATTAACAAAAGTGCTAAAGCTTCAGCACAGCTGTTTTCATTGCCATCAGAAATTACAGGCAGGGAGCAAAGCTTACTGTCAACAAGGCTTCTAAATTTGTCCCAGTCACTACTATTTCTACTTGGTAATTTATGTTTTAAGTTAGATCTCCTTGATGAAGCCTTTGATTTGGAAAGAGGGTAAGAAATAACTATTGGGAAATGGTCACTTCCATAAGTAGAGGTTAGAGTATGCCAAGTTAATGAAGAGGCTAAGTTTGGAGAACAGATAGAAAGGTCAATTGCACTTTGGTTTTGGTTGGGATCTGAACGGCGAGTAGCAGCTCCTGAGTTCAAGATGCATAAGTTATGTGAGTCAATTATATCTAGTAAATCTTCACCATGACAATTAGAAACAGAACAACCCCATGATTGATGATGACAATTGAAGTCCCCCAATATTAAGAAAGGCTTTGGAAGAAAAGAAAAGAGATTATTCATCTCTTGAAGAATAGAAGAAGAGGGGTGAGGAATGTAAATAGAAACAAAACAAGTTTGGTGCACCTTAATAGCTACAATAGAAATTTCCTCACTATGAGGAGGTAATGAAACAATAGAGAAAGGAAAAGAGTTCTTGATAAGTATAGCTACACCACCATACCCATCAGATCTATCCTCCCTAATGGTTAAATAACCATTAATTTTAAAAATAAGATTTGATTTGAGCCAAGTCTCTGCTAAAGCAAAGACAAATGGCTCATATTTGTTTAAAAGGTATATTACATCACTCTTTTTGTTTAGTAGACTGCGGCAGTTCCACTGGATTATATTGGATGTGTTGTCCATTATGAATGGATTGAGGTACATTGAAAGTTGAGGCAACGTTGGACGGTGAGATGTTGAACTGAGAAAGAAGATTGTGTAATGCAGAGAGTAAATCATTTATAGAAAAGTTTACATCATTTTTATCATTATTTTGATTATTAGAAAAGGCACAACCATTAGATGGCTGGGGAATTTTAAAATCATTAATAATAGCATTGTGGGCCTCTTTATTGTAACCTTGTGTAGATTTGGGTGGAGAGCGTGGTTTCAGAAAGACAGTCTTTTTATAACTACTTGAAGCCTGCATTCTATTAGGTGAAGAGATTGATGGAGTTTCTGCAAAGTTTTTAGAAGGAGAAGATAAAAGTGTGTCAGCATAAGATTTAGTTACTGGGGGATATACTTTAGCTGCTTCAGCATAAGAAACTGAGCTATGTGCCATGTATGATTTAATCTGTTTTTGTCTAGATAATTCAGGACAAGATTTATTAATGGCATAGTGAAAGCCAGAGCACAGACAGCAAGATGCATTTTCTACTTCCCTTTCACAGCTATCTCCAGTATGGCCTTGACCACATTTATAACAGCGAGGTTTAGATCTGCACTGAATTTTAGTGTGTCCAAAACGACAGCAATTGAAACATTGTACAGTAGGGAAAATATATAAATCAACAGGTAATGCATTGTAGCACATAAAGATTCTTTTAGGTAGAACCTGTCCATCAAAAGTAACTACAATGGATTGGGATGGCTTCCAAATGGTTGTACCATCAACAACAGATTTAAAATTAAGGCGTCTGACTTTTAAAATTGGACCGCAACCAATTGGAACTGTAATATTATCAATTACTTCCTCAGGAGACCATTCTGCAGGAACACCACGTACTAGACCCATTCTTGTAACATTAAATGTGGGTATAAAAGCTTTGTAATTATATGTTTCCAGACTACTATGTGAAATAAAAGAATTTGCATCCAGATAATTGGAAAATGACAGAGAAATTTTATTACGCCCAATTTTTTTGACGCTTCCATTTATAATGTTTTTAAAGGCGTTATGTTTGAGATATTTGCCAAATGTGATTGGGTGCAGTGTAGTATCATCATCAGGGGAAATAGTTTTTTTCTGTAAATGAATAGTGTAAGGTGCACTGTCGGTTTTGTCGTATGCTTTACGACCGATTTGCGCGGGAACAGCTACGGATGGAGCCTGAAAATCAGCAGCAATGGTTGGTATTACAGGGCAAATAGGTTCTGCTAAAGTTGTTGTAGGACTTTTAGGATCCGTGCAACCACAACCCGACGATTCGGAACCGTGGTTTTTTCGGGTGCGACGGCGTTTGTTACAGTGTTTGCACACATGTACGCGACTTCTTTTAAGGTTGCGAGCCGAGGACGACCCATCGGTATCCATGCCTGACTCATTGCTCACCACAGTAACAAAATTGCCTGCCGGGGGAACAAAGCCCCCCGGGTCTGGCGGGTCGTTCATTAAAAGGCTTCAACAATAATAGTAAAAACTTACCACTACCGAAGAAAAATAAAACTACAAAACTATAAATTAAAGAAGAGAACACTAAAAACTACTGATCCTATTTTACAGTAATTTATAAAATAATTAATCTTTGATTCAAAAAGGACGCGTCCGTCTAGTTGAACGTTTCCCGCGCTTTTTTTTTCTACACAATATTGTTTATTTGGACCCACTGTGTTCACAGCGGGCCATATGCATGTAGGTTGGTAGACTTTTAGACTTTTTGGTCATCATTATGTTACCGGACCTTCTCAAGTTGCCGATTTTGAAATACGATTTTAAGAAGCGGCTGTGTTGAGTAACTTAGGTTTTTACGTTTAACTTTGTGTTGCATGTTTATGATTATATTTTTCCTTTTGGTTTGGCATTGAACTGTCGTTTGCAGTTGTTTTTTATTTTATTTTAACCATGGCCTAAAAGAGGATTTGCCCCTTACTACCTAATTACCAAATCTTTTACCGGATCGGCTAACGTCGTTAACTACAAGTACATATGGCGGCCTGCTGCAAGAACTAAGGCATCCATATATGCATAGGTAGAATAGAATAGAATAGAATAGAATAGAATAGAATAAAACTTTATTGTACACCAAATATTAAACATAACGGGCTTACAAAACTAATAATTTTATGGTTACAACGGCGGTCTTATCGCTGATAGCGATATCTTCCAGACAACCTTTGGATTGACATTATGGAATTAAAATAAAAAAGGGGTAGTCAGTGGTGTACTACACAAAATTTTTAAATAACAAAAGTAAAGTTATCTACTTATACATGTATAATATAAATATAATACATAAACAAAAATATATTAGATGTTTGTGTTTTTAATATTAAATGGCAAAAATAAAACTAGAATCGTGACAAATTTTGACTGAATGAAATTACAGAGAATGAAAATGATTTATAACTAAGCTTTAGGAACTGCTTTAGGTACTGTTGTGGCAGTGAATAAGTTGATAAAAGGATTAAAAACAATAAATACAGAAGATCGTTTTTATTTATTTAATGTTTACGTGCGTAAAGAAGAAATAAATGAAATATATACCACATGTGACTGTTTCTAAATTACCTTATAAAGAGTGGATATGGACAAGTTTTTCTTTTTCCATCAATGCGCATGTTTTTTTAGATCCTAAGCTTAGTTTGCGCGTCGATGCCTCTTATAACGAGTAAATGTCGTGTGTAATTTTATTTATCTATTCTTTCTGTTGGAAGGTAATTCAATGCACCTATACCTAATAAATTTTACGACGGCCACTTCGCATCCACTCAAATAATAAAGTTAAGTTTTTTTTTAATTCACTTAAGTTTGGTAACATGGGCTTACCAGCTAATAAAATGTACGTACTCAATTTTTTTTATTCATTTGGTATTGTTAATGATTGAAACAATTAATGCTTTCCTTTGATACACACCGCCTATTGAGCTCCAAGATGAAGTTGAGGAGTTTTTGCGGATACTGAAGCAAATCCTACTTAATAAGTAGATATTACATGTAGATATAGTTACTTATATGTGCGAATAGTAGAACTGGAAAAGGGGAATGGTAGTTTTTGATACGTACTAAAGGTAAAAAGTTTATGTCCTGTCTTTCTCATCATATGTACTTCTGCAGAAGGCTCAAAGTTACTTGGCTCAATTGCGGTGGCCCAAAACAACAAACTTTCTGTCAGTCTTACTTACATTTCTTCTTAACCGAGTCAAATACACTTTCAGTCTTTTATTTCTTCTGAACCGCATCTAATACTATTCTCTATAAATCTAAGATATTAATCTTAGATTTATCTTATCTTAACGTTTTGAACCAGGAACTGCGCTAATGCTCTCTCGTCATTCAGCCTTTTTTGTTCCCAGTAATTAGTGTCAAGACGCTCGTGCCGACGTACTATTACGACTTTCCTACATCTGAGGTGAGGACAATGATCACCGCGACGAACCTGCGAACCGATACTCCCCACTGAACGCAGAAAGTAAAAGCAAAACGCACCACCGCGGCCAATTCACTGTCCATTACGAGAGTGAGCGTGCCTCACGCGTTATGTCAAAATCTCCCGCCAAAAAAAACGTCAACGTCAAACTCAACACGGAGTTCGTCCGAAAACCATAAAGATTTTTGGGATAGTTTTTTTTTTATTTGTTATTTCGAAGTGCGTCGAACTCTGGAGTGCACCGTCCCCGGTTTCATAAGTGGTTGTAGAATGTTATTGTGTGGTCGCGCAGTGAAAGTGGCGTGACGTAATCGTTACATTAGAGCTGTTATTATGGCGGATATCGCTCGTTTCGGGAAGCGGTGTCTTACTGTATTCGGACTTTTTGGTGAGTTCTTATTTATTTCTTGACCTATTTATTCATACTTTCTTTTTTGCCACGGGGAAAAACTCGCAATTTTTAAATATTTTTATGATTTTGCAAGTCCCTTTACTTACCTAATAATTTTTACTATTGACAAATTGTTTTGCGTATTGTGTGCATTTACAAACATTTAAACCCACATACACAAATAACCAGACCCGGAACACCTATCTGTAGGCCATACAAATATTTGGTGCGGGGATTGAACCCGCGACACGCAGCGCAGCAGTCGATCTCTCAGCCACTGCGCCAACCGTGCCGTCATTATCTTAAATCTTTCTGTCTATTTACGAAAACCGCGTCAAAATCCGTTGCGTTGCTTAAAAGATCCAAGCGTACAGACGGCGGGAAGCGGCTTTGTTTTTAAATCCCGACTAAAAAATAAATTAAAAAGTTAAAAAACCCCCGACACAAAAAACCTATAAAAAAAAAAAAAACTATAAAAAGCCAAAAATTAATTAATCCAACCGTCCTAGCGTCGGGGGTTCTCTTTGTCTGTACTGTAAGCGGTCTTCTTAGCGGTCCCCCGACGCTAGGAAGTTTGTTTTTTTTTTTTTTTGCTTTTTAGAGGTTTTTTGTGTCGGGGGTTTTTTAACTTTTTAATTTAATTTTTTAATTTAACTATGTTTCAAGAAAATCTGCTCAGCCGTTTGAAGATCATCACCTCTTTTCTAGTTGTTGAAGAGATATAAACAACTTCCACAGGTCTAGTCGATTTGAAATTTAAAATCTTATCACTTGTCACCATGGGTATTGCCGAGGGGGGGCTGCACCCCCCACCCCCTAAATTAACGTATTTTTTTTAAATTTATGATTTTCCTTGTTTTCGTTAATTAGTGAGATGAGGCGTGGAATGGGGGAAAGTCTATGTCCAGGAGTGGGACAGTCAAGGCTAAGGAAAAACGATATAAGTTTAAAAAGCATGAAAAAAATATATATTAAAAATTTAAAAAACCCCCGACACAAAAATCTCTAAAAAAACAAAAATAAATTATTCCAAGCGTCGTCGTAGCGTAGGGGGACCGCTTAGAAAACCGTTTAGTACAAGCACAGAACAAAGCGGACCCCCGACGCTACGATGCTTGGATTAATTTATTTTTGATTTTTCTAGAAGTTTTAGTGTAGGGGGTTTTTTTTATTTTTTATTTAATTTTTATACTATGTACTTAGAGATAATAACTAAATCAATTACACCTAAGTAACATTTACTTAGATCTTATTTAAATACCAAAATAGTTCGACTAGAACTGGACTATTTACTATCAATGCGGATTCTAGACTTATAATTCCGTTAATGGCCTACAAATGTCTTATTATGCTACAACTTCTTCGACAGGGTGTCGCTATAAGGGCGATAAAGACAACATTCTAACTGCTATTTCCAACTCGATTGTACTGTCTCGACTCGATAAGGGCTATCATTCTTATCAAAAAGGCCGCTCACTAATTGCGCGGGGATAAGCACAGACCAAGTTACCTTTATCAGCGTCTTATCAACACGCTTGTCTCTTTCCGTGAGCTTGTGTTGAGTGGTATACACGAGTTAATTAGGACATTCAATTACGAACTACTGATACATTTAAAATAACAGAACAAATTATTATAATAATCGTTTAATTAAACCCGTATAAAGTCTAAGTTTATTAAATGTTATTATTTCGGCAAATATAATTCAATGTAAATGTATTCGGGTATTTTTGTTGCCGACTGTACCTACCGAAAAAAATGGCATCAAACAGAAACCGATTGATATGTTTTAAATAAAACATATCTCTATCGGTAAACTTCCAAAATGCTTCTGAAGCATTTTGGAAGTTTACAGATAGAAGTTTTTGGAGGTAGGACAGTATTATGAAGTGACGAAAAAGACACTCAATATAATTAAATGGCAAGCGTGCTTCACCGTCGACCACATCATCGCTTACCATCAGGTGAGATAGTAGTCAAGCGCGGGCCTATTGATAATAAAAAAAAAAAAAATGGCAATTCATATAGACGATTATTAAATATTAAGATAATGTCAAAACAATACAATAGTAGGTCGATGTTTGGAAAGCACTATTTTTATTTTTAAATAACAATGTTGAAGGGAAAAATCGTGAGGAAGTGTTATCTGAATGTCTTAATTAAGTCATGCGATATCCCAAGTCCAAGCACAGGGCCCGCGTGGTGGCTTGCCCATAGCCAACCTCCTCTCACAGGCCTCCTCTAGGCCTGTCTCCCAACAGTGGGAACGTTTAAATGTTACTTGGGATTTGCGCAACACGTTTTAAGGTTCCGTACCCAAAGGGTCATACGGGACACTATTACAGAGACTTCACTGTCCGTCCGTCCGTCTGTCACCAGGCTGGGCTGATTATGCAATTCAAATTTCTCTATGGTGATCAGATTTCTGTTAAACAAAACTCTTAGCTACGCTTCCTTACTTCCTTTTTTCATAACATCAACAGTAACAAAGCAATTATTACAAAAGCCACACCACACGCAAATAAAATACACGCTCCTACTTAGTTTTTTTTTTAAATCTCTCCGTAACGACGTAGCTCAGTACTAAAATATTTCATTTAAAATTAGAAACTAAACAGAGAAAGCCGTGCTTTTCTTTTGTAACAATTAACTGAGGAGGTTTCAATGAAAAAAGTATAAAATGGACGGAGCAAAAGAGTGGAGACGCTTTTGTTTCGTCACAGACTGCAACAAACTACCGCCGAGTTTTTATACGTCTGTTCCAAATAGAAAAGTTTATTTTACAAATTAAGAGTACCTAGAAAAAATTTACAGTTCCTTAAAGAAGTGGTAGTTTAGAGCCTGATATAGAAGGATTCTCATAAATGACAATGACAGAAATTAATGGAAAACAAAATAAACAAAGAAAAGTGGGTTTATGTCTCGTTTTTTTTAAATAATAGATTCTAGACATTGCTGTCTCATAAATTCAGTTGTAGAATGGTAACAATCATGCACTTTTAGATATTATTCTGTGCGATGCTTACAGATAGATTCAAGCTGTAACCCACTTAGTGTATAATCATGTGGTGAAAAAAATGGTTAGATGAGGAATAGGTGTAATAGTTTGTAATGAAAAAAAATACTAATGCTGTAAGCAATTTTTTTTTTTTTGAAATTGCCTATCCATACAAGGTACATGTGCATAAATACTTAGCATAAATTGCGCCCCTATGACTGACTGGCATTTATGAATTGAAAATGACGTGTCTCAAACGCATTACTATTTTATGTAGCACACAAAAAGTCGTGATATTGTTACGTTACTAGAGTATTGTGGTATTGCATGATCGATTATCACACTCACGTAACAATTACGATCTAATCGATTAATTTGCTACGTGCCCGTTTTTATGTCAGTGCCTATCTCATACGCGCGTTTAAAAAATCAAGCTGTCAAGTTTTTTTTTTCGGCTGTATTTGGTGTATGTTATTTATTTGTCTTTAGATCATCATCAGCCTATAATGTTCCCACTGCTGGGACACAGGCCTCCTCTTTATGAAAGGGAGTGGGCTGTAATCCACCACGCGGGCCCAGTGCGGAGTGGTAGATGTCACATGTCTTCGAACATTTAGTTCTTTCACCGTTGGTTTTGGATAATAAGAATAAATAACAAATAAAAAGCATTGTTTTTGCGCGACTGCTATGCATGATGTCCTGTGTTCCAAAAAAGTGTTGTTGGGTTTTTCCATCTGGAATTTCTCAGTAGTAGCCACGGAGTCTGGATTTTTACACGGTTGCAGGCAATAGGCTCGACCCCTATCACATGGAACTTTAACATAACTAGCGAAATGTAAGTGTACTTATGGGTACACCTCTGTTTATCCTTCGAGATTGGTTGATGTTATGAATATATGTATGTTATGTTATGCTTGATGTTATATGTGTGAATTAAACTTTTTAACAGCCCGGGGTTGGGATTATAACCTTGTTCATGGGAAAAAGGTCGCTCTCTATTACGTAAAACTAGCGGAAAGTGAGTGAGGGGCGTAGGAACAATAACTGCCCAACCCTTCAGAGTTTATTGGCGTGATGCTAAGTTTTATTAAAAGTTGTAAAACCGTAAAAACTTACCAAAAATAATTTAGGTTCCGCCATTATGGATTCAAAAGTTCTCAACTTTCCTAATTATTTCTTAGAAAAATCGGTACCAATATTAATAGTGGTTCTGACGTCAAACTAGCTCAAGTACTTCACTTCAAAAAGCTTTAACGAACAAAATAGTTCGTTAAATTATAAAACTCCAATCAATATTTAATTGACGAGTATCGGAAAATGGAGGGCGTTACACAACTTTTAATCATAGGAGCATTTCTCTTTTTTTTTGCCATCTTTTCAAAAAGTCGCCTAAAATAAAAATATCAGTAAATCGCTTTTTTTGTCTTCAAATCAGATAGTTTATTTCATGAATATTTTAATTTTTCAAACGGAATTCTATTTAATTTAAGATTTTTGTAAAAATATTAATAAAATCTAAATGAAGGTAGGCTAAGCGTTCCTATTTTGTTACTCCTTATTTGGTAAAAAAAAACGTAATGTCGCAAATTCTGAGGCTAAAATGTTATGTTTCTTAAACTTCATGACAAATTTAAAAAAACTGTTGCAAAGGAATAATAAGAAAACTGAAAAAATACTTCCAATTTAGGTGCTTCAATATTTTTTTGTTACTTTTAACTTAGAGGCAATTTAAAGTTTTGATTATATGAAAAATAAACAAAATTTAAAGATTTTGCTTATTGCTTATAAAAACGTTAGGCAAAAGTGATTTTCTGTGCAAAAAATTTTTTGTTTTTATTAAATAAATAAATACATAAAAGCGAGTTTAAAGACGGGCGATTTTTGGGACAGTAACAAAAAAGGAAGTAATTGGTAACAAAACAAAAACATAAAGCTGGGTCTATAATGCGTAATAAAAGGATTAGAGATATGAATAAATAAAAAGACGGATTCGTGCTAAATCATAATCCACGTTTAATAAACTATAATTTAATCAGACTCCAACTTATCCGGGTTTTGTTTTTATTTATATCTAACGTTTAATCTTTTCTGCCGGAGTTAGTGGTCTTTTCTTGTGCTGTTGAATTGTAAACACAGCTTTGTAATTCCGTTTTTGTTACTACAATTTCCGCTTATACGTTACTACCCAAAAGTAACAAAAAAAAAGTAACGAAACAAGTAATGATTTTTAAAAAAATATTATTGTCGTATTTAATATTGCAGTTATGTCTATTAGTATGCACTAAATTTCACCGGAAGTTATTAACTATTGTAATAAGATAAAAAGAGTGAGTAAATATTATCAAATTTCCTTGAAACAGCAATAACAAAAACCGGAATGAGATTTAGTCAAAAACGGGTACATGCGCACACTACAAACTTAGGAACGGCAATTGACACAATACATCAATATGGCGGCATTTAATGGTATCTACGGTGTTGAAATTTCAAAAAAAACATTGCCGAATGGAAGTTTTTAATATTTTACATGTATAAAATGGGTAACAAAAACTGAAATCCATTTTTGGAACTTTCTCTGGGACAAGTTTAAAATTCATTAAATAACCGTACAAATTTAACCAAATTAGCAAAAAGGCATTACAACGTGGACCTTTTTACCTTGTTATACTATTTCAATCAAAATCTCAGTATAGTTTCTTTGAACCTTATCAAAATAATTGAGTTTGAAATTGTGACTGGTAGACTGGGACATACGAATTTTCATACATTACAAATTTCAACAGCTTATATTTAGTTGATTTTTTATTTAAATAATATGTATTTAGGATTTGGTAAATTATTTTCTGTAAACTTAAGTAACAATTATGCTGCTAAGCAAAACAGTATCAGTAATATATAGATTACACCAAAGTTATTCATCTACAATGTCATGGGACATTCCACAAATGAGTAATGGCAAAAAAAAAGAGAAATGCTCATAGAGCAATTTTTATTGGATTATTTCGTATGTGTAACTTTTATTCGGGTACCGTTTTTAATTAATTAAACACTCCAGCAGCAGCAAATAACATTTTATTAATACGTTTTATAATTATTTTCCCGTAGGATGAAGCGTATTGCGTAACTTCGTTTCATATTATTTCCATTCTAGTAACTCCAACGCTTGTTTCATATGATTCCATTCTAGGAACTCAACGCTTGCTTCCTATTTATGCAGTAAAATATTCCTGGTAAAGTTTATTAACTAGTGCTTTAAACGGAAGAGAATTTCATTCTGTTTAATTTTCGCTACGGTTATCGTATTTTCGCGAACTGTTTTCTATATCCGCTCCGGGTTTGCTATTTTAGGGACTATTTTCCCGTTTTATTTTAGACTCGTTAGAGGCCTAGTGGCCGCAAGCGCGCCCGCTGACCATGAGGTCCAGGATTCGACTCGACTCCCAGGTCAAGCAAAGTATTATTGGTTGTTTGTGTACTCAACTACTCACTGTTATGGACTTCTATACCTATATTACAAAGCTAAAGAGTTTGTTTGTTTGTTTTCTTGAACGCACTAATCTCAGGATGGTACTACTAGTCTGATTTAAAAAATTCTTTCATTGTTAGATAGCCCATTTATCGAAGAAGGCTATAGGCTATATCACCACGCTACATCCAATAGGTGCGGAGCAGCAATGAAAAAGTTGAAAGAAAACAAAGAAAGAAAAAATATTTATTTGTCGCAGGGACATGACGTGCATACAAAATTACAAAAAAAAGAAACAATAAACATACAAGGCTTAACAAATATTTATAATTACAACAGACATATGACTTGTCGAATCGAAGCGTTTGTGAATACGGGTGCTGCGCTGGGACGTAAAGATATTCCTGCGGGATATTTTCCAGCAAGCATAATTAAGTTTGAAAAAAATGCTTTGAGTTTGAGTTTCAAAAGGCCAAGCTGGTCTTATTAACGAGTTATAAGTTCCTCTCCTTTCATGCTACCCTTTAGATCATAAAATATTCATTTACCATCAAATAAAATGTAATTACAACCCATATAGCTGACTGCATTACCCTCCCATATCCTCCCGTGGGTGTCGTAAGAGGCGACTAAGGGACTTTCCAGAGAATGGGCAGCAGCGTTCTCCGTGTTTTTGTAACAACCGTACTGCGATCGCCAACCCGCCTGCCAAGCGTGGCGATTATTGCAAAACCCCCCAAAATGTCAATGTGACGACACTTGGGGGAGGCCTGTGTCCAGCAGTGGACGTCTTTTGGGCTGAAATGATGATGATGATGATGATTACCCGCCCAGTCCTCTGGTAACCCAGTTTGTGTCATACGACGCTAACGAACTTACCTACACCCGCCATATTGGTTTCTAGATCATACGAGAATATTGTTTTAGATTTAACACGGATGTTCGTTGCATGAAACTGGCTCACGTTCCATGATTTTAAACCCCCGATCAAAAAGAGGGGTGTTATAAGTTTGAAGTGTGTCTGTGTATCTTAGTCTGTCTGTGGCATTATAGCTCCTGAACGGATTAAGCGATTTTATAAAGTTTTTTGTTTGAAAGGTGTCTTTATTAACTTCAGTATAGTCGTTTTTAATCGTGGAAGGGCGTGTGCAGTGTATGGATCTAGAGCTGTATCATCATCATCATCATCATCAGCCTATAATGTTCCTACTGCTGGGACACAGGCCTCCTCTCTATGAGAGGGAGTGGGCTGTAATCCACCACGCGGGCCCAGTGCGAATTGGAGAGCTGACCGCCCACTGGCCACTATGTTTCATCTTCTCCCTATCCTGCCCTCTCTGCCTTTGCCAAAATATGCAGTCTCAGACCTCACGCCTGTATGTCTGTGAGCAGTAACCCCCTCACATTTCACTAGTTATGTTTATTTCCCATATAAAAGGGCAAAGCTATTGCCAACATCCGGGCACTAATCAATTTCCTGACTACTACTGAGAATTCCTGGTGGAGAAACCCCGTAACAGTAATCAGAACCTTAGATTGAGACCTTATGGTCGGCGTCTAGACCAACGACAAATAAAAATTAAAATAAGACCTAATATAAGCACAACCTAATAAAATATTTTTTATTTATTTATTTATTTATTCTTCAACAAATTTACATTTGTGTCGAACATACAAATTCATCATCATCATCAGCCTATAATGTTCCCACTGCTAGAACACAGGCCTCCTCTCTACGAGAGGGAGTGGGCTGTAAATCCACCACGCGGGCCTAGTACGGTTTGGCAGATGTCACATGTCTTCGAATTTCTAGTTCTAGGACTTGCCGGTTTTCTCACGATGTCTTCCTTCACCGTTTTTGAGGGCAGCGATAAATTACACATAATACGCCTGGGTTCGAAACCACGGCTTACTAAAGACTTCAACGCATGCTAATTATATTGCATTTGTATTATTTTTGTCGCGCCTGAACAGACGTCCACATAAAGTTTTTAGAAATTATAGGTTAAACTTATTTGCAATTACCAAAACAATGTAAATGACTTAGTCCCTAGTAATTAAGGGTCATTTAAAACACACCTGCAAACAAGCCTGTAATCACCATAGATTCATAGGTCATTGATCCCAAAGGTATACATTAATATGGACATTCCTCCGGAATTGGGTGATTTGGTTGAAATTTAAGTGCAACAATTTATAAAAAGTTGTAGCCATGAATAGGCTAAAATGATTAATGCTTCGATCGGAATTCGATTATTTTTATTATTCAACAGACAAAAAATACATAAATTAAGTTTTGATACCTTCCTTTAAATTTTGAATTGAGTAGTAATAATATCACTACCAACATTTACAATATTTAATTGAATCCGGAAATACCGGAATTACTTTCCGGAAAAATGGGTTATCCATGTTGTTCTTTCTGTGTGCATTTGTGATACAAGTACCACAAATCAATCTACCTACTCCGATCTATGGTACACACAAAGTTTCACCGTAACACGGCGGTAACCTTGACACCGCGAGTCCGCGAGGCGAGCTGTAAGTTATGTGCGCCGTGTCTCCGCATATTAACGTGACGGTAGTCTCCTTTGACAAGTGACTGGGTCGTAAGCGCTATTGCTATTATGTTCCTAGGGTTTGATTCCCAGGTCGGGTAAAGAGTTTTTGGATTTATCCATAACGAGTTTTTTAGGAAAAACCATGGAGTTTGAATTTGTATCCATTTTGCCTTTCTTATTTGAGTTTGTATAACTGTGGCCCCTAGAAAAACAATTAGGTGTGATCTAAAATACCTCATTAGGAGTGATCCTCATTAACATACTAAAGTGTCTTTGTAATTTTGTGTTCTGTTTACTAACCTACTTTAATAAGCTTGTAGAATGTAGGTAATTTTTAGTCCATTTTTCAATTTAATTTATTGACAATTGATAATTTTGCATGCCGTAAGGCAAAATGTATCGGGACGCTCATCAAAAGGACCATTATATTCTGTATACCTAATACCTACATTATTGGTAAATAAACGAGTTCTATTTCTATTTCAAAAAGATACATTTATTTCACCAACTCTAAAAAAGGAACCTCCTTTCATAAATTATGTTAAACAAATCACTCGAATCTTACATAAAACCACGCCTCTAAAACCTTGACAAACATAACATCTAATACATATATCTTGTGATGCCCCAATCACACGCATTTAAAAACAATGGCCACATTGAAAACAAAAGAAAATCGCGTGTGTTTAACAGAACGACATAAAACGCTTTCGACTTTCTACAGAACGCATTATTGCCCATATCGTATGCGGATCATAGATTTGTTGTTATTGAATTTTGAGGGCTTTCTTTCTCTACCCAAAAAAGGTGGTATGTTCATAGGCGTTATAGTATAAAGTTTCCCTATATTAAATAATGCAATGTTTGACGGCACGGTTGGTGCAGTGACTGAGCGATCGACTGCTGCGCTGCGTGTCGCGGGTTCGATCCCCGCAGGAAACAAATATTGTATGGCATACAGATAGTTGTTCCGGGTCAAGCTGTTTGTGTATGTGACTTTAAATGTTTGTAAACGCACCTACGATACAAGAGAAATTATTAGTGTGTATGTGGTGTGTGGTGGTAGTGTGTGTGTGTGCAGTGAGTATGTGGATGAGTATAGAGAAAGACCAAACAATCGATAGATGGACTGTGTGAAGGATGATATGGCAAGAAAGGAGGTGTCTCATGAGATGATGACAAGTAAGTAATACAGAAGTATGGAAGAAGAATACATGCTGCGCTGACCCCAAAGAAATTGGGATAATATTTGCACATTACTTCATTCAGGAGAATGATATAATGTGCAAATAAAAGTTTCGAAATTATATCCCTAAATGATGTTTAAACCGCTTCAAAATTCGCTGCTTTAGTTTAGAAGAACAACAAGAAACGCGACTTTATTTAATAAAAGGTACAGAAATTATTACAGTTTCGTCTATCCTTAAACCAAACACATCCAGTAAGAAAAACTATGACAACAACCCTTTCCGGTAGATAATTGAATCCGTTCTGTTCCGTCCGATGTAACAGAATGCTTTTACATTGCAAGCAAAGCTATAGACAATATTAGTTACAAAATTGAGTTGTCTTGGTTTTCATCATTTCAGCCGAAAGACGTCCACTGCTGGAAATATGCCTCCCCCAATGCCACATTGACATAAGGGGGTTTTGCCATAATCACCACGCTTGGCAGGCGGGTTGGCGATCGCAGTACGGTTGTTTTCCAAAAGGACAGAGAACCCTGCTGCCCATTCTCTGGCAAGTCCCTAAGTCGCCTCTTACGACACCCACGGGAAGATATGGGAAGATACATACAAGGTGTTGTTTTGCATCCTCGTCAAAATTCAGGATGTTGTCACAAAAGACATAAATAATCAATATAAATTACGGTACCTAGTAAATTATTAAAAAACACTGCGTTTTTTTGTTGTTTAAATTTGTCAATATTTCAGAATAACCCCCTTAACGTGGTTTAGGGATTATGAAATTATCGAAAAAACGTTCGAGGTTTTTTGTTTGTGTGTAAGCGACGTTATAAGGCGGGGATCAGACGGCCCGTGTTTAAAACACGGGTGGTTCACAGTTACCGATTTCAGTAAATAAATAAAAAAAAGAAAATTACCTACTCATTTTATTATTGATTCGGGTCGAGAATCATTAGCATAGTTACCTCCTAGAATTTGACGAGGTTGCAAAACAACACCTTGTATATTATTCTATTCATATCATATCATCCTTCACACATTAAATCAATCATTTCTTTAATCTTCGCTTCTTACAAAACTTTTCTCAAGACATTTTGCTTTTCCGCCTCATTACATGCCCATACTGTAACAACTGACAACACACCACGACACATCTTCGCGTAGCGCCACGCCATCTTGTTTTGTCAATACACTTTTCACCATGCTTTCCACAGACTATTTCAATATGTTTATCAACAGCACCGTTCTGTCTATGTCATAGAATCATGCATTGTCATCTCAGCTGCATGCAATTACCTTTCATTCATCTCCGCAAACGAACCTTTCTTTTGCATAAAAACATCCGTGATTGAGTTACGCAAATCGTAACCATCACAAAAGATTACTCAACAGCATATGAATGATTCTTTGGTCATGTTACCGACGTATTACCAGCTGTTAGTATAACCAACTGTTTTGCAACTATGCAATGTAATATGACAGCTGCAAAGTCTAGATCCGTTTGCAAAACTCTTTACTATTGCTAATTTCATGACATAACATCTGTGTCAATATTTTTGAGAACAGGACATCCTGAAATGCATTTTTCTTCGAAAACATCTTGCGGAGTCTTGAGTCATTTGGTCTTCAAGGGTTAAGTACAATTTAAATGGCGTTAAAACACAATTGGCTTCTTCCAATTTTATGCGGTTTGGAAGATCCGTTTCCTGTTATATATATATTCCATTAATTTTCAAAATTGTAGTCGTTTCTGCAAATTCTTATCAATATTTTGTCTGAAGTAAGGCTCGTATAACTTGCAGTCATAGCAATGAATGCATTACATACTTTCACAGCTATACGGATATCAAATCGATCAATTACTTACATGGCGCGATTCGCTATGTCTCTTTAATTACATTAATTACGCCTGTTACTTACATCAGCATTTGAGTTTATTTACTGCAATTGTTTTACAAGTTATTTTCCAAAAAAATAATTTTAATTTTGCACTATGTGAACATAGTGCAAAATTAAAATTATTTTTTTAAATAAATTAAAAGTTTTTGGAATATATAATTTAGGAAATCCGGAGCCATCGAATATAACCTAAGAATCTCTATACTTCTCCCTCCCGACGTCCACATTTGTATGGACATCCCATGGACTTTAATAGAGACTTTGACCTTTGTTTCGACTTTTTTTTCTCAGAGTGGCTGGCATACTACACTGTAGTACTGTAGTAAATATTTTTAAATATTTTTAGACCTATGTATACTGCTTATGCGTAGGAAGTTTCATTAAAACCTATTCAGTCATTTCGGAAAATAACGACTTGAAAGTTTGTATGAAATGCCGTAGGGTATAAACGCTCGTAATTACAAAATTGAGGTGTAAATAACCATTTTCCAAAATAAGTAGCGCTTTTAGCACTTGTCAGTGACAGCTAGATGCTACAATGTCTATACGCTCGTGAGAAAATGTTAAAATTTATAATAATATGTATTTTACCCGCTAAACTATGCGTTGGTTTCGTTCCGATGCATAATATTCGCGTTAATGGCGGCATAATAACACCAATAAACTGCTGATTTAATATGTAAATAGGACACTCGAACAAATATAAGTTTATGACTTTATAAAGCGTGTGCCGACGGGATTTCCGATCGGCAAAAATAACGAACCGACGCGACGTACAAATGCCTTTGTATATCCCTTTTTACTCTAAAGTTAAGAGGATGAATTATCAAAATTACATCCAAATTAAGTGTTCACCATGGTTATTAAAGAAACTCTTGTGCACATGCTTCCAGACCAAGCGGTATTTATTACTTGGTTAATTTTTAAAGAATCCCTAGTTACTGCTACTCGTTGTTCTATTGGTTCGTGATAAAAGCACAAGTGACAAAGCAACCAACCAAAAAACAACCTTTCGGAATAATAATATATCTATGGGCCATTGTAGCCTGAAATAAATGATGTTATGTTATGTTATAATAATTATTTAGAAAAGCTTTCGTTTTAGTTACTTAAAGTTATAGGTACTAAAATACACCGGAGCATGAAGTTCGAATCTTCTCTTTACGGAGTTCCGCAGGGCTCAATCTTTGGTCTTTCCCAGATCACGCGAAATTATTTTATTTATTTTTACATGTAATACACTACAATTTACATCCTCACCAACGTGGATAGTATTAACCCGCATTTTTGACTCATTGACCGCGATATCCGAACGAGAGTGAAAGCCGGTGATGTCAGAAGCGCGCGCGCATCTTATGTAACCCATTGTTGAACGCGAAATGCCACTTACGTTTGAATGCAAAACAAGAAGGTTAACAGACATTGGGATTTTTTTAAACCGGTTACGTTTTATTGTCATTTATTATTTTGTTTTCTTGTTGATGATCAGGTATATTTCTCTCGTCGTTGTCTGCCTGGTTGGTGCTGTGGCCCTAATGGCAACGGCTAAAAATGAGGTATATGGTTATATTCCTACGACAGGCCAAGTGTTATTGCTATTATATTTTTCTTTCTTTCTTTTTATTAGCATCAATACCAACGCCCCAACATTGTTTAATATTTTATTTCTTCCCTGTGTTTCTTTCATCTCATTTTTGAATACATTGTTTATTGCTACATACTAATCACCATCCCAATTAAACTTCATTCAAGCATTCCGATCATTTTCTGTTGATAACTTTGCAACATTGCATACTTCATCGAGATGTCAATATTATTTTGATGTGACGAGACACTGTAGCTTCCGTAAACATGTTTTCTAGTCAAACGTTGCAGGAGCATTGCACAATCCAAATGGCATAACTTTAAACTGACACAACTCCTTTCCTGTTGAGAATGCAGTTTTCTGCTGGTCCTTGGGGTCTATTTCTACTTGCCAGTAGCCACTTTTTAGATCCAGCGTGGTAAACCACTTCATTCCAGTCAGCATATCCAGTGTGTCGATCCTAGGCAGTTGATAGCTGTCTTTTCTCGTGACGTCGTTCAGTCGTCGATAGTCCACACAAAAACGCATGCTGCTCCTTTTTCTTTACCCGGCCTACAGGAGAACACCATGGAGTGGATGAAGGCTCTATAACACCGTCCTTCACCATTCCTCAATCATGATTTCCACTTCTTTTTCCCGTGCATCCGGCTCTGGGGTCAGCTTCCAGTCTAGCCAGATACAGCTGAATACCAGTATTTTAGATGTCACCACCGTGTATCTGACCTCCACCACCCAGGTAATACTGGGTGATTCGATACCCCTTGGTAACATAGTTATCAGACATTAGGTCCACATAGTTCCTGTAACGACAGTCAAAGATCTTCAATTTACAGCCGGGACCAACTGTTTAACGCGCTTTCTGAAGATGGAAGAAACTGGTATATAATGGATGGTCAACCATTCACGGACCGATCTTGGAAGCACCCGCAAGATTCGGTACCCTTACGGCTGTATTTAAGCCCCCGCAAACATGTTTTGAAGTATAGCATGCAATTAAACTTCTGCATGTTTTTCTTTTGTGGCTAAACTTACATTATGAATGTTAATTGGTTTATCTTGATGAAATTATAATTCTACACCTTTTATCTAGATGAAAACTGTGTTACTGTCGTTATTGTGTTCTTTATACTGCTTGTTATGTTAAGAGGGAGTTAAGACCTATTGTGTTCTTGTGAAAAACGAAACTAGTATTATATGCGAAAAAAACTAAATCTGTCTTACTGTCTGTCTGTTGCCTTTATATACTGGGTACAAACGGACCCTACACGAAGTAGTCAACCGAGCATTCTGTACATCAAACTAAGTTTATCATCATCATCATTTCAGCCGAAAGACGTCCACTACTGGACATAGGCCTCCCCCAAGTGTCGCCACATTGACCGGTCCCGTGCGCCTCGCATCCAGCGGATCCCCGCAACCTTTACCAGGTCATCGGTCCACCACCACTAAGTTACTGTGCGCAAAAATTATTGCTGATGAAACGACTTTTTTGGGGTGCAAATTCAGGCTTATTCCCACTAGTTCGATTCATTAGTTCGATCGTCGAACTATTGAGAATTTTTTTCCTCACTTGTTCGACCGTCGAACTAGTGAGAATTTTTTTCCTCATTTGTTCGACCGTCGAACTAACTAGATTTAAAAATAGTCTAGTCTTTCTTTTCCGATAGGGGTTAACTGGTCCCAGAGAACTTGGATGCAAGAGCGAGCGAAGCGAGCTCTGGACTTGGGGCACCCCGACTCGGACAGGTTAGGTTGGAAGGGCATGGCGGGGTCTAGTGAGCGAGCGGAGCGAGCGAACTAAGACCCCGACATCCCCTTCGTGTTAGGTTACTGTAAACCCTGCAGACAGAAATAGGAGCCCCGCCTAGCGGGGCTACGTCGAGTATCAGTAAAATAGCTCTGCAAATACCAATAAACTAAATCTAATTAGTTCGACGGCCGAACAAATGAGGAAAAAAATTCTCACTAGTCCGACGGTCGACCTAATGAATCGAACTAGTGGGAATAAACGCAAAATCACGGCTTACGTTAGAATACACTGTAACGCACTCAAAACATCATGCAGGTTGCGTAGTAATAGTCCAAAGGTCTCGGAGGTATTTAAAGTAAAGTTATAACATTAAAAACATGTATCCAAACTTGTTGTGTGTTTGCATTGAATAGGCTCCGACACTTCTGGTCCGATTTAAAAATTCCTTCAGTAGTATATAGCCCATTTATCGTCACGCTAAGACCAATAGGAGTGGAGCAGCAATGAAAATGTTACGAAAACGGGGAAAATGTGACGCAAACGAAGTTGCGCCGGTCAGCTAGTTTTATACTATATAAACTTTTGAAAACATTTCGACCTCCAATATCTTCGTAACTATAAGGTTTCCAGGTATCATCATCAGCATCATCAGCCTATAATGTTCCCACTGCTGGGACACAGGCCTCCTCTCTATGAGAGGGAGAGGGCTATAATCCACCACGCGGTCCCAGTGCGGGTAGGTGGTCCCAGGTATGGTCAGGAATTATTGCAATTACTGGAAGAACAAGTACCTTTCGGCTTCGTTTAGCGTCTTTTCAACCCGATCGTGATCTACCATGGTCTGTGTTAAGACATAGGCTAAGCTTTTGATTGCTGAATTACGCTTCCATGGTATAATTTCCTACAAAGGTGCCTTTGTAGGAAATTATACCATGGAAGCGGGTGAAGTCGGTGGAAAAAGCTACTGGATTATTAAATAAATATTGTCTCTTTGTGATTTTGATCGTGAGAATTAACTTTCAATGGTGAGTCATCAGATTATTTTAGGATCAAACTTTCGTTACCTTTTTATGGAGTTGCCCATATTTGCTGTGGTGTTTCTATGAATATAATTTGGTATATGGAAAGGTGAGGAAACCGGCATGTCCTAGAACTAAAAAATCGAAGACATAACATCGACATAACATCTACCACCCGCACTGGGCCCGCGTGGAGGATTACAGCCCACACCCTCTCATAGAGAGGAGGCCTGTGTCCCAGCAGTGGGAACATTATAGGCTGATGATATGGAAAGTTACTCGTAAAACCACCTTACCCGAAAAGATACTGATGTGGAGTTAGAAATTTAGAATCATACTATAGCTAAAGTCGCGACTCAGCTCTCGTGGCTGCGTATTGTATTGACAATAAATTATATTTGAAATATCTTGTACGACATCGGTTGATTTTGTTACTTTAAACTAAAGCTTGTTATTTTAGAATCGTAATAAGAGACTCGAAGAGAACGAATACTGATTCCCTATACTTAACTGATGTACTTAAAGAATAAAAAATATGCTAAAATCTCTATTTTCTCTCTCTCTATATCTTCTCATCATTTTAATCTTAATCTCTATCAGACATCATGTTTTATGTGAATGTTTCGCCAGTGCGAGCGCCGAGCAGCATACTACGGTGGTATTTTTTTAAATGCATCATGCACAGCAGTACATGCACATTATGATACTCATAATACTTTGTAACTAAATCACAACCTAGCTACCTAAGTTCAAAAGTTATTGAACAACGTAACGGTACTAATAAACACGCCTTATACATTCAATGCATACCAACTTCGAAAAACAATACGATATTGCAATCAGAACAAGGCTAGCAAAGAATACTTACGAAACAGAAAACCGTGGTATCTATTCCGAGTGGAAATTCCAGATTGATGCAATCGTCAAGTAACAGCATGTGTGGATAGTTAACAAATGTATGAACTGACTACATCGTTTGGATTTCAAAGAAAATCGTTCTGAGAAATATTATTTCATGCATCACAGTGCTCGTGGTTAAATAATAACAGCCACTCGGATCAATCTCATATCTCCCCGTGTGGGTGTCGTAAGAGGCGACTAAGGGACTTGTCAGAGAATGGGCAGCAGCGTTCTCTGTGCTTTTGTAACAACCGTACTGCGATCGCCAACCCGCCTGCTAAGCGTGGCTATGATGGCAAAACCCCCCAAAATGTCAATGTGGCGACACTTGGGGGGCCTATGACAAGCAGTGGACGTCTTTCGGCTGAAATGATGATGATGATGACTCGGATCAATCTTCAGTTTAAGCCGCGCTTGCCTTAAGTTGATTCGTGGATGGGTGACCACCCATTACATACAGAGTTTCCTTTGTGCCTCGCAAAGTCCGTTAAGGCGTTGGTCCTTGCTGTCATTTGTAGATCTTAGACAGTCGTTACAGGTAGTCAGTGGCTCGAAAGTCTGACAACCAGTCTTACAAAGGGGTATCGTATTACCCAGTACTAACCGGGTTGTAGAGGTCAGATAGGCAGTTGCTCCATGTAAAATACTGGTATTCAGCTGTATCCGGTTATACTGGAATCCGACCCCAACATAGCTGGAAAAAGGCAGGCAGTTATTGATGTGCATAACAATGCTAGGGAAAATAGCGAGTGATTGAGAGGAAGCTTCTGGTCATAGAATACATGTTGCTTGAAAAGAACCATTAATATGAACGGTAAAATTGCGCATGTATTCCCAAGGGAGTAAACAGAGTTGTATACTTATATACACCCTCCTTTCACCTGCTATGAAGAAGTCAAATGGAAGACCGCAAGCGTAGCGTCGACGGCCACCGGCTAGATGGACGAACGTGCTTAGTACGGTGGCTGGAGAAGGCGGAGGAGTGGGTGTTGTGGCGCAACTTCAGCGAGGCCCATGTCCAGCTGTGGCCTGCGATAGGCTGTGTTTATGCATCGAATTTGGGAGAGCGTAGTGCCGTCAACAGAATACAAATCCAGAACATTGCCGGGTGCTAAGCAATACTGATGGGATACTCGAAAACACTTTGACCAACCTGGTATTTCAAACCAAAGATCTCATGGTCAACTGTCGTGCCTGCGACCACTAGATCTGCATCAATCAAGCAGTACTCAAGGAAAAACATGGCGACACACCCAAAGACATCCACAATGTGTTTCTATTCTCATGGCTAAACATTATTATGTATAACAAGTTTATTTCTTCACAAGACAGCTAGTTACTGCTACTTCACATGCAACAATAAGATATTGTGAACATTATTGCCATAGCCATTAGTTTAATGTGTTGTAAACTTGCAACATATACGCATATTGCAAGAATGCAGGCACATGATCAGCGTATAACCATCCCAGTGCTGGGACACAGCCCTCAAGCCTCCTCTCTGGAAGACGGAATCAACCAATCAATTGACGGCACGGGTAGGCGCAGTGGCTGAGCGATTGACTGCTGCGTGGGATCGATTCCCGCACGGAACAAATATTTGTATGTCCTACAGATAGTTGTTCCGGGTCTGGCTGTTTGTGTATGTGAGTTTAAATGTTTGTAAACGCACCCACGATACAGGAGAAATTCCTAGTATAGGACAACGTTTAAACAAAAACGATGTTGTCTTTATCCTTCATCGTTATGAGAGCAGTGGTGATGAAATAACTTTCCTACACATAATAAGTCGACTCCTCCTCCTAAGTTCTGTTCTGTTGGTATCACCCACGTAGCACTGATCGTCTTTTGTCAGTATCGCTAGCCTACACGCCCTATACAATTGTATGTGTTTACTATTGTTCCCGCCAGGCCTACAGGAGTACACACAATAAGTAGATTCATTGGTCACGTAGATTCATAGTTATTTGAAAATAAACACTAAATAAAACCGACAATAACGACAAATTTATGCTGAATTACAGCTGTAGGTCTATTCCTGAAACTCCGCCTTGGGTCTCGTTTTATTGGTCAGCTTAAAAGGAATGGTCAATAAACTTGCATAGCCGACGATTCTTGAGGAGCCTGGAATCTTCAGGGATATTTTATATAATGCGCGCTCTTCGTTCATATATATGACGGAGAAAATGTCTCCGTTCCGTTTTTAAAAAGCGTGACGTCAGCATAGCTGACGTCACTGACTATGTTCAGGGTGATCACTCATCTTCGATCTTCCAAGTAAAACACCACAAGTACACTGTATGACTCGTTTATTCAACCGACAGCGTAACGACTTATTTACATAGATCCGTACAGTTCGGCGGCTCAAGCAAGACTGACCCGATCGCCTACAGTGCGGCCGTATTTATAGGGCTCGACGTACGTGCACGTTTAATTTTAGGTTAATTATTGAAATTACAATGATGACATTCATTTTACATCGTAATAATTCAAAGTAATCAACTTATGGTTTTTAAACTAATTTTTAGGACAATTAAATGATTAAACTTAGTTATTCTAGGTTTTTCTAGACGAATTGTTGTAGTTGCGCCGATACGGCCATACTGACAGGCGGTGCGCGCTCTGCACCAGCCTCGTTGGTTCTCGTCGATTTTTGTGGATTCTCGTAGACCTGAAAGAATAAAAACAAAACTTCCTCTGAGTAGTACATCTGTAAACAACTTGCGTTGTTTTGTCTTTTGAGAATATCGATTCTGATAAGGTTAGTAGGTTCTCGGCGATTTTATTAAAGGGTTCTCGGAGGTTCTCGTAGAGTTCTCGGAGGTTCTCGTAGAGTTCTCGGAGGTTCTCGTAGAGTTCTCGGAGGTTCTCGTAGAGTTCTCGAAGGTTCTCGTAGAGTTCTCGGAGGTTCTCGTAGAGTTAGCTGAGGGATATTTAGAATATTTGAATTAAGTTACTTACGGTTTTATTCTGATGAATTACGGTTTTCCGATTCCGATACGGCCACACTGACAGGCGGTGCGCGCTCTGTACCAGCCTCGTTGGTTCTCGTCGATTTTTGTGGATTCTCGTAGACGGTTTTATTCTGATGAATTATTTTCACCCAGTACATAACAATGTCTCGGGAGTATCTGTTCTCAGGTTCAAATGTGGTGATGATGTTCTTTCGTAACTCTTCCCAGGTACTACTGGTCACCATCCAATCATCGATCCACATTTTCGCACGTCCCTTCAGCAGACTGCAGACTTTCATACGAACGTCGAAATCACTCAACTTATATGCCTCAATGGCCACTATCAATATGTTGACACCACTCACGTACTCCGACATGGGTATCCGGGTCGAAAGATGGCAGGTAAATGCCTTTGATCCTTATTATTGATTCGGTAGGCGGAGCACAGAAACGCTCTGACATTCTCTGCATCATTTCCATCATCTGCATAAGGAATTGTGGTGGTATTCCGTCCATCCGCATTCCTTGATCAGGGTATGTATGCGGTCTTGATTGATTCATGGCTTCCATTGATGTATTGGAGACCAGTCCAGGCTCCTGACGCCGAATGTTGGCTGGTTCCAGTTGCTCAGGTGGTAAACGAGCTGATGAGGAAGTGGCTTGATTAGAAATCTCTTGCGATCCCACTTCTGATGACGGAGAAAATGTCTCCGTTCCGTTTTTAAAAAGCGTGACGTCAGCATAGCTGACGTCACTGACTGTGTTCAGGGTGATCACTCATCTTCGATCTTCCAAGTAAAACACCACAAGTACACTGTATGACTCGTTTATTCAACCGACAGCGTAACGACTTATTTACATAGATCCGTACAGTTCGGCGGCTCAAGCAAGACTGACCCGATCGCCTACAGTGCGGCCGTATTTATAGGGCTCGACGTACGTGCACGTTTAATTTTAGGTTAATTATTGAAATTACAATGATGACATTCATTTTACATCGTAATAATTCAAAGTAATCAACTTATGGTTTTTAAACTAATTTTTAGGACAATTAAATGATTAAACTTAGTTATTCTAGGTTTTTCTAGACGAATTGTTGTAGTTGCGCCGATATATAAAATATGCTCTTGACCTATATCCGAGTGCCTCTTAAAAACAATCATTCCGAGAGAATTGTTTATTCTGATAAGTATACTTTTTTCAAACCATCATCATAACATTAACATCACGCCCGTAAACCATAGATCATATGTTTGAATCCCTTGTAACAACGGGCGAGCCTGTTGCCATCAGCCGGCACAAATCCAGACTTTGGGCTGCTACTTAGAAATCCCATAAAGAAAATCCCAATAACATTTTACCCGACTTCGGAATCGATCTCTAGACCTCAAGTTCAACAGTAGCTTGTAACTAGACCAAATACCAAAGAGGCAGAGAGAGAGGAAGTCGGTTAAAAATAAAGGTTTTCAACGAGTTAACATAATTAAATTCTTCTTCTTCAACTTCTGGCCACCCAATGCTGATTGTAGGCCTCTTCCAACTCTCTCCTCTTTTGGCGGTTTTGTGTCATGGCCAGCAATAAATATATTATTCATATATTTGGATTTACAGCAGTCAGCTCAATTACCACTTGCTGCTAATAATCTTGCCAAGGTAAGAACTGGAAATATAATTTGTTAATTAAAAGCGGGTAGGTAAATCCTAAGATCCGGCTTATCAGGATATCCAAACGGGGCCAGATAATCAGAAGTACGTATACCGGAGTCAATATTAAGGAGGTGTGGTTGCCCAACCTCGGCCTCGATGGCGCAACCTCGGGGAAATACGTCTCGTTATCGTAACGTTACTCATGCGTATTTGCGCATCGATTGGTTAGGTATGGAGGATAGGCGGACGGTGGACCAACTAGGTACACTTTCGCAGAATTATGTAACATAATGATGAGGATACGCAGTGTAAATTGTTTTTGTTTGCCTTTTGCGTCTTTTAGACCCCGTTTACGGCCTCGGGTGATGCGATTACGACGCGCTTTGCGTCAAGCGTCAAACGCATATTTCTTCGGTTTCCTTCGCGTGAGTTCTGTCACCTCGTTGACTCGTGGCATTCTTATACACTTCAGCCAACTGATCTGTGCAGCCGGAAAAACACAGAACTAAAATAAATGTACAAAGTTTGATTTCATTTTTTCTTGACAATCAGCGCAACTTTGAACTGCAAATAAGTTTGCAGTCATACTCGCTAAGTGGTCATACTGTAATTGTTTTGTCGCTCGAACGTGAAGTTTGTGGCCAAGCCGTAAGATGTTGAGGATGATGAAGGAGGACCAGCATTACCTACGTGGACTTTTATAGGTCCCACACGTGAGTGTAGTACGGAATTACGGATCATCACTGCATTTGTTTTTGTTTGAATTTTTAGCCTCTTAGTGCTGACTTAGTCTTCCCTTCCCTATTTTCAATTCTCTAATTGAAATCTTTACATTTTTTCGGATCTAATTGCTCGTTTTTTGCGGATACTGTGACGGTTATGCTAGTAATCTGAGCTGGGGCCGCGTCTTTAGACACAAAACCAGGTAATCCAACTCATCTTCTTGTCAAAGGATGACTGGATTATTTTGTTACCTGGTTAACATAGCTCCTTTTGTATAACAACCATGGGCGAGCAATTCCCCTTTGACATTTTCGGTTTCTGAAAGCTTTGCTCAACAAACCTTTACGGCAAAATATACATACATATACGCTCTCCAGAACCAATCTGAAGATAACGTCAGATACCTATCTACTGCTGAGATCAAGATGAAATAGAATATTTTTGACAAGGAAAATTAGAGAAGCAGTCTTCCTCTCTCTACTTATTTAAACTTGCTGTGCCCGACAGGGTCCATAATTGTGTCTATTATTTTTTATTCGACCACCTGTTAAATGTACATTATGGATGCAATAAACGATTTGATTTGATTTGATTGTTAATGACTAGTTGTCCCGTGCAACTTCGTCTGCGTCACATTTTCCCCATTTTCGCAACATTGTTCATTGCTGCTCCGCTCCTATTGGCCCTAGCGTGATGATATATTGCCTATAGCCTTCCTCGATAAACGGGCTATCTAACACTGAAAGAATTTTTCAAATCGGACCAGCATTTCCTGAGATTAGCGCGTTCAAGCAAACAAACAAACTCTTCAGCTTTATAATATTATAGTATAGATTAGTATCTAGCTAAAGATATATAGTATAGATTGTATAGATGTACAGCATGCTTGGTGTAGTGGTCGCAAGTGTGACTGCTGAGCATAACGTTCCTGGGATCGATTCTGGGAAAATTGCTATTAGGTTTTCCCATCAGGAATTTATTAGTCATCATCATTCTCTTGCCCTAATCCCAATTTATTTGGGGTCGGCGGCGGGCGTAGCGTGTCTTTTTCTTCCATACTTCTCTATTACTTGTCATCTCATGAGACACGTCCTTTCTTGCCATATACGAACGAAGGGCGGGAGTTTTGAAGCACTGTCTGTCATAATTTTGCCGTTCAAAAAGTGCTGATTATCAGCCTTAATTGAATAAATGACTTGCTTTTTTTTTATTTTGATATCATCCATCGCACAGTCCATCCATCGTTTCTTTGATCTTCCTCTACTCTTATAACCATCCACATTCATACTCCAAACTTTGCTCACGACATTTTCCTCATTCCTCCGCATCACTTATTATTATCAGGAATTTATTAGTAGCAGTCATAATGGAGTCTGGATTTGTGTCCGGTTTATGTCAATAGGCTCGCCCCCTATTACATCATGGGGCTTTAACATAGCTGGCGAAATGTGGGTGTACTATTATGTACCCCTCTGCCTTACCCTTCGGAGATTACAAGCGTGATGTTATGTATACAAATAAAATATATTGTACTAGCTGTCCCGCGCAACTTCGTCTGCGTTACATTTCCCCCGTTTTCGCAACATTTTTCATTGCTTCGCTCCTATTTGTCGAAGCGCGATAATATATATCCTATAGCCTTCCTCTATAAATAGACTATCTAACACTGAAATATTTTTTCAAATCGGATCAGTAGTTCCTTACATTAGCGCGTTCAAGAAAGCAAACAAACAAACTCTTAAATATTAAGTATAGTATAGATAGATTGTAATGAATTGTTTTGCATGTCAACACAAGGAGCCCATGACCCCTGGCATTGCTAATGTTGACGTAACGTTACAAGTGCAAGCGAAACTTTCGCTATCAAGTGAGTATTGAACGCACCACAAGGACATACGATGAATCATCTTTACATAATTTGCGACACTAGTTATACAGGCATGGACGTGTGCATCATGCATGCTCACAATTTCCGTTTCAAGAATCTCTTCTCTTCTTGTATAACCTTATTTGAATATTATTCCCTTGAAAGTTGTCTATTAGCGGTAAACCTTGACAGGCGCTATTAGGACGAATTTTAGATCAGCTTATTATAGACCTGTTTCTAGAACTCGTGAACGAAAACGGTGGTACAAATTGACGTGGAATATCTGAATACTGTCGTAATAATGTGTAATAGATACAGTTGAAACTTTACAAGTCCTATATTCTTATTTTCAATACTATTGATTATAAAGAGGTTAAACTTGTATACAATATGTTAAAAAAAACCTGTCCGTTTCGAAAAGGACATACAGGTATACCAAATAAAAAACATAAAATATTCATGAAAGTGAACAAACGAATGAATTTTAAAAACCCGATTTTGTATCCAAATTTCCACCATTTCCCTAAAATCTGAAAAATTGTAAACGTCACAACATTATCTTCGGCTTTAGTATGTTCGGTCGTCAGTTGTTTGTTTATGATGTCCCTACTTGAGAAGCGACCAGAGTGTTGTTCTGTGTTGCCATGTCAGTTTCCTCATTTTGGTACATTTTAATAAATTTTTGTCGGGGTAGTTTTGTTACTTGTTATCCAAAAAGGACTACATGAATAACTGTTAATACCGGTACCTAATAATACCCTCGCAGATCAGACAGGGTTTTTTTAACATAATGTATTTGTAAGTTTGGGTTTAGGGAGTTATCTTAGGAACTACTGATACATTTACGAAAATTCGTTCACTAATGGGACCAAACTACATTATCACAAATTATCATAAACAAACTAAAAGGTTATCTGGTTTGTCCAATCGATAATTCTCAGTCACAGTCTGAAATATGGTAGAGGAGTTCGTGGCTAAATAATAACAGCCGCACGGGTCTATCTTCTAGGTTAAGCTGTGCTTGCACAGGTTGGTCCGTGGATGGGTGACCATCATTACATACAGAGTTTTCTTCGTGTCTCGGAAAGCACGTTAACTCGTTGGACCTTGCTGCCATTTGCAGATCTTTGACAGTCGTTAAAATTAGACAGAAGCCGAAAAAGTCTGACATCCAGTCTTACCAAGGGGTATCGTATTACCCAGTTATTGGGTTGTTGACGTCAGATAGGCAGTCATCATCATCATCATTTCAGCCGAAAGACGTTCACTGCTGGACATAGGCCTCCCGAAAGTGTCGCCAAATTGGCACAAGGGGGGTTTTGCCATAATTGCCACGCTTAGCAAGCGGGTTGGCGATCGCAGTACGGTTGTTACAAAACCACAGAGAACGCTACTGCCCATTCTCTGACAAGTCCCTTAGTCGCTTCTTACGACACCCACGGGAAGATATGGGATGGTGCTATTCTTTACGTCCGACACAATACAGAGCATAGGCAGTCGCATCACGTAAAATACTGATACACAGCTGCATCCGGTTAGACTGCAAGCCGATCCCAACATAGTTATGGAAAGGCTTCGGCAGATGATGCAATCTGAAATATGGTAATGTTACGCAAAGATACCTTCCAATTTCACAAGACATCAATGCACTGTACAAATAGAGAAACAATTGCTGCCAATAGAAGGCAATAATGACCAGTAAACGGTATCCCAGTATGGTCTATTAAGTGGTAAATAGAGATGCAGTTAAGACAGACAAATAAGTTCCGAATAAGTGGCTCTGAAACTAAAACTAAACAAACAAAGCTTTTCGTTTGTAGACCGACTTAGGGCACGTTCATCCTTAACCTACAAATGAGGTTTCAAGGTATACCGGCCTTCGTTGTCCACTTCTTATTGTTTGAGGACACCGCTTCTCTGTCCCAATGTTTTGCATATCCTGCAGATTTTTACGTCAAATTTTCCGGCAGCTAATAAGTGAAACGTTTTTTTTTTACCAAATCGAAATAGGCTTGCTCAATCAAAATAAAAACTAATATTATAAAGAGGAAAGATTTGATTGTTTGTTTTGTTTGCATTGAATAGTCTCCGAAACTACTGGCCCGATTTGAAAAATTCTTTCAGTGGTATATAGCCCATTCATCGAGGAAGGCTATAGGCTATATATCGTCACGCTACGACCAATAGGAGTGGAGCAGCAATGAAAAATGTTGCGAAAACGGGGAAAATGTGACGCAAACGAAGTTGCGCCGACGGACAGCTAGTCTTTACTAATATTTTAAACAGGTACATTTTTTAAGTTTAGATGAAGGAGGTAATCTCCGAAACTAATCATCTGACTTAGAAAATTCGTTAAGTAATGATGATGATGAGAAGCTACACTACACCGCGTCCTATAAGATATACCAAATTTACGCCGCGGACGAATTCGAGGGCAAAAGCTAGTTTTTATATCAGTAGACCCGTTTCTATAATAGTATACGATAGATATCCTATCGTGTATTGTCAACCGTTCAGAAAAAAATTAAGTTGTTATGATTCCTAACAGACGATCAAATCCGTTCTGCAGTCCAAGGCTTTTCACTTCTTTCAGAACCGCGGTTCTCCTGCTTTATTTACGCAAAGAACATGCATAAGAGGGTACTTAACCCAGTTGCCGTCACAAATGCCATGAAGATTTGTGTTACATCGTTTGTTTACCCGTCTCTCTTTTTAATGAAGCAATGAATGGCTGGTAATGATACCGGCTACCCTGATACCTTTGTCTGGAGGGGCAACGTTCAAGAATTCTTTGTTTAGACTTTTGTAACGACCGCCGTGCCGCTTTCATTTTTTTTTTTTTTTAAAAACATTGCCCTCACTAGGAATTTCTCCTGTATCGTGGGCGCGTTTACAAACATTTAAACTTACATGACACAAATAGCCAGACGCGGAACAACTATCTGTGGGCCATACAAATATTTGTTCCGTGCGGGGATCGAACCCGCGACACGCAGCGCAGCAGTCAATCGCTTAGCCACTGCGCCAACCGTGCCGTCGTTTCATTGATAGATCCAATCGTTTGGACAGAAGTGGTTTCGAGTTGAAGTTATTCGGGATAGGTTAACAAATTAGTCTTAACATCCCTCGCTTTTTGTAGAACGAAGAACAGATCTAATAGGCATGATGACTGATTTTGAAAAACTGTTCTATAATATTCCTTAATATCTAGTATTACCAAAAAAAATATGATTTCTGCATTTAACAGAGGTTTTTACGGAAAAAAATGCGATTTTAATTACATGTTTAAAAAATCGCGCCAAAACGATAGCTGCTGTCATGGCGTCTGCTTGTGACGTCACGCCTATGTAAACATATCGCTTTTGCTAAAGAGACAAAGCAAAAAAATAATTTAATATGAATTCTAAAGTGTATAAGTGGTGTGCGGTCCCTCAGTGCGGTAATTCGTCCCTAAAGACCCCTAACAAATTGTTTGTTTACGTGCCAAACAACAAAACGATGAGATATAAGTGGCTTAATCTTGCCCGGCGAGATCCAAGAGCTATAAGTCCAAAATCTCCAATTTATTTCCGTGAAGATCATTTTGACGTAAGTTTTTACTATAATTAGTATTATATTATTTAAAAGTTCATGACCTTAACTAAATTTAATAACAAGTTCGATCGTTTTTGAGGTTATATATCACTTGAAATAATCACACTACTTTCTTTCATAGTCGCTTAGATCTTAATCGGTACTTTATTCACTTTCCAGTTACCAAATGATATGGATAACTATATGGAGTATCATTTGATGGGTTCCGTGTCACAGGTTCGAATGAAACCAGGGTGTATACCCACAAAATTTCAATGCCAAGCAGATAGAAGAAAACGAAGTACTTGATGATGTTATTACTATTGCCTGTGGTTTAATAAATTTACAGGATTCCTTGATTAAATAAAATTAAAAGTTTATATTATGTTTGTTTTATTTACTAAATAATACTTTGGTACAACAATGGGTAAACATTATCTTTCCATAAAGATACTAAAACTTTCATAAACTCTGAAACATATTTATCATCGTAAGTGACACTTATTATGTCTACTTTTTTATTAACACTATAGTTACAATCAGCAACACAGAAGTAGCCTTTGTGAAGACCTGACAAACTCATTTGTAGTTGCATCTGCCCATAATACTTCTGAGTTGGTTTTCCATTTTTAATATAGTTTTTATAAGTCTTTACACTTATTGGACACTTAATTTCTATGATGCTGTCCTCACAGATCCCATCTGGTGATGCTGCTATCATAGGATATTTTTGACATAAAAATAGGCCACATTTTTTAATTCTTTTTCCCAATTTGGTACTGACAGTTTCCCTAACTTCATCCTCCAATACTCTACCACGTTTCATAGCTGATGTATCTGGGATTTTTCCTCCCATTATCAATGAGATCAATGTTCCGTCACTGGTCTTGCACCTACTGAATTCATATGCTCGTGAAGCCGTCACCCTGCCATATCTTAATTCGTGCCAAAAGCAACTTTGATGCTGATTTCTTGTTTCTTCTTCAACTTTTTTTACATCTTTATCAGTTAAAATAAGTTTCTGCAAGAAAGTGTCAA
Source organism: Cerastis rubricosa (assembly GCA_949152445.1). Lineage (NCBI taxonomy): Eukaryota > Metazoa > Arthropoda > Insecta > Lepidoptera > Noctuidae > Cerastis > Cerastis rubricosa. The sequence continues at coordinate 1,853,762 of OX424547.1, forward strand.
CGGAATTTTCCTTGAATTTCAACACCAGTTTATGCATGGAGAATCTTTCTATTGTATCACTGACATAATCTTTCTGATATTTCATTAATTCACAGTCAGGCAGTTTCCTTTTCTTGCCTTCCTCTATAAATTTTTCAAATACGGCAGTATTTGATGGCAAACTAGGCTTGCCATTAGATAAAGCTTTTGATGTTAAATATTTTATGGTAGTTCCAACCCTGGATAGCTTAGACTTCATCCAGTAGCATTCAATGGATGTAGTGGAAGGTTCCTCACTCCGACGATGGACCCACACGAGAAATGCTATGGCATGTTTGCAGCCTCCTTGTGATGCAACACAGTCATGGCATTGTACTGATATGACTGCTTCATTAACTTCATCAACTACTAAGGTCACTCCATATAACTTCGCGTGGACCTTGTGTTCTGGACAGATTTTAGATTTTACTGTGCACAGATTTCCATCCCGTTTTAATTGAACATAACTCACAGCGTCATCCCCATAAGAAGGTCTGGACGATCTAAAACAAAAAAGTCGAAATGTAAGCATAAGTTATTCTAATAACATAACCTCTAACACTAAATATATCAAAAAGTGCTCTCTGAAATAGAATTGGGATTCTTAAATTGTTTTTTAGATTATTACTTAATATTATACTTACATTGTAGTTTTAACATTTCGAAATTCTGCTGAACAGAAGTCTTGGTTCGATGCTAGGAACTCCCCCAGCATTAACAAATCAACTCTGGGCAAATTAGAGCTGTTTGCCTTGGTAAATCCTTGTTCCATGACTTTATATGGTCGTAAGAACACAAAATTATACAACTGATGGATATAAATCACGAAATAGGCAGGTTTAAACAGTTTAGAAGAACAGAGATCGTCGAAATTCATAAGAAATTTATGTGACAGTGACATGTTTACATAGGCGTGACGTATTCGACTCTGATTGGCGTTCAACTGGGCATGGCGGACTGCTGAATTTAGTTGTTTTATTTCATTAAATAAATAAATAATCTCGTGTTAGAAATAAAAATAAAAATTTATTTCGGAATATGTTACTTATAATTCAGTAAATAAACACGTTATTTTAATGATTCTTGCTTACTGTCATCATGCCTATTGCCAATAGATATACCTAACATAACATAATAAATTTATCACTCCTTAAAATGCAACATGTTGAACAGTTTAAAATGAAGTTATCTGGAGCACAAAGTATAAATGATGCGTAACTGCCCCCGAGCTAGGCAGAGCCTGTATTTCTGGTCACAGTTCTCTTCCCAGAATTAAGAGCGGAGATATCTACCTATAATTATGTTAACTTGGGTGCTATCTTATTACAAAAGTCAATCTATGGGCACAATACTAGTCATAATCATGTCATATTTTGTTTTGGTAACCTGAAAGCCTACATGCGACACAAAATGTACAATATTTTTCCCGTCCCTGACGGCACGATTACAGGGCCGTGAGTCCCTGACCCTGATATTGCGAATAAAAATCTTTAGGAAACAACTGTGCGTCTCACAGCAGAAACAAGTGATGAATTTACACTGTAATACAACGCACAGCAAATCAAATGCAGGGCCAAATCAAATCAAAATCATTTATTTCAAATAAGCCAGTTACAGGCACTTTTGAATAGTCGAACAAAGACAACAATAAAAATGGAGCTATAGTCCCAACCTACAACCTAAACCATATTCCGTATTAAATAAAGGTGAGCACTATGGAAGATCTTTTGAAAATTCATTCCCTATAAGGCTAAACGCAGGATGAATCGAACCCTTTATTTTCTCCTCTCTAACCAAAAAGAAAGTAGGTCATCATTGTTCGAAAATTAAACTAGGTCATCGCCTGTTTTTCCACCTATCACACCTAAATTCCTCCATTTCATCACTACGTGAAAACAAAAGCCGTCCTCAAGGCACGTTACATAACTGCCTCAGTTTGCATAAACTTTCTACTGAGTCACAATGACCATAATGCGAGGTAATCGCACATCACTGTCGCCGCCATCTTGGATGCTAATTCCGTTGGATTTACGCGCTAAATTATGATAATCTGACTGAACCTAAAAAGATTAATGTTGGAAGCCTAATGAGGAGGAATGATTATCGTTTCTAGATGATGTTACGTTAGGAAAATACGTAGGATAACCACTTTTAGAATCTTTGTTCCAAAAAATAATACCTCTAATACCTTTAATCTTTGAAAATTACTTATCATCTTCCTTGCCACAACACACTGATATTATTTTTAAAACTGTTAAGCGCTATGTACCTGAAATTTACTTGTAATGAAAATTCATAGTTTTGTTTTTGTGTTATTTAAGGTTAAACCGTACTTGCCGAGGTTGGTCCGTAGATGGGTGACCATAATTACAGAGAGAGTTTCCACTGTGCCACGGAAAGCACGTTAAGCCGTTGGTCCCAGCTGTCATTTGTAGATATTTGACAGTCGAGACGAGTAGTCAGAAGTCAAAAGTCTGACATCTAGTCTTACTAAGGGGTATCGTATTACCCAGTGACTGGCTTGTGGAGGTCTGATAGGCAGTCGCTTCATGTAAAATACTGGTATTCAGCTGCATCCGGTTACTGGAAGCCGACCCCAAGATAATATGGGAAAAGGCTAGGCAGATGATGAAGAGTTCTGTTTATGTAGTCAATTTCACGTGTATAGATTCCACACAATGTAAATTGTTTTATGAATAAATGAAATGAAACACTATCATCATAAAAATCTCCGAACCACACACAACATAGTTTTAGGATACCGGTGAAATTAATGAGAGTCATGTTAGTCATGCTTGGAAGCACAGAGAAAAGCAAGTTTCGATGATTAGAGGACATGCTGCCCATGAATATACTTAACGAAGCTTAGAATATAAGCGCATTCAGCTGTCAAACTATTCGCGTAAGACCTATTAAACCAAACTCAGCAATATCTTGATTTAAGTTTCCAACCATGTTCGTCACTTCCCCATAAGACTGCCCTAGTCTAATTACGAAGCCATTTTGATATTTAATACAGAAATTGTAAGTTCTTGCGAGAAACTAGGTCACAAATACTTGACTAGTATCGGCATAACTTATAGCCTGTCGATACAACATTATAGCTATATTTCTGCAGGCCATAACTCACGTCTTGGGAGAAAAGTTTAGTTTAAGCCATAAATCTTATATATAATTAATTAGACCAGTCAAATACCAATGTAGAAAAGAACTAACTCCAACCTCGTAAAGTGGGTCTACCTCGACAGTACGGCAACAGGGTGTGGGTGTAGAGCTGTGTCGCAAACGTACCAATTCCAACGTTACGCCATCCAATCCCAACTTTATCAAATCATCCATCCAAAGAATAAAAGATTTCCTCCTCTTCCTCATCCAGTTACGTTTTGTTACGCTAGGACCCTCATCTCAATGACCATATCTACTTCAGAGATGCTATCTACGACTAGGTACATAAATGGTATCTATTATTTTCAGAAGTTCCCATGTCTGCCTAACAGTGGCACCAACCATGATGTTATGTTAAAATTATCAATAAAGTTAAGATTTATCCATCATTAATCTCAACAGATAGTTTCATTAAAACAACACCCCGTAACATCATCATCTTACTGCCTATGTCAACACATTTTTTTTTCATTCTCCTGTGTCAATCGTGACGCAATCATTTACTCCCTTTTTCATATCATTCCCCACTCAATCCATCCATCATTTCCTGGTCTTCCTCTCCCTCTCCACCCATCAACACCTCGCTACATAATCCCAAAAAAACATAGCAATACCTATATATATTCATAAGATTGCGCAAACCAGCAACCAATCTTTTAAAACCAAACGTTGCGTGACTTCCGTCAAAAACAATAATCACGAGTGTAATCTCGCGACGGTTTCGTTAAAAACATTCTTTCACGAGACTCTCATCACGACACCTCACTAGTAACTTGGCAAATAAAAACAAAAACTTAGTTTTACTGAGAAAGCATTCATTTCACTTTTGTTTTTCATAAGCCGTTTAATCATCAAGGAAACGTTAAAAGTTTCTCCTAATCTATCTATGGACTACGATTGCAAACCGGTTTTTCGGAATAATCCAAAATGGTAGGACGATTTTTGAATTTTCGGGTCATTGTCGCTCTCACGATTTCTCCTACTATTTCGTGTTTTCGATTTGGTTTAAAGATATTAATGTCTTATTGAAAAAAGAGAACATAAACACCATTATTGTTGCTAAACTGAGATCTAAAAGATAGTTTTATCCAAGGATATCGTTGAATCGGTAGCCTGCATGTCACTCTTAATAATAACAGTACCTACCAGTACAAATTGAAACCTCTTACTACACCGAAGCTAGCTCATAAGTGTCCATGGTCGATTCTGCCACCTTATTTTTGGAATTACAAAACAGGAACTCACTTACACAAAAACTTTTGCACTAATCTAAACACCATCTAAACCCCATTTTCTTGTTGCAGGTACCTTAATATTAACCACACCAGCGGAATGCCAGTTCGCAGACCACCACAGGGGTAGGTACGCATCAATGCACCTAACCACCCACTCCCTTCCAACTCCCAAACAAAACTTTAAACAAATCTTCATTTTCCAGTGAGCTACATGCAGACACCAGGTGATTGGAACCCACACGCGCAGCAAAGAAACCCTCCATGGCATCAGTTCTCTTCACCAAGGAAAAGATCCTCAGAAGTCATACAAAGTCCTTACTACGGAAACAATCAGTATGAACAACCCCAATTTGGTCACAGCAATCAGTATAACCAACCACAATTTGGACACAACAACCAGTATGAGCAACCTCAATTTGGGCACAACAATCAGTATGAGCAACCTCAATTTGCCGCTAGCAACCAATATAGTCAAAACCAATACAACCAAGCCCAAAACATCCAAGGACCTCAGTATTTCGACAGCAGATCTTCTGTTGGTTTTATCCAAGCAGATCCAAGAAATCCTAATGACCCAAGACTTCTATCAGACTCAGCTTTTAACAGAATATCTGAAACTCTAGGTGCCATAAACACTGTAGGTCACTATTTAGTAGATTTTGTTAATGACTCACATGAAAGAAACGAGACAGATCCTACCATACAACAACTACCTCAAGCACTATACACTATAAGTAAAAACGTTTTAGGTAGAAACGTAACTGATAAAATAGCACCTATAGTGAAGAAGGCGTTACCGCAAGTGTTACCAGATGCTCCTATAACTAAAATAGCGACTGCAGACCGTATAGATGATGATGATGACGCCAAATATTGTACGACTCCTGAAGGGGAAGAAGGCATTTGTGAGGACCTGAGCAATTGTCCCCAACTGCTATTAAACTTGGTGAATCTCAGGGAGTCTTTGTGTTTCAAAGATCTCTTTGTGCCTGGAGTGTGTTGTCCTAAAGATGCGATTGTGCCGCAATCAGAGAGACCGATTGTTGCATCGACGAGTAAGCCGACGTACTTGGTACCAGTGACGACTCAGAAGCCCAAGCCAGGCACGACGAAGAAACCATCAGCTGTACTGGTTTTGACGACCAAGAAACCCAAACCTGTGACCACAAAACGACCGCCAACCACGACCAGACGACCGGCGACCACGAGTAGGAGGCCCTCGACCCCCACCACGGTGACTACACCGAGAACTCTGCCCACCACTTCATACTACACAGTCACGCCACCTGTTATCAATAATATCTCCAATATTGTTGATATCGAAGGTAAGAATATTATTTTAGAACTTATGTACCTATAGCTGTAAAAGCACGAGTTGTCGCCAAAGCGCTCTTATAACTTGAAAGGTAAGTGTATCATTGCAATTCTGTCCATATTGTTGACCTACATATTAATCATGCATTAATCTCTGGAGAAAACTCAACAACATCACGACTATCATCCCCGGAGAATTACGCCGAGGTGTAACTTACCTATAATACACACAAATTTCGCCGGGTATTTATATGTTCTATGTAATTATAGGGGGGCGGAACCTATTACCAACAACCACAACAATCGGGCACAAATACTGACTCCGAGCTACTACTGAGATCTCCGAATTCCGACAGACAATCTACTGAAGGCTTTTTCAGTGTCCGGTGTCAGCCGGCTGTCCGGAATCATTTCGAAGGACCATAAATAACATATAATTATAACCTAATTCCAGATTGTGGCCAGCGAGAAGACGAGGGCGGTCGTATCGTGGGTGGCACGGAGGCCAAGCCAGGTGCATGGCCGTGGATGGCAGCAATCTACCTTCACGGTAGCAAGCGCAGGGAGTTCTGGTGTGGTGGCACTCTGGTGGGGAAGAAGCATGTTCTCACTGCTGCTCATTGTACCAGAGATTCTAAGCAGAGACCGTAAGTTTTAAGTTATGTTGACCAAATACAATTCTTGTCTGAGCCCTGGTTCTTTAAGTCTTCTCGTTCCCTTACAATTACTCACTTAGGTTCCAGTTGATATCCATACTTCCTAATTCATACCTATTATACATACAAAAGTATCTCTGTCTGTTTGTTACGTTTTTACACCTTAACATTAATACTGAACTGATTTCGATAAAAATGAAGCGCAAACACAGGTACACCGTGACCTGGGTTACTTCAGATACTTTCTCGTTCCCGGGGCATAATTTATAAAGACCACGAAGATGAAGCCGCGGACAAAGACAAAAAATTTACCAATTGGAAGGTCCAGGCAGCACCTTTACTCACTCCTCTTGCTTTATGCGTGCTTACTACTGCAGAATACCACGACTCTGATTAATCAACGAATCCTTTGTAAACTCCTCAGGTTCCCAGCCCGCCAGTTCAGCGTGCGTCTGGGAGACGTAGATTTGGCGCGTGATGATGAGCCGTCCCGACCTGTCACGTTGCGCGTCACGGCAGTCCGCGCACATGACCAGTTCTCCAGGGTCGGCTTCTATAACGATATAGCGGTCCTTGTGCTGTCAGGTAAGATGAGACTCCAAATTTGAAAAAGCCAGGTTCTTCTTTCGAGGTAGAATCTAGGAATCTAGATATAGGTGAGGTAAATGGAATCTAGGAATTCCACCTCTTTTATAAGCCTTACTAAACTTTGTTGTAATCAAAAAACGTTTTTGTCCTACACATGTAAAACATTGATATGCCGTAGGAGCCTGAAATCTTAGCTATGATAATAGCCCACATGTTGCAAAGAACTAGAATCTTTGACAATAGGCACTTCCAGAGACGATTGTTAGCATTTCTTAACCCTGGGCGTTGTCATGCTTTCTCTCTATTATACATGGAGGAGTGAGCCGTATCAACATCTACTCTAACAATCCTTTCAAACTGTTACAGAAAACGTCCAGAAATCGAAATACGTGATCCCAATCTGCCTGCCCCACGGCGAGCTGACGAGGCAGTCGTTCGACGGCTCTGTGGCCACCGTGGTGGGGTGGGGCACCACGAGGTACGGAGGGGGGGAGAGCTCCAAGCAGCTGGAAGCCAAGCTCCCGGTGTGGAGGAACGAGGAGTGCGACCGCGCGTACTTCCAGCCTATCACTGACACGTTCCTGTGTGCTGGATACGCGAGGGGCGGTGTGGATGCTTGTCAGGTAAAAGAGAAAAAGAAAAACCTTTATGTTAAATGCGGTTTGGATCCCGAAATTCAGGAGTCCTGTATGACAAGGGTAGAGTTTTCTAGAGTTACATATGCAGCTACTTATTGTCTTCTTAATTTCTTTTTCGTGTGGTATAATGCCTCACCTGGTTTCAGAGTTTTTATGCCACCTGCCTCTGACTTGGCTTTACATGCCGTCGAGAAATATCTCTCAAACATCTTGGTTTCCTCGCGATATTTTCCTTCGACGAAGCAAGTGATTATTATACAATATGCAATATATAATATATTATAAGAATCCGAAAATCAGAGGTGCATGTCTAGGGTTAGAACTCGAGACCTATGACTTAGCAGTCCGACCGTCACACCACTGGGCTGTCCCTGCTATACTGCTGCGTATCTGGGTCCGATCCACAGTCTCAGCAATTTTGTTGCCCGTGTAAGCACGTTTGTCTAGTAAAATAATCAAATAACACACGTCCAATTGGGCCCAACACATTTGGTATAGCCGTGTACCCTATAGAATCCCAACTTTAGATCCCTGAAAACTAAAAAGATCGAACTTTTTCTAACATAATCGTTACGTTTCAGGGTGACTCCGGAGGACCTCTCATGCTGCAAGTGGGCGGTCGCTGGACGCAGATAGGCGTAGTTTCGTTCGGAAACAAGTGCGGAGAGCCAGGTTACCCTGGCGTGTATACCAGGGTTACGCATTATTCCAACTGGCTCCTACAGAATACGGTGTAAAGGATTAATTCTTACGTTTAAGTGCCTACAGTTGAAAGTGTTTGTAAGTTTATCTAAATTATGTTCTAGTAGAGAGAGATAATATTTAGAATTCGAAGCAATATTTTGTGCTGAACTATCGATACAATGCACGTCACTGGTTGCCATTTGAAATTACTTTTAAATGAAAATGCAGCCCAATGTGGTACATAAATAAATAAAAATGTCGCTAAGTTACTGTAAGGTACTTCGTTTTTTAACCAAATTCAAAAAGGAGGACGTACTTAATACATCTGGTTTTTTTTTATAGTAAGTAGGTACTTACTAATACCAACATAATGAAAATATTTCAGGTGCTTTATCATCTCCCTTAATGTTACCAAATGAACTCATAATAATAAAATATGTATAAGTTGAATGTAAGATAAAATAATATTTAAATTCAAACGGTAACCTAGTTTACTTACTTTACTCTTTTTTACTTATTGATTGACTCGTTGGTCTAATAGTCGAAAGCTCGACTGCTTAGCATGAGGTCCCGGGATCAATTCCCGGGTCGGGCAAAGTGTTATTGGGTTTTTCAGCAGCAGTCACGGAGTCTGTAGTGTGGGAATAAGGGTCGCCCCCTATAATAACGGATTTCAAACATGAATGGCAGAATGTGGATTTACAGTCATGATGTTATGATAAGTAATAAATTATTTAGATTCACTTGAAATGTATTGCACTTATCTAATTTATGCTAAACTTGTTCTCTTATTAGAATTACAAAGTACATGTTGTGTATTGTGATAATGTTATAACTGACTGTTAGTTTTAAGATAAACTAAATTAAAATAATATTTCATAGTTTTTCTTTTAATTACTCCTTTATTTATATCCCTCAAAATTATTAATAAACATAAAAACATCAACATCTGTGTAACCGTTCATATGGCACAAAAAAGTTTCAGGTAAAGTTCAACTTCGCATAGCATAGTCTGCTGTCATCTAGATGTCCGTATTTCTGTGTGACCACAAACAATAGTTTTTTTCCTCAAGTGAGGGGAGATGTCGAGCGAGAGAGGAAAGCTTCAAGTTTTCAGCAACCGCCTCCACCCCGGATATTAGGTCATTTTTGTTTATTTATTTATATTAGCATTCTGCCTCGGAAAGGTAAGGTTGCCGTGCCTGTTGGGCAGAATTGTGTATCCAAACTGTGTGAGAAGATAGGATGTTCCTCAAAAATTGCAAACGATAACCAGTTTGGAATTTTTTAGGAAGACCAAGAACAATCTCATAAATAGACAGAAAAATGTTAGTGCATTGAAAAAAAACATATTTTTGGTTTCGATCAAGAAATTCTCCTTGAAGAAACTCTTAGGTCATTTCCGAACGTGAAAATAAAAAAGTAAACTTCCGAACGTAAAACGTCATTCTTCAAAATCAATCACATTTTGGGCATGTAAATTATACCTATCTTCTTTTCTCAGTATGCGTCTGAAAAAGACGAACTGAATTATGACGTTTACATTAGTGACGTTTTGACTAGAGATGAGATATACCTGCCATTCTCCATACCCGGCCTTTAAGGTATGGGTATCACTAACGTCTCATCTCTAGTTTTGACGTTTCCATTTCGGCTAAATAAATTGACGTTACGCCGTGACTAATCTTACGTTTTTATTTGATTAAAATAAATAAACATGTTTTAATTTCTATTAAACAGCCGTAATAACATATAAGGATAAACACTAAACTTTCTTTAAAGTCTTAATGACGTGATTTTGTTTGTTTTGATGTCAAAATCGGTCCAAAATGAAGTATCCTACATCGCCAATTCCTGGGACGAGTAACTATCCAAGAAGTACGTCTCCTTTGCCAGCACCTGCTAATTATCAGCCTACGACAGCTAGTGCGGCTGTGAAGCGCTACAAGTACATTAAGAGACTGTTCCAATTCAATCAGATGGACTTTGAATTCGCTGCATGGCAAATGGTATATCTGTTTGTGGCGCCACAGAGAGTGTTTAGGAATTTCAATTATAGAAAACGTAAGTACCAAGAGATTGCCTAGTTACGTCCGTTTGGGTACAAGTTTCTTTAACAGTACCAACTATTTGTTGTAGGAGGCGTTATGTGCACATCTATGATAAAAAGTTCAAAGACCAACTACCAACTCTTTTTACAACCGAAGTCTAAACATTCCTAGAGTAAGTAGGCAGTAAAAAGGAATTTAAAAGCAACTAGGCATGTGTGCAACTCAATGAGGCTCTTCAAAGGGTCCTGCTCAATACAACATAGGTTTTATAAATCATGTAGGTTTGAAATACTTTATGTTGTGATTCCTAGGTGTGCATTCATATTTTAGTGCAAAAAAACAATTTCCTTTTTTTCATCATTTTTGTTTTCCTATTTCAGATACAAAGTCACAGTTTGCAAGAGATGATCCAGCATTCTTAGTTCTTCTTAGTGTATGGTTATTCTGTAAGTATCATAATTCACTGCATTTTTATTAATTAAATATTTCTTCTTTACAGCTTAAATGGTTAAAAATGGTTAAAATGTTGTTGAAGACAGATAGGCAGACACTACGCAATATACTGGTATTCAGCTGCATCTGGTTAGACGGGAAGCCAACCCCAACAATGTTGGGAAAAGGCTAGGCAGATGATGGAGAGGCAGAAGTTTGTAGTTCTAGTATGACATACACTTCGGCAGAATACTGATTAGTGTCTGGGATGGTGTCATGTACATGATTGTAGTTTGTTAGTATGAATATGTGTATAGACAATTGAGGGTACTTGTTTCTCTTGTTGACATATAAGATGAACTAAGTTGGGGGGTAGGTTTGAATCCACACAGTGTGTCAGGCTTCCTAGCTGAATAAACATGCAGTTACATAATTCCGTGTTTTAATGATATTTCTGGACATAATAGATGTTCTAGTAGTTATGATGACTTTACAACTCAAAGAAAGCGATTAACATGACCATATACTGTGCCCAAGAAATATTTAAAACAGGTGGTACCATCAACACAAAAAGAGAAGAAGCTCAAATAAGTTAACTGCAAAATATTATCTTGACTGCCTCGTTGGTCCAGCAGCGACTGCTGAACATGAGGTCCTAGGTTCGAATCCCAGGCGGGGCAAAGTGTTAATGGGTTTTTTCATCACTGATTTCTTAGCAGCAGCCACAGAGTCTGGTTTTGTGCCCATCATCATTTCAGCAGAAAGACGTCCACTGCTGGACATAGCCCTCCCCCAAGGGTCGCCACATTGCCAAAAGGGGTTTTTGTCAGAATCACCACGCTTGGCAGGCGGGTTGGCGATCGTAGTACGGTTGTTGGAAAACACAGAGAACGCTGCTGCCTATTGTCTGGAAAGTCCCTTAGTCGCCTCTTACGACACCTACGGGAAGATATGGGATGGTGCTATTCTTTACGTCCGACACCATTCAAAAGTTTTGTATCCAGTTGATGGCAATAGGCTTGTTCCCTAATATATGGGACTTAAAACATAACTGACGAACTACAGGTATACTATTAGGTATACCTCTGCCATGTTATGTTATCTTGAAAAGTTTATTAGCTATGCAATTAAAGAATACAGAACAATAATCAATTCTTTATTCTTATTTTACCTAACTGTCTGTGACTAATTTAACATTATTGTAGATTTAACTGTAACACAGTGGACAGAAAAATATCTGGTCTTTATCTTATCAATCATCTATAGAATTTTATCAGCCTCTTCATTTTGTTAAATAGGTCAAACTAATTGAAGTGTATTTAGTTTTTTTATGCAGCTGTAACATTTATAATAGTTTCTATTATTGAAATTCCTTATTCTTTTTTTATAGTCTTTCACAGTCATACATTCATTTGTATATAGATATAAAGTCAGTATATGTTTGTGGATGCCTATAAAAGGAAGGGAGTGAGGAAGACCAAAGAAAAAAGAAATCGATACTGGACAAATTAATGATTTGGCTAGAAAGGAAAGGCTGAATACCAGTGAGCAGTAAAAATGGAATACGAACTTACACAGGATAGGTTCATAGAATACACTACTAAAAGATAAATCATAGGCTGTGGTGTGGAAGAGCCCTTATGTTATAAACTGTGTCTAATATTTCCAGTATCGTCAATATGCCTGGGTCTGGCGCTGAGCTTGTCCGCCGCGAAGGTGGCGTTGTTTGTGCTGTTCGTGGTGTTTGTAGACTTCATCGGTATGGGTGTACTTGTGTCTACAATACTATGGTGAGTCATCATCTTCATCATCATTCTCCAGCCCTTATCCCAATTTATTTGGGGTCAGCGCAGCATGTCTTCTTCTTCCAAACTTCCCTATTACTCGTCAACTCATCAGTCACCTACATTCTAGGTGTATATCTAAACTAATATTATAAAGAGGAAAGATTTGAATATTTGTTTGTTTGCGTTGAATAGGCTCCGAAACTACTGGTCCGATTTGAAAAATTCTGTCAGTGTTATATGGGCCATTTATTGAGGAAGGCTATAGGCTATATATCATCACGCTACGACCAAGAGGAGGGGAGCAGCAATTAAAAATGTTGCGAAAACGGGGAGAATGTGACGCAAACGAAGTTGCGCCGGACAGCTAGTTCTAGATAATAACATTACATCGCGTCTATATTGCGAAGAAGCTCGTGGAAGGCGCTCGTGGCTAAATAATAACAGCCGCATGGGTCGATCTTCAAGGATAAGCAGTGCTTTTGGCAAGGGCGGTCCGAGGATGGGTGACCATCCTTTACATACCGAGTTTTTCCGTGCCTCGTAAAGGAGGATAAACCGTTGGTCCCAAGCTGTCACTTGTAGATCTCTGAACATCGTTCCATGTAGTGGCTCGAGTGTCGTTTTATGTAAAATACTGGTATTCAGCAGCATCCTGAATGACTGGAAGCCGACCTCAACATAGTTGGGATAAGGCTAGACTGATGATGGAGAGGCAGGAGTTTGTAGTTCTAGTACGACATAAACTTCGGCAGAATGACGATTCGTGTCTGAAATAGTTTAGTAATTAGATAGAGATTTTGAATCCCTGAGTAATATGATGTGTCTATACAGGCTGGACACTTTTGGACCTTCCCTTTTTTTTTTTTGAGGTGGCTTTAATCTTGACTCTAGCCTAGGTCAGAGATGTCGACGATGGAACGAGCTTATCTATGCTATATATTCCAGGTACGCCTGTAACAAGTACTTGCGGCGCGACCAGGACGGGCCGGACGTGGAGTGGGGCTACGCGTTCGACGTGCACATCAACGCGTTCTTCCCGCCGCTGTCCTTGCTGCACTTCTTCCAGATCGTGTTCTTTGAGAGTGAGTAACATCACGCCTGTTAGGTAGACATTTACCATTAGTATACCCACATTTTTTAAATATTTTTTTTTATTTTATTTCAATACAGTGACAACATTTTTACAGACATCTTAAAGTCTGTCATACAGACATTGTCCCACAGATAGGTGTCCTGGCTCCCAAACTAGGTTTTCACCTCTAACTTGGGAGAAAACATTTGGCCAGCGATATTTAAGTCCCATAGGGGGGAGCGTCTATTACCATCATCATCATATACGCCCAGAATCACCTACTGCTGGGTACAGGCTTCCACTTTTTTCTGCCATACTTCCCGTTTCTGTGCATCTCTTATCCCAAGTGTTGCTATCAACAGGCACGAATCCAAACTCCCGTGGCTGCTACTGAGAAATACCCGATTGAAAAACCCAATAACCCTTTGCTTACAGAGTGAGTATGGTTCGTTGTGTATTTTAGTACCAATGCCGTTAATGCGTTAAGTACCGGACACAACATCCTGTCGTAGGTCTTCTCTTTTCTATGGGGGATGAAGAACTTTACACCTTGTTTGCATACCCCTTTAATAAAATACTGAGGCAATTTGTCTTCTTTCAGATATACTGTTCCATGACGGTTTCTTCTCGTGCGTGATCGCCAACTCGTTCTGGCTCGCCTCCATCATCTACTACCTGTACATCACATTCTTGGGATACAGCAGTAAGTGTCACTTCTACTGAACAGTCAGGGCCAAAAATATGGATACACTTGCGATTTTTTCCATACAAATATATGAAACTACCTGACCCGCGTAACTTCGTCTGCGTTACTTTTTCCCCGTTTTTTGCAACTTTTTTCATTGATGATCCGCTCCTATTGTTCGTAGCGTGTTTTTATATAGCTTTCCTTGATAAATAGGCTATCCAGTAGTTCCTGACTTTAGCGTGTTCAGCTAAACAAAAAAAAAACAAATAGTATAGATGTTATTCACTTCTTAATAGATTTTGTTGGCAGATACTAGTCATCAAAATATAACAGTGTCAGTAGATAGTTTCTTACTTTTTTAGCAAAATTTTGCTAAATATATATATGTATTTTTGCCTTTGACAAAAAAATATAGATTATGTATAGGTAAAGTTCTTTTAAAATACCGAATAATTTTCACGAGTGGTATTTTGCAGTGTCAGAAGCAATTTGGAAATCACTCCAATTTCGTAATGTGTATACATATTTTTGTCCGTGACTGTACAAAAACTAAACTGCACTTCACTTTCAGATTATGGAAAAGTTGTTGATTCAGGTTAGTGTAAATTGTATACATTAATGGGCAACTATTCTCATACTCATATCGGCAAGAAATATATGGAATATGGTCATGCCGTGATAGAATGTTAGCTTTCAGCAAGGTGGCAACGGGGCAGACTGCCCAGTGTTTTCATTTTTTCTATTAAACTTAATGCACATAAAAGGAACTAAGGCCGAGTTATACAGGGAGTCCAGTAAACAGTAAACGACATATCTCAAGGGGTTCTATAAATGAAATTATCACAATAATTTCATAATTGTAAAAGTTAATAATTAATAAATCTCTCATGTTGTGATAATAATAGGTCTTTACCTATGAAATTGCCGTATTGCAGTACAGACTTTTTCAAACAAAAAAAAGTTTTGATTGGCTATGAGTTCTAAATTCAAATTAATTTTGTTTTAAAAATATGACATTCTATTTACAAAATCAGTCTTTTGTTTATTGATTAGCGTTGTATTTTCATTACATTTCAACATTTTTCCTCATAATGGATACTTTGAAATTTCGTGTAATTATGGAATATGAGTTCCGTCGTGGCACCAACGCGGCACAAACGACCCGTAACATCAACGACGTTTACGGAGAGAACTGTACAAACGAACGCACAACCCGTTATTGGTTTGCTCGGTTCCGTTCTGGGAATTTTGACTTGAAAAATGAACCTCGTGGTCGTCCGGAAACTTTGGTCAACAATGATGAATTAAAGGTGATTGTTGAAGCTGATGAAACTCAATCTACAGCTGAGCTGGCAGCAGCTTTTGATGTTAGCATTAAAACAATATTGGTCCATTTGCGACAGATTGGCAAGATAAAAAAGCTTGATAGATGGGTGCCCCACGAACTTAACGATCGCCAGCGCAACGTACGCGTCGAGACTTGCCTTGCGCTGCTTAACAGGCACAGAAATTAAGGAATTTTGAACGGAATTGTTACGTGCGACGAAAAATGGATTCTTTTTGACAATCGAAAGCGCTCAGCAAGTTGGTTAGATCCTGGTTCGGTACCAAAGCAATGTGCAAAACGAAAAATGACCCCTAGAAAGGTGATGGTCACAGTTTGGTGGTCTAGTGCTGGTGTGATTCATCATAGCTTTTTACAAAACGGCGAGGGCATTACTGCAGATGTGTACATTGAAGAACTGAAACTCGCACGTCTGCAACCAGCTTTGGTCAATCGGTCGTCTCCACTGCTACTTCACGACAACGCGCGGCCCCATACTGCACAACAGACCGTCTCTAAGCTGCATGAGTTGGGTTTGGAAGCTCTCCCTCATCCGCCATACTCACCAGATCTTGCGCCTTCCGACTATTACTTTTTCCAAAATTTGGACAACTTTTTAGCGGGAAAAAAATTCAATTCCCGAGAGGCAGTACAAAACGCCTTTGAAGAGTTTGTTGTCTCCCGTCCAGCTGATTTTTTCAAGAAGGGCATCCATAAACTGCCACAGCGTTGGCAAAGATGCATTGATTGCAGGGGTGATTACTTTGAATAAAAGAAATAAATAAGTTCGAAAAAAAAAATACTTTAACTTTTTTCAAACAAAACGGCAATTTCATAGGTAAAGACCTAATATTATTGTATACTTATAAAGGCGCTCCTAGCCTGTAAAAGTGTTCTTAATTATTAGTGTTACTGTTGCTTAATTTAAAAGTTCTACAGCTATGTATATTTTCATGTTAATATTTTTTCTAAACTAAACTAAGGGGGTGAAAGCTTAAGCAAAATGTTACGGATTTACAGTTAGAAGTACTTTTTCCAAAATATCGAACAGTCTCTTGTTTTCTTATACAGGGTGTAACGGAAAGGGTATATACATACTTAAGGGTGTACTACAGACCATCAAACTGAACATGTTTCTCCATCGGACAAACATCGTAATAGCGAAAAAAATGTCTGCTCCCTATACGAAATTTCAATACCTATTAACCCAAATGTATGGAAAGGCGATATTTTTTTCGCTATTACGATGTTTGTCCGATGGAGAAACATGTTCAGTTTGATGGTCTGTAGTTCACCCTTAAGTATGTATATACCCATTCCGTTACACCCTGTATATAGAACTTGTCAATGAATAATACTAACGGAACTATTCACGAATAATTCTATGTAAAAACAACACTAAAAAAGGATTTTTTTTTATTACGAGATGCTTAAAAATCTGGTGGTAGAGATTTTTCGATATATTGGAAAATTTTGTTTATGTAACTGTAAATCTGTAAAATTTTGCGGAACATATATTGTGTTGTTTTGGTAGGTATTGACCCCGCCTGCACTTTGTCGTACTATTTACTGCTCACCCTGTTTATTTACCTTAGACATTGTCTCTATTTATTTATTTATTCAGTAATACATTTCAAGCTAACATTAATAGACCAAAACGATTAAAAGTTAACAATAATCAAATTGGAATTTCAAATACATAGCATCTCCAAATAATTATATACAGGGTGTAACGGAAAGGGTATATACATACTTAAGGGTGTGCTACAGACCATCAAACTGAACATGTTTCTCCATCGGACCAACATCGTAATAGCGAAAAAAATATCTGCTGCCCCATACATTTGGGTCGAATAGGTATTGAAATTTTGTATGGGGCAGCATATAATTTTTTTGTTATTACGATGTTTGTTTGTGGAGAAACATGTTCAGTTTGATGGTCTATAGCACACCCTTAAGTATGTACATACCCTTTCCGTTACACCCTGTATATGTCAAGTGGTGCTTAGGTCATATCACAAATAACATGATATAAATAAGTTTTAGTATGTCAATAATCATATTAGAATGTCAAATACATAGCATCTCCAAGTAAAGAAATATATATCAAGTGGTGCTTAGGTACATATCACAATCTATATCTTTTCTATTATCGTATTCTCTTGTCCTACAGATCTCCCGATGCTCCACAACGCGCGCGCATTCCTGCTGCCGCTACCCATCCTCGTGGTGACCTACTTCATCACCATCATCATGGGATGGAACCTCAGCGAAATGCTCGTGCACTTCTACAAGATGAGGGTACTACACTGATCTAAGATATACTTGCGTCACTTGTCAATGAGGGTAGATGAACATTTGTTGCGACACTGTAGTGTCAACTCGGTTATGACGTCCAGAAATCATTGTTCTAATGCGAGAGAGGGACAGAGCTATATACAAGTACGCGTAGTGCCCTCTTTTTTTCGCAACAGTACAGTATTATGGCTTTAACACTTCCAGACAAAGCGAGAAAAAAATGTTCCTTCATTCTACATGAATCGTGTTTCGTTCGCTATCAAGTGATGCAGTTATTTTACGATGTAAAACATAGTAAGTACTGTAATATCATAATACAGTGTCAAATATGAATGACAAAGCAATACTGAATAACGTCTGTCTGTATTTTTATAATCAAATACATGGAAGACTAAATATTGAACACCTTATCCTTGAGTGTCCGTTTCAACCACGCGGCCACCTCATAATACTTGATGAAACTTTGCCAGGAATTAGTCCTAATTTGTTCCTATACACACCTCTTTTCGTGAATTTGTTCCAAAAAAAACCAAGGCGCTATGACCAAGAATAGTTGGCCGCTAGAACCGCCACTTGCCGTAGTCATCGCCCGTGATTACACAGAAACTATATAATGCAGATAGACGAATTATGCATCAAAAGAAAGGTCTTAATTTGTTCCATTTGTTTCAAAAATAAAAAACATCAAAAAGTAAATAAATGAAAAGTTATGCAATATTTAGTTTTCAGGTTATGAGTAGGTAGGTATCTCACCTTATATATCAAATTATTAGAAGCTAATGTGTATGGACAATTAGTCCCTAATTTGTTACAGCGAATAAACAGAAAAAAATACTAGAAAGTAGGTTCAATGATTTGTTAGAGTCGATTTTAGTTGGCCGCTCGGACGGCAATATGCCTAAAATACAATGGCGTTTATCTCGTTATTAAAAGCAGGTTTAAGCTTAGTTATAGTACTAATTGACGGGTAACGTAACCTAGTTTGGATAAACATCGAGAATATAACTGCAGCATTCATATTTTAGAAGAAATTTACAAAAAATCTGTAGTATGAAACCGTATGAGAGTAGGGTGACCATGATTACATTGGTACGAAGGCATGTTTTTAATGTTGGACTCTGTTTGAACGAATATGCGGTTCGTTTTGCGGCCATTGTCTATTGTTCTTAATTCTTTAAAGTATTTACTGATTAAATTTTCGTTTCATTGACTTTCCACAGGTGTTTTATGATGGGAACGATTCCAGAAAAAGGATCTCTATTGTTTCCAAACTATTGTTAAAAATATTTGTCACAAGGGGTTTGAACGATTATTTTTTGTTGTGAATATAGTCATTACTGTGCTGAATTTTTAACTGTGTGCTCGTACCTCGTACGTATTTAATTCCCGAGATTTACAAACTACTAAGTTACTGAGACAACTATCACTAAATCCAGAAGTGTCTAAGAGTGCTTAGCTATGAGTTGTGTCACTTATATGTTGGATTTGTTAATGTGGAACTCACCACCAAAAAGTATTGCAGAGGGATCCAAATGAACTGCGGTAAGTTAAATTTTTACTTTTTCATGATGACTGGAAGCAAGCCTGCTTTTGGCTGCTCCCAAACGAAAAAATCTCCTTTTGAAAATCTTATTATTTCTTTATTATTTTTTTCTTTTATTATTATTTCTTATTTTTTTTTTGGATTAAGAACAATAGACAATGGCCGCAAAACGAACCGCATATTCGTTCAAACAGAGTCCAACATTAAAAACATGCCTTCGTACCAATGTAATCATGGTCACCCTACTCTCATACGGTTTCATACTACACATTTTTTGTAAATTTCTTCTAAAATATGAATGCTGCAGTTATATTCTCGATGTTTATCCAAACTAGGTTACGTTACCCGTCAATTAGTACTATAACTAAGCTTAAACCTGCTTTTAATAACGAGATAAACGCCATTGTATTTTAGGCATATTGCCGTTCGAGCGGCCAACTAAAATCGACTCTAACAAATCATTGAACCTACTTTCTAGTATTTTTTTCTGTTTATTCGCTGTAACAAATTAGGGACTAATTGTCCATACACATTAGCTTCTAATAATTTGATATATAAGGTGAGATACCTACCTACTCATAACCTGAAAACTAAATATTGCATAACTTTTCATTTATTTACTTTTTGATGTTTTTTATTTTTGAAACAAATGGAACAAATTAAGACCTTTCTTTTGATGCATAATTCGTCTATCTGCATTATATAGTTTCTGTGTAATCACGGGCGATGACTACGGCAAGTGGCGGTTCTAGCGGCCAACTATTCTTGGTCATAGCGCCTTGGTTTTTTTTGGAACAAATTCAAGAAAAGAGGTGTGTATAGGAACAAATTAGGACTAATTCCTGGCAAAGTTTCATCAAGTATTATGAGGTGGCCGCGTGGTTGAAACGGACACATCCTTGAAACTGTCCCTATGATTATGTTGGTTTGTAAAATAAAATAAATGCAAAATCTGGTCATTTTTCAGCCGTTATATATAAACCGGATTCAGCTGAATACCAGTCGTTACTTGGAGCGATAGACATTGGTCATCAACACACAAAAGGCAGAAATGCATAAGGTGTTGACTTCTCAAATTTCGAACTTGGGAAAAGTGTATTCAGTGATTGCTTGTCAAAAAGGAATCGATTAGACTTTGTTGCTTGCCAAAAAGGATTCGATTTTGCTTTTCTAAATATGTATCTCTAATACTACCCCGCAAAAAATTCCATACGATCACTGATATGATATTACTCAATAAAGCATGTTACGTGAGCAATGTAACGATTATTAAAATTATTTTGTCATACTTACATGATTTTGTAAATAGTATAATAATGAATATTTTGTAAGAAATAAATTTAAATACGTTTATTTGATTGTATTTCATTTATTGAATCTAAAGTTACACATTAGTCATGATATATATTTTAGAATACTTTCTACATTAATTGATAAATATTATACTCATAATTTAATCATCATCTAGAACTATCACTTCATCAGAAGTGATAGGTTTGGGCCTTTCTGTGAACGGCAGCTGTTTCTTAGCGTCTGGCTTCTTCATCCCTTGCTTGGGTACCGAGGTCTTGGTGATGGTTAGCGAGGATGGCAGCTTGCTGATGGAAGCGTTGATTTCGTGACTCTTGGATATCGGGAGGTGCTTCTGTCGTTCCGCCAGCTTCTCCTGCAGCGTCTTCCCCGGACTGACCTGCTGGTGCGGCATGGGAGGCTTCGTGTGGTTGGCGGTACTCACAGTCGACGCCGTGGACATGTGCGCCTGCGCCGGCATCGTGTGCGAGCCATGCGACGACGAGTGCGCCGCACCGAACGACGACAGGTTGGCAGACATCGACGAAGGCAAGTTCTGGAGCACCGAACCCATACTCGACATCAACGGAGTCGAATTAGACTTCTGAAGTGTGCTTACAGTAGATGTAGGCGCAGCCTTGCTCACTGCAGGCATTGGCGCAGTAAAAGACTTGGACGCCTTCATCGGAGGGTTCACCGGAGGCCGCACGGAGCCGGGCTTCGGACCGCGCTTCTGCTTCTTTGCAGGTGGCATGAACGACGACGCGAAGTTCTGTCCTAAGAACTGACGGTAGAACTCGGCCTGAAACGAATTCTGTAGAGAATTCTGCAGAGTACTCTGCAACGCGGTCTGTAATGACGGGCCATACGCTAGAGCGTTAATGTTAGACAGGTAGGATAAGGACAGAGCCGCTGCAGCCTGCTGCATGGGGTCGTTCATTAACGGCATGAAGCTCTGGAACGCGGCGGCCATGTCATTAGCCGACATCTTCGGTAAACTTGACGTCGTCGTCGCCGTTGTCGACGGCTGCGGAGCCTTCTGCTCTGGCTTCGGCAGACTCGCCACAGTAGACGTGGTAGCCTTCACAGTTTCAGCGACAGCCGCTTTGGCAGCCTGTTTCTTCTGAGCGTTCTGACTCTTATCCATACTAGCCATCGTCGCTTCATACTTCAGTTTTTGAATCAACCTCTGACAGTACTTCATGCTGATGTCGACTAGATTACTATTCTCTGCGATCGTTTCACTTGTAGCTAGCTTGAAACCCTCGATTAATAGGTTCGTGAATTGTTTCGAGTTTGGTTGTTTCTGAACTTTCTGGTACGCTCTGTAAATATCCAGCATTAAACTGTTAAGCGCTTGGCGCTCCACCTCGTTACTCTTGAGGTCTGCTTGCTGGCTGAACTTGGTCAGTTGTCCCTTAAGAGATTGAACGCAAAGCGAGAATGCTTGCTGAGCCAGCTCTTCTCTGTCAGAGTCGCGGACGTACTTCTTGTCGGGATCCGGTGTTCTCTGCAAGTGCAAGCTCAGTTCCAAAAGAGTCTTGTGATCGTCTATCTCTTTTAATATCTCCATAGTCAAGAGGACAGAGCGATTCATGTGGAAAATGAAGCTGCCCGGCCTGTCTACTTCTTGTAAAGGGATTTTCCATATATTATTAAAAAAGTTAGAGGGTTTCCTTTCACTGAATAGTCCTCCCAATTTTTGGCCCGATCTTGAAGTGAAGTTGGATAACATGAGATCTCTGCATCTCTCGATATCTTTACCCTTTTTGTAGTAAAAGTGATAGTGAGCGAGTCTGTATATAGCCTTGTAGTTTGGAGGGAAGCGACTAGCGCAGTCTTCCAGTGCGTCGAGGCAGGCGGATACGATCTTCATGATCTCATCTTCTGAGAGAGGTTTGGAGTCGTTCGAGGACTTGGAGGTGTCGCTGCCGCTGCTGGAGTCGCTGCTGCTGTCCGACGACGACTCACTCGAACTGGAGTCAGACGACGACGACGAAGATCCACTACTTGAACTGTCGTCTTTTTTCTCAGCATCCTTCTCTGCTTTTTTCTCTTCCACAGGTTTTTCTATTTCGGGTGTTTTTTCTTTGACAGGTAGTGGCGGTTCTAGTTGTGGCGGGGGCGAGGTCAGTGTCGGTTGCGGTGACTTGTCGTCTATAACAACAATTTCTTGTTTATTTTCATCTGCTGCCGCAACAGGTTTTGCGTCGGTCACTTCTGTACTCTGCAAAATCGGTTCTTTAGTAGGAGTTCTTTCCGTGTCGTAGGAAGCGGACCTCCTGACCTTAGCCGCCGCAGCTTCCATCTTCAATCGCTTGGCCTCATGAGACTCCTCTTCACCGGCGTCGCTGATGGATCGCTTGAGAATGTTGGCTGGGTGAACTGGCTCATCGGGTTTTGGTTCTGTGTTCGTGTCCATTTCTGCTACACCGTCTTTTTTAGGCTTTCTAGTAAAAGGACCTTTCTTCCACTCTTCAATACAAGTTGAGAATACCTTGCCCACTGATGCAGGTATAGGCTTGTTTTCATGTTGTTCTATGTATTTTAAAATAGATGCATGAATTCGATAGTGTACCTCTAACACTTGTATACACAAATGGGTTGGTGAACCATAATTAATCTTCAGGGGATACGTCGCGTCATTATCCTTTAAACTCTTCACGGCCTTCATGTAATAATCTAAGTACACAGATGGTGACTTGTTGCGTTTCTCACCCACTTTGCCCAACATATAGAAAAACTGCCATGAATCATCATCCGTACTGCTATTTAGATCGACAAGCACAGTAATGAAACATTTCTGAGTAGTATCTAGCATATCTTCTTTCTGTTTCTCCAGAGACTCGAAATCTTCCATGCTCAACGACTCGCTCGCCTGTTTCAGCACTCGCGAGCAAAACGATTGGACCGTATACGCGAACATTCCATATTCCGTCCACATAGTACCAAGCGTGGGATCCAAGTCCACAGATCTTTTGAAACATCGTAACACAGATTTTGCAGGATTCAAATATTCTCTTTCGTGGTTGATGAGATTCTTACAAGAACTTAGCATTGCATCTAAATTTACAGCTTTTGCTAAAGATATCCTCGCCCACGATTCTACTCTGTCATTGTTCACAGCAACGTCTAACATGTTGAACCTTACACCTAGTTTCACTTCTTCTTTTTTATAATAGTAATCGCCGAGCAAAAAATAGATATCCTTCATTTTGTATGGTAATAGTGATGGAGTATAAGGTAATTTGTCTTCCAAACCTTTAATGAATTTGTCAATTTCTGGAAGGTATTTCTGAGGGTCACATTCCGGAGGCAGAAGTGCAAGTATCTTATGGAACAACTGTTCGGTGTCAGACGTGATGCCCGCAAGCTTGCCTTCCAGCGCCGGTAAAATCGGAGGTCTAAAGATTTCGTATAATTGCTGTGCTCGTTTCCAATCTAAAGTTGATGATGTTACGTTATGATCTACCAGATATTTTAATTTATTCTTTCTTCCAGGATGCCCAAATAAACAGAAAACACACTGTTCCATGTACTGGACTACTTGGTCTAGACATTTGGCCAATGACGGCGATCGTAACCTCGGCACCACCGTGTCTAAAGTAAAATAGAGTAGTTTTCCTTCAGACTTACAACACCAACCCCTCTTGCCTAGCTGTTCATGTGCAAGAAATAAAACCATTAAGGGATTAGGAACTTCATCGCACGCAACTTTATGTTTGTCTATTCTAACCCTCCCTTGATCCTCCTCTCTCTGCAATATGTAATGCACTATGATCCATGGGATGACTGTCCCAAAAGGCATTTCAGATGCATTCGTCTCCACTTGGTGGCCAATTACTCTGATGAGATCTTCTAGACCCTGACTAAGTTCCTTTTGAGAGACAGTATCCAAACATGTCAGGCCTTCTGTCGTGAGAATATGTTCCATACAACAAAGTATCTTAACAACTGTAAGGGTCCACTTATCATATTCCTGAGATCCTGTTGTAAATCTAAAGTAATGCTTTAGAGCTTCATGTAAGCAGGTCAGAGACCATTTGAAACATTCCTCAGGCTTGTCTAAAGCCCAGTAAGTGTCTAATATCACAGATAAGTGTACTGCAAAATCTAAGGACACCTCTTCTTCATTCCTAGCCATAGTCTTGCAGTGTTCAAAAGTATCAATTACAATTGATAACACGTCTTCATAGTTTCCTCTCTCATATGATTCCATGACAGTAGAAAGCCTGTTATTTCTCTCAAGGAACTTTATGCCAGCTAAAACTTCATTCTCATTAACTGTTGGTTTGAATGAAAAGTTGACAACATTTAGATTGTATGTGTCATGGTGGTCTCCCATGGCTTCGAATTCATACTGAAGCTGGTACAAGCAGTCTAGTGCAAACTCATTGCATTTGTTTAACAATTGAATGTGGAGTTTCACCCAGAGGTAGCGTAGAGTCAGTTCTAAGCATGCAGTGCTTTCGAAAATGTGAGGTTTTAAACTGAGTGTGCTGCCTATAGTTTCAATCACACTTAAATCATGGTTTTGCTTATCATCTGGGGGAGATGTATTAAACTTCTCATTTACTGAAAACTCTTCTACTAAAAGGTTGACAGTTGTATAGTGCAGCAGGTCCTCATCATTGTCACTGGTGCATGTTGGAACATCAATATGATTGAGATAGCATTTATTAGCTTCAACAAATACCTCCGGCAAACCCTGCGGCCATTTCTCTCTCCACTTAAGAGTTAAAATA
Source organism: Cerastis rubricosa (assembly GCA_949152445.1). Taxonomy (NCBI): domain Eukaryota; kingdom Metazoa; phylum Arthropoda; class Insecta; order Lepidoptera; family Noctuidae; genus Cerastis; species Cerastis rubricosa. The sequence goes on from OX424547.1 coordinate 1,879,290, forward strand.
CTCAGGTAATCTTTTAAAATATCAATTATATCTCTTTTGTTTTCTGTATACTGGTTGATAAAGTTCTTAACATCTGTTTGTTCATCTTCAGATCCAAAATAATCTTTGACTTCTTCAGGTTTATCCTTCTCTTCAAAGAGTTTATCAAGGTCTGATGTGTCCGGAGATGTCTCTCTTGCTTGATTTTCTTTCTTCTCAACCATTTCTGGCACTAAAGAAATAGGTACCATTTTGCGCAGTGTCTCATATATATTGTCATCTTGTTCTTGCTTGCTAACAGGTTTCTTACGTCCAGATCTCCGCTTGGTACACCATTCCCACATTTCTAGAAAGCTGAGGGCACTACCTCTCCTTCTGACTGGGGCTTTCTTGGCTGCTTTACTGTCAGGGGGTGTTTCTGCAGTTTCTGCAACCATTTCAGCATCACTATCAATCTTTTCTGTGTCCGTTGCCCCTTTGTCCTTGTCTGATAAATCATTGTTTTCATTCTCTGATACATTTTCTGAATTCTTTTCAGTTTCTGGTAATGCTTCTTCAATTTTACTGTCATCTGGTTCTATTTCTTTGGGTTCCTCACATACCTCCATAGCTTCTTCTTCATCTTCTTTCTCAAAAATAATATCAAGTTTACAGGCATGACTAAAGTAGTGCTCTGACATATGGTGATGCATATGAACTAGTGAGTCTCCAACTGCTTTCCAACTTAAATTGCTTATAGGTTTAACTAACTTTAATTTAGGCAAAACATATTTAAATTGCTCAGCTCTTTGTTGCTCAAGATATATTTCATTGATAGCCTCAGCTTCTTTTATAAGTTTCTCAGCTTTTTCCTCATCAACCGGCTCATCTTCTTTTTCATTCCATTTGTAAATGGGGTTAAGATATTCCATAAAGTCTCTTATGTAAGGGTAAACTGTGAATATATGTTTTCTGTATGCGAGGCCCCGCAGGTATCCAGGGTCTAATTGCAGTGCATCATGTATGGTTGAAATACATTCCTCTTTATAGTCTAAACCGAGGAGCAGAGTGACGATTCTATCGAGGCAGGGCCAGTGACGAGGATTGCGGTCGGCGCCGCGTTGGAAGGCATGGAGCGCCATTTCGTAGCGTTTAACCCGCATACAGAGCTGTCCCAAACGGTGCCACAGCGTGACGTCGGTGTCATCGAGCTCTGCAGCCGCGCAGTACGCCTCTATAGCTGCGTCTATTTCTTCCGATGCGGTTAACATCGTCGCTAGATTTTTATACGATAAATACTTTAAATTAAACAAAGGACCGGGTACTTTCTCCCCTTGCTCCGGTTTCTGAACATCGTATAGTAGTTCCGTATCGAGAAGGTCCTTAAGTAATTGAGTGGCATCTTTTAGATTACCTTTTCTTTGAAGCTCAAGTGCATTCGCGTATTGCTGCAATGCTATCTGTTCGGAAGCCTCTCTCGTTACTTCCTCTTCGGACCCACTGTCTTCCTCCGATTCTTCATTCAAAGCAGATATTTTTATCATCTTGATACTCAGTTCAAGTTATTGTGATCATTGATTTTTTTTTATAAATAAACAGCGAAACCCGGTTCGCAGCCCGCTTCGGCAACACCATTGACTGACGTTGTTTTGACAAATTTGACATTCGTGAAATGAAGATGTTCAGAAACTGGGTTTAAATGTTACAAATAGCAAAATAATGAATCATTTATGCCTATACACAAATGGATTTTATATATAGATAGAAATACTCTTTATTATGTATACCATACAAATTATGTATTTCTGCCATGAACTGGAAGGATCAGTAAGCCTGAGTAAGGATTGGACTATAATGGTTAGAGTACCATGGTGGCAACGTGAATACGGAGAACTTCCATGCTTCTGACATTGACACTTTGAGTCAAACAAAGTGTCAGATGTCAATTTAGAAGATTGAGGTTAGGTGGTTTAGTGTTTCCCAAAAAGATTTAATTTGTAAACAAATTAGCACAAAAACAGGAAAGAAAATAAATATGCTAGCTCAAAATTCGTTACTAAAGCGCACCTGGCCAATGCTAGTTCAATGCGCGGAAGCACACAGAAAACCTCGATGGCTACCAGTCGCGAAAAGTAAAATCTATCGCATACCCAAACGTCCCGTAGTTTCCGAAGAAGAACGTCTAGAGCTTATGCGTCTTCACAATAACTATAAGACTCAGATGCGATCTATAAGGAGGTTCTACCATGAGGAGATGATCAAAGAGAAGTCGACGAGAGACAGTGCAAGTTCTGAGATGTCCCAACGCCTGGAAGCGGAGGAATGGGCTCGGTGCGTGGAGCTTAACGAGAAGTGGAACGCGCAGGTCGCGGGTGAGCGCGAGGTGAGGAGGAAGGGGGAGCTGGTCGCGCTTGAGGAGTACGCCCTGAAGCGGATGGAGGAACAGGATCAGAAGCTCAAGGAGAGGATCGCGAGAGCTGCCGAGGAAATCAAACGACAAGAGGTAATTAAAAGTAAAATTTTGTACTGCCCAATTTAAATGGTATCTTAAAACATCAAAAAAAATTAACTTTGGCCAGTATTGTATTGTATAGCAGGCTGGTTTCCGCAATTCCACGTCTAAAGCGCGTTAACTTTAGCCAGATGGTCATCGTACCGGATACTCCATACTTTAATATTCTACATTTTTTTTACAGAACTTTGGAAAGTGGATCCATAAACTAAAGTTACATAATTATATCTTATTAAAACTTGTCATGTTGTTTTGCTGTGGATCCATGTTCTGGAATTATAACGGGAGTATGCAGATCCACATTCCATTATATCCAAGGTTATATATATCTTTGTTTTTCAGGCACTGAGTCCAACATTCATAACACCAGAGACTCTGGAAGCAGCCATAGATCATGCTCTAGCAAACCCCATAGACTACAACTTTGCCATAGACCTCAGAGGCAACAAGTATGAGGGTAGGGACACACCAATCAAGAGAGAAGCTAAGGAAGATAAGGCCGCAAGCGCTACTGCTTAGAAATAACCATTTACTTTGTTTTGTGTAAATAATATAGGTACAATAAATAATTATGTAAGAATTTGTTTATACACTATTTCACACATAATTCTTCTATCCAAATTAATAGTAAAGATCCTTTTGGAAGGCTTCATGAAAAAAATTCGAGTGCTCTGCATATAGGACACTGGAGGTTACTGAGCGGTGTATTTACCTTGTGATCATGTCGTCTCAATGCATGTAGCCAGTATCACTTGCGGAATAAATACTACTCTATTGTTAACTCCCTATGTCAAAATCCACTGGCATCTGGCACATTTATTTTCTACAATTAAATACAAACACAAAATTAGATTGAGGTTATATACATAAACCTACCGTTAGACTATGCAGCTGTCATCTAACCTAACAGAGAGATGTGTTACTGTGGAGTTTTTTCCTCCCTCTTTTCCCAGCTAAAACCCAAGGACCTGGCTAACAGCAGACATTTTTTGGTAACTCTAATGTAATTTAATGACATCCAAAAAGTGCTGACTCTCAACCTTTTTTAAAAAGTCAGACAACCTGTCATACCAAGAAGTATTGTATAACCTAGTACTGACTGGGTTGTGGAAGTCATACTGGCAGTCGCTCCATCTCCATGTAAAATACTGCCTGGGAAAGCACGTTACGCCGTTGGTCCTGGCTGTAATTTGTAGATCTGTGACAGTCGTTACAGGTCGTCAGTGGCCCGAAAGTCTGACAACCAGTTTTACCAAGGGTTATCGTGTTACCCAGTCCTAAATGGGTTGTGGAGGTCAGATAGGCAGTGGCTCCATGTAAAATACTGGTATTCAGCTGCATCTGGGAAGGCTGTAAAAGGCTAGGCAGATGATGATGGAGAGGTACAAAAAAAAAAATTTAGGAAAAATTTTCCAACATATATTCTGGGTACACTAGACAGACATATCCTGAAACATGGTCTCCCAGCTGGGCACAAGGTTGAGCTTGTGCTGCAGGTCTCCGAGCGCCACCAGGCTGGCGGAGCGCGACGCATCGTCCGTGCCCACAGACATCACCTCCTGGTGGAACGCTGCCTTCGTGCCCATGCACACCTGGGAATGAACAATGAGATCATTTCAAAATTAATTTTTTTATTAGAAGCTAGTCGACGTAGATACTCAAACCGTGATATAAAATAAATATCCTAGGTAACAGATATTAAAAAAACCGGCCAAGTGCGAGTCGGACTCGCACACGAAGGGTTCCGTACCATTATTTATAAAAACGAGCAAAAAAAATCACATTTTTGTATGGTAGCCCCCTTAAATATTTATTTTATTCTGTTTTTAGTATTTGTTGTTATAGCATCAACAGAAATACATAATCTGTAGAATTTTCAACTGGCTAACTATCACGGTTTATGAGATACAGCCTGGTGACAGACGGACGGACAGCGAAGTCTCAGTAATAGGGTCCCGTTTGACCCTTTGGGTACAGAACCCTAAAAAAAACTAGTGGTTGGGGGTGCGACCCTAAAAAGTCTCATCCCATCTCCCACCTGAAACATGAATGGCCATGGCTGACCTGGAAGTCTATAAATAGACTCCAGTAGAAAACCTAATCAGGTAGAGATTCATTGACGACTCTGCCCTGGAGTGTAAATGTGGTGCTGTTCCACAAACGATTAGGCATTCAATGTCGGGGACCTGCGAGTCCTGTTGTTTGTTCATTACAGGAACTGATGGACGCTAATGCAAGCGCCAAACTCGTGGTTAACTTCTAGGCCAAGAAGAAGATCACCAAGAAGAGCAGTGTTTTGAGTTTTTACATTACTGAGGCAATACGATCGCTCCTCATTACATAGAACTTAAATATCTAGGGTGGTTCTATGCACCTCTCTCTATCTAAGCGTACCCTTTCAGAAAATACGTGCGTCTCTACTAACAAGCGCAGCGTTTCATCATTTGTAACATATCAAAATCAAAGGAAATCATCTACTTGTCTAAGCTGGTGAAAAAAGAGATGTAACAGACACCCTGACAGGGGCGTAGCTACCGCCGTATCTGTCGTATCAATTGTACGGGGCCCCCGAAGTGCGTAAGCAAAAATTTATAAAAACTAAAGTCATCATCAGCATAAGTGATTTAATAAATCAGTTTGCCGAAAAAAAGGTAAGGAGAGTGTAATATTTTATTGATAGATAATTATGATGGACAAATATTTCTTTTAATTTTGCAAACATGTTTTTTTCTTAGGTGAGAAATCTTTACTCTTCATAAAAATTTGTTTGGGGGCCCCCTTACAAATTTTTATACGGGGTCCCGCCAAGGCACGCTACGCCACTGCTCCCTGATAAAAACAAGGGAGGGATATAGTACTAAGGACACTTACTTCAAACATAGTATCCCCTAGAGACAAGCTGACACGTCCAGACCGATGCACCAACAGCTTCCCGATGCGGCCTTCTTCTAAATCTGACAAACGACATCTGTTGTCTACCTGCAAATCAAAATAAATGTTAGAAGTGCAATTATTATATCATGTACTGGCAGTCAGGAAACTTGATTATAACTCTTCACTATACAACGTGGTAGGGACACCACACGCACAAACGTTAGCACATATTCAGAAGGTACATCATTCTGAAAAAAATCTAATTAAAATTTTTCTTCGGTAATAAGTATTTTAAAAAATCTGCTGTTACTTACATTTTAACGTATAGGTACGTATTGCACCATTGTAGGAAACACCAGATGTGGGGAGGCTCAAAATGATGTACTGAATCTGAATACGTGGCAAAAGTATGTGAATCAATTAGCGTACTTGGGGCGTGTATTTTAAGCTCGTTCGAGCGTTGATGTGCGTATAAGCGCGAATGGCGAAAGAAACCTCCCCGCGCGCCCTCTCTTAGTGTAGGTACACCATAATACATTCGCCCCACCAAATGGTACAATTCAATAGTCTAACCGCCCCCCTAAGGCGACACATCTTAGTCCGGGAATCGACCTGAGGTTCTAATATTAGGGGGCCACACTTGCCACTAAGTAAAAAGATCGAGTTTCTTATGGCTAAAAGAATACAAGGTACGACTCAAAAAAAATATACAATAGGTTCAATAACCCTCAGTTCCGGGTCTGGATGTGTATAAACCTGTTTTATATTTTGTTGATGTTGGTACAACTATATATTTGTAGGTACTTACCTACAAATATGTACCTACTTATGTGATACAAAGTCTTTAGTGTGAAAATCCAACCTAGACGGCATGGCAGTAGGCAATTTCTCGCCAACTTACTACACGCTGGTAAGAATAAAGTTTAAAAAACGCTCAAGATATAAAAATACTCGATTTCACCAACACTAAGTGAATAAACAAACGCTCAATTCAGAACTAACAAAAAAAAAACACTTAGCGATTCATTTAGGTGTCGCATAGTGTGAGTGTTATCATAATTGTATGATAGTTGTTCTTATAATTTCACAGTGCGTCATGCATAAACGATTAGTTTCACAATTACATGCAGTATGATTCACTACAGATATAGTAGCGCTATTTTAACGCCATTCAACATGTCAGGTTGGCCGAGTGGTCTAAGGCGCCAGATTTAAGCTCTGGTTCCCGAGAGGGAGCGTGGGTTCGAACCCCACACCTGACAAACGAGGTTATTTTTTTTATTGCTCTTTTAGTAAGTTTTGTATAATTTTGTAACCATTTTTGTACATTTTTAAGACTATTTAGATAGAATTGCGTTTAGCGGTTGTTTGGCTTGTAATTGCTACACATGCAAGCATACAAATACGTCACAAGAAACAACACTACGCTTTAACAACGCTTCGGTCGATAGGGTAATGTAAGAATGACAATAACTCAAAAATTTTAACTTTGAAAGTCATTAAAATTAAGTATCGTATCATCTGTTGATAAAAGGTCTCAAAGTAAAGAAAAAAATTGCCAATATAATAAACATAATTTTAGTCTAACTTAAAAAAACGCTGTCCTATATTTAAAATTTTTCGAGTTCCGTCGAGGTGCCCTTTGATTGACCGCAGTACATTCGATGAGGATGTTTAAGGGCCGCCCCCTTTACCCGGAGCCTTTTTAGTTAATTGGAGAAATAGCAATAATCTTCTATTTTTTATTTTATATTACTACACATGGACGCGTTGGCCTTCATGACCCCAGCTGTTTACATACATTTTTTCCACACAATAGGAATTTCTCCTGTATCGTGCAGCGCGTTTACAAACATTTAAACTCACATACACAAACAGCCAGACCCGGAACAACTACCTTATAGGTCATACAAATATTTGTTCCGTGCGGGGATCGAACCCGAGACACGCGGCGTAGCAGCCAATCGCTTAGCTACTACACCGACCGTGCTGTCATGAATTACGATATGGTAAAACGTGGGAAGCTTTACTTTACATGGTTCCGGATCTGACCTTTTAAATTAAATAAATGATTAATGGCGGGGCGTTTACTACACCTTACGGCATTTCATACAAACTTTCAAGTTCTTTTCCGAAATGAGTAAATCGATTTTAATGAAACTTAATACGCATAAGCAGGATACATAGGTCTAAAAATGTCTTTTAAAAAAAAAGATAATTGGAAATTTCTGTTTCCATAAATAATTGATAATCCGTTTAATTTAGCTGCAACACTAAGTATTTATCGAAAATGTTTTTAGTAACTTTTTAGACTTATCCTCCTAAACTAACTTTAACTTATCCTTTGCCTCATCTAGCAGCACGGAATAGCACTTTTCCAAGCTCCTACCGTTTTCTGTCGCTCAGAGCCGTCATTTGCTAGAGCGAGAGTGCTATCACACGCGGCAGCATAGGCGATGTGCTCGGTAGTAGAAAATGATAGGAGCATGGAAAATATGATTCCGTGCTGCTAGATAAGGCCAACATTTTTTTTTTTTTTTAGTTTGGGAAACCATCAAATGACTTCTCCCGCTCTGGGCGGAGCGGAAGGGAGTGTCAGACTTGACTGACTAAAACCCATCCATGTTCCTTCTTAGCCCTTTGTGTTCCAGGGCCACGGTATCTCTTTCGAACAACCCGCAGCCCAGGCAGGCATCGGCCCTCTCGGACCCCTTCTGATTTGCTGACATCTCTTTGAGGCGCGCGCGGAACACGAACGCGCCGTCGGCACGGTCTGTCGTCATAAGACGGACGGACGGTGAGCTAGCCCATTACTCACCGTCCACAGGCCCGCGCCTACGGTGGCCGGGGGCCACTGGTTGCCCCCCGACGCCCGGGGCGTCTCCCGCGGCGGCTGGGACGTGAGGTTCTCTCCCTCTCACGTTCCGCCACCTCCTTCGCTAGCATGACTGCTTCGCAGAAGGAGGCGACGGTTTCCCATTCCCTCTCGCTCCGGACCATGGATTGAACCAGGGCCGGACGCGAGAGGTCGCCGCCGCCAATCGCCGCTACGAGGACACGGCGGTGCTCAGCCGCCCAAGCGGGGCATAGCTTCACGGTGTGCTCCACCGTGTCCTCTGGCCGATCCTCGCAATGGTGACACCCGGGTGTTTCCTCCCGCCCGATTCGGTGCAAGAACCTCCCGAAACAATGAGACCAACCCTAAGATTACTATTGGGTTTTAGCTACTGACAATTATATATGTCAACATAACTAATTATGTCAAAATAACAGTCGCTCGGGTCGATCTTTAGATTAAGCCGCGTTTGCTTAGGTTGGCCTGTAGATGATTACATCCCGAGTTTCCTCCGTGCTTCGAAAAACATGTTAAGCTGTTGGTCCCGGCTGTCATTTGTAAATCTTTGACATTCGTTACAGGTAGTCAATGACACGAAAGTCTGACAACCAGTCTTACCAAGGGGTATCTATTACTCATTACTATGTTGTGGAGGTCAGATAGGCAGTGGCTCCATGTAAATTACTGGTTAAAATCTGCATGCGGTTGGATTGGAAGCCGACCCCAAAACAGTTAGGGAAAAGGCTGGGCAGATGAAGAATTATGTCAAAATAACAGTGAACTTTATCCTCCTTACAAAAAGGTTGCTATTTTTTTGCTGGTATCTTTGGGATATCAGAAAATGTTATATCAGAAAGGACTATACTTACTGGTTTCTCCACCTTTTCTTCGCTGTTGGAGGTGGAAGGCTCGTCGTTGATCTTGCGTCGAGGGACGTCATCTTCCATCTTGCCTCCTCGGCCTGGCAGCGAATCTGGTAACTGTCATTATTTGATAAATAAGTGTATTTTTACAACTGTGCACTTTATGCTAGCAACAATTAAGTTTATCTTTCATTGTCACCAGATAATCGTAGCGCGCTTAATGAGGCCCAGGGCCGTGTCACTGCCAAACAAGCATCGACCTTGCATCACTGAAATACAGTTGAGAATAAATAAAGCTACAAAGCGCCCAGAGGCGCTGCTCACTCAGTTTAAATTCAGGTTATTTATTTTCGACTCTATTTTCAGTCACAAAATGTTTTATTTGATTGGCAGCAGTCCAGGTGAAACCATGGATACATACACATAAATTCACGCCTTTTTCGCATGGGGGGGTAAACAGAAACAACAGAAAGCCACCTGCACCGATCCTTTCATACTCGTTTTGCTTCGTCCATCATCATCATTTCAGCCGAAAGACGTCCACTGCTGGACATAGGCCTCCCCCAAGAAGGGGGAGTTTTGCCATAATTGCCACGCTTGGCAGGCGAGTTGGCAATCGCAGTACGGTGGTCACAAAAGCACAGAGAACGCTGCTGCCCATTCTCTGGCAAGTCCCTTAGTCACCTCTTACGATACCCACGGGGAGATATGGGATGTTGCTATTCTTTACGTCCGACACCATACAGAGTAACCATCTCACCTGTAATAATATGAGGGTCGGCTGATCACTCCGCAGTAGATTGACGACGTCGGTGTTTTCGAACACTTCCTTGATATCAGGACGCACCTTCTCTTCCACTTCAGTCAATACTGCAAGGAAACTCTAGTTTATATTGCAATAAAGTGTACTGGTGGATATACTAATGAAGAAGGTACCGCACTTATAGATGTGGAGTTTGGCTTGATCTGATCAGACTTTTATGTCTATGTTATAAAAGTTCATGTTCGCATTCCTTATCCGTTATGATTATTTGCAACCACGGTAATTATATATTTTACGGATATTATCTGAAAAGTTTTCAGCGCCAAAATATCGGGAACTCAAAACAAATAATAAACATGGTAAATATCCCGTTGTTAGTGCAAAAGGCACTTGTTCTCACCGTCATCAGCCTATAATGTTCCCACTGCTGGGACACAGGCCTCCTCTCTATGAGAGGGAGTGGGCTGTAATCCACCACGCGGGCCCAGTGCGGGTTGGTAGATGTCACATGTCTTCGATTTTTTAGTTGTAGGACATGCTGGTTTCCTCACGATGTTTTCCTTCACCGTTTTTGAGGGCAGCGGTGATGAAATAAATTACACAAAGTAATGCGCCTGCCTGGGTTCGAACCCACGGCTTACTGCTCGTAAGTCGGGGCTGCCACCGCTGCAACCACTGGGCCACCGCCGCTCTCATCAGCACAATATTTTGAGTGCGTCACGAAACGTGAATTTCATCCAAACGTGAGTTTTTTTCATCCATTGAAACGTGAGTTTCTTAGTTTTATGTACAGAATGCTTGATTGACGGCTTCGTGAAGTCCGTTTACACCTTTCTGACCGGTTCAAGCTTATTCCACGTCTATAAGAGTGGTCTCTCCCTAAGCCATCACCCGGCACAATGAATACCACACAAGAGACGTATAGGGAAGTTTAAAAGTCATGATAGTGTTGTTTTGTATTCTCGTCGAAATTCAGGAGGATGTCACAATAGTACATTATGATAGTGCGGTAAGTTGAAAATTACAGCCGAGGAGATATTGCTTGCCCGAGCCGTAGGCGAGGGCTACAAGGAAGCAGAGGCTGTAATTATCAAAGCGCACGTATGTCGTACGATGTTTTATAACATATTTGCGAGGAAATTCATCATTACTTGACGACATTTTCAAATAAAAACAATACACCGAAAATAAAAAGCGCGCGGAATAACTTTTATTTGTTCACAAATTATGATGCGATGCGCGCGCAAAAGCAAAGGCACAAAAACAGACATAATTACTAAAGTAAATTAATATTTTTGTGTTTTGTTACAGACAATAATTAATTGTAATTGTTGTTGTTGTAATTTATGGTCAAAATTAATTAAATTAAAGAATTAAATGTTTATTTATTAATGACCACTTTTCTGTCATAAAAAGTCTTTGCTAAGTTTAAAAAAGTACCGTTCGTTTTAGACGAAGCATCTTGATAAACCGTGCGTTTTACTTTACAATAACGCACAAGTACGTTAATGAGATACATTACGATATTGAAATTGGTGAAATAAGAGACCCTTTACGAGCAAATGTGTTATAAAATATATATAATCAATTGACTTTACGGTACCTGGTTATTAAATAACGCTGATTGTTTTGGTTGTTTATATTTTTCAGTATATCAGAATAACCCTCTTAACGTGGTTTAGCGAATAAGAAATGATCGAATAAACGTTTGAGATTGTTTGAATGTGAAAGCGCGGTTATAGGACGAAAATCACGGGCCGCGTTTAAAACACGAGTGGTTTACACTTACCGATATCCGTAAAAAAGAAAAAAAAATACATATCTTTTTTATTATTAATTCGGGTCGAGAATCATTAGTATAGTTATTATACCTCCTTGAATTTGAAGAGGATTCAAAACAACGCCTTGTATGTACGTATGAAATAAAGCCCCAAGCAATTACTTTAATATTTTAATCACATTAGCTGCCTGTTTGATGTAGTTTTCTTACAAATAAAATGATATAGAAGAGTACAATATCAACCCATAGAGTATTTGAAACCAAAATCTTTATTTTTTATTTTTTTGGGTCAAAATATGACTGCAATAGTTTTGGTTTAAAATACTCCTCAGCCGCAGTTAAAGACTCGTTGCATTGAAATGGATGTTCATTGTTATTTCCTTATCAACTAGTTAAGCTACCCGGCCCATAGACAAATAAATATCACCAGAATACCCATTACACACACGCATTAATAATTATTTGTCGCATAAGGTTGGTAGTGTTTGGTTTCATTTGAATCGGCATCTAATTGGTCATACACGTAAATGTTTACAAACGATTTTGATTCTTACTTTACGTACGATTAGGGTTTAAGTTTGCTGGTACGACGCGTACCGAATTCGGTACGCGCGGGGATCAACGATAAAGCGGACGGAGAGGACATTTCCGTGCATTATTAAGTGGCCTGCGCCCTAGGGAGTAACTACATGAGCATGAGCACATTATACATCCTTTCAGCTGTTCGTGACTAAATGAAAGCGAACGCATGTCCATACAAAGCTGATGTTTTAACATCATCATAACGGCTGTAATCCCCGATGGGTTAGGCACAGGTGTACTTAATAGTACACCCACATTTCGGCAGTTAAGCCCCATGTAATAGCGGCCATCAGCCAGGCACAAATCAAGACTCCGTCACTGCTACTGAGGTAATCCTGATGGAAAAACCCAATAATACTTTGCCCTACCCGGGAATTGAACCCAGGACCTCAAGCTCAGCAGTTACGCCAGCGACCACTCGATCCACGAAGCGGTTAATGATGTTTTCTATAAACTGACAGCGTCAGTATGTGCTAACCCCTCTACAGTCCGGCCGAGTACGCCAGGGGGGTAACTACTTAATGACGCTGTCTGTACAAAAGCTGAATTAGTATGGTTAGTGCCTTAAACAATACAAATACAATTCCGAATACACAAGGAATGTATCGAAAAGTGCATAATTTTATGGACTTGTCATATCAGCTCCATTCGCCGATGGAAATTGTTCGCACGGCGGTGCAGAGCTGCGAATGTAAGGACGGTAAGGTCCTGAGTTATGTGGTATATAACTTACATGGTGTAAGAAGAGGTACACTAAAATTTGTGAACTAAAAATGTGACCTGGGACCTGGGTTATGTGGACGAAAGGAAGGATTGGACCTCAAACCAAGTTAAATTCTAACTTTAGTTTGTTATAACCAGAGGTCGGAATAAGGTAAAGTTATTTTTGTACTTGCATCGAAATGATGATATTAATATGGATCTTCCCTTGCGTGTGCGCATTGGAATTTTGCAACTTCGGACATCCGATGTCGGATGGATTAAATTGTGTAAAAGAAAAAAAAACTTTTTTATTTTTTAAAGCACGGGATTTTTCTGCTCTTTAAAATTTATCTCGGGATTTGTGGCATATCCACTTTATTATTTCGCTGTATGAAATCAGTGTAAGTACACAAATAACTCTACCTAATTCCGACCTCTGGCTATAACAAAGATTAAGCAAGGAAACCTTTAAAAGCATTCATAATTATAACAAATTCTTTTAGACGTATATAAGAAAACTTACATGGTGTAAGACGAGGTATACTTAAGTTAGTCAACTAAAAATGTGACCTGGGACCTGGGTTGAGGAAGGGCACGATTGGAACTCGAACCACGTAAAGTGCAATCTTTAGTTTGATTTAGAATAATGGTGTGGGCATGTGATGAGAAGGGACGAAACGCATGTGACTAAAACAGTGATGGATATAAATTTTGATGGACTGAGAGGAAGAGGAAGGCCAAAGAAAAGATGGATGGATTGTCTGGAAAAAAATGTTCCACAAACGATGCGGCACTTAATATCGTGTCCTGCGTGTCCTGCTGTTTGTTCATTACAGGAACTGATGGACGCTACTGAGGGCGCCGAACTAGTGGCTCAGTTCTGGGCCGACACAATTTAGAATGCAATCGACACGCTATGAAGAAGATATGAAAGAAAAACCGGCCAAGTGCGAGTCGGACTCGCACACGAAGGGTTCCGTACCATTATTTATAAAAAACGAGCAAAAAAATCACTTTTTTGTATGGGAGCCCCTCTTAAATATTTATTTCATTCTGTTTTTAGTATTTTTTGTTATAGCATCAACAGAAATACATAATCTGTGAAAATTTCAACTGGCTAACTATCACGGTTCATGAGATACAGCCTGGTGACAGACGGACGGACGGACGGAGAGCGAAGTCTCAGTAATAGGGTCCCGTTTGACCCTTTGGGTACGGAACCCTAAAAAGGAGTAAATGATAGCGTGACGTTTGTCAGAAGAGAATGGACGAAAATAACGTGTTGCGACGACCCCAAGTATTATGGGACAAGGTCAGGAAGGTGATGAGTTTGTTTTAGAGTTATAAGGAATAATAAAGACTGGATGTACACTCAGACCATATAAATCTGCAGCACTGTGCAGCTGCTGCTGTTTAGCACTTGGCTTTTCAGCGTAAAATGGAGTGAGTCCAAAACAAAAGATTATTAATACAATATTTGTCCTACTTAAGATGAGATAATCAATAATAAAAATAAACTATCGTATTATTAACTATACTAAAAATGATCTAACATTTTTTTTTTTAACCTTTTTGTAAAAAAAAAAAAATGGAAATGTATGTATGTTAATGAATAAACGGAATCTAACTAAAGTATTAAAAACAGTTAAAAGCATTTGCAAATATGATTAGTGCAACTTCTTGAATGAATCAGTTATATAAAAGGGAAGGCAGTAACGAAGGAAGGAAACTAAAATTAAAAAGCCGCGTATCTACAAAACCGCATAACTCGAGACATTACAAAAAACAAATGAATACCGCAGTCGTTGTCCTCCGGCTCACGCTTGACGATGACCTCCTGTTTCACCTTCACGGTCGGTTTTACTTTGGATTTGGACCAGCCTATAAAAAATATTCAACGTTAGTCTTCTATGATGACGGTGACACGAATACACTTTCAGTATGGGTCCTGAAAAAATCAAATTTAAGGGTGGAAACGACAGGGTAAACCGATTTTTTTTTTAAATAATTTCGGAATTTGCCAGTCAGTGTTATGATATATAAATTATGATTCACGGCCGTAAGGACGCGTTCCCACTATGCCGTGACGACAGATTATTACAGATTATAATAGGTCTTTACCTATGAAATTGCCGTATTGCAGTACAGACTTTTTCAAACAAAAAAAAGTTTTGATTGGCTATGAGTTCTAAATTCAAATTAATTTTGTTTTAAAAATATGACATTCTATTTACAAAATCAGTCTTTTGTTTATTGATTAGCGTTGTATTTTCATTACATTTCAACATTTTTCCTCATAATGGATACTTTGAAATTTCGTGTAATTATGGAATATGAGTTCCGTCGTGGCACCAACGCGGCACAAACGACCCGTAACATCAACGACGTTTACGGAGAGAACTGTACAAACGAACGCACAACCCGTTATTGGTTTGCTCGGTTACGTTCTGGGAATTTTGACTTGAAAAATGAACCTCGTGGTCGTCCGGAAACTTTGGTCAACAATGATGAATTAAAGGTGATTGTTGAAGCTGATGAAACTCAATCTACAGCTGAGCTGGCAGCAGCTTTTGATGTTAGCATTAAAACAATATTGGTCCATTTGCGACAGATTGGCAAGATAAAAAAGCTTGATAGATGGGTGCCCCACGAACTTAACGATCGCCAGCGCAACGTACGCGTCGAGACTTGCCTTGCGCTGCTTAACAGGCACAGAAATGAAGGAATTTTGAACCGAATTGTTACGTGCGACGAAAAATGGATTCTTTTTGACAATCGAAAGCGCTCAGCAAGTTGGTTAGATCCTGGTTCGGTACCAAAGCAATGTGCAAAACGAAAAATGACCCCTAGAAAGGTGATGGTCACAGTTTGGTGGTCTTGTGCTGGTGTGATTCATCATAGCTTTTTACAAAACGGCGAGAGCATTACTGCAGATGTGTACATTGAAGAACTGACCACAATGATGGCGAAACTCGCACGTCTGCAACCAGCTTTGGTCAATCGGTCGTCTCCACTGCTACTTCACGACAACGCGCGGCCCCATACTGCACAACAGACCGTCTCTAAGCTGCATGAGTTGGGTTTGGAAGCTCTCCCTCATCCGCCATACTCACCAGATCTTGCGCCTTCCGACTATTACTTTTTCCAAAATTTGGACAACTTTTTAGCGGGAAAAAAATTCAATTCCCGAGAGGCAGTACAAAACGCCTTTGAAGAGTTTGTTGTCTCCCGTCCAGCTGATTTTTTCAAGAAGGGCATCCATAAACTGCCACAGCGTTGGCAAAGATGCATTGATTGCAGGGGTGATTACTTTGAATAAAAGAAATAAATAAGTTCGAAAAAAAAATACTTTAACTTTTTTCAAACAAAACGGCAATTTCATAGGTAAAGACCTAATATTCAATGGCATTTAATGAACTTGGTGTTGTATTGAGGATTTAATGAATTTTTAATTTCTCAGGCTAACCCTTGCGATTCCACCTTAAGGGAAATTAGGGCGCCGTTTGAACCCACGGCTTTTATCATTGCTCGTACTTCTTCAATTCAGAAACACGAGCGTACAACCGCACCTGTGCTGATTTTATCAGACGCGCTTAAAATCAAAATTGCACATTATTTACAAGGTCCAGAAAGAGCAAATAAAATAAAAACTTGGTGCAATTTCATTCGTCCAAAGAAATTATACCTAAATATCACAAGATAGACGAGATACAGCTTCAAAAAAAAAACTTATTTAACTTTCACGCACGCGCATAATGAACGCATACGCTGTAGTAGGCCCTGCGCAAACACGCTTACAACGCGTAATTGCAGATCTTTCTTATCATTACAAAAACATCAATCATGCGATGTTGAATACGCAGCGTTAGCAACACGTATCGCGCGTATTACGCCTACGCTAGACCTACGCTCAATGCGAACATACTTTAAGGGAGAATTTCGCCAAAGAAAATGAACACGTTCAAGAGCAGCTATGCTTGAACTCCGTTTAAATGTGCTGATCACTTTCAGTTTCATAAGCGAAATTCGCCCTTAAAGTGTTACACACAAAAAACCTTACGTTTCACACAACCATCCTAACTCAATCATCCAATGAAATAACATATATAGGGTGACTGGTAATTAGTCACCGATACTTAAACACGTGATTATACTCATGATAACAAACAATTTTCCCAAAGAAACTTTTTTTTATACTCATTCACTTTTACAATAATACAACAGCTGTATGAAATTCGCGCGCGCGCGCCTTTGGCCTATTAGCTTGCGTTTTTGTTTTTAAGCTGTTTCAGGGCCATCCTAATCTCGTACAGACTGATGTCCGGGATGTCTTCGGTATAGTGTCTGGTCAGTCTAGCTCTTGGGTCATTCGCTAGAATTCCAACGGAATTACTGGTTGACGTGTACAACTGCCCATAGAATTTCTCGATCTCCCTAAGTAGCACCGGTTTGGCGGATACGATCCTGCCATCGTCGGTCTTCAGTTTCGTGAGCTGGCTCTGCCCAATAGCCAGATCTCTTGCAAATACCTTGGAGCCTTTATTCAGCTCAATTGCGTCTTTAATACGCTCGATATTAAAGCGGCCAGTCACCCTATATGTACATATTATCTAAATATCACACAATAGACAAAATACTATAAAGCTTCCCAAAAAAACTCACTCATAACTATTATATCTTAACTTTCAGACAAATTGGACGCATAACGCATATGCTGATTGACATACAATCTTCTACTGCTAAATCCAAATTGTCTTCTCCTTCATTCGGTCTGCTGATCTCTGTCTAACCCAGCAAAGATTTAGAATCTTCTAGAGATACATACCACCATCATCCATGGGCAGTTTGATGGGCGCATCCCTCTCCTCCACACGCTTGCTATCCTCACTGGACTCTTCGTCCGCCATATTGCTGCCATCGTTCAGCACCGACTTTATTTTTTGCTCTTCTAGTTCTCTGTCAATCTGGAATTTAATGAATAGCATAGGAATATAACAACGTGTGAACAGAGCTTCAGTTTGCCAGTTGGGTATGTTTAAGTCCCATGTAAAAAGCTCGCGAGCCATCATCAGGCCCCAACAAGACGCTACTAGAAAATGCAATCTCGATTCTGACATTTGCCAGATCTCAATATATTTTTTGGGTTATAATTTGGTCGGAAGTAACCTCGCTTTTTGACAGCTCTTTCGAGATCTGGACAGTGGACAGATATATTCGTGATCACAAACGAGATAAAAAATTAAGTTCTCGTGAATAATTCGTATGAATTGGTATGCAGCCATAATCAATGACGGCAGGCTATCGATTCGGGTCCGGGGACTGAGAGGACCCAAGTACCGTACGACGTTACATACATACATTTCAGCCCAAAAGACGTCCACTGCTGGACATAGGCCTCCCCCAAGTGTTGCCACATTGACATTTTGGGGGGTTTTTGCCATAATCGTCACGCTTGGCAGGCGGGTTGGCGATCGCAGTACGGTTGTTACAAAAAACACAGAGAACGCTGCTGCCCATTCTCTGGCAAATCCCTTAGTCGCCTCTTACGACACCCACGGGAAGATATGGGATGGTGCTATTCTTTACGTCCGACACCATACAGAGCGACGTTACATCTATACTAAATTATAAAGCTGAAGAGTTTGGTGAAACAAACGTTAAACGTTGAACGTGCTAATCTCAGGAATGACTGGTTCAAATTGAAAAAGTCTTTTAGTCTTGAATAGCCCATTTATCGAGGAAAGCTATAAAACATCACGCTACGACCAACAGGTCCGTTCCTGTTGGTCGTAGCGTGATGTTTGATCAATGAAAAATGTTGCAAAAACGGACACAGACAAAAATAACACAGGTCAGCTAGTTACTACTACTCCAGATAATCCGCCTTACCTTAATAACATCCTTAACTCTAATAGTAGGCTTCTGCATAGCTTGATGAGTAGTATCCGACTCTCTGCTGCCGTACGACGCCCGCGACGAATGTCGCTCAGCACTGCCAAGACCTGGAATATGTGGTTAGAAAATTAACCTTTAAGAAATCATTTCAGTTAAACCATTTACAGGCACTTTTGTATTGCCAAGGAGTCAGTCAGCTAGAGATAAGAAAGATGGAGATAGTTTCCCGTTAGGGCAGCATCCTAGCTTGCCATATAGTGGACCTAAGGTGTACTATAAAAACAGAGAAGTGTTTGTGCTGGACATACATAAAAGCACTTGCTATGTTGTCGACCTTCTTGGTTGGCTGGTACATTAAGTTAAATTAATAAATTGCCACTTGTGGAAACAGTACTGGGTTATACAACACCCTTGGTAAGACTGGTTGTCAGATTTTCAGCGCTGACTACCTGTAAAAATCTGTCTGATAAATACTGTCAGTTCTACAAATGACCTGGCTGGCATTGTTGTTGTGAGCAATGTTTTAACATGCCCTCTGAGATTTTTTTTACTTACATTTGCTTTTGACTCTAGTCAAGGTCAGAGATGACAGAGACAAAGTCGACGATGGTGCGAGCTTACCCAGAAGAAGCCTGTTCAAGTGTTCACTCTAACTTTGAAGAGATTAGTGTTGTAAGCATTTGGAAACACAGACGAAGGCAGAGAGTTCCACTCCTTTGCTGTGGGCATTAAGAAACAGGTGGTTTCCCATCCATGGGCCAACCTAGGCAAGCAGAGTTTAACCTTAAAGAACGACCTGAGCAGCCGTTATTATTTAGCCACAAGCTCCTTATAATTACCTTCTGAGAACACTCCACTAGATTTAATAATGTTGGGTCCATTTCTGAAATTCTTATTTCTATCATTTCTTCTGTCCTTTCTGTCTTTGTCATCTTTGCGCTGATTATGTTGGTTAGGTTTTGATGGGCTGAAAATATTTTATAAAAAACTATGAGTTACCAAAACAACACAGTTAACAGTTTCATCACTTATGCAGCTTCAAAACACAACTGGAAACAATATAAAAGCATTAATTATGTCTTAAGGGCGTTTATACCCTACGGCATTTCATACAAACTTTCAAGTCGTTATTTTTCGAAATGACTGAACAGATTTTAATGAAACTTCCTACGCTTATGCAGTATACATAGGTCTAAAAAGTTACTAAAAAACATTTTCGAAATGTCTTTTAAAAATTAAGATAATTGGAAATTTCTGTTTCTATAGATAATTAAAAATCGGTCTTATTTAGCTGTAACATTATTTTTCGAAAATGTTTTTTAGTAACTTTTTAGACCTATGTATACTGCTTATGCGTAGGAAGTTTCATTAAAATCTGTACCCCTACCTACCTATCCGCCCCTACCTTACCTACCCTACTTAGCCTGTGTTATTCTGATGTGTAAGCTATATTATTGTAAAGTTCCATCAAAATCCATTCAGTCTTTTTGCGTGAAAGAGTAATAAACATTCTTACAAACTTTCGCGTTTATAATATACCAGCTTCTGCCCGCGGCTTCGCCCGCGTGGAGTTCGGAAATTGCCTACATATGTGTTACCCCTGCAAAATAATATCGAAAATAGCCATTTAAATGTTATAGATACTTAATAGTTGTTGGCCGCGGGTTCGCTCGCGCGTAAGTATAATTATAGGATAAATAGTTGTGTTAAAGTCTGTGATTTTCAAAGTAAGACGCCCGAGAATTAATTATGGTTAGAAAAAAGTAAGTATATTATGGTATTTAACTGCCGAAAAATATATTAATAATGAATTATCCTACCACCTTTTTGTAAATAACGTTTGCGGTGTTTCCTTGTATAGAGACGGCATTTTTAAGTGCGTAGCTAAAACAGTTATCGTCATATTTTTGATAACTCACACAATGTCCCAACTAATATTATAAACGCGAAAGTGCCAGGGCATCACCAACTCCACACTCAACTATCTCCGGGTAAGCTATGTGCTCCTAGTACCTCAACCCCGACCACGCTGCCTCGGACACGCTCGCCAAAAACATAACGTGCCATGGCATCACCAACTCCACGCTCAACTATCTCCGGGTAAGCTATGTGCTCCTAGTACCTTCATCCCGACCACGCCGTCCCAGACACGCTCGCCAAAAACATAACGCGCCAGGGCATCATCAACTCCACGCTCAACTATCCCCGGGTAAGCTATGTGCTCCTAGTACCTTCATCCCGACCACGCCGCCCCAGACACGCTCGCCAAGAACATAACGCGCCAAGGCATTACCAACTCCACGCACAACTATCTCCGAGGAAGCTCTGTGCTCCTAGTACCTCAATCCCAAACACGCCGCCCCAGACACATCATCATCATCATTTCAGCCGAAAGACGTCCACTGCTGGATATAGGCCTCCCCCAGGTGTCACCGCATTGACTGGTCCCGTGCGACTCGCATCCAGCCCCAGACACGCTCGTCAAGAACATAACGGGCCAGGGCATCAATCATCAACTCCACACTCAACTATCTTCGGGTAAGCTATGTGCTCCAGGTTAGCTATGTGCTCTTAGTACCTCACTCCTGACCACGCCGCCCCAGACACGCTTGCCAAGAACATTATAACAAACTGCGCCCCGCGGATTCACCAATGCAAACCGGGATAAAAAGTAGCCTGTGTTAATCCAGGGTATAAGCTATCTACATACCAAATTTCATCAAAAACATCCATCCATCCATCCATCCATACTTACAAACTTTCGCGTTTAGGTATAATATTAATAGGATGTAGGAAGTAACGGTTAGTGGAAGGTAACCCAAAGTAAATGTTTCGTGAAAGGTCGTCATCTGATGCCTGTACATCAGTTTAGCATGGAATTGATAGAAGTATACTGTAACAAATTATTTTCTTGCAATAAAAAAAATTAATGGCCATGTCTATAATTGGTTTGTTCAGAAACAATGACATTTTGAACACCAGCTCACTTAGCTTGTGTTGACTACAAGTAAGATAGTACAATTTAACGGCAAGAGTCCCAAGACCAACATGGTTGGCGAATCCTAGATGAGTAGGTATTGTTTACAAATAAGAAAATATTTGAGTTTATTAAATCCAAATCATTGAGACTATAATCAATCATTAAAATTCCTACTTACCCTTTATTTTTATTCCTGGATACGTTCAAATTCGGTGTGAATACTTTTTTATTCGTTTTTATTCCACCCAAGGTGAGGTCACGGGGTGGTTTGAATGAAGCCAGACGTTGCATGGGGTCAGACCCAAGCCCATTAGTCTTGGGAGATTTATCTTCAGACATTTTACAGGTTTACATAAACTACGATTCACTGAAATAAATTAAACGCGTGAGTTTGTTTTGAAATGAATAATGGTCTGTCAAAATAGATTAGTTATTTTGACAATATGTAGACACAATCAATGCCGTTCAGAAATGGTTCAAACGGTAAACGTTGGAACAAAATGTTTCAGGATCTAGAAAACGAGATGGCGGTGAAAATGCATCTCCTTGATGTTTCTAAGCAGAGCGAAGGCTTCTTTTTTGTCGTCTTCGTTGTGTGCCAAAAGACTTCGTAACACGTTTGACAGAAAAAGTATCGGTAAAAAAACAATACAAATTATTCAAAAAACCGTTTGGCGTTCAACGATTGTATTTGTTTGTGCGATTCAAACGATCGAAAATAAACTGTCTTCGAGTTAAGTTATTGACTTAGATTTGTGTTTGTGTCTCTGACGACATGGCCGAGTCACTGTTCGAAATTTTCGGCGACCACCTCACCAGGCAGGCTGTGAAAAATGTTTCGCGCCAACCTCTGTCGAATATCGGTAAGAACTTTTATTTCTATCACTTTTTAGAACTTTATATTCATGATTTCTTTAAATCATTGTTGGTTGCTAGCTCTTACCTTAATGAAACCAGCGTTTTTAATTCTTTTTTCTTTCATTTTTCATCAACATGAGCTACCCCCATTGTGAAAAGATGAAATTCTTTCTCTTTTTCAGAAAACATGGGCAAAATTGTTTCATCTGGCCCAGTTAAGCCTAACGAGCCCATGAAGAAGTCTGAAGGGCCCAAGAAATCTTTTCTCTGTAACACAGGGAAGGCGTTAAAAAATACTCCAGTGAGGAATGTCTTCACTCCTAGAGCTGTTAATGTAGGGTCCATGATTTACACTGATGAGAACAATGTTAAGGGTCTCTGTGGTGAGGATGTGGAGTTCCACAAACCCTCAAACAAGTATGGTGAGTTTGGAAAATTATATTGTTTCTTCTACTGTGTTTATTTCTAGGAACATTTACATAGATGTACAGACAATGCTGTAGTCCTTATTCTTAGCAAAATAAATACTAGACATGCATAATACTATACATGCTGAACTAAATAGTCCTGTCTGATACCTTTCACTCCTAAACAACTGTTAACACAGGACCAGGGGGGTTACCATGATGATGGGAAAGAGATGGCGCTAGACATCCTCTATAGCACCGTCTCTTTCCCACACTGGAATAAGAATAAAATAATACTGCTTTAGGACATCATGGTAGACCACCTGGAGAAGAAAATAGGCTTCTTTCCACCAGATGAAGTTGCAGGCAACAGCTAATAAACTCCATAATTTACATTTAAGAAAAAAAACAACCACAATAGACTACACTTTGTTGACCAATTGGTAGACATCATTCAAACAGGTTTTATAACACATCCTTTCTTGCCACAGACAATCACCACAGAGACTTATTTGATTACCTGCCAGTACCAGAGCCGGCTATCCTGAAGCAGTTCTCCCCACCCAACACCCCTCCTCCAACTACCAAGAGATACAGCATGGACTTCAACTGCTCATACCAGGATGAGTTCTTTAAAGGTAAAACTAGGTAGCAAAACTCTTTAAAACAATAGGAAATAATTGGCTGAACAAAATATTATTGTATTATAAAAGTAACTTGTAGAAGATGATGGGACAAGCTGGACAAGGACAGCATCCAGTGATCCACACTGGCCCTGGATCAAAACAACTGGAAATCATGAGGAGAAGCCTATGCCCAGCAGTGGCATGATGCATGCTAACAGTATCAGTGGTATAAAAGTAACAATTATCTACCAAAAACGAAAAATTGTCTCTGGGGCTCTATAAATAGATCATCATTTTCTTGCCCTTGTCCCACGTTACTTGCGGTTGGTGCATCGCTGACAATAAATAGACGTAACGGCAACAATAATATAATTGAAACTATGGGAAAGCTGTTATTTGGTGTTGGTTAACAATACTTCAATGTCACCTTTGGGAATTGAAATACCTACCTTTTTCATCTCTAAGTTTAGGCAATCAAGATAACAATTATATTTCTTGTACATCTAATACTATTCTTTTCTTTTTCAGATGATTTCTCAATCGGAAGTGTCCCAGATGATGACTTGGACCTCCCAGATTTGTATTGAAGTCTAAGATAACACTTTAATTTAAGGCTATGAGTTATAACTAATATATTATGACCTGGTGATTTTCCACCAACTATCTTGTTGATATATAACTGAAGTGAAGGGTGCAGCCAGGATTCACTTACAGATAATCCACAGTTTAAACCCCATGTTTAATTTCTGCTTAAACTGGCCAGTTTTATTGAACCACTCTCAAGTAAGTGACAAGTCTTGAGATACTATCTTAAGTCGATACTGTGTTTAAACCTCATTCATTAACCGAACAACACTTGATGGTTTATCATAGTACCTCCTTGATATTGTAGTGTTTCATTCAAAAAAACATAAAGTTAGAAGTATACTTTCACTATAGAAATGTTGCTCTCAAGAATATTATTGATACTGGTTCACTAAAGTTGGCAAAGTTCTTAATCACAGTAAGTCCAGTCAGAAAAACCAAATAAAGATCTTGTTATGGTTGCTCAATACCTCTGCCTTTTCTATCTGTTAATTTGGTCTATGAAATTATCCAATTATTAGTATTTGTAAGTCTAACCTGGGCGTCTACTCTCTATGCACGAAACCCGTTGTCACGGCCGAACTTTCGGGCGTTTCCTACTCCGCAGCACCAACGGACATAACATTAGTTCGGGGCCCGTACTAAGAATGAATGACAACTCGATTTGACAGTTGTGCCTACTCGCTAAGTGTTTTTGTCCGTTCGTAATATTGAATTTGACAGTTGTTACGACGGATTGTTATGTCATTTGATACGACATGAAAATAGTTATCGTTTTGTCGACGAAAGTTAAGTTTTTTTAGAAAATCGATACTGTGGGTGCTTTTTAATGCTCGAAGAAGCTCTACAGGAAGATCGAAGGCGATGCCGTCGATTATCTTGCACTAAAACTTTCATTTGGCGAGTATTCCCGATGTTGAATTCACGGGAACTAATGGCTCATACGGAAAATATTGAAACATCTAGGGGAGGATCTATCACCTCCAAGAATGAAGGTAGGTAGTGGTTTGATCCAAGTATCAAGGACTAAGCTCTGCAAATTATTGAGTTGTATTACCAATCAGTCCCACCTATTTACTGTTGTTTTTGTTTACTTTTAGGTCTTTGCTGCTCTCAATTTTCATCAAACTCCTTAGCAAGGGCTAAAAGTGACAGACATATTCGTGAAATTGCTGAACAAGGGACTATGGAAATAGGTGAAAGACTATGTATACTATGGAAATAGGTAAGTACTTATGCAGTCTTCTAAGAAAACCACACTTCTAATAATAAAATGTCAATAACTTTGTATTTAAATTATTGATTGATTCTAAAAGAGTAACCATGGAGTTTCTTGCCGGTTTTTCTCCATAGGAAACAACCAACCCAAACCAAGCATATTTTTGTCAGTGTTTTATAAGTGCCCGTGTAGTCCTATGTAAAATAAAAACATTTTGATTTTGATCGGTACTTACATATAATAAATATTTTACAAACTGTTTATTTTGCTTACAGGACATAATGGGTGTTGGGACTGGAGGAAGATTCTGATATAAGTAAAAATAAAGATTTACACAATAAAAGCATTGTTTTTTCATAAATGGAGACTTTTTTTTATTAGACACCAATAAAATTGAAAAAGAAAATACAATCAACAATACACTATTACAAGCAAAACATATTTCCTTTATCAAATCATTTAGTTGCATAGAATGTATGTATTGTAGAAAAGAATAGAATAGAAAAAATAAAGTTTTTCTGACATACTGGGAGCCCGGTACATTCTGCCTGAGTATTGGCTTACAATATTTAACAAATGTCAGTATCAATAAGATTATGGGTAAAATTATGAAATAAAATGATTACCATACTATCAAATTATTTTAACAAGATAGATTATACACTATTACAAGCAAAACATATTTCAATACTCAATTATTTATTGCATTCCATATGTGTACAAAGATGTTATTAAATAAGAGAGTTTGGACCCCCCTGTCTGGCACAGCAACATTAGGAGAGAGGATAGCCCTCTTTCTCTCAGTAACTCACTCAACTGTATTATTATAAATTAATGGATCAAACCATTTATTTGCATAGAATGTAGATATTGCACAAAAAAGTTTTCTGAAATACAGTGAGCCGGGTACATTCTGCCTGAGTTTTGGCATGCAATATTTAACAAATGTTAGTATCAATAAGATTATGAAATTATAAGATTACAATACTATCAAATTATTTTAACAAGGTAGATTATACACACTATTAGATATCAAATAATGACATTACAAAATTTTACTGATGAAATGACATACATATTCAGAAAACACATTACAAATAATATTTTTTGTATCAAAAAAGCATTGAGTTTATTTTCAATTTTTTATGCTGTTTGTTAGTTTATTTAATATTATTTGACCCCTGCAAAAAACACTTTTTCTAAGTAGTGCTGTTTTATAACCACCGATAACTTGAATATTGAAGTCTTAAATTATTGCAACAAACTTAGTTTCAATCAATCAATCACTTTTATTCTCAGGCATCAAAGGGCCATAAATACAATCTACAAAATAATCTTTTATGATTACTAAACTAATACATGTTGAACACATTTACAAAAAACTATTGTAGCTTGGTCGGCCACATATTGCGCTGAGCTGAGAAATTGTATAGCCTTGCGCCAAAATACCGATACACGATCCCCTGCAGCCAAAATTCCTCCTGCATAAAAGCCTTGAGGTGGAGTATTGTGAACTTGTGACACGCACCACACAAAACTTGAAGTTAATCTTGAGGCACGATTATAAGCTCTCCATTCTTAAAGTGAACTTGGTGTTGCTCCTTATATACTCCACGACCTTCTCTGGCGTCGTGGTATGATGTAGATGGGACATGTAAAGCTGCGTCTATGGAATAGCCGGACGCAACAACTAATCGGACCTGTCAATGCGGTACCGCACTGATGCGAGTAGGCTTCTTCTTCCTCGTTTACACACGCATGCAGTCTATCAGGCTGTCCTCGGCTTGATACTGGTGGCAACGCGCTCCGAGGACCCTGGCACCCGTGGTGTGTTTTGGTTGCCGCTGATATTGCAATAACGGCGGCCGATTAAGCACGTCCCGGTGTTGATGTGTAATCGTTCAATTTATTACGGAAAGTTCCCGTGTCGTATTAATAAAGCGAATTATGTATATTTCAAAATTTGTAAACACAAAATTGACACTTCATTAAAACAACATTGCTGTCAACAAAAGAAAAAGGCAAAGGTATTAACAGTATAAAGCCTCAATCCGGACGAAAATGGCAAAAATAGTTCAATTCTTCATATAAAGACATAGTAAAAGGTATTTTCTTCTAAATTGGTCATTTTCTAACAATAACAATGTCATTTTTTTTGTTTAAAATCATCAAAATCATAAAGTAAGTAAACCGGTAATGGACCGGTAAAATAGCCCAACTCTATCGCCATTTTTCATTCGTTCACTAATATTGTCTACGGTCCCGTTCGTAGCTCGTGAATCCGTTGTCACTAGGGAGTAGGGTTTATTTCTTAGTGACGGACGTCTTTAGTACGGGCCCGTGTCTTCGTTGACGGAGTTAGAGAGTAGACGCCCTGGCTGCAGGCTATGTAACATAGAAATAAGTATTATATATAAGGCCCTTTTAAGTCGTTTTTGTTGACTTGCAAGATAATTTTTGTCAGATAATTGGATTATGAGGCAGCTTGCTCAGCATGCATGTTCTGGAATTACAATTCTTAATTGAGATATGTGTATTTTATTTAAAGTCTACTTATGATAAAATTGCAAAAGTAAATGTGTAAGACTAAGTATGGCTAATGGATTCCACTCTGCCCCATCAAGTTCAAATAAGTCCAAGGATTTGAAACAGTACTTAGTTATTCAGTGAGATAAAAATATTGGAATATTGCTAGATTTTGACTGAAACCTATACATAAACTTACGCCTATTGCCCATGAGCATATGCAGAAACCATACAAGAATGCCACCTACTTTGATCCTTACAAACTGGTTTACATTGTTTATAAATTCTGCAACTTGGCTTAGTACACTTTTTCCACCAACTAGTAGGAAAAAGTGGTCATCAAAACTTAAAAAATTTACTTTGTCCCACTAGTGGGGCTGAGTGGAATAATCCTGGCAAACATTTTTCTAAATTGAAAGGCATAGGCATAGGCCTTGTATTATCGCCTAAGTTAGCATCCCAGGTGACATTGTGATTTAGATACTAAATTAATCTTTCAGTATTACAATTAAAGTAATTGAGACTAATTTGAAATAAAATGTGTTTAATATTTTTTGGTATAAAAGTAATTTATTATATTTATATTTACATCTTTTATTTTACAATGATACACTCTTTCATAAGCACATTTAACAACATAATATAACCATCCTTCTTTATTTGCAATAAACAGAAAACAAAGTGCTAAAATAACAGGAGCTTTTGAACTGTGTGTATGTTCTTAAGTGCAGTCTGATGGGACAATTGATAGTCTCCTGCCTGTCCTGTTTGTACATAACAGCATGTGTGCTGGAGTTGATAGATGCAACTGAATGTACCAAATTTTGGGCTGAATCAATTTAGATTGCCAACAATATACTAAGAACTATAAGTCCTAGATTAGTAGAACTAATTAAGGTCTTCAGCTCTTAGAAAAAACATGGAAATACACAACCCAAGGGATATCAAAAAAATACTTGGGCAAAAATATCTAGTTTCCATCCTCTATTTACCCCAATAGTGGGGAATTTATCCTACTGTTATAACAGGAACAAGTTGCAAAATTTCATGCTTTGAGAACCGGCTGATTAAGCAGTACATGTTGTTGATAAACTGACTGCACTTATCTTACAAACAAACTGCTAATATCCACACCACATGAAAGCTTATGTATTGATAGGACTGTTCTTTTTATGTATAACATCTTTAGCTTATCCTATCTCGAATAAATACATCCTATTGCCTACACCTAATTTAACTTATGTTAAATACTTCTTGCCTAGAAATTGTACTTTTTTCTCAAAGGCTGGCAATGTAATGAGTGTGTCCTCTTTGTAAAATGGATTCAGCATCAGCTTGATGTATGCCTCATACACATCTGTGAAGAAGTTCTTGATGCCATCCTCATTCCGGGAATCATGGACCATTATGAATCTCATCTGAAAATATTGAAAAGCATTAAATAGATGTCTATGGTCTGCCTAATGGCTAGTCAATTGATAAATACCAGAGGAAGCTGTAACATCAAATTATGCTTGTGTGAAACCACCATGGTGTGTAGGAGAAGAACAAATGAGGTCTTCTGTGTCATACCACAACATAAATCTAAAAAGCTTAATAATTTGTACTGTGACAGAAGGGCACAAGTAACGATCTTATTATGCCTACCTGACTAGCAGTCACAAATGCAGAGACAAACCACTGGTTGAACTTGTCAACAGATTTCAAATATGTGTTCGTAACCTTCCACATATGCTCATCTACCAGATCCAGGGCTGCATGAGCTATGAACTGATTCAAATGCCTGTTGTCTTCTTTCTGCAATAATAATGTTAAGATAGATAGATAAATTATGTACAACGAAGCATGCAATAATAAGACGACTTCTTTACTCTCGAATACAGGAACCTGGCAAATTACGAAAGGAATACGAAATACTAGTGGGATGAGTACCTTTGGTTCTTTAGTGACTGGAATGAAATCCATTTCAAATATTGGGTTATCAGAGTGCCCGACGATGACGAAATAATATGTTCCTGCCGACATCCTGAACTCTTCTTCATAAAACTAACTCAAAAGAGAAAACAGTAAAACACATAAAATCTGTGTTTTTGTAAGTGTCACCACCTACCCAAAATAATGTCATTCACTATGAAATATCAACATTGAATATTGGCAGCATTTGTTTGAGAAAAGACAAAGATAGACTTATCTTGAGATCCCGTTTAACAAAAGAGATGGAAGATAAATCATGCCCGCCATCATCAAATGGCATATTCGGAATGCTAGTTGACTTGTCAAACTTATTGATGCGTTCCGGATTAGCGAATTTACCTTGCTACATAGACCACAAGAAGTATGAGGGAAAAAAAGCCTCTCTCAAAAAAAAAAATTGTTTTGGCGGGAATTTTCAGTTGAAAAACATTCGACTTTGTGCCAAAAATTAAATTAGTAAAATAACTCAAAATGAGTAGTTACACAAGTAATAAGCTTTCACTACTTACAAGTAAGTTGCTATTGCAAATAGTTATTCATTAGAAGCTTGTATTTTTAGATTCATGGGCGACCCCGATTGATAAGTTAATGTTATGGAGAGGAAGTTGGACTAAATACGATTCCAAGATATCGAACCTAGTCCTACGTGTTCATTACGATCAACTAATACTAACCGCAGACACAAAGATTTTGGAATCGTTTAACATCCATCATAAAATAAAAGGAATTTATAGAGACGATGTTCTTATCCTTATCGTAAACAACTCTTGCCAAGAAGTAAGTTTATTCAAACTAGTTCCTGTATTAATTTCTACTTAAATTGTGTGCACTAAAAAGAGCTAAGAAAAGGCTAAGTAAGCCTTAGCCTTAGTCTTAACTCTTTTTGGTGGACTATACATCAAATAAAAGAAAACACATTATTTGTCGAATTCTATCATACACAATATAAACTATCACTCTATAAAGTGCTTGTCTAACTTTTTGAAGATCAAAAGTAACTTCTAAGAAAATATTGTTTTAGATCAGGAAAATAAAGTTTCAAATAAAATACAATGTACCCCAATGCCTACAAATGCTTGGTCAACATTTCCCTGTAGTAAACCACAATAATATGCAAGCCAGTCATTTCATTAACGCTAAATTTAGAAATGTGGACGATGTTCTAAGACATGCATTAGAAAATAAGGGTATGTAACATTTATTGATTGACACTGAAAACTGAGTAACTCATGAATCATTTTAGAGCAATTCTTTGAATTAAAGTTTTTAATTTCCAAATATTTTTCTAGACGTAACCAGCACTTCAAACATACCAAATAGTTTCAGCCACTTTATGAAATTGTGTTTACTAGACCCAACATTCCCTCAGTTGGTTTTTGAAGCAGAAAAAATTGTAAATAAGGAAATAAAGAAGGGACATTAATTAATCTTTTGTGTAAAACATGCTTAATGTTTTTGTGAACGCATCGTTCTTGACATTCTATGTGTCTATGGTCGCAGTTTGTTTTGATTAGTGACAGCTTTTTGAATTTCAAACGTTTCAATCGTAGACAGTGTCTACGGTTTCAATAGTTTCAAACTCAAACTTGACGAGTTTGTTATTTGTGAATGAAAAGTGTAATAAATTGTAATTCTTTCGTATTGTTTGTTTTCTTTTTCTTTATTGTTTTCCAAGAATGAATCCAAACAGATATATTCCTGGTCAATCCAGCGTGCTGCGGAAATCAAGGTAAGAGTTTAATAATATTCACAAAATAATCTACAAACAAACGGTATTTCGACTGAATTGAATTGTTTGATAGAATTCTGACTTAAAAACGTTTATTTACTGATTAAACAACAATTATTGATGATGATTGCTTAAATTACTAATTCTTGTAATTTTCAACAATATTTAAGATATAATTAATAACTCCAGACTAGAAGGCAAAGTATCCTTACTGCCGAAACCCCGTCGGCCGGGCTCCACTGACCGCCTATCCACGGAGGCGCGGCGCCCGAGCGCTGCGGGCCACCGCTCCAGCAGTGCGGAGCCCGCCAGGGGAACGTTTGGGGCCGGAAGGCTGAGCAGGGAAGCTTCCGCTACCAAGATACCTCTGACTGGAGTAAGTTTGCGCTGCATTTGGTAATAAACTTTGATTTTAGAAAAAAGGACAATTGCTTTTTAACATATATAGAGATAGTACATATTTGCTCACTGAATTTGTAATAAATAAGTTCACTTGGACCCCAGACTGATATTTGCATCTTAGATCAAAACCACACTCCAGTGTTCCTCAAAGAAGGTCAGACAGAGGAGTAAACCTACATTTGTGTCCAGTTATGTTTTGACCCAAAGTAATATGTATAATATCTACTAGGATTTAGTACAGCATAACAAATAAATTATGACAATGTATAAAGAATACTAATGTAAGATACTTGTTCAGAGGTCCCGCTCCCAGCAAGGAGAGAGGTTTGGTCAGTCCTCCATGACACCTCTGAGGTCCAGCCACTATGCTGCTAGACCAACTACAACACCTGTCGTAAGTAAATTACTTACTGTCAACTAGTAAACCACTGTGACCTATATTTCTTAAATGGTGCTAATAATAAAGTACTGATGAACCAATAATGATATGATTGCAGAGAACTCCATCAGAAGATCGTGCAAGTCGTAGCTGGCAGACTTCTCTTGATAGAGCTTTGGCTTTTGTTACTATCAAAGATCAGAGGTAAGACAACTATCATTTTGTAAACACACCGCGACACATCAAGTTATACATGTCCAGTATAACATGGCCTCGCTTTGTATAGATTTACCGTACAATGAAAGATCTGGCATTAACTGGTTTTGTGTAACTCAATTGGTTGCTGTGCATACATAAACAAGGATTGGGCATGGTTTGGTTTGAAAACATGAAAAGGTCTCTTAATGGATGCTGTACACGTCCTTGTCTGTATCCTTGCAGCTTGCCTTGATTTTACCAAGGAATGATTCTTGATAGCCAATAAATATTAATTGTCTTTTGTGTCCTTCCTCCCTCAGGCCTATCTCAACAGTACAATGGCAGCGCGCCGAGTGCGGGCGCGTGGGCGAAGCCCTGGCGGCGCGGAGTGGCGGCGCTGGGCCCGGCATGGCGCTCATTAGACCTCTCACCATTGCTCGCTTCGTAGACATTGCGGCTGCCTTACTGTCTGCCATCACTAGGGACGCTAAGCTTAATACTGACAATTATGTTACTAAGGTTAGTTCCTACAAGCCTTTACCGAAAACCAGGCTGGGTTTCCACCCAAGCAGAGAAGATACATGATGTTGATTCACGAAGGTTGCCTCTCCGGTTCACTTGTCACTGTTTTGGGAAAAACCAGGCATCAAACACAGCAGACCCTGGTTCGCGGCAAACAGATTTAAGTGTATATGAAAATAACAAATTTATCACTGCAACATGCACTATTTTTCGTCAGTATTTTTTCGGTACTGGTGCAAAATAATGAATGGTCTTTATGACAACTTCGTATTAATTCTTCAGCAATCTTTTGAGTTTTGATTAGATACAAGCAATATTTTTCTTTGTGTTGCTGTAAACAAAAAACATCCAAAAACATTATTGTTAGTGAAACCCTTCTAAATTTGTTAAATTCTTCAACAGCTCCCACACTTATCAAAGCGCCTCCTATACCCCGGCACAGTCTCCAAGTCCTGGCTGAAGACAGTCAACACGCTGCACGCGTTCCCGCACGCGCTTGCGCTCATAGCATACTTATTGGACCTCGTCAACCATATCGTGAGTATTTATTTTGTATCAGAGTACTCTATTATATGATTATTTATTTAGTACACTGTACAGCTAAGCCATTAATACTAATAGACTTTTTAATTTATTAGTAGATGGCCAGATGGTTCTGTATGGTGTCGGACGTAAAGAATAGATAGCACTATCCCATAGCTTCCCGTGGGTGTCGTAAGGCGACTAAGGGACTTGCCAGAGGCAGCAGCGTTCTCTGTGCTTTTGTAACAACCGTACTGCGATCGCCAACCCGCCTGCCAAGCGTGGTGATTATGGCAAAACCCCCCTTATGTCAATGTGGCGTTGGGGGAGGCCTATGTCCAGCAGTGGACGTCTTTCGGCTGAAATGATGATGAATGATGATGAGTAGATGGCCAGATGAGTAAAATGTCGTGAGGAAAATTTTGAGTATGAATGTGGATGTCTATAAGAATTGAGGAAGACAAAAGAAACGATGAATAGACTGTGCAAAGGATGATATGGCAAGAAAGAAAGTCTCTCATGAGATGACAAGTAGTAGTAGCAGTATGGAAGTAGAAGACATGCTGCGCCGACCCCAAATAAATTCGGATTAGAGAATGATGATAGTAGATGGCCAGATCTACGATCCTGTCTGCTTCAGGCACTTGTCAAAGAGTAACCATGGAGTTTCTTGCTGGTTCTTCTCCATAGTCCTACCAACCTGAACCGTGCACCACTCCTCGACGTTTTATAAGTGCCCATGTAGGCCTATGTGAAATCAAGTCAATATTTTGATTTTGTCCCAACAACTATTAACTCGTCTATAAGAAATGTAGGGGCCGTGTCCGAATATTCTACTTTGGGGACAGTTCGTAATTGTTATAGAGATAACTAGTTAACTAGTTTATTTGTTCGGTATATATATGTATTAGGTACCTATTTATGTATTCAGTTTATGTTAGCAAAATGGTATTTATCTTATTTTTTGTACTCTACCACAATGTTGTCCTGTTTGACCCAAAGGTTGACTGGTAGAGAATGCCTTGTGGCATTAAGTCCGCCTATGTACCACCAATGTACGTGAAGTTTAAATAAATAAATAAATAACTTGTCACATCATTTTATAAAAGAAATGAGCTTTAACTTGGTGGTAGGTTACAAAGTTTTTAATGAAATAGATATGTATTTGTCGTAGGAAATGCCGGTGTCGGATGAGTGGCTGTACGTCGGTAAGGACGAGTTGTCGTGTCTACGCAGGGACTACTTGTACAAGTGCTGGATCAGGTAAATTATCTATTATCAGAATCTTTGGCAACCACTCTTTTTTAGGTTTCATAGGCCCAAAGAGTCAAACGGGACCCTATTACTGAGACTTCGCTGTCCGTCCGTCCGTCTGTCACCAGGCTGTATCTTATGAACCGTGATAGTTACTATACTATACTCCTGTTAAATAAGGTTTGCTGTAAGAAAACCCATTTCTGGGTTAACCTCGCCGTTGTACATTAGCTATATATTATTTGTGTGTATATCTTTTAATTTTATGTGCAATAAAGAATAATAATAATAGTTAGCCAGTTGAAATTTCTACAGATTATGTATTTCTGTTGCCGCTATAATACACAAATACTAAAAACAGAATAAAATAAATATTTAAGGGGAGCTACCATACAAAAAAGTGATTTCTTTACTAGTTTTTATAAATAATGGTATGGAACCCTTCGTACGCGAGTAAGACTCGCACTTGGCCGATTTTTTCCCTTTCTTCCCCGTTAAATATCTATGATTGCAATTAAACGATCGTTGAAGAATTTTAGTGATTATCAATGAAACGATTTATTTATTTCACGATCAAATATGTGGCGACCTGGACAGTCACGTACATTATTTGAGTCCTAGTGTCGTTACGTAATGGTCGGACAATTAATCCATCGACACGAGAAAAAGAAGAAGAATATTTGCAAGGAGATGGTGTGGTTAAGGATTCTCTCTTTGCCTTCAGCTTTGTTTTGTGTTCCGTTATTTGGTTTGAGTGACAGTTTATTTGAAAATTTATGATCCTATTCAGCTACAGAAAGATCAGAGCCTTTTATATTTTTCTTTTCAATAATATTTTCTTTGAATCATGCAGATTCCAAGATCCTGGTCATCAGTTTGAGGATTTGAATGAAGAGTATCTGCAGAATCTAAAGGTTTTACTTGGCAATGATGAGGAAAAGATCGCAGAGTTGAAACAGACTATTAAAAGTAAGTTAAGTTGACTTGTGCTAGTTGTTACTTGCGACTTTGTCTGCGAATAAAAATGTGAGGATGAAAAATAGCCTAATATCCTTATCAACGTCCCAGGTTAACTTTTTGTCACATTAGTTCAGTCGTTTCGTTTTCAATATATGTTCTGTTGTTCCTTGTTCTACGTGTTTGGTTGAATATACAGGACACGATATTAATTGTGCGGGTGCCCAATAGTCTGAGGAACAATATTTATACCACAGTCATTTATAAATCTCCACACATCTTTCCAGAATACGAGCACTGTCTGGAAGACGAAGTAGAAGCTGCCGCCCGCGCCGACGAAGCGCGGCGCGTGGAGCGGCGCGACGCGCTGCTCGCCGGACTGAAGGGCGCGCGCTCCGCCCGCCGCGCCGCCCGCGCCGAGCGGGACGTGCAGGCGGCGCTGCGGACCGACCTGGCTGACAACATCAAACAACTCGACTTGGAGATAGACCGAGCCACGTAAGTCTCATTCATTATTGCCGAAGCTGAAAGCCCTGTACCGACAGAGACGACGAAGCGACTATTTTCTCGCTCGTGATTGTAAGTCTCGTGTTAGTACAATAGATATAGGGTAGAAAGGACATAGACGCACAAACGATTAGCACGTATTGTGTATCATTCCGATCCCCCAAACATAAATTTTTCGTCAGTTATTAATAAAAAAATGCTGTTTCCTACAGAAGTGCAATACCTGCACGGTCAAAATGTATGGAATAGTAGATTTTTTATTGTTTCCACCCTGTATTTAATAAATAGTAGACCATTGGCCGTTCATACCGCCGCAGTGGCAATAACTCTCTCAAGTAAACAACTGTCTTTACTTGTTAAGTCTACTGGATTCTCGCTAGTCACCCACGGTGGGACCAGCTGCCTGAAGCCAGAAAACTACTATTGTTGCACATAGACATCTCCCAAGTATTTTATGCAACATTTAAGAGGTCATTGATTCATCTTGCGAGGGTACGCTACTCCAGAACTGATCGGGTCCATCGGTTTACCGACCTTGTGCACTGCTATTTAAGTTTTGCAATTTATTGGGCTATATTGTTCATAATTTTTATTAACTTTTAAGTTATTATAACTAACGGGATATCTTTCATTATCACGGAAGAAATCCCGTAAGTGATAGTATAATAATATAGTAGCATAAGTAAAATAAAATATGTTGTTTTTTTTTTATAAGTTCAGCTAAAAACCGTGAAAGTTGAAAACAGCACCTACTAAGTCTTTCAAAGTAATATTACAGAATGTATAGATAACTTACTTTTGTTATTCTTATAATAGAGCGGAGAGTATGCAACTCAAACAAGAGCTAGAGACGCAGCCTCTCAGTGTGGAGCAGCGCACCAAGCTGCTGGATGAAGTGGACTACGCGCTGCGAGTGCAGGACTCCAAGCGCTCGCTCGCAGAACAGATTGGGAAGGTAACTAACTTATCATACAAACTGGTTAGTCTCAACTTTTTTTAACTGTGTTGAGCCCAAATATATTATATACTGTTCTTATATGCCACTGAAATCCTGTTAGTCGCATACTAAACAAAGACGGTATAACAGTGTAGCGACCTACAAAAAGCAACTTACTACAAAAAGTTGTACAGCGCCATCTATGAACATACTGAAAAATTCATATGGTCTCGCTAGCAAAGTTTACATCGACTTAAGAGTAAAAAAAGAAAATCCCACAGTTTTTGTGGGATTTTGTTGGGCAGTTTCCCACCAGGCATAACACCCGTCTGGTCGGAGGATCCTCCCTTTTCTTTAGGGGATGAAGAACTTTACACCCTGTTCCTCAGACCTCTAAAATAGTTTCCAAAAAAGACTTTAATTGTTCCTTGCGAGTACAACACTCCGTACACGAAAGTCTAATAAAAAGATAGAATAAGAAAGTTGGTATAGCGGTAGCAAGCACTAACGCTGAGCATGAGGTCTTTGGCGCGATTCCCAGATCAAGTCTGATGGGTTTGTTCATTGACAGCCTGGATAAAGGCAGTCGGTTCGCCTCGACGATGCCACGAAAAGAGTATTCTACAACGTGTAACGTTAAATGCGCAAAACCTGAAAATAGTTTGATCAGAATAACGAGCAGAATCAATTGAACCGCTTTTTTGATACTAGGTCACATTTAAAAAAAAAAAAACATTAAAAGTGATGCCATCACGTGCGCAAACCCGCCAAAATAGGTAAACAAACACAAATGTTTGTCGTCCAATTTAAATTTTGTCATACACATGAAAAAAAAAATGAAAAAAAGAAAGAAACGATCAGAATTGCCCGTAAAACTAAAACTGCGCATAAAACCTTTACGTTTTTTAATGTTTTTTTTTTCTCTCAGAATTAGGTCAATTGAATTAAGAATCATTTGGGGTGTCTGAGGTTTTGCGCATATAACGTTACACGTTGTATAAAAGGGTCTGCTGTTTTACATTCGGTTTAACTTTACAACAAATATTGTGACAGATGGTGCTGAGTAAGGAGACAGAGCTGGCTCTGTGGCAGAAGAAGACGCTGGACAGCTGCGTGGAGTACAAGCAGGGACTCATACATCTGTCGGCACAGTTCCCCGACCTCGCCGAGCTGGCTATTGACGAGAAGTAAGTCTTAGTGTTTTAAGTAGACTAGTAATAGTTTCCACCTGACTTGATGAAAAATTTTACCCAAAAGACATCTTTATCATCTTTCTGCCCTTGTCCCCTGTTACTTAGTGTCAGCGCAACACGTTTTTTTCTTCCATTCTCCTCTGTCAATCGTCACATTAGTATTTACTCCTTTTTCTTTCAAATCATTCCCCACACAATCTATCCATCGTTTCCTTGGTCTTCCTCTTTATCCAACAACATTTATATTCATCACAGGTGCAATAATAAAGGACATATAAAGACAGAAAAAGCATGAGAAATTATATTTTTAGGCTTTATTTGTCTGTATGCATACCAGGTATTTCTATGATAACCATTGTAATTAGTCCCAGAACCTATAGGTCCTGTATCGTATCGACGATAGAACTTTCATGCTTTTTTTATTTAGTAGGATTTTGGGTGGCCTTCTTTTCAGTCTTGTGAGGGTTTGACATTTCCATTGCCAGTTGATTCGGTAATGTTTTAACTGAAAATTGTTTGAATTTAGCGTTTAAAGCTAAAACATGTCATGTACATTTTGTCCCCCAGGGAACTAATGAGCGCAGAATGTGCCGCAAGCGTGTCACGCGGCCTGGACGCGCTACGTTCGCTAGCAACCCTCCTGGCGCAGAAACGAGCGGAGCAAACGCGGGAGAAAACTGCGCTTGCTAGGAAACGTGCGGCGCTACTTGTGAGTATTGTCTACGTACTCGATCTGCGTCAAGTCGACTTACTTTTTAATGATATCAATGAAAAATACAGTTTTAGAGTGTGAACCAAGTACCATTTTTATGTTAATCAGCTTGGACAAGTTATCCTAGAGATATTTAATGATTTTTGACCAGTAACAAAATAAAAATTGTGAGAACAAAACAACTTTTTCATGCTGGCCTGCACTGCTACAGACTTCCCCCAGTTGCCAAGTTTTTCAGTTATTTTTTTTACGTTTACCAGCAGAAGGTTATTTTGGTTAGTGCAATAATTTTCGGCTCTTTAAACAGGATGAAACCCGCGCAAAAATTCGCGAAATGAAAACCACAGTGCAACGCGAGCAAGACATGTTGGACACAGAAACAAGTAAGGAGGCCACAGACGTCGCCGCGTCCGCCGCGGAACTGAGAGAACTCAACGCGAGGATGCAAGAGTTGAAGCAGCAGCAAGAGCAGTACCACAGAGTGGACGCCGAGCTACAGTTTTGGGAACAGCAGAATAACAGGCGAGTTACTAGTTAGGCATGACTTTATACGAGACTAGCTGTCCGGCGCAACTTCGCTTGCGTCACATTTTCCCCGTTTTCGCAACATTTTTCATTGCTGCTCCACTCCTATTGGTCGTAGCGTAATGATATATAGCCTATAGCCTTCCTCGATAAATGGGCTATCTAACACTAAGAGATTTTTTCAAATCGGACCAGTAGTTTCGGAGCCTATTCAATGCAAACAAACAAACAATCAAATCGACAGTATATTCTAAAATAGTGCTGGCTATGTAATGCAGAATGAGCATTTCCTGCAGTTGTCTCATATCTTAGTCTGTTAGTACTGTTTCTACATAATACACTCAGCGGCACGGAATGAAACCCTGTTTCATGTTTAATGTTGATAAAAATTCAAATAACGCGGTTGGGCCACATTCTGTGCCGCTGACTGTATGATTGCTTGGCCTCGTTGTTCTAGTGTTGATGGACTGGATGTTGAGTTAGGGGCCTTGGGTCTTGTCGGCAGACTTGGGAACGTCTGCCGCCTCTACATATAACTGGCCCGAGGCAGCGGAGGGAGGGCCACACCTCACTGTCGCCGCGGACTTGAGTAGGCGCTAGTCGTGCATCGTGAAAGGCGCACTAATTTTCATGATCCCCGATGCTAATGTGGGAAGGGAACATGCACCGGCGTGGTTTTTAGTCGGTTAGAGTCTCACAGAGACACAGACCCCTCTGCTCGCCTAGGGCGGGGGACATCCATGAGTATGTTCCATCCCAAAAAAAAGGGGCATTGGGTCTTCAATTCCTCAGCTAGGCAGTCTCATTGAGTTTGATAATAGCAGTCCAGAGTGTGGATTTGTGCTTGGTATATGAGCTCACTATGTGTTAGATAGAAATTATAAAAAGACTGATGAAATGTGAATACTTATTAAACATCTCTGCCTATATCTACAAGTTTAGGTGTGATATTGTTTTGATCTATTTACATACATATACAAGGTGTAACATAATAAACGCAAGACCTCCCGTTTGGTCTCTCGGACCATGAAACTGAACAACTTTTGTTCTACTAGTTCTTAAAATTCACAAAACAAAAATTGGACTTTCCATAGAAACTGACGTGATCAGCTGATCAACATGTATCGTAAAACTAAAAAGAAAGGTATGCATTTCCAAAAGTCATAGAACAAAAGTTGTTCAGTTTCATGGTCCGAGAGACCACACGGGAGGTCTTGCGTTCATTATGTTACACCTTGTATAACATCACGCCTGTAATCCCAGAAAGGTTACGTAGAAGCCATGTATAGTATAGGGGGCGTACCTATTGCCATCAACCGTGCACAAATCCAAATTCCGTGGCTGCTCCTGAGATTCTTTTATTCTAATTCCGGATGGGATAACCCAATAGCACTTTGCCCGACCCGGGAATCGAAGCCAGGATCTCATGCTTAACAGTCAAGTTTGGT
This sequence comes from Cerastis rubricosa, assembly GCA_949152445.1. Lineage (NCBI taxonomy): Eukaryota > Metazoa > Arthropoda > Insecta > Lepidoptera > Noctuidae > Cerastis > Cerastis rubricosa. The sequence continues at coordinate 1,920,515 of OX424547.1, forward strand.
ATATTTTGAAGTCTCATATTTAAGATCCTAGTTCCAGTCAAATGACTAAACTTCTCTTGTTTTATATTTCAGTTGGCGCTCCAAACTGACAGCCCTGCAAGAGTACATAGAGACTCAACGCGCGGAATCTAAGCGTCTGCTAGAGGCGGCGCGCGCGAAGAGAGTGAAGTGCGTTCTCAACAACATACGCGAGTGGAATGAGAAACTAGCGCAGTGATGTGCACGAACTAAATGACGGTAGTGCTAATAATATTGTGGTATAAATGTATGTAACGTAAGAAATTTTTCGTCAGTTATTAAAATACAAAAGATCAGTTCTATGCCCCCCTCTCCCATAGAACTGATGTCAGGTCAAAATGATGTACTCAATAAATGTGGTAACCGCTTTAGCGTCGGAGTGTTGTATTTAATTGTAAGTGTCCCATCCACAAATACCAAACAAACAAATAAACATTTGTTGGTATTTGTGGCTTGGCGTGGAGTAAACGTGTAGGCAAAATAAGGTGACCAAGGAAATTAATATTTCTGCACTAAAACACGACCCATCCAATTATCTTTAAATATAAAAAATAAATAAAATAAAATAAAAATAGCCTTTATTCTACCACAAATATTTCTTCCTAATACATGAAAAAAAACTAAATATTCATAATTATATAATTCATAAATCCATGCATTATTTTCAATTAATTAAAACTAAGAATAACAGTACATTATAAAAGACATTTTGTAAATAAATAAAATTAGGAATCACAATTAATAAATGAAAATAGAATTCAAATATTATTATCTTCTTTATGCAAAGAGTAAATAAATATTAATTTCGTGTGTCTGCGCATTATAAAATAGGTCAGGTCATAGCATACACATAGTTTGTAAGATAGTTTTAAAATCGTGGTCGCTTTGTTTCACTTACCATTTAGTATTAAGTATGTCATTAAAATATGTCAACTAATAAACTATTCTAAAGGCAAAACATGTATTTAATTATCCTTTATTGCTCCTGTTGATGTTAATTCTAATTAAATATAGTTAAGTTTATGGCCAGCTATTGCCTGGGGCTTCGCTTGCGTGAAACTTTACCCACGAGAGTATATTATCAGGATGATAAAATCCGTTCGCCCGTTTCGTCCAGAAAAACCAACACACTTTCAAAATACATAATACTAGTTCATTATCACCAGCCGGCTTTTTGCCACCTATGTTGATTGTTGGGGTCAGCTTCCAGTCTAACCGGATGCAGCTGAATACCAGTAATTTACATGGAGTGACTCCTTCTGACTTCCACAGCCCAGTTTGTACTGGGTAACACCCCTTGGTAAGACTAGTTGCCAAACTTTCGAGCCACTGACTACTTAACGTTGGCTGTTATTATTCTTTTTTTTGTGTTCACTTCTGGCATCAGTCATTCCTGACTATGATCAGATGTGCGGACAGAGGCATGACGTTTTGAAAGAATCAGGATTAGTGTCCTAATGACTTATTAAGGCAGCACAATATCCTGCCAGGGTTGCGGGACTGTTCGAAAGAGATACCGTGGCCCTGGAACAATAAGGCTTAAAGGGCTTAAGGGTTGTAGTCAGTACAAGTCTGACACTCCCTCCCGCTTCGCCAAGAGCGGGGGGTACATACCAACCGTAGAAAAAAAAACAAAAGGCAGCACTTTATCGGCTTTCTTGTGTCTCTTGGTAAGGTTTGGCATCAGTAGTGAACGTGAAAGGGGTTTGGATGGTTGGTTAGTCTATTCTTGTATCTCTCTAGCGCTTCGCTTCTTCTAGGATCGTTGGAATTTCCGGGTGCTCATGGATTTTTTAGTTGTGTGCGAATTAGGGCGCCGATGCTAGGACTCTCAGGATAGTATTTTCTTATCATCATCATCAGCTTTATTGTTCCCACTGCTGGGACACAGGCCTCCTCTCTATAAGAGGGAGTGGGCTGTAAACCACCACGCGGGCCCAGTGCGGTTTGGTAGATGTCAGAGCTCTAGGACATGCCGGTTTCTTCACGATTTTTTCCTTTACCGTTTTTGAGGGCAGCGGTGATGAAATAAATTACAAGTAATGCGCCTGCCTGGGTTCGAACCGACGGCTTACTGCTCGTAAGTCGGGGCCGCCACCACTGGGCCACCGCTGCTCCCCCTTACGCTGTTTTCTTATTGTTTAGCGATAATTTATGTTAAGTTAGGATTACAAATAAAACGCCAAGTTTTGTCTAAAACAATCATTTTATTCCCTCACTGATGACCATGCCCACGCTCTTCTCGACTGCCTCGCACATCTGCTTGAGGTCAGTCTGCGCCCACAAGTGGTTGTGTGCGAGCTTCTTGTTAGTGTCGACCTTCTTCGGAGGAGGGATGGCCGGCTTGAACGCCATCTCTGAGCCGTCGTACACCTTGAATATGTGGGATGGGGTCCTGGGAAAGGAAAAAAAACTGTCGTATATACATATACGTTATGGTAGTCTGCATCCCGTTTTTCAGCCAGCATAAAGGTGCGATTTATTTACTATATAAACAAGAAGAAGTAGGCTTTAAATAACCTTTTTTCAGACGTAGTAGTGTAAAATAATTTTTAAGTTAAACATTGGGATTTTTCGGTCGTACAAAGTTACAAAAGACAGCTCTAAATCGCCGTTTTCTTTGCTAGTCTTTCAACTGGGAAGAAAACGGGTTTTTAAAGAAATTTCATAATTCATTGCCTCATATGTTTGACTAATTCGTCTGTTTGACAATATAAATCACGCAATGAATCTTGTTGAACTGACACAATTAATTACATTGAGAATGCGAGTGGGCTACTCAATAACCTTGCTGCTATTCAGAGATGAAAACTACTAATTGATAGGACTTGCTCCCGTCCATCCATTTTTCTCTGTCCAAAGAGGCAGACGGGAGACGAAATCATGGCTATATATACCATTCCTTTTCAATAAATTGACTACAGTTATTACTGATTCCGTATTTTACGACTATGGTATTCAGGGTGCAGCTAAAATATTCAGTCATGATTGTAAATCAGGGTAGCGTACAAGATTGAAAAGGAACGTTACATCTAATGTCACCCACACCATCCTACGGCGAAAGGACTATAACAGCGACACTTACATCTTATTCAACTCCTGCGGCAAGGTTCCTCTCATGACTGCGCTAGCGGTGTTCCGCACAGTGGGGTGGTAATGTCGCACGAGCGCGCACAGCTCGTGTAGGCCGGCGGCGTGCGCGTTGCAATGTTCGGGCGAGGGCAGCGCGGGGTCGAAGCGCCCTGAGCCGCTCGCCTCGCTGTCAGCTTCCAGGAGGGTTGAGACCGCTTTGCTTTGCTGTGGGGACAAATGGAACATGAGTTTATTATACTGGGAATTGGTAATTAAGATCCTGGGTTCGATTCCCGGGTTGGACAAATTGTTATTGTCCATCAGGAATTTCTCAGTAGCAGCCACGGAATCTGAACTTGTGTCGGTTGATGGCAATAGGCTCGCCCCTATTTAACATAACTGGCAAAGAGTTGCACCAACATTTTTTCAGGCCAACTCGGCGAGTTATTATGAGTTATTGTGACATACCTGAGCGAGCTGATGCAGCAGCGCCAAGCTAGCCAGCGCTCCGTTGTGGCTGAGCTGTGGCGCGAGCGTGGCCACGCGCTTGGCGAAGGCCTGCAGCACCGCGGGCGACACGCGACGTGCGCGCGCGCAGATCTGCGTCACAGCCTCTAGTATTATCTTGGAGTCGGCGTGGGTCTTGCCTGGAACATTTTATTGAAAATTATTGAATGATTACGTTTAAAAAAAAACCGGAATGCGGTTTTTGGCTGGCACTATCAACCACAGTCACATTTATGGTATTCATTCGATTTTAAGCACTAAGTGCAGTTTTCGCAAATCATCATCATTATCTCTCTTATCTCAATTAACTTGACATCGGCGCAGCATGTCTTCTTCCATACTTTTCTATTACTTGTCATCTCATCAGACACATCCTTTCTGCCCATACTCGTATCATCCTTCACACAGTCCATCCATCGTTTCTTCGATTTCGCACGTGTTGTAAGATTAAATTGTATGCATTTTACCTAATATGGCTCAGAATACTCTTCAATTTCGCAAAATACTATACCTACTCATCAGAAGGTATTCGGGTTAGAATTCTCTTAGTACATCATCATCATCATTTCAGCCAAAAGACGTCCATTGCTGGACATAGGCCTCCCCCAAGAAGGGGGGATTTTGCCATAATCGCCGCGCTTGGCAGGCGGGTTGGCGATCGCAGTACGGTTGTTACAAAAGCACAGAGAACGCTGCTGCCCATTCTCTGGCAAGTCCCGTAGTCGCCTCTTACGACACCCACGGGAAGATATGGGATGGTGCTATTCTTTACGCCCGACACCATACAGACGACTCTTAGTACATTCCGCTAATATCGGACAAAAAACTTGTGCATTACAATATCGATGGATGTTTTCCCTTTTATTGTCCGCTTCACCTACATGGCGGTACTTTAATACAAGCCTAAAATCTTGGCTTGCCCATAAAACCTACTACTCTTTATAATGTTAGGGTTTCTGAAGAGTCTGCTTGCCGTATTGTTGGCCCTAGGCACGCCACTGCCTGCACCACATACTCGGGACGATTATTAAACGTTTATATGCTTCGCGAGAAAATGTTGATAACGGTTGCACAAGTCGACGGCTCGTACTCGTTGGCGGGCGTGGCTAATATTCATGCTTTTTAGTAAAGTTATTAATTTATTTAGTATTCATTTATCTTGTTTTTAATTACTTATTCATATATTTATTTAGTGAAATATACGACGATTTATAACGAAAATGAGTTCGAAACGATCTCATAAATTGAGTTTTGGCCGGTATAGATATTATGGGAAAACTACTGGATGCATCAACTCAAAATAAATTATTTGAACTTTTGAATAAATAATCTATCCCTGTATGGTTTTACTTTTTCCATTTTCATAGTACATAAGTTATTTATTTACGCCCAAAGATGAGTTAAAATTATTGTGGAAACACGGAAGTTTCGACGCTCATAACTTCCAAACCAATATGTTTTTTCCAATTGCTTCCATACAGGGCTAGATAATGGCAAGACCAGTTGATAGAATTTTTAGTTTTGGACCTACACCGTCAAACAGACGTAATCACCATACTACGTTTGTATAGAAGAATGGCCGACTTGTGTACCCTTAAGACTCACCAGCATGCGCCCCCAGCATACAGGAGTAGAGATATGCGTGGAACTTGGCGGGGTCTACGTTCAGAGCGTCTCCCGCGCCGGCCAGCATGGCCAGCACGGTGCGCACGCACAGCAGGCGCTCGCGGGACCCGATGACCTCGTCCGAGATCAGCCGCGCCAGGATCGCCACCAGGTCCGAGTAGTATTCTAGGTTTATTACGTGGGTGAACCTGGAGGATGATTAAAAAAGGGGTTAAATAGAGGCCCAAGAAACGCTGGCGTGAAGGTAAAATATCGAGAAAGTTGGAGAAGAATGGGGGAGGCCTTTGCCCAGCAGTGGGACAGAACAGCCTAAGTAAAAAAACCTCATCCTTCCGCCACCCCAACATCTGCCAAACCTTTCCCCAAGTATGTAGGTCGGCTTCCACCAAATAACCGGTTGTGCAGGTACTAATACTACTAGAAAAAACTGGATTTCAGACTTTCGGGCTACACTTTATTCTCGTCGTCATGTGGACATACAGGATATGTAGAATCGTTACATTATTCAATCATAAGTGGACAAGAAGTAAGAGGCGACTAAGGTACTTGCCAGAGAATGGGCAGCAGCGTTCTCTGTGCTTTTGGAACAACCGTACTGCGATCGCCAACCCGCCTGCCAAGCGTGGCGATTATGGCAAAACCCCCCATATTATGTCAATGTGGCGAAACTTAGAGGAGGCCTATGTCCAGCAGTGGACGTATTTCGGCTGAAATGATGAAGTGGACAATATCAAATAATAGATTTGAGAGATTCCATTCTTTTTTTGAATGTGTGGACATTGTAGGCTTTGTGTTAGTTTCTTTTTTACCTTTTGTAGTAAGCAACGACTTATTGTCGAGCCTACGCTGTCCTCGGATACAGTCGTGCGTTACATATTGAATGGCTATCTATTGGGCGGACTTGGCTCAAGCGCCATATTAAGAGTCCCTAACAATTTCGTCGCACTTCTAGTTTAGGTTATTACGGAGCAATGTGTGCGTGCGAGCGTTCGAAATATCACTGACGATCGTAGTGTGCGTTGTCGCATCCAGTGCAGCGGGAGTAAACAGTCTTGGTCCGTTACCGTGTTACAAGTAAATAATTTTGCGTTTATGGTGATATTTTTTAATGCTTTTTTAATGCATCGTCTAAATTAAATTAAAATAGGATATTTTAGAGGATACGAAAGCAAATAATAATATAGTTCATAAAATATGTATGAACGGTTGATTTAAAAGTATGTTCGATTTATTTTGTGTGGGTTGTTATTTTCTAGGTAAGTATGTTTATGTGTGTATGACCATTTATTTATTTTGAATTGGACAAAGGTTTACCTTATCAAAAATTAAATTATCCTACGTTTTTATCTTATTTCAGGTGAAAAAAAAACAAGATACTTATTAGTTTCTTTATTATAAAATACATACATACATTTTAACGTCTTTTTCAACTTTCATACGAGGTGTTCCGAATTTCCATAGACCGTGCTTTTCTGGAATCAACGATTTCGGGCAATAAACATTTCATGTAAAATGTTACTAATTTCGGTTCCATTTTGTTTGCCCAGAAATCGTCATCTTTTACAATTCTTTCCACTTTTAGCGGCTTATCTGGTCCAGTCCAGACAGCAAACAAACATATTTGTTTTTTTGTGATGTGCAACTGGCCCTGTATTTGAAAGAACCAGTCATGTTTGGTGTTCACCGCAATTTTCCCTTTCTGAACACACCAAAACTTAATTTTCTTCTCTTTGATAGCGTCTTCGGCATTCATACCGAAAGCAGAAACTGGGCATTTAATTTCAATGATACCGTCATCAAAAAATGCATCTGGTGTTGCACCCAAGAAGAAATATTTATCATCAATGTGTAACCCACATTTTCGAATGACGATACTTTCCTGCTTCGCCAATTGTTCCAAAGCCATAGCCTCACTATTTTTGCCATGCTGGATAGCTGGCACGTGGCTTATTGAATAGCTATAAAGCATATTCTTTACCAAAGGTGCTGAACTGATATGTCCACGTCGCTTACAAACCTTGGAGAAATTTGAAGCGGTTAAAAGACTCCTTCTCAATTCTAGCCACAGAGCGCTTTCTGCTTGTAGAACAGTATCTCGTTCAATTTCGTGTCGGTCCATGATTTGCTGTTTCAAATTTTCCAAAAACAGCTCTTTGGCGATTTCGAACTCTTCTGATGGCATGTCAGGCTTTTGACATGCTTGTCCATAGTCAGCACTGTCAGCCTTGAATAAAAGCCGTTTAGGTATGGTCTTCTTCATCCTCGTGTTTTGAACATGTTTTTGCTGTTCAAATTTTTTTACAGAAACAGAAGGGCTTTTACTAAAAGCCGTTTTGTGGAGCGTGTAAATTGGTGTTCCCGTATTATAAGTGACCACTGCTGCGTAACATCTTAGTTCGTAGGAATCTTTCAACGCATAGTTTATGCGTTTTCCCCCTATATATTTTGCGACAATAGCATTGAACTGTTCAGCTCTGTTGTTATTCAGGTTGTACAAGAGGCTTCGAGCATGATATGCCAAACTGGATGCGTTCGCCTTCAATTTAAGCATTAATGTTTTGACTTTGGGTGCATTGTTTGGTTCCAGTTTTTTTTCAGCAGTGCAGAAATAGTCTTCGCAATTAGCGTGATCTCCAAATATGTGCTTCGTACTGTTTAAAATGTCACTTTGTAGATTTTTTATTTTGGCTGTCAAAGGCATATTTTGAGCTGTTCTAAATCTAATTGCTGATTTAACGGCTATCCGTAAACGTTTTAGGCGATCACTATTGAGCAGTTTTCTTTCACCAATTGGGATCGATGTATCCTTTGTCAAGTTTAAGTTTTTTCCATTGTAATTTCGTAACAAATGATTCGAACACTCAATTTTTTCCACGCTAATATTTGGATACGGTCGGCTTTCTAAAATATTCTTATAAGTACTCGCGTCGCCGTCAGCAATCAGTTTAGAATACACTAAATTATGTACATCTACCGAACGTTTGAACCCGTCAACTATCGCTGCTTGCTCCATGCTTGTGGAAGATCCTATATGATTCGCATTGCATTGGTGCTCAGGAGGATCTTGTTTTTTATTGATTGCACGCACACATACCACACAGTACTTATTTTTTACAGCAATATGCAGCACTTTTCCTGAGTTAATACCTATTATGGCACCTACACCGGCCAACGATGAGTAATTTGTTCGGTAGGATCGTTTACACCAACTGGCGTCTGCTGTCACTGCTATCTTTGGTATTCCTGTTGGAGTTTTTTCGGTAGCTAGAGCACGTTCTTCAGCACCTGCTTCTTTCATCGTATGCTCGGCGCTTGATTTCCACCAGTCATGAAGATTTTTATGACACTTGGAATAAATGTGATTGTTCATTGTTGGCAAACTCATTGAGGAGGCTAATTCATTAAGATTTGCCCGGCCACATCCTGTCATTATTGTACCAGAAACAGCAGAATGATTGACATCCATTGCGTTTTCTTCTTCATCGCAAGCGTTTAAGTAAAAAATACTTCCACATAACGAACAACTTAATGTAAATTTAGATGAAAAACCATGTCGCTTTTCTTCAATTGTTTTGAGATAGCTTATCTGACATCCAAATTTTACAGAGTGTTGGGCAATCTCTGTGAGCTGGTCAAAAAAGAACTGGTAATCAATTATTCTTCTGCCTTCAATTCGTAATAGCTTAGCTGGAGCAGTCTGAAAAAATAATATTTGAATGTTATCCAATTGAAAAAATACCCGAAGGAAAGACGCTTGAAGTCATAAACAGCCGGCTTCCTTTTGTTATTATTACAAAGTTGGTCATTAGTCTATTCATACAAATATTCAAAGTTATTAATAACTTTAGACACCTGAAGTCATAAACAGCCGGCTTCCTTTTGTTAATATTACAAAATTGGTCATTATTCTATTCATACAAATATTCAAAGTTATTAATAACTTTGAATATTTGTATGAATATACTCCTAATTACAATGTTCTAAATACCATAAAGATACACCTATTTAGAACACTAGGCACCGCTAGTGTATTTGGAAATGCAATCCGAGCGTAATAACAACAAAAGGAAGCCGGCTCTTTATGACTTCAGGTGTCTTTCCTAGATATTTAGGCACCTCAGATCCTTGGTAACAAAAATAAGATATACAAAAATAATTGCGTACTTTGTCCGACTCCAAAACTAAATCTTCTAAAGAATCATCGAGAGTTTCGACAATAGTTGAGGAAGAAGTTTCTTGGTTTAATTCCATGTCCTGAAATAATATGAATGGGGTTGAAAATGTAATATATCTTCTCTTAAAAATTATCACGTCCTTTCGCTACATCCATTACTGTAGCCACGCATGGTCTTACTTACCTGCATAAAAACATCATTTGACTGGAATGGAATGGGAGCGCCATGGCTTGACAAATCTCTTTTACGCCTGAAAAAAGAATCTCATATAGCTAAGTCATATTACATGACCTCATTTACTAGAGATTGAACATGTTTGTTATAGACATACTTCAATGTTTTTGTTTCTTTTGTGAGTAACGATGTTCCTGGACTCCCTGGTGACTTGTTCTCATTTTCATCCCTGCAGAATATGAAAAAAATCAAACATAACATCATGCCTATATTCTCGAAGCGTAAGGCAGAGGTGTATAGAACACGTACACTTCACTAACGAAAAAACTCAATGACACTTTGCCTAACCTGGGGGTCGAACCCAAAGCTTCATGTTCAGGAGTAAAGCTTGGCATATAAAATACTATGTACTTATTACAAAAAAAAAAACAGTGTTGGCACAATACATATTTAACCGTTGAAAAATACCTTATTGCCGCGTCCTTTTCACCTATGGCTAACGAGCCTGGTGAATCCTGTTTGTTAGTGTAACTGAAAATTATTAATGATCCACATAATATTAAATCTGTAGATACCTAATTCAATCGTAAAGTCAATTTAATTGGTTACAGTTTGTTGAATAGTCAACTTACGTGATAAGTTACTACAATTATTATTACAAAGTAAAAAGAAAAAACCTTGTGTCCTCATCCTTTTCACTCATCATTGATGTTCCAAGTAAATTTGATTTTTTTGTAGATTTCTGCTTATTTAATTCTCTACAAATATAATGAAAGCATTTTTAGATTATATGGAAAAAAGTAAGTAATAACAATTTACTAAAGATGATAAAAACAATTTACCTAAGAACTGCACATGCCTTTCGAGTTCTTTCAAGTCTTTGCTTTTTACTTTTAATTTTTCCGATATAATAAACTTCACTTTTTCGACCCATTTTCTAAAAAATAAACACTTTTTACTACTTGTACAATACAAGACACTTATATCTATGAATAACATTAACAAATCACAAATAACATCACTGAGTATAAGTAAAAAAAAATACTCACTGTATCAAAACTAGTCAGTCGTACTACAAAATCACGCGCGAGTAGCAAATATTTTACGTCGGGAGCGGTAGTCACAGCGACATAGGTCCGTCGTCGAATAGCCCTCGGGCGCGACTGAATGCAACGAGCTAGCGCATCGGTTTATAAGGCATTTTTTAAACATTTTATTAGAATTAAGTAAGTAGTAAAAAAAAAATAAAAAAAATTGGATTGGTTAGATAAACACCTTAAGTTTTATAATATTTTATAATTTTCGACAAATTCTTACCAGAAGACGACGGTTTTGCACGTTATTTTATTGGGTTTTTACAGTGTGAACTACATTTTTTTTTATGTACTTATTCAATTAATTTTAAAATAAAAAATCGTTGACTTACTAATATACTATATGCCCAGTACGTATAATTTTTTTCAGACAATAATTCTTTACCAGTTGGGCAAAAATACGATTCGAAAACTTGGTGTTTCGTGCTTACGTAAAAACGTATGTTAGATTTTTAATTTTCCTAATTTATGACGAGTTGTTATCAAAATTCTAATTCGTTCACTTACTAGATGTATGGGCGGTGTATAACTGAGCATTAAAAAAAACACCAGATATCTTCTGGTTATTGAGCAATTTGCGCTGAAAAAAGTGGTATTTTCGGTTTTTAGACTGCAAAATTGATAGGGACTCTTAAGCATGTCAAAATTCTGGGCCAACTTCAACTAAGAAGAAGATGAAACTTACTTGGCAAGTCCGTTTAGTGCAGCCGCCAGCAGTTTAGACCTGGGCGCAGTCTTCAGCAGTCGGAAGTAGATGTGGAACACGGTCTTGGTGACCTCGGTCAGCTGCTTGCGTCGCGCCATCTCGCTCTCTTGTGCCTGCGTCTCTAGAAGCTCGCGTTCTACTTCTTTTAGCTTTTTTGCTCGCTGAAATTATGTGTCAATCGATAAGGGTGTGTTTCGTAGTGAAAAATATAAAAAAAGTACATCAATATACTCAAAAAATCTAATTCAGGCATTTCATAACAAATTGTGTGCTCGATGGAATTTAATCCCTTTAGAGAAACAATAATTATAAGAAAAAAAAATTGGCGCTCCCTTTCTTTAATTCATGGAAACCTTTGTGTTTTTAGACCTAGCGGTTTAGACTGTATATCGTTTGCTAGTGAATTAATTAAAGAGCAGTAGTCAGGACGGCGAGCGGCGGTGTAGGTAAATATTTATAAAATTGTCTGTGGAATTGAAAAAATAAGATGGTGGCTTTAGAACTACGAGCACGTGCTAAAAGAACTATTCTATGCTATCCCCACCTTTTTCTCCTTCTTAGACAAGTTAACGATCCTCTTCTTGTGCTTCTCGTCCTGTTTCTTCTTGTGCTTGACCTCGGCCTCGGCGTCCATATCGATGTCCCGTATCTTGAGGGTCAGCAGACAGTCTAGTGCAGACGGGTGGAGGCGCTCATTGCGACGTTTTACTAACTGGTTGATTAGACGGACCACCTGGGGATAGACGGGGTTTTTAATACGTTACGAGTATAAGCTCCTTTATGATTAAGTTAAATCAGTCGGTCTTGGTTTCCTTGCCCCCCTTATTATCACGTAAAAATATTAGCTAAGACTGACAATCGTGGACATGTAGCCAACGAAAACGCAGCGTTACTTTTAGCCATAGAAAACGCAGCGTTACTTTTAGCCATAGAAAACGCAGCGTTACTTTAATTTTGATAAAATTACAGACAGACTCATCTTCTACTTAGCGTGTCGACGGCAAATCGCTAAATATATTTGGCCCAAAACTCAGCCAAGCGAACTCCGCTCGCTGATGCGGCCATAAGATCCTCAAGTGCGCAGGTGACAGGGCATGCAGCGCAAGATGGAAGGTGGGCCATTGTCTGACAGACTCATGAGTACTACTCACTGTAAAATTTTAAATTACTGTAGGATGTTAGTAGCGCAGTTTATGTGTGATCACACCATCACATACCTCGTGTCATTGAAGAAATAAAACATCAAAATAACCTTACATCGTCATCTGCCTAGCCTTTTCCCAATTATGTTGTCCGCTTCCAATCTAACTGGATGCAGCTCATTACCAGTATTTTACATGGAGCGTCGGCCTTTCTGGCCTCCACAACCTAGTAAGTACTGAGTAATAGGATACCCCTTGGTAAGACTGGCTGTCAGACTTTCGAGCTACTGACTACCTATAATCTTGTCAATGATCTACAAACGACAGCCGGGACCACTGGCTTAACATGCTTTCCGAGGCACTTAGGAAACTCGGTATGTAATACCCATACACGGACCAACATTTTTTTTATTACCTATAGGCTCGCGCTTGACCACTATCTCACTTGCTGGTAAGCGATGATGTGGTCGACGGTGAAGCACGCTTGCCTAGAAGAAACCTATTCACTCTTGACTTGAAGACCCCTATATTGTAGCTATCGGGAAACACAGACCTTTTGTTAAAATCCGCCACTAAGAGGACCCACTGACCGGATATTGGTGTGGGTTGCATGACTGATTACTTTAGCTTTTAAGGATTTTTTGTTTTCTGTAGCATGCTGTTTTATGTCACCAATAAATAAAGAAACCTAGGCAAACACGGCTTAACCTAGATCGACCCGAGCAGCTGTTTTCATTTTGCATCAAAATAAACTTACAGTAAGCGTAATATCTCCCCTATTATCGTCCGCGAACACACTGGTACAGCATTCAGTGACGGTGTTCCGCGCCCTCTCGTCCTTACTGTCGAGGTGTGGGACCACGGACTGTGCGATGTTGGTCGCGTAGTTGAAGTGTGGGCGCGCTACCAGGAGACCACACATGCAGCGCAGAGATACTAGGGCGAGGGACATTGTGTGCTCGTCGAGTTTTCTGTGGAGGCAACAGCGACAGTTTTATAACTAGGTTAACTTGAGTTAAAGGGATTGAGGAGCAATTAAAATGATTTATAGTATTCCATTTCCATTTTTTCCAAATGGTAGCGTATAATAGTAGATTGTTGCATCGAGCGCAAAGTGAGTTATTAATGCACGAGTGATAAGTTGGTGCCCGACCGCACGCGAGGGCACTAAATTAACACGAGTGCTTATGATTTATTTACTTTAGCAAGGTGCGTAATCTACTTTTCTTTCAACCGTGATAATATATACCGACTCAAAATAAAAAAAGTTAATGTAACAAAGTTTAATTCATCTTCCCTTGAAACATTTAAAACTTACAATTTTTAAAGGTTACTAACAACTTCATTTGCAGCTGCTTTTATACTTTCTGGAGTTGAATTCATATCTCTATCGCTGTCTGCTAAATAAGAAGTATCAAAGTTTTACAATGGTACAAAATACGGGCCATTTGTTATTGAAGTGAAACTTCTTATGCAACTTCCAACAAGTTTAACATTTACGCTATTTCTAAAACACACTAAGAGATGGCAGTACTTGTGACTACGTAGTTCTACTAGGTACGCAAGATGGCGTGCAAATTATACAGGGTGTAACGGAAAGGGTATATACATACTTAACGGTGTGCTACAGCCCATCAAACTGAACATGTTTCTCCACAAAGAAACATCGTCATAGTGAAAAAAATATCAGCTGCCCCATACGTTTGGGTCGAATGGGTATTGAAATTTAGTATGGGGCAGCAGATAATTTTTTCGTTATTACGATGTTTGTCCGATGGAGAAACATGTTCAGTTTGATGGTCTGTAGCACACCCTTAAGTATGTATATACCCTTTCCGTTACACCCTGTATTTTGTGGATGGGTGACCAAGGTTATGCAACGGTTGCCCAGGTCAGTATGTGGATGGGTGATCCAGGTTAAGCAACCGTAGCCGAGGTCAGTATGTGGATGGGTGATCAATGTTAAGCAACGGTAGCCGAGGTCAGTATGTGGATGGACGATAAAGTTTAAGCAACGGTAGCCGAGGTCAGTATGTGGATGGGTGATCAACGTTAAGCGACGGTTGCCCAGGTCAGTATGTGGATGGGTGATCAAGGTTAAGCGACGGTAGCCGAGGTCAGTATGTGGATGGGTGATCAACGTTGGGTATGGGTATATTAGGGGTATGAAAGCACTCATTTCCACATTACGAAGTTTCACTTCTTCCGCGCGGAGTGACTCCACGCACAATTTTTTTTTTCACCAGGTAGGTTTTATTCAGCCAATTTTTATTTTCAGCCAGTATCTTTTTGATCGAATGTATACATTTTATTATTAAACTTAATGGGAGACATTAAACCACTGTGATAAATTTAGGTATATCTATATTAAAAATAAAAAAAAACAGTGCAGTAATGAAAAGCAGTGCAATGAGCTTTCATATATAACATTTCTGCACTGTTTTGGTTCTAGGCAAAAAATACATCCTTTGTGATCGGTTTTGTAGTGATTAAAAATGATTACATTACTACGTAATAGAAAGAAAATGATTTTATTAGAGGATGAGTTGGCTAACAATGAGGTCCCGTACATAAAGTCTTAATGAAATACTTCAATTTGCTAAATATAGAAGCGATTGAGATGAAATGAACAAATCATTGTGTTATGTTACATTACAAGTATCGAAACAAAAATTCAGAAGATCATTTTCGAGAAATAGTAATAGATTTTCTTTTGGAGTAGGTACTTAATTCTTTCTGGCAAGATTTGCCATCGACAGGCTAAAAAGATGGTGCAAATGAGTTAAATTCAGCAAGTATATAAAGCATAAGTACCTTGTGTCTCCCTTCTTTCGTCGCAGAACTCCGGCCGCTTTTTCTAACCTCTGTAAATATCTCTTGTAGAACTCTAGTAACTCTTTCTCGTACTTGTACAGGGAAAGAGTGTCCTTTTTTACTGTGGATTAAAAACAATTCATTTTTTACTGTGAATTAAAAACAATTCATTTTTATGGTTGGTGGTTGTTGGTCTAGTGGTCTACTGCTGAGCATGAAGTCCTGGGTGCGATTCCAAGGTTAGGCAAATTGTTATTGGGTTTTTCCATCAGAAACTTCTAAGTAGCAGCCAGAGTCTCGTTTTATGCCCGGTTGATGTCAATAGGCTCGCCCCCTATTACATGGGATTTAAACATTACTGGCAAAATGTGGACTATTAGGAACACCTCTGCCTAACCCATATCGGGGATTACAGGCGTGATGTTATGTTTTTTATTATAAATAAAATTGTAGATTAATATGTTAAGTCTGCGATTTTTTTACAGCAAATCACTAATATAGGAGACTAAAAGTGTTAAACATGCAGCTGGTCTACCATGACGTCATAAAGCAGTATTGTTTTACTCTTATTCCAGTGTGGGAAAGAGACGGAACTATACAGGATGTCTAGCGCCATCTCTTTCCCACACTAGAAAAGGAGTAAAACAATAATGTTTTAAGACATCATGGTAGGCCAGCTGCTCTTTTAATTAAAAACCTCTGGATAGCTGCAAACAGCAATAGATTGAGTAGAGAAGTCTTCCAGATAATTTTCTATTCATGCCACCCCTATTTTCTGTTGAGGAAGAATTGTAATAAAACTACCCACATTTAATATTAGAGTAATCCTGGTGCCGTAGCATGTACTCCGGCAGTATATCCTTGAAGACTTCGTAAGCAGACACTGTGGCGAGCTTGCGAACTGAGTGCAGGTTCAGTGAGCCGTCCTTCAAACGGTCCTCCATTAGGTATAGGATTGGAAACAGGTTTTTCAGCTGAAAATAACCAATTAATAGTTACTTTAAGTTCTAAGTTTTATTCCTGTTTAGATTTTGTGACAAATTGCGCGAACATGTAAAACAAATTTATTTGGTGATATATTTTAAGATACAACACACACTTAACATAAAATTTAGTTTTTGGCGAAACTGTAACAATTTTTTTTTTCAAACAATTTCTTTAGTTTTCTTCCCTTATACCAATTTATTTGGGGTCGGCGCAGCATGTCTTCTTCCATACTTCTCTATTACTCGTCATCTCATCAGACACATCCTTTCTTGCTATATCATACATAGTCTATCGTTTCTTTGCTTTCTCTACTTGTTTACAAGTAATTCCTATTTTTTCAAAGAATTTGTGGTAGTTAATTGGCTAAGGCTTTGCTATAGGCTAGGATCTTCTAGCTGCTAGTGACATTTCCAAAGATTTATAATTATAATGTTCTGACGTTATTATCGTTCTTTTCTTACTTTCTTTCTCTTTTTTTAAAAAAAAACGTTGCCCCTCACTAGGAATTTTTCCTGTATCATGGGTGCGTTTACAAATATTTAACCTCACTTACACAAACAGTCAGACCCGGAACAACTATCTGTAGGCGTTACAATTTATTTTTCCGTGCGGGGATCGAACCCGCGTCACGCAGCGCAGCAGTCAATTGCTTAGCCACTGCGCCAAACGTGGCGCCAAATGAAAAAAAATCTTGAGATGATGTGATGAATGCCGTGTCGTGTGTGTGTCGTCATGTATAATTCCAAGACAGGTCAAAAATAAACATTGCAAGTCACCTTCTTCTCAGGACTCTCCAACAAAGAAGAGCACAACGCTCCTATCCTCAATTTATCATGCTGCAGCTTGTCTCTCCTTGCTGCTAGCAGCTCCACAGCAGTTACCACCTTCTCCTCATCATCCGCAGGAAGGGCGTCACCCTCCTCCGTGGCTTCCATGCCAGAATCGGAGGCTGAATCTTCGGAATCTGATTGTTTGTCTGTCTGTTTGCTTTTCTTAGGTGGATGGTGTTCTTCTTCTTCTGATTCTGAATCTAAGGAGAAGTAGTTGTTTATATTTAAACTAGCTGTTCATTCCATAGTAGATAGCCTATGTCCTTCCACATAATGGCCCACTCCCTCTCATAGAGAGGACTGTGTCCCAGTTGTGGGAATGTTATAGACAAAATTATAATTTTTTGGAATCGTCATAATCAGAGGTCAGAATTAGATAGAGTTATTTATGTACTTACACTGATTTGATACAGCGAAAGAATTAAGTGGATATGCCTCAAATCCCGAGATTAATTTTACAGAGCAGAAAAATCCCATGATTTATTAAATAAAAAAGTTATTTACTTTTACACAATTTAAACCATCCAACATAGGATGTCCGAAGTTGCAAAATTCCAATGCAAAAATCCCGGGAAGATCCATAATATCAACATTTCCATGCAAATACATAAATAACTCTACCTAATTCCGACCTCTGGTCATAATACTCTTGCACAACATTACATTACAAGATTCAAAAATTTTCCTTCTTACCTTCACACTCCTCAGACCTCTCCATCAATCCTTCCTTTGTCTTAATAGGCAACAATGCCCTCATCTTCTTCACCGGTCGATCTTCCTGTTCTTTTTCATATTTTTCTTCTAAATCACTGTCTGATAGGCCATCACTCTCGGCTCCACTGTCACTGCCTGCGGCAGGCTTTGGCATCTTTTCTTGCTTCTCTCTCTTGCGTTTTCGTGACCTGGTGGTTGTAAAAGGCATGTAACTAGCAGGAACTGTGTTTTGTGTTACTGGTAAAATGGTGCTAATAAAGTTTCCTTTAAAAATAGAAAAAACCAGCTTAACCTTTTAACCCCCACGTCAAAAAAGCAAAAACATGCCCCAGGCACCAAACTACTGTATCATCTATATCTATTATATCATATAGCTACTACATCTATTATATCATTATGTAGCTGTGACTGTGAAAAGGTTTAACAATGAAGTTTGGAATAACTGATCATTGTTCTAATAACATTTTACCCCTACTCCGAATAAAATGGGGCAACGGCAAGATGGTGATGATGATAATACTACCTGTTCTATGTAGGTACATACTAAGCCGACAATTATTAAGTATATTATTATGTCTAAACTAATATTATCTAAACTAATATTATAAAGAGGAAAGATTTGATTGTTTGTTTGTTTGTTTGCATTGAATAGGCTCCGAAACTACTGATCCGATTTGAAAAATTCTTTCAGTGTTAGATAGCCCATTTATCGAGGAAGGCTTTAGGCGATATATCATCACGCTACGACCAATAGGAGTGGAGCAGCAATGATAAATGTTGCGAAAACGGGGAAAATGTGACGCAAACGAAGAACCGGACAGCTAGTATTAAATATAAGCCACAACCTGCTAGTAATCAGTCTCATTTGTGAAATAAATTGATCATACAACTACCACGAACTTTTTATTTTGCTTCTCATTTTCTGGTACATTAGACAATAAAGACGGCTGTTTGGCCAGCCGGCTCATAAGGTACTGCTGCTCTTCATCATCCAACATGTCTCCGAACTCATCCCCCGATGCTGGTTCACTCTCACTGCTGTATTCAACCTGTTCTTGTTGAATTGGTTGCTTCTGCTTTTGTGTATGCCTTTGGTGCCTTTGCAGCTTCAACTGACCCTTCTTCCTCATTTTATTTGTAGTCTGGTTATTCCTCTTCACCTTACTGATCTTAGGTTTGCCTTTTTTCTGTAAAATTAAGTGAATATTGCCATTATATGCGGTTTAAAAAGTATGGTTTGGTTATGTGAATTTTGGTAAGGACTTAGGTCTTTATAGTATGTAATACTTACAGCCATTTTCGTTGTTTGTTGTATTCAATTAATAAAATTAGAAATAATTAATATTTTTATCACAAATAACAAACCAACGTGGGTTATTTAGTTTGACAAGATACGGCACGGTGGTTATTTTGACTTTGACAATCAATTAAAAGGGTTTTCAGTTTAGAAAAGATTAATTCCTAGTTGTGTGTTACTAGACTTGGAATCACAAAAATCCGTCGAGCTATTTTTTCACGTTTTTTACCAATATTAAGTATTTTTAGTGGCTTTGTTAATTCATGAAATTCATGAATATATACGTAATTATTAAATTTAACATTAATCATTTATTTACGGAAGCTTTTAAAAGTTTTCAAAACTTTTACAAAAACTTTTGAACGCGTTCAAACTTTCTAAATGTCAGTTACAAAAGGCCTCGGAACTTTCTTATTACTCGTTTTTCTAGTTTTCTAAAATAAAACTGTGCTTGTAACCAACGGAATTATCCATTTTCTTATATACTAGTTCTGAATTTATCAATAGAAAATCAAAAATGGGATTGTTTTAGTGAAGAACAATACTTTTGTGAAGTTATTGTGATGGTGCCTCAGCAGCAGCGGCGAAGACGTCGCCGTGCAGCGCTGGCGCGGACAGCTGAGCGCCGTGTTGTTGTTGCGCGAGGAGCTGGGGGGTTCGGGTTCACGATAGCGGGGCAGCGGCCGTGCGTGGTGTCTGCGGTGGCGGCGGGAGGGCCGGCGGAGCGCGCTGGTCTCCGCGCGGGGGATGCTCTGCTGGCCGTGGACGGCGCCAGCGTGGCTCGGGCGCCGCACGCCTCCGTGGCTCGCATGGTGGCGACCGCGCCGGGGGCTATAGCGCTGTCTGTGTCGCCTCGGGAGGCTCCGCCGACGGACACTGAGGACACTGAGCCAGATGAGCGAGCGAGGACTAGGAGACGTCATCCGCCGCCTAGACGTAGGCCGCAAGCTATGCTGCATCATCCAGGTATGTTTACAGAATATTCAGCTATGTTTTAATTCTCTAAGTTATTGTGGGACAGGTCCATACTATAAATAAATTAGATATCTAATGTGGTGGTTGTTGTGAGGAATTTAAATCCGTGAAATTAAAACCATATATTTCTCCTTTTGACAGCTAATATAATTCTATTATTTTAAGTGCTTCTTTTTCTTATATTTTGACAATACAAAAACCATAGAGAATAATCAACCTCTAACATCCTCCCTTTTGTACAGTCTATTATAAAAAAAATACTAATTTAACAAACAATGTAAACCAATTCGGTTCAATATTGTTATCATAGATGGCCTGCTAAGAGCCTTTGTTAAGAAATCAGCACTTTGAAGTTGTGTACCAACGTGCTGAACCTTAAGTCTTCCATCTGCAACTAGTTCTCTCACATAGAAGTGTCTGATTGCAATGTGCTTTGTTCTTCTATGCAGTTCAGGATTTTGAGCCAACTTCACAGCGGCGTCATTGTCAATTTGCAGTATGGGAACATCCTTCAGAGCAGAAATTTCATCAAATAGTCTTTGCAGCCATACTATTTCTCGTGCTGTTTCGCTGGCTGCAACTATTTCAGCTTCAGTCGAGGAAATAGCAACCGATGACTGTTTACGACTTGCCCAGGAGATAGGTCCGCCAGCGTATAAACAAAGGATGCCACTAGTCGAGCGACCGTCCTTGACGTCTCCTGCATGATCGGAGTCACTAAAACTTTCTAATATTCCGGACTTGCAATCCTTTTTGTACGTTATTCCATAGCTTGATGTCCCTTGTAGATAGCGCATTATTCGCTTTACCTTTAATACATCTTCTTTTGAAGGATTTTCTAGGCTTCTGGAAACGACACCAACAGCGTAGGCAATATCAGGTCGTGTTCCTACCATGAGGTACGCTAAGGCACCAACAGCTTGCCTATAAGGGTATGACTTCTCGTCTATGCCCTCTCTTTCAGACTGTCGTAGTTCCGAATCTCTGATAATAGGTGTAGTTACTGATTTACAGCTGTTCATCCCAAACCTAGCTAAAACCTTTTCAGTGTAATGTTTCTGCGTTATACTTATGGAGCCATCATCTTTGTATAGTAGTTGCAAACCTAGATAGTAGTCTGCAGGCTTTACGGTTATCTTAAACCTTCGTTTAAGTTCTGCCATAAACTTATCTGCATCCTTCTGCTTTGTTGCAGCTACGAGTCCGTCATCGACATATAATGCCAAAATGATTTTATTTTGCAATCGCTTTCGAATAAATAAGCAAGGATCACTTTGACTTTGTTGAAAGCCTATGGTCTTCAAGTAATCCACGATGCACTTATTCCAACATCTTGGTGCTTGCTTAAGTCCGTATAGACTTCTCTTTAACTTGCAAACTCGTTTAGTTCCGTCATTGATACCTTCTGGCTGTTTCATGTATATCTCTTCATCGATAGACCCATTTAGAAAAGCAGTTGTGACATCAAATTGAGTAAGAGATAAACCTTCGTTTGCAGCAACACTTATGATCGATCTGATTGTCGTCATTTTTGCAACAGGACTAAACGTTTCGTCAAAGTCAACTCCGGGTTGTTGGGAAAAACCTCGAGCAACAAGCCTTGCTTTGTATTTGTCGATTGTACCATCAGCGTTCGTTTTGATTTTATAGATCCATTTGCACGAGATAGCTTTGCGATCCTTGGGTAGATCAACTAGAGACCAGGTTTTATTTTCTTCTAAGGACTTAATTTCACTTTTCATTGCTTTAAACCAATGCTCCTTGTCTTGACTCTGTAGTACGTCAGTATATGTTGTAGGTTCATCATTTTCAGTCTTATCATCTACTGATATCATTACGTAGTCACCAAGTCTTGCAGGAGGTCTTAGCTTTGATCTGTCTCGAAGAGTTATTCGTCCTTCATTCTCTATTTCTCTATCTGGCAAAATCTCATCGTTTATCGCTTCCAAGCGTTCTGGTAATGTTTGCTCTGATAAATCGTTGTCCACATCATCAGTTTCATCATGCTCATCTTGAGTTTCCGAAGATAATTCTGGGATTCCGTTATTTATCTCTGTGTTAGGTGTATCTTCAAACGATTCAGGAGGTATACACTCTTGAAATGTATCTGTACTTTCATTTGCTTCCTCCCTTACATCATGAATCGTTCTATTATTCTCCTCCCTTGCAGAAAGATTCGTTGGTAATCGTAGACTTATTTCCATCTCAGAGTTTTCCTCAGCAGATTTAGATCCAATATTCAATTTCATGTCAGATCTGCAGACTGCTGACTCTTGAAATACTACGTCTCTTGATCGTACCAGTGAATTTCCATCCAGAAGACGATACCCGTCATCATTATCATAACCGATCAATAAACATTTTTTTGCTTTCTTGTCCAATTTCGTACGCTTTTGCTTGGGTACATGGGCATAACAAGGACTTCCAATGATTCTTAAATGACTTATCTTTGGTTTCTTGTTAAACCATAATTCGTATGGTGATTTACCATCAATAGGAGTGTGTCCTGTACGATTTAGCACATACGCTGCGGTATTTATAAGTTCTGCCCAACAGGCAATAGGCAACTCTTCGTGCGCGTACATCATGGCACGAGCGGCTTCGACAAGCGTTCTATTCTCCCTTTCACTACAACCATTTTGCTGTGGCGTATATGGCATAACCAATCTATGCTTGATGCCATATCTTTGTAGTATTGTTCGAGTTTTCTCGTTGTCAAACTCTCCACCATTGTCGCTTAATAGTTCTTTTACTACATGACCAGCTACTTTGCTTTCTTCTAGCATCAGTTGAAGCTTTAAATGGACTTCAGACTTCTGTTTCATGAAGTATACATAACGGTATTTGCTGAAATCGTCTTTAAATAGAACGAAATATTGATATCTTTTGTATGAAAATGGAAAAGGTCCACACACGTCTGAATGTATCATCTCGCCAGGTATCTTTGCTCTGTCTCTGGTTCCAAAAGGTCGCCTTTTCATTTTTCCAAAGCTACAACCTTCGCAACATTCATGTGTATTATTCGGTACCTTAATCTTCAGTTCCCTTTCAATTAACTTCTTCACATGCGTTTTGCTTTGATGTACAAGTCTTTCATGATAAATCTGTAATACATCTTGGCGTATCAGTGCATTAATTTCGACTAGAATTGGTGGCATTACATTCTTCACATTAAGTTTAAACAGCCCTCCTCTTTTCTTTCGAATGCCTGTAACTTTGACTTGACCTTTAGATTTCAATCTACAGAACTCGGGGTCAGATTCAAATAAACTTTGCGGTAATCTATCTTGCGCTGCTAATAATGAGAATAAATTTTTCTGCAGTGTTGGCACACACCACACATCGCATAAGGTTATCATTTCTTTATGATCGCCAACCGTAGCTTCAAGTTTTATGTCACCTTTACCAGTGGCATCTACTTTCTCGCCATTCGCTGTCATTACCGTATGCTGTGAACCAAAAACTTCAAACGTATGGAATAAATCTCTCCTGAATGTGACGTGGCTTGTAGCTCCACTGTCCAGATACCAATTATCTTTGTCAGGGTATAAGCATCTGTCAACGTTCATTAGGACTGTACTATTCACATTATTTGTATTTGTGTTTGGCTTGGGAGGTCGACCATCACTCAACCACTTAGAGCATTTTCTTACCTTGTGTCCATCTTGACCACAGTAATTGCACTTTATCTTTTTATTGTAAGCCTTGTTTACTTTCTTCTGAAAAGCTTTAACTGTAAGAGCTTGGTTACTCACACTTGTAGACATAGAAGCCTGTGTATCTATGTTTCTTTCAAAGGCACAGAGTTGTGAGGTTAGTCTCTCTATAGTCCTCTCCTTTTTACTCATAAGTAGCCAACTAGATTTGAAAGTAAGGTATTCCTCTGGTAAAGTATCTAAAATCTTACATATCAATAGTACCTCTGGTAACTCATTGTTTCCTTCAAGCTTCGTAATTTCTTTGTTTAGTTTGAACCAAATATTCTTCAGCTTTGAAAGATGTATAGCCATATTGTCATCCAGTTGCTTCTTGTACTCAAAGAACTTTAGGCAATTGTCATATACTAAATCGTCACCATCTCCATCAAACAACCTTTTTAGTTCATCCCATACTTCTTTAGAAGACTCGAAACGCATTATTCTTTGAACAATTTCATCTTTCATATTGCTCGTAAGAATTATAAGAACCGTGCTATCTAGTTCTTGAAACTTTTCTGAAGCAGTTTTGTCATCTGTACATAAAGCTTTTTCATATCTACCTTCTAATAGATCTAGGGCTTTTGGGATTCCCTTCAGTAACATAGATATTTTATACTTCCATATCAACCAGTTGGTGCCATCTAGGTTCCCAATGTTAAATCTCGTGATATCTGGTTTGGTTGCCATATTCACTAATAAACACTGTTATCGTATTTTGTAATATCGATTTTAAAAAGAACCACGCTCTGCTACCATGTTGTGAGGAATTTAAATCCGTGAAATTAAAACCATATATTTCTCCTTTTGACAGCTAATATAATTCTATTATTTTAAGTGCTTCTTTTTCTTATATTTTGACAATACAAAAACCATAGAGAATAATCAACCTCTAACAGTGGTTGTTTATAAATTCACAATATCTTATATTGCTTTGTAAAGAGGTGATAGATCGAGTTAGAACTTCTAATGCTTATTAACAGTAAAAATTCTCTCAACTCAACTTAAAGCATTTATTTCAACTAGACCATTACAGGCGACTCTACAAATAAAATTTAAAATAATAAAAGCTTTGAATTATGTTTTATTTGTTTATCGAACCCTTCTAGTATGTCCTCTAATTGAAAATACTTTGATTTTATACTTTGCACTAGTGCTAGAGACATAAAATAGATTTCTTAGATAAAGTTAATTTGCTAATACCTAGTAAGGTAAATTTTTGATTCATAAAAGGGGAACTTTACACCATAACTTCATTTTTATTAAAAATTGTTTTTATTTTACTCTTTTTGCAGATGGATTGACAACAGTTAACAATTATGTGAGTGCATTACAACATCACACTATCAATGTTTTGTGTTGTAGTCTGCACCAAGCACTAAAATAATATTTATTCCCATAATTTAACGTTTCAAAGTCCTAGTGTCTGTTCAACACATAAGAGCAAGTATTATTTGTATGGCTTCATGCCTAACGTAATCCTGAATTTTAATAGTTTGATAGTGAATCAATGTTAAGTGACTAAAATAATAGTTTACGTTAAAAAATAATATGAAGATATTTTAATAAATGTTTTTTGTGCTATTGTAGTCATTACAGTGTAATTTCCATTAAAAGAATAAATAGCATTCATAAAGTATTAAATGCTTTGCATTACTATAATAACTTTATTTACCTTCTCAATAAAGTATTTTATAATCAAATGACTAATTTCAAATTATTAATAATAACTAGTTAAAGAGATATGTGCTAAAATAGCCTGAAAAACTCAATTTTTCTTAAGTTTATTGCAATTTCCAAGTCAGTGTCAGGTTGATGTTGATTAAAATATGATTTGCAACCATAATAATAAGTCCCACAAAGTTTATTTAATTCCGTTGAATGACTTTTTCATGAAATAGTAATTCCATGGGATTAAATGAACTTACTACCCAGGCACTTCCACCGTAATATACTCACACTGCATGTTATGCACCTTACTAATTTTTGTATTTAATACAGATTATTTTGTTACTGTGTTTGTAATAATGACTTACTACCTTGACAGAACACCCATTTTTTAAAAGCTAATATAAAATTGCCTCAGCTTGTTAACTCTTGCCATATAATATTGTTTAGCATGATTTTTCGTGACTTTGTTTTTTCGTGTAATTTTAACTCACTTTATGTTGTAAACTGTCCCTTACAAGCAATTAATCCCCTTACTCCTCTACTTCCAGCCTGCCACGCAGCGCCCAGCACATCAGGTGTCAACGAGATCCTCCAGAACCTAAGCAGAGCGCAACTGACGCCCAACCACGCAGCGAGGCTTGAGTGCCGGGCAGTAGTCGGGTACCTAGGCACCATAGAAACACCACAAGCAGCTTCGAACGCTGCTCCAGGAGATGTTAGAACTGCAGTCAGGAGGCTTAGACAGGAAAGACGCCCTGCAGCCCCTGTGCTGCTCTCTGTGCTACCAAACTCGCTGCTACTCCGGCGCCCAAACGGCCAAGTCTTAGCTCAATACCAACGTGAAAGAATCGTATACGCAGGTTCTGGTTCCGACGCTGATAGAAGGTACTTCGGACTTGTGACGTCGGCCGAAACTTCAGAAGCCGAAGCGTCACACAGCTGCCACGTTTTCGCCGTAGATCCAAGGATGGCTGAACACGAAGCCCATATCCCGAGAGCGAGAGAGTTCCAAATCGCGTGTACTAGAGATCCAGTGGCTGAAAGATGTTTGGAATTTCCACCTTCAGCTGAATATGTGATTGGTGTTATTAGAGGAATGTATTCTTTACCTGCAGAGGATTGCTCTAGCCCGAATCTACTACAAATCTCCAAGCTAACGATAAAAGGAGACAGCCCTGCGTTGGGTAACTTTTCGCGATGTAACAGACCGGTTTTCCGAGTACCAAGAGACCGACGTCCGTGTAGACATGAAGAAAGGATAGAAGCTCAAGACTTCGTCGCGAATTCTCCTCAACCGAGCAACCATAGCGAGATAACAACTACCTCCAGTAACAGCGATTCAGGCATCGGTTTTCATAACGACTGCCGAAATATAGCTGACAGAATTCTGGTAGTAGACTTTGCTGGACAGCAGCCAGCACCAAGCAGATTCCGTCAAGACATGCCTCGTCGACCGATCGGGTTAGTTGGCTGCAGTAGTTTCGACGCTGATGGATCCTTCCTATCAAACACCACCCCTGTTGTAGACGGATTTGGGGGGCAAGGAAGACCTCTAAACCTAGACGATGTTATCCTCAATGCGAATGACCTTCAAACAGTACGGCACGTGAGCCCTAGAAACGAAGACGATAATTATAACTACAATAATCTTTACGGGAACATTCCTTCAAGTTCCAGAGGTTACGTAAACGGTGCAGTCTATGATCAAGTCTATACAGAATCTGAAGGCCATCATTACGAATTTATTCCACCACAGTTAGACATGGATCTTGAGATCGACGCCGTTGCTGAGACTTTCAACTCGGTGGAAATATACGAGGAGAGGCCAAGACATCCTCCTGATTGGCAGTCAAATGAGTCTGTGGAGAACGTGACAGTTATTTCTGGAGGTACCAGTAAAGCTAGTATGGATTCCGTGTCTATGTATTCTTCAAGGTCCCATGAGGAGGCCAGACCTTCGAGGAGACGGCATATGCAGGCCTCCTTGGATGATATGCTGGTGTTAGGGCTGAGGGATCCGCCCCCAGTAAGAGACAAAGATGACGATAATTTTGTACATCCTGGCAGCGTTAAATGCAAGGTAAATTTTTTTTAATCCTTACTTCAAGCAGTACATACCAATGTTACATAACAATGTTACGCCTAAAATCTCCAAAGAAGTGTACCCTAAAGTACGCCCACATTTTACAGTTATGTTTAAGTCCCAAGTAATAGGGGGCAAGCCTAAGCCAGCAACCGGGTTCAAATCCTGCTTTTCGGCTGCTACTGAGAAGTTCCTGGACTGCTCATCAATGATGCAGTCAAGTCAACTTGACTGAGGAGACACTTTTTTTACTTCTTTTGCATTGACAAAAAATCAAAATCAAAATATTTTATTTTACATAGGCCTACATGGGCACTTATAAAACGTCAACAGAAGTGGCACGGTTCGGGTTGGTCGTTTCCTATGGAGAAGAACCGGCAAGAAAATCCATGGTTACTCTTTTAAAATCATTTGGTTCTACAATATTTGGATGTTACAGCGCTAGTACTTAAGTATGAGAGGACAGCGTAGGCCCGACAATAAGTCATCGCTTACTACAAAAGGTAGAAAAAGATGAAGCTGAAAAAAAAAAAAAAAAAATTACAAAGCCTACAATGTCCACACATTCACAAAAAAATATGAATGAAAAAGAATCTATACAAAAGTAAAAATAAAACTAAGAACAATTAAATAAACAATTGACACAAATGTAGTCATCAGTACTGTAACTATTCTGCACAATGAATAAACGGTGCAATGATTTGAAAACTATTGTAAAACATCTGAAAAAAAATGAATAGAATAAATAAAATTCGGAATAGTTAGAGACATCCACATATTTGTGTCGTTTTTGAGCTACCAGGGAAGCCGCATGAGCAGAGGGAACTACAGCCAAACTTCTTTATCTTCAACATAGTCCTTAATTTTGTAATATGCTTTTTTAATAAGGACACGTTTGATGCAATTTTTAAACTTTCCATCGGTCAGTTCAATAACTGACTTTGGCAACTTATTATAAAAGTGTATACTGTTTATAAGAAATGACTTGCTAGTTTTTGTTAATCTAAATTTGGGTATTACAATTTCGTGTGTGACGGTACATCTCATCTAATGAGACCAGTAGGCGGTCAACAAAGAGTGCAGTAGCGTTGAGGTAGTCTTCTAAAGTACAGTGCAGGGACACTAAGGACAATCCAGTGGGCCATGGTCGGATCGGGAGCACCGCATTCACACTGAGTGTCGAAAGGTTCGGCCGAGGTACTTTCGTCTCTGTAATCTTACTACTATTATAAATGCGAAAGTTTGGATGGATGGATTTGTTACTCAATCACGCCAGAACGGCTGATCTGGATGAAATTTGGCCCAGAGATAGATTATACCTTGGAATAGCACATAGCTTACTTTTTTCTCACACATCATCTGCCTAGCCTTTTACCAAAGTTTGTTGGGGTGGCTTCTAGTCTAACCGGATGCAGCTGAGTACCAGTATTTTACATGAAGCGACTGCCTATTTGACCTCCACAACCCAGTAACTGGGTAATACGAAACCCCTTGGTAAGACTGGTTGTCAGACTTTCGACTTCTGACTACTTGTAACGACAGTCAAAGATCTACAAATGACAGCCGGGAACAACAGCTTAACGTGCTTTCCGACGCACGGAGGTAACTCGGTATGTAATTATAGTCCTCGAGAGACCTCGACAAGCACGGCTTAAACTTGAAGATCGACCCGTGCGGCTGTTATTATTTAGCCACGATTTTTCACACATACCATCCACCTATCTAAAATTCCACGCGTACGAAGTCGCTGGCAACACCTAGTAACTTATAATATTAAACATAATTGTTATTCCACAGGTACGAAAATCAATGAAACCTCTAAACATCCTCTCGAAGACGAAACACATGCTGTCGGGCAAGGACCGCGAGCGCCAGAAGGAGGAGCGGCGCCGGGCGATCAGCGCTAGTGCTGGTGACGTCACTGGCGCGAGCTCCGACATGCAGGGCGAGGTGCTGCCGGCTGCGGCCAGTGAGCCTGACCTGAGGGATACACAGGTTAGTGGAGAAATTGAACGAATGATGTATCAACGAACGAATCTTTCGAAAAAACTGAATCGGCAGCACATTTGTGTGTGATTTTTTTGTCAACTTTACGAACACCTTGTAGAGTGCTTGTTTGAGTGCTCTACTACAACAGATTTTACGACGATTTTTCAACGAAGTTTACGTCCAGAATATCGATCGATCGTAAAATATTCCTATTTCGATACGGGCGAGTGTTAATGAAATATAATTTAATGCATCCTTGCGCCCGCTAGATGTCAGCTCTTACGTCAGAAGTCTGGCTCAAACACGGAAAATTGTTTAAAAAATCTAAGGAACCATATATTATTTACACCAAACACCTAATGCCTAACTAAAATTACACATCTCGAGTTGAGTTAAGCTTTAGAACGAAGCCTGCTATAATTCCCCCATCCTTCATCGTCGGACGAGCAGAGATACGTCGAAGCGTCACCGTTATATGGTTAAAGTTCTACGGACAGGAACGAAGCTCTTTGCTTCCACATTTATTGTGCGAACCGCCAGTCTGTGGGATTCACTTTACGCTTCTCTGTTTCCTGATCATTATAATCTGGTCCCTTCGAGTGAATCGGTTTCTTCTAGGCAAGCGTGCTCCACCTTAGGCCGCATCATTACTTCATTTCGACGAGTTGTGGCCAAACGCAGGCCTAGAAATAAGTAAATATAATTTACGCAAACACTGACATCTAGCAGGGGCAAGGATGCACCCTTGCCCCCGCTAGATGTCAGTGTTTGCGTCAGAAGTCTGGCGCTAACTCAATGCGGCTATCATCATCATCATCAGCCTACCGCAGTCCACTGCTGGACATAGGCCTCTTCAATCGCTCGCCAGTTAACCCGATTCTCGGCAACTCTCATCCAGTTGCTACCAGCTACCCTGCGAAGATCATCGCTCCACCGAGCCTGAGGGCGTACCACCTTACGCTTGCCGATTCGCGGCCTCCACTCAAGAACACGTCTGCCCCAACGGTCATCGGTTCTACGGCTAATATGGCCGGCCCATTGCCACTTCAGCTTACTTATTCTGTGGGCTATGTCGACTACTCTGGTTCTCTGTCGGATCACCTCGTTCCGGATGCGATCCCTCAAAGAGACTCCAAGCATGGCCCGCTCCATACCTCGCTGAGTGACCTTGAGTTTATGGACCAACCGTACCGTGAGTGTTCACGTTTCAGCCCCGTAAGTCATTACAGGCAGGACGCACTGATTGAAGACCTTAGTCTTTAGGCTCTGTGGAATACGCGACGAGAAGACCCGACGAAGCTTCCCAAACGCTGCCCAGCCCAGCTGAATTCTTCTGTTAGCCTCTCTCTCAAAGTTGTTCTTACCAAACTGCAGAATTTCAGAATGCGGCTATGGTTTAGGTAATTTCCTATGGCTTGGTTATTTGGTCTTAAATACTGATTTCATTGTTTTTGTGATTCTCTTCTTTTGATGTGATATGATATTTTTTTTATCCGCCCCGGATTCGCACGATTAGTAGAGCATACATACGTCCATTTTTTTTATCGTAGTGTCGTAGCCACAAGAAAAAGTATTTTCTAGCAATTTTTTTCTTTCTTTATTATATGTTAACTTTAGAAGATAGACATGTCTAAGTGTCTATCTTCTAAAGTTAGAATTACACGAATTACATTATAATCATGTTTCAGGAAACTTACACAAAACTATCTTCTACATTAATCCCTCCGTCCATTGGTAAAAATCGTATTGAAATTCGTTCGGTAGTTTTTGAGTTTATCGCGTTCAGACAGACAGAGAGCTTGAATGACACTTTATTTTACTTAAGAACTTGTACAAAACATGGTCGACAGTATTGAGGTAGTTGTGACATAAGCTGTTGCCTTTTTCATGCTACTCTCTACTTTAAATCGACTTGCCACTAGTGATGGGCGGAGGATAAATTCTCGGAAGATAATTACTCGAGTATTTATCCGAAATGGATAAATACTCGTTTTTATCCATTTTTATCGGATATTTACTCAAAATGATGGATATTTATTTTTTTTGCGAATCGGATGGTTATTTTTTTAAATTTTATGACTAGCATTGTTATTTGGGCTTTCCAAAATACTACACTATTACATTATTACTTTTGATGTCAAAACGAAACAACGTGGTTCTTACTATACCCTATCCCGGCCACCTATTGTCCCGTTTCTTTTGTTTTGCTTATCTTGCCCTCCACCCCCGTGCCGCATAGTGTTCGTGCAGTGCCCAGTTTTGCGTCATAAAGAGCGCACGCGCATGTAAGTTTTGCAACAACCCGATAACTATGTACGGCAAGCCTATCCCTTGGGAGTAGCAAGCCAAGTACTTAAAAGTTCCTCTCGACAACCACCTGTCTTTCGCGGCGCACATCAAAGCAGCTCGCGACCGAGCTGCCTTTGCTTTGGGTAGGCTTCATTTCATGATTTCGGCAAAAAGCAAGTTGTCAGCTAGTTGCACCTTTATACCGCGGTGACCCCCCCCCCCCCATTATGACGTACGCTTGAGTCGTGTACGCATACACCAAGCCTAAGTACATCCATAGGATGCAAAGCTTGCAGAACCGGTTCTTATGTAGAGTCACAGGAGCCTCTTTTTATGTCCGTAATTTTGTGATTAATAACTTTATCACAAATTAATAACATTATCTAACTTAGGCAGTGCTTGACGATAATATCCATCATTGAGTATTACAGGCTTTTTTTCCTTTATTCATCTATAATCTTATCTTTTATATTTTTACATATTTCTTACCAAAAAAAAATTAACAAAAAACATTTAAAAATATAAAAAACAGGTTTCCGCCGATAACAAGAGCAGGGTCCAAGCTACCGGTGGTTAGGGCTGCAGAGACAGGAACCTCCTCACAATGCGGGCCGTATTGAGGAGTACTGCCTTCTGAATCTGGCTCTTGATCCAACTCCCAAGTGAGAGCTTCGACAGATGGTCGTCGAGGCTCTTGGCCATAAGGCCATTGGCCGTTACGACAATCGGCACAATGATAGCCGAGTCCACATTCCACATATCGACAACCTCGTGAGCCAAGTCGAGATATTTTATTTGTTTCTCTTTCTCAGCTTTCACGAGGTTTTCGTCATGCGGGATGGTAACATCGACTATCATTACGCGGCGCGCTGATCGGTCTATCACCACTATGTCAGGCTTATTGGCGACAATAGTCCTGTCAGTAATGATAGGCCGATCCCAGTACAGCGTGACATGGTCTTTCTCGAGAACTGGGTCGGGCACATACTTGTAGTACGGTACCTCAGATTCCACAAGTTCATATTTCAAGGCAAGTTGCTGGTGAATAATCCTGGCTACTTGGTTATGCCTGTGCAAGTACTCGCCGTTAGCCAGACGAGAACAACCAGAAATAATATGTCTGATGGACTCACCCGGACGGTGGCATGCCCGACACACATCCACCGTCCCGTCCTTCATAATATGTTTCCGGTAGTTGTTCGTCAGCATAACTTCGTCCATAATCGCACAGACAAAACCTTCAGTTTCCCCAAAGAGGTCGCCGAATCGTAGCCAGGACACGGACGCTGTATTACAGTCTTTTTGTTATTATTAAAGTGATTAATAAAGCATGGTACAAATCTGTATTTTCCGATTTTCATTTATTTCAATCCTTTTGCTTGTAAAATAACAAAATTCACGTAAGATAACGTAAGTAAAACTATAGGTAGTATTTATCCGCTTTTTGGATAAATACTCGAGTAAAAACGGACATTTATTGAGTATTTATCCATTTTGAGTATTTATCCGGATAAAATCCCAACACTACTTGCCACCTATTATCATAATAATATGCATAACATTGTTGAAGTCTCATGTTCTGTGGTGTCCTGTGCGTTATACATTTTAAACGAATAATAGGTAGTTACTAAAATTCAACATGGTCATATAAAAACGAAAGTGTATATGACTTGATAACATGTTTGAATAACAATTCTATGATTTTACGACGTCCTGTCACGTTGGCGCCGTCAATAGTATTACTGGCGCCGAATTCGTCCGCACGCGCCGCCGCCGACACCGAAATTAAAATGAAGTTAACCACCTTATCCGTTGACTTTGAAATATACGAATGATTTTGTTAATATTCTTCTTAGCGTGTCGATGATAATTTAAATTGATTCAGCTTGACGATTTTGGCACTTTCACTAGGTAGCGTCCATCAGCTCCTGTGATGTGCAAACAACAGGACAGATCAGGGCAGGAAACGATGAAAAACTTGATCGATATCAAGTGTTTCATCGTTTTAGGGGCAACACCACATTAACACTCCAGCTGGCTTACCATGACGTCTCTTTTCCAGTGTGGGAAAGAGATGGCGCTAGACATCCTGTATAGGTCCGTCTCTTTCCCACACAGGAATAAGAGTAAAACAATACTGCTATAAGACGTCATGGTAGGTCAGCTGGGCAGTGATTTTGTTAACATGAACATAAACAACTTCATAATCGAAAGTAATACCACAACATCACACCTATTCATCCCCGGGGGTTTTTAGTACACCCACATTTTGCTAGTCATGTTTACATCGCATGTAATAAGGGGCGAGCCTTATGCAACCATCCGGGCGTGTCTTGACCTCGGGCTACGAGAAATTCCAATAATAACACTGACGCATGACGGAACTCGACATCAGGACCAAATGCTCAGAAGTAACGCCCAAAAGAACAACGTGGCATTTAATTCTAATATTAAAATAAGAATGTTGAACATTACAGTCAGTATCTATAACATCTATACAAATAAATAACATTGAAGTGTCTGTTTGTAATATTAAAATAACCGCTTTTTACTATATGCATATGAATGCATTTACTGTACATATACCCAAAAAACTTTTTTTACAATTTTTGTCTGTCTGTTTGTTCCGGCTATTCTCTGGAACGTCTGCACCGATTTGACGAGACTTTCACTGGCCGATAGCTGATGTAATAAGGAGTAACTTAGGCTACTTCTATTTTAGAAAAAATCTAAAATAGTAAAAATGCAAAAATAAATTAATAAACTAATAACTTTTTTGTTAAATTCCACGCGGAGGAAGTCGCGGGCATAGCTAGTTTTACATAAAAAGATCCAATCACTACTTTGTATTCAATCAATTTTAAATTCCTTCTCAAATTCTGAACCCTAATATAAATAATTTCGAATTTATACTACCGATATTATCAAACACTCGATTCCGAGTAGTTCTAATCAAAGCATTCTTTAGTAATGTCTCCGTCGATTCTATGAATGGGCGCCCATTCATACTCGGCCAACATTCTTGGCTTATCGCCCCGGCGCAGTTAGTGTGGGCGCGCAGATGCGTCTGCGACTTATTTGTCGCAGGTTGGTCTTGGTAGTCGTACAACTTGTTATATGGCGCGACCAGAAAGGTATGGTCCTATTTCAGGGTGTGTTCAGAACATCAAACAGAGGAGCTCGTAGCTAAATAATAACAGCCGCTTGAATCAATCTTCAGGTTAAGCCTTGCCTATGTTGGTCTATGGAAGGGTGACCACCCAACAACTTTCTCAAGGGGACCACCATCGAAATCGCTAATCACAACTTTCTGGTACACGCTGCATTGTCTCAGATTTGTCTAATAAGAAACTACCTATTAAACACAATAGTAAATTATGCCTTGGACCGACACAACTGAAAAGGGAAGACTTATTGATAGCCTAAAGACGTGAAGGCAAACGTAAAGTGTGCGCCCCACCATTAAACGTACGTTGATAACAGCTCATGTACATACTTAGAGCTCTTTATACCAGAAACAGGCGCCGTCGACGCGCGGCGCGTCTGATGCATATTACCTGTTCACATGTTCATAAAATTATAGTATGCAGACGACGACATTTTCCCGTGCTGTCGACGCGCTACTAGCGCAGAGTTACTTCGCGCGTTTTATTTTTCAAGGAGAGTTGTTCACGCGCGTCTGTAGCGCGTTTCTCGTGAGTTTACAGCGATGCAATCGCAAGTAATCTGCTGTTTTCAAGTTAAGCAGCGCCAACAACGCGCGATAACGAAACGCGCGTCAACGGCGACTGAAAAAAACGTAGTGTGTAAGAGCCCTTATCTACCTAAAAACAGGCGGCGCTACGCTGTACTCTGTCGAGTACAATTATATACACATCACGCAACGCATACAGTATAATATGTACATGCGTTATCGCCGCGATACCGCGGAACAAGTAGTTGCAGAAGGTCTGATATGTTTGGGGGAGTATAATGATAGTACCTATTTCGTTTGGTGATATAAATATCGTTGATAATAGATAGATAGATAAATCATTTATGATGTGTATTGAATCTGTGTAATGTAGGTATTGAATTCCCCGGTTCGAGGCTCTACTATTGTTCTTCATTATTCGTGTCGGCTTCTTCTCCTTCTTCAACCCTTGGCCGCCCAATGCTGAGTGTAATAATAAATGATTCATCATCAGCAAAGTAATCACCTACTGTTGGATATAGTTCTCCACTTTCTTCTGCCATTCTTCTCTGTTCCGGGCGTACATCTATCTGTTTTAAATAAAATACTTAGTGAAAATAATTTTCTAGCTTATTTTTTTTTAGCCTAGAATCCTTTTTTGGCCCACTGCTAGCAATGGGCACCTCCATATCTTTTCAGGTTTCGTATAGCTCAGGGTGCACTGGACAAGCTTAGTCTCTTAGACGTAACCTAGGAGCCTGATAATTTAATAATAAAAAAATTTGTTGGAATATTGTTGGTTTTGGTACAACTTACGTGCCGCGATCTGTATCGCGGCACGTAAGTTGTACCAAAATGGCGGTAGTCAGCGCAGGTAAAATTATGGACTAAAGTCGATTGAGACCCAAAAAATGTTTTACAGTGCATTCAAAGTTATAGCTAACCGTAAGGTTAACTATGACCTTGAATGCACTGTAAAACCGTACGTACCGCGACGTTTAACACATTTTCGGGTCTCAATCGACTGTTGTTCATAATATTACCTGCGCGGACTACCGCCATTTTGGTTCAACTTACGTGCCGCGATCTGTACATAGGTGTCACACATAATATAATGTCCATAACATTCTGCTGTTTCCAGCGTAGCGTTCGTTAGTTCTACTTTAATATAATTTATTTATTACGTTTCTTATGATATGACAAACACCTCCTGTTGTAGTGGGCCTTCTTATTTCTGTCTCATATTTAGTGTATGTGTGCGCCGGCGCCGGTGTTGCTCGGTCAGCGAGCCCGCGCGGCTAATTTAGACGTAATTGCCCGATGTCAGTGTACTGAGCTCAGCGAATTGGCCACTTGGAGGGCTAGTGGATTTTAATTCTTAATTATTTACCTTGGGAAGGTTGCAGCATTTTTCATGTTCATCATCATCATCATCATTTTAGCCGAAAGTCGTCCACTGCTGGACATTGGCCTCCCCCAAGTTTCGTCACATTGACATAACATGGGGGGGTTTTGCCATAATCGCCACGCTTGGCAGGCGGGTTGGCGATCGCAGTACGGTTGTTACAAAAGCACAGAGAACGCTGCTGCCTATTCTCTGGCAAGTCCCTTAGTCGCCTCTTACGACACCCACGGGAAGCTATGGGATGGTGCTATTCTTTACGTCCAACACCATGCAGGGCACGTTTTTCACGTTGGCCACTGTTAATTGTTTTTTTTTATTAAGTTGAGTAGATGGAGAGTCCTTCAGGTGGCCTACGAATCTACATTTTTTTCTTACTATTTTGTTATTGGCTGGTCTGTATCATTTTGTGTGTTTATTTATTAAAATTTGATTTGCGTTCGTTAAATTTTTAATATAATTATGTATAAAATCATAAATAAAAACCAAGTTTACATTAAGTACCCTATCGAATGACTATTTCATGAACTCATAACATCTGAAGAAAATTTTTATTTTGTTTTGACACAAAAGCTATTCTTCTAATACTATGTTTAATTCCGAAACTATAGGATCTAGGTCTCTAGGATATAAATTCCTAACTGCACACCACCCAAGTGACGTCTCAATAAAATAAACAATTGAATATTATTTCTTGTTCGCTTAGTATAAACTTTCAGTGACGTATGTTCTGGTGAACTCGGTGATAAACATTACAGAGTTTATTTGTTAAACAGTTATTAGAAAGAAACTCTCGTAAACTCTTCGATCAATAATAGTAAACTCGTTATATCGTACATTCACACTATTACGTATGCTTGGCTGGCTATAAGCTAGAGGTAGGAGACACGATGAGTGAAAT
The DNA here is from genome assembly GCA_949152445.1 of Cerastis rubricosa. NCBI lineage: Eukaryota > Metazoa > Arthropoda > Insecta > Lepidoptera > Noctuidae > Cerastis > Cerastis rubricosa. The sequence continues at coordinate 1,958,349 of OX424547.1, forward strand.
GTGTGGAAATGATACGGTTTTCTTTATTTTCTTACCGTACGAGTGTTAGAAATTGGGTTAGTATTAGAATCATCACACGCATCTTCGTCGACGTCATCTTATGTCTCGCATTCTTCTCGAAAACCCTTTCATTTGATACCCATATCATGATATATTTCCATTAGAAGTCTTGTTGGACTTCCTAAGGCTCTAACATCGGAGCCATATACCGAATATGAGGTTTTCAATTATCACCTATGGTATTTGTCCCTATTCACTGGAAAGATGTCTAAAAAGTTGTTCAGGTAACTTAAAATTTTGGTAAAGATTACTTAAAGCTCTTCCCCCAAACACATCCCATGTATGCTCAATGAGTTTGAGATAGATTCCCATGGGAATGCATACAAAATTACTAGTCCGCCATATAGGATTTACACGTCACTTAGCTTACCATGCATTGTCATCAAAATAATCATGTAAGTATGCAAAATTTCAGCTCAAGCGGGAAGTGGGTCAAAAATTAACTTTTACAAGTAAAGCGAATAAAAGCGTGTTGGGTAGAAGCAAAAGCATAATTATGGAATTTCCACGGCTGAAATGCCGATGACCTGGTGAAGGTTGCGGGGATCCCCTGGATGCGAGTCGCACGGGACCGGTCGTTGTGGCGACACTTGCGGGTGGCCTATGTCCAGCAGTGGTCGTCTTTCGGCTGAAATGATAAACTGCTGATCCCAATAGTGCAATGCTAAGTTCTCGAGTGCTGTCATGCCAAAAACCTTCACCTGTCTTAAGCCATGATTCACAAAAAGATTGATGCCTCCTTTATCATAGATGCAACGAACAAATGGGATGCACGGATGCTGTCAATCCTACTGCAAAGACCTTGTAAGATAAACTAATTCTATTATGAAATATCAGTTTACATGATTCGAAGGCCGAACATAGGAACAAAAATAATACGTATTTGTAAATGGAGGGATTAGAGTGGTTTTAGTTGCGGCTTATAGGCTTGGAGATAAAATCTGAGAGGCTGTGACGTGTTAGATATGCTGTAAGAAAGCCTATGTTATTTATGCAAGAATACTTGCTTGTCCTTGAACCGAAAGTTGGACAACCAGTCTTAGCAAGAGGTATCAAGGTATAACCCAGTACTATCTGGGTTGTGGAGGTCATATATGCAGTCGCTCCATGTAAAATACGGTTAATCAACTGCATACTGGAAGCCGACCCCAAAATAGTTGGGAAAAGGCTAGGCAGATGATGCTGACTTACTTGTCCTTCGGTCTTATTTCAGCTTTGAGGAGTCGCAGATTTGGACGGTGAGTTATGGGCTAGCACACCGTCCGTCCGTCTTATGACGACAGGCCGTGCCGACGGCGCGTTCGTGTTCCACGCGCGCCTCAAGGAGATGTCAGAAAATCGGAAGGAGTCCGAGAGCGCCGATGCTTGCCAGGGCTGCGGGACTGTTCGAAAGAGATACCGTGGCCCTGGAACACAAAGGGCAAAGAAGGACATGGATGGGTTTTAGTCAGTACAAGTCTGACACTCCCTTCCGCTCCGCCTAGAGCGGGAGGGGTTATTTGTTGATTTCCCATCCGTAAAAAAAAGCGGGTCGCAGATTCCCAAGACGATTATTGTGCAGTAGACTACTTTGAGCATATTGACGCCAGTCTTCTGTTTAGTGTTGCTGGTACGATAGTATTATATATAGTATATAACAATTATGTATTTCTGTTGCCGCTATAGCAACAAATACTAAAAACAGAATAAAATAAATATTTTATATCCCATACAAAAAAGTGACTTTTTTGCTCGTTTTTATAAATACGGAATCCTTCGTGCGCGAGTCCGAATCGCACTTGGCCCATTTTTTTAAACTAATAAATAGGATTGCTTTTGACCGCAACTGCCCTGATATGAAGCGATGGCCTTGAGCGGAGCACGCTTGGTGGTGTGGCAAACAAAGCTTGTTCCTCAAACCTGGCTACGTAAAATTCTACGTCACACATGTGGGTTGATGTTTGGTAAGAACTGGAGGACCTCTAGGATTAAGATAAGATAATTGATTTAATACAAACATAACACGTCATTTAACGTCACGTATTACATGAATGGGAGTCGGTAATGGCTGAATGTAGGGATTAACTGGTTATTTTTGGTGGCAGTTTAAGCTTAACGATAGCGCTATCTGTGACGTAAGTATTTTTATTTTTGGTGCGTATTTAGGTGGTATTTTTAGTTTAAGGAATTTATGATGGCTGATAGAGACTTGTACGCGCTGTTTAAGGACTAGATAAAATATTGAGATATTTTTTTTATTTTGTAAGACACTAGCACTTCGCCTGCGAAAATTGTTATATAATATAGCCTATGTTACTCGGTAAAGATGTAGCTTTATAATGGTGAAAGATTTTTTTAAATAGTTCAAGTAGTTTTTCAGTTAAATCGTAACATACAGACAATCTTTCCCTCTTTATAATATTAGTTTAGATGTGCAGAACCCTTGCATATTTGCATAACCCTTCCAGAATATATTCGCGAATTGATACTGAAAGCTGTATCAACATCAGTTGAGCAGTTTAGGAACACAAAATGGTCGCACAAACAGACACGCAAAACGACTGTATTTAATACTATTTATAGATTAAGATGGTATTTTTAGTTCAAATAATTTATGACGACTGATATAGATAATTTAGATATAAAGGATAACCTTGAAAAGCATATTAAGCCGTTGATCCCAACTGTCATTTGAAAATTTTACAGTAAAAAGTTTGATAACCACTCTTACCAAGGAGTAGGTATCGTATTATCCCGCTTTGGGTTGTGTAGGTCTGATAGGCAGTCACCCCTTGTAAAATACTGGTATTCAGCTGCATTCGGTTAGACTGGAAGCCGTTCTCAACTAAGTTACGAAAAAGGCTAGGCAGATGATGATGAGTTCAAATCAAATCAAAATAGTTTTATTAATTCCATGCATAATTAAAATAAAGAAAACAGTAAGTAATCAAAAACCTAATTAAAAATAATCAATCGTAAATAATCATAAAAATAAAAAAAATATATATAAAAAAAAATTGTATAATAATAATAAAATAAAATCCATTTTCACATGCCATAAATAATAAATTAGAGTAAATTAAATAATATAATTCAAATTGTTGGAAATTGATTACATTCAAAATAAATAGTTAATTCCTATGCATGGACCCCTCTCGGGTAAAAGCCTCCTCCAAAGAGTGCCAAATGTCCCTGTCTTTCGCTCTTTCAATCCAATTCTTGCCTGCAATTGCCTTATGATGAGTTACAGCCACTTTAAATTTTTGTTGAAGCTTCAAGTCTAGAATCATTTTTTGACCAGTGGCCAGTACAGTACCTTCCTAGTACACATACTATATTATCCCGTTCAGTTGGAATATAGAACGGTTGCTCACCACAGTCTCGTGCGAGCTGTGCAATGTTGCAGCGTTTAGTTCAGTGTTTGCAACAAAAGTGAAAATTTACGGTGTACTGATATTAAAGATGTGATGGTTATATGGTGGATTGATGGTGCATTTGTGATCGGTCGAGTTTTCGACTGGTTTTACGCTTCTTTGTCCTTGAAGGCTAAAACAGAGGTACCTGTATCTATTACTAGCTGAGCGGCGCAACTTCGTTTGCGTCACATTTTCCCCGTTTTCGCAACATTTTTCATTGCTGCTCCGCTCCTATTTGTTGTAGCGTGATGATATATAGCCTTCCTCGATAAATGGGCTATCTAACACTGAATGAATTTTTCAAATCGGACCTGTAGTTCTTCAGATAAGTGCGTTCAAGCAAACAAACTTTTCAGCTTTATTATTAGTATGTTGGCGCCTTTGCAAAAAGGCTTCATATGATTCACGTTGCAAACTAAACTGTGACCACAGACGAGAGAGGAGCAGTCTACAATTCTCTCTGGCGAAACGTCAAGCCGTTGCGGGTAGCCATAATGCCATATTGCCTTGGGAAGTTGTCAAGGAAAGTGGCGCGTAACAGGACGTTGACGGATCGCCGACGTCTGTTTGCCAAATCTAATTAAATCTGGTGCGACATATCAAAAGTAATTCCGATGCAGTGGGTAAGAGCCTTTATCATAAGTGGGATAAAGAATCGCGCCCTCCACGAAAGTAAAGCCAAGTGAGGAACATAACCAATGAATTTTTGAAGCAACAAGGAAAGCGACCAAACCTGCCAGCACAAATCATCAAGAGGGTACCCTCACAACATCATCGGGTGAGACCGTTTCTTTTCTTTTCGATAAGTAGGTCATCTGACTCATTGCTTAAACATGCCTTGTTAAATTGGTTTATGGGTGACATCATAATAAGTAAACCTTACTGGCATCGGAGGTTATGATTTAAAATGCACGATGGAGATCTTCAGTACCAATAAAATAGACGATATTTTGATAAAATAGGTTGTCGGCCAATAAGTTCAGGAATTATTAGATGCTGGCGTAATTTGTAAAAGTTCTTTGACATCTGGAGTTACGCGCTTGTCTGGTCCACATGTTTCAGTCGAAAAGAAAGTGTGTTTAGTCGAAATGTCACTGTTGTCCGGTTCATGGTTTACGATGATCGAAGGGACGCAGGTGCCCGGTTTATAATGTTTTTGTGATGACGATGGTCGAGGGGACACTGTTGTCCGGCCCGTACACTGGTATGGTCGTAGGGACGCAGTTGTCCGGTTCAAACGTTGGTATAGCCGAAAGGAGAGTGTCGTCCGGGTCAGATCCATTACGGATTGGTTGAAGGGATGCACTCGTCCGGTCCAGGTGTTAACTGTTTAGGGAAAGGTGCCGTCCGGGCCATGAGTGTTTGTAAGGACACACGCTTTCTTGCTGGGGGAAAGGTGCCGTCCAGTCCATGAGTGGTCGAAAGGACACACGCTTTCTTGCTGGGGGAAAGGTGCCGTCCAGTGCACGAGTGGTCGATAGGAGACACGCTTTCTTGCTGGGGGAAAGGTGCCGTCCGGTCCATGAGTGGTCGGAAGGACACGCGCTTTCTTGTTAGGAGAAAAATGCCGTCTGGTCCGTGAGTGATCGAAAGAACGCACGCTTTCTTTTGTTCTGAAACAGTTACAGTTACGATGAGAGTAATGTTTGTCATAGTTTGTCAGGATGGAAGAGCGGATGTCTTGGTGATTAGACATTGTTTGTTCCAGGAATACAATAACGCCCGAGGACGGTCGTATGTCAGTCTGGCCGTGTTGGCGCCTTTGCAAAAAGGCTTCATATGATTCACGTTGCAAACTAAACTGTGACCACAGACGAGAGAGGAGCAGTCTACAATTCTCTCTGGCGAAACGTCAAGCCGTTGCGGGTAGCCATAATGCCATATTGCCTTGGGAAGTTGTCAAGGAAAGTGGCGCGTAACAGGACGTTGACGGATCGCCGACGTCTGTTTGCCAAATCTAATTAAATCTGGTGCGACATATCAAAAGTAATTCCGATGCAGTGGGTAAGAGCCTTTAAGTATATAGGATAGAGAGATAGATAGATTATTAGTATAGATACATCCACATCATCATCATCCTCTGTGTTCGATTCCAAGATCGAGCAAAGTGTTATTGGGTTCAGGAATTTCTCAGTAGCAGCCACAGAGTCTGGATTTGTGCCCAGTTGATGGTGGCATTAGGCTTGCCCCCTATTACATGGGACTTAAACATAACTGGCGAAATGTGGGTGTACTATTAGGTATACACTTACTAATCCAACCCTTCCGATAGCCTGATGTTATGTTATTATGTGTATAAATCTAAACTAATATTATAAAGAGGAAAGATTTGATTGTTTGTTTGCATTGAATAGGCTCCGAAACTACTGGTCCGATTTGAAAAATTCTTTCAGTGTTAGATAGCCCATTTATCGAGGAAGGCTATAGGCTATATATCATCACGCTGCGACCAATGGGAGTGGAACAGCAATGAAAAATGTTGCGAAAACGGGGAAAATGTGACGCAAACGAAGTTGCGCCGGTCAGCTAGTTAATAATAACCCACTCTCAAGTCCAAGTCACCTCAAGTCCTGATGACAAATAGCGATTCTATTAGTGTAGCATTAGTTTGAAGAGCTGTTAGCGTTAGTTATTACCTTGTACTCGACGGACACGAAGTTGTTGTCACGTGTAGAGATGTTGTTTATTATATTAGTCTCCACACTTTTCAGCGAGTCACGTTGGGTGACACGGTATGTCTGTGGTTGAGCCCAATTGTTGGGATGTTTGTGCGGAGAACGTAGAACGTAATGTTATGTCATACATATGTAAACAAAGTCACAACTTTTTCACATGATGGTTGGTAAAAACTATTGTACACCATCTGTTCTTTTCTTTTGTCCAATTTCATACACGTACAATTTTTGCGAAGCACGACCTTCTTCTAAACCCAACATATTTGTGCAAAAGCTAGGCAGATGATGATATTATCTAAACTAATATTATAAAGTGGAAAGATTTGATTGTTTATTTGTATGTTTGTTTGTTAGCATTGAATAGGCTCCGAACTACTGGTCCGATTTGAAAAATTCTATCAGTGTTAGATAGCCCATTTATCGAGGAAGGCTATAGGCTATATATCATCACGCTACGACCAATAGGAGTGGAGCAGCAATGAAAAATGTGGCGGAAACGGGGAAAATGTGACGCAAACGAAGTTGCGCCGGACAGCTAGTGTAAAATAAAATATTTTGGTTTTGTTTTTTTTTTTAATGAAACGCCTGTCTGTGTTTGAAAAAAGGATTTAGATCAGAATGTTAGCTGAATTACCTCCATAAAATTTTAAAACAAATGTTCGCTGACATGAAAACAAATTATACAGCGGATGTTGACCATAATTGACTAGGTATCCTCAATTCAGGTTATCACAGTCTACAGTCCAGCCTACTTGAGAATAGGCCTCTCCCAAGAAACTAAGTCTTTTCCTGGAGGTAAATCGGAAAAAATAAGAGAATGTATTGTCCGTGTATATTTTTAGTTACTAACTTTATTTTTAGCTCTCGATTACTAAGAAAAATCTTTGTATTTCTCGAGATAATCAATTCGATCTAGATATCTTATTGATAAGATGTCATCGGAAATGCGTATCAAATAAAGTATAGTATATAAAACATAAGTACATATAAAATAAGAGTAGTACACGTCCTTGGTATAATTTTGAGAGACCGTCGGCACAATCAAACGTTACTATTTATATACTTAATGATAAGAAATGCGGATCTTTTATCAACACAAATTGTCTCTTTGGTAGGGTGACCAAGATTACAGCACTGTGAGGCACTTATCTCTCTTCTATTAATTTAATTTTTCGTGCATCGAGGTATCTTTACTTAGAGCGGAAACCTGTTAAGAAATGTTGCGAATAACCCGCAAAATATCTTTTTAATACAGTTGCTCAAAAAGTGGCGTATTGCAGGGACGTATAGCGTTCGGGATGTGAGCTATTACACACTCGAGCTTTTTCTTTACCTTGTCCGAACTCGTGCGTTCTCTTTCCCAACTGTCAAAATAATGCCTATTAAAAAGAAAAAAAACCAACCAAAGAGTTTTTACAAAAAAAAAACATAGATGTTTTTATGATTCATGCAAATATTCTTTAAAAGAAGCTACTAATTTGTTTCAATATTAGATTTAATGAATTGATTCAATGAGATAAGTTAGGTTTCATTTCATATCAATTAAAAAAAATCTACTGAAGACTTGGCTGTATGGGCATAGTTCCCTTTGCCTACCCAGAATGGGTAAAGAAAACAAAAAAAAAACTCTGCTTATATTCTTTTACGGTTGGCGCCATTTTCCAAAAATGTTCTTTATTAAATTGCTTCATTTTTTCGCAACTGTATTAAAAATAGTTGTTCAGTACACGTGCGGAGCCGTCATTGCAACTTGTTCCGACTGTCAACCCTCACCTTCGGCTGCGCCTCGGCTCGGGTAGACATTTGTCGGAACTCTTTGCAATGACAGGCTTTCCGAACTCGTAATGAAATATACTATAGTTAATTGAACCACAAAGTTCATAAAATCAATTGTGCCATTTAAAACAAAACCATATTGCTTCGCCAATCATCACTTACCGTAGAACCTATTTCCTTTTCCGGCAAATACTTTAATGTGAGACCCAATACCTTCTCTAATCTCTATGCTATTAAAGTGTAAATTACACAAAACAGGAACTTAGCAAGAATACCAAAGTTTTTTCACGAACATGTGCAGAACGAAAAGAAAAACCCCAATTGGCAAGTTCAAACCCAGCAAGTATCAATCAGACTTTTTCAAAGTCGTCCTTTTTTAAGTTGGTTTTACACTTAGACGCCACTGAGTAACGGTGGAGGGAAACATCGTGAGGAAACCTTGGACTTCGGCCTGAAATCACCAACCCGTATTGAGCAAGCGTGTTGATCAAGCTCATTCCTTCTCATCTGTGTGAGAAGTGGCCTTTTTTTCAAATCAAATGACTCCTCCCTCTCTGGGCGGAGCGGAAGGGAAGGAGTGTCAGACTTGAACACTAACTTGTACAAAACGCATCCCTGTTGCTTCTTAGCCCTTTGTGTTCCAGGGCCACGGTATGTCTTTCGAATAGCCCTGGCAGGCATCGGCCCTCTCGAACCCCTTCCGATTTGCTGACATCTCCTTGAGGCGCGTGTGGAACACGAACGCGCAGTCGACACGGCCTGTCGTCATAAGACGGGCGGACGGTAAGCTAGCCCATTACACACCGTCCACAGGCCCGCGTGGGAAGTGGTCTTTGCCCGATATAGGGATTTTACAGGCAACAATACCCCCCATTCATATTATAGGCAGATTCCGCCTATGTAAATATGTATCCACAGCATGTGCACCCTACATTTGGTAAAACATTCTATTTCAGTAGCAATCTGCGGTTATCATATATTTGTTCAGCTCGCCAAGGGCCGTCTATATTTAGAAGCTGTGAATCACGTAAGGACATCTGTAATCTGTTGTGTTCCAGTTGCATTGTTTACACTCTGGCTGGCGTGAATAAGTAATCTTAGTGTATAAATAATAGTGGTTGAGAATAGCTTGTTGGTTTAGTTATTTTTGCTTAGGTAGAGGATTTTTTTTCCATTTTCTTTTCTTTAGCCTGTTATAGGTTCAGGATCTAATATTGACTAGACAGCAAAGGCTGACAACAGCTCGATGACAATAATCCGGAAGTAGACCAACAAATAAAACTCACCTGTTTGTTAGGAGGATCCCCTTTGGCCGCCCGATATGAGCACTCTTGCATTAGCAAGCGACAACCCGGTCCTTACCCCTAGCCCTCCCGACCCTTTTTCGAGCCAGCGCAGTGCCTGTAGTTTTAAACACGACCCTAAATCGATACGATCCATCCTGTCCCTTGCTGTCCTTTTTACTTTTTAATTTGCAATGGGTTTGCTCTTGACTCTAGTCTAGGTCAGAGATGACAGAGACAAAGTCTACGATGGCAAGAGCTTACCCAGAAGAAGCCTGTTCACTCTAACTTTGAAGAGTTTAGGGTTTCGGAAACACAGACTCAGGCAGAGATTTCCTGCAGTTACGCCCTGAGCCTCACAGGGGGTGCCTTGAGCGTGTGTTGTTGCTTTGTTTCATTTTTTTTGTCCCTGGCTGGAAGCTTTACAGACAAGGCACGCACAGGATAGTCCGGTTAAGCAGACAAAAACCCCTAGGTTGACCTGCGTGATGCCATTCACAAAAAAAGGAGGAGGAGGTTCTTTACACACTGTTCAGGATGCTCGTTGGTACTTCTTAAGACTACTGATAATGTCGTTGAGAGTGTGCCAATGACAACTTCCGATCCTCACTTTTAAAAATTATTTTACTCCAAACTTCTGATAATCCTTACCTTACCTAAAATTAAGAGGGAGAGATAAAAAGACTCAATCAACAGAAGGACAAGAACTCTATTACCTATTCAGCAAATTCTTACCTAAAAATATACCATAGCGGAAACACCTCTCAAAGATATAGATCATCATTTAGCTGAGCAAGCAATAGAACGTTGATGTATGATGTGAACCAATTCGCACAGCAGCGGATGTGCCGGGCCCCACAACACAATAGCGTGAAATAGCTGCACAAACATATTGCGATTGTGTTATTTAAACATGCATGCTAAATAGAGATGGGAAAAGCAACAGGTGAAAAAGTATCGATAGGTTTTTGGGACGAATTTTCTTTAAAATGCTTTCACAATGGCAAAACATTTAGATAAGAATGAGTCAAAGTCAAAATGTTAAACAACGTTAACGTCAAATATGAGAAAAAAAATGTCAACTAAGAGAATCTCTTCTCTAAATATAAAGAGAAATAGAGATTACAACCATGTTTCGATGATGTAATTTCTGCTACTAATTTGGTAACATGCAGAACATTAAATTCGTGCCTAATGCCTACATACTTGCTTATCATCCAGTCTTACTTATAAATCAATCCAGAAAGGGTCAACTTTCTCATAATAGGTTTTTATTTGCAATTATTATGTCACTGTAAATAATAGTTCAATAAAATCTCAATGTACGATGCAAACTAGCTCATTAGACTTATTAAAACTGCGCGTAATGACAGTTACTTGACATCTACGACAAATACACGGTCATAAAAAGACACTCAACGACCTTATATCAGAGAAGTTTATGATCCATTTAGAATGAGAAAGTACATCCAATTACAGATATGTACTGTTTATAACTGTTGGCTATGTATTCGTGTAATTGAATCCGTTATCGGAGGTTGTTAAGAAAAACCAGTAACTTGTAATGGTAATAAATGGTAAATGCTGTATTTATGTATTGCAATTTACTATGAAAGACTAGCTGACCCACGCAGCTTCGTCTGTGTCACGTTCTCCCCGTTTTTAAACATTTTTCATTGGTCGTAACGTGATGTTATTTATATTTTCTATATCACGGGCCAGTGGACGGTGAATAACGGGCTAGGTCACCGTCCTGTCGTCTTATTACGACAGGACATGCTTAAGTCCCATGTTCTAGGGGGCGAGCCTACTGCTAATCAACCGGGTACAGATCCAGACTCCGTGGCTGCTACTGTGAAATTCCTGATGGGAAAAACCCAATAACACTTTGCCCTACCCGGGAATCGAACCTAGGACCTCTTGTTCAGCAGCCCTGCTTGCGACCACTAAACCAACGAAGCAGTCTAATCAAATCCATCATCAGAGTACAAAGACACTTTAACCAAACGCCCTCGTAACATCGACCAAGAGATGTACCGTGAGATAGCTGAGTCAGTCGTGACGTAGTGGACCCGCATGTCGTTCCACTACGTCTATTGTCAATTGTCAATCTGCTCCCGTCAGTTGGGTAACCATTAATTAAACGGAAATTGAGTTTACTTGACCCACAGTATGATTGTAAGATAGACAAAGATACTGCAAGTAAACTTTAACTAAGAATAAAAAAGATATCTGAGATCTTTAACTAAGAATAAAAAAGATCTCTGAGATGAGTCGAGTTCGTCCAATCCCATTGTCTTCTCCTGGTCCATTGATGCAAGAAATATCTTAATAATACCTATTCGATGCCCTTCCTGTAATTAGCTTAATTTAAATGATTACTTGTCCCAGAAACAAACAAACCTCAATGTGGGATTAATCTCCGGAAATCATATTTCTTAGTAAACGGTGTATTAATGTCAACACTAGAATCTTATCAGATCTCCTTTAGCCAAGTCCTACGCTTATTAGCTAACTCGTTACCAGTTACTCGTTTTAGCAATGTAACAGTTAGCATAAATCTTAACTCAAAATAGATATACCATCTATATCGATGTTTCAAAATCCCATCACTACTGAATGCAAACAGGAAATATTACTGAGTTAACATCTGAATACAACACATAATAATTATAAACGGATTGCATGGGTACAGTAGCTAGAAGAATTAGGTATGACTTTATTATACATAGAGATTTAGAGTGGGACTGCCACATAGGTACGAGTGACATTTGTGATTTGTAACTGGGTGTGAGAAATGTTGTGACTCTTTGATTGCGAGAGTCACTTACGATTTTTTTTCTTCTTAACGCGTCGCTGGCAGTCTAAATTGTGTACTGTGTAGTACTGAGCCACTAGTTTGGCGCCTTCAGTAGCGTCCATCAGTTCCTGTAATAAACAAACAAGTTGAGACGCAGGACACGATATTAAGTGCCCCATCGTTTGTGGAACAGCACCACATTTTACGATTTTTCTTTATGCTTCTTAATCCACCATGTGGTGAGTGTTGCTCGACTAGCGCACGCCATTCTAACCGAACTCGCAGTATTATCCTTTTTTTTAAGAAAAGCCGTGTAAAATAAGCGTCATCATATTTAATTCACTTATTCTAATCCTTATATTTACTGACCACCTCTCCCAAAAGACTTATGTCAAGCCTCTGATGAGACTTTTATTTTATTTTTTTGAATAGCAACTCGCAGTTCAGCCTCTGAGGCTGGCTACTGCTTAACCGGACAAACCTCTGATGAGTCAGTCAGTGTCATTGTTTTAATACGGTCTGACATGTAGAAAAGACGGCTAAATATCATTCTGCGTTAATGACATTGCATCGCAAAATGTTCAATCGGTTAATCAGATTCTACCATGCAGCAGACAAAAATAGCCTTTAAAGGCGCGAACGTATCTCGTACTCAAAAACTATACTTAGCCGAACGGACCTATTTGCCCATATAGCCCAAGACTCAATAAAGCTGTCAATTTTACAAGTAGCACATTGATTGATATATTGATATAGTCTGAGACGATCGAGGACATGGGCTGACCTGGTTCCAGGCGGCCACTGAAATAGATACGGTCAGATAAACAAGAAGGTTTTATTGCTTACCATTCATATTTATGGGTTGTCTCGTTTCAATGAATTTTTGATGAGAAGATCCAGGAAGGTGATGTAGGTGACGATAATATTGCAATGATGCAATGCAGTTGAGGTTCGGTGTTCCTAAATTTGGAATCGAAAAATGTGAGTATGTTCCAAAATTAATTAGATACGGAATACCGGATACGAAAGACTGATAAGTTAATGGAAACTAGCCTGAATTTCATCATCTCATCTTGTCCCATTTTTGTGTAGTACTATGTTATTTTCGGGAACAGGGCTTAATAAATAGCTGTCATTTCGTCGGTTACTTGGCAAACTATGAATACAAGGTGTTGTTTGGCATCGTCGTCAATATTCAGGAGGATGTCACAAAAGGCATAAATAACCCACATAAATTACGGTACTTAGTTACTTCTTCTTAAACGCAGATTTTTTTGGTTTGTAATTATTCAGAATAAGCCCCGTAATGTGGGTTAGGGAATAAGAAATTATCGAATAAACGTCTTGGATTGTTTGTATGCCTGGAAGCGCTGTTATAGGGTGAGAATCAGATGGCCCGCGTTAAAACACGGGTGTTTCACACTTACCGATTTCCGTAAATAAGAAAAAAAAATGTCTTCTCATTTTATAATCGATTAGAGACGTGAATCATTACCATAGTTACCTCCTTGAATTTGACGAGGATGCAAAACAACACCTTGTATATGGGTCAGTTTGACTTGAATATAATAGAGTTCGTGGTTGACCATGAGATTCCGCACAATTCAGTCCAAAATTCCGTCATACAAAATAATACACTCAAATTTTTGGAAATTGATTTAAAGATCCAAAGTTTGGTTTCCGCTATTAAATCCCGGGAGCAAGAGATCGAAAGAAAGACCTGTCTATTCTTTGCTTAGGAAACTTGAAATACAATAGGAAGCGACTGCACGCTTTCCCCGAGTTTCATAACAACTGGCGCCATGACAGTAGGTGCGAATATGTTTACATTCCCGCGGAAGACATAAAACTATAAAGAATACATTATAACTTGTAATATATTTTTTTAGACAGTTATTACAGGATTTTTTTTTGCCTCGGCCCAATTTTATGTACGCACCTGCGCTGCGGGACGGCACGGCGGGACAAAGAGGAAATTTTGTAATATAGGGGTCTTCTGTGTCTTACTAAAAGATTTTGTAGGAAAAAGCGCTAATAATGTTTATTTTAAGAGATAGAATAAAGCTGAAATATAAGCAAATAATTATAATGAGTATGATTGTGAATGGGTACTTATAAGAATAGAGGAAGACCAAAGAAACGATGGATGGACTGTGTGAAGGATGATATGGCTAAAAGTCGTGAGGAAAGTTTTGAGTATGAATGTGGATGGGTATAAGGGTAGAGGAAGACCAAAGAAACGATGGATGGACTGTGTGAAGGATGATATGGCTAAAAGGAGGTGTTTGAAGAGATGATAAGTAATAGAGAAGTATGGAAGAAGAAAACAAGCTGCGCCGACCCCAAATAAATTGGGATAATGACACGAGAATGATGTGATCCAATAATAGAAATTCTGAAATGAAACTTTCAGACAATAACTGACAATTCTTTTAATTGCAATAGTACTTAATACAACAATTAGTCGTACAAAATAGACAACATTTTGAACATACCATATTGTCCCGCAGGTGGGACAGAGTATTACAAAAACCCTTTTTTCTATTTACTAGCATATTTATTACGCTAATGTAACTTCAAAGCATTACTGCTGTTACCGTTCTGGGTACAGTAAACAGTGTTCATGACACATTAAAACGAACGAAAATAGTTGTACAACGTTAATATAAATTGAGCTCGGGCTTATCACTGATTTATGGTCTCTTCCTTATTTTATTTTTGCATAGACTACGCTAATGTCTGGTATTTTTAACCCCCGACAAAAAAAAAAAGAGGGGTGTTATAAGTTTGACGTGTGTATCTGTCTGTGGCATCGTAGCTCCTAAACGGATGGACCGATTTTGATAAAAGTGGTGTCGTTTGAAAGGTATTTTAATCGAGAGTGTCGTTAGCTATGTTTCGAGAAAATCTGCTCAGCCGTTTGAAGATCATCACCTCTTTTCTAGTTGATGAAGGGATATAAACAACTTTCACAGGTAGTCTATTTGAAATTTGAAATGTTGTCGCTTGTCACCATGGGCATTGCTGAGGGGGGGGGGGGGGGGTACACCCACCAATAACCCCATTTTTTTTTTAATTTATATCTTTCCTTGGTTTCCTTAATTAGCGAGAAGAGACGCAACACCGAGAAAATTGGAAGGAAAGGGGGGAGGCCCATGCCCAGGAGTAGGACAGTCAAGGTTAAGAAAAAATAATATAAGTTTAAAAAGCATGAAAAAAAATTAAATTAAAAATTTAAAAAACCCCCGACTTTTTTAACTTCTAGTGTACACAATAAACAAGCCCAGAAGATCATGATCAAGCTGCCTGTTTCCAATGCTGGGATTCAGACCTCTTTATGAGAGCCAGCAGGTCATAATACACAGTCCACTATGAATGGTGGACAAAATAATTGTGTCATTACCAAAACTAATCTATCGGCCACTCCGTCTCAAAACGTTCTACAACAAAACTATCAAGTATAATCCTCCAGAATAACAAGTCTACATAATTTAATATAGCTCGTTTAATTAAAACGACTTCCTCATTGCGCTAGGTTAGGATCGGCATCACGGCCTCTTTTCGGCAATATCTGGGGTCAGGATGTCAGGACTTATCTGGTGCTCAAATCAATGCTCTCATTGTCTTACGTTTTGAAGACAGGATGTTTATTTTTAATGGAAGTTTGCTAGGTTTTTTTATGATGTAGCAAGTAGTGGTAGGTATGTAATTTTTACGATAGTTCGTGCTTATTTTAGCGCTGGAAGTTTTTATAACCGTTTTTGTAGATGGAAGGCTTAATATGCGTGAAAGTTTGTGGGGTTTGTGGTGGTTTGGCATAATGCTCAACAGCGGGTAAAGCAGTGATAACCTAGTAGTGTGACTGTTGGACTGCCAAGTCATAGGTCTCGAGTTCGAACCCAAGACACGCACCTCTGATTTTTCGGATTCATGTCCGTATATTGTATAATTATCACTAGCTTCGGTGAAGGAAAACATCGTGACGAAACCAAACAGGCCTTAGAAAGCCCAAATATTAAGATTATTGGTTAATGGCGTGAACGCCTATATCTAGCTTTGGGTACCTATCAGCTGCTCATAACTTGGTCCAGCTATGAACAGCTGATAGGTCACAGGCGCACGCGCGCGCGATTTTCATTTGGCTGTTGTGTTATTGTGATAAAATTGAATGAGTAGAGTAGAGTTTCTTTGGGACAGTGGTTTGTTATCATGACTACAATCATGTGTTTAAGTATCGGTCACTAATTACCAGTCACCATATAGAAACTGCAGATATTACTTCAGATATCATTTAGATATGAATTATCATACTGACCTCACAGGTCAAATCGTAAACGATGGATAGGTACAGTGACCTTTTTTATTGCGACAGTAGATACTAAGTCTCTGTAGCTTCCAATTACTGAAGATGGACCATCAAGTCCTTGTCATCGGTGAGGTGGAACAGCTCATTGTATTGTATATCGGGCTGTGGTCTGCAACTCCACGTCCAAAACGCGTATTTTGTGTACGTGTGGGAACATAATTTGATCCACCCCAGTTCCCAGAGAAAGGCCAGCAGCTCCTTGGTTTTGCTGACGATCTCGCGGAGGTTACCAAGGTTACAGAAGTACTTTGCCCAAAGTACTTCTGTAACCCAGGTAGGGTTACAGAAGTACTTTGCCCTGTATGAGGCAACCTTTGGCAGTGTAGAACGTGTTCTGCTGTGTCGTCTTCCTCCATGCAGACATTCACGAATGTTTTTCCGAATTAGCCTTTATACCTATAACAAGGATTTCTTTGATGGCACTTCACTGTACTTTAGTTAATTTCTTGAAACTACAGGCAAATTGAATGAACCAATGACTTTAATTACAGCTTTAATTGAACGCGTTCACTTTGATGTTTCACTCTGTGTAGTGTTTAATATTTAATTGGTTGCTGTGAATGTACTTGAAGTTTTGAAGGCAAATGTTTTTTTTCATCTTCTTGGAGTATTTTCATGATTGACGGACCTGCTTACCATTAAATAACCTAGATCTTCGTAATTTAAAACACGGGTTTTGTACCAAATTACAAGAATTAAAAAAGTTTTCTTACTGAAATGCTGTTTAAACTTCAACTTCTTAAAAATCTGTTAGATTGAAGATTGAATTGAACTATTCATTCATTCTTATAAACTTTTTGGCACACGACTCGCTGTTATTAAATCGTCATTTTTTCAGTTAACAAGACAGATTCTGTCCAGATGATCTCGTCTGCGCACGCCACGATCATTGTTCTGTTTATTTAGAAGCCATGTTCCCGCATGGCTCCCGCAGCACCCGCGGTAAAACAATCAGTCAGTCGCCGACCGCTCATCATGACACACGCTCACGTTTAATGAAAAAAAATACCATTTGTTTCTCTACATGACAAAATACAACTTAACACTTTAAAAGTTTCGTAACTGTGTACTAGTGCGCCCGTTATCAACCTTACCTGAACGCAATAAGGATGAAAATTGTTTGTGTTTTCCCAACAATTGACATAATTGATTGTTAATTGGATTTATAGTGCTTTCTCTTTTCCGCTTTGTGTGTAAGTGAATAAGAGATAGAGTTTTGAAGTTCAAAGACACGTGCTTCCTTGGTGATGTTCTGGTGATTAGTGAATAGTGATTATAATAAAAGAAAATGGCGAATAGAGTGATGGGGTACGTGATTTGCGGATACAATTCCGTGGATAATCTGATGGTGAGTGGTTTTGTGTTACAATTGTCTGCTGGCACGCGATTTAACTAAATTACTTGACTTTCAGAGAGTTGCTTCCTGTTGTTTATGTAACTTTACAAGTTACTCTAAGATGCTGTGATTTTTCTTACGAATCAATTAATTAACAAAGACTAGAGCTGTCGTTATGTCTGTCACTCTGCAAAGTACTCGGTAAAGTAATTAATTACTCCTTATTTCATGAGTTAATGACTGAAATACGTACTAAATTAGCACATGCCAGTTTGTTGTTGTTATTTACAACACACATCACATTTAGGACAATAGCGCATGGCATAAAGAGGACTGTTTATGTAATTCACAAAATCAAAGTAATTTGAACAATGTTCAATTGTTCATGTGTCACATTTCACAATTTCAGTCGGTTCATCATAATTATCTCATATTTCAATACATAATGATCTAATCGCCATTAAGCTAAAATGGGATTATGTATGGCCAAGTCTACTATTTCGCCAAGTGTGTTGGCCAAAACAGATAGAAGGCGTCTAGAAGACCTCCTAGCATATAGCGGCAAGAGATGGACGACAGAAGACCAAAGGTCTACATTAAATCTGGAGCATCAGAGCTGAAAGTCATGGAGAGACGCATTTACCCAGCAGTGGGGTCATACAAACTAACTCCAACAATAATAATTTAACCTACCAGTTGGTCTTTCATTCACAACTATGTTTACTTTCGCCCAACATTTTTCAATTAACTAACTGAAACGTAAGAAGAACATTAATTGGCTAAAAATTCCAAGATTCAATTCCCGGCCATCGTAATTCATGTAACATAGTCTGGCCGAGAATAGATAGCATCTGCATAATTTATGATAATCTAGTCATCTCTCTACTGGCAGGCGAAGATTGAACTGTAAGCGAGTTAGTTTGTAAAGTTAGGTGGTGGTCTTGTTATGTTCTTAGAGGGTTATGGTACCCTGGTACTTGAGGATATAAGTTCAAGATGTCTCTTTGGGGTTCCGTACCCAAAGGGTCAAACGGGACCTTATTACTGATACTTCGCTGTCCGTCCGTCCGTCCGTCCGTCTGTCTGTCTGTCACCAGGCTGTATCTCATGAACCGTGATAGTTAGCCAGTTGAAATTTCTACAGATTTTGTATTTCTGTTGCCATACAAAAAAGTGTCTTTTTTTTCTCGATTTTATAAATAATGGTACGGAACCCTTCGTGCGCGAGTCTGACTCGCACTTGGCCGGTTTTTTAGTAAGACATACTTTATTGTTCATATTTACATAAATACATACATAAAATCACGCCTTTTCCATCCATGGGGGTAGGCAAAAACCACAGAACGCCTCCTGCTAAGATCCTTGCCTACAAGGCTAAGTGATCAAGAATTTTGGGTTTTTCATAAGTTCAACGTGTCTTTTCCGAGTGAAACATACATAATTGTTCCTTACTCTTCACGAAGCCGTCCACCAAGCATTCTGTACATCTAAGTAACTACAATAATTTAATTGGTAATTATGTATTTGAGCCGCTTGGGGTTGAAACATTAGGGCCATGGGGCCCGAGTGCCCACCTTGTGTTTCGGGATGTCGCCAAGCGGTTGGTCAACGCTTCACGGGACCAGAAGCTGACCTTTTTTTTTGGTCAAAGAATCAGCATTGCCATCCAACGTGGCAATGCGGCCAGCCTTCTGGGCACTTTTCCTGTCGACAGCGATGTCGACGAATTTTTTGACGCCCTGTAATTTTGATACTTGTACATATTTTATTTTTAATTTAAGTATATTTATTTATATCTATGTCCTTAAACAAATATAGAAAAAAAAATACTATTTGTAGTTTGTAAATAATGTACATATTATGTAATATAATAAAAAAGTAACTCTACGCAAAAATTATTGCTGTGAAACGACTTTTTGTTTTGGGGGAAATATCAGGTTTTACGGTGAAACTCAATGTAACGCACTCAAAATATTGTGCTGATGGATGAATTGAATAGTAGGGGGGGGGGGGGGCGTGGAGGTATTTCAAGTAAAGTCTTAAGTAACATTAAGGTGGTCCCGTTGATCATCCCGCCGCCGTTTTTTCAATAGATGGCGCTGTAGTCTTGCATTTGGGTATTATTTATGATTACGCATAACTAAAATATATTTGATGGACAATATTCTATTTGCGTAAACTAGCCTTTTGTCTTGATTTTTCCACATATACAGCTTACTTGTTAACTCTTCTCAAACGGAGATTTTCGAAATTTCCACCAGCCGTCTCAACTTCATATTTGTACACACCATGCACACACACACATGCACACGTAAATGGTTAATTTCTGAACCGCTAGATGGCATTGTCATCAAAAACGTTTAATTAGGAAACATGCTGATATCATATTTATCAATATTTTGTGACAAAAATGTTTAAAAAAAAACATACAAGAAGGGCCACTGCAACGTTTTTATTTTAGTTACTATTTTTTTTACAATAATTACCATTTTAAAGTACCTACCTAACTTGAAACGGAATGTCTCTCGTTTGATTGACGTTTTCTCTGTTGGGAACAATAAACATTCAATGTGCGAAAATCTTTTGTATTTTCTCTACTCGAATCTACCGAAAGTTAGCAGACATGGTTGTAGGGACTAAACTTCTAGGTACGGTATGTAAACATCACAGGGAGATTATATTTTATACATCCAGCTTCTACACATCAACAAGAGAATCTTATGTTCTGGTTCTGGAATCTCAAATTAGTTGTCATAAATGTGTTGTGTAAGTGTACCATTTAATAAAAGCATTGTGTCCGTTTTCAATGCCGCAATGAAGTTCTGTTCAAACAAAATATGAATGTGGTTATGTTGTGTTTACACAAATTATATAACTATTGTAAGCTTCGATCAATAATAGTACTAGATTCCCGATGAGCGCTTCAAAAACGGCACGAAAAATAAGACCACAAATAACTTTGTGGTCTTATTTCAAATTAGTATTGTCCAAGCATAGCCAACGTTAAGACGTCGAGATGCCGTAGTGCGCGTTTTAAAACTGTGAAAATAACCACCGTAAAACCACGATTTTGGAAGGATTTTTTTATATCGGTAAGTTTATATTATATTTAAGTATTTTTTCGTGAAATAAAAACAGCATAAATAGTAAAAATAATTAAGTTAGCTAATATTTTGATGTTTGGCCAATGTTTGCAACAACGCACCAACTATTGTTACAAACATCGACTGTTTTGGAACCGGCAATACATGGAGTAGTGTTGTTATTTTATATTTTATTTTTGTTTATAGATTTTCTAGCGAACCATTTTGATGTGCAGAATACATAAACCTCATAAACATTCGAGAATATGTTCAATTTATTTTAATAGTTTGGACATAACTGGGAACACGCAAATAGATTACAAAAATCTTTATCGGAAGAAAACTATAAGTACCTGTAGGTATTTTCATGAAATACTTTAAAACTGTATTCAATAAACCGCGCCTGTTTCTTTACAGGTTCAACAAGTTTAAGTTCTGATGATACCACAGGAATACGTGACGAGCCTCGTTAGATCATGAAAAACATTGTATGCACCTATATAATTTGAGGGTTGCCTCGATTTCTCTAGGACGACAACGGTGGTCCCGTTGTCGTCACAAGAGTATATGCTTTAGAATAAAAAAAAGAATTTTTAACATCGGTTTACAATTATTGGTGGAGAAATAGGTGGACAAACAAACAAAATATAGTCGAATGGACAACCTCCTTTATTTAAAGTCGGTTAAAAATAGTACCTACTACTTAGTCTACTACTTTAAAAAAAAAATTGCCACCATACAAAACGAGCCTTGGCCTAAAAAAATATATTCTGCAACTCCACGTCTTTCAATACTTACTGTGTTCTGAGCATTGAAATGTAATACCAAGAAATACGTCTAGTTCTAAATTAGTGTAAGCACGAAATTGTCAACGTAATTTTTTTAACCTTGTCACTTAGATTTTAAGATACATTTTAGAATAAATATTTTTTTACTCATGACTTTTTCTTTTCAAGCGACGTTTTAAATTTATTGCCTTTTAGCTTTCTCCGATGAAAGGACTTAAATAAATATCTTTTGCAATTGTTATTAAACTTTATGTTAGGGTGTTATGGTTTATAATAAACTGAAGTTGTTAATATTATTAAACTTTTTTCTATGAAATATAGATGTTTACGTGTGTGCAAACGTGGACACTTTAGCGATTCATTTTTGTTCCTGATCCTTAATCTAGTTCTATTATTGATCGAAGATTGTA
Organism: Cerastis rubricosa; assembly: GCA_949152445.1. Taxonomy (NCBI): domain Eukaryota; kingdom Metazoa; phylum Arthropoda; class Insecta; order Lepidoptera; family Noctuidae; genus Cerastis; species Cerastis rubricosa. The sequence continues at coordinate 1,980,321 of OX424547.1, forward strand.
AGTAATGCTTTTTATTCAAGTAGTATTAGTATTCATTAACCCAAAGTAAAGAGCCTGTCAGGGTTCGAACATACAACCTACAATTCATTAGTCAAGGCCATTTCCACTAGGCTGTCACTGCCCCCCTTTTCAACTAGGTACATAATACAATAAATTGTTTATAAAAACAATCAAAGTCAAATCATATAAGCACTTATAAGGCAAAAAAATACAATTGATACAAACTCAAAGCATTTATTTAAATACCATTTACAGGCAGTTTTGAATTGACAAAGACTCAGTCTCTCTATGGAGAAGAACGTACGGTCAGTGGGTCGTCTTAGGGGTGCAAGAAACTCCATGGACACTCTTTTTAAAAACAAGTTGTTACAAAATCCTGGTTACATTATTTTTTTTGCTTCTACATGCGAGAACAATGTATAACAATTTAATACCTACAAAGATTAACTAGGTGACCTAGCAGTTAAGAGATGACCAGTCTCGAATAACGGCGGCCATTCTGCTCAAACAGTTGTAAAGAAGCTGTATGATGCAAGTGCAACACACGTGCCAACATTAGCGACCCATACCATGACAAATTCTCAACTGCCATGCTCGTTAGTGTCACCTAAGAAAAAACTAAAACTATTTGCAAAAAAAAACTGTCTTCAAAAAGCAAAAAAGTGAAAAATAACTTTAGCTTCAGAAGTCGGTGACATGTTTGTTTTCAGTTTTTTTGCCACCAACTTCTCTGAAACTAAAGTTATTTTTCACTTTTTTTTCTATTTTTTTTTTAATCCATATTTAGTTGTAATATCCTAATAAATTATTTGCTATGAATGTAAATACATTGTTAACAATACATAATGATGGTAATATGCTTATCACCATAGATCGGAGTAGGTAGAATGATTTTTGGTACTTGTATCATAAATGCACACAGAAAGAATAACATGGAAAGTAATTCCGGTATTTCCAGACTCAATTAAATATTGTTAATGTTGGTAGTGATATATTAATACTCAATTCAAAATTTAAAGGAAGGTATCAAAACTAAATTAATTTATTATTTATCTGTTGAATAATAAAAACAATCGAATTCCGATCGAAGAATTAATATTGGTAACCATGGATCAGCTGGTTCGTACTAAGATCAGGGGTTATGACCTGGCCAGCTGATAGGTATATGGGTCGGAGGTCATGACCTGGTCAGCTGAAGGGCTCTGTAGATACCTAATATGGATTGCTTATTTTATTAAATAAGTATGTTTAGTTTTCCCCGGGGTGGTTATGCAGCGATCGCTCAAGAGAGTCTTCAGACTTCACGCCGCCGCGCCGTGCCGTCGCATGCTTACTTGAAAATTCATCGCAGTTTATGTCCGATTAATTATATTCCGCAGCAGCGTAATCAGCCTATAATGTTCGCACTGCTAGGACACAGGCCTGTAATCCACCACGCGGGCCCAGTGCGGGTTAGTCTTATGTCCGAGTGGATACCAAATATAAAAATTTTAATTAGTTCTACCAACATATTTATTTCTTCTAAATTACTTACCTACCTACCTGTTTTCTTAAATTTTTGAGGTAATAATGGTACTATCAATACAAGTTTGTTTTCTTATTACCTTACTACGTACGTACCTAATAGTACCTACATTACGGCCGCGGTTTATAATGACTACTTTGCTGGTCGCGCTGATTATGACCGACAGCGCACAGCGACAGCAAGGGCTGCAATGATGGCCAAGCTGAAAGGCCTAGAGCGTAGCTAGGTTAGCTCGAGGCAATCATAGCGTGACCAGCGAAGCAGTCATTGTGGGCCAAGGTTTGTATAGTGCTTTACTCAAAAATTCAAGTACCTAATCCTAATAAAACCAGCAAGTAATTTAAATAAAAAATATATTAATAAACTAGAATTTTAGTTAAAATGACAACAGTACAGTTACTAAAATTCACACCGTCTTTCCGGGTTTGATATCTAAATCAGGCCTCCGTCACTCCATGTACTTGCGCGCTATAAGTGCCTACCGCCCAGCCGAGCGGTCTCGGTCCGCCGGCTTATCAAATTCAGTGCGGTTTTCGCCTCGCAAGCGAAGCGCGCGCACGCCGTTCAATTTTAATAGTGCTGTTCGTTCGTACGCGTATTACGATGCCGTGTGGTGCCTATAATTATGTTTTATCTAGGTTTCTTCCACAGTCAGCACCAATATATAAAACAAAACAAACTTACAAATATAATAAAACAAACTTTAAAAAAGAGTACCTACTTCAAAACACTAAACCGTAAGAAATAATTTTTTCTTTGATGTCGGTGCTTTTTCGATTCGTAATTACCAGCTGTTAGCACTACCATAAAAAAAAAATATTTCTTACGGCTTAGTGCTTTATTTGAAGTCGGTTCTCTTTTTTTAAGGCTTTTTTTTTCATTTCTAGTGAACATCTCCGAAGATCATCATCAAACTAAGAAGTATTTATTATACTTATTTTAAAACGTTCTCCTAAATGTAACAAATCCTTTTCTGAAAACCGCATCGATATCGGTTTAGCCAAACGCGAGATTATCGCGCACAAACATACATACCTACAAACCATACAAGTCAAACTTCTCAGTTTGGCCTGTATGTCTGATCACCTCCTTTTTTTTAAGTTGGTTAAATATTTTATAAATGATACATTTTTTACCTGCCACATAAAAGTCAGAACATATTCACAGTTCTCAATAACATAGATAAAAAGTTATGTTAATTTAATTTTATCGAAGAGGCAGCCCTGCGATTACTGTGGAATCGCGCGGTGCGAAGCAATCACTGCTGTACGCTTGAGCATTTAGGCGCATTTTAGCATACAGTGGTTGTTGACGCGAGGGAGTAGGCAATTATCGTAATAGGTATTGGATGTTTTCTACTGAGTGAAGTATCTGTCCTAATCTGTGTCTAAATCTAAACTAATATTATAAAGAGGAAAGATTTGATTGTTTGTTTGTTTGTTTGTTTGCATTGAATAGGCTCCGAAAGTACTGAACCGATTTGAAAAATTCTTTCACTGTTGGGAAGCTACACTATCCGCGGGTGACATAAGCAATATTTTATTTTCAAAAAAATTAGGGATCCTTACTAAAACTGCAATTATGTAACCCAAGGTGTATAAAAATTACGTAAAATATTCTTTACATCGCGTGCGCTGCGAAAACTATTGATGATAGAATAAAATAATGTATTACGACTTTGCAGAACACATCATTATTTACAAAAAGTGTCGCGACAGCATATGTCTAACTATTATATTTATGCCACAATAAGTGTTCTTTTATTTAAAAAAAAAATATATTTTAATGCCGCCGTTAGAAAAGGCTCTGTATTTGTATCTTGGTATTAATCCTTATCGAAATAAATTACTTCATATTCAAGACTGTTTCAATACCTTTATAGAACTGTTTGAATTATTCAATTCGAACATTCCATTCGAAAGATATCACGAGTTTAAAAATGTAAGTATTAGAAAAAAGTTGCGTGGTCGCCGCTCACCCTGCTCAGCTGGCTAGGCATCACCTAATACGATGTAGGCGTCACTGGAGTACGGGCCGTTCGGGAGGGGAATATTCAAACTTTGTTTATAATTATTATTTTTTAGTTCATCATCATTCATCATTTCAGCCAAAAGACATCCACTGCAGGACATAGACCTCCCCCAAGTGTCGCCATTGACATAAGTAAGGGGGGTTTTGACATAATCGCCACGCTTGGCAGGCGGGTTGGCGATCGCAGAACAGTTGTTACAAAAGCCCACAGAACCCTGCTGCCCATTCTCTGGCAAGTCCCTTAGTCGCCTCTTACGACACCCACGGGAAGATATGGAATGGTGCTATTCTTTACGTCCGACACCATACAGAACCAAAAAAATTATCTGTGGTGTGAAATTCTGTATGGTGTCCATACAGATTTTCACACCACAGAGACTTTTTTTAGTTACCTGACGCAAATAGAAGGGTTTATTTATGTTTGTGTATTGTTAAATACCCGTGCGAAGCCGGGGCGGGGTGCTAGTTACTAATAGTTTGCGATTTAGTTAGTTTGAGTTGACGGCAAGGTCGACTTTGCTCGAACAAGGTTGTCAAAATAATGACCACAATACATGCATTCTTGAGTAATGTTACTTTTTAGTGTCCACGACGCTGCGACGGTTTGTGACATTTTCGTTGTATTGTAGGTACATATGTAATTATAACAGTAGGTACGCACGACCGCTGATCAAGGTATGAAAAAACCAGTTTATGCAAATTTGTCACTGTATAGAATATATAGACAAAGCGAGGCCACGTTATACTGGAAGTGTAAAGCTTGATGTGTCGCCGTGTGAACATACATGATAATTCCACATAAACTTACCTATTTTGTCCGAGTCGTAACATTGCGCGAATTCATACTTTACATAGTACTTTCTAACCCACCATCTTCTCGTCTTTTTTCTTTGACTTTTAATAATAATTGTGTACGCCGCAGCCAACAAGACTACCTCGGTGGCTGGATATCGCCTGCCTTGTGAAACGAAACTTCGTGATGTCGCTAGATATGTCAGGCGAAGTTTCGCGAAGTCGCACGATTTCGTCTGACGTCGCTGCGGACATAAGTCGCGCGTTGTCGCCATATTTGTCAGGCGAAATCGGCCGGCTTCGCTTGACATGTCGCCGATACATGTCGTGGCACATTTGTCCCCTAGTGTATCCTTGGCTTTACTTATTTTTATTATCGAACTAGCAGGCCGCCCCGGCTTCGCACAGGTATAAAACAACAATTTCAAAATTATAAATTTAATACCTACATAATCATTTCTTGACATTGATTCCTCTCCCGTACGGCGGTACGGCCCGTGCCCGCCAACATCGCTTTATTTATAACTAGCGACCCGCCCCGGCTTCGCGCGGGTGCAATGCAGATACTAAATATACTACAGAATGTCTGTCGACATCACATTGGAAACCTCTAACATTATCAGTGTTTCTCTACTATATTATGCATATATTATACTTATAAACCTTCCTCTTGAATCACTCTATCTATTAAAAAAAAACCGCATCAAAATCCGTTGCGTAGTTTTAAAGATCTTAGCATACATAGGGACAGACAGCGGGAAGCGACTTTGTTTTATACTATGTAGTGATACGTCATTGACTGTAGGTAATGAAACAAACTTTTTGTTTTTAGATCATTTGGAAAGCCTGTTACTCTGAGCAATTTTTAACATAGGAGGTCGACGGCTGCTTATTTTTTTTTTACCTAATATTTTCGTCTGCAATCATAATGTATAATTTTGTATACCTAATCAAATATAAATCAAATTGACACAGAGACTGGAAAAAAATCTTTGTTTTATTTATTTAACGCTAATTTTGTCTGCGCTTATATGCAGTTTAATTTAGAAAATCGATTCGTATAGATTTCTCAAACTTGAAGATCTGATTCTAATAATCTACCTATCCGAACCAAACGCTAACGATCTACCACCAACCGAATCGACAATCAAATCCATCACCAAATGAAATCCAAACGTAGTTAGAAATCCGCTTTCTCTCTTTCTAACTAAGGGTAACATAGCGGAGTAAAAAGGATAGCGCGAATTTTGTGATTTAGATTTCGGTTCTCGGAAATCTAACAGACATTATAATGCGATCAATATAATCTTTACTGTCAAGCATTTAAAGACTACATTTTCGAGATTAAACGTTGATGTATTTTGTTTTATGCTTCAATGTTTCTTGGAAATAGAAAGAATGTATATACCTAATGTTTGTAAGTTTACGTAGTTTCAACCAAATTAAATACTAATGCATATTTGGAAACTTTTCTGCTAGTCCTAAGCCTAGATTAAAGCATGATGGAAAATCGCACAATAACACGAATAGCTCTAGTTCAGTTACCACTTCGCCTTTTACTTTTACTCGCCTTTTACAGTCCGGTCAACCGACTTTGACTTCTATTCCGTAGACATAAGAATGAAATTAAAAGCAAAAACGACAGTTAGGTTTGTGTTTTTCACTGTGATCATTATTATTAGAAACAGTTACGACGCTTAATTTTCTCCCAACATAACCTTGACTGCGTCGGTATGTTTTAGTAGGTAAGCAGGTAGTACTTACCTACATTCATAAATGTAAATAGTGTGATGAATGAATGTAATGTTATATAATGTAAGTACATTATTAGTTTATTAGATAAACCGCGAAAAGTCCACGTACAAAAAGCTGTGGCTTCATAACGAATGTTTGGTATGTCTGAATACCTACTTGTTAATAACTAATAAGTTTTAGCTATCACGCAATAAAATTAGCCAACCATTAACCAACTCCGAATTACACATTTCATCCCTAATAGGTACTTTCAAACATTGGTTTGGGTGAACAACTTGACATAGTTTAAGAATATTTAACTTCATTCTTATGAAATTAGATTTATCTACCTACCTACCTACTTGTTTGAAGAATGAAATCAAAAGTCACGCACACACTAAGACTTACTGTCACCACCTTACAATGACAACGCCACGCCATCTAGTATCAACAGATAATTATTTCGAGTTTTGTTATGCAAGGGGCTCGATTGTTCTTTAGAAGTTCTTTAGATATCCGGTAGATGGTGTGACTCCAAGCACGCACACTAGCAAAGATTTTTCGTTTTTTTTCGGCCCTGGAAATCCTACAAACCTTGTTATTTCTTTATGTTTGAAGGGATTTGCGACAACACTAATTCGTAATAACATCATGTTGTTTCATTACTTCTACAAAAAGCATATAAGTATCGAGAATTTGAGAAAAAAACAATGTATGGGAAAGCGCGATTAAACTTCCACCTTAAAGGCTTGTATTTATATTACTTTATTGTCGCTTGCCAATTTGATAAAAAGAACTGATAAAGGATTTCGGGTTTATCATAAGTTCACACTTGTATCGTGAAGCATGTTGTTTCTTGCTTTAAATATCATTGACAACATTTTTTTTTTGAAATGGTTTTTCTCTTGACCCTAGTCTAGGTCAGAGATGACAGAGACAAATTCGATGATGGACCGAGCTTACCCAGCCTGTTCACTCTATTTATTTTGAACGCAGTCGAGATTAAAAAAAACCGTTAGGTTTTAATAAACACTGGGAATCCCGTTACTACGTTTCCTTATTGTTAGTATACGAGTAAACAGCATGTTTATAACAATTAGAATATAATAATTAGTAGGTAAATACTATCGGATTTTGTGGTTAGAGCTCCCGAGTATTTGTTATTTCACACCGTATCTGTCTTGACATAGTTACCTCCATCTACATAAAATGTACCGGAACGAGGAAGAAAATGCTGAAACTTCACACAGTAAATGTAACTTTACTCAGAACTACAGCCCAGTGTGAAGAATATAGTGCTACCCCAAGTAAACAGAAAATAAACTTCAAATACTCCTGAGGCCCTAATCAAAGAGACATTCTATCAAAGATAGCCACGTGGGGTATCTTCGACCCGTCTCAAATAGAATGCCAGTGTGGATGGGGCATATCCTGCAGAGGGGTCTGCAAGATATGCCCCACCTCTTTGCCCATCCCGCTCAATTACCTGTATCTTCCAGAATTTAATCGAAGCCAACGAAAGTTCTGTGCAGGTGGTTACATGCTGGTCGAGTATTATTTGAGTCCATCGACTCGAAAGTGATTGCTGAACCCTCTGTACCAGCAACTCAAACTCAAAGCGTTTATTTCAATTACACCACTTTTGAAAGTCAAAAAAACAAAAAAAAAACGCTAAGCTACAGTCCCAGTCACAAGGTATAATAACTTGTGAAATTACTGTAGTTGCCCATTCCAAAGCGTAGAGCTCTATGGAGAAGAATGGGCAAGAAACTCCATGGACACTCTTTTAAATCACAGGGTTACAAAATCTTGGTTACATCATTCATGTTAAGAATTACAAATATGTGAGAACGATGTAGAAATACGGGCAAGTTAAGAGCGTCCAGAGTAAAAGATTAATAAATACAAAAACTAAGTTATTAAAATAAACCGTGGCAGCTAAGAGATGACCAGTCACAATTAACACGCATGTATCAGCCATCATTCAACTCAACCATATTGAAGGGAACTAAATGACCCGACACACCCGCCACCATCAGCGTGACACACACACACACAGCCACACAGTGAGCACATTCACTCAACCACCAGGGTAGATTAATGAGAGATGTAGGTATTCAGTAAATGGTGGCTTTGCAGTACATAGTACTCACACATGTGCTATGCAATTATATAATACTAGATTGAATCTATACAATGCACATATATTTTTACAATCTTGTGCTGCTTCCACAATAACTTCAAATGGTAATTCAGATGATTCAGATCAATGACACAATGACAATGTTATTTGTCACTCGCTATATCCTTTAAACTAATTGTTGGACCACGCGAACTTGGAGCTCTAAAACTGACACAGGATCTGATGATGTCATTAGCACCAGATTGTCAGCCTATGCGTAATATCCACAACCTGTAGTTGTGTCACTGCAAAGCAAAGGCATCATCATAATTCTCTTGCCCTTATCCCAATTTATTTGGGGTCGGCGCAACATGTCTCCTTCTTCCATAATTGTCTATTACTTGTAATCTCATGAGACACCTTTCTTGCCATATGATCCTTCACACAGCAAAGCAAAGGATATAAATACAAAAAGGCATGAGTATTCCTATTTATGTATAATTAACGCCCATAATTTCGACGACATGAGACATCCACCAACCGGCACTAGACCCGCGTGGTGGTTACGGCCTACCCCCACTAAAAGCGAGGAGCCCTGTGTCCCAGCAGTGCTAGAATTATTGGCTGATTAAGCTTACCAGCTATGCAGGACTCAAAACATGATGATGTAACCAACCAAGGCAGTAGTAACTTTAGTTAAATGTGTCCAATGAAATTGACGCAGTTATTGGTCACTGGTCACATCCTTGACACTAATCGTTGGACCACGTGACCTTGGAATCATGAAACTGACATAGGGAGCTGATTACGTCATTGAAATCCGATTGTCAGTACCGCTGCGTATTTGCATGTTTGGCTTGACCCTATAACCTTTCTGCAGTTCAATTTGAAAGGGAATGTTTCGTTTTCTGTGGTTAGGCTAGGATTGCTTCTATTCGCATATTGAGGCACTTATGTGTCACAATAATGACAGAATGGTACATACCTGTAGCGAAATCTTTTGTTTTTTTTCGGGATCCTACTAGTACTTTGTTACATACTACCAAAAGTGGCTTAGCAAAAAACTATTCTCACATTCAACAAAGTGAAACCATTTATATGATTTACTAGCTGTCCCGCGCAACTTCGTCTGCGTCACATTTCCCCGTTTTTGCAACATTTTTCATTGCAGCTCCTCTCCTATTTGCCGTAGCGTGATAATATATAGCCTATAGCCTTCCTCGATAAATAGACTATCTAACACTGAAAGGATTTTTCAAATCAGATCAGTTTTTCCTGAGATTAGCGCGTTCAAGCAAACAAACAAACTCTTCCGCTTTATAATAAAGCACAAATAATATTATTATAAATAAATAATTATAGTATAGTAAAGAATATGAATAAGACCATTAAAAGGCACTTAATTTCAATTTTTTAAAACAAAGGAAATATGATACTCTACACGTACTCGTATGTAGAAGAATGGGCAACAAACTTCATCATCATTCTTCTTTTAAAATATTTGTTCTTCAAGGATAAGCTTTGGATTCCAATGCAGTTTTAAGCGCATTACACTCAAAAAGAAGCCGCGAGTCCGTTTCACGTTGCATATAAGTCCCCTTAACAATACAAAGCGACAGATAAGCTCGTCTGTCCTGAAAACAACACAAACATCATAATCTACACACAATTCCTGAAACCTTACATGACCTACCTATATTTACCTCATGCAACTTAACGATTATGCAAGTAATTAGTTCATAGTTACTCGCCATCTTTCCTGTTTGCACGTTACGAGTAAGCGATCCGAACTTAGCTCGTATTTTATAATAGCTGGGTAATGAAATTGATGGATTTATGTGCTTGTACGGTGCTGGTGAAATATGGATGAGGTGTTGTAAGGTATTGTGTTGTTAACTTGTTAACTGATAGTTATATGGACTGAAACGCAGGCACTAATCAATTGTTTACGTTTATTTTTTACTTAACATAATCATGCCTTGATGCCTGTAATAAACCTCTTCGGGGATTTTTTTCATTTCGCCAGTTATGTTAAAGTCCCATGTAATAGGAGGCGAGCCTATTGCAATCAATCAGGCACATATCCAGGCTGCTACTGAGATATTCCTGATGGAAAACCCAATAACATTTTGCCCGGGAATCGAACCCAGGATCTCATGATCAGCACTCGCGATTGCGACCGGTAGACCAAAGATTCAAAAAATAAATAAAGAGAGTGTGTGAAAAGGTAAATAGAAGAAAAATAGTATATTTCATTACGAGTGCGGAAAGCCTGTCATTGCAAAGAGTTCCGACAAATGTCTACCCGAGCCGAGGCGCAGCCGAAGGTGAGGGTTATTATTTTGACAGTTGGGAAAGAGAACGCACGAGTCCGGAAAAGGTAAAGAAAAAGCTCGAGTATGTAATAGCCCACATCCCGAACGCTATACGTCCCTGCAATACGTCACTTTTTGAGCAACTGTATTTCGCAGACCCCAAGTAACATGGGACGAGGGCACAAAGATGATGATGATTGAAAAATCGAATATATTATATAATTATAATCATCATCAGCCTATAATGTTCCCACTGCTGGGACACAGGCCTCCGGCCTCAGGTTTTCCTTCACCGTTTTTGAGGGCAGTGGTGATGAAATAAATTACACAGAGTAATGCGCCTGCCTGGGTTCGAACCTACGGCTTACAATTAATTTTATTTTATTTATTTATTGTAATGTTGGAACACAAATATTCGAAATTCATCAAACGGAATTCCAAGCATTTTTTTCAAGTTTACACCTGAAATCCACGATCAAAGACCACATCATAAAATAGATTCAGTTCCAAGCCGAAGTATGCAATAAACTAGTGTGGCGCGCGGCCTCGCCCGTTTTATTTCCGACGGTGGAGCCGACAAATAAACGTTTAAAATAATATATTGCTCTGCTTTTATTGCCCGTTTAATTTGTTTTCTTGTTGTGGCCTTATTGTGTGTTGTAGTCACGGTTACCTTTGGGATGCAAAGTCCAAGAACTGAATATGTTGTGTATGTTTGCAATTGCCTGACTATTCCTGTCTTTGTCTGTGATTGGCTGAGTTTCAGCCTTTTCTATTCGCCACTTCACAGGGCCTAGACAAATGACGTTCCAAAAAAAGTTCACGTTAATTGTCTGTGAATTCGAACTTCTTGTGTGTGTCCGCAAACGATATAGATTAGGGTCACAAACGTAACTACGTTTAATTTTCGTTCGTTGCCGAAGTTACATTTCGGAGAAAGAGAGTAGACCCGCTCCCACGGGTGCGGGACAATTCGAAAGAGATACCGCGGCCCTGGAACACAAAATATAAATTTAAATTATCTGGATGAATTAATAAACAATTATGATTTTCCTTTGAATCATTGAAGGGGAAAACTGAATGTACGGTAAGATCGGAAGGGGTCCGGGGGCCGATGCCTGTCAGGACTGTGGCCCTGGAACACTAAGGGCTAAGAAGGAACATGGATGGGTTTTAGTCAATACAAGTCTGACGCTCCGCCCAGAGCAGGAGGGGTCATTTGATGATTTCCCATCCGTAAAAAAAAGTGTATTGGTACTACGGAAAATCGCGATTGTTTTCTCCAATATCTGTAGACTGCATGAATTTATCACGAGTTTCCTTTCACTAAGAAAACGTCAATGGATTCCTTTAATCGATTTCAATTATTCGATTCATTAGTAAATGTGAGTTCAAGATAAACAGGCCTCTTATTCACAAACGCTCGGTTTCGATTTCGATTCGGAAAGTCGTATGTCTTTCTCGCTCGCTTTCGTAATGCCAAAACAAGATAGAATCGAAATCGAATCGAAATCGAAACCGAGCGTTTGCGAATACGGGGCCTGATCACGCGGCTTCCAAGACAGCATTCCATTGATGAGACGTGAATTAATTACAGACACTAATTAATGCATTACAATGAATTTCTTTCACTAAATTAGTATGGAAATTATGAACGAATGGCCGATGATTATATCCATTTAATGAATAAATGGAGCTGAGGATTCCGAAGTTGGTTAAATTACAATAATTTGCACAACATCTCTAATTATTGGTGGCTGCCGCTCGATTGAGAACTGTGTGGTAAATAATCGATTCGATAACGCGTTATTATGATTGTAGTACTTACCTGATCTTATTTTATCGTGATGGTCACTAAGTGGTGACTCTTTGCAAAAACAATAGTTTAATTCAGGCTTAATATGAGCTTTAAGAGTTGCGGCACATCTAGCTGTACGGAACGAAACAGAGTTGGTTGACGTGCTACAGCATTGCCGCTGTGTTTCTTGCCCTAGCAAATGACGGTTCTGAGCAACAGAGGCGGATACGCATAGCATGGAAAAAGCGATTTCGTGCTGCTAGATGAGGTGCAACCCTAATAAGGACATCTTTTGATTACTTTGCTCTATTTAGAGTTTCGAACCTCGACCTGGGATATCATCTTATAATCTTTTTTTTTAAATCTATAAAAAAGATTTTCAGGTATTGATTATGTTTATAGATAGATTTTATCTACGTACTTACAGACTACGGTGTCTAAGTTAATTGAACACCAAAAATTACTTACTTAAGTATAAAAAAATCCCAAACAGGAATGACATGTCAATGACATGTATGTGATCCATGATACCTGAAATCAGTAAACAAACAGGTGACAATTTTTAGCAAGTACGTAAGTATCACGCGCTTTCGATCAGCATATTATAAAACTGTTTGTTTTGATAATTAACCGGTTCTTATGCAAACTGTCCGTGCCTGCTTATCGTGTGTAATGAATGGAAGACCAGTGAATGAGTTGTGTTATATTTGTGGCTTGGCAAATGAGTTGCTTATCATTCAATGACTTGGAAGTCTGTGGTAATCACTGTTTTGTTGATTGTATCGTTGTTTATAAGATCAAATGAAAATTAAGTTCTGGGAAATATACAGACTGTAATACAAGACAAGTAGGCTATTATAATTTTGCAATTTATTGAGATTCTTAAGTGTAATAAATCTTTTCATACTACAACTATAAATGCGGAATAGGAGCTCGTGCGTGGCTAAGTAATAACAGCCGCACGGGTCGATCTTTAAGGTTAAGCTGTGTTTGCCGAGGTTGGTCCGTGGATGTGTGACCATAATTACATACCGAGTTTCCTCCGTGCCTCGGAAAAAATGTTAAGCCGTTGCCGTTGGTCCCGGCTGTCATTTGTAGATCTTTGACAGTTGTAACGAGTAGTCAGAAGCCAAAAAGGTTGACATCCAGTCTTACCAGTATCGTATTACCCAGTTACTGGGTTGTCCACAACCCAGTAACTGTGTCAGATAGCAGTCGTTTCATGTAAAATACTGGTACTCAGCTGCAGGCGGTTAGACTGGAAGCAGACCTCAAGATAGTTTGGGAAAAGGCTAGGCAGATGATGATGTATAAATGCGGAAGTTTGTGTGGATGGAAGAATGGATATACATATGTACTCTTCCACGCAAAAACTATGGAACCGATTTTGATGAAATTTGGGTCACAGATAACATGGGGTAGCTACCCGGTAGTACGATCGCGTGGGACAATTATCCGAATTCCACGCGCCGTAGACATAAGCTAGTCCTTTAATCATGAGGGTTACCGAAGCCTTTTTCTAGGGTTAAGTTGCTATTTTATCATAATTATATCATGAACATGCTGATCTTCAATACTTAAACTAAACCAACTGCAACTTTGCAGTAGTTCAGTCTTGTGGGATTATTCAGTCATGTAGATCAACGGTCCTAATAAAATATAAAAGTTAAAAAATAGTATATTTAATTTATTTCATTACGAATCCGGAAAGCCTGTCATTGCAAGGAGTTCCGACAAATGTCTACCCGAGCAAAACTTCGTGGTTGGTTTTTTCTTTTTAATAGACATTATTTTGACAGTTGTAATAGTTCCCTTTTCCTACACAGAATGGGTGAAGAAAACAAAAAGAAATCTCTGCTTATATTCTTTTACGGTTGGCGCCATTCTCTAAAAAATTTCTTTATTAAATTTCGCAACTGTACGTGGGACACTCAGAAAGTTATGCGAAACTAAAAAAAATTTTTCTATACGTACATATATTTTTATTAAATCTTTTCAAAGTACTTTCCACCAGCCTCTATACAAAGATTCATGCGCCTAAACCAGTTTTCAAAACACTTTTTCCAGTCCGCCGCAGACACCTCGTTTACAGCCTGCTCGAACCCAGCCAGCGCATCTTCCGGCGACGAAAATTGTATCCCTTTGAGCTGATTTTTTATTTTTGGGAATAAAAAGAAGTCACACGGTGCTAGATCAGGGCTGTAAGGAGGGTGACCCAGGAGTTTGACTGGCGTGCTGTCCAGGAAGTCCCTCGTTTTGAGTGCGGTGTGCGCAGGTGCATTGTCGTGGTGGAGCAGTAGCCCGCGGAGCCCTGTGTTTGGTCGCTTGTTGCTTATAACAGAGAAAACTTCTGGCAAACATTTGGAAGTATACCATTCGGCATTAATGCTTCTTTGATCCCGTAAGGGAATTGATACCAAGTGGCCAGTCAAATTAAAAAAGCTAGCGATCAAAATCTTACCCCCGCTTCTAGATCGCTTCACTTTGGTAGGCGTTGGCTCATTTTGAAACACCCAAACAGTCGACTGGCGCTTGGTTTCTGGGTCGTATTGATAAATCCAGGACTCATCACCTGTAACGATGTCGTAAACACGCCGAGACGAGCCTGCTTCAAATTTGTTAAGCATATCACGGCACCATTCCACCCGGGCCTGCTTCTGAGCATCGGTGAGGTTGTGCGGCACCCAGCGTGATACTATCCTCCTCACGCGAAGATGGCTGTGTAGAATCTCGTGAACGCTTCCCGATCCAATCTTCAATATGTGTTGAATCTCCTGATATGTAATTCGCCTATTGTCTTGGATTAAATTTTTCACTGCTAGCACGTTTTCTTCGGTAACAGCCGTCAAAGGGCGACCGCTTCTTTCGTCATCCCCCAAAGTTGGTCGACCGCGCTTGAATTCGTTATACCAACGATACACGGTTGCCTTGGAAGGGCCTTCATCCATGAATGCCATTTGAAGTCTATCGTACGATTCATCCGGTTTCAGGCGACACTTGAAATCGTATAAAATCATAGCTCTAAAATGTTCCCGGCGCAGATCCATATTTCAGTGAGACACAATACTTTGAATTAACTCGCAAAAAATGTGGAGGGAAATTTTGAAATTGGAACTTACTTATTTTTACTTATAAATAATCATATTTTCGAAAAACATAATAACTGGCCAGTCTCCCATATATAAAAACTTTTTTTCGCAATACTTTCTGAGGGGCCTGGTATTAAAAATAGTTGTTCAGTACACGTGCGGAACCGTCATTGCAACTTGTTCCGACTGTCAACCGTCGCCTTCGGGTGCCCCTCGGCTCGGGTAGACATTTGTCGGAACTCTTTGCAATGACAGGCTTTCCGCACTCGTAATGAAATATACTGTAACATAGGATGGGTACATATAAAACGTCGACAAAAGGTGCTCGGTTCGGGTTCACTCCATGGTTACTCTTTTAAAATCATTTGGAAAATCATTTACTAAAGACAAATATTAAAACAGTCTAATGTCTAAATCAATCCAATCCATTATAATATTTGAATAAACGAGTTCAAGTTCCCATGTAATGTTGACAATGCCAAAAGAATACGCCGTCATATGAACGAGGCCGCGGGCACAGCTAGCTCTGAATAAATCCATTTAAACCCATGAATATGTCAGAACATATCAAGAACTATGCGTTGTCAAGATAACGTAAAAGCATCCCAGAAATATTTATGATATTGTAAAAAACGTTTGATTTCAGTGGTAAATATAGCTATCCCTTTGTGTTCAGGCAGATTCCTTTGTAAATCATTGTATGCGTGATTTGTGTTTATTGGGGCAAGGTTTCTTTGTTTTTGGTGTGACAAGGATCTTTATTAACTGGTGGACAGATGTTTAAAACACGTTAAGTTTTGGTCTTGCTAAGAAAAACCCAGCACCCGAATTGCGTATCACACTTAACTTACATATAAGTATTAAGCAGTGATAACCTAGGGGTGTGACCGTTGGACTGATTTTTGATTTATAAGATTTTGCGGTGAATTTGTGGCTTGGCACGCGCGTGCGTTTATGCTCTGGCGTTCAAAAGGTTAAACTCTGACACCAGGTTACGCAATAAAAACACTATAAAGAAAGAAAGACGAATACATATCGTCACAATCTAATTTTACAAGAAAATCATAATCCTTAGTTGAATTTGCTTGAAAAATTCGCTAGCAGACAACGTAATTTGGGCAAAATATTGTCGATTGGTCTAAATGTAAAGCATTACCATTGTGACTGTTTTAGGCAATTATGCTGATTTCAGCGTAAAATTCTAGACCATCTTCTAATACATCAAATCTGTGTACGTACCCACTGCTTGCATCCTTTTGCAACAAAACTTTTCCGCCAAACGCCAAACCTTTCTGCTACTTGATGATATAAAATATACAAATTGATTTGCTTACATTTCAATAAAATTTTAACACATTTCGATCCAAGTCGACAGATCAAAACATTCCATCGACCCAGATGTTATTTGACAGCCCAATAAGTTGCCAAGATCAAACACGAAAAGAACTAATAACAGTAATGACAGCAGTTAGTACCTATTTTAATTTGTGTCGGATTTTCTCGAAAATATTGTTTTAATCTAGTTTTTAAATCAGGGCTGTCCCATAATACTCCAATCTTAGGACCGCCAGTTACTGAAGAGGTTTGGGAAACAGTACCTCTTCTTTATCGTATGATTAATGCTTAACCTGATCTCAGAGTTCTTATGCCGCCCATGGGTCGCTGACTTGCCTTAACATGCCGTCGAGAAATATCTCTCAGGCATGCTGTTGTCACGGAGATGTCAGCAAATCGGAAGGGGTCCGAGAAGGCCGATGCCTGCCAGGGCTGCGGGACTGTTCGAAAGAGATACCCCGTGGCCCTGGAACACAAAGGGCTAAGAAGGAACAAGGATGGGTTTTAGTCAGTCAAGTCTGACACTCCCTTCCGCTCCGCCCAGAGCGGGAGAAGTCATTTGATAATATCCCATCCGAAAAAAAATAGGCATGCTGGTGTGCGTATTGTATAATCATCACTTGCTTCGGTATAGGAAAGTATCGGGAGGACTGTCCCTTTGGGACGTTCACTTACCGAAGAAATCAGTGACACTGTCCCATACTTAGGTCGTTCACTTGGTAAGTGACTAAGGTCAGGTCATACGGGACTTGTGTGACCGCTTGACATATTTAAAGAATTAATATTAATAGGATTTGATGCCGTTTGTCTTATGGCCTAAATGGCACAGGAAATTAACCAATTTCTTGTCGCCGAACTGAGGTCGAAAGTTCAATTTCCCTCATCTAATATAGGTCATGGATTGAGTGTCTAGTTGCGTTTATATTAGTAATTCAAATGACCAATCATAAAGGTTCATTATCATCCTCATCATCATCAGCCTATAATGTTCCCACTGCTTGGACACAGGCCTCCTCTTAATGAGAGAGAGTGGGCCAGTGGGCGGTTAATCCACCGCGAGCCCAGTGCGGTTTGGCAGATGTCACATGTCCTCGAGTTTTTAGTTCTATAACATGCCGTTTCCTCACAAAAAGGAAAAGAAAAGGATCGCAAAGGTTAAATATCTGTAAAGGTTATTTCGTTTCAAGTCTGGTTGGTTCATCATCTTCCTAACTACGACTTCCAATCTAACCATATCCAGCTGAAACCAGTAATTTACGTTAGTGCTGCCTGACTGCCTATCTTACCTCCACAACCCAGTTACTTTCAAGTCTGGTTATTTAAGCAAAAACACCCTTGAGCTAATTAAGAATATAGGAGTGAGTGAATTTATTTATTAATCAAAATTAAATAATCAATCATCCGGCCAAATAGGTCAATGATATTGAACCGTTCAAAGATGCATTCAAAACGGTCATCACTATATCTCACCGTACAAGTGGGCTCATACGTCTGTGCAACGACATTAAGTAACCTTTCATGCCATCCGAGTGGCAATTGACACAATAATCTAATCCCTGTCAGGAACCGTCTAGAAGCAAGTTAATTAACATTTTCACCTATATCTACGGATATTAATAATAATTGTAGTCACATTTCGTGTCTGTCTGTCTGTGGGTTGTTATTCTTAAAATGCGCAACGGATTTTGATACAGTCTTCACCATCGTTTAGAATTTATTCTGAAAGATTTTTTTTTGTCGTTTGACTATATTAATGTTTTACAGGTCTTCCATAGATTTTTACCGTGTAGGTTCATTTCCGATGAATTTTTTTCTTCATGTATTGTCAAGTCATAAAAATCGTGCGAGCAAAGGCAAGGTGGAACGCTAGTAAGTCTAAAACCTCGCGTGATGATACCAATGCAGATGAATCTATTTTTTAAAGAATGGAGGAGTGATTCCCATTGTCTCTTGCATAAAAACTTGTAATTGGTTAACAATGCATGTTAGATGCACTTAATTGTTACATAAACATCTGAAATTATGACTTGAAAGTGTAGTTAAAGATGCAAAAAGGCTTGCAGATAGGTTTATTGCAAATTTTGTTGATGATTAAAAACTTTTAAGTGCACTCACTGACTGCTCGACAACTTTTCACCCTTATTCACCCTTATTTGCTTAGTAATAAGGTTCAAAAGCTGTGCGAAGCTTTCTCGTGTGTAAAGAGTAGAAAAACTTGCAATAAATCGTTTAAAAAAATTAAATCTGCCTGCCTCGTTGATGTAGTGGTCTCACGCCCGAGTGCTGAGCATGAGGTGTTGGGTTCGATTTTCGGGTTGGGCAAAGTATTATTGGAATTTTCCATTAGGACCTTCTCAGTATCAGTAGTCTCAGTATCAGCCACGGAGTCTGGATTTCTGCGCGGGTAATGGCAATAGGCTCGCCCCCTATTGCATAGAACTTAAAAAAATATCTGGCAAAATGTGTATACCCACATTTTGCCAGATATTTTTTTAAGTAGTAGTAGTTTATTAGGACCTCTGCCTAACCCTTGGGGGATGACAGGCGAGATGTTATGTAAATAAAATACCACCTTTTAGTATAAGTATTTTCACCCTACAATATTCTCACTTGGGAGACCTGAGGCCTCTCTGTGACACGGAGTGGGCCATAATCCACCACGTGGACCTATTGCACGTTGGTGGATGTTACATATCTTCGAACAGATTCTAGGAAGTGCTGGTTTCCTCACGTGAAGAATATTCGAAAACTAACATCATTTTTCTTCTCCACTTCTGGACGTCCACCGCTGCTGAAATTCCGTAACACCTTTCCGTATTGTTCCTTCGAATAATTAACACACACACACCCTCCATACATAATCCTCAACAAAGTTGTGTCTTTATATGCGCTCACGCAATAACAATGGCGTCGTATTGTCATTCAGCGGTCTATAGACTTGACAGGTCGTTTCCGCACCGGTTTTCCTTCAGACGTAGCCTTGTGGCTAAATATAGCTCAGTCTATATTTATACCTACTTTCTGTCCTGGGAAAATGGCGTGTGGAAAAGTGTAGGTGTTCTGAGAAGTGGTCGAGGATAGGAAATGCATTGATCTTTGTAATATTTGCTTAGTTAATAAGCCTGTAAAGCAAGTTGGCTTAAAACACTTCTACTATGGTACTTGGATACGTAAAAAATATCCTAGACCAATAACCCTAATATGACATAGTTCTTATGTTTGTTTTGTGAAATGTACGTCCATATGTATCGATGCATAGACTAAGATGCATGGCAATGATTATGATTTTAGAAGCATTGACCTTTTTTAAATGCTATGCTAACCATATAGACCGTTAACGATAGAAAAAACTGGCCAAATGGGAGTCGGACTCGCGCACGAAAGGTCCCGTACCATTATTTATAAAAACGAGCAAGTTTTTTTTTTTTTAAATTTTTTGTATGGGAGCCCCCGTTTAATATTTATTTTATTGTGTTTTTAGTATTTGTGGTTATGCATCAACAGACATACATAATCTGTAGAAATTTCAACTGGCTAACTATCACGGTTCATGAGATACAGCCTGGTGGCAGACGGACGGACGGACGGACAGCGAAGTCTCAGTAATAGGGTCCCGTTTGACCCTTTTGGTACGGATCCGTCCAGATGTACACATTACACCTGACAAAACAATAACTTCATTGCAACCTTGATTAGTGATATAACATGGCGTAAATAAACATCATCAACTAAGGAACGCTGTTTTCCATCAACACCAAGACAAAGGTCTACGCCATGGAATCTCATGATATATATTATATTTTGATTAAGTTTACCATATATAGCTATTGTAAAACAAACTTGCACTATTGGAGTATTGGCTTCATGCAAAACTAGCTGTTGCGCGCAACTTCGTCTGCGTCACATTTTCCCCGTTTTCGCAACATTTTTCATTGCTGCTCTGCTCCTATTTGTCGTAGCGTGATGAGATATAGCCTACAGCCTTCCTCGATAAATGGGCTATCTAACACTGAAAGAATTTTTCAAATCGGATCAGCAGTTCCAGAAATTATCGCGTTCAAGCAAACAAACAAACAAACTCTTCAGCTTTATAATATTAGGCAAAATATAACAATTGTAATGTCATCACTCTCAAAGAGAATATTGATAGCTTTAATACACGAAGAATATTTGCCGATCGTTCTATAACCGCTAGGCATGAAACTGTATTGCACGTGCCGAGGGCAAAGCCCCTGCAGCAACGGTGCATATGGAAGAAAGAGATGACGATATGACCAGAAACGAAGGTGAGAGAGAGAGGTCAGGTGTTGTTGAGACGTTATCTGGAGAACACCTGCTCTGCAAACAGTTTCTTGGGATTGATTATGGTGTAAGATGCTTTGGTGTTAGAGATTAGAAAGGTGGTGTTGGGTATAGACTTTGTCGTGACGCTTAAAACTGAACAGTTTGAATATAAAAGCAGTGATAAATTAGAGTATAGAGACATAAATAGTAAGAAATTTATTAATGGAATACTTTAGTCGCCATCTTTAATAAATGCGCCGACCGGCAATCAACAGCTTCCCCTAACATAATTTCGAGACACGTGGTCGGAAACCATTATAATATTGCAAAACCATTACCTTTAATATTGCAATTAAATACTAACTATCGACAAACCTTACCGTGTAGGCTTCCTGGCTCTAAAAGGGAAAACATCTGTCACACACACCATGATCAATGCCGCACAGTATTAATTAATAACCAATAGTAAGCTGCCAATCGGAACTTAGGTTAAGATGCCTACGCGCAATACAAACAGCGATTCGTAGTGATGCTGCCATTGGTGTCACCCTGAGTCATAGTAAACAACACTGTCCTTAATGCTTATTTCATTTCGATTCGAGGCATTAATACGTTAGTACCTATGTCTGTCGTTAGTAGTAAAATCTGCTACAGTTTTGGTGAAAGTCCCAAATGTGCGTGATTTTTTTTTGAGTTCAGTGTTCATTCCTCATCTCTATCTAGTGTCTAATACTGTTTCTTATGATGTTTGTGTATTCAAAGTCAATGAAAACATCGACAGTTCATTTTCATTCTTGTTTTGACGAAAGTGCTTTTGAATTTGTGTTCTGTTTTGTTCTTCAAGTGTTTCATAACGAATATGATTGTTTGTGAGTTCCTACAAAGTTATCCGAAGTGTTTCTTCTGAAAACAATAATCGATTTTAGCACACGGATGCAGGCGTGAGTCAATTTGATGTTTTAGTTTGTATTACTAAATAAATATTGGAACAGTTAGTCATATGGTACTAATACTCTTATCGTCTTGTAGCTTTAATATGTGTAGTTTTGCTATAATTGTGTTAAATATTTAATTAGAAAACATGTGCATTAATAGCAATGCTGCAAAGACCATCTATTTCTCTACAATGCACTTTGAACTGTTCGAATTCAATTGAGTGCTTTTCCACACCTGGCCATATAACGTTCTATCCTCTCACCACCTCTACTATGTAGCATTCCACCTCTGATTACATTGTTGCCTTAAGAATTTCCAATACCATCTGAAAAGCTACTTTTTGCTCGAAATAGTCCAAGATTACTTAGTAAATTCCGCACTACATTGAAGAACGCAATACGTTTCATCATTATTTATATGTAAAACCTTTCCTCAATCACTTCCCGCGTGGCACCGTTGTGTTTTGTGAATTTCTATGGCATTACTGTATTGTTGGGATTTGCTAATATGTAACTGTGATTGTTTTTTGTTTAAATTATTTGAATAAATTTATGCTTTTTTACATGGGATTAGGCAAAAACTAGAGAAGATCACCTGATACGATCCTTTCATGCTTCTTTTTGGGTTGTCCACGTTTATACTTCGTTTTGGGTACACCATGCCTGGTGCGAGTACTAAGCACTCGATATTTTTTCTTAAAAAAATGAGATAATTTCAGTTTTTGTTATTTGTAGTGTAGTTTAGATTTTAAAGTTGACCCTGGCCGTCCTGTCCTCAATGTTTCAAAATAGTTATTTTCGGCTCATGTTACAATTTTGTAAAATTTGACCGATTATGGAAAATACCGCATGAAATTATAATTGTAGGCTAGTAGCCACATCATCTTTCCCTATATGTGACGACTCTCGTTTGCTGTGTTTCCGGAAAGTATAATACCTTTTATTGGCATTATAGGATTTACATTTAAAAGAATTGTACCACATCTCAAAATAACATCAGCTGTCTACTTTTTTCTACCCTTGTTGGTATCGACTTCTAGTCTAACCAGATGCAGCTGATTACCAGTATTTTACATGGTGCGACTGTGCCTATTTTACCTCCACAAGTGTGCTTACACCCAGTTCTGGAAGTCGGACCTTCGGGTTTGTAACGACTGGCAAAGATCCACGACACATAATCAAAATAATGTTCCTCAATAGTTGACAAATAATCCCCAGTACATTGAAAATCATGTATCTTCTTATGTGAATTTGAAGCGTCCAGTCTAAACATATGATCTAACCTGTGTTTATGTCTGACCGTACACACTCTCGCGCTCGCGGGAATATTATAGCATCAGTAAACGTGTGTTTGTCTGTGTGTATCCTCTATTGTGTGGAGACTTAAATGTAGGTCTATAGGTAAATGTGATTCAATTGGGTTGTCATTTGTCACTAGTATTGTTATTCTTATGTGTGGATCGTGTGATTAATCAGGTATTGGGTCATACATATTACTGTGTATTCTTAAAGTCATGTGATTGTTGAATATTGTTACTTTTAGCATGTAATACAACTATGTTGGCGTCGATCTTGCTCTCTTTGTTTTATGTTGATGTTTATTTAGAGGGGATAAAGCAGGATGGAAACTTCCTCTATCTGCGTTCATCCCGAAGGTTAGGACCTTTGGGATGAACGCACATAGTTGCAGATAGTAGTCGGTAGATAGTAGTGGAAGTTTCTTCTTTTTTTCTTCCGATCAGACGGTTATTGTGGCTGGTGGGATACTGCCTGGCGGTGGTTTTCTGATCCTGCCTAACCTGGTTAGTTTATCCTCTTTCACAAACTCTATCCAGCTCTTCACGTAATACAAGGTGTAAATAGACCCTTCACGAAGCCGTCAACCAAGCATTCTGCACATCAAACTAAGTAACCTTACGCAAAAATTAATGCTGGGGAACGACTTTTTTTTGCCGGGAAAATATCACGTTATACAGGAGAACTCAATGTAACGCATTCAAAATATTATGCTGATGGATGCATTTAATGGTAATCGGGCTATATGTGTAGGTATTCAAAGTACAATAATAAAATAAAATAAAAATTGTATTTAAAAAAAAGTTGCGAATAGCTGGAACTGTGACGTCCAATATCTCAGTAACCCCAAGGTTCCCGGGAATTGTCCAGAAGAAAAACAATATCGCAGTGACGGGGAGAACAAGTACCTTTCAGGTTCGTTAAGAGTCTATTTAACCCTTTATATTCCGCTCAAATCTAAAACAACTAAATGTAATACAATAAAGAAAACATTACATCAGTAAATCCCAAGTAATGCCTTGTTCAACAGACAAACAAGCTAACAACTACATAAATTACGCTACCATTTCAAATATAGTTCATCCTAAAATACATAGATGTATACTTGTATACTGTCTATGTTGTAAATCTACCATGTGGTGCAAATAGTATCGAATGACTGGAGGGTTAAACGCTGATTGCCAGAAATACTCGTGGGAACTGTTACTAATGCTTGTGGGAACTGTTACTGGGTGCTAGATTGTGTATTCGATACTTATTATGGGAAATTAATAGAATAGATAGGTACTGATGTGTGTGTTGAATATTCTATGATACTGTAAGCAAAGATTTGTGCTGGATTGTACCTTAAGAGTAGAGGGAGACCAAAGAAAAGATGGATGGAGTGTGTTAAGGATGATACGGCTTAAAAGGAGGTGAACAGTAACAGAGAAGTATGGAAGAAGAAGGCATGCTGCGCCGACCCCAAATAAATTGGGATAAGGGTAGACGAATGATGATGAGGTACCTAGCCAGGTATAATCAACAAGCATAACAGATCTTATAATAGGGAATCTAATGCTCATTGTCATCTCACCATACGAGTTAGTGTTACTTGTTGCTAAGTGTTCTGTACTCAATTGCAACCAGCTCAAAGGTAGTATTGCACCCAGTGGCCCCCGGTCACCGTAGGCGCGAGCCTGTGGACGGTGAGTTGTTGGCTAGCTCACCTTCCGTCTGTCTTATGACGACAGGCCGTGTCGACGGCGCGTTCGTGTTCCACACGCGCCTCAAGGAGATGTCGGCAAATTGCAAGGGGTCCGAGAGGGCCGATGCCTGCCAGGGCTGCGGACTGTTCGAAAGAGATACCGCGGCCCTGGAGCACAAAGGGTTAAGAAAGAACATGGATGGGTTTTAGTCAGTAAAAGTCTGACACTCCCTTCCGCTCCGCCCAGAGCAAGAGGGGTCGTTTGATGATTTCCCATCTTTAAAAAATGCGATCTTGCAAAACGGGATCCCTATCATACCCCTATACCCGGACACTGCCCCTTTATATGTATACAGGCCTAGCCTAGTTAAGGGGACAGGATTGAACCTATTATATTAATCTAGCAATGCAAATTTATGAAATTCATTCTGTATTAACTGCAATGAACTTGATCGTTTTTTTGTGGTAATAAATAATTTAAACAAACATTCACGTATTATAAAAGTATCTCTACTTCACTAAAAATAAATTAATCGTCTCTCATAGCCGTTACAAAATCTTAAAGATGGTTCGTATCTATGCTATAAAAATGGTGTATATTAGTGTACCTTAGGTCAGTAACTGCACCATCACTGCTTTATCAGCAGGTTTTGATTTCACAGTAACTTGACGCTTGAGAGCCAGTTAACGCCTGACCGTTGGGTCAATGTCGCTCCAATAAAGTGTTAATTAAACTCATTAGTAGCCGGAAACGTCCACTGTTACACGTACGGTTTCCTTTTATCTAACGAACTATACATTTTTAGAGTGTACGGGCTTATTTTTTGCCGACTTACAAAAGGATTTTTAAAAGGATATTTTTTTTGTATGTTCACGGATTTCTCCGTCAATTGTGGACCGATTTCCAAAACTCTTTTTTTATTCGAAAGCCTATACTCCTGTGGTGATCCTATTGTCACCAAGTCAGAATCTGATGATGGGATCCCAGGGAAACCGATGGTAACCCTCCAAATTTATAGGCACATGCAACGTTTTTCATATACATACTATCTAACGTAATCCAGGTATTTGTAGCTGTCATCATCTCATTTTGCTGAGCTGATGATGGATAGTAAATGTGGTATAAGTCAGGATCTGATGATAGAATCCTAGGAAAATCACCCAGGATTATTTATGTCTTTGTGACAACCTCCTGAATTTTGACGAGGATGCAAAACAACACCTTGTATACCTGCTACTTGACACTTTTTGAGTGGAATGCCGTCATGTTGATTTGTGGTGTTTGAAAGATGTCGTCAAAGTTATAATATTTGTGGATATTAGGCTGTTCGGTGACACTTACCCCTTTTCGTGCAGGAACGTCTGCAGTTAGCAGGTGTTCTTACGGTGGAAGTTGCAGCTACAAATTTTTGTTAAACATTGCTGCAGTTTTTGGTAAAATTTCTCCTGGATGTTCTAATTTTTTTCTGGAGTGTAAATGTGGTGCTGTTCCCCAAACGATGGAGCACTTAATACCGTGTCCTGCGTACCCTGTTGTTTGTTCATTACAGGAACTGATGGACGCTACTGAAAGCACCAAACTAGTGGCCCAGTTCTGGGCCGACACTAATTAGATTGCCATCGTCACGCTAAAAAGAAGAAAGCTTTTGACTAACACCTAAGTGCAAAGTCCCTATCAACTTGTTAACTGTATCATACGTTAGTCCATTACTAAGTGCAATCAATTAGCCAAGCGAGACGGCTGAAACTACGCAAGAGTATGACGCAATGATCTGAAAAACGTCTGATAAATTACTTGCACTGAAACATTATACTTTATGTGATAATGAACGATGAGCGTAATCCTTTGTTACGATTGGCGCTGTAAGTGTAACGAATCATGTAGAATTGACTGATTGATTAACGAATATCAGTTGTGTGAAGGATCATTTTTCTATAAAGGAGGTGACCAGTAATGGATAAGTGTGGAAGAAGAAGACATGTTGCGCCGACCCCAAATAAATTGGGATAAGGGTTGGAGAATGATGAGTGACATAATAGGTTATTTGTAACTCGGATAGCAGTGCGTTTAGACGATGATATCTTTGATACGTCAAACACATGATATACGAAATAAGATACAGTAATGACGTGTGTTGGGTTGGAGGTGTGTTACGTGTCTGAACATCTTCATAACAACTCCTCATAAACCATCCGGGTAAAGAAGTCAGCTAACAATACGACGGGCATAACTCTGTATTAATAAAGCATGTAGTTTCGTATGGTTTGGCAACATTAACTCAAGAAACATTTAGACAGGCCACCTTGACAGATAAGCCCGTTTTAATTTCCAAAAAGAAAGGAGGCCTCTAATAGCAGTGCTTTGATACAGTGCCATACACATAAATGATTAAATATCAAAGACCTCGTCTTCAACCTGACCTCACTCTGTTTTGATTACAAGTTCATCTTCACAATAGTCTTATTGAACATACTCTGTGGACTACAATCAACCACACGACCATCTGTCTTCTTTAACATAGACTCTATTCCTTTGCAATAAAGGAGGTTTTTGTTTTTTGGGTTTTAATATACCTGTCGTTTTGTCATTGACAGTGACTTTATTACATAGTAAGCCTAGTGGTGGGATCGTCGGACTGTCAAGTCATAGGTCTGGAGTTTCAACACAAAACACGCTCCTGTGATTTTTCGGATTCATGTGCGTATTCATTAATGACTCTGCCCTGGAGTGTAAATGTGGTGCCGATCCACAAACGATGCGACACTTAATATCGTGTCCTGCGTGTCCTGCTGTTTGCTCGTTACAGGAACTGATGGACGCTACTGAGGGCGCCAAACTAGTGGCTCAGTTTTGGGCCGACACAATTTAGATTGCCAACGACACGCTAAGAAGAAGAAGATGTGCGTATTCTATAATTATCACTCATTTGGTGAAGGAATAACGTCGTGAGGAAACCAGCGTGCCTGAAAGATATTTGTCGACGGCATGTAAAGCCAAGTTTTTTGTTCTTCAAATGTCTGGTTGACCCTACCTGTTGGGTCCATGCTATGTTAATTTGAGCTGACATTTGCAGTCCCTCGGTCCTGTCTCATATATGGCGATGGAATCCGGTACTGGTTCCGGGCCTAAAAGTTTTGTACCGGTGTTTATTGAACTTTGGTTTATCGATGTAGGCTGCTGCTAAGTTGGCGGTAGTGTTTGTTTGTACGTTTAGGGATATCTTGAGGGTTTCGTTGGAGTCACGACTTCAAAAATAATGGTCTACGAGCTGCGATAACAAAAATAACTTGTAACGAGGAACTGAAATTTTGAATTGCAAGATCAGTCTCATGTTTATTTTCACTAAAACTAGGAGTCGCCTAATTCGCCGTTTCCAACGCTTGGCTCTGCACTGAGAGTTGAAATTTCATTCGTTTCCAGTTTGCCTGTTTAACTGCTGCGGTAAAACTCTTGATATGACAGTTTCTTATAATAATGAATACATGTCATTTGATTTATTATCTTAATCATCATTCTCCTGCCCTTTTCCCAGTTAATCACACTGATATTATAAAGGCGAAAGTTTGTGAGTGTGTGTGTGTGTGTGTGTGTGTGTGCGTGTGCGTTTGTCACTCCTTCACGCCTCAATGGCTGAACGGATTTGGATGAAATTTGGTATGTAGATAGCTTATACCCTGGATTAACACATAGCCGTTTAATCCCGGTCTGCGCGGGTGAAACCAAGGGCGCAGTTAGTTAATATAACATCTATTGATAAGTTTTCGATCTTCAGTTTACTTATAAAAACGATTCTACTCTTCATCATGATTTAATGTTATTTGAAAACAAAACAACAACGATCAAACATAAATCACCACTGAATAATGTGCGTGTGAAACGGACCGTAAAATTATCTCCATTTGAATGCATAATATTCGCGTAAACATCAAAATCATTAGTGCGAAGTTTAACTTATCTGCCGACGAATTTTACGATTTGAATTTCATGTATATTTCGCTTTTTTAATGGGATGTTCTCCGAAATGGAACGATTTTCTCAAATAAATTATCATACCGAACAGAGAAATTTCTTCACCGCCAAACAATTGCTCGGTCCGCTCTAGTAATTGGTAAAACGGACTTGAGGGTTGCGCCACATCTATCAGCACAATATCGCATTTTACCATGCTCCTACTTCCTATGCTTTTCTTTCTCTCAGATTTAGAACGAACCGTCATAGTCATAGTCATTTATTCATTAACAATAATTTGCATTTGAATTTACACAGTATTACAATCAACTTATAATAAAATAGTAATAATGAAGTTAAAAATAATGAATACAGTCATTATGAACATTTTAGCATCATCCCTCATTTCTTAGAGCGAGAAACAGAGCTTGCTGACGAGCGCATCGTCGATGCTGCAGACGTGTTGTCGAATCTAAACTTAAACGAGGCGAATAAAGTGTATCCGTTTTCACTTTTACTGCGTAGACAAAAAACTCTTTCGACCGTCCGGGACCCTTGAATCAATTCACCCACAACTATGTTTAGTCTTTCCAATGTTAAAAGTCTGTCTACAATACAAACTTACTTTGTACTTGACACCTCAAACACAAAGACGGCTTTTAACTTGTCTCACTAAAGAAGCCTTGTTTGAAGCTTCCATATTTATTCAAGTCTTTGTTAAGTGTGAGGAAATTCCCAACGAATATGAATGCTACTGGTTTGTGTTTAATTTTAAATTCTGCCTTTGCATGTTTGGCTTCACTTGAGAGTGCAAAACAACCATTAAGATCTGTGTTCTAGAATCACTATTAAATAATTCAAGGTCTGCTAATATTTGCCATTATATTTGTCATTGTTTGTCTTACTCGAATCTGGATTTAAATCATGTCTGAACATCGTTCTAGAATTCAACCTCAGTCTGCTAACTGTTTCTATCTTAAGTGCAGGTCATCGTAGATCGTGCCATGTTCCATTAGTAAAATCTTGATAGACGTACACAAATTGCTATCATCCGGTGTCTCGTTCAAACGCAGAAAGCCACTAGCTTTAATCATATCTTGTCAAAACATCCTCTGGTGCTTCGTTTACACTTTGATTAATGCATGTCGTTAGTAAGTACATTGCGTGTAAACAGGGCAAGTGCATTATGGTGCTTTTATGACGATCAATGGACTTCTGCTTTGTATTTTCAGGTTTTCCTGTGTGGCTGACTTTCAGTTAATTCTGAAGTATTTAAAACAGCTTTAACTCAATCTATTGTTTACTTCAGGGACTCTGTTGTTTATTAAAAAAATATTTTGCCTTTTGAGGAGGATATCGGTATTTATTTATTTATTTAACACTTCAAGTACAATGTACAGTGGCGGACTTAATGCCATAGGAATTTAGGCGGTATCCAGTTGGGATAGCGCAGTTCTGATCTTTGAGTTTCTCGGACTGGATATGAAGGACTGCGTGTGCGCATGGCGTTTTTTTTTTACAGTATTCCAATTGTATAGTGCAGCATGGTTTTTTTGTTGCAAGAATGACACTGTCAGGAGACCGCTGCATTGTTGGTAAACATTTCGTCGATTGTCTATGTAAAACCAAGATGACGTCGTTAGTTCCGATAATACAAAAAAATTGGTTATAAATTTGTGGACTGCCTCTCTTGTCGAATGGTCGTTAGACTGTTGAGCTGAGGTTCTGAGTTGGATTCCCGAGTCGGTCAAAGTTATATTAGGTCTTTCCATCAGGAATTTCTTAGTAGCAGAGTACCAGGGACCCTGAATCTGTTGCCGCGGCCGGTTGATAGCAATAGGATCACTTCCTATTAGATAGAAACTTAAAACAATAGTGGGGAAATGTGGGTGTACTATAAGGTACACCTGTGCTCAACCCTTCGGGGATTACAGGCGTGATATGATGTTATGTTTATAAAATTGTTATGAGTGTTTCTGTCCACCAAAACAATTAAGATCACGTTCTCTACAGTTTCATTGAAGCGATCCTCTTGACGCCGGGGTCGACGACCGACGTGGGAACGCCCTGACGCCGTACATTATTAGGCTTCACACCGACATCAACGATAACTTCCTCGTCTAGATGCGGTGCGGCTGCAGGCGCGTTTTTTTTTTTTTTTTTTTTATGAATGGCATCTCGCAGTTCAGCCTCTGAGGCTGGCTACTGCTTAACCGGACAAACCTGTGGATGCCTCGAATTTAAGGCCTCCAGCCAGGCAAAAAGCTTATAAACTAAGCGACAGCGCTAAGGGCACCCCCTGTGGGGTACGAGCCTCGGCTTAGGGCGTCGCTGAGAGAGGGCAGCAAAGGAACAGGCTGGATCTGATTACCATTATTTAGGGGCTGATTTATAACTACTGGCTCAGCATCGCGGGCTGGCTCGAGCAAGGGTCGGGGGGGACTGCAGGCGCGTCATCCTAGATTAGTTTTTATATGTGCGGCGCACCCTGTGTTTGTAACCCCGCTGCTAAAATTATGAACTGAAGCTACGTCCAAATACAGGCCGTATTTGGACGTGGTTTAAAGATATTAATGTATTATAATAGGCATTTTATTACTAATACTACTAGTAGACACGGTGACACATTAAGCAATACACTTCCAGTATGACATGGCCTCGATTTGTATAGATTTCCCGTACAATGAGAGATCCGCATAAACTGCGCTGGATTACCTTGTGTACTTAAATTCAAGGAGGTAAGCAGAAACTAGAACGTAAGGTTATTTTACCCATAACGACTGTCAACCTATGAGACCACCACAACCTTCGATCAATAATAGAACTAGATTAAGGATCAGGAACAAAAATGAATCGCTAAAGTGTCCACGTTTGCACACACGTAAACATCTATATTTCATAGAAAAAAGTTTAATAATATTAACAACTTCAGTTTATTATAAACCATAACACCCTCACATAAAGTTTAATAACAATTGCAAAAGATATTTATTTAAGTCCTTTCATCGGAGAAAGCTAAAAGGCAATAAATTTAAAACGTCGCTTGAAAATAAAAAGTCAGGAGTACAAAAATATTTATTCTAAAATGTATCTTAAAATCTAAGTGACAAGGTTAAAAAAATTACGTTGACAATTTCGTGCTTACACTAATTTAGAACTAGACGTATTTCTTGGTATTACATTTCAATGCTCAGAACACAGTAAGTATTGAAAGACGTGGAGTTGCAGAATATATTTTTTTAGGCCAAGGCTCGTTTTGTATGGTGGCAATTTTTTTTTTAAAGGAGTAGGCTAAGTAGTAGGTACTATTTTTAACCGACTTTAAAAAAAGGAGGTTGTCCATTCGACTATATTTTGTTTGTTTGTCCACCTATTTCTCCACCAATAATTGTAAAACGATGTTAAAAATTCTTTTTTTTATTCTAAAGCATATACTCTTGTGGTGGTGCCGTTGTCACCAAGTCTTAGAGAAATTGAGGCAACCCTCAAATTATATAGGTGCATACAATGTTTTTCATGATCTAACGAGGCTCGTCACGTATTCCTGTGGTATCATCAGAACTTAAACTTGTTGAACCTGTAAAGAAACAGGCGCGGTTTATTGAATACAGTTTTAAAGTATTTCATGAAAATACCTACAGGTACTTATAGTTTTCTTCCGATAAAGATTTTTGTAATCTATTTGCGTGTTCCCAGTTATGTCCAAACTATCAAAATAAATTGAACA
This sequence comes from Cerastis rubricosa, assembly GCA_949152445.1. Classification (NCBI taxonomy): domain Eukaryota; kingdom Metazoa; phylum Arthropoda; class Insecta; order Lepidoptera; family Noctuidae; genus Cerastis; species Cerastis rubricosa. Next base: position 2,012,940 of record OX424547.1, read on the forward strand.
TATTCTCGAATGTTTATAAGGTTTATGTATTCTGCACATCGAAATGGTTCGCTAAAAAATCTATAAACAAAAATAATATATAAAATAACAACACTACTCCATGTATTGCCGGTTCCAAAACAGTCGATGTTTGTAACAATAGTTGGTGCGTTGTTGCAAACATTGGCCAAACATCAAAATATTAGCTAATTTAATTATTTTTACTATTTATCCTGTTTTTATTACACGAAAAAACACTTAAATAATATAAACTTACCGAAATAAAAAAATCCTTCCAAAATCGTGGTTTTACGGTGGTTATTTTCCCAGTTTTAAAACGCGCACTACGGCATCTCGACGTCTTAACGTTGGCTATGCTTGGACAATACTAATTTGAAATAAGACCACAAAATTATTTGTGGTCTTATTTTTCGTGCCGTTTTTGAAGCGCTCATCGGGAATCTAGTACTATTATTGATCGAAGACCACAACCCAGTAACTGTGTAATACGATACCCCTTGGATGTCAGACTTTCGGCGCGTCAAAGACCTACAATTGACAGCCGGGACCAACGGCTTGACGTGCTTTCCGAGGCACGGAGGAAACTCGGTAAGTATGTAATTATGGTCACCCATCCACGGACCAACCTCGGCAAGCCTGGCTTAACCTTAAAGATCGACCCGTGCGGCTGCTATTATTTAGCCACGAGCTCCTCACTCATACGAGAGCTAATTAATGTAGTGTCGAAACAATTGCTGTCATTGACGCGATCCCCTTTAATCCCGGGTCGTTAACCCCTGTGGGAAAGATCAGACGCTACATTATGAGGCTTCACGCAGATATGAGCTCGCGTGGGTGTTTGATGGTATGAGGCTGGTCACTCACTGCACGTTAGCCCTTTGTATCGACCTCTGTATTAAGAACTCTTAGTCTTGAGCCCAGGATTGGGAATCCAACAGAGCGTACATCGGCTTTAAAATGCTCGTCGCAAAAAAAATATCGTCACGTTAAAAAGTCGCCCGTGCGTACGAGGGCTTACTACGCGATTGCACGGAGGTTTATCGATCGCCTTATTTGTTTTTATAGCCCCTTCGCCGCTGAAACATGATTCTCGCAAAAAGTTGTGTTTCAATTTTGGTGTACAATAAAGTATATTCTGTTCTATTCTCCCCAATTAGTGAGCATAGGCTTTTTTTATTAGTTCCTTTCAGTATTCAGTCAGAATTCGAAATGTATTTATGAGTCGAGAACCTTGCATATACTTATAAGGTCCATCTAATAATACATTGCGTCTTAAAAAAATGTGTTCCGATTGTCGATTGAGTGTGTTAATAACAAGCGGGAAATGATAAAACTTAAGTTTATGACCTAAAGAAATACCTTAAATGGTAATTATTGTGATAAGATGTGTATTTCCTCTTCCAAATATTTGTTGAGTGGATTTTGTCAAGATTTTACTTTGCAGTGTTGATCATGATTACATCTTTATTATTGCTCAGTTAGCCCCACTCCTGGGCTAAAGCCTCCAACCATTATTTCCATTTCTCGCGAACCCGCGCTTCTTCCTTCCAGTTCTGACGGAACCTTTACAGCTCGTCCCGCCATCTCCTTCGTGGCCCGCTTGCAAGGTAGAAAGCTTTCGTAATAATTACTTCATTGACCATACATTGGCAAAACTAAGTAATTACCAGACGGTCCATGTAAAATACTCGTATCAAGCTGCAACTGGTTAGATTGGATTCCGACTCAAAAATACATTTTGTTGGAATACCTAATATTTAATACATGGTGTGGCGACCTACAAAAAGCAACTTAGAACAAAAAGTACTACAGCGCCATCTATGAGTATACAGAAGAACTAATATGATCTGAATCGCGCAAGTAGAGTTTACATCGACTTAAGACTATACATATACAGAAACCCGACAACAACTGTCGGGCAGTTGCCCACCAGACATAACACCTGTCTGGTCGAAAGATCCTCCCTTTTCTAAGGAGTATCGACCGTAGGAACTTTACAACCTGTTCCTTATACACCTAAAATGGCAAGACTTGATTCTATGAACTGCCTAGGTCTCATACCTAGGCAGTTCACAGAATCAAGTCTTGCCAAGTCGGACGGAGCAAAGACAAACCACACATATAGAGGTTCATGAACGGCTCAGATCTCAAGTGCGTATGCGGCCTCTCTCCACAGACAACGGCCCACCTTCCATCTTGCCGTATGTCCTGACACATGCGCACTTGATGGCTTCGCCAAAATGCAGTCAACTCCGCTCACTAATGCAGTCAATTAGTGAGCGGAGTTGACTGCATTTTGGACCCACTAAGAATGTGGCCCGGAGCAGCATGATTGCAGAAAACGTATAAAACACGCTGTTCTGACTTCCATTTAAACAATCACCTCGCCTCTTTGTTTCAAGAGACAACCACTGGGGATTGTTCCATTACAAATTATCCGGAATCCGAAACCAGTAGTCCACCGTTTAGCTCACGGTCATTATCAATTGTCCCAATCAATAAGTTATTTAAGGTTTTAGTCACGGGCCACTCAATCGTCAGCATCCGGTCTACGAGACTGTTCGAGTGTTTTTTTTTTAATGTACCGTCTACAGTGATTTGATTGTTTTTTTTTTTAGGTTTTAGTTGAATGTGATTGCTTCCTGTCGACGTGCTATTGTGGTTTTTTGTTGAGGTGCTTTGACACGCTATGGTGTTTTAAATTCCTTACGCCATTTAAGCAGATGATCCCTTCTTTTTCTGCAGGGTTAAAGAAAACTGAGAGAAAACGTTCTCCAAATTATCCAGAGAAGGTCTGCGTTCCAAATGAAATACGATCATCTTTTATTTAGCCTTTTCCCAACTATGTTTGGTGGTGTTGGCTTCCAGTCTAACTGAATGCAGCAAAAAACCCGTATATACCAAATAAGATATGTTAAATAACCAGATGATGGAGAGGGCCTTTTAATGATCATGATAAAATGTTTGACAGAAGCATTTGTAAATAAGACAGTGTGATTCTGATTACCAATTAATTAGCTTGCCGAGGGAATTATGACTATTATTATATCAATTCCATTCATTGTTTCGTTATCCCTTTCCTTTACCCCACTTGTAGAAGAAGACATGTTAATCACTGGAAGATTACTAGCCATCGTTATGTGACAATTTTTCAAGTATTACCCGATTGCAAGGCACCCCCGGTTATCAGGTTTTAGAAGAAACAAATAGGAAAACCTGATAACCATCAGGTTATCCTATTTGTTTCTTCTATAGAAAATGTTAGACGTAAAGTAATGGATGGTCGATGGGGCCGAAAAGTTCTGTAATGGCGACCGCGAACTGGAAACGACGCGTTGGAAGGCCTCCTACTAGGTGGACCTGGTGAAGGTTGCGGGGATCCGCAGGATGCGAGTCGCACGGGACCGGTCAATGTGGCGACACGTAGGGGAGGCCTATGTCCAGCAGTGGACATCTTTCGGCTGAAATGATGATGATGAAAGTAATTCTGGGCACTGACTGTACTACTCCAATCCGATTTATCGATCCTCTCTCTTTTTCGCTTTCTTCAAGTTATAGAGTTTCATTCCTACAATATCTTGCATAAATAAAACAGCATTACAATCATTACGAGATTCTCTAAACATTTCATCTCAGCATTCATTCATGAAACAATTTTCTCGGTAATCCAATCGATCAACAATTCTTTCTTTCTAAGAAATATCGTTATAAAAACGTCTCTATCAACGTAGTTACAGATAAACAAAAACGTTTAATGTCGGCTATTGATACGGTTATTTGGTCTTCAAAGACGGGAGCCGTCCGGTATAGCATGGATGTTAACACGGGTGCTGACCGGTTTGTACTCCAACTACTTTTTTGGTTCTCGATGTGAGATGAAAGTCAGATTGCTTCACAAACTATAATCAGCCAGTAACGTTACTACTGCTGGAAAACAGGCTCCCTCTCGGATGAGATGGAATTGGCCGTAAGCCTAGTAAATCCGTAATCCACCAAGCACGCCCAGTGCGGGTTGGTAAACTTAAATGCTACACCTGTTCAGCAATTGTTTAATAGCCCCTTGTGCTACCTTGTAACTATTAAGACTTAAAAACAGATGTGAAGAAGGATGAGTAGACCAAACAATTCTTGATCATTAATTCTCTTCTATTCTTCAACCTTTGGTCTCTTCAAAATCTGTCCACGTTTGGTGGATCATTGACTGCAAGTAATTAAATGAGTTGCAATTCTTCTCTTAGATAGAGAATCGAAAAAATTATAAAAAAAAATATTTTAACGTTCAGTTTATTTAAAATAAGCTGCAATTTAGAATAAAGGAGATGTTCTACATAAATAGATTTCTGGACACAATACGCGAATAACGACCGAGAACCGGTGGTACCACCAACAATTTAGAGAGCGTTCATTAATTGTGAGTGATTAAAGTTTATTAACGTGCCCTAATTGGCTGGTTGTCGCAACTGAGGTAATTGTTGGCCCCACAAATGTGTACCAACATCATTATAGAGGAATTGTAGGGAAACTCTTCGGATGTAGCTGATACAGATCGGCTTTCTGTTTCCTTTGTGCATTTAAGTTTTATTGCATCCTGTAGGACTGGTGGAGCAGCATAACGACCAGTAATAGGAAGCCCATTTACGTCATTAAAAAAACATAGTATGCGTTCGATCAAAATAGAAGTAGGGATGGCCTTGACCTCCTTAGGGATGATTAAATGTGCTTTAGTCTTTGCGAGCCTTGTGACTTTTGGAGTCCGGTCGAGGACCGGATCCAAAATTTCTCGCAATAGACGGCTTGCATTTGATCATCCCTAAATCGGAAGACACCAGAATTAATGTAACTCTTATCGTACGGATTCAATGGTAAATGGACTTCTAAATGATAGAGTACTATTAGACCAAGTCAGTAAAGAAAAAAAGAAAACGTGTTTTATTGGCACAAGGACCATATCATTTGACCAAAAACCATGTGGCATAAAATAAAATATGTGTGCCTCACAACCGCACCAAAAAAGTTAATTTCAGCAATGCCAGACAGATGTCTGATTCATCATTATTGTATGCTAAACTATCATAGAGAAGTCAATGCAATAAATGGAATTGATGATAAACATGATAAGAATCTGTCAAAAAAAAAAAAAAAAAATCAAAAGTCATTTATTCAAATTAGGCTGATAATCAGCACTTTTTGAACGTCAAAATTACAAGAGACAGTCCCCCAAAACGCCCGCCCTTCGCCACTTCCTAGTGTTTTAGCTGGGAAGAAGAAGTGGCGGAACAAACTCCCCAGCAACACATCTGTCGGTTAGGTTAGAAGAACCAGATTCTACACAATAGTGTTCAAGTTCATATAAACAAAGAATCTAATTAATGTCACATGTCAGCTAGCACACACCAATAATAAAATATTAAAAAAAAAAAACAAGAATTATTAAAGCATAAAGGGCGTGCCCGCTTACACGTGCATACAGACGAAAAATAATAAATAAAAATAAAGTAATAAAAAAATTAAGTAGAAGATCTATGCATGAAGTTATAAAACAATCAGTAAGCTAGTTTGGAGAAAGAACATAAACATTGTCTTGAGTTCAACCCAGCGACCAACTATTCTTGTCGTTTAAATAGTCGTTAATGGAATAGTAGGCCTTTGAACAAAGGTTAGATTTTACTTTAGCTTTAAACGCATTAAATGGCAAGTCTAAAAAGGAAGATGGTAGCTTGTTGTAAAAGGTTATACCAAGCCCTACGAATGAATTATGAACTTTATGAAGCCGGTGAAAGGGAGCACGTAGTTTATGCTTATTTCGAGTGTTTATGTTGTGAATATCACTGTTTTTACTGTATAAATGGATATTTTGTCTTATATATAAAATGTTAGCGAAGATGAATTGTGAAGCCACCGTGAGAATACCAATCTCTTTAAAAAAATCTCTCGAGAGATACTCGTGCACCCAGCTGGTAAATTGCACGAACCGCTCGTTTTTGAAGAACGAATATATTTTGGATATCAGCGGCTTTGCCCCACAGCAGAATACCATAAGTCATAACACTGTGAAAATAACTAAAATAGACTAACCGTACTGTATCAACGTCAGTGTATTGTCTGACTTTTCTGACGGCGTATGCGGCCGAACTAAGCCTCCCAGCTAGGCTTGATATGTGTAGACCCCATTGTAATTTTGAATCTACTGTTATACCCAGAAACACAGCTGAGTCAACAGTTTTAAGCTCCTCATTGCTGAGAACAATGTTGGGACCTAGATTTTTAACATTAGGTCGTCGGTGTCGGTGTCGGAAAACGGACCGCATTATAAACACTGCAATATATTATTATCAGTGCATTTAATTGAGATGGCATAATAAAATCTATTCCTTGCATATTACGTAACTCAAGGAAAGGCTTATTAGACTTCCGTTATCTTATCCGAGGACCACACAGCGAGGGGAGATCACAATGCGAAAATAGAGATAGTACTGTATGTGGTCAGCTTTGAAACAGTCATAGATTATGTCAGACTAGGAGAGAAACACATGGGGTTTTTTTTAGAAGAATAGTTGCAAAAAACTTGTGACGAAAAACATGCGATGGATGAACTGTAAGAAAAGTGATATGACTAGTAAAATAGTGACTACGAGATTGAAGCTAATAGATAAGTGTGAAATTAAAAAAAGTATGAAAATATTTTGCCGCACCTAACCCAAAAAAAAGACGTGGGCAAGAAAAATCGCGTTTATTCCATACGATTTGATGAAATATGATGGTGCGTTTAATATTTTGATATTTATGTTGTGGATAAATAACACCATATAATTTAAAAAAAATCGAAGAAACCCATGGACTTCCCCAAAATTAAAATGATAAAAGTGACATTACAATAATTATGTTCTTTATTGCACCTAGCGTATTCATATCCTCTAAAATTCGAAGGTATACTATACGTTGCCAATCATTCTTATTTTATCTTAAGTGTAGGTACTCTTATATAATAATATTCAATTGTAATAACGACAACTACCCACTATTGACCTCTCCAATTGATGAGCATTCCACTTCGTTGCTAGTAATCGATCGGTCGTCAATGAACAAACCAGTGACCCGTGTCATTGGCTCGTCACGACTTGCGCAAGAGTTTATACAGCTGTGGCATTCCATTTCTTTCACACTTATTTATGCGATACGGACGGTCACTGGTCAACATTATTTAATGAGTAAGATTAGTGTTGATGCGAATTCAATTAACTTTTAGCCTGATCAATGTTTTTGTATTTTATATTGCCAATAACACAACGCCAATACCTGCGCCTGCTTGTTTTCAAGCAGATCTTGTTAATTTACGGATGCAATATTAACAAATTAAAGACCCAAATTTTGCTGACGTCCTACTTTCTTGTCAGTATTAAATATCAACAATATCTCAACGATTGAATCGAATAAGAGCCTCCCGATATTTGAAATATCCCGGGGTCGACTTCCAGTTTAACCAAATCACCTGAATACCAGTTTTTTACATGGAGCGACTGCCTATCTGATATCTGATCCTCAACAACTTAGTAAACACTAACAAATTTTCGAAAATAATGAACAATTTAATTGTTTCTCGTGAAAGTGCACGGCACGCCATAATACTCTTGCTCACGTACGTCGCTTGGACGTAGAATGCGCCTGCACACGTTATGGGAAGGAGGGGTCGACATATGGCGTAATTGGACTTGCTTGAATATCGAACTGACGCCAGTCAGCTGCGACGCAAACGTGTTTGGTAAAGTTCATATTGGAAATGTACCGTGAGTATGCAGGTGGATAATTTATTGGGGTTGAAATTTTGTTTTCTTTTGCCCAGGGCATGTGTCTGTGTGTGCATTTAGGTTTGAAAACAAAACATATAATATTAGTAGGGTTTTGATAACATTGCACTTCAGTAATATTTTGGGTAGGTGATCAAACATTTTTATAAAATCACAAATAGCCAGACCCGTAACTTGGATCCCCGGAAAAACTACTTGTAGGCATACAAATATTAGTTTCGAGTGGGAATCAGTCTGCGGCAACGTGCCGTCGTACTTACAGTTTTGTACTGATACCATCATTATCATTTATTCTTGAAACAACCCCCCCTTACCTCTGCCATACTTATCGGTTCTGTGCTTTCTTAGGCCAGGAGTTTCCCGGGGATTTGATGTTATCGACATAGATCTGTCGCGTATTCAATTTTTTACGTTTTCAATTTCAAGTGCTCAAACGGTTGTAGGTACCTAATAAATTTGAAAAACACATTCGGAATAATCTTTCACTACGAGTCATATTCCTACAATTATCATAATAATTTTCCTCCTCTTTTCAACAAGCATGGTTCGTACCGTTCGTAGTATTGTATGGGTATACGCAGAACTCTATCCCCACGCCTACAATAAAATAAAGGAGGGGAACAGAATAGTCTGATATGTCGTAAAGTACAAAGTAAACAGTAAGTCAACTTATATGGACAATTAATTAATATTTTTAAGATTTTACTATGTTTTGTAATGCAATCTCATATGCAGTATACTTATACAGTTTAATTTCGTTTTAAGTAGAAAACTGTCTAAACTGTACAATCTAAGGTGTCAGATCCTTTTCGTGCAATTTGGGTGTGTTAGAGTAACTCCAAAAATGGAAATCATATTAAAAAACGTATATTTAAACGTATGTCATATCCCGAACGTATATTTTCTCTATAACCTGTGCTATTTTCCTTGACCGCAGTTGAACTTTTCTTTTCTTATCTTAAACATATTCTGTGAGTAACCTTGCCCTAAGCCAAAAACAATATAAGGAAACAAAATTAACTTCATCAATCTGAAGTGACAAAGTGTTTCAGTAAGACTAATGTTATTATGTCATTGAATCATATAAATTGCAGGTCTTATATGTCGTATGTAAGAAGGAACATGCAATTTTAAAATGGTCTATACCTTCAATAGACCTCCATAGATATAGACCTCCACACCTCTAAAAAAAAAATTAAAAAAAGATCCGGTGATCATGTAACCCAGACGCTTAAACCCATTAAAATAATGTTACCCAAACAAAAAATGTCGCGACGCACCTACATGCTCATGTGGAGGGGATTAACACATGCCATAAATGTAGTAAAACGATTTGCCGATTCGATATAGTGCCTCATTATTGCACGAACAGTAAGTTAGACAGTAGATCCGACCTTTTGACGAAGCAGTTTACTTTGAAAGTGGCAAAGGTTTTTCCTAGGCTTGATCACCTGCAGGTCTAGATAAACTGTCATTCTAACAGCGATAACATCATCATTCTCCTGCCTTTATTATCCCAATTTATTTGAGGTCGGCGCAGTCTTCTTCTTCCGTACTTCCCTATTACTGCTCATCTCATCAGACGTATCATCCTTTACAATCCATGCATTCTTTCGTTGGTCTTCTTCAACTCTTACATTAGCACCCACATTAATACTCAAAACTTTCCTCACGTCATTTTCCTCATTCTTCCGCATCACATGCTCATACCACGACCACCGATGACCACGCAACTTTTTAGTCACCGCCGCCACTTTCAGACTTCCTCTTTTGTATTAATTTCTCATTTTATCCGTTCGCGCAAGTCCCCCTTAACATTCTCATCTCAGCCACATACAAATGCCTTTCATTCATTCAACGATACCGATGATGGAAATATGAAAATTTGATTCACATAGTCCTTGTACGAATACAAGTTTCTAAAGTGATTGCAAGTCGTCAATGCTCTCTGATTCTTGTCTCTTTTAGCCTACTGCATATATTGTCTGTATTGAGGGTGCGCTACCAACTGGCCAGATTTGAGTACAAAAACATTGTTGTGCTATATTATATTAGAATTTGGGCGAAACATAATTGATTAAACCGCCATCTGCCGTTCGAGAAAAATAATGCAAAAATGCACCTTTTATAAGGTCAATTGTACAAAAACATGTAGAATTTGTTATCTTTTTACAATAACATGTCAGTTAACCATAGTTAAAGATCAGACACAAAACAGGCGTTAACCGACTTGTTTGTTATTTGCGAGTTATTGTGTGATACCGACTATAGTGTACTGTTGTAATCAGTCACTGTCACTACTACGTCCTTCTTAACATGTACGATGTAAAGCCGCGACCATTAAGAGGAATTCGCTTTTCAAAATTCAATAGCAATTTTCTCGTGAAATATCAATTGCAACTTGCATACTAGTATTGGTTTCAATATTCTATGTTATTACCCATTCAATCAATACAATAGTAGAAAATCATTTTTCTTAGTAGTCAAATGTTAATGCTTCTGACTACAAAAAAAAACAAAGCCTATAAATATAACTACATCCTTGTTTTAATCGCTTTCGAATGTCCACTTTCATACTTCCGCGTTGAGTTGAACTACTGTTCAAAATGTCCTGTGTTGAAGGGGAAACCACAGGCCACAGGGCTCCGAAAATAGTAGCGGGGTAGTGCGGGGAGGGGAGAGTACCGGCGTACGCGCAGTCCCCGTTGACGCGCCGGTCTACACTCATGCGCAGCGTTTGTTCCAAACTCTAATTGGTGCAGTGAATACGTGTGTCCATTATTCATTAATAAATTATAAAGTATAGTGATGTTGTGTGGGACGAATGGTGCTGTAGCAGCGATGGATCGCGCGTATATGTCATTGCGCGCGCGCAAGCCGCCTGCTAAAACTACGGTTTGTTTTTACTTGTGTGTCTTTTGTTGCGTTTGTTTTTTGGTGATGATTGTTAAGATAGTTGTAACTAACAGGCCCGAAGGCACCTAATAAGCCGATTCCTACCGGCTTCCCTTTGGGAACAAGGCACTATACGTAGTGTCTATTGAAGTCAAATAGTAAATTATGTACACATCTGTAGGTATCACCTCACAGTATAGACATTGAATACATCTTAGGATTGAAAACATAAAAAAGTGCCAAAATTTTTAATGTCAACAAAGAAAGCAACATGTGGCGCCAGTAAGCCGATGGTCGGGTGTCAGCATTCAGAACTAAATTCGTATGGAAGCAGACACGTGACTTCGCGGCTATCAACAGCGTTTTGTAGGAACTAGGTAAGCCGAAGTTTATCGAGTTACGACAAAGTTTCTATGTATAGAAAGCTAAATTAGAACCACTTCCCGATCTCTGATTGAACTGAAATTTTGCACACACCTTTGGTTCTAAGAACAATACATTCTTATGACAGACATAACTGAATCCTGCAGCCAGGATTGTCTCCTCACGAGGGAACTCCTCAACGGTGAATAGCACATATACGAAACTTTGCATACGAGTTCATATTTGATGGATAATCACGATTTGTATCATGAACTCATCCTACCGTCAGGATCGTCTCCTCACGAGGGAACTCCTCAACGTTTAATAGCACAGATACGAAACTTTGCATACGAGTTCATATTTGATGGATAATCACGATTTGTATCATGAACTCATCCTACAACCAGGATCGTCTCCTCACGATGGAACTCTTCAACGGTTAATAGCACAGCCACGAAAATTTGTATGCACGTTCATATTTGATGATCAAACATGAATTATATCATGATCTCATCCTGCAGCCAGGATCGTCACCTCACGAGGGCAGTCCTCAACATTTTATAGCACAGACACGAAACTTTGCAATCCAGTTCAAATTTGATAGATAATCACGATTTGTATCATGAACTCATCCTATCGCCAGGATGGTCTCCTCACGAACAGGCTCCTCAACGGTTAGTAGCAAAGACATGAAACTTTGTAAATATACGCGTTCACTTTTATAAATAAACATAATTCCTATAGTTTTCTGAAGCTTGTCGAGTGAATGGTAAATGCTTTAAAAACTAAACGCGACAAGCTTTTGTGAAAATTATCCTATATCGTTTTCATTTACAAAGATTTATTTTCTTCTTTTCAGTGCATCTTTATAAAAGCTTGTTTCAAAAAGGTTTTTTAGCTTATATTTTTATTTGTTAATAGTTCCTGTGCATTTATCGTTACAAAAAAAGGATCAAGTCGGGTCCTTAGATTTTTTTTGGTATTTTTATCATGGGTGACATTTTCGTGGTTTTTGGGGTCGCTGATAACGATACTGACGCCAAAATTAAAAATAGCGCCAAAGCGTGACGTAAACTTCTGGTATTTTCGTCATGGGTGTCATTATCCTTGTTTTCGGGTTCGCTGATGACTAAAACGAAAATAAAAAAACTAAATTTTAAATTCTCATTTTTTTCTTCGGCTTCCCCTTTCAAAATTTTCACCCTTCGCCACTGCCGTGCTATTAACCGCTGAGGAGTTCCCTCGTGAGGAGACGATCCTGGCGGTAGGATGAGTTCATGATACAAATCGTGATTATCCATCAAATATGAACTAGTATGCAACGTTACGTGTCTGTGCTATTAAATGTTGAGGAGTTCCCTCATGAGCAGACGATCCTGGCTGCAGGATAAGATCATGATAGAATTCATGTTTATCCATCAAATATGAACGTGCATACAAATTTTCTTGTCTGTGCTATTAACCGTTGAGGAGTTCCCTTGTGAGAAGACAATCCTGGCTGCAGGATGATTTCATGATACAAAGCGTGATTATCCATCAAATATGAACTCGTATGCAAAGTTTCATGTCTGTGCTATTAAACGTTGAGGAGTTCCCTCGTGAGGAGACGATCCTGGCGCTAGGATGAGTTCATGATACAAATTGTGATTATCCATCAAATATGAACTTGTATGCAAAGTTTCGTGTCTGTGCTATTAAACGTTGAGGAGTTCCCTCGTGAGGAGACGGTCCTGACTTCAAGATTAAGTTATGTTTATCATAAGAATGTATTGTTATTAGAAACAAAGGTGTGTGGAAAATTTCAGCTCGATCGGACATCGGGAAGTGGTTCTAATTTAACTTTCCATACATACAAACATGGTCGTAACTCGATAAACTTCGGCTTACCTAGTCCCTACAAAACGCTGCTGATAGCCGCGAAATCACGTGTCCGCGTCCATACGAATTTAGTTCTGAATTCTGACACCCGAGCTCCGGCTTACTTTTGGCGCCACATGTTGCTTTATTTGTTGACATGAAAAATGTTGGTATCTTTTTTTCAATCCGATGTATTTAATGCCTGTACTGTAATGTGATAACCACATATGTGTACATAATTTACTAATTGACTACAGTAGACACTAGACACTACGTACATTGCCTTGTTCCCAAAGGTAAGCCGGCAGGAATCGGCTTCTTAGGTGCCTTCGGGCCTGTAGCACGGATATGAAACTTTGTAAATTTACGCGTTCACTTTTTATGAATAAACATAATACGTGAAGCTTGTCACGTGAATGGTAAATGCTATAAAAACTAAACGCGACAAGCTTTTGTGAAAATTATCCTACATTTAATTTTTTCAAAGATTTTTTTTTTTCTTTTCAGTTCATATTCATAAAAGCTTGTTTCAAAAAGGTTTTTTATATTATATTTTTATTTTTTATGCAGTGTTTTATGTTGTTCTTGTGCATTTAATTGTTCCATTACATAAGTTATGAAAAAAAGATCAAGTTGGATCCTTCGAAAATTTTTGGTACTTTTAGCAAGGGTGACTTTTTCGTCGTTTTTGAGGTCGCTGATAAAGACACCAAAATTAAAAATAGCGGCGGTGTCATTTTCGGGGTTTTCGGGTTGTGCCTCGCATTTTTCAATTTTCGTTTTGATAATCAGCATAATCAAAATCGAAAATTGAAAAATGCGATGAAGAAAAACAAAATCCAAATTCAAATTATTTTCTTCGGCTTCCCCTATCAATATTTTCACCCTTCGCCACTGATGCCCACTACATCCATTCTCCATCTCCTCTAAGACAAGACTGTTCTAGCACCTCTACTTCTATTCTCTCTTCAATCGTCCCTCAGCCCTTATCCCAATTTATTTACGGCCCATGCAGTATCATTTCTTCTCCTCCATGTGTATATCTGCTAGCGATCAGGAAGTATGCTTTGTTTTTCCGTTCATCACCATCGTCCTCCTGTTCATTTATTTAGTCGATACACCGTGTCTTTTCCTTCCATACATCTCTATTCGTCATCTCAGTAGTCACTCCCAGAGCCTTCTTCCGTCATTCATGGTATCAATCATTAAAGATACTAAGCATTGATACAGGTCATGTAGTATTTTTAGTCAAATGATTCCACTATGAGTAGTATTCCTAGAACTGTATGTAAATTCAAAGAATTCCATCTGTATTGTGTCTACAATGTATATACTGCGTTAGTCATACCTATCATTGTGTACCGTGGAGGGTAACCCCTTTAAACTTATGGTCTTCTGACGTCTGATTATAAACATTTGATCCATACTTACATTATTTATGCGAAAGTAACTCTGCATTTTTACGGCTAAACAGATTTGACTCATCACTCTCTTGCCCTTATCCCAATTCATAAGAGGTCGGCGCAGCATGTCTTCTTCTTCCATAAGGAGGTGTTTGATGAGATGACTAGTAATAGAGAAGTCTATTACTAGTCATCTCATCAAACACCTCTTTTCTTGCCATAACAACGTCTGAACGGATTTGAATGATGTTGGGAAAAGGATAGATCATGGCTAACTCATGAATAATTTGCAACTTCAATAGTAGTTGTCGCTAGTGTTCCATAATCACATCATTGTGATGATGATGACTAATGGGATTTTCTTTCTTATGCAAAGTGTCATTCACATTAAAGTCTAAAGTCCGTTTAGTGTCACTGAATCCCTTAAAAGGGCTTGAAGCTAAATATAGTACGTTAACTCTGTTTAGAAAGCTACGGCTTCCCACTGTGACGTATGCTCTAACAATGCTTAAACATCGTATGCGCCGGCGCATGACTCAAGCTTTGAAAGTACTTTATTTGTTTTGACTTCTCGGTAGAGCAAGGCTTACCCAGCACTTCGGGATTACTCGGTAATCCTCGACTGTAATAATAAATGATGATTTTAGAATAATTTATTGGTTTTCTAATTATAAATGTTGGTAAATTGGTGGTATTTTAAATGGGAAGCTTTAGAGTAACTTGTCATAGTAGAATTTTGAAGAATGCAAAATCTTCTTCTTAGTCGTTCACTCTTGACAGAGTGGTCGTGGTCATGGAGGGTCGCCCACAACTGCGGTCGCTGCCTTCGCGATCCTTTTCCACCGGTCTCTATTGGCCGCATGGCGAGCACATTCTGCCACAGGGAACTTGGTGACAGATTTGATGGAGTCTGTCCATCGGGTTGGTGATCGACCACGTGGTCTCGTGCCTTCGACTCTACCCTGTATCACCAATCGCTCCATCGAATCTTTGTTGCGGGTAACGTGTCCAAAGAAACTGAGGATTCGTAATTGCACAAGCGACGACAGTCTCTGTTTAATGTTAAGCTCTTTGAGTATTGACACGTTAGTCCGATGAGCGGTCCAGCTTATCCTGAGCATGCGAATGCAAAATAGATTATTATTTAATTTTTTTTTTTTTATTTACTAAAGGGGGTTCTTATCCATACGGATATGCCAACCCCATCGTACCTTATAGAAAATTTTATACACCTTATTTTATTTGAAAATGATTAGATGGGTATATCTAATATGTATAAAATTCTCTTGTCGCCGTGTTTGTTACCAAACTCCTCCGACACTGCTGAACCGATTTGTATGAAATTTTTTGTGCATATCGTGTAGGTCTGAGAATTGATCAACATCTATTTTTCATACACATAAAACCCATCAAAATTTCCACGCGAACGAAGTCGCGGGCAACAGCTAGTTCTGAAAATAGGGTAAAAATTTTCTAAAAAAGATCGCTTTTGACTATTAATTTCCAATGATGACCTTAAATGTGTTGTCCTCAAATTATTGTCACCTTGCGTGATGCTGACAGCTATCGGCTACCAAAGGATAATTAAATCCAATTACTTAATTCTCCCTGACATTTGAATCTTATCGAATCAATAAAACCAGAAGCTTGTTATCATACTTGTTTATATTCGTCTGTCATCCAATGCTCACGGAGAAAGACCCCGACCTCACTTTGAGACATGGCGGAGACTGTTCATCACCTGCCTCGCCTTTTCCCAAACTATGTTGGGGTCGGCTTCCAGTCTAACCGGATGCAGCTGAATATCAGTATTTTACATGGACCTCCATAACCCAGTAACTGGGTAAAACGGTACTCCTTTGTAAGACTGGATGTACTTTTGGCTTCTGACTACTCGTAACGACTGTCAAAGATCTACAAATGACAGCCGGGGCCAACAGCTTAACGTGCTTTCCGAGGCACGGAGGAAACCCGGTATGTGATGATGGTCACCCATGCACGGATCGACCTAGGCAAGCACCACTTAACCTTTGAAATTCACTCGTGCGGCTGTTATTATTTAGCCACCAGCTTCTCAGATGACGAAGACTGTTGTTCTGCTCAATTCAATGTCTGACAATTACCTCTAAACATGCCCAACCTACTCAATAATTGACTTAGAAACCCAAAATAATATTCTGTTTTGCAATTAACAGGATGCCTTAAGGAGTTCGCACATTACACATGCTCAACGCTAACTAACAGTGCATTGAAATTTGAGCTTCATTTCGAGTGTCTTTCGGTAGAATTTTCAACGCGTATGGTCTACACGGCCACTTAGAAAATTTGAAAATTCTACCCTAAGGAATACGATGTAAAGTTCACATTTCAATGCTTTACTGTCCGTTGAGTAGGAGTGGATGCGACGTCAAGTCTGTGTAATATGCTTACTCCTTTTAACCTGGCTCCGTATGTCGTACCGACCTCGTTCAGGTACGATGAACGTTGTCAGTTGTCGCGCAGTCGCAGTGCCGACACGACAAATATTACAAGTTCCTATTAATGCCATGGTCACGACTAAACGCCACGTGAATGGCCCGCTTTATTGCAAATAGGGTTGCCAGGTGTTCTAAACCCATCTGAATAAGGTTAAAAAAAGTGTGTGCTTGAGGTTTGGTCATGTTAATTGGACGAATGAAAGGCAGCTGACGTAAGTGACAACATGGCAAATGTGAGTGCAAACGCTGGGAAAGACGCCCTAGAAGGACACACACTGACCTTATTGGTGATGTTCTTCGGAAATGTCTGGTGCTTAATACTCCAAACTGGCGTGGGTGAATGACCAGATTTAGGGATGTGAACGAAGCAACAGGAATATGTAAGGAGGTCCGAAGGTACCAAGAACCCGATTCTTACCGACTTTCCTTCGGAAACAACCACTGAAATAGTACAGACATATATACACATACTGATGTGTGTGTAATAAGGATTAAGGATTATGCAGGTACAGCGCAGTGCAAGTACTGAAGTTTCTACCTGCATTGGAAAAAGTCTGATGTTGTTTTAATATGGAATCGATTGTAAAAGTAACGAGCATAGTACGGAATAACAGTAACATTAACACGTTCGTAATGGCAACATTAGATGCGAAAACAAACAAACAAAAGGATTTCACTGCAGAGTAATTGTGAAAACATGATGATATTATAATTGTTTTTAAAAACAAACAATGCTGAAATCTCACGAGTACAGCAGACGTTAAGAGAGTTACGATAAAATATTAATGTTTTGTATGCAGCCCGCCAAAACAGAATGAGTCATCTGATGATCTGACCAAGGATTCTCTTGTATGTGGGAACTCAGTCGTATCGGTAACAAAGAGTTCAAATTCGTGTATGGGTAAACAACCACTACATACCGAGACCCCTGCATGCCTCGATGGCTGACATTTGAAAATGTTTGACAAATCAAATCAAAATCATTTATTTCAAGTAGGCCAGTTACAGGCAGTTTTAAATAGTCGAACAACAATAAAAATGAAGCTACAGTCCCAGT
Organism: Cerastis rubricosa; assembly: GCA_949152445.1. Classification (NCBI taxonomy): domain Eukaryota; kingdom Metazoa; phylum Arthropoda; class Insecta; order Lepidoptera; family Noctuidae; genus Cerastis; species Cerastis rubricosa. The sequence goes on from OX424547.1 coordinate 2,030,797, forward strand.
CTCAAGACATAATAACTGTGAAAGTACTGTTCCAAAGCGTAGATCTCTATGGAGAAGAAAGGGCAAGGAACTCCATGGACACTCTTTTAAATCATAATCTTGTTACAAAAACCTTGGTTACATCATTCATGTTGAGATGGGACATTATGTGATAGTCACGTGTAGTCCTGAAAGTCTTACAACCAGTCTTGTGAAAGGATAGTAGATCCTTTTAGTCGAATAAGTTAGCCTGTAATTGTCTTGCTGACAAAAACAGCTTCTCTTAGCTATTTGTATCCCCGAATGGTAGTCTGTTAATTGTCTTTCTTCGTTGTTGTCATTTTAACCTAATTGTTAGAGAAGTTACTAAACTACCAGAAAAGATTAGGGTTAAAGTACGAACTTCTTTCCTTTAAAAATTACATCATTGCAATTACTATGAAAAAACGTTCTGATAAAAACGGAAGTATGAAATGAAACTTTTCCTCTCGTTTTCTTCGCCGGAAATCCGAGGAATTTGGTTTCTCTCCATATGATTTACGATTTCCACTGTTCAAAAACTGTTAATTTTAATTTCACGATAATGTGCAAGAGTATTTTGAGATCCGGGATGAAAAGAAAATACATATAGATTCCATGGAATCCCGCGCGTGTAAACGGTTCAGCGGTTGGGATTATAACAAGTATAATTTAAAATAATAACAGTTATTATTAATGAGGTGCTCGTGGCTAAAATTTTAATAGCCGAACGGGTCAATCTTTAATGTGAAGATGTGCTTGCGGAGTTTCCTCCGTGCCTCGGAAAGCACGTTAAGCCTTTGGTTTGTGGCCTTTGGAAATTAAAATAGAAAAAAATGCAATGAAATGAAAACGACGGCTATCTTTTACTGAAAATTGTTCACGCTGTTGGAAAATATAGAGTTATCTTTTGAAACTATTTTATTTGTAGTCTCACCTATGGAATATTTCTAATTGCAATCAGTCTCCGTTATCAGTCGTCTGCCATCGCTCATGTAACTATTAATATATAATACCCTATGTATTTTGTACGTGCCTTCGAGTGTAGGCGGTGTTTTACAACAGTTTAGTTCAAAGGTATTTGAACCTTTGATGAGGATTTTGTAATGCTTGCTTGCATCATCATCATCTGTGTCAAAACAGTGTGCAATTGTTTTTACCAGAATATCTTAAGTATAGATTTAATGTAAAAGTTGTGTATAATACTCAATCATTATCTGCCTAGCCTTTTCCCAAACTATCTTGGGGTCGGCTATCATTCTAACCGGATGCAGCTGAGTACCGGTATTTTACATGAAGTGACTGCCTATCTGACCTCCACAAACCAGTAAGTGGGTAATACGATATAACCCCTTGGTAAGACTGGATGTCAGACTTTCGGCTTCTGACTACTCGTAACGACTGTCAAAGATCTACAAATGACAACCGGAACCAATAGTTTCAGTATTTATAGAAATTATAACCGCAGCTCACAAACACATTCCAAAACGATATTTTTTGAAGTAGATAGGTACTTTATGTATTAACTCAAATTGGTTTTATAGTCCACTCACTTAGTATAATTTTCGCTCAGTCAGTATTTTTTCCGCTCGATTTTGTTTTTAATTCGGCCATTTGGAATTTTAGTTGCTAGCTTTGATTAACTGTTTCTTACTGCTAGTAGCTCATTTTAGGAATTTAATCATTCATAATTAATTGTTAATTAAGTTTTTTTAAATATAATGTTGGTTTCGTATTAAAGGATCTCATTAACAGTCGCAGTATTATTGATTAGCTCGGTTTATTATTTCCCTTTTAAAAGCATGTAATTGATTGGCACGTTGGGGTTGTCAACCTTTTGGCAAGAAACAGCTTCTGATTGTCAAAATATGTTATTTAAAAATAATAAGTTGACATAATGTGACATTACAACTGTATTGTTTGTGTATTCAAATTATAAATAGAAACTATTATTTTTTTGCTATTTTCAAACAAAACTTGCGTAGTTACCAGCGTGACATATAACCATAGAATACACAAACTTACGTAAACGTCTTAACGAAAAATTTACGTAGCAAGCATTGTATAATCCGCCTATATGTTCCCACTGCTGAGACTGGGAAACAGGTCTCACAGGCTTCTTATCTTTGAGATGGAGGCAAGTATTACTTTGTTTGTTTACAACAATATCTAAACTATAATAATATTATAAAGAGGAAAGATTTGATTGTTTGTTTGTATTTAATAGGCTTCGACACTAATGGTCCGATTTGAAATTCTTTCAGTGTTATATAGCCCATTTATCGAGGAATGCTATAGGCTATACAACATGTAACATAATTAACGCACATCCTGAAAGTTGTTTGTTCAGAATCGATTACTGAATCGATTTCTATAATTTTTAATATAGGTTATTTTTTATCCCAAAAATAATTAAAACTACGTAAATTACTGACACACTACCCCTGTACAGTCAAACCAACTAAAATGGACCGTAACTCAAGGCAATAACACTTTAAAAGTTCAGTTTCATTTGTATTAATACAAATTCCGTCTTATAATATAAAATAAAGAAAAATCAACCTTATTTTAAGCAAGTTAAAGTCTTTACTAATCAATGTTTATACATGTTTAACAAAAATTTCAGAGTATGTATTATGATTATAATATAATATTGTAAAAGGGGTGTTTGAAACGCACACCCGCGTTTACTACGTTACATGTTGTATATCATCACGCTACGACCAACAGGAATGGAGCAGCAATGAAAATGTTGCGAAAACGGGGAAAATGTGACGCAAACGAATTTGCCGGACAGCTAGTCTTTAAATAAAACTTTAAAACAGTTTAAAAATATTCCCAATGCTTCCAAAAAGTTCGTTTGTAAATCGCAAACACAGGTGTCATGGCACCTGCGCCTACGCACCCCGTCACGGCAGGTGACCACCCCTGCACTCTCACTGTTTTAACTGTAAGGCCACTGTTACAATGCATAAGGTCCTATTTTAAAGAGCCCATATTCAAAAGAAAGAGACATACCTACTATCTCTTTCTTTTGAAGACAAAGTGTAAGAGAGATTGTGAATTTAAAGGTACAATATATAAAGATAAATGAGAACAATTCTTATTTCTTACCTCGGCGAGCACATTAAGCCGTTGGGTCCCACATATCATTTGTAAATCTTTGGCAGTCGTTACAGGTAGTCAGTGGCTCATAAAAGTCTGACCACACCAGTCTTACCAAAGATATTGAATTGATTATGAAAGATATTGTATTACTCAGTACCAACTGTTGGTTGTGGAGGTCAGATAGGCAGTTGCTCAATGTAAAATACTGGTATTCAGCTGCATCCGGTTAGACTGGAAGCAGACCCCAAAATATTTGGGAAAAGACTACGCAGATGATGATATGAGAACAATTATACGTAGTCCCAACTCCGAGACGATTGAAGGTGAGAAAATTGCAGACAAATATCAAACATACGGTCAAAAACAGCACCACTTTGGTTCAAAATTGAAAGAGGGAAATTGATAAAGGTACTGTTTCACTTGCACTCATGACCGCTGACAATGTAACCGAAATATTCCATCTCTTTCTGTTCAATCTCCAATGATGGAGACAGAAAATATTTTCTTCAAAGGTTATTCGTTAATTAATTCTGCAAAGTAACTTTGACCCGTAAAGTCACGGTGGTTGGGTACATAATAGCTGCATAAATTAGATCATATAGTCACGGTTACCGCACCTGTGTCGTGTGAAACACTTGTCGTACTATTAATAACATAATGTACGTTGCCACTGATAAGCGTCAGTACTGATAATTATTTAATAGAACTTTGCAAATAATGTCTAGATCTTCAAATTATCAAGTTATTGTATTTTTAGTGTCAAGTGTCTAGTTTACAAATGCAATATGTTTTATTGTTGGTAAGTGAGCCAAGTGTCCCAGAAAAATTGCTCGCCGACATCTCTACAGATGTGTTTAGTGATGAGTGTATTAGAAAAGTGTGGTTAACTGTTCATGTTTAAATATAAGGTTTAAACAATTAACTTGAACAAGTTTCTCCTTCAAGTTTTTTTGGGGATGGTCCCAAAAAACTTGTAACGCAATAACACAAGCCTACGACACCGCGCTAGCCGAAGCACCATGTCTCAGTTTAGCCCGTAGATGGCGTTGCTGACATGATTGTCTCAAAAGATGCCGAGAAAATGAATAACATCATCCTTTGCCTTGGTAGTGATAGCACTCTTCAGTCACCAAGCGTGTCTATGCTAATTATCTATGTGCGCTTGACATTAAAAGGACTAACATTTGGTAAAATAGGCGTCTGTAGTACACAAGACGACATATCAAGCTATACATACATTTCCAAAATAACATGTCCTCGCTTTGTATACATGTCCCGTGCAGAGAGAAATCCGCATGAACTGGTTTTGTATAGATTTGTCGTTGTCAACACTTTGTACTAGAGCTGGCTCTAGCGTAGGTACTGACTTTCAGTAGGATAACAAACCAATGTATACTGGTTTAATTGCTACTGATGTCATCATCATCATCATTTCAGCCCAAAAGACGTCCACTGCTGGACATAGGCCTCCCCCAAGCGTCGCCACATTGACATTTTGGGGGGTTTTGCCATAATCGCCACGCTTGGCAGGCGGGTTGGCGATCGCAGTACGGTTGTTACAAAAACACAAAGAACGCTGCTGCCCATTCTCTGGCAAGTCCCTTAGTCGCCTCTTACGACACCCACGGGAAGATATGGGATGGTACTATTCTTTACGTCCGACACCATACAGTACTGATGTGCGACCTATCAATTCAAACTAATTACATACACCTTTTGACTGTTAAGAAGTCGGTTAATAAGCCAGAAAGTTAAAGCTTATCCAATAGTGCCGTATGGAGGAGCGGTGGACCAGTGGTGGCAGCCCCGACTTACGAGCAGTAAGTCGTAGGTTCGAACCCAGGCGCATTCATCATCATAATTAGCCTATAATGTTCACACTGCTGGGACACAGGCCTCCTCTCTATGAGAGGAAGTGGGTTGTAATCCACCACGCGGGCCCAGTGCGGTTTGGTAGATGTCACATGTCTTCGAATTTTTTGTTCTAGGACATGCCGGTTTCCTTACGATGTTTTCCTTCGCCGTTTTTAGGGCAGGCGCATTACTTTGTGTCACTTATTTCATCACGGCTGCTCTCAAAACGGTGAAGGAAAACATCGTGAGGAAACCGGCATGTCCTAGAACTAAAAATTCGAAGACATGTGACATCTACCAACCGGCACTAGGCCCGCGTGGTGGATTAAAGCCCTCTCATTGAGAGGAGGCCTATGTCCCAGCAGTGGGAACATTATAGGCTGATGATGATGCATGGAGGAGAAAAAACAAAACAAACAACAAATTATTATGTCAACCGATGTTGCATCATCGTAATTACCAACAACATACATACATGACCTAATCTACCAATCGGCACTGGGCCCGCGTGGTGGATTAAAGCCCATTCCCTCTCATTGAGAGGAGGCCTGTTTTCCAGCAGTGGGAACATTATAGGCTGATGATGATGTATGGAGAAGAAAAAACAAAACAAACAACAAATCATTATGTCAACCGATGTTGCATCATCGTAATCACCAGCAACAAACATGACCTAGTCCACCACAAGATGGCGAAAGTGCAAGTGTACTCGACCGACGATTAAGATGACGTCATCATCCCATCCGGTCGTCGTCCTATTTACTGATTGTCTCACATCTCCCACGTCCTCAATATTGATTGCCAAAAATACTCCGCGTGCGACTATTACAGTGATGAATAATAGCAATATTTAGTCTTTTTTTAACGCGGGTTTTTAGTTCTATATTTATGTCACCACTGATTTTGTATTAGATAGGAACGAATTGGTGGGTTTTATTTTTATGTCGCTGCACGTATCAACAGCAACGCCACAACTTTCGTAAGCGTGGAAAATTTTAATCTAAGTGTCTCTTCTGGACACACTCGTTCTATCGTAGACCTCATCCATCGCTTTCGATTTAGGCGATATCGGCGGTAAGATAAATGAAAAATCTTATTTATTTCGCAAATAGGTTTTAACTGACACTTTTACTCGTCGTACCTGACTATTTTAAGAAGAAACAGCCCAAAAAACACAGAGGTCTTCAATTCTTTTGAGGTCCAGACACAATCTTGGTCAACTCACATGAGGGCTATGCAGATAAGTGTCTGAGATGTTTTTTTGAAAAAAGAACCACACAGATTTGAGTGGACCTGTCCAGCCAGTGCAAGCTTTTGTCAGTTATCGTGTAGCTCGACTGAGAGGAGGTCCATTCTGCATTAATAAAATAGAGGTTCCTTTAGTAGGTTACGGTTATTCCGTAATTTCAGATCACTGACTGATTGCGATGGTTGACTAGAAATTATTCTAGAAAGAAGCAAGTAGGTGTGTCTACATAACTAACACACCTTCGCTACCGTTTACCTACCTAAATTAATTTGTTAATGTAAACAAAGACTTCATTCCTATTCATAAAGTCTTAAATAAATAAATCTTGCATTAGTCATTAAGATAGTTCATTGCTCCCTCATTTCATTGACATACAAATTACAAGGATAGGTAGGTTGATTAAAAAGTAATCTTGTAAAAGTTCCGGTATCTTAAAAAATACGACGGTTTTTTGAAAAAGGGTTACAATAATTAAGTAGATATTTACTTGTTAAATGAGTAAAGAAAAATTAAATCTATTGCTTCAAGATTCATATGTACAAAAAACTAACTGTGTTCCGCGACCGCGTCCGTGTGTAGTTATTATTATAAAAATTAAAAATTTAAAAAACCCCCGACACCAAAAAACCTCTAAAAAGCCAAAAAAAAAATCATCCAAGCGTCGTAGCGTCGGGGGTCCGCTTCGTTCTGTGCTTGTACTAAGCGGTCTTCGTAGCGGTCCCCCGACGCTACGACGCTTGGATTAATTTATTTTTGGCTTTTTAGAGGTTTTTTGGTGTCGGGGGTTTTTAAAATTTTTAATTTAATTTTTTTTCTTGCTTTTTAAACTTATATTATTTTTTCTTAGCCCTGACTGTCCCACTGCTGGCCATAGGCCTCCCCCCTTTCATTTCATTTTCTCAGTATTGCGTCTCTTCTCGCTAATTAACGAAATCAAGGAAAGATATAAATAAAAAAAAGGAAATTTTGGGGGGAGGGGGGTGCACCCCCCCACTCAGCAATGCCCATGGTGACAAGCGACAACATTTCAAATCGACTACCTGTGAAAGTTGTTTATATCCCTTCATCAACTAGAAAAGAGGTGATTATCTTCAAACGGCTGAGCAGATTTTCTCGACACATAGCTAAGAACACTCTCGATTAAAATACCTTTCAAACGACACCACTTTTGTGAAAATCGGTTCATCCGTTTAGGAGCTATGATGCCACAGACAGACACACAGATACACACGTCAAACTTATAACACCCCTCTTTTTTGGTCGGGGGTTAAAAATACTACTTCCAAACTTGAATAGGAATTTAACAATTTTAAGAGTTTTATTTTTTACACGGAACCCTAATGCTTTTTCTAAAATAAAAGTACCCTCAGTTACTTCTTATAACACTAATTAATAGCCGTTTCGGAGATTAGCTGGAACAAACAGACAGACAATACATAATATGTAGGATTTGTAGGAAATATTTTGTTGTTATAAGTAAGTACTGTAAGTATATCTAAACTTATATTATAAAGAGGAAAGATTTAATTGTTTGTTTTTTTGTTTGCAATGAATAGGCTCCGAAACTACTGGTCCGATTTGAAAAATTCTTTCGGTGTTAGATAGCCCATTTATTGAGGAAGGCTATAGGCTATATATCATCACGCTACGACCAATAGGAGTGGAGCAGCAATGAAAAATGTTGCGAAAACGGGGAAAATATGACGCAAACGAAGTTGCGCCGGACAGCTAGTCTCTCATAATTATGCATTCAGTTTATTTTGAAATTACAAACAGATACTCCAATTTTATTTATTTGTAAGTATAGAAAAAATAGATGTAATTTAAATGTATTCAATCATCGTGGTGACATATTCTTTATAGACATAACCCTGTAAATAAATAAAGAAAAAAAAAGTATAGAAGATCATCATCATCATCATCATTTCAGCCGAAAGACGTCCACTGCTGGACTTAGGCCTCCCCCAAGTGTACATAAGGGGGGGTTTTGCCATAATCGCCACGCTTGGCAGGCGGGTTAGCGACCGCATTACGGTTTTTACAAAAGCACAGAGAACGCTGCTGCTCATTCTCTGAAAAGTTCCTTAGTCGCCTCTTACGACACCCCCGGGAAGATATGGGATGGTGCTATTCTTTACGTCCGACACTATACAGAGCAATACCCAGTATAGAAGATAGATTGATAGAATGCAAAATCCATAAACGAATTCAGGAAAGGTTGCGTAGGAACGCAACCTTTTGTCGTGTTTATCCAATCGCTTAGCGGTAGGTGCAGCCTCGTCACCGCTGCGTAAACCAAATATTTGTCATGATGCACGTTGAGGGTGTGGCGTTGCAGGTTCAGTACAATGGTCGCATATATCTCCGTGAATGACATCGTCAGGAGGGCGTTGTTGATAAATATTTTTAAAATTGTATCGAAAAACAAGTTAGTTCCGGTAATGGCCGCTCGTCGAAAGACCCTTGTATTTGATTGAGCATTTGCATAAGTTTTATTTTTTGTTAGTATAGTTATTAAACCCACTCAGTCATAGTCAATGCTTTTAACATACCATCATCAAAATCTTCCTCCTGCCCATTACCGATTTCTTTTGAGGTTGAACTACTTTCTGTATGTGTCTTTCTGTGTGTGTTTTCCTTACATTTTAATCAGTCATCATATCTAGTTTTCTTCCATCTAGCAATATATTTTCTCTCCCTCTCATGGAGGCCTGACTCACAGCAGTGGGAACATTATAGGCTGATGATGATGATGATGAGTCATATCTTTCCCAATCCCACACACCTTTTTTCGTAGCGTTTTCTTGTTACTTTAAATAAGTACTTACCACTTTTTTCCTATGTTTTTTTCTTTTCTCATACTTTCGGAAGAGGAAAACCTTTCCATAGCATTGTGGGTAAATTGATAATATAATATAAACCAAATAATATTTATGACACTTATCTATAGACCAGAAGGAAAAATACCCGTACAATACAAGATCGCTAATTATATCTGCTCAGGTATGAGAAAGGCAAATATTTTCATGTTTTGACGGTAGAACCTTCGGTTAAACTAATGTTTGTTACATTTTCCTTGTTTTCAAGTTATATTTTTTACTGAAAGGCTGTTTGAAAACATGTTTGCGGAAATATAGGAAAGAAACAGTTACAAATCGTCTCAACCTTACAAAGACATCATCCAAGTGACATCACGATATTATTTTTCCGTCTTCTGTGGCCATTTTTTCGTAAAAACTGTCAACCTTTGTAAAGGATGGGGATTGGGAACAGGGTGTAAAGTTCCTCATCCTACATAGAAAATTGAGGATTCACCTACCAGACGGGTTTTGTATCTGGTGGGTTTCTGCCCAATGGTTGTTGTTGAGTTTTTGTTTCTATTTTAAGAGCGTTTACACCTTACGAAGTTTCATACAAATTTTCAAGTCCTTATTTTCCGAAATGACTGAACCGATTTTAATGAAACTTCATACGCATAAAAGCAGGATACATAGGTCTAAAAAGTTAATAAAATCATTATTGAAAAATAGTGTTACAGCCAAATTAGACCGAATATAAATTAACTATAGAAACAGAAATTTCCAATTAGTTTTATTTTTAAAGACAAATCAAAAATGTTTTGTAGTAACTATGTAGACCAACGTATCCTGCTTATGCGTATTAAGTTTCATTTAAATCGGTTCAGTCTTTTCGGAAAATAAAGACTTGAAAGTTCGTATTAAACGCCATGAGGCGTTAACGCTCCGACGAGCAGCTGCTTTCTGTACCAAGCTTATGCGTATGAAGTTTCATTAAAATCGGTTCAGTAATTTCAGAAAAGCATGACTTGAAAGTTTGTATGAAATTTCATAAGGCGTAAACGCTCTTAAGTTAATCGCGCTGCATGATAACTGTAATATTGTGATGTAGGATAGTACACACGGCGACCCACCAAACTATACATATCCAATATAACATGGCCTCGCTTTGTATAGATTTTCCATCCAATAATCCTTAACCTTATTAACCCCATCCGAATCCTTTGGTCCCGTTTGAGGGCCCCTTTTGGGCATCGCGCATTACGTGATCGCTGACGTCATTGATCCCTACTTCACGTACGATTAGAGTTTAAGTTTGCCTGTATGAGGGTAACCCATTTGGGTTCCACGGTGCCGTGCAGGCATAAACTGGTTTAGCTTGATTGATCGCCGTGCGTACGTCAGTATAGTTCTCATCTGGCGGTATAGATGGCGCCACTAACCGCGATCAATCAACTCGCCATTATTGAATCGTTCATACACGCACCGGTGCGCTGTACTGATTCGGTTTCTTTTAGGCAAGCGTACACCACCCTAGGCCGCATCATTGGTCTTGTTCCGCAACACCTTAGTATAAAAAAAAACCGGCCAAGTGCGATTCGGACTCACGCACGAAGGGTTCCGTATTTATAAAAACGAGCAAAATAAGTCACTTTTTTGTATGGGAGCACCCTAACATATATTTTTTTTTCTGTTTATACTATTTCTTGTTATAGCGGCTACAGAAATACATAATCTGTAGAAATTTCAACTGGCTAACTATCACGGTTCATGAGATACAGCCTGGTGACAGACGGACGGACGGACAGCGAAGTCTCAGTAATAAGGTCCGGTTTGACCCTTTGGGTACACAACCCTAAAAACTACGTCCTGAACTTTACCAATAAGATCAATTAAGTTATTCTCTACAAAGAAGTTTGCTTTGTGCCACTGAACAAAAGATTATACCAAGTGATGACAAGTACTTCTTTATATCATACTAGCTGTCCGGCGCAACTTCGTTTGCGTCACATTTTCGCCGTTTTCGCAGCATTTTTCATTGCTGCTCCATTCCTATTGGTCGTAGCGTCATGATATATAGCCTATAGCCTTCCTCGATAAATGGGGTATCTAATACTGAAAGATTTTCAAATCGGACCAGAAGTTTCGGAGCATATTCAATGCAAACAAACAAACAATCAAATCTTTCCTCTTTATAATATTAGTTTAGAAAATGTGGTAAAGATCCCTAGATCACGTTTCCTTTAATAAACCACCGAATTGATAATGCTTTTTCCTGTTTGCACCGATCAACTGCTTCCTCTATCCATTTGTCCCTTCGTGGCATTCATTGATGGCTTTAAATGAAAACGGGGATGAATAAAGAATTTTATAAAGACATTATTCTGTTCTAAGCGATGTTTTTTTTTAACGGAAATTTGGTTTACAAAAAAGCAGTTGGCTTTTGTATGGTTTACTTGTAAAGAGATATGGGTAAATTAATGATGAATAAAAACTTTATTTATTATGTATTGTATGTAAAATACACACATCAAAAGTGTCTAGGGATCAACATATATTTTTGCAATAACTTTTCTCCTGATTGATATTAATTAAAATTTTCTTTAAGGATTCATCAAATAAAGTGTTTTCGTTTGTCACAGTAACGATAAACCAAGTCACCTTTGCATTAATAAAGAAATTTGCCATTTTCTAATAAAGGGATTTTTGACATTTGAACCACTAACATTAAAGTTCGAAAAAAAGACTGAAATAACAGTTTTCTTTAAAATTTTATTGGGTAACTTAAACAATTAATAATCCGTGTTTCTACCGCGAACACTAACAACACAAGAACATCGGTTTGGCATACTCAAAATGAGTTCATCCAAATCACGCTGTGGAATGGCCGCCCATGTTCGTTGCAACAACAAAAAAAGGTCTTCTTGCGACTGGATACCCTCCATATTCGGCAGAGCTCTTCTCTGTAGCATATCCCATGCATGCTCAATCGGGTTCAAGTCTGGCGACTGAGCAGGCCAGGGCAGGACATTGATGTTAGCTGCGGCGAGAGTCTGTCTTACAACTCTTGCGGTATGCGGTCGTGCATTATCATGCATTAACTGAAATAAGGGACCGATTTGCACTTGTAGAGGAACGATGACGTCTGATACAATCGTCTCAGCATAAATTTGAGCGTTGAGGTTGCCTCTGATCCAAATCAACTCAGTTCTTCCGCCGATCCAAATACCCGCCCATACCATGATGGTCCCACCACTATAAGGATGGACTTCCTGGCAGGATTTTAATCGCTGTTGGCGTCCAGGGGTTCTCCAGTGTCGTATACGTCTTGTATCCGGTCTCATACCAAAACGAGACTCATCAGAAAAGCACACGAAACGCCATTGTTCTTCTGCCCAATTTCTGTGTTCAAGAGCCCATTGATATCGAATCCTACGATTGTGCATTGCTATAGGTGGTACCCGTAGCGGTCTTCGGGAATGAAGGTTCACTTCATGCAAGCGGTTTCTGACTGTTTGGTCGCTAATTAAGTTCCCTGAAGAGTGATGAAGCCTCACGGCTAACATCATGGCGGTTATTGTTGGAGCTCTTCGAGTTAAGATTTGAATGTATCGGTCTTGTCTCCGTGTGGTGCAGCGATACCGTCCTCCATGGCGCTCAGCCACGGTACCAGTGCTTCGGTAACGTGTCCAAAGTCGACTGATAACACTCTGACTTGTATTCAGAGCTAAAGCCACAGTACGTTGCCGGGAACCAGCTTCTAACATTCCCACGGCTCTGAGCATTTCTTCCCTGCTTAAATGACGTCGCCGCTCCATAATAACGTTGGTTTTAATCAGTAGTAGGGAAACAGTAGCACTAATAATGTCTTCAATGCGTTGTATGTTCTTATAGGGAAAATATTGACAGCTGATTTTCATCTTTTACTCGAATTTGATTCACAGTTCCTGATTCAAATTATGAAATGCACCAAAAAGGATCCATATAAATTTATAAAATCATAAATTTATTACAAAGCCACATCTCAATCTCAAGAAATCCGCATAAAAATGCTTGATCCCTAGACACTTTTGATGTGTGTACATATGATTGTAATGGTATACTTATCACGATTGTATAATTTAAGAGGTTATCTACAGAACCTATTTATAGCAACTTAGTATTGAATCATTATGTAAAACTTAAACAACATTCTTACTGTCTAATCAATCTATACTAATATTATAAAGCTGAAGAGTTTGTTTGTTTGCTTGAACGCGCTAATCTCAGGAAATACTGATCCGATTTGCTTCTAAGTTCTTTCAGTGCTAAATAGCCCTTTTATCGAGGAAGGCTATATATCATCACGCTACGACAAACAGGAGCGGAGCAGCAATGAAAAATGTTTCAAAATCGGGGAAAATGTGACGCATACGAAGTTGCGCGGGACAGCTAGTTAAAAATAAAATCCTTTCTAAGTTAGGTTTTTTTTGCCATTTTGTATTATATCTTTATCTTTTTCTGTCAGCGTTTCACACAGTCCTTTTTCATGGTTTCAAATGTAATTCCTCTAAATAAATAGGTATATAAAACGAGTTACACCGCTCAAGTGAATGCAATTGGAAGAGCATTCCACATTCTTCGCAATTTATTGTATACACAAATAAGGATCGTCGATACACAATTTAAAAGTCTAAGGTGTAAATATACCGATTACTTAATATTCAACGCTTGACCATTTTAAGTACAATCAACCATACATCGTTAGTACAACTTTAACATTGAGCTGACTTATCGTGGTACGGAGTTTCAATACAATATGAGCCCAGTTTATACTGGTTTCGTTAACACTGATGAGCAGCTGCTTTCTGTACCAATAGTAATGCTTCACATTTATGCATTGTTTTTTTCTAACCGCACGCGGTTAAGACCACTGAAATCTTATATATTATATTTGCTACTGTACAGTCACTTGTCTATAATCGTATCAATATCATTGCCATTGTCATTTTAATATTTTATCGTCTCGCTATTAATTATCATCATTTCGCTATTTCACATTGTGGTCAACAGGAAAATGAAGGCCTTTTACAATTAAACCATTGATCGACGGATTTGGATATCGTATGTTTTGATTCTGACTCAGATAACTAAATATAAAAAGGCATCTTGTTCTTTATTTTCCTTGTCTTCGGTTTCAAAGGGGCTACAAAAAATGATGTTTCAGCTATCAGCGATTATATCAATGACAGAAAAGTCAACATAAAAAACTATTGGACTGATGTAAGCTACAGGAAAGCTGATGTCAATCCTGTTGAAGATCTTTGTAGGAATACGAAACGGTTTAAACCCGACTGCCTTGCTTGTCTCGGTCCTCAGGACGTCTCTTCGCCCTCTGTCTAAGTCTCCAAAGACGACATTGCCACTTTTCTGCATGGGGACTATCCACTAGTGTGCACTGCTAATAACTCCTCACACTCAAATTCTCTCAAAATACTAGTAAACTTTTGCAAAATCTCGTATTTCAACCCCATTTTAATCAACCCACTTGAAACCAAACTAATTTCAACTCTGCCATCTTCGTCACCTTTTTTAAGATGTTTACTTTTTATACCTGTAATTGGTTTGGTGAAAAACTGTTCTATCTTGCTATGCTCCCTTATGTCAACTCCATGGGAACTACCCGCCAATATGCACACACCACTAACTACTTAATACTTATCATTCATCGTTCGTACCTCGGTCATGACGCACGTCTGTATGGTAAACAGCGCTGATGATCGCGGCACGACAATTACGGCGCACTACTACATGATTTATAGCTGCCAGTAAATGGCATGTTTGTTTGAATTCTTGCTCTACTGTTTTATGAATGAAGTTGTGAGCATTCTTGTGGGTTAATTTTGGGTGGATACGAGAATAGCTCTTGAGTGAGTCTATTGACCAGTCAACAAGGTCGTTAATTCCTTGATTGGTCAGGTTTGGGCCGGATGTACCAGTTCACAAGTTTATAAGCTTTTGGGTGTTCCCCTACACATGGCCTTATTTGGCCAGTGCAGTCAATTGCTACGATGGTTTTCTGTCCCTCCACAGTTGTTTATTTCTGAAAGCAGTAACCGAATAGCAAATTTATTCAACTGAAAATAAAGATCATTGTTATTTTGACTGCGATGGAAAGGCAAAGTTCGATGAAATAACTGTGAAGTAAATTCAAACTAAAATAGAAAACGATTTTTCTCGATTGGAGGACTTTAAAATGTATGATATACCTAACACCAGTAGTGACAATCCAAATATATTTGACTTATCCTGGTTAGAATGATTCAGTAATAAAAACCCATTTTCGGACATGCCCTTTGTGATAAAATCTGAAGGTCAAGTCCAGCAGAGGACATTACGGATCTAGCAAATAATCACGTAGTCCATGGCTGGATTTAACTAGCCCGTTAAAACCAACCACCCGCTAAGTACTTATAGTGCTTCAAGATTTGCGGTTCTTGCTTTTGGCATGAGCTGACGAGTACATATGGAATGTACTTATTAGTATATCGCTAAATTGATAACTAAATAGTCTATACCTTTAAATACAGTAGCGTTTTTCACACGTTGGAAAGAAGCTTCTAATACAACTGACAATGCTATTGCGTCTTATGAGAATATAAAGATGTTCACACAAATTGTAATCGAGGCAACACGGATTTCTCAAAATAAATCATTTAGCTTCACTGAAGTGTTCAGATCAATTATGTCCTGTCATTTATATAAAAAACTGTTCTTTTTCCTCCCAAATTGATTGCTTGAGACTTCTTCAGAATGTTAGTTTAATCGTCTTTTTGTTTACCATGCATCCTCTCAACCTTATTTTCTTTCATAATAATTGAGGATTTGGCGATAATTTTAATCCAACCGTAAACTTTTAAACCGAAAGAGTTCCTTCAATTGCCAGTTAGATTTTCAGCTCCATCGGGTACAGCTATATATTATTAACGCCGATCAATGACCGTAGCCTGTATTATGTATGGCTTTCTTAATTGTTAATAATCCATAAGTAGGTCGTTATTGGAAATTCTATGATGCCCGTCTTGGTCGTTTATTATACAAACCCGTCCTTCCAGTTTACTTAGTACTTTCCCAAGATTACCGACGGTTACAAGATTTCTCTCCCTCTTCAACGGATTACTACAGTCATTACATCCATTAGTATTAACATGTACAGTGTACACCTACCAACTTAGAAGCGAAAACGTGTCGCAGCGGATGTTATCTAAGAACATGCTTTCCCTTTTGTAGAGCACTGCAAAATGTCTGATCTATTATAACAACACCGAACTGTATCATCATAAAGTTAACTTTGAAAAATTCACTTCGGGAATCCGTAACACACTAGAATTCGCACTGCTGTCAGTTTGACTATTCATCAACACTAATTGCTTTATTGATGTTGTCGAGTTTTTAAACAAAGAAGGCAATGGATTAAGAATTTTCTTCAAATTTCTGCAGATCTTCTAATACCCACTACAGCAAAACTTCTCGGAGACAATTGTCGTATCAGCACTCCAAACCTTATAACCACATCTTTTTGGTTGATCCTGCCAGTAGCTATATGCTTGTCTGGATTTCGACTGGTCCTAACTACTATCAGCGAGAAAAGAAGCCCCTGTTGACCTTGACTCTAGTCTGGCATTGTAGGGATACATGAGAGGGGTAGCATATATAAGTGGGAGACTTCTTCACGTCTTTCGAGCATTTTTGTTTTCATTTGCATTGTTGTGAAACTCACCTTTACTGTGGTAAAATTAGAAACAGTTTCCTATGAACATTCATTATAATTATGATTGACTCTCTCGATTACATCTTGGCATTCCAATATACACGTGCGTCAATCTTCTTTCCAGTTACTCCATCAATTTATCACGTCCCCGTGGGAATGTAAAAATTGCATCCTTTTATGCATGGTGTCTATTTTTTGTCCATTTCTAGTGAAGACGTCTTTATCGCGTGACTTGGTAGCAATTTGTCTCTATTATCAACTAGTTTATTATTATGTCGTTATTTTTAATCATTATTGGTAACTGGGATTATATCTACTCGTTTAGGTTTGATTTTATTGTTGTGTTCAGAGGGCTGAACACGTGACTGTGTTAATCAATAATTAGTTTTAACAGCATTGACACAACGTCTCCTCTCTTATAACGTGTATGCTTATACGCTTTTGCTTATGCTTTATGCGTTTATGCTTATGAATGGTTATTTGAAAGTAAGTAAGAATAGCTGGTAACTGCCTGCGTGAATCAATTTAGTTGCGTTTTGGTTAAATAAATTGATTGCAAAATATTTTCACTAGGAGGAGTAATCATTTTAAAATTTACAAACATTTGTTACATCTTTTCGCGATGTTTTACTACTTAAACCTTATTACTCGGAATTACATTCGATTCTCTAAACACGAAACCACCTGAAACTTGCAAGCAGTTCAATTTCACTTTCATTTAATTTCGACTTAAACAGTCATAGGAAACAGCCGTAACGGAATCCCTGTTATTAAATATCATCTACATACATTACTCCAATACTCCAGGTGTTTTATATTGCTGGCTAGTGTTAAAACTATCATTAAACATGACCACTAGTGATAGTGGTAGTTACGAGTTAACAATTTTATCGCGCATCAAGTTTCACTCTTAGATGCGCAGGAGTTGCATTTGCATAGGTTTGACATTTAGATCTGCATCGTAAGACTAGTTCGGATTACAAGCTTCTATCTATGGTTCCATTTTATGGTTTCTGAGTATTGATGATATCTTGGGATTATCTTGGTTAGGATATACTTTTGCATATTTTTATTTTATTTAATTTTTTTGTATTAAAAAAATATCGTCGAAGTCTATTTGCTTTACCAACAATAATATTAAGGCTACAGTGAAAAATAATTTTGAAACAAAATTACTTGTCCTGTTTAGTCTTCAGGCCAACTGTTTGCACCTAGGTATCTGTAAGCAACATTAGAGTGTCAAACACTTATCAAAACCCAGATCTCAAGCCTATTGTCCACTTCTTTGACCACAGACATGCGTCAAAAACTTTACCTTTTACAGAACAAAGTTCCAATCATACACCTAACCATAGTTTTACCATGGACTATAGTCTGCCCTTAACCCAATTACTGATTCAATTTGATGCGCGGGCGCAGTGACGTCATTGGACGACAATGGATCGTTTGCCCGGTAAAGGCGGAGTCTTATACACCTCAGTGCGAGCAGTCACGTAGACATAAAACAGGATAGAGTGACTCATAATCAGCTTGTAACGTCCCCACTGCTGGGAGTGCTGGGACACAGGCCTCCACTCTTGGAAAAGGCCGTGGGCCACGCGGACCCGTTGTCGGTTGACAGATGTCAGTGAAAAACAACATATCTATTGAGGAAACCGCCATCTCCTAAAACCAATTCTAGGAGATGACGGTATCCTTTTTTTCACCGTTTTGAGAGCAGTGGTGATGAAATAAATGACATAAAATAATGCGCCTGTCTGGGTTCGAACCTACAACTATCGTACATCGGGGCCATCACCACTGCCCCACCACTTCTCTCAACAGAGTGACACATCCTCTTTTAGTTCGGGGATGAACGTCAGAAAAGCGGCCATCTTGCATTCAGGTGGGAGGCGTTGATAGGTTAAGTTGAAGGAATTTTACAAGGAAACTTTGCATACCTACATTTATAAATTAACCACAGAAATCTATCGGTAATTCATTATAATTCTATTTCTGTACGTTATTGGGTTTGTTTGTTTCTGTAGTCCCTGGCTACATTCAAAGTATTAATTATAATATAGTAACATAGCTGTTAACGCGTGGAAGAGCTACTGGTCCATGAAGGAAGTATTCAAGTCGGAGTTGCCTGTGTCACTGAAACGCAAACTTAAAGTCATAGTGTAGCCTCCCCGTCTTAACCTATGATGCATAGACTTGGTTTTTGTTGAACATTCAGAAGTCCAAACTCAAGGTCTGCCAACGAGCAATGGAGCGCAGTATACTAGGTGTTAAATTAACGGATCGTGTTCGAAACACAATACTGCGCTCCAAAACAGTAGCTCCAATAGCTGACGTGGCTCAAAAGGCTGCCCGACTCAAATAGGACTGGGCAGGACATGTCTGCCGCATGCCGGACAAGCTGTGGGCCAAAATAGCGGAAAACTGGTGCCCTGACACAGTGAGGCGGGGTCGCGGCAGTCCACGAAGAAGATGGCGGGTCAAACTGGACAGGTTCCGTCAGAACTGGAAGAAGGACGCGCGGCTTCGCGAGAGGTGGAAGGAGTGGAGGGAGGCCTTTGGCCAGGAATGGGACAGAGCAGGCTTGAGAAAAAAAAACAGCTGTTAACTGTTTGCTAAGTTCTTAATAAAAGACTTATTCTTCTTCTTCTTAGCGTGTCGATAGCAATCGAAATTGTGTCGGCCCAGAACTGAGCCACTAGTTTGCCGCCCTCTGTAGCGTCCATCAGTTCCTGTAATGAACAGCAGGACACGCAGGACACGATATTTAGTGCCGCATCGTTTGTGGAACGGCACCACATTTACACTCCAGGGCAGAGTCATTAATAATTCTTAAAGAATTATTACATAATATGTATAACTTTTTGTAGACTAAACTATTTACCAGCCTATTCGTCCGCGTGGAGTTGAAAGGAAATGGTCCGATGGGTCATACTACCGCGATAAACATAATCGTATGTTTTAATCCAGGTTATAAACTATATCATCATCATCATCATTTCAGCCCAAAAGACGTCCACTGCTGGACATAGGCCTCCCCCAAGTCACATTGACATTTTGGGGGGTTTTGCCATAATCGCCACGCTTGGCAGACGGGTTGGCGATAAACTATATGTGTGCCATCAATTACATGTGAAAGGATTACAAACAGCCATGCATTCATCCTCACAAACTGAGGAAAAAGGTAGTAAGATATGCGCTTGACTGAATCGAAAAAGTAACTGTGAAACTAATGGCGGCTAGTAACTAGTTCAATACGTCGACATTGGTTGGAAATTTGTTAATATCATTTTATATTTAAAAATAGTTTGACATCATTGGTCAGATTGGGACTTAGCCATAAATGCACATGGGACTCATGATTTACGATCAGCTTTGATCGACCTTACCCATTAATAGATTGCCATTTAGGACATCAAATTTAAACACAGTGGAATAAACCTCCTTACTCACAAATCCTTTACAAAACTATGAATCACAACACACAATATTTGCTACCGGAATTCAGTCTATTACATCAAAACTTCAGGGCCTTACAGGCATAAACATAATAATATTGCACAAACAACCATTACAGTAAATAGATCATGCAAATATCAGAAGGTTAACTGCTTGGCCACGACATACGCTAAGCGACGCGCGTGTCGCAGATAAAAATAAAGAAAGAAAGCCACGAGCCTTCGCGACGTGACTTAAAAATGGCTCCAAAACATTTGCTCAAGCAATTTGATTTCTTTTCGAATTTAATTTTTGAATTCTTAGTACAAAAATTGGTCAATAATTTTCTAACAACATACAAAATCATAGTCTGTAAGCTTTTCTGAGACTAAAACTTCATAAAATGCGGTTCTCACATTTTGCACACTCGGTTCCATGCAACTCCCAGTATAATGCGGCGCGCCGGTACTCACGCGAAGGAAAGAAGTGACACGCGTGTGTTGATGCAAGTCGCGTCTCGGTTGAGGTTGTGGTCAGGGCGTTAGTCCGTCCATCCGATAATAAACGACCAATAAATGTCTGTAAACATAAACATTGTCAAAGACAAGCTTGATAGGAAACAGACTCGACACATGATTTGGATATTATTATCAGTGTTGCTGAAAATTTTCCGTTTTATGCAAGGATGTTAGATGAAGGTTATTATAGGTTATGTAAATCGTTGCGATTTATTTTTGGATTGTGTTAATAAATACTGAATTATGTTTTGTGGATATGGAATGTCAACGATTATGTTTTTGCAGAGTTCCCCACGCTTTAATCTGATCGTTGTTCTTCAAAAAAGCTCAAATATAAGCTTGTATTTTTTTTATTAACTTCGCTTATGGTGTGCAAAGACTGTACAACAGTAATTGTAAACAAACTTGTATAAACAGCTTACAGCCCTCTGATGTTAAAGATAACTGTCTAATGAGCATGAAATATGAATTCTTCGAAGAAAATTATGTTGCAGCAGAAGTTACGAGAAATTGCCTCGTTATATTCATACTAGAGATTAATAGATCCAATTTCTTGCAATTTACTACACGAACTATCTAGTAACTTACTGGAATGAGCAGCTATTGCGTCACGATAAGATTATATTAAGCATAATTCAAATCTTTTGTTCTGGGCAAAGGTATTCTTCAAATAAATGATGCAATTTTTCGAACAATCCACATTATAAAAATATTGTATTCACTTATTAACATAAACGCCCAAACTAAACAGCCCACAGTCATACAAAAGTCGAGAAAATTGTGATTTTGCACAAGAGTTGATATAATGAAAGTGCTGCACTACGGATGGACTTTGGAAAGTCACCCTTACAGCTTAAAGGGGATAAAAGTTTGAATGCAGTAGAATGATGGGAAATCCCATAGGGCACAAGGCTAGTAAAACATTAGCACTACAGCCTACCCAATGAGTTACAATAATTTGTTAAACCCACAGAAATAAATCACAGAAAACTCCTTACTTTACCAATTAGAATGTATTACATAAAAGGAAAATTTACAATAACTGCTCCTAACTTGATTATAAACACTAGGTGCTCTAGTACTGAAGAGAGGCCAATATACTATAGACAGTTAAACAAAACAGACCATTTAACATACTTAGCACTTCGCTTCGTAAGGACAAAGCAATGTTTCAAAAGGATGTTATAGATAAATGCTATGTTTAAAAAGCTCTAAATTGACAGTTCGGCATGTATTGGTTTCGTGGGTACTCATGGCTTGGGCAGAGAAATAAAACATGACCATTTAACACCTTAAGACAATGAAACATAATAAAACAAAGCACTCTTCTCATTCGTTTAAAGATTGGGGTTGTACTAGCAACCGGATACGTAGACAGAATTAAAACAACATTAAAGAACGTTGCTCCCGCTTAGATAATTGATTTCCAACGTGGCACCAACCTTGAGAATATTCAATAAACAATCAGCCAATCAAACGACAAAGATCTTCAAGAAACAAACTAAAACGTAATCAATCAACGCAACCTTAAAAGCATTTTCATGATGCAGGAAAATTCTGCTTTAGACGATACGCCGGACGAAATAAGCTACGTATTAGGACAGGCGTGTGAATCTCGTTAGTGAAACGGTCCGGTCACGAAACCGGACGGGCTGTTAGCACTTGCGGTGACGGTGCTGTTTGCCACATGGATGGATCTGGCACGTACACAGATTTGGAGGAGTATATTGAATTTTGGGACTAAGATGATATGGCTAGAAGTGGCTTGAATACTAAGATGCAAATAATAGAGAAACATGGAAGAAAAAGTCATGCTGCGCTAACGCCATTTGCGCAGCATGTCTTTGGAATAAGAGTAGGTGGATAATGATGGTTCTTATGAAATTTTGAGCGCGCTCCGCACTCTCAACCTCATTGCTGAGGACTTAGATATATTCTGTTGCACTTTGGGTGAATTTACAAGAACAGCTACCTTTAGAATTTACTATGTCAATAACATTTGAAGTATTTAAATTTTAAGTGTGCTACAATATCGCATTGGGTTTATCCTGTAAGGATATTTGTATGTTTGGAGTAAATAAATAAATAAATCTTCAGTAATTTTCAAGTACTATCAGATGAGGCAGTGGTCAAATATAAATAAGAACAAAAAATACTAGGTTGAATCGTATGTTTTAGTCCAAATAGATAGAAATTAAAAATCATGTTGTGATAAGAGCCATTCACTGACATGAATTTGCTACTCAGATTCGTGTTGTTCGAAGTTATTTAGAGTCCTATGTAGGTTGTGTACAATGATTTTTTAGAGAACACAGGATGTAGGATGACTGAATTGTTTTCGATCGTAAATCCGTCATAGAAAACAAAATTGCTGTTTCTGAAATACCGTCGGACACTCTGTAATAAAAAAAGAGGTCCGAAGATCGCTTTCCAGAAAGCGTTCTGTTCGTTGATTGTCATGTGCAATAAAACGTGCAATCATTTTATAAAATAAACTTCCACCGACTTACTCAATAACGAAACGTGTTTCCGAAAGTATACGCAAACTGAACACGTAAAAAAGTGCATTCATCGCTCATCACGACTGTACAAAGTTCGACAACAGACCGCGACGTCTCACGACTCACCAATTCACGCGACTTACATGTATGTCCTAGCAATTGCGAAAAGAATTTACGAAATAAAAACTATTTGAGGTGCCAATAACGGTGGCCTCGATATGGAAAATAGAATGCAAGAAAATATGCTGAGGGCCACGTATTCTGAAGTTACCGTTGGTAGAATATAACATTAAAAAAGAAGAAGCAGAATTGTGTTTTGAAGTAATAAAGCTTTCGTTGAAATAGGTACAGCAAACAAAACAAACCAAGTCAGCAGAAATCTCCCGAAAGAAACAAACAAAATATGGAAATAGCAGGAAAGGATGTAGAAGGAAAAATGTTCCAAAAATGTACCAGTTCTCAATATTTAAGAAATTACGTTTGATTTCAAACCAATTCACAAATTCTGTGACGTCACACTCTCAACTTCAACATAACTGGTATTATCCAATTCTCACCTGTTTTGCCACAAAGTATATCATGTTTGCATAGTATCTTCAGCACCAAAGTTTACATAACTAGTAGTTGTTAGGCATGGTTTAAGATAATCATAAATCGTCGATCACGAATGTTTTGCGCAAAAACCTCATGATACTTGTAGATCTATTTTGACTGATGACTAGTTTCTGCAATTAACTGGGGTTCAGCTATTAAACGGAGCATTTCCCGCTCAGAATTGTGGCCATATGGCTGGTCATGGTAATTGTCTGTTCGGGAAATTGACCTTTATTTGGGTCTATTTCTGTTGTGGTAACACCGCAGTCGTGTACGCTAAAGTGCTTATGTCCCATTTCCATATGTTCTAACTCAGCAAATAACTGAGAGCCAAAAAATCTGGATTATAAATGATTATATTTTCATCATCATCGTCAGCTAAATCAGTTACTTTTTGGAATATATTATTCCTCGATTGATATACAATCGATTTGGAACTGTTAAAATTGTGAGCTTGCAAACGTTTTATATCGACTATTTTTAGGAGCGTTTCGGGCCATGAAACGAACATTGAACGCATGTAACGTGTTATTTTAGCAGAGTTTAGTGCCGACACGGTTGTTCCATTATTTTCCATATCGATGATTGTCTCGCCAAGTATTTCATTCGCTACGTTCTTAGCATTAGTTTCGGTTTGGTATGCTTTAAATATTTTGGAAAGTGTTTTTTATTGTTCCATTTTCTGCAGATCAACATCTCTGTCATCAATGTCTCTAAAATTAGCTCCTTCAATAAATTCGACTTGATATCTTAAATCCTTTAGTATCAACTGATCGAATATCATAAGTTATCGCAAATGTTATTGATTCCTTAATAAATTCCAGACACATCGACGTACCATAAATCGAAGTAGATAAACTTGCTTCTACCATACGAATATTCACAACACTGCGAATGTCCAACAGCATACCAATGTGAAAATGAAATGAAACCCTAACTGCGTTGGTAAAATTGTACGTATTGAAATAACTTTTATTTCTTTGAATTATAAAACCCGTTAGGAATTTAAGTCTCTGTTGTACTGTACTAAACATGTTACTTTACTGCCAAGCGGCGACCTGTTAGACAAATTGAATCGCGCCATTCTAAGAAGCCACATTTAACATGGTACCTATGCAACTGCATCAGTAAACACTTAACTTAGTATTCAGGATTAAAGTGTCAAGAATGTGAAGCGACGCGCCCACGGCTTGACTTATCAGTTGTCAGTCAATTTGCATCCAGCGAGTGGCGTTCTGACGTGTGAACGGTAGCCTTACCTGCCTTGCCTTCAGTTGGTTCAGTCGATCGGACTGCTGCGAGCATACCGCACGCATATCGCTCCTCAAATAAATCTACATACGCACACCAGAATATTTTATCGTATTTGTCCGCGAAAATAAACGCTCTAACATTATCAGTGTGTGTGTTAAAAAAGTTGAGGAAAAAAATGAATATTCCAAGTGATACAGATTGTTATAAAAACAATACGAGATAAACAGTGGTACGTCAAAGCGTGGGATGACATGTAATTGGAGATTAGTGTTATCGAGCACGTGGTTCTTGTGAGGAGGGACTGACAGGGCTCTGGTCATCATGGCTCGTATTGCCAACAGTGCCGCACATCTGTGCCAGCGGCTGCAGGAGCTGTACCCTCATAAGCTGCAGCTGGCTAGCAAGCAGGTTCATCATAATCATAATGTAAATATGTTTGGATTTTAAATTTATGTCTGAACACAGCATTATTTTCAGGATGATTTCTTTCAGACCATGTAGATTTTTATCTTTATTAGGTTAGTTTTTATTTCTCTAGTTTTCAAGCGTAACCCTTAAAAAAGCATGGGCACTGGTCAGCTAAGAAACTTTCTCTGTCCAAACTAGAAACTGTAGATGGTTGAAGTTACGACAGGTCACAGGATGTCTGCCATTTCTAAAACTGTATACGGACGTCTGATTTCACACCATATCCGTTTTAGTTGCCAATTAAATCGAGCAAAATGCAAGCCCTTTCATTAGTCGAATAAAACTGAGTATTACAGACGTACAAATAAACTTACGGTTCTTTCTTATTAATTACTTTCTATTTATTCATATTTCAAACATGCACCAACTAACATTTATCTCTAACTGAAACAATGACACCTATTTAACAACCAATTATTACAAAACACTTCAAATTAAAAATGCAAATACCAGTAGCAGAACCAGCAAAATCTCGTATCTCTTTTGTAAAATCGTTTACAATTAGCCGGTAGAGTCTGTCGCAAAGACAATAACTTCTTTTGTTTGATCATCCGCTGCATTGTTATCACAGTCAATAGTGTCGAAATTGGACTCAAGGCTCTGTTATCAGGATGTCCTTTGTTCATGTCGGCCACGGGTAAGGTCCTTTATGGGTTTTAATGACGAAATTTTGATTGAATCTGCGTCTAATTTCTGTAATGGTGCAGAAACGTGCATTTAAAGCTTTAGTATTGCTATATTGTAACCTAGCATACTACTAGGAGCTTCTAAATCTTCGTCTGTTTACAATTTTTTGCCATCTTCTACTCTGTCGTGCGTTTTTGCATATGTAAGGCCATCGCCTTGTCACCTCGTCTTCGTTGATAGCATTGTCTTTGACTCTCGCAAAGGTCTTCAATTGTTTTAGGGTTAAGGACCAATAGAAAAGTTAGCATGACTGCTTTTAATTTTAATTTCATGATTTTAATAATTATAACAGAAGTTTCCTCTTTTTTCTGTCATTCGGCTCTCTTTGAAGTTAGCTATTATCAAATTCAATAATCGTGAAAGCAGTGAAACTATTAACTGCGCCGCATATAGTTTTATTCTTATTTTTTTGTTAATGATATTGTAGTGGTATGGAACCCACACATGCACACACCCTTGCGAACTCAACTACTTAAGACGATGCAGTCTATGAGTTCGTGGCAGTTCAAATACGCTACCACACACAGCCGGTCATAACCGCGCTAACCGCGTCACTCGCGTCAACTTATATTAATGTAGTCATAGTCTTGTTTATAAACCGTGTTTAGTTATAGTAACCGTATCATTAAATTCAGTGTGTTATACTAAATGATCATTTCATTTCATATTATATAGAACCATTAACACACCCCAATAAAAGTTCTATATTGGTGACCCCGACAAAGTACTATGTTTATAGTTATAGTAACCGTATCATTAAATTCAGTGTGTTATACTAAATGATCATTTCATTTCATATTATATAGAACCATTAACACACCCCAATAAAAGTTCTATAATATTTATATCCACTTTAATTAGCTCTATAGTATCTATATTCTGTATATAAAATCCGAATAATTAAGGATAAGGTAATGAAAATTATGTGTGAATGTTTATTGCAAGTATCTTCGTGGTTGATTTTATTTAAGTGGGATCTGACGATTTACAGACATTTTAAAATCGAGAGACACTGTGTGAATTAAACAAATCAACAATTTTGTACAGTTTGTTCTACTATTGTTTTACTTTTTATTGTACAAAATGTTCTGTCTCGTTTT
The DNA here is from genome assembly GCA_949152445.1 of Cerastis rubricosa. Classification (NCBI taxonomy): domain Eukaryota; kingdom Metazoa; phylum Arthropoda; class Insecta; order Lepidoptera; family Noctuidae; genus Cerastis; species Cerastis rubricosa. The sequence goes on from OX424547.1 coordinate 2,058,113, forward strand.
CCTTACACTTGGCAAGATAACTAATCACATTCGACCTTCCCTCCTTGCTTTATAAGAAGCAATAAACGAAATCCTTCCTAGAATCGAGATAAGCTAGCAGCTGACCGTTCAACTGCCTGCGCCGGCGCCGACGACGGTTAGGGGACATTCCAATATTTACCAATTTGTGTGAATCTCGTCTGATATTTTAGCAGTGTTCTATTTCTACCATATTATATTTTATTACTGTAATAAAATATTTTATATCGATTACTTGTTTGATGTTTTTATTGATTCTAAGATGTTTAAGCCTTTCTAAGCATATTATTGGCGATATTGTATTTATTGGATTGTCGGAACTTAGGACGATGGATTGTTAAATAATTAAATGATTATTTGATAGAATTATTTTTGCAACAATCGTAAAATTGCAATAAATAGCATTTTAAGAACAGCGGTTTTAATTTTAGTCTGATTAGTTGTTTCTTATTGGTCAGTTCATAACTTTTTAAGCTGTTCTAGATGCTACGGCTAAAAGTAGTAGTAGTAGTAGTAGTGTCTCCTCTGTAATACAACATCCACAGAAAATATAAGTTAGTGCTCCGTTCCAATCCATTTGACAAAAGTTTGTAAAGCGTCCATATATTGGCATCAGGCATGCCTACTGACCCGTGTACAGCTATACACGTGCACAGACTGGAACGATAAAATAACCGATAATAAATGGAAGCCGTTACTACAATTGAGCCTGATTGACATCCGTATGAAAATCACGTGAACCCACAGCAATTTCCCGTAATTAACGGTAAATTATTCTCGTGCAGGATCAATTAATAAACAATTATGATTTTCCTTTGAATCACTGACGGGGAAAACTGGAGCTATGATAAGAATATAATCGGTCCCATCATCATCTGCCTAACCTTTTTCCCAAACTATCTTGGTGCCGGCTTCCAGTCTAACCGGATGCAGCGGAGTAGAGTATTTTACATGAAGCGACATAATAAGAACATAATCGGTCCCATAATCATCATTATCGTCCTACTTCTCTTATACCAATTTATTTGATGTCGGTGCAGAGTAATCCTCCTGACGTCTCTATTAGCCGTTATCATAAAAAAGCTCATATTCAAATTAGGCTGATAATCAGCACCTTTTGAACGTCAACGTTTACAAGAGAACGTCTTCCAAAACACCCGCCCTTCCCAGGATTCATGTCTTTTCTAGATATTTCAACATAATCGGCTTACGATCTTATAACTGCTTAGACTCAGGCGTCCTCTCGGTGAGAAAGACGGTAATCCACCACATAGGCCCAGTGCGAGTTAGTAGATGTCACATATCTTTGAAGACTGAAGGTTTTCCACTTACATTAATCAAACTAACGACTCCATATTAAAACACAATACAGTAGACACTTGCGTTATGTCTATAGCCAATGCGTTTAATTAATCCCGCCTCAATTTGGTCGATTCGCCGTATTTCTATTTATATCCTACCGGGAATCGCTTAGCCCGTTCTGTGTTATGAACATTTTTTGCGATGTTTTTCCGTGAATTGTATCTATTGGGGTATGTTGGGTTTGTTTGCGGTTTCTGCGTGGTTGGTTATATGACACTGGAGGTGAAGGCTTGAGCGTATAGACTAGTGGCCTTCCAGCGGCTTTGTCTGTTATTGTATAAGTATTCAGTTATCGTAGAATAATCAGCCGTTTTTTACACTAAATAGGTTTCAGTTTGGCCGCAACTCGTCTGATGAGAAGCGATGACGCGGTCTGGGGGTGGAGCACACTTGCCTTGAAGACCCCGATTCACTCGATCTTTGATCTCGATGATCTCGATCCAGAACATAATTATCGGGAAACAGAGAAACCGGCAGTGATTTCCATAGACCAGCGGTTCGCAATGTTGAAGCATAGCGCTTTGTTCGAGTCTGTGGAACTTCAAGCAAATAATGGTGAAGCTTCCTTTTCTCTGCTCGTCATATAATCTCCCAACTGCTGGAACAGCCCTCTCAGCGAAAAGAAGTGTGTTTCCGGATTGGTAGAGGTTACCTGTCTTGTATTTGTTGGTTTAACCACATGTCCGGCCACTCCTTACCATTTTGGAAGGTGATGAAATAAATTACTCTGTCTGCCTGGGTTAGAACTTCCGATCGACTGGATCACAATTGGTCATTGTTTTCATAGAATGAAGTAATTGTTTATTTGTATTTTGTACAAATCACTATAATTTTGTCTGACTATTGTTTTCACGGCAGATTTCATTGATACTCGTATTGTTGTTATTCGTGTAGCGCATTGTGTATGTTAATCTTTATCTAGTACCGTCTTAACTTACCATTTGTTCTACTTTCTTTACTTTAGTTAAGGTTTGTGCCTTAACTTCTTATATTTAACATTTCACAGTTTCTCCTAATTACTATTCATTACCAACATGACAGTCGTTGACAGTTGACAGTGTACCGTTCCGAAGAGTGTTGAGCTATTAAATGGGGGTTAGTAAAGCAGATATAGTGCTGAATGATTCTTGGCGCGTGGCTTTAATTGGAAGCAGGGTTTGAAGTGATAATTATCTTCATAACATTAAAACAAAAATAATAATATAAAATGTCAGTGGAGACACTTAGGGGAGGCCTATGTCCAGCAGTAGACGTCTTTTGGGCTGAAATGATGATGACGATGATGAATAATATAAGTATTAAAATCGCGTGTATCAGAACCAGGACGCGATTAGCCACTTCCGCGCGTTCAAATCCGCAATTAGTATCAATTAAAAAAGAAAACCGGCCAAGTGCGAGTCGGACTCGCGCACCGAGGGTTCCGTACAAAAATTATTAAAACTATTTTTATTACATGATGTTACTAAAAATTTTTGCTTCATACCAAATTTCAAGTTTCTGAGTTCACGGGAAGTACTCTGTAGGTTTTGATTCCCTTGCGAGTGCAGAAATTTGTGGCATAAACGGCTGTATCTTTTGATTGCGATGGCTTAGAACTTTGATTTTTTCACAGCTCCAAGGGACAGTACACCTGAGTTTTTGTTATAAATTCCAGTTTGATACCTCCACGCGTTTCTGAGAAAAAGGGTCTTCACAGACAGACACACAGACGGACAGCAAAGTGATCCCATAAGGGTTCCGTTTTTTTCTTTCGAGGTACGGAACCCTAAAAAACTATAACAAACATTGTGTTTAATTAATCACCAAATAGATTTTTTATACATTTCTGTTGAAACTAAATAATAAGACAATTAAAATGATTTAAAAAATTAGAAGTTATCAAAATGTACATGCCATGCTTTAGCGGCAGTAATCTGCTTGTTACATGAAGCAAGACCATTCACAGTAATCCACGATATAAAAGATGAAATAACAAAGATAACTCTTGTAATAGAAGTCACCATACGTACTAAGGTATAATTTTTTATCTACCCCGGCTCATTATGAGAATTTTACTGGACACCGTAGTCACTTGAGTGTTGGTGTCAACTGTTGATACTTTATACCAAGTGTTGTCTTCGTATCAGCATATAAAATGGTAATTTCTTGTACAGTGCCCTGCACCATTACCTGACGCATCTCACAAAGCAAAAAAGAGGAAAATGGTTCAGGTATTGGTAATGCTGGCCACTGACTGTACTATATATTATATTGACCGTTACTGGCTGTAGTTTTGGAAACGAAACTTTTATCGTTGAACACTGGTATTTATTAAATGCTAGAGAATACTGCTGCGGCTTTCTTAGAAACGGTAGCGTTTCTTTTCTAACTAATATTTATGTTGCGTGTCTGCTGCCGATGAGAGTAGTTTTCGTCTTTAAAAGTGTTATTCGTTTTTTTTTTTAAATATCTCTCAGTAGTGTCCTGATTTAGTGCTTTGCTAAAGGTCATCTTTCTGACCATGTTATTTGGGGTCGGCGCAATACGACAAGATAGTTTTTAGGGTTCCGTACCCAAAGGGTCAAACGGGACCCTATTACTGAGACTTCGCTGTCCGTCCGTCCGTCCGTCCGTCCGTCTGTCACCAGGCTGTATCTCATGAACCGTGATAGTTAGCCAGTTGAAATTTCTACAGACTCTGTATTTCTGTTGATGCTATAACAACAAATACTAAAAACCCCCATACAAAAAATATTTATTTTTTATAAATAATGGTACGGAACCCTTCGTGCGGGAGTCCGACTCGCACTTGGCCGGTTTTTTTTGTTCCTTTCTCTCCTGTTATTCGTCACGCTATCGTTTACTCCTTTTTCCTTCATATCATTTCTCGTTGCTAAAGGTGATTGGGTAAAATATACTCCGTGTGTCTATCCCTTTAGAAACAAATGCGTGATACTATGTCAATGTCCGTAAATCATGCATAACAAGTACCCATATCAGAACTTTCATTGTCACTTTGATGACGCTGTGATATTACGAAGAAATCTTACTATAATAATAGATATTTTTATCGACCAAAGATAGGATCATTCAACTATCATGCATGTCTGACAAACAGTCGGACAACGTCCACTATGCCGGAACAAAACAATTTTATCACTTATTGAAGAAAAACTGAAACAAACAAACATGTCAATGAAAATTCAAGCTTATCTGTTGCAGATAAAGTAATTTTTTGCTTGCACAACATACAGAAGAACTCTGAAACGTTTATAGAAACTTATCATCGGAAAATGCATCTTATTAATAAAGCATACGGTTGTATTTACCGTGTTAATGTTCTGGTTAGTCAGCAGTTTGTATAGGCAAGCTCGGTCAGTTATTTGTTTATTTATTTAAATGAGTATTGATAGCAATGTGCTGGCTATTAATGTAAACACAATTCAGTAATCAGTATTACAGATTGAGTAATAGATATAATTTAATGGGTGTGGTCCATTTATGTGGCAACTGTAGCAAGGCCATGTGGTTCAAGCGACATGGTACAACAAGCATAGATAAATACAAGGTGTTTTTTTGCTTCCTCGTCAAAGTTCAGGAGGTTGTCACAATAGTAATGTCTAGTGTGACCTCCTGAATTTTGACGAGGAAGCAAAACAACACCGTATTTATCTTTAGGCTAATTGTATATTATCAATTTAAATTACGGTACCTAGTTAATTATTTATAAACGCTGATATTTTTGGTTGTTTAAGTTTGTCAGTATATCAGAATAACACCCTTAACGTGGTTTAGGGAATAGGAAATTATCGAATAAACGTTTGAGATTTTTTGTAAGAGTGAAAGCGCGGTTATAGGGTGAGAATCAGACGGGCCGCGTTTAAAACACGGGTGGTTCACACTTACCGATTTCCGTAAGAAAATTAAAATTACCTACCCATTTCATTATTGATTCGGGTCGAGAATCAGTAGCATAGTTACGTCCTTGAATTTGACGAGGATGCAAAACAACACCTTGTATATCGCCGCAGGATGGCCGTTACCAGAAGTGGTCACCAGGATTGGGCCGGAATAAAGCAGTTCCTCATGAGGCGTGGTAGCGACAGCGGGTCGCGTTCATGGCAGCCTCCACGCCAACGTTACGATGCTCCCCTAGTGTGACAGTCATCATGTGGTCCTGGGTCCGATTCTCAGACCGGGCATATTGTTATTGAGTTTTTCCATCATGAATTTCTCAGCAGCAGCCACGGAGTCTGGATTTGTCCCCGGTTCATGGCAACAGAATCGCCCCCTATTACATGGGGCTTAAAAACTTTACTGGCGAAATGTGAGTGTACTATTACGTACACCTCTGCCTAACCCTTCGGAGATAACAGTCGTGATGTTATGTTTTGTATTCTAACCCAAACATAGTTACCAAAATATTTTGCGGTCTTTCATGAGACCAATATTTATGCCCTGTTTCAATATCATCATCATCATTTCAGCCGAAAGACATCCACTGCTGTACATAGACCTCCCCCAAATGCCGCCACATTGACCGGTCCCGTGCGACTCCAGCGAATCCCCGCAACCTTCACCAGGTCATCGGTCCACCTAGTGGGAGGCCTTCCAACGCATCCTCTTCCGGTTCGCGGTCGCCACTCCAGAACTTTTCGGCCCCATCGGCCATCCGTTCTGCGAGCAATGTGCCCTGCTTACTGCCACTTAGTTTTGGCAATTCTTCGGGCTATTTGTTTCAATATTACTAACAAGTAATATATTTTTGAATGACATGTCTATATTTACCATTACCATATTATACTATACTTTTTCCAAGTGAACTTGAGAAAAACATATTTGTTTGGTCCTTATCTGATTCTCAAGTGACATACAAACTAACGTAAGTCATAAAAGTTCTTTCATCTTATTATTATCCAGATGCTTCTAGACTGAAAAGAAAAACCATATTATGTAAGAAACTTATACATATAACTTGTTTATTTTGAAAAGAAACTGTTAGTACGTCACTAGTAGTTACTAGTCATGTGAAAGTACTTCAGATTGTGTACTTTAATCACCCTCTTACAAAGCCTAATAGGCAACTAGTTTTAAAACAATATTCTAACAATCAATTTCTTTAGCATAAAAGAGAACTTTAATCAAAACTAATGATTTTCACTTGACTGTGTATTTGTTTGGAAAACATCAGCCCATTAAAATATCCATTATTTACTATCAATTCTCTTGCAAGTGTCTCGTCATAAATTGTTATTGATTAGGACACTCATTATGTCATAACGTAACGTATTCTGCATATTTTTTTATCGTTGCCTATCTATTTCTCCTGTATCGTAGGTGCGTTTACAAACATTTAAACTCATACACAAAAACAGCCGGACCCCGAACATACAAAGTGAAAACAGACATTTCACGAAGTCTTTAACGAAGTACGTGTACAGAATTGTACATCAAACTCAGTAACCCTTCGCAAAAGTTATTGCTCGGAAACGACTTTTTTTTTTGGCTGAAAAATATCTCGTTTTACTGAACTCAATGTAAAGCTGCGGTTCCACTGAGGTGGATCGGAGAAGAGCAGAGACGAGCTGTGCCGCGATTCACCAAACACATGGCTTGAAATCCACATCTCTTCTCCACTCCGCCATGTGATTGGTGAATCGCGGCACAGCTCGTGTCCGCTCCGCCTCAGTGGAACCGCAGCCTAACGCTCTCAAAACATTGTGCTGATGGATGCATTGAAATAGTACACGGTTCATGGCGGTATTTCAAGTAAATCTGCGACCTTCAGAACTAGTATTTTACGAAAAAGTTGGGACTTTGACCTCCAATATCTCCGTTCCCGGGTATAGTTCAGTTCTAAAAACCAGCCAAGTGCGAGTCGGACTCACGCACGAAAGGTTCCGTACCATTATTTATAAAAAAACACTTTTTTGTATGCCCCCCTTATATATTTATTTTATTCTGTTTTTAGTTTTTTTTTGTTAAAGCGGCAACAGAAATACATAATCTGTAGACATTTCAACTGGCTAACTAACACGGTTCATGAGATACAGTCTGGTGACAGACGGACGGACGGACAGCGAAGTTTCAGTAATAGGGTCCCGTTTGACCCTCTGGGTTCGAAACCCTAACAAAATATCGGAATGACCTATGTGATAGCCTATATGGTCCCACTGCTGGCCTAGGCTTCTCTCTCCCCTTTTCACTAACTTCAGTCTTCCGATTTGTAAAGGCCATGTCATACATAGGATTAGAATCTTCCCTCCATCTTTGTCTCAGTCTGCCGTATGACGTATTTTCTGTAAAAATTCTTATATAGGTAATCTTATTTTTCAGGAAGGATACATGTCCTAATAGATAATAACGTAATGGATCGTCTCCGGTCCTGAGATAATAATCCTTTTGTATCTTAAAACTTAGAGACCTGCATTATGTAGGTAAGTCAATATCAGTGTGATGACGATCAATCATTTGATGTCGTAAAGGGCTTTACTTGTCTCGAACCTAAATCACGTGTCTGGTTAAAATTAGGCTTGTTATGACTGCATGTCAATAGGTAGGATTTTCTTCATGTTATCATAAAAGTGATGTATTTATGTTTTGCTATTTCGTATTTACATCTTCTACTCTTTACGTCTACGAAAGAATCATTATTCGAGATCATGAAATAATAAGATAAAAATTGAACCTTAAAGATTTGCTGGAACCACTAATCAAAATGACTGTGCACTTTGTGTTTAATTGCTTGGTCAGCCGTAAAATTATGCAAACGCAAGACCTGAATAATGATGAGGAGAATCACAGCGAAAAAATCTTTTAGCCTTTTCCTAAATAGATGGTATTTGGTTGGTCTTTACTAGAAGGCATAAAAAGGCAACAAATAGAGGAGACTATTCGAGTTGGAGACACACTTTCACTGTTCCATGTCGTGAGGAAACTAGTATGCTTAAGAGCGAAAGTGGTTTTTAGTAACTTTTTAGACCTATGTATCCTGCTTATTCGCATGAAGTTTCATTAAAATCGGGGCAGTAATTTCGGAAAATAAGGACTTGAATGTTTGTACGAAATGTCGTAAGGCGTAAACGCTCGTAAGAGATATTTTTCGACGACTTTTAAAGCCAAATCAGAGGCTCATGGGCGGCATAACACTGACAGGAAGGCACTAACCACACAATATAGAAAGGAAGTTCTATGTCCACCTAATAATTTAAATGTTCTAATTAAATATTAAACAAGCTCACAAAAATATCAAACCACAATATAGCTTCACCAAAAATCGGTAAACACAGGGCTATTCCCGGGTTAGCACAGACTGAGCACTTGACATTACATGATTACTTTGATAAGTAAAGCCAGCTAATATCTGTGGCCTACAGGCAAAGATAAACAGAATAAAGTACTGTCCGGAAAATAGCTTTGTTTTACTGGTTATTCGTCAAGTTTACCTATACCTATCATTGCACTGGCCTGGCTTCAGATTGGTGGCTCAAGTAGTCTTAACTTCTTTTATTTGACAGTTTGAGTCTGCTTATAAATATATTTACAGTCATATTTTGTTCGTTCCAGAATCTGTAATTTTATGTTCTATCGGTGACTTCAGTCAAACAACTTAGAAATATTTCTTTGTAAATCTTAAAATTTTGCGCGTATGGTGTCTCCGGTTTCCACCTTTCTATAGTCTGATAACTACAAGTATATAAACAAGGTTATTGGTAAAACACCAACAAGCTCTTAAGAGGTCGTTGTACTCATCATTATGAACAAAGGAGATTGCCACGGAGCAGGTCCCTTTTGGGGTATCGAGTGCCTGATTGGAATAATAACCTAAAAAAATTATTCATTTTGTTATGTACAGAGTATTTTTTATACAATTTTTTTCATCCTGGGAATAAAGTTAATTAATAGTTAAACATTACGTCGACATCCGTTTGATTCAATGTAGTCTGTGGTTTGATTGATATACAAAAAAAGTTGCCAGGTATCAAAGAATTCAATAAATAATGACATCTTTCAATCAATTGAGTAATCGATATTAAAATAAAACGATTATGAAACAATAAAAATAAAATAATTTTTATTTAAGTAATAACCTATGGGCAGTTTATATCTCAATATTTGACAACTTTAACGCTACTGTGTTAGCATTTTGTTTTACGACAATGACTTAGAATGATGTTCTCCCCGTCCTTTTTATAGGTAATATTGTACCAAATATATCGGAAATGAACAACGATAGGTGTACGCCAAATATGAGTTTCTGTATTTTTGATGACGAAAACTATTGAGTAAATAAACACTGCTCTTAGTCGATGCGAGTGAAACCGATGAAACGATGACAATAATAGGTTGCATAAATTCTTATTAGGCCTACATTGATAAATAATAAATGTTCACAAAAGCTATAGGCACAAAGATAATAGCCATATTTATTAAGAAAACCCTTATTAACAAAGTCGTTTTGATCGATTTATCTATAACGATTTAATAATAGATTATAAAAATTGATCTGGCAACATTTACTTGCGGATGTCACAGACTTGGTTCTGTATTCTGTGGTTAGTTACGTGCGTGATTGCTTTGTTTAGATACGTTGAGTTTAGAATTCCGTAATCTTTTACTTAGTTATTATTTACGATACGTGCATTTTCTGCTACTACCAAGTTGAGCTAATAAGTTCCTCGAGTGCATTACGTTTTGTGAGATATTTGACTCATAATAGTGTTGTTCTTTGTGAACAGATAGTATATTTAGTTATGTAGTAGAAGTAGATACTTACAATGATATCTCTTAAACCAGGGTGAATAAATGAAAAATGGTTTCTAATTATAAAAATACAATGTTTTTACTATTATGTAAAATAAAAATCTTCAGGGCACAACAATTTTCCACTGGGACCCAACTTTCCTTACAAATCGGGCAATCTCCTTTACTATGGGACCAAACCAAAAAATGCGAAAAAAAATGAGGTACTTTATGTTCAAATAACTCGTCAAAATGTAGGGAACAGCAGTTTTTTTTTTCACGATTTCGTGTTTGGTCTCATAGTAAAAGATGTTCACAATGATGAGTAGAATGTCCTCTTAAGAGGTTGTTGGTGTTTTACCAATAACCCTGTATAATAATACCCCAGAGAAAAGGGAGGATCCTCCGGCCAAAAGGATGCTGTGTCTGTTGAGCTACTGCCCGACAGTTGTTATCGAGTTCTTCTATACGGTCTTAAGTCGCGGAGAACTTTAATATCGAGTATAATGTCAAGTGGCAATTTACTGAACCTATTTAAATTGCATACACATTAGAAAAAACCGGCCAAGTGCGTGTCGGACTCGCGCTCGAAAGGTTCCTTACTATTTTTTATAAAAAACGAGCAAAAATATCACTTTCGTGTATGGAAGCCCCCCTGAAATATTTATTTTATTCTGTTTTTAGTATTTGTTGTTATAGCATCAACAGAAATACATAATCTGTGCAAATTTCAACTGGCTAACTATCACGGTTCATGAGATACAGCCTGGTGACAGACGGACGGACGGATAGCGAAGTCTCAGTAATAGGGTCCCGTTTGGGTACGGAACCCTAAAAAGTATTATAGCAACTGCAGTAAGCACCGAGCCACATCGATTGCAACAAAATCTATCACATAAAGAGCGACATGTCTCCTAGTTACCGCTGTGTAGTCGACATTGCAAGAATGCACTCAATCCGTACCGTTCGCGATACCGTTGCTTTCCGTACTACTCGATAGATACGTATTGTGGCCGACAAGTGCTACAATGATTACGATTGGCAAGGAAAAAGATGGATGAGAAGTGTTTATTCGAAACTAAAAACAACAGTAAACTAGAAAAATATGTTGATGTGGTGGCTATAGGCAGATATAAAAAAGGCAGACCAAGAAAATAATGGATGTGTATACGATTATAAACATGGTAAGGTCCAGAAGTTTCCGGTTTCAACCTTAAAATTAAGGATTAATCATAATCAGCCTATAATGTTCCAACTGCTGGGACACAGGCCTCCTCTCAATGAGAAGGAGTGGGCTGTAATCCACTACGCGGGCCCAGTGCGGGTTGGTGGATGTCACAAGTCTTCGAATTTTTATTTCTAGGACATGCCGGTTCCTTCAACGTTTTGAAAGCACCGGTGCTCCAGTGGGGGCAGCCCCGACTTACGAGCAGTAAGCCGTGGGTTCAAACCCAAGCATTAAGCATTAAGGCGCATTACTTTGTGCAATTTAAGGATTAAATGTCCAAAAAAAAAAGGATTGAAATAAAGGGAGACTTTAGTGAACAAAAATATTGCTATTTTAGTGTTGGTAATTAGGGAAAACTTCAGTAATTTAATGTCATGATAGTTTTAGGACGGAAACTTTTGGACCAATAATGTGATATAATGCAATAATAACTTTAACGAAGAAGTATAATGCACAACATTCCTTAGTTTTGTGATAATAGAAGCAACAATTACAGGTCAATGCAACTGCCAAAAACAACATAAAAAAATGCCAGCTGATAGCCAATCTTACTAAAATCGATATTAAAACATTCATCGATAAAAAAAGCAACCGCCTTTTACCAGTCTTGCTTTAATCGATAAAGCCCCAAAAATGCTATCACCACTTATAATCACAGAAGACCTTAGCAACGAACAACTTGTGGTACACAGGTGTCTTCCGATAAACATTGGTTGATAATAATCAGTAAACAATAGAGGGGAATCAATCTCGTAACGATGGTTATGATAATCAGCGGCCATTGTGATTGTTTACTAGCGAGTGATCACTCGCAGGACGCGTGGCTGGCAGTTATTAAAGTGTTCATTTGCATCTACGTCGGTAGATAATGTGGCGATAAGTTCCAGCTGAAGGGTATTGTTATGTAGTGCTGAAAGTTGGTGGTAAACAATATGGAATTAAGATTGGGATTTTTGGCAATATGGCATAATTCAAAGGTTGTTAATTTTTTCTAAGATCGTAGTCACTGGAAAAGTTGTTATTTTTTTTAAAGATAGACTCACTCACTGGACGCCTGACGGAGGAAATCGCCGTCGAGGTAGACCGCGTCGAAGGTGGTGTGACGATCTGATCTTGTTTTCCGGGCGATCATAGCCAGATATCGCACAAAATAGAGAGGTTTGGAAGAAGAATGGGGAGGCCTTTGCCCAGCAGTGGGACATAGGAGAGAAGCTAACAAAAAAAAATAGAGTAATATAGCTAAAGAAATTCTTTACGTAAAGCCTAAAATTCTCGCTCCCACAACACGAAATCGATTTCTCCGGTAAATAAAACGTTATACATGCCAATAAACTGTACATACATACATTTATACTTATACAAACGCTAAATAATATGTACCTACGTCACGCGTATGTAAAGTATATAAACAGTGGTAATAAATGATTCCCGAACGTGGACTATGTTCGGTCATCAACCGTCATGGCATCACCTTGGGATCACGACTGGGTTGAGTGATAGCTGTAAAATTGGCTTTATTTTTTAATATGATGTCAGGGAAGTATTCGTTTATGGAAGGAATTGATTTGTCTGAAGCCGTCGAATAGCTAACTAAACACAAGTTTTTTTCTTGTAATATTACTTTAGTACCGTTTAGAGCTGACAAATGTGAGACTTGAAACCACCCCTGAATCTAGTTTCATGTCAGGTTTTTTCATTTTTCTGTCAACACTGAGTAGAACAGTTGAATAGCAGAAGTAATCTTCTGCTGCCTGCATCTACTTTGAAATCAAGCGAGAATTTCAGGCTTTACGTGATGTATTTCTTCAGCTATATTGTTCTTAATTTTTTTTTGGTTTTTATTATCCTCTCATTGTGTCCCACTGCTGGGCAAAGGCCTCCCCTTTCTCCTTCCAAACCTATGTATCTTTTCTTATCTTAAGATAAGATAAGAAAAGATACATATTTAAAGCGTTTTTTATCCGTGCACCTTTTGTTGACCTTTTTAAAAGTGCCCATGTTGGCCTATGTAATTTTTTTTTCTTTGCTTCTGGGCAGATCAGCACAGTCTAGGATTAATATCCTAGACTGTGCTGTTCTGATCAATCTTAATATGGATATCAAGAATTGTGCTAATTGTCGAGTCTCATGACTACAAATAGCTTAAAGCTAAACAAAAAGTTGACATCTGTCAAAGTTATCTACGTAACAAAGACGTAGATATTACGTGCCCATTACGTGATTATAAGATAAATGCAGATAGATGTAATTGTCAACATAATATACATACGTGGGACACTCAGAAAGTTTTGCGAAACTAAAAAAAATTGTTCTATACGTACATATATTCTTATTAAATCTTTTCAAAGTACTTTCCACCAGCCTCTATACAAAGATTCATGCGCCTAAACCAGTTTTCAAAACACTTTTTCCAGTCCGCCGCAGACACCTCGTTTACAGCCTGCTCGAACCCAGCCAGCGCATCTTCCGGCGACGAAAATTGTATCCCTTTGAGCTGATTTTTTATTTTTGGGAATAAAAAGAAGTCACACGGTGCTAGATCAGGGCTGTAAGGAGGGTGACCCAGGAGTTTGACTGGCGTGCTGTCCAGGAAGTCCCTCGTTTTGAGTGCGGTGTGCGCAGGTGCATTGTCGTGGTGGAGCAGTAGCCCGCGGAGCCCTGTGTTTGGTCGCTTGTTGCTTATAACAGAGAAAACTTCTGGCAAACATTTGGAAGTATACCATTCGGCATTAATGCTTCTTTGATCCCGTAAGGGAATTGATACCAAGTGGCCAGTCAAATTAAAAAAGCTAGCGATCAAAATCTTACCCCCGCTTCTAGATCGCTTCACTTTGGTAGGCGTTGGCTCATTTTGAAACACCCAAACAGTCGACTGGCGCTTGGTTTCTGGGTCGTATTGATAAATCCAGGACTCATCACCTGTAACGATGTCGTAAACACGCCGAGACGAGCCTGCTTCAAATTTGTTAAGCATATCACGGCACCATTCCACCCGGGCCTGCTTCTGAGCATCGGTGAGGTTGTGCGGCACCCAGCGTGATACTATCCTCCTCACGCGAAGATGGCTGTGTAGAATCTCGTGAACGCTTCCCGATCCAATCTTCAATATGTGTTGAATCTCCTGATATGTAATTCGCCTATTGTCTTGGATTAAATTTTTCACTGCTAGCACGTTTTCTTCGGTAACAGCCGTCAAAGGGCGACCGCTTCTTTCGTCATCCCCCAAAGTTGGTCGACCGCGCTTGAATTCGTTATACCAACGATACACGGTTGCCTTGGAAGGGCCTTCATCCATGAATGCCATTTGAAGTCTATCGTACGATTCATCCGGTTTCAGGCGACACTTGAAATCGTATAAAATCATAGCTCTAAAATGTTCCCGGCGCAGATCCATATTTCAGTGAGACACAATACTTTGAATTAACTCGCAAAAAATGTGGAGGGAAATTTTGAAATTGGAACTTACTTATTTTTACTTATAAATAATCATATTTTCGAAAAACATAATAACTGGCCAGTCTCCCATATATAAAAACTTTTTTTCGCAATACTTTCTGAGGGGCCTGGTACGTAAAAAAGCTATAGCGTGTGTCAAATATTTACGTAATTGTCAGACAGTAATCCGTCACGAATGAACTTGTCTAGTTTCCACACAGTGATATTTTAGGCTAATTTTCTTATCTGCTTTTCTTTTGGACATCAATTTTTTTAAGAATGACCTTTCATAGGTACCAGATGCAAGAAAAAGGAGTAAATGATAGAGTGACGGATGACAGAGGAGAATGGAAGAGAAGGGGCAAGGGTAGTAAGATGATCCTTCCTTCCTACCCTAGGAAGATGTTGTCTGTCTAATGACAACAGGCCGCCGGCCGTGCCGACGGCGCGCGCCTCAAGGAGATGTCAGCAAATCGGAAGGGGTCCGAGAGGGCCGATGCCTGCCAGGGCTGCGGGCTGTTCGAAAGAGATACCGTGGCCCTGGAACACAAAGCGCTAAGAAGGAACATGGATGGGTTTTAGTCAGTCAAGTCTGACACTCCCTTCCGCTCCGCCCAGAGCGGGAGAAGTCATATGATGATTTCCCATCCTAAAAAAAAAGGGTAGGAAGATGATGATCTTTCAACAGCACCTCAAACTTTGACACAGAAGTTTCAAACTTCCGACAGTACCCATTTAATTTATTTTTTATTTTATTTATTGGGGACATAAAGCAGTTCCATGTTACAGAAAATCCTTAAAAGCTAAAGTTATCAAACATGTAACCTACACCGATATATTTCAAATCAAAATAATTCAATTCAGGTATTATTTTTTTCGAAAAAAAAAAGGTTTTTTATTCTGACGAAATCTGAACATTTAAAAAAAATGTAATAATCTAGTTTCTTTACCACCTTCGTCGAACAAATACTTACTGACGTAGTACTAAGGTTGTTTGGGACTCGGTAATTGGTCCCGTGTTGACACAAGTGTCGATGGCCGCCATTGTGTGTCGGTGGCGCGTGCGCACTGTGCGCAGTTGTCGATACATGGTAACCAGACGGTGCTAAAGATGTGTTTATATGGGTGGTGGAGTTTGCATGACAACTGGGGAGTTTGTCTGCTTAGCTTAACTAAGTTGGGGTTAGCTTCCAGTCTAACCAATGTGATTATTTTAGAAAATAAAAATTATTTATTAGTCTCGCACAAGACAAAAAAAAATGGTTAAAATTGTCCCACTTTATTTATTGGTCGGCGCAACACGTCTCTTTCCTCCACTCTCCTCTGTCATTCGTCATGCTATCATTTACTCCTTTTTCCTTCATACCATTTTAAACACAATCCATCCATCTTTTCTTTGGTCTTCCTCTCCCTCTCCATCCATCCACATTTATATTCATCACTCTTAAATATAATTATATATATAAAATATATAACATAAGAAAAAATAAGACAAATGAAACTTATCCTGTACGAGGCCGCTGGTGCCGTAACATTTGTAAAATGCCACAGCGCTGGTATTCTGATAGGATCCAAAGTGATGCCATGGTCAGATACGAATAAAAAATGTATAAAAAAATAAAGTGTATAAACTAAAATTTTACATGTATACAACCTGAAAACTAGCATCTGGGGAAGTTTTGAAAGATTTTCAGAACTTACTGCCTAGCTAGCTTTGCTTTGAAAAGTGCAAAGTCATCACGTTTTAGCAATGTTGATATTATATTACTATGTTACATTACCAAACAGTTCTAGACATGTAGCAGATGGACATTGTTTGTCTGTATAATCTTCTGCATAAAGAGGTGGGTTTACATCAAACGAGCATATGCTTACTCATCTAATCAAATTCTGTGGGAAAGAGCATACTTTAGTTATTCTATTTATATTAAACATCACGCCAGTATCCCCGAAGGGTTAAGCAGAGTTTTATCTATTAGTAGATCCACATTTCGACAGTTATTATTTAGTCCCATATAATATGGGGCGAGCCTATTGCCATCAATTGGTCACAAATCCAGGCTCCGTGGCTGCTACTTACTAAGAAATTCCTAATGGCAATAGCCAATAACACCTTGTGCAACTCGGGAATCGAACCGCAGCACCTCATGGTCAGCGGCCGCGAACAACGAGCCAGTCAAAAGTAAACTAAAATATAAACAAAATTGAGCTTACTCATGTTCGTTTGTTCTAAATCAATCTTAATGCAAAAAAGCTCCGGTGATAATATTGATTCTGCAGCCAAAAAAAATACGACTCCAAAACTTTATTATGTTAAAACCTATCATTTGGCACGTTGATGTAAACACGCCTCAATTGAAACCGCGCACTTGTGTTAATAAAGTCGATCGCTATTGTCTAAAGAAACATGTTTCCACAGACTGCTATGAATTAAATGAAAAAACATTATACATAGCAACTGCTTTCCTTTACTTTACATTTGTATGGAAATGTTTCAAAGCACAAATATCGTATAGAATAAATACCTAGGTCACGCTGTATACATAATTCTCCTTTGTTCGGAAATTATTTCTTCAATAATTCATGAAACTGTTTCAAAGTAATGATTGCTCTGTAATTTTGTAGTTCTTCGATAATTTGTTTTTAATAACTAATAGGACTTTAAATGGCCTGGTTCTAATAATAGGTTAATTCGAAACGGTTACGTGTAGTTATTTATGTATGAAGGATAGTGTGACCAAAGGTTCTGAAAAAATAATTCAATCCCAAATTATTTAACTTAAGAAAAACTTTGAAATGACAACACAACTTAAAAAAAAAACCATCTTTTAATCTTCAGACCTCGTTACAAAATTAAGTATCCACTATAAATAATCTTGTTAGTATTACGTAATGTACAAAAAAGTCGTGACCTCTAGTTACTGCGTAGACGGTTCAGCCGGTCATTCTTACTACGTAGCAAAGTCGTAGCTTTTCGTAGCACTGACGTAGGCCCGCGTAGCAACTACCAGACGCATTGCAGACATATTGTGAAAATTTTTGCGCCTGTGATAGGCAGAGCTGCTGTACTCCTAAGTTTACCCAGAAGTCCCATGTAATAGGGGGCGAGGCAAATCCAGACTCCCATGGTTTACTTCTGAGAAATTCCTGAGAAAATGCTAAAAGATTCTACATTAAACACTCATTTGTTACACTGACATGAAAATTCTTGAACATGCTTTTCATTGTTGTCTTGTCAATTCTTTGAGTTATAAACCTACCTACAATTTTCCCGTGTGATCAGAACTAGAATCCCGTATCATTAAAGTACTGAACACGCACAACCGATCCAGATTTTTTTCCATCAATTATTGTCTATTTGATGTTAATTGCTTTCTTTTGTGTTGTGTGGGAATGGCTTGCGTTAAGTACAATGGCTTAGTTGGTAGTTGAACGTCGGCAGCTTTGGTCGTTGTATAGACCTCTAAAGTTATGTAATCATTCTCAGTAGTTTAGTGAAAGTGCTGTATGGAAATTCGAGTTGTTTTTTCCATACTTTTTGGTTGTTACGGGCTTAGATTAAGAGTTGTGGGGAATTTTTAAAAGAGTGGTTTTAAGAAGAATCGTTGAGTTTTTGGTCCTGTGTGTGAGTATTCTTTTTTTGCTTTTTTTCATGAAAATAAATTAAGTCAACGTAATTTTAAAAAATCGTATTTTTGTCTATTTACGTCAAAATTTTTATATTATATTTAAATCATAATTATTCGAGGCAAAATCCCGAATTTATCACAATAATTTTATTTAATACAAAATTCTCGTCAAAAGTTGACGTCAATCACGAAGTATGTAAATTAAGGATTCAGTTTACGTATTTACAAATGTATTTACGTATGTTTCGTAAAAAAACATATTAAGTACTGTATTTACTTAACATATGTACAAACTTAGTTATGTACATACAAGGAAAACATGTAAAAGATTCAAAAGCTCTAGACAAAAGTTTTTGAATCTTTTACATACGAGTAGGTCTAAGTCGAGTTCTTCTTATGAGCTAATCACACTAGAGACTTAACCCTATCATGTAGAATAATCAGCCAATACGGCTGGGCCAGGGCTCTGTTTTTCTGAGTGAAATCTTTATTAGATTTTCTTACGTGTGCCAAATACGATCCATAGAAAGGTACATTAACTTGACTCTAAAACCAGCTCAAACAGTGTATTTCCTACCTTAGAGAAAAGTGAGTACCTTCTCGTACAAACCTAATATCCAATAGAAAGTCCGTACACCATGTATTTAAAGAGAGAACGACATGCGTACGCGCCTACCACGGTGCCATTTCGTTTTCTCTCCATATTCATTTCAACGAGTATCGTGTTACCCAGAAACTGGGCTGTGGAGGCAGTCGCTCCATGGAAAATACTAGTATTCAGCTGCATCAGGTTAGACTGGAGGCCGACCCTAACTTAGGAAAATGAGTACAAACTTTATAGGTAGACTGGCTGGCCGCCATGGTCCAGTGTCCTGCGCTGGGCGTCTCCAGTCTCAGCCACAGCCTCAGAGTTGAGCCTCCCTGCGCCACCTCGTGACCAGCTCAGGTGGCCGGTGTCTGCCACTCTACGCCAGCAGGTCTGCGCCTCGCGGGAACACTTCGACGAGCACTTGGGCCTTCAAATCCCACGGGGGTGTGTCCGCAACGGTGCATGCCGCTTCCGTGGATACAGTGCGGTATCCGCGTATGACCTTGACTAACTTTTGAAAGACTGGCAAACTTTTGTAGGCAGATTATGATTACCATTGTCATTCGTTTGTACACACGACAGATCAAGCTGTACATTTCTAGCATAACATGGTATCGATTTGTATAGATTTCACGTATAATGAGAGATCCGCATAAATTGGCTTTATTTAGCTCGATTGTTCGCCGTGCGTACGTTTGTCATAGCGATTCGTTGTACTAAAGTTTCTCATTCATTAATACAACAAAAATAACTATGATGTTTGTTGACAAATACTTAGCTATTTTAATACCTTTGTTGTTCCCTTTGTGGTTGACAGTTTTCAAATAATAGTTGTTTTGGATGAATGACAATATAGAGGTTTAATTGTAAATGTATTGCGTAGTTTTTTAGTGTTTCATTCTGAAATTCGTCATTTGGGTTTTTTGTTTTCAATTATTTCTATTGTTTTGTGCACTGGATTCATACTCAGAATACCTATGTTTAATATTTTATTACGAAACGGTACAGAAATAACTGTCTTGTTGGCATTGTATCATTATGTTTTATGATAACTTAGTTTTTATTGTGTTTGAACAAGACTCATAAATAAATCTGAATCTAATTTAGATAAACCTAACTCACGTTTAGAATAGCCATGTGCTTGTTTAATAAATAAATAATAATATTTGAACAGTGACTCATTTACTTCGATAATGAAAAAAAAACCTAGATATGAATTTGTGACATACTCATCCTCATTAATCTTATCTGGTTGTAAGCCACTTCAGAACATAAGCCTCTTGAAGAACTAGTCCTATGAGCTGGCGAAAGGGAGAATTGACAAACTACCTAAAGAGGTAATCAAAATCTTTTATTTATTATGACCCATAGCAAAGTCATGCCTGTCTTTCGGGCATGATATCAGTAAGGTCCAAAAGATTATCAGATTAGAATTAGTAACACACAACATCTCAATAAATTACTGAAGTTTTCAGAGCAGTAAAAAAGTAATATTTTTGTTCAATATAGTCTCCCTTAATTTCAATTGATTTTTGTTTGGATCATCATCATCTGCCTAGCCTTTTTCCCAAACTATCTTGGGGTCGGCTTCCAGTCTAACCGGATGCAGCTGAGTACCCGTATTTTACATGAAGCGAATGCCAATCTGACCTCCACAACCCAGTAACTGGGTAATACGATACCCCTTGGTAAGGCTGGATGTCAGACTTTTAGCTTCTGACTACTCGTAACGACTGTCAAAGATCTACGAATGACAGCTGGGACCAACGGCTTAACGTGCTTTCGCGTTCCTTGTTTTTTGTTTGGATATTAATCTTTAATTTTAAATTCAGGAAAATTTTGGACTGTACCATGTATTTTAATCGCCTTTTACAAACCACAAGACGAAATCTCGCGGCTACACTCGAAAACTATCTGAATGCCTGAAATCTACATTGATTTCCATACAACTTTGTACTCAATGTCACTAACAATACAATTCTTTATTCAATGCCATCAGAAAATCCTTCTCACTTCGCCTTATTTAACCAAACCATAAAAAAATCACGAAACAATCGTAAAAACCACTAGTTATTACTAGTTTCCATTATCTATCACAACACAAAACCTAACACAAACAACACAACTGACATCGCACCGCGCCACGTGAGAAAGCAAAACGTGATGGCATCACATCACAATGATCACATTGATGAACTTGTGAAATGGTTCTAATGATGTCTTGAGACGACGTAACTCCGTAAGGCTACGACCAGAGTGAAAGCGCGGAGACGGGAGCGGGCGCGATAAGGTGGCCTTAGAAGAGCATCGCGATTCGATTGTCATAGCGGGTGGTAAATGGTTGATATTTTTGGAGTATTCCCGCTTGAGCACCTATTTTTAGGGCACCTATACTTTGAGCACCAAAGGTATGTAAAACAAAAGTCAATCGGTCGCTAGCTAAGACTGTCACTACCTCAGGTCATTACGGTCGCAATGAAATCAAAATCAAAAGTCATTTACTGAAATTAGGCTGATAATCAGCACTTTTTAAACGTTGAATGATCGGATAGAAATTATTCTACGCCAGCACTAGTCTCGACACTAGACAACACAAAGTATTTATTACAAAAGACCAGTAACAGGCACTTTTGAATTATAAAATGATCATTGAAAACAAAAAGAAGAAGCTGTAGTTCCTTCACAAAGCATTATAACTGTGAAAGGACAGTGGCTGCCCATTCCAAAGCGTAGATCCTGCTCGCGGTTTCATATGTTTGAAACTTAGCACCCGCGCAATCTCCAACACCTTGGATGAGGCCTAAAGATCAGGATCCCAACTAACCGATTAGATCTTCAAATATGATGGTTCTTAAACACGCCATTATTATTCGTTTCTTTTTTCCTGTTGCTATTGTTGTAGTTTTTGATAAAGAGTCTGCAGTTCGAGGTCGTACTGGGGCAGCACACACGTGAGGTTAGGAAATCTAGATGGTTTGATGGGATATGGTCTCGGAAAAACCTGTATGCATTCTTAGATTCTTCTGGCATCTTCCGTTATCCTCAGGTTGCAAATGTATATGTACAACAAGCATTGAGCTCCTTGAGTTATGAGTCGACCTACACGATCACTGACAAATTCTTGCACTGACTGGACAGGTCCACTTTGGATGGATCTTTCTTCAAAATCACCATCACCATCTCAGACACTAATTTGCATAATTCTCGTATGACTTGACCAATATCTAAACTTTAAAAGAGAGTGATTTTGTCTCGGCTGTTCCTTCTCAGAGTAGTCAGGTACGAAACACCGACACCATCTAGTTTCGTAACATGATGTCATCATCATCATTCTCTTGCCCTTATCCCAATTTATTTGGGGTCGGCGCAGCATGTCTTCTTCTTCCATACTTCTCTCTTACTTGCCATCTCATGAGATACCTCCTTTCTTGCCATATCATAAAACGTAACATGATGTAATGTATAAAATTGTTTATTTAAACTCACTTTACAGAAATAAATATGATTTGTGATTTAACATACACATGTAGAAAAACTATGGGTATATAATCATCATATGTATAGTATTTCCTTAGCATTTATACCAGTTTAGAACTCTTAGATCTGTTTCATATTACAAATTGTTGCTTCTATCTTTCTTTTGAGTGTTTCCTCTATTTACCACTCCAATTTCTACTCCAACAATTTCAAGATTAATGTCATTTTAGCGTGTTTACTCATTGTTTGTAAATTCATATCTACACGCTTAAACTTTCTGAAAATATATCATTATTGCATTGTCTAATCAACATTCCGCGGATATAATCAGTATCGCTGTCTGGCTTGCAGTTTTATCTTGTGGAATATTTATGTCAATTGTTTTACCCTTATTAAATTCACGTGAACGATGCGTGTCTCCCTTACTAAAGCTCATTTGAATAGGTTTACTATCCGGTGATTCCCCTATTGCGTGAAAAACTTCTATGTTCGCAAGATCGTCTATAAGGGTAACTGAGATATGAACTAGAGATTTGGAAACAGCATCTTCCGTTGTATCATTATTATCAATCCCCGTCTCCCGCTTCGTGATGACAATGCTGTCATTTGTAAATCTTTGACAGTCGTTACACCTGTAACGGTTGTCTGATTTTCGTGCGACTGTCTACCTAGTCAGTGGGTATCGTATTACCCAGTACTAACTGGGTTGTCGAGGCCAGATAGGCTGCATGTAAAATACTGGTATTAAACTGCATCCGGTTAGACTAGAAGCCCCAACATAGTTGGGAAAAGGCTAGGCAGATGATGAACCACGCACGGATGTTTTAATAAAAATTCAACTAGGTATTATTATCGTTAAATTCAGTTTACTAAAGAAATTCTTAGTAATAGCCCGGAGTCTGGACTTGCCCGGCCAGCGGTAATAGGCTCATGTCCTATTAATTAAAATTTCGGCGTATCTCGTGAAATTACAGGCACAGTACCTATTATAGTACACGTAAATAAACACCAGGAATACAGCCGTGATTCACATTTCACAGGTGTGATTATTTGACAGCAATTTGGGGAAAAAAACTCACGCAATGGGAAATCCTGCTCTGGAATTCAGATTAGTATAACCAAACCGTAGTTATCTATATTTATTTTAACACCTATGTGTTTCAAACATTCCGTAGTCTCACCTACGGAGAACAGCTTAAACAAATAGATGTGAAAGAAATCTCGGCGTTATCAGTATCTCACTTATCTTTATTATTACAAGTTTACGTGCGAGCTATTTATGTGGGGCTATTTTTAGCTCCAAGAGCCACATCTTTGTTCGTGAGATTAGTTTGCATTTTATAACAGTATTGTCTGATATTGTACCGAAGGGATAAGGCAGGAAATATCTGGTATTTATTGTTCGAAAAACGAACCTTATTTAGGGGGGAGCAAAGGCGTTAAGCAGTAGAAGAAAACCTTGTTGAAAACGCTAGTATCTTTACAAAGAACATCACTATAAGCACATTTGACAGATGCACGTGCATACAATCCCGATATCACTTGCTCCAGACTGCTCTTCTGAAATCTGCATGGAAACAAGAGATAGTGATAAAAACAACTACGATAATTTCTGTAGCAGATAACTTATATCTGATACTTTACGCTGGAAACATACTACTATCAACATATTGTTTTTCGTATATCCTGGTGTTTCGCATTGATTCTGCTTCCTCCTTCCGTGTTCGATAGGATTGAGGGTTGGGTAATCCCTTGTGAAGTGGATAGTCATACATCTCTGAAATTCTGCGTAATCATAATGTTCCGCCATATTTCCGGATGATTTTGCCAATTTCTTACCTTCGCCATTTTCTTTTCTTTGCTTTTTGGTTTTATCCTTTAGCACATTATTCAATTAAGACTTAGCAGCTTTCATAGAATCTTTATAGGTGTATAGGTGACTTTGATGTTTATGATTTATTAAAAACTTTGGTTTTTAAAAGTAACATGTCTGGTCACCATAAGTGTGTGTTTAGCTCTTCACCACTAATACGTCTATCGCATCATATATTTTGGTACCTACAACTCCACTATCTTATATCGAGCCCTCTTCAGTAAATCCTCTATCTAAATTATCACTTATCATCATGACATTGCATGTTTTCATAGATTATCTTGTAAATGTAAACAAACAAAATTGAGCACATTTTGTATGTCATAATGAAAATTACTTGTACTTACTGTTTTTGCAATCTTCGTCATTATTGTGACATTTTGATATTATGGATGACATAATAGTGATGTTGTAAAAATTTAGGAAACAACCGGCCTATTACGTTATGCTGGGACACTAGTTCCTCTCTCGCAGAAGACGTGGGCCGTAATCCACCACGCGGGGTCCGGTGCGGGTCACACAGAGATTTTATTTCTTCTTTGTAAGGCTACATAATTAAATAATTTGATGCTAATTTAAAGACTGAAATTCCTAGTAAGGGGCAACGGTATAATAAAAAAAAAACAAATATCTTTACTAATTAGTCTTTGCCATACCATAACTGATGAAATAATACTGTCTCTTTCATACATTTCAAAACAAAAGCGATAACATAATATGGATCGTTGACATTCAAATATCAATAAAAAGTAAATTCTATAGATAGCTAGATAATATTACTAAAAACAATATTTATTCGGGGATGTCCTGGTCACAATGCCATACTAAGTAACATACAAATTTAGAAACCGTTTTGTTTAAATCATGTTACCGGAAGCATTTGAACATTGACCTCGCAGAGCCCATAAGTAAGTTTAGGTCACTCTGAATCATACCTAATATCCTATCAAAGTAGTACATATACATGAGCTAACTACATAAACCAATAAAAATTCAAACATATTCAAGATAACATTTTTATTACCTTCAAATATTTGATAGGTGTTTTTAGATAATGTGTTTTGAACTCAAAACGCATACTTATTTCTGTATAGGCTAAGTCAGTTGTCACACTAACCCCGTAATAAAAGTTCAATGGACTTGAAATGCGCGCTAAATATTCCGCTTCAAATGTTGTATGAATGAACTATACTACCAATTAATTAGCAAATGTTTTGAAAGAAAGACTATAAATATTTGTAAACAGAAATAATAATGCTGTTAACCTAATCGAAGGAAAGGTGGAACTGCTAATTAAAGTAATGACCTTGTGAAATGAAGTCTGACAGCCAGTCTTACCATGGGCTATCGTATTACCCAGTACTAACTGGGTTGTGGATGTCAGATAGGCAATCGCTCCATGTAAAATACTGGTATTCAGCTGCATCCGGTTAGACTGGAAGCCGACCCCAACATAGTTAGGAAAAGGCTAGGCAGATGATGGTGATGATGATCTTCACAAAATCAAAGCATTTAAGAATGAACTTTGGGTGAGAGAAACAAATACTGCTATCCTAAAATTCTAGAATCTTCGATCAACATTTGGCAATTTGAAACAGCTGATTCTTTTAATACGAAATACAGAATGTCGGCTAAAGATACTTACTTCTTAATATAAAGACTCACGAAATTATGCAATCTCTGACAGCTGTATTATCATAACTTTTTATGTTCAATGTGTAAAACAAATACAAAAAATTCAGACTTGACAGCTCTTCTAGAATATTCGCAGAACAATTTACATTATCGGTAAGCTAAGCCATCTGCCCATTACTTCACGCATAAACGCCGCGATATTTCTGGCGTTCTCGTAAAGAATAACCTTAACCAACGTTCTAACAAGTATTTTGCAGAAAAGGTTCATCAGTCAAAAATCTCAGAATGTTTGAAATGTGAATCACAGGCCCAACCGCTCTGACGCTTGAAACTAAAAATATATTGAAAACATTGAATTTAACGTGAATTTACAAATAAACATAAATAACCTGTGAGTAATGATGGATTATAAATAACTAATATCTGATTTATTTTTGCACTTTTATCGTTATGATAAAATTCCGAAATCCGTATCGTTACTCTGTGAATGACGCGATTTCAATCTGCATCTAATCCAGATTTCCATGTAAAAGCTTCAATATATTGCCACCCTGCTGAACAGTGATATTTTTTCCGCTACAGAATATCTTCAGTGCCGCGGTATCTCTGATAACACCTGATATCGAATAATTAAACCAGCTATATCCTACGAGTACATGTTCTCGCTAGTTAGCCGGTACGCCTCAGTCTTCGCGCAACACTCGTGCGAAGCACACGCGTCAGCATCCGTGAAACTAAACTTTACCTTTTATCATCAAGTGCTAGTTATTTTTATCCCGTATCTTTAAATCTTTTGTGATTGTGTTAACATGCCTACCGAAGTTTGTGAGAGATTCATGGCGAAACTACTAAGGATTGTGAGTTTTCTCTTTTTTCATTTTATTTTTTAAGTTTCCTTTGCATTTTGCATATCAATGCTATCTGATAATAAGTGCGTGTCATTTAAATTGAGTGTCTTCAGGCTTCATGTGTATTAACTTATACTGTGTGTTAATCTGGCGATTTGGGCGAGAATCTCAAGGCTGAACAAATTAGTGAAAAATGCTTCACCGTCACTGGTACCTCCGTAAATGATTAACAAAACCAATTCTTTTATTGTCGTTGGTACTTGAAGCTTATATTGTATTCCATCCACGTACATTTGACGTCAATGGTTTAATTACAATCGAGTAATAAAGATTCTAATTTGGAACCTGTGACCCCATGGCTTCTGGCTACTTGGGGAATTATTCTAAGATGTACGTTCTTCATACGTATCCAGGGGTTTATGACCGGTTCCAATGACGTCCAGACTTGTACGTAAACTTAATGCTTCATCTAATATAACATTGTTTTTAGATACATTTTATGGGCCATTAAAATGCTGGTTAGTTGCCTGTAGACTTATACCAATTCTCTGCCAGAATTTGTATGATGTAAGCTGTGTGAATGGGATGCTGTAAAACACAGTCTTTGCGTATGTTTTACTGCTTCTCATTCATGCATCCATCATTGTCAGACTTAGATATAGTATTCGTTGGTTTATACTTTTATGGTGGTGATATAAATTCGGATCTTTTAATGCTGGAATGCAGAAATCATCTTACGCATTTGTTGTATTTTTCTGATCTTATTCATCTTTAAAACATATAGGTTATTATTTTACTGTCCTTGCCACACTTGTTATTGTCAAGAAATAGAGTTTGGTAGCTTCCAGGTTCAGAACATATTTCACCTATCTTAATTGTTTTGCTGAAGACGACAATTTTCTTGTCTCGACAAGTACCGGAAAATTATTATCAATTAGGTAGAGTACCAAATGTCTTAGTATTGTTCAGTCTATGTTAATCTTTATTATGTAATGTATTGTTCTGAAGGTGTTTGCGAATGTGAGGGGCGAAATTAATATTCATAACTCGTATGGTTGGAGTTTCACATTTGTTATTTTAGCCGGGCAAATTACTGGTTGCTTTGTTTCATACTTTTAGCTACTGCGGCTATTTTATAGCTGTTAAAGGTGGCATTAAGTTCAGATGTTTATAATTAATTTAAACTTTTCCTGTGCAACAATTTAGGCGTTAACGCAATAATTTCAAGAAGCCTATGTAGGTATTTCATCGTATTGTCGTCTTTGTTTAGCGGTTAAAACTGCCAACAAGATTACTACGCCAATTTCCTATTATGTACCTACATTGTTGACAAATATCAAATTATTTTGCAAACTTAAATACTAGTGCCTCATATCCAAAATCATCCACAATACTCACAAAAGTAATATAACCTCTTCGGATCTAGGACATCCTGCAGCTCTGTTTTATTCAGGCTAATCGTAAACCGTTTTGATGATGTATCCTGTGGTTTTGCTATCCGGGTTACTGTTTATAGGTGTCCTAGTTGGTTTTATGATTGTTTTGTATTTCTATTGCAAGGAAGCAGGTAATCTGGAATTTGCATCATTGCTTACATTACTTCATCGATATCAGCATACTCTTTGGAATTTATTCTTAAACTTCTGACTTTATTTTACCGCTGCATTGAAGGATCATCAAAACATTGCTATCATCACCCCCACTTGCATATTGTTGATAAGATAGCATTGGATGTAAGTTCTTCGGCTTAGTCATGGTCGAATAAAGATGATTGGAAGTCGTCCATCGTCACTTTCAAACATAACACATCCTCAAATCTTTTGCCTAATTCCATTACAGTTACTAGAATTAGTAACTTTGTTTATTTAACACTCGTACTAGGAATATAAATTAGCAATAACAATAACTAATACATTTGAATCAACACTGGATTCTGAATAAGTTTTTAATAATTTTCCTCCCTGTCTCTCTTTTACTGTAAACCGCATTCAATCAATTCTATGAATTAAATATCAATAATAACATGGTATGATTCAGTGTGTTACATGCAATGATCATAATAAATCTAAGCAGGATTAGTCAGTCGAAAACATTGATCTAGAAAGCGTCGAAGGAAACATTGAAAGTTTGGAACATATAGTAGATGAAAGAGTTTCCGAAGAAATTGAATCAAAAGCAACAACGCAAGGAAACAGTAACTCCTGTTAAGGGTCTACAACAGATGAGATGTGTAATACAATTAATTGTAATTCTGACATATTAGTGATACAGTACAGCAACCATTACACAACAGGCATAAATCAGTAGGGGAGACAAATAACAACTCATTCAGTACTTGATAGTGTATCGGGGTCGCTTGTGAGTCAGGTTCATCAATTGGTACTTTGTAACTGACGAGTTCAACCGAAGGATGTCTGGGAAGAGTAGTTTAATTACTATTAAATTAATTTATGTTCCTTGTACTTTAGATACTTGAATTGTTTTGTTTAAGTTTGAAAAAAACATCTGTGGAATTGATAGTAGCTCCTTTTATCTTTCAGCGCCTTTTGTTTTGATGTTTATCAAACAGTATTATAATTTTTTCTTCAATTTGAATCTTAAACGTTGCTTGACCTCGATTTAACTCCAAAAGCACAACACTTATAGAAATTATAGTCGATTTCTATAAAGCTGATGATGACAAAGACTTGTCTAAAAACAATATTTTCAGATTGAACAAATCAAAGCTTCTATTGTGACCGTAGCAATAAAAATCACAAAACAATGAAAGAAATTAAATAACATCGTTTTTTTCCAAAGAAAATATTAGCATTCATTTCTATTACAGTAGCCTATCTAGCTAATGCGACATGCTAATAACAACGTGATCGAATGCACAAGTCGATGCAACCAACGTCACCTAACTATTCACAAGGCGTATTTGTATAACGACTGAATGTCTATGGTCCATCATTGAAGCCAATAACGGTGATACAATAGCTGAATGTTGATTGTCTATACTA
Source organism: Cerastis rubricosa (assembly GCA_949152445.1). Classification (NCBI taxonomy): domain Eukaryota; kingdom Metazoa; phylum Arthropoda; class Insecta; order Lepidoptera; family Noctuidae; genus Cerastis; species Cerastis rubricosa. The sequence continues at coordinate 2,087,930 of OX424547.1, forward strand.
TGACTTGACTGACCTGTGCTTTACTCATTATTGTTCGCATCGACGTCAACCGAGCCTTTGTTTTCCGAAACTATTTTAGCTGTTGCCTTTTTTCTATTTTCAAAGTCTTCAAGCTTATTATGTTTGCGTGTGATATTGTTTACTAAAGTTCGTTTCTCGCAGAATAACAACTGTCTGACCTTTCAATACAGTAACCAGGTTTATATCCTTTTTATCAGTCAGTACGCAGATAGGTTCAGCTCTATCGGCTTCAGTTAATCCTTTAGTCAGCCGACACCCACGGAAAACATATCGAGATAATCTGGCAACGACGCGCGATTTCGCACGTTTGACGCAAGTGGATATAGGTCTGGTCCTCAAGTTTGGTTCACAGTGCTTACTGTTTGAGAATCTTGTGGCTGATAGCCAGGAATGATAAAACTGTCCTGGTTTGGTTTAACCAGACTTACTGCGTGGCGGCTCGCGGTTTTCCTGTGTGTCATTTAGTACATAAGACAAGCGGCAGCGATTTTTACCTCAATAACACAAATTTTAGATGACAGCAAGAGAATTCGAGCAAATCTAATTTTTACTGAAGTCAAAACCTTCATATTTTCTACGGAAATCTAATTGGTAATTTAAAAACGTATTGTTTCTCAAACGGTAGGAAGTTAATTGATAAATTAACGTAACTGTTCAGATAACTGTTTAGTCTGGAAATCTCAATTCTTGATCAAGAGATTTGCAGTCGGAATTAGGTTGCATTTTATTTGAAAGCAAGTATGTGGATTATAAACAAACGTATTTATGAATTTAGATCACTGCTTCAGATATATCGTTGGTATTTCGCATTCCATTCGTTTATTATCAACAAGAACACGTTTTAGATTTTATTTTTGTTTTACAAAGTCTCTTTTAAAATAAACTGTTCTGTGTTTTATTATTGTTGATGGTTTATTTTTATTAAAAATCTACATCCTTCAAGATTGTTTGCAACGCCAAAAATATCGACGCTGTCTTCTTTCCGTTCAAAAACTTTTGTATGGTCGAATGAAAGATCAAAAAATACAACTGGTTTTTAGGTAGCCATTCTTTTTCTCAACTTTTTTTCTCCTGTACTTCAAGGTTTACCGCAATGGCCAAGTCAAGGATTTCATAAATCCATAATGTATTAACTTTATGACTTACACCACGACGGGCTCCGGAAACTGTTTTGTTTAGTTCCAGTATTGTTATTGTAATGCGGCATTGTGTCACCAATCAGGCGATTGTCGGGACCGGGGACACTACACGTCCTGTCGCATTCAATAGTCGTCGTCAGTATCCATTCGGACGTTACCGCGGTCGCTGGGATCCCTCGCGTTGAACCATATTCGGACATTACTGTGGTTGAAAACATATTTGAATACTGTTATAGTATCCATCAACTGTGCTATTTGTATCGAATTCGATTTTGGACGGTTAAAAGTTAGTGTGTTACAAGACTGATGTCTCAAGGACTCTTTTATGAAATTGATTTCGGATTTCGTAGCTAGAGTCTTGAAATCGTGATTTTTGTGGCGCGTGTTTAGTTTTTATGTGATTCTTGTTATTTGCTATTAATACATGGTGAAGTTCGTGTTTTGAAGATGGTCGTATGGTATACCACGGAGGGTAAAGAAGAGGTAATTTTGCTGTATTTCAAGTATCTTGTTTACTAATTTAATATCCTGTTCTTATTTCATTTCATGCATATATTTTACAGTTTGTGTTACTAATACTCGCCCACGCGATTATTCATGAGACAGTTTCCTCATTATAACAAATTCGCGGAAAATTTTGGATCTCAAACTTAGTTACATACTAAATATTAGTATTCGGTACGTTCGCGAGTGACCGTGTTTCATAAGTTTACACAACTTCAAATAGATATAAACTTTATGTAATTTGTTGCGAAGAAAATCATCGTGTCTAGGTTTTCTTGGAACTCTGATAATTAGTTTGTTGACAAATCTGTACTGTCGGTAATGATCTGATTGTGATATTTATGTAATGTTGTATGACTTGCATTAATAGTGGATGATTACCCAAAGCCATGACTTCTTTAGACACTTTAACGTCACTTCTGACCACGAGGGTTTTTACGAATTCCCACGTTAATTAAATAGCAAGTGTTATGACTGGCAACACAACCTATAGCTTATTATGACCATGTTTAGCCCCGGACACACCTCTGACTAACCATTCCAAAGTCTGGAGGTTGTCCACTAAATTCTTTTAATTACGTAGACAAAACCAGTGCTCGCTTTGACCAGTTGCAACGCCTTTGTTTGCCTAACTTAATCATAGATTGATTGCCCAGACAATGTCTCTTCTTCTTCATGGGACCAATTGTCATGAAGCACTAGCACAGTCTCCCCAAAGTTCCCAAGTTCATCGACTTGTCACCTTAGTTCAGCCTCTGACTACACCAGCATAGAGACACATGGTGCCACATTATCAGCATGTCTCAACTGACAGCCGTCTGGATGTCACCCGCTCGTGTTTTCTTTAGCAAACAGCCTGTCTGTCAGGTTGATGTACAAACATACAAACGTGGCCACTACGTGTTCATTTAGGGTTGATAAAACATCTACTTTCTAAGAAAATTTAATTTTCTTTCGTATTTTACAAAATGACATTCAACAATGTTGTAGCTAGTAATTGCCCAAAGTCCTTTGTGTCGAGGAGGCTGTTTGACTTTGAATCGACATTCAGGTTCTTGTGATAATATTAGTAGAATAATGTGCCCATATTTAGTAATAAAAATGAGTTTTACCTTGTTTTGTTTGTTCGGTTCGAGGATAATTTGAATTGAACACTAATGAAGTAGGTACCGTGCGATAGTTATTTTTGGTCATTGTCATGTCATTGATTATATGAAACTGAATCATATAAAGCAAATGTGTGAACAATTCAAAGCCAGTGAGTACCAGGATAAAACGCCAAACAAATCCAATTATTGGCAATGTCCTTGTATTGTCTCGGATGAGTTTTGACGCTAGAATTTTATCTACCAACTACCTACTGCTACATATCAGAACTTTGCCCGTTACCAGAGCAATTAATCTGTATCAGCAAGAGAATAAACTACAATTAAACAGAGTACTAAAGTCTCTCTAGAATCTAGATGGAAGACACAAAAGAAACAGAATGGATAAAGCAATAAATACCATAATACATATAAGCCTGTTACAGAAAAGTTAATCAAACACATTCCCATCCTCTTGAGCTTCGCCGCAGTCGGGTAAAAGAGAATCGTATTGAATAGAATGAATAGAATAGAATATTAATTGATTTGCTCAGAATGTAGGTATTTACAATAAGGTGGTTACAATAATATTAAAGAATCCTTGTAGATTCCACCATTATGACATGCAAACATTGATGCAGTTCATCATCAGCATGGATATGCGATGAGGAATGAATAAGTACAATTACCGACAGATAAGACCAGAGAAACATTGAAGGGAAGGGAAAGGAAACATAAGTGGCAATGAAGAGAAAAAAATACGTGTGGCACTCGGGGACTGCCGCGGTAAAGCTATTGCATAGCTTTTTTTATGCAATTATAATATTTAAATTACACTTTTTGAGCGTGGTGAGCGATTAGAAAACACATTTTTTGCCTTGAAATTTTTTTCACCATTTTTTTCAAATTCGTGGTATTAGGTTTTTTTCGTTACGGAATTTGTTGATTCGGTCGCCGCGCTCAAAGACCGCGATAAAAGCTATGCAATAGCTTAAAAACGTTGCACCGACTACAAGTAACATGGTACAAGGGCCGGAAGATTAAAACCTAACCGATGAGCAATCACATTCAATGCTGAACGGGGGCGCGGCCGTCACCACTTACGATCAATTTAGCTCTTCCTCGGACCATGTCACATGTCACCCACGCATTCGTTTCAATTGCATTCTCAATCTGGGACGGAATTTACGGACGGACGGATGGGTGGGTGAAGGATCGTTTTTCTCAATTTAACGGTGGTCTAAATTCTCGGACAAGAAGCAAGTTTTTTTGGCTCTTGCCATCTGTCTCTTTTTTTTAATGCGAGAGAGAGATAGCTATAGTTAAAAAGGTCCCTAAGCTAGCATTCTGACTATTATCATAGATGAAAATCACTGCGCTTTCTTTCACATCTTCACATATCAATAGAAAAAGAAGAAGGAACCGCGCCAAAAGCTTTTAGATGCATGCTTCTTTTATCTATGTTTCCTTCAGTCTGTATAGGTCCTCGTCATACCCAGTGAGTCCAATGACTTACACCCAATTATTCAATTTATCAACTGATTCTACACCACTCGTATAATTCGTATTCTACCAATGGCTCATAAAGTGTGACGAGTAATGTCCAGCTATTATACCTCGATGTTGTAGTTACCACGTGTATATTGCACATGCACCTAATGCAGACGACTTCCTTCCGTTGCTACTTTATACTCGCGTAGAATAATAATGGCTGATACTTTCGTTTTAATGGCTTTAATACCCTATTTAGTATTAGTCTGTGTTACGTTTGATACAGTCGTGTTATCGTGTGTTTTCTCTTCTCAACTTGAACAGTCTTTGCAAAAATCATCGTGTCTCTCAAAGTAAATTCTGCCACCATAAATTCTTTAGGGTGCTTTAAAATTCATATTTATGTCGAAAGAATGCGCCCTATTGGTTCATAGTCAGTTCTGCCTAGTGTCTTTTATATCCCGCTACTACCATCTTGCTGACTGGCTAGTATTTTATCCGATATAGCCACTCGTGTCATTTGTGATGAAAACTATTCAACATTAATTTTGGACAGCCCTGCTGCTACTATCAATCAAGTAAAAACGAACTGCGAAGCATGACTCTCAGCGTACAGTTTTCAACACCTCTTTTTATGAATGACATAGTTTTCCTTTGAAATCCACAAGTCACAGTTATGTTGCGCTAGTTTTAAACTTGTGGTCAGTCTCGTGATCAGTGAGTGTTAGGTAATATACCTATAAGTCTTAAAAGGAACTTACGTTTCATTGTTTAAGTAATGCCTACCAAAAACAGTGTGTTCGAAAGAGGAAAATACAGGTTTAAGTAAACTGTGTTGTTCGCTTGTCGCGTGGTGTTAGTGTGCTCATATTGGTCTAAAAATATGTGGTGTGTCTTTTGTACCTAGTGTGTTCGATTTAGGATTGATAGATGTATTTCGCCTTCAAGTAACACATGCAAAACTAAGTAGAACCTCGGAGTTGAATGTTTATTTATTTACGCTAATCTTATATTTGCGTTATGTTATTTATTTATGATAATCTTAGACTTGTTACGCCATATGTCCTGTATTTAATATTTTGTTAAAAAAACCTAGCTTTATTATAACAGCACTTGAGTTTCTTCGGTAATAAATTTTTCACAATAAATTTAACTGCTCATTCTTCAGTAGGCACTCATAAACTTAATTCATAATCACGTTATGAAAGACAAAGTAATCCCACGCAGATCGTTAAAAGGTGAAAGTGCAAACAAAGTCATTTCACTTGTAAATGAAGTTTTAGTAACGTGCGTGCGAATTTTGTGAATACAGGGTATATTTTTCTAACATTTTTAAGATTTTGGTTTCAACCTAAAACTTTAAGTTTAAAATGAGCATTTGTAATCAGTAACAAACAATCAAATCATTGAATAAGATGTACTAAACCCATTCGTTGATGCACTTGATATTCTGAAACACTTTTGCCCATATTCCTTTACTTTTTCTGTCTTCTACTGAAGATAGAAGATTTTCAGTGTATAAGGCTGGGCGTTGTCTGTCGTTTATAAAACTGTATAAAATTATGGTGCAATATAAATGATAGATAATGTACATGGACATATAAGCATTTTGATTGTGAAGTGCAAGGCTGTAAACGAGGATTATTCAATTGCCGTTATCTAGTAGGAATGTAGATTATTGTGTCTTTGTGAGTTTCAGTTGTGTTGTGTTTCTACTTTTTAAACTGTCTTGTAGATTAAGGACTATCAAAGTCCAATTTTAATTGTGTTTACCTATTTAATCTAGCATGGAAGACTTCCATCTTTCATTCCACTATAACATGAATATACTGAGGTTAACCGATTGTATGTTTGAGGAATGGCATTTACACTCTGTTTTATAGTGTCAATTTGGTAACTTATTCCTTTAGAACTTTGGACAAGCACAATAAATTGAAACTTCACTAAATGGTGTGCGAGTCAAATTCAATCTTAGGGTACGCCCCGTAGGGTAGGATACAACTAGGTCGTCTCCTCGCCTCCTTAATCTTCTTGTTCTCACTGCCTGAGTATTCCATCCCAAAAAGGACCTTAAACAGCATAACTAACAGTCTTTTTGCCATTGTCAACAGAGCGAGCAGTCATCACCGTTCCGTCGCTGGACTACCGGCAGCGGCGCGGGCAGCTCCTATCGCCATCACGAGCATCGTAACATGTATAATAAGGTAAGCTATTCAAACAAGATCAGCAGCTGAAGAATAACGTTCATATCATCATCTGCCTAGCGTTTTCCTAACTATGTTGGGGTCGGCTTCCAGTCATTAATCTTCATATAATTCTGAAACATATCTTACTGAAACTCAATTCTTTGGACTCCGCCACAAGCCGCAATTGGGTATCAATTATTGTCATAGTTCTTACAAAATAATTGTCAACCTTTAGAATATCATTATCTATACCAATATTATAAAGCTGAAGAGTTTGTTTGCTTGAACGCGCTAATCTCAGAAAATACTGGTCCGATTTGAAAAATTCTTTCAGTTTTGGATAGCCCATTTATTGAGGGAGGCTATAGGCTATATATATATATATATAAATATCATCACACTACGACCAATAGGAGCGGAGCAGCAATGAAAAATGTTGCGAAAACGGGGAAATTGTGACGCAGACGAAGTTGCGCGGGACAGCTAGTCTTATATATAAAATTCTCGTGTCACAATGTTAGTTACCTACCATACTCCTCCGAAACGGCTGAACTGATTTGTATGTAATGTTGTGTGCATATCGGGTAGGTCTGAGAATTGGCCTACATCTATTTTTCATACCCCTAAAAAAAACCCGGTATAACGAAGTCGCGGGCAGCAGCCAGTATTATTAATTATTTATTAAAATGAGAAAGAAAGACCTCATCAGAATGATCGGAGATTTAATCTTTTTTAAAAGACTAAAATTAAAATAGACTCGACACCGGAGAAAAGTAATAAACTGGACAAAAGTTACACAACTATCTCCAAAGCTAAACGACATGACGCACGCAAATTCTTCTACCTAAAATCAATCAGTCTAATCCTACATTTTCTCTCAACAGCAAATGAGCGAAGGCTCAACCCAGGTGTCGAGCTCCAACGGCAGCGGTTCCAACGTGTCCCGCTGGTCTCTCGGCCTTGAACACCTCTTAGCTGACCCGGCAGGAGCCGAGGCCTTCGCCCATTTCCTGGCTAAGGAGTTCGCCGCTGAGAACATACGGTGAGACTGAGCAACCTTATAGAAGCTTTTGGATTGGTGCAAGTGGCCTGCCATGGCGTCTAAAAGCAGTATTGTTTTAATCTTATTTCAGAGTGGGAAAGAGATGGCGCTAGGTGTCCTCTATAGCTCCGTCTCTTTCCCACACTGGAATAAGATTAAAACAATACTGCTTTAAGACGTCTTATTAACCGCCAGTTCTGAAGAAAATTATTGCCGTTTAATTAGGGAATTGAACTTGGTCAGAGATATTTAACTGTAAGTTTTCCAATTTTGAAATGTATCTTGAGAATCCATTTAGTAAAGAATTTGTCGTTAATGAAAGTTACCCTTAGACAAGTATAGAGGGCTTTGAGGGAGGGTTTTGCCTAGCAGCGAGGAGTATACACCTGTTCCTTGCCTTGATTAATTTACACTCTTAAAAGCATTTAAGATCTGTTGATCTTATTAAACGTTTAATAATTTCTTGTTTTCCTGTCCATGCCTAACAAAATATTAGAAATTAAATATGCAGAGCAATTTAAATTCAATCCTTATGTCATGATTATGATGACCATTTCAGCCGAAAGACGTCCACTGATGCACATAGGCCTCCCTCAAGTATTGCCACAAGACCTCATGTCATCATCATCATTTCAGCCCGAAAGACGTTCACTGCTGGACATAGGCCTCCCCCAAAAAGGGGGGGTTTTGCCATAATCGCCACGCTTGGCAGGCGGGTTGGCGATCGCAGTACGGTTGTTCCAAAAGAACAGAGAACGCTGCTGCCCATTCTCTGGCCCCTTAGTCGCCTCTTACGACACCCACGGGAAGATATGGGATGGTGCTATTCTTTACATCCGACACCATACAGAGTCCTCATGTATATTGTGTAAAAAATACGTGGCACTTCTAACTCCCCCCCCCCTACAGATTCTGGTGGTCATGCGAGCAGTACAGCTCCACCTCGTGCCCGGAGCGGCGCGGTGCGCTGGCGAGTGAGATCTGGCAGCGCCACCTGGCGGACAAGGCGCCCGAGCCCGTCAACGTGGACGCCGCCGCACGCCGCGCCGCAGCGCTGCTGCTGGCCAGCGAGCCCCCGCCGCCCGAGCTGTTCCAACAGGTAACATAGGCCATTGAAGAAGCTTATTTACATAACTATGAACAACTGGATACCGCTTCTTCTTTCGTGCGTGTTGCGATGGACTCAAATCATACCCGACCAGTATATACCACCCGCACATCTCTTTCGTTGGACAGCTCTAAGAAACAACGAATCAAACAACGACAATTTTATAAAAAATCAAAATGAGCTTTAAGATTACGCTTCTAGCATTCAAAACAATTAATTTGTATATTAACGTCGTCTTATTGCTGGCAAATTAAAAATTCATGCCCAAAAATGGTTGAATTTGGAATGAAAGTTCGTAATGTTTGCAGATGAAAAATCTCATCGCACGTTTGTATTAAGGTGCACCGGAGTAATCCCGAAAATGGTATGCCCATTTTCCGAAAGTTACCACATAACACATATACACTAAATCTACCAATCGTAGCGATATTTTACTATGGTAATTAGGCACCTTACCTACAATAACTTGTACCAGTAGTTATTATTTTATTGATTACTCAATCAAATCTATTGCAATACTTCCATGCATCGAAACATTTACGCAAGATACACGCTACGGTAGAACGCATGAAATTTATAATTCAATCAATTTGTATTAATTGTGCTGGTCAAACTTAACGAGGTAATTGCAATTATAATCGGTATTGTAACTTCTTCACACTCGATGTAGGCACGGCAACCAATCAAGATATACAAAACCAGTTTATACGAATCTCGCATTGTACGGCTAATCTAAACAAAGCGCGGCCATGTTTTACTGGAGATGTATAGCTTAATGTGTCCCCGTGTGGCTTCAAGAATGTCGATTGATGCTCGAAAATTACAATATTCGAGGTCAGCAGATAAGTTGTTTAACTTGACTGATTTCTAAAGCATCGGGTTCTTTCCCTAAATAATAATATAACAGTCATTATCAGTAATGTAACCTCGGTAATTGTTGCCGTTATTTCTAGTAATCTTGTACCTTAATCCAAATAAGTTTATACCAAAATAACACTTTCTGGACCAAAATTTGCAAACTCAAGATTACATTTTATTTTAGCAAATATCGCTATACCATAACAATATGGTAAGATCCAAAAGTTTCCGGCTCCAACTACATATAAGATTAAGGATTAATATCCAAACAAAAGTGGATTGTAATAAAGGGAGAGAAATATTATTTTTTTACCTTGGGTAACTAGAGAAAATTTCAGTAATTTAGTGAAATGACAGTTTTGTATTTTAGATTAATCTAATGTGCGTAGCTTGGAAACTTTCGGGCCCACATGATATAAATATGTGCTTTATATTTAATAGGAAACGGTCAAACAAACATTTATATTTGCTAGACTACAAAAACCAAAATAATCGAAATTGAAATCCCCAAGCAATATTTATAGCATCATTGACTTCGATAACCATCTCAACCCACCATCTCCTTCTTCCCTTCAGGCTCAGAAGCAGATCTTCAACGTGATGAAGTTCGACAGCTACCCGCGCTTCCTGCGCTCCGGCGTGCACGCCGAGTGCGCTCGCGCAGACCTACGCGGCATGCCGCTACCCTACGCTTCCACCAGGGAACCGGAAACTGACACTACCAAGGTAAGCCTTTCAACATCTGCCTAGCTTTTTCTCGTCTATGTAGGGGTCGGCTTCCAGTCTAACCGGATGCAGCTAAACACTGATGTAGTGGTCACTACCTTTATTTATTTACATATATATTTACACTTATTAACTATACAGCAACTATGTCATATTAAATAATATTTAAAACCGTAAAAAGCACACTTTGCACCGCGATATTTAACCTTCTTTCTATACCTATATCCGAATCTGTTCTCTGTCATCTATAATTATTTCTGACACTCCTTCTATTCTCGTTGTAACTCTGGTGTGTGTAAAAACTGAAACTCTTGTACATGAAACTTTCTATTTCTTCTTGTGTACTTTGACTTTAATTCTTACTTCTAACGTCTACACACATCACCCTACCTACACCATAATTTATCATATAACGACTACTTATCCGAACTTCACTACTCAAATAGAAGCCTAAGAATTCAATCATTATGTTTAAATTTTCATAAATATATTTTGAAATGCCCTTGTACGATATTCTCCTGTCTACTTCTTGTGGTAAATACAGCTTTAATGATATTTCATTATGTGTTAATAAATGGGCATCTAATTACCAACTCAATACTGCTTGGAATACTAAGCTTTATTTGACAGCACCAACATTAATCCTGCCTATGTTAAAATGCTAACCATTCTATTTCTACCCTACAGTTGAAGAAATCGGCAAGCAACGCGTCGGAGCGTCGCCGCAGCGGAGGCGCCTCACTATTGCCGTGGAAGCTCAGGACAGGACGAGAGCGATCCAACAGCACCCAGCAAAACGAAGCACCACCAATTACTGATGTAAGTACACACTACAACCTTCTATCTACAACAACACTTTAGTTTCGAAATTAGACCTTACTGCTACAAAATAGCGCAAAAGCAACTTGTAACCACAAACGAGCGATTGTAACTGTACTTTCATACCTATACTTACTGACACACAGTTTACATCCCTAAAACTTGTGTGAATAGGAGCCATATGAAAGAAAAACTCGAATAATACTTCTGTGAAATTCAAACGGAGGCCTCAAGTTGATATGCAAACATTCGCGGGTAGTCTATCAATACACTAGGTAAAAATAGTAGCCAATTCTGCCTTTTTCTATAACAAAAAACACGTAAAAGAAAAGCACGTAAAATAAATCACAAGGATATTTCGCCAACATTTACTAGAACATTTTTGCACAAACAATACGTTATCAGACCGACAATGTAATCACTATGTCCGTTAAAATATAAACATACAAATAATACGAATGCTAATGTTAAGATAAACGGTGATTCAATTGGCGCCAAACTTCGAGGGTTCTACATATAGTGGATCGAGGCTGTATCTACATACCAAAAAAATCAACTGATAATAATATGATTTGACAAACTAAAAATATACAGTTAAAATAATAGTGATGCTAGCAATACTTCTTTTGCTTCATATTCGATCTTAGCTGTTCTGTAGTTTCGCCTGAACCTCATAGGAAAAAGCTGATACTTGATGCAAAAATAACAACAAATACCAGCAACAATACAAACAAATAACAGGTAGAAAAAATGAGCTGATAAACAAAGACTAATCCCCAATAGGTACATCAATTATTACCATACTAAAGGTTTTTTTTATACACAAATAAGGAAAACATTGCAAATCAAACAAAAGAACAAATTTTCATGCCATTCAAATACCAAAATAACTCTTCCAATTGCAAACCAATACAATAACCAGATAATACGAAGTTCTCCTGTCTAAAAAACAAATGCAATAATGATTTAGTATGTGAATGTGACGATCAGTAAATATGTAAGGAAACACAATCGTGCTACATTGTGTGCAGTGCGGAAAAACATGATAATATGTTCGAGCAAATATTGGTATTCCGTGCAAACTGTTTCTACTACTATTAGATTTACTAATTGAGCAAATAATAACGTAATTTCTAAATTAAATTAGCTGGTCATGGTTGTGCAATGGAAGAAACACTAGAATTATTGCATCAACTGATTTTCTTCCACCTAGAAGTCTAGTTTAGCTTTTCTTTTTAAGAGCGTTTACGCCTTACAGCATTCCATACAAACTTTCAAGTCCTTATTTTCCGGAATGACTGAACCGATTTTAATGAAACTTCATACGCATAAGCAGGATAGGTACATCGGTCTAAAAAGTTACTAAAAAACATTTTCGAAAAATAGCGTTACAGCTAAATTAGACTGATTATCTCTACAAAAAGAAATTTCCAACTATCTTTATAAGACATTTCAAAATAATGTATTTGACCCTATAAAACTCTTAGAAACCGGCAAGCCAAATAAAATCATAAATCAGACTGAACTCAGCAAGTAATCTCTCTCACGATGAATCCGCACAAACTTTCTTAACGAAGCACTCACGATCGTACAAACAAACTGTTTTACCTTTACAAACATTTAGTTTCTAAATATACCATTATACTAAATATACCATTATACTATACCTACTTGTTGTTTACCTAATTGTATTTATAGAAGACATTATGCTTATCTGTTTACTATTGGCGTTGCGTTTTAAATATGTATTAATTGTTTATAAAGTAATTATTTACGTTTCGACTTATATTCATTCATTTCAAAATAGTGTTTTTTTTGTAAAAACTACAAATGTATGTACAAATTGTTACTTGCTTACTGTTCTGCAAATGATTAGATTTGTTTATTCTTCCTTCTTCCTCTTATGAATTTTAAATAAGCGTCTTTTAGAATTTAATTAACCTAAACAATAAGATAATAGGAAAAATGCTAAAAGATTTGCTATAGAATTATTATGCTTGAAATATGTGATTATAATCTACCACATTTGTTAGTGCCCCAAAAGCTATGACGGAAGAGGAAATTTTGACCCTCTCTAGTTCCGCAACCGGTCAAAGTCCTCCCTTCCCTCTTTCTACATTTCTCGTGATTGGTCGGCTGGGATCGGTCTCATAAGGAATCCAGCTCATTCCGCCATTTCTAAGTCAAACTTTCTCTTTGTCGCACAGGTGGTGAAATCCAGCCAGATGGCCCCAGGTCAATGCTTGCTGTGCCGCGTGGTGCTACCCGATGGTGCCACGTCCGTGGTGGGCGTGGAGCCCAGTGTCACGGTCGGAAGGCTCGTGGACCGACTGCTGCAGAGAAGGAATCTGCTGTGTACCACCTATGATGTGCTGCTGAAGGATGGGAACCAGGTTAGCAGAGATTGTCATTTGGATTTTGTGTTAATTAGTGGTAGCTGATGGATTGATTGTATACCAATTGTGTTGAAGATGAGTGTTATATTAGAAGTAGTGATTTCAAATCATTATATTTTCTTGTAAAATAATACAAGTGTAACTCGAAAAGTACAAAAATTGAGTTCTAAGGAAAACAACCAAAAACACATGTATTTTTACAAAACATATAAAGTTTTGCGTGCGGGCTGTTGGAGGTGATACTGTCTGCAGCATCAGGTCATCATAGAAATTATGTCTAGTTTAAATGGAACGCGTGTACAAAGTTTCTATTATTATCGTCTCATTTCTCCTCTTCTTTACTCAAAAAAGTAAAGCAAACCTCCTCCCACAGGACAGCACCCTGGTAGACCCCAGCGCGCCGTCCACTGCGCTGGGCGGGCGCGAGTGCGTGGTGGAGAGGCGCTGCGTGGTGCGGCTGGAGCTGGCGGGGCGCTGTGTGGCCGTGCGCGCCCGCGCCGCGCGCCGCCTGCGCCACGTGCTGCGCCCCGTGCTCGCCAAGTACGCGGCCGCGCACGCGCACCGCGCCGTGCTGCGGGACGGCCAGGCCCTGCACCCCGACACCACCATGCAGGAGCTGGACGGCGCGCGCCTGCAGGTCGTCGACGTCTCCGACACCGGCGAGTACCGCGCCGCCGGCGAGCCCAGGGACGACGACGCCGACGAGGGAGGCGACCTCGCTGTGAGACTGCAGGACGATGCGCTTCGACAGCAAGATGCACAGGTAACGACGAATAGCAAGACGAACGTTTACCCTCCTCCCTGTCTCGTTGGTGTAGTGCTCGCAAGAGTTACTGTTAAGCATGACGTCCCTAGTTCGATTCCCAAGTCAACAAGACGACAACTTAAATGAAGTCAACCGAGAATTAGACGACTGAGTTTTGAAGCCACCAACCAACCAGTACTTACTGCATAATTGCTGCAAAATTTACTCGGCATTACCTTACTCAGCGTTTGTAGATAAAGGATTACTGTAGTAAAACTCCTGGCAATGATATTAACAGTCCCATGTCCTTGTTGCAGAGTGTGAGCACAGCGTCAGGCAGCAGTCGCGGCAGCGCGGGCGGCGCGCGCGTGCGAGCCGCACTCAAGCCCGGCCCGCCGCTACATCATCATCCACCTGGTTAGTATACTCACATCTTGACAATTTTCGTAAGGTGATCGTAGAGTTTAGAGCCTAAACACATCACTCGAATACTGAATGAATAAAACAGTCTTTCGTCCAAACACAAAAACTAACAACACCTTCTTCTCCCACAGATTTCCTCGAGAACCTCCGCGAGACCCAGCGCCAGCGGCTGCACAAGAGCGACAGCTCGCCGCCCCCGTCCCCCGCCCCCTTGCCGCGCACGCCGCCCCCGCTGCCGCCCAAGCCCGCGCACCGCCAGGCTCCCACCGTCGTCTGAACACAACCCACCAAGCTAAAGACCTTGGTACTTCACGAGACAGACTCCCCGAGTCCACAAAGTCGCCCACGGCTACAGGACCTTCGCAGGACATGCATGAAGAATTCCCTTAGCTTGTATAACGGACTTCAAGAAAGGAGGTTGTGTTTTCGGCGCGTTATTTTGCTATGTGCACAATGATTGATGGATTATTGGCACTGTAGTAGCAAAATTGCTAAAAAAAACATTCATACATAAGTAACGTTATTTCTGTAACAATAGCTTTAGTAGTGATGACAGAAAATATAGGATCATTGTGAATAAATCTCATTATTTATTTCATGTAGAAAGTGTTTGCCATCCGGATTGTGTCCTTAAAACTATTGAAACTAGATTCATTTTACATTGAGATCTAAACAACTCAATAAACGCAAGTTTTAACAAATTATACAAGACTATTAGAAATAAAGATTCTTTGAAAAATAAATACATTTCTAGTTAAGGCAGTGAAATATGGATTTTGTTAACTAGTACAAAATATTGGATCAAAAACCTTACAAAGATAATTATTTTCAATGTAAACGACGTCCAATAAAAGCAACGCAAAGATCGTAGTAATAGTGTACATTAATATAATTTGTAAATACAACATTTGTATTATTATTGGTGCCTTCCATAGTTATATAAGACTGCACTAACATATCTATATGAATGAATGAGAAAATGTATTATGCCTTCTTTACACATCATACTTAAGTGAATCATAAAGCTAAAACAGGATAATACAGGAGCATATAAGTATATGTTTTATAATTGATTGTAAATAAATTGTATAGAAGTCATCGGTAAACTGTAAATAAAATTGTTGAAAATGTGTAAAATAGAATATTTAGACTGAATGAATTATGGAAACCAGTTTATTGATCAAATAGAGACAAATGAATTTTGAACTTGACTTATCTCATTATTATTCCCAATTCTACTTACCCAATATTATTTACGCTTCATCATCTGCCTAGCCTTTTCCCAACTTTATTGGGTTCGACTTCCAGTTTTACCGGATGCAGCTGAATACCAGTATTTTACATGGAGCGATTGCCTATCTCACCTCCACAACCCAGTTAGTACTGGGTAATACGATACCCCTTGGTAAGACTGGTTGTCAGGCTTTCGGGCCGCTGACTAACCGTAACGACTGTCATCTATAAATGACAGCCAACGGGACCAACGGCTTAACGTGCTTTCAGAGGGTCGAAGGTAACTCGGTATTTAATGATGGTCACCCATCTACAGACTTTGGGAACCGTGGCTTAGCCTGCAGATTGATCCGAGCGGCTGGTAACATTTAGCCACGAGCTGCTCGCATGAGATTACATATGCGTGTAAATCTCCGGCATTCCCAGGCTGTAAGGAATTGGATTTATCTGGAATTTTCTACGCTGCTGTTCTGCGAAACATCTCTGCCTAGTCATACTTCTCAACTCATACTGACATTTCAACAGCGCCATCTAGTTATTTGTGTTAGGCTAACTTGCAGATGACAACTTCGCAGCATTAGTTTACAAACTAGTCCAATAGATGGCGCACCTAGAAGCTCATTTCTTCATAATGTCGATGTATGTTTCAATAACTATTCGGAGCATCGGATCCCTTTGTTTATTGCTTCTCTATACCTTAACTGTGGCGAATATTCCAAGTCGCCACCAATGGATTGCCCCCGGGCGATAATCGGGAATAAAATTCGCAGTTGCCCTCGTGTGGGAACTTATTGCCCACATCGCTTTTTGTGTTACGGCCGCAATTGTTGGTTGGCAGAGTTTTCTAATGTAGTTGCCACGCCACAAGGTACAGGGATTTAAAGTGGGGGCAATAACTTTCCAGTCGCCACCCGAGGCAACTGGGAATTTTATCCCGATTGTCACCCGGGGACAATCCATTGGGGGCTAGTGGTAATATTGGAACTCTGTAGTTCATAGCAAGCTAATTAATAAAGATGAAAATGTGGTAATTAAAATCCACTTTTTATCAGACAACAACAACTCCAAACAATTTACACTACACTTTATTTACAAAACTACAACTCATTTATCAGCAACGGCAGCCGCAGGCGTTGCAGCAGGCGCCGCTATAGGCGTGGCTGCCGGAGCTTCCAACTGCTTAGTCTCCTCACTTTCCACCTTCACGATCTCTGATTCCGGTTCCGGCATTATCCTGGTTAATTTCGAAGCTGCTTTGGGCGGGGTCCAGTCAGGAATGATCTTCTCATGGATGCGCCAGGGTCCGTATAGGCCTCCTCAGGCAACCTCTGTGTCGTCACGCTGTATTTGTACCCTTACTGCAGAGATATCCCTGCAACAGAAGTCTGTTAGTGGCTTTGTTTTAATATTGCCTGTCGTATAAATGCACGATCTTGGGTGATCGTTGTTATGGAAATAGTAATTTGATGTTGAAGATTACTGGCAGGCTAAATTGTTTATGGGATCTTAAGAAGTTTGGTTTGTATTCGTGAACGTTCTATCCAAAAGAATGATAGATGACACTTGAGTTTTAGCAGGTTTTGAGATAACATGTCGTGTTGATTTTTATAGAATGTATATTTGTTGGAAATGCTCTGAGTAATTATAATGAAGTGAAATCGTTTTGGAAGTTGTTATTTTTATCTGAAGGAACACCCGCAACAGGTTATGGGCCCAGTACGTTTTGTTGAGGTAAGAAGCTGTAAAAATGACGGAGAAAAGAAGGGAAAATTTGTGAAAAATGCAAAATATTTTCGAAAAAAAAACAAAATAAAATTTAAAGATGGCGGAAGAAGAAAATAATATTTTGAGAGGGGAGTTTGATAAAGATGGCGGAAGAAGAAAATAATATTTTGAGAGGGGAGTTTGATAAATACGAAAATAATATTTTGAGAGGGGAGTTCGAGAAATTTGAAGATGCAATTGAGGTTTTTACCAAGAAGATGGATTGAGGTTTTGACCAACAAGAGAGAGGAAATGGAGAGTGGATATTGTGACATTTTTGAGGTCACAGTTTTTACCAACAAGAGAGAGGAAATGGAGAGAGGATATTGACATTATTGAGGTCACAGTTGGTGTTGATGGATTTGAAGAGTTGAAGTTAATAGTGAAGGAGTAGTTGATGGTTTTGATAATTTGAAGTTAGTGTTGAAGAAGAATTTGTTGGAGTTGAAGTTTAATGATGAGGAGTTTTTTAATTGTTGAAGTTGGGAGAAGAATTGTTGAAGAAGAATTTGTTGGAGTTGAAGTTTAATGATGAGGAGTTTTTTAATTGTTGAAGTTGGGAGAAGAATTGTTGAAGAGAATTGAATTTAGAGATGGAAGAAGTAGTTGATGATGAAGAATTTGATGCAGTTGGAATTGAAGGAAGAATTGATGAAGACAATGATGTTTTAGAGGACAGCGTTGAGGATAATGTGTTATTGAAGGTTCTTGTTGTAGATGTTGTTCTGGTTGTATTAGACATAAAATTAAGAGGGGATGTTATGGAAATAGTAATTTGATGTTGAAGATTACTGGCAGGCTAAATTGTTTATGGGATCTTAAGAAGTTTGGTTTGTATTCGTGAACGTTCTATCCAAAAGAATGATAGATGACACTTGAGTTTTAGCAGGTTTTGAGATAACATGTCGTGTTGATTTTTATAGAATGTATATTTGTTGGAAATGCTCTGAGTAATTATAATGAAGTGAAATCGTTTTGGAAGTTGTTATTTTTATCTGAAGGAACACCCGCAACAATCGTGATCTGCACTAGCGAGAAGCTTACCTCCAAGATTGGAGAGACCTTGTACGTGGCCAGCCCTGATCCACGGCTCCTGGATCAAGGCAATGGCTGTATGTTGAACCTCCAACCACTTACGCAGCTGAGTCGTTGCGGTTTGGCTGCGGTGGAGGTTGGCCTGCAGCCCGCTGGCGCTGCTGGCACCACTGGCGCTGGTGGTGCGGCTGCCGCAGGTGCAACCGCTGTCGTTACCGCGGCGTCGGTGAGGGGAGGAGTTGCCCCCTCTACCCGTGCCGCAACGATTGTTCCTGTGGCCGGGTCCCATCCCTGAGGGACATCAGCAAATCTGCCGTTCGGACCCTGAAACTTTACGTACGCCGTCCCTACCCCAAAGGAGATACGACGCCCGGCCTCCATCAGGGTCAGAATTTGGTCCTCAGGAACCCCGACCACCACGAACCACGCGTCGGGCTGTCTGTTGGCGGCAAGCAGCACCCATCCCTTGATGCCCACCCATGGATTTTGGTAGCACAGAGCGCCCCCGTTGGCCAACTGCTCCGTGAAAATCCCCTGTTCATCCGGGATCAGGATGCCACATCTCACCCGCCGTTGGATGTCAGTCTGCCTCCTGACCACTAGCGAGGTACTACTAGGGGGGAGGCATCTCAGCGATGACTGCCTTCAGTCAGGCCAGGGTGTGATCACTGCCCCGCCATAGCTTGAGGACCCCTCCGGTGAACACCGGCCTTGCTCTGAAGGCCGGTGCAGGTGAGTCCTGTTTGGCGGAGAGGCACTCAGCGACGATCTTCCTATGGATGGCCGCGAGCACCTCGTCTGAAGTTCCCTTACTAATGAACCCCGTTACGTTGAAGATAGAGAAGTTTGCCCTTAGCCCCATCGCACATGCGGCTTCCCTGGTAGCTCATAAACGGCACAAATGTGTGGATGTCTCTAACTATTCTCAATCTTATGTTTTTCTTTTTCGTTTCTTTTTAATCAGATGTTTTACAATAGTTTTTAAATTGTTACACCTTTTGTTTAGAATAGTTACAGCACGGATGACAACATTTGTGTCACTTATTTGATCTAGTCATTTTGTGATATTTTCTATTTATTTTTTGTTGTTGTTATACTCTTTTTCTTATTTACCGATTGTTTGTAAATGTGTGGACATTGTAGGCCTTATAGATTCCTAGATCCTTGGTAACTTTTTATTTCGTTCTACGTTTTGTAGTAAGCAACGACTTATTTTCAGGCCTACGATGTCCTGCCATACTTTAGTATGTAGGTACTAACGCTGTAACAGAAATATTGTAAAACCAAATGATTTTAACCATGGAGTTTCTTGCCGGTTCTTCTCCATAGGAAACGACCAACCCGAACCGAGCACCATTTTGTCGACGTTTTATAAGTGCCCATGTAGGCCTATGTAAAATAAAAATATTTTTATTTTATGGTTACGTTTCATTTAAAAAGAGCATCTTACAATTATATTAGATTAAGAGTGAACAATTTCTCTAGAAGCTCTCAACCAAATAACTCTATATGTTACGTTGTACTACCGTGGAAGCTGAGGACAGGACGAAAGCGATCCAACAGCACCTAGCAGAACGAAGCACCACCAATTACTGATGTAAGTACACACTACAACCTTCTATCTACAACAACACTTTAGTTACGAAATTAGACCTTACTGCTACAACATAGGGCAAAAGCAACTTGTAACCACAGACGAGCGATTGTAACTGTACTTCCATACCTATATAATTACTGACACACAGTTTACATCCCCAAAACTTGTGTGAATAGGAGCCATATGAAAGGAAAACTCGAATAATACTTCTGTGAAATTCAAACGGAGGCCTCAAGTTGATTTGCAAACAGTCGCGGGCAGTCTATCAATACAATAAATTAAAATAGTAGCCAATTCTGCCTTCCTCTAT
Source organism: Cerastis rubricosa (assembly GCA_949152445.1). Taxonomy (NCBI): domain Eukaryota; kingdom Metazoa; phylum Arthropoda; class Insecta; order Lepidoptera; family Noctuidae; genus Cerastis; species Cerastis rubricosa. The sequence goes on from OX424547.1 coordinate 2,108,412, forward strand.
AACAAAAAACCCCGAGAAATATGAATGTAAAAGAAAAGCACGTAAAATAAATCACAAGGACATTTCGCCAACATTTACCATAACATTTTTACACAAACAATACGCTATCAGCCCGACATTGTAATCACTATGTCCGTTAAAATATAAACATACAAATAACACGAATGCTAATGTTAAGATAAACGGTGATTCAATTGGCGCCAAAATTCCAAGGTTCTACATATAGTGGATCGAGGCTGTATCTACATACCAACAAAATCAACTGATAATAATATGATTTGACAAACTAAAAATATATAGTTAAAATAATAGTGATGCTAGCAATACTTCTTTTGCTTCATATTCGATCTTAGCTGTTCTGTAGTTTCGCCTGAACCTCATAGGAAAAAGTTGATACTTGATGCAAAAATAACAACAAATACCAGCAACAATACAAACAAATAACAGGTAGAAAAAATGAGCTGATAAACAAAGACTAATCCCCAATAGGTACATCAATTATTACCATACTAAAGGTATTTTTTATACACAAATAAGGAAAACATTGCAAATCAAACAAAAGAACAAATTTTCATGCCATTCAAATACCAAAATAACTCTTCCAATTGCAAACCAATACAATAACCAGATAATACGAAGTTCTCCTGTCTAAAAAACAAATGCAATAATGATTTAGTATGTGAATGTGACGATCAGTAAATATGTAAGGAAACACAATCGTGCTACATTGTGTGCAGTGCGGAAAAACATGATAATATGTTCGAGCAAATATTGGTATTCCGTGCAAACTGTTTCTACTACTATTAGATTTACTAATTGAGCAAATAATAACGTAATTTCTAAATTAAATTAGCTGGTCATGGTTGTGCAATGGAAGAAACACTAGAATTATTGCATCAACTGATTTTCTTCCACCTAGAAGTCTAGTTTAGCTTTTCTTTTTAAGAGCGTTTACGCCTTACAGCATTCCATACAAACTTTCAAGTCCTTATTTTCCGGAATGACTGAACCGATTTTAATGAAACTTCATACGCATAAGCAGGATAGGTACATAGGTCTAAAAAGTTACTAAAAAATATTTTCGAAAAATACCGTTACAGCAAAATTAGACTGATTATCTCTACAAAAAGAAATTTCCAACTATTTTTATTTTTAAAAGACATTTCAAAATAATGTTTTTGACCCCATAAAACCCTTAGGAAGCGGCCAGCCTTAAATAAAATCATAAATCAGACTGAACTCAGCAAGTAATCTCTCTCACGATGAATCCGCACAAACTTTTCCTAACGAAGCACTCACGATCGTACAAACAAACTGTTTTACCTTTACAAACACTTAGTTTCTAAATATACCATTATATACCTATTTGTTGTTTACCTAATTGTATTTATAGAAGACATTATGCTTATCTGTTTACTATTGGCGTTGCGTTTTAAATATGTATTAATTGTTTGTAAAGCGTTAAATAAGCGTCTTTTAGAATTTAATTAACCTAAACAATAAGATAATAGGAAAAATGCTAAAAGATTTGCTATAAAATTATAACGCTTGATATTTGTGATTATAATCTACCACATTTGTTAGTGCCCCAAAAGCTATGACGGACGAGGAAATTTTGACCCTCTCTAGTTCCACAACCGGTCAAAGTCCTCCCTTCCCTCTTTCTACATTTCTCGTGATTGGTCGGCTGGGATCGGTCTCATAAGGAATCCAGCTCATTCCGCCATTTCTAAGTCAAACTTTCTCTTTGTCGCACAGGTGGTGAAATCCAGCCAGATGGCCCCAGGTCAATGCTTGCTGTGCCGCGTGGTGCTACCCGATGGTGCCACGTCCGTGGTGGGCGTGGAGCCCAGTGTCACGGTCGGAAGGCTCGTGGACCGACTGCTGCAGAGAAGGAATCTGCTGTGTACCACCTATGATGTGCTGCTGAAGGATGGGAACCAGGTTAGCAGAGATTGTCATTTGGATTTTGTGTTAATTAGTGGTAGCTGATGGTATACCAATTGTGTTGAAGATGAGTATTTAATATAAGTAGTGATGAAAGATTCATATTAGTATTTTTTTTTTTCAATTTTTTCCAATCTACTATTTAAAAATAAGTCGGGTTTTCCTTCCTGACGCTATAACTCCAGAACGCACGAACCGATTTCCACGGTTTTGCATATGTTGGAAAGGTTTCGGGTTCCGTCAGGTTTATAACATAGAAAATCCAGGAAAGGTAGGGTAGGGTAGGTAGGTAGGGTAGGTAGTTAGGTAGGGTAGGTAGTTAGGTAGGGTAGGGTAGGTAGGTAGGTAGGGTAGGGTAGGTAGGTAGGGTAGGTAGGTAGGGTAGGTAGGTAGGGTAGGGTAGGTAGGTAGGGTATGGTAGGTAGGGTAGACTAGGGTAGGGTATGGTAGACTAGGGTAGGGTATGGTAGGTAGGTATATAGGGTAGGTAAAAGTGCATTGCAACGCATGCCGGGGACAGCTAGTTTTCTGTAAAATACAAACAAAATAATGTTTTGAGGAAAAGATCTAAATTACATGTATTACAAAACATAAAAATTTTCTTGTTCGAGTTATTAACCGGCGAAGTCCGTATTAACCGTTCAAATTCGATGCGTGTACCAAGTTTCCATTATCATCTCTTTTCTTTACTTAAAAAATCAAATGAGTCTATAGTTATGTTTAAATGGAACGCGTGTACAAAGTTTCTATTATTATCGTCTCATTTCTCCTCTTCTTTACTCAAAAAAGTAAAGCAAACCTCCTCCCACAGGACAGCACCCTGGTAGACCCCAGCGCGCCGTCCACTGCGCTGGGCGGGCGCGAGTGCGTGGTGGAGAGGCGCTGCGTGGTGCGGCTGGAGCTGGCGGGGCGCTGTGTGGCCGTGCGCGCCCGCGCCGCGCGCCGCCTGCGCCACGTGCTGCGCCCCGTGCTCGCCAAGTACGCGGCCGCGCACGCGCACCGCGCCGTGCTGCGGGACGGCCAGGCCCTGCACCCCGACACCACCATGCAGGAGCTGGACGGCGCGCGCCTGCAGGTCGTCGACGTCTCCGACACCGGCGAGTACCGCGCCGCCGGCGAGCCCAGGGACGACGACGCCGACGAGGGAGGCGACCTCGCTGTGAGACTGCAGGACGATGCGCTTCGACAGCAAGATGCACAGGTAACGACGAATAGCAAGACGAACGTTTACCCTCCTCCCTGTCTCGTTGGTGTAGTGCTAGCAAACGCTACTGTTAAGCATGGCGTCCTGGGTTCGATTCCCAAGTCAACAAGACGACAACTTAAATGAAGTGTGATGCTCCTGGCAATGATATTAACAGTCCCATGTCTTTGTTGCAGAGTGTGAGCACAGCATCAGGCAGCAGTCGCGGCAGCGCGGGCGGCGCGCGCGTGCGAGCCGCGCTCAAGCCCGGCCCGCCGCTACATCATCATCCACCTGGTTAGTACACTCACATCTTGACAATTTTCGTAAGGTGATCGTAGAGTTTAGAGCCTAAACACATCACTCGAATACTGAATGAATAAAACAGTCTTTCGTCCAAACACAAAAACTAACAATACCTTCTTCTCCCTCAGATTTCCTCGAGAACCTCCGCGAGACCCAGCGCCAGCGGCTGCACAAGAGCGACAGCTCGCCGCCCCCGTCCCCCGCCCCCTTGCCGCGCACGCCGCCCCCGCTGCCGCCCAAGCCCGCGCACCGCCAGGCTCCCACCGTCGTCTGAACACAACCCACCAAGCTAAAGACCTTGGTACTTCACGAGACAGACTCCCCGAGTCCACAAAGTCGCCCACGGCTACAGGACCTTCGCAGGACATGCATGAAGAATTCCCTTAGCTTGTATAACCGACTTCAAGAAAGGAGGTTGTGTTTTCGGCGCGTTATTTTGCTATGTGCACAATGATTGATGGATTATTGGCACTGTAGTAGCAAAATTGCAAAAAAAAAACATTCATACATAAGTAACGTTATTTCTGTAACAATAGCTTTAGTAGTGATGACAGAAAATATAGGATCATTGTGAATAAATCTCATTATTTATTTCATGTACAAAGTGTTTGCCATCCGGATTGTGTCCTTAAGACTATTGAAACTAGGTTCATTTTACATTGAGATCTAACCAACTCAATAAACGCAAGTTTTAACAACTTATACAAGACTATTAGAAATAAAGATTCTTTAAAAAATAAATACATTTCTAGTTAAGGCAGTGAAATATGGATTTTGTTAACTAGTACAAAATATTGGATCAAAAACCTTACAAAGATAATTATTTTCAATGTAAACGACGTCCAATAAAAGCAACGCAAAGATCGTAGTAATAGTGTACATTAATATAATTAGTAAATACAATATTTGTATTATTATTGGTGCCTTCCATAGTTATATAAGACTGCACTAACATATCTATATGAATGAATGAGAAAATGTATTATGCCTTCTTTACACATCATACTTAAGTGAATCATAAAGCTAAAACAGGATAATACAGGAGCTTAAAAGTATATGTTTTATAATTGATTGTAAATAAATTGTATAGAAGTCATCGATAAACTGTAAATAAAATTGTTGAAAATGTGTAAAATAGAATATTTAGACTGAATGAATTATGGAAACCAGTTTATTGATCAAATAGAGACAAATGAATTTTGAACTTGACTTATCTCTTATTCCCAATTCTACTTACCCAATATTATTTACGCTTCATCATCTGCCTAGCCTTTTCCCAACTTTATTGGGTTCGACTTCCAATTTTACCGGTTTCAGCTGAATGCCAGTATTTTACATGGAGCGACTGCCTATCTGACCTCCACAACCCAGTTAGTACTCGGTATCGTATTACCGAACCCCTTGGTAAGACTGGTTGTCAGACTTTCGGGCCGCTGACTACCCGTAACGACTATAACGACTGTCAAAGATCTACAAATGACAGCCGAGACCAACGGCTTAACGTGCTTTCCGAGGCACGGAGGAAACTGGGGATGTAATGGCTGGTCATCTATCCACAGACCAAGCTCGGCTTAACCTGAGGATTGATCCGAGCGGCTGATAATATAAGCCACGAGCTGCTCGCATGAGATTACATATGCGTGTAAATCTCCGGCATTCCCAGGCTGTAAGGAATTGGGATTATCTGGAATTTTCTATGCTGCTGTTCTGCGAAACATCTCTCATACTTCTCAACTCATTCTGACATTCCAACAGCGCCATCTAGTTATTTGTGTTAGGCTAACTTGCAGATGACAACTTCGCAGCATTAGTTTACAAACTAGTCCAATAGATGGCGCACCTAGAAACTGATTTCTTAATAATGTCGAAGCATGATGTTTCAATAACGATTCCGAGCATCGGATCCCTTTGTTTATTGCTTCTCTATACCTTAACTGTGGCGAATATTCCAAGTCGCCACCAATGGATTGCCCCCGGGCGATAATCGGGAATAAAATTCGCAGTTGTCGTGTGGGAACTTATTGCCCACATCGCTTTTTGTGTTACGGCCGCAATTGTTGGTTGGCAGAGTTTTCTAATGTAGTTGCCACGCCACAAGGTACAGGGATTTAAAGTGGGTTCAATAACTTTCCAGTCGCCCTCCGAGGCAACTGGGAATTTTATCCCGATTGTCACCCGGGGACAATCCATTGGGGGCTAGTGGGAGCTAATTAATAAAGATAAAAATGTGGTAATTAAAATCCACTTTTTATCAGACGACAACAACTCCAAACAATTTACACTACACTTTATTTACAAAACTACAACTCATTTATCAGCAACGGCAGCCGCAGGCGTTGCAGCAGGCGTTGCAGCAGGCGCCGCTAAAGGCGTGGCTGCCGGAGCTTCCAACTGCTTAGTCTCCTCACTTTCCACCTTCACGATCTCCGGTTCCGGTTCCGGCATTATCCTGGTTAACTTCGAAGGTGCTTTGGGCGGGGTCCAGTCAGGAATGATCTTCTCATGGATGCGCCAGGTTCCGTATAGGTTGGACAGGTGTTTCTCGAAGACTATGTATTCTAAGACGTCTTTGGCTAGGATTTCGCTGCCGTGTAAGAGGCGGCCGAAACGATCGTAGACTGCAAGCTGTTGGCGGGTGTGGAAGCGAACTGTCACCTGCGAGAGTAAGTAATAGTAAGTAAAATGTATTTTTTTTTAATTAGTCAGATATGAATAAGTATTTTGCGTGACTTGTCCGTGCTACTACCATTCTTACTACCAATAGTAACACGTAAAGAGAAAATTTCCCGTGTAACTACCGCAGTTGAAAGTAGTAGCACGGGCACGGGTTTATTTACTACTGGCAGTTGCAACGAAAAAATAAAGAAAAACATTAAACGTGATTTATACATATAGAAAACAATTAGTAGAAATTAAAATAACCCAGCAAAAGTACTAGGCTACTATAAGTTTATTAAACAGGCTGTGCTGTGAGCAATCAGACCCCACTTCCACATCACTATTTGGTCTCCACATATTTAATTGAATATATTGTGCTAAACAAACCATTATAGAAATTTTTCGTCAGTTATTAAGAAATAACAGCCATTTACTAAAAACAGCAGATTTTTTCTATGTAGGTTTCAGAATGATGTATCGAATATGTGATAACCGTTTTAGTATCTGGACCCTTCCACCTTGTATATTGATAGTGAGACTGCTACTTATTCCTGAGTACAGAGTCACATAGAAACCTTGTGTCTCTGCCTTGTCTCGGCAATCATAAATTGAGCAGCCCGTTCCACACCATAGCGCTGCACTTTATGGTTACGGTTCATTTAAAAAGAGCATCTTAAAATTATATTAGATTAAGAGTGAACAATTTCTCTAGAAGCTCTCAACCAAATATCTCTAGATGTTATGTTATTTACTCACAATATTAAAAAATTTCTAAAATCTTTTTCATAATGCGCACAGCAATGGAGTGGAACTCTCTGCCTGCGTCTGTATTTCCAAATGCTTAGTTAGAAACCTTATCTCTTCAGACTGAACAGGCTTGTTTTGGGTATGCTCGTACCATTGTCGACTTTGTCTCTGTCATCTCGAACACAGACTAGAGTCAAGAGAAAACCGATACACAATAAAAAGAATCCAAGAGAATAATAAACAAACCTGTCCAAATATATTCTCCTTGCTAACAACATCAGTGCACCGAGCATGCACCACCCTGGGAGGCTCCAGTGACTCAAGGAACTTCCACCTGATAGTCTTCAGACGAGTGTTATGTCTAAACTCTGGATATGCCTTCTCTGACACATACAATCTTAAAGCCTTTTTATCATCATTTGCTAGACTTTCATGAGCCTTGATGTAAATATTCTGGGCTTGCAAAACAAATTCCTTTTGATCAAATTCTTCTTCAAAAGATTTGATCTTGCGTATTGCCATCATTGACTTGGACTTCTTTTCGAGGAGTTCTACTGCTTGCTTGGCTCGGGTTGTGGATACGAAAGAGGCTTTACCGTCGCCTTCTGGTGGGATATAGGGCTCAAACACACCACCTGAAAATTGAGGATATATTTTTATTTATTTATTCTTATTCATTATCACATACATTAAAAAAAAGAGAATGATCTGGGAGGATTGGCAAAAACTAAACTCAGTTTCTGTGACACATTACTTGTATTTCTGATAATAAATCTAACTGACCCAAAAACTTCTCATGAACAGTTTTATTTCTCACTAGCAGCCCGCCCCGGCTTCGCACGGGTATTTAACAATACACAAACATAAAAAAAACCTGCCAAGTGCGAGTCGGACTCGCACACAGGGTTCCATAGCCCCAAACAATATTTTGAACTGTCATTCATTAGTTAGTAGTATTAGTTAATAAACTTCCACTCAACCGCAAAACTAAATTGGTTTTTCATAGTATATTAATGAAAAACAAAGTTACTGCTGCAGTTTGATGAAAAAGTCCCATATCTCAAAAACTAAACAGCATATCTTATTGAAACCAATTTTCGTTGATAGTTTTTTTTACGTCCTACAATCCTAAATATTTTCTGAATTTTCCTCCTCTAACTTTAGAAATTAGAGGAGTGGGGGGGGGACACACATTTTACGACTTTGGAAGTGGCTCTAGCGCAAACTATTTAGTTTAGAAAAAAAAATATTAGAAACCTCAATATTATTTTTGAAGACCTATCCATAAATACCCCACACGTAGGGGTTTGATGAAAAAAAAATTGGGTTTCAGTTCTATGTATGGGGAACCCCAAAATTTATGTTTTTTTTTTTTATTATTGTATGAAAATCTTAATGCGGTTCACAGAATACATCTATTTACCAAGTTTCAACAGTATAGTTCTTATAGTTTCGGAAAAAAGCTGTGGCATACGGACGGACAGACAGACAGACATGACGAATATATAAGGGTTCCATTTTTTGCCATTCGGCTACGGAACCCCAAAAAACCCTTCTATTTGCGTCAGGTAACTAAATAAATCTCTGTGGTGTGAAATTCTGTATGGTGTCGGGCGTAAAGAATAGCACCATCCCATATCTTCCCGTGGATGTCGTAAGAGGCGACTAAGGGACTTGCTTGAGAATGGGCAGCAGCGTTCTGTGGGCTTTAGTAACAACTGTACTGCGATCGCCAACCCACCTGCCAAGCGTGGCGATTATGTCAAAACCCCCCTTATGTCAATGGCGACACTTGGGGGAGGTCTATGTCCTGCAGTGGACGTCTTTTGGCTGAAATGATGAATGATGATGAACTAAAAAAAAATTTATAAACAATGTTTGAATATTCCCCTCCCGTATGGCCCGTACCCCAGTGACGCCTACATACATCGTATAAGGTGATGCCTAGCCAGCTGAGCAGGGTGAGCGGCGACCACGCAACTTTTTTCTAATACTGACATTTTTAAACTCCTGATATCTTTCGAATGGAATGTTCGAATTGAATAATTCAAAAAGTTATATAAAGGTATTGAAGCAGTCTTGAATATGAAGTAATTTATTTTGATAAGGATTAATACCAAGATACAAATACAGAGTCTTTTCTAACGGCGGCATTAAAATATATTTTTTTTAAATAAAAGAACACTTATTGCGGCATAAATATGATAGTTAGACATATGCTGTCGCGATACTTTTTGTAAATAATGATGTGTTCTGCAAAGTCGTAATACATTATTTTATTCTATCATCAATAGTTTTCGCAGCGCACGCGATGTAATAAAGAATATTTTAGGTAATTTTTATACACCTTGGGTTACATAATTGCAGTTTTAGTAAGGATCCCTAATTTTTTTGAAAATATAATATAGCCTATGTCACCCGCGGATAGTGTAGCTTCCCAACAGTGAAAGAATTTTTTAAATCGGTTCAGTAGTTTCGGAGCCTATTCAATGCAAACAAACAAACAAACAATCAAATCTTTCCTCTATAGAATATTAGTTTATATCACACCTAGCAAAGATTGAGTTAGATTTGAATTTACAACTATGTGATACAGTAGCCAATGGGCAACCATCACTTGAAGTGAACTCAGGTGCATAGTTTCCGTAGGAAAAAGTTATGAGATTATAAAATAATAAAAAAAATATTTTACAAGGGCCTACAGGGGTACTTACAAAACGTTGACAAAAAAAAAAAGGAAAAAGGTGCTCGGTTCGGGTTGGTCATTTCTTATAGAGAAGAACCGGCAAGAAACTTACTCTTACTCATATATGTCATTAACACTTGGAATCCATCTTACGGCTTTGCCTAAAACATCACAATAATAATAAAAAACCCACAAACCTGTCGCAGAAATATAGAAAGGACGCTCCATCCAAGGCCTCGGAGGCAAAATTCCTCTTTCCTTCATCTTCTGCCTGATTCTTTCCGGACTCAGTGCAGAAATATTTTCATTTGGATCAGGCAGGTCTACTTTCAGTACCTTTTGAGCTCGCAATTTCTTGAATTTTGGGATATAATGCTTGCTTGTGGTTGTACGAGTAGGTTGCGTGAAAATTACAGGAGCCATCCGCAGTGCGCCCATCTGGAATTTATAAGCGGTTTTTGTATTTAATTTACAATTTTATTGTTAAACCATTGGAAAAACCTAAAAATAATTTTAGAAACAAACCTTTGAAATAAGAGAGTTTGCCATAGTAACTGTTCTACAGCTGCCGCTGTTCCGTAAATGCAATAGTTACTTTTCTTTGACTATTTGGAATATCTAGACATCTCTCTTACAATATGTAAATTATTTCAGTTTTCAATAATCACTGTTCGTTCAGAAGTTTTTATAACCTAAAATCAAAATAATGACAGTCAGATCGGACGTCGGTGTCAGTTTATCTCTATTTCACTCACACTAACGTAATTAAGGTGATGCTATGCTGTCTGTGTCTAATGCTAAAGATATAAAGTCTATTGAAGTGGACATGCACGAACTCCAAGAGGAATATTAATAGAAAAAATAATGTAAGAATTTTAATTCATTGAGTTAATTTAAAATACCAGTTAAATTTATTCTCAAAATAAATTTCTATAATTTTCTTTCGCAAGCGAAGTCAGTTCATAAATTCCTATGCCAGCGTAGGTCATATGTTTATGAACAAAAAATGTCTATGGTGTTTTGTTTTTTCTGCCATTTTTAGTCAAATACTTTCCATTCAAATTGTGATTTTTTAATAAAGTGATACAAAATTTATCAAATTTATTGTGTCGTCTTTTAAAATATTTTTATTCTTATTTAACGTTACATTGTACTGATATATGTCAATATTGTAAATTTCTATCGGCTTGTCTTTTGAAGCATTCCTGTCTTCTAGGAGCCTTATACGTGCTTTCTTCTGGTATTTTACCAAAATATAAATCAATTTCGGAAAACACTCTTATCGTTTAGTTTCAAAGATATCAACAGAATAAACGAAAAAGAAAAACGCACGAGAAGATTTGAATCGATCGTCGCGATTGAACCGGACATCCGGCGACTCCATAGTCCATACACGTTGTCTCTAGCACAAGGGAATAGAGATCGCGCAGCGTTTCTTTCTTTTCTGAACAGGCGCAGTCCTAGAGAACTCGCAAAAGGAGTAAAAGGCTCCTACATAACCTGTCACTACGTAAGTATCAGTGCACATACTACTTTATATCGCGTCGTTGCTTTGGTTCGGTATTGAGAATCGTGAATCTTTAACTCCTTGTAGTCCTTGCTGAGTCATAGCCAGGTGATCTCGTTATCACTCAGGTTGTGAAATATTTCTTTTGGACTTGTTTGGCACTCCCGTCAATCTAGAAGTAAGTGGATCGCGTTTGGACGCCATAACAGTAGGACGAAGGGTTGAGCCTGGGGTTGCGTGGCTCACTGCGGCCGATGACCTTAAAACGGGATGGACCTTTAATAATTGCCACGTGTTTTTCTTTTCAGCAATATATTGTATGAGTCAGAAGGTAGAAAAACCAGTATTATCGGGTCAACGGATCAAGACCAGAAAAAGAGGTAATTTATTTTTTATTACTTATTTTCACTTAAATGTTGGACACTTCCCCAGATACCATGTTTGTGAGGCGGATCAACTTGGAACAAGTTGGCTAATCTTGTCTCAAGAAGTGCACATGTTTCTCAAAGACGCGAGGTGGTATAAACATCGCGTCGTTAATTCAATAACCGTTTGCCTTGGCCATGACACTGTCCTACACAATATTTTTAGCCATGTTCTTTGTAGAATGTTGTTGGTCAAATCATAAAGGGGATCAAAGCCACATGTATTTCAAACCTACAATTTATTGAACCATGAATATCTTCAATCATTAAATTTCATCACAAAACACTAATAATAATTGTTGAATTTGTTTCCTCACTGTAATAGATTCTAAATTAATATCCCAGTTTGTATCTTCAACATAATAAATAGTCAATAAGCTTAACATTGAAGCAATGCAATTATGAATAGTAACATAAACAAACATGCATTGTAAATATTTTCATCATGTTTTAGCTGTCCGGCTTTACATAGGGGTTTTCTTTTTCTTTTAAGTTTTACTATACAACATTAAACATATTGAACTTATCAATGCTTTTAAAGATTGATATAAAATTCTTATGTCGACATCCCAGCATTACTTCAATCTATGGTATACAAAGCTATATTTTTATTCTGTCATTGACAATTGATTTATTCAGCCTACATCAAGCAGTTGAATCATCTGACCTCAATCCTAATTGAATCGACTTTCTCTTGGTCATTTCAAACTGTAAAATTACAAGTGATGATACACTGTTTTCTCATGATAATGGTTGTGTTCTGTTCTACATATTTACACTAAATTTTGGTACTGTTTTTAATATCAGATGGCTTGAAAATGCCTTTCTAGAGATTGAGAAATTAAAATAATACTGGCCTGTGACTGTCCCAAACGCAGAAAAAAAGCCTCTTCTCATAAAAAGAAGGCATGAGTATCAATCACCATGCCTGCTGAGGTCAGAAAGGCGATTTCAGACATATTAAAAATACATCTAGGTTTCCTTACTTATGTTTTCTATTGTTATTATAATTTTTCACTTTCTTTGACAACCTTGACTTATTGTCTTGGCTTGCCAAGGCTCACTTTAGCTTCATCCTTGGTACTATTACAAAACAGAAACAGACCTCATTTTCTACACTCTCCGGATCATTCTATTTTGTTCTTTGTGTTGTAAATGGGCATGCTTCAGTTTTGGACTGGCAACAAAGTTCAATAACCTTTTGGCAATCAGACATACCTACTTATTGAAATGATTATGCCTTTTATAATCATAATAAAATCTACAAGTGTAGATCTTTAATTAATATTTTTTTTCCTTGATTAAAGTCAAGATTTACAAGTAACAAACAATTACATAATTTTTATGTAATTAAAACATTGGAATCTTACTTCATCTGTCTGTAAAAACAACAAAGAAGAATTTTTATCCAACATGAATCTTTCTTTTTATTACAAAGTCATTTTAATTGCAATAAAAATGCCAGCGATGTGACTCATAACTAAATTGCTGACCAGTAGTTATTTCAATTGTTGTAACTGTCCCTTGTCATGACAAATATAGCTTGGACTTTGTACTGGACAATCACCGCCATGGCTAGGCTCTGATTGTGCTGATCGAACATACAGCATGTATTTAATCATGCTATAGGTATATATTGGAATGTTTTAAATTAATTACTCTTACTTATCCTCAAACATGAATATACGTTACGTTTTATCACAATGTTACTGCTCATGGTCACGTATTTAAATTTTCCGGAAAACAAGTTCCTATTTGTCTTTTCATTGGATATCAACACATCCCAAATTTCACGTCAACCGCACCGTTTTAAAAATACATATGTCAAAACTTTGCTAGCCAATTTAATTAGTTTTATTAGCGTAAGCCCCAAATGGAGTAAATCTCCTAAAAAATATCCAGTTGTTTCTGTATTATTCCGCATTCGCGAAGCCCTTAGAATAGACCTTGTTGTCATTCCTGGAGCTTTCTCCCCATGCAATGTGAGTAGGCGAAAACAAGGCCATGTGTGGCATTTGTATTGATGTCTTATCTTTTGTTTATCGTCAAGTTCAAAATATTTTCATTAAAGATAGCAAAATATTTTTAATCTTCATTCTCAACTTACTGAAATTAGCATGTGAACTTGAAAAGACCCAAACGCCAAAGCTACTATCGTTTCAATTAAAGCAATAAAAATTCCATTCCATTAATTTAACTATAAATAAGCTTTTATCTATCCTATTAGATTCAAGGGACTGAACCTGTCCAAATAAGTCCAATCTGCTAATAATTTATGCAAAGTATTGCAGGAATTAGGTCTTCAATACAAACTTGATATATTGTTAGTAGAATAATGGAATCTTTCCTTTTTTATACCACTTGTGTTGTAGTTACCAACCCGAACCGAGCACCTTTCTGTCGACGTTTTATATGGGTACATATAAAATGTCGACAAAAAGGTGCTCATGTGCATATGTGAAATAAAAAAATATTTTGATTGTAAGACTAGCTGACCCGCGCAACTTCGTCTGCGACACATTTTCCTCGTTTTCTGCAGCATTTTTCATTGATGCTCTGCTCCTATTAGTCGTAGCGTGATGTTATATGGGCTATCCGCACTAGATATTTAAACATTTTCGTCAAGAACTTTCTGGCATCCTTCGCGCATCGCTGAGTGTGACCTTTCTAGAAAGAACCTTCCTTGCTAAAAAGGTCGGGAATGCTATAAACCTCGTTCTCGTATTTTTGTGTTTAGTAGTCAGATAGGCAGTTCAGCAGCATCAGGTTAGACTGAATGCTGACCCAAACATTGGGAAAAGGCTACACAGTTGTTTATAAGGCATCCCCGATTGATTTCTGCCGTCATAGATTACGTAACGCGTCCCCATCCTCCCTAACTCGATCCCAAATAGGAAAACGTCGGGAATATACGACAACCGACCTCCATTCTAACCATACTCGGTTGGAATTGTGACGTCAATCGTTGCATTGGACATAAATACCTCTGTCCAGAGACTGCCACTGGTTCCTAATCGATTAAAAATTCAAATAGACTCACTTAACTGGAATGGAATGATTTATTCGTTTTCCGATAAAGATTCTATCTTTGTTGACCTTTCACCTGACTAGTCACACGTGGGAAATGCATTCTCATATGTCGGGGAATCTAGCGTAGATATGAACTTAGCACCGCAAGTATCGATCACTTCGTTTTCTTTTTAAAGTCAAGATCAGAAGTATTAACTCGTAGCCTTAAGTCATACGGCCAATCAAGACTTGGCAGGTTCCTTGGAATTTAAATATCGGTCTTTCGGTAGCTTATGATAAGCCATTTAAGCTTAAATAACATAAATACTCCAAACAGTAGACCACTTCTTAACCGAACATACAGATGTGTTGTTAGGGAGTTTGTTCCACCACTTCTTCACAGATAAACGCTAGGAGGGCGAGGGATTTGACTGTTGTAAATTTGACGTAAAAAAAGTGCTGATTCTCAGCCTAATGGCTTTTGATTTGGTCGAAATAACAACTACAAATTCAAATCCAATTTCATTCTGATTTTGCTCCCCTACTAGATGTTCACATTAATTCCAAATTCATTGCAAATACAGTAGCGACACAATTTTGAATAAATATTGCTTGTAGCCACCTCCGTCGAATAATAAGCTGTAGATTAATTCAAAATTTTCCTGTTTACAGACGAATACATTTTCCTGGTAATTTTTCGATTGATTTTGTTTGAACCTAATGCCACTTAGTAACTCGTAGGAGCTTTATTATGTAAATATTGAGAATATTAGGGACCTAGGTCCTTCGTCGCTGGCTTGAGGCCTTCCAATCCGTTCGTTTGGCTAATTAACCGTCTTTCTACAGTCTAATCATCAATTGTTGAGAGGCTTGTTTGCTCAATTTTAACTTAGACTCGTCCTAATTCTCACGATTTTACGAAATTCAACACTAACATTTGCTACGTGGGACTTCACTGTAAAAGGTTGCCCCATGTTGCCTTCCACGCCGTAATGCATCGATATTATGCTTCCAGAGTTTCCTTGACCAGCCCCCGGTATTCTCAAACGCTCGTTTTCGTAATGCCAAAACAAGATAGACATACGACTTATCGAATCGAAGTCGAATCCGAGCGTTTGTGAATAGGGGCCTGACCCCGAGCTATTGGAGCTCGGGGTCAGGCCCCTATTCACAAACGCTCTAAACGCTCTTCTAGACATACTCAATACAAATGCATTCTATCGGAAAGTCTTAAAAACCTGACAGGCAGAATTACTTTCGAATCTTTAAAACAATGGATCATCTATCCCCATTTCGAAACATATCGTAATACCATTCGACATCTGACCGGTATAGCATACTTTACTAAGAGACCACATAAAAGAGCACCCCATCATCCTAAGTGATATTATGGGCTAGTGTAGTGCCATTAGCTGATCACTGACGCGCCCGCTGTGCTATCCGCTCTGTATTATATATTATTCCACTGCCACTGGTGCTAACAACGTCTAACGGTATTTATACACTAGCGGTACTTGCCGTGTTGAGTCTGTTGCGCGCTTATAAGGAAGATTTACAACTGTTCTGTAGAGAGCTTTTTTTATATAACTGCGTTTGTACTGTTGAAATTTTCACGTTAAAACATGATAAGGATAAAATCAAGAGAGATTTGAACATGGTTTGTGTGAATGTTTCGTCATTAGCAACGTACAGTTAAGAAGCTCTACAGCTTACCGTTTGTAACAAGCTTTCTTTGATATAACGTTTTTTTTTAGCTTCACCAAGAGACGAGAGTCACAAATAAGACTATTAAGCAAGGCCCTGAGTTTCCGATCTCTAAAATGCCAGTGATAAATCGGTCTTTTAGGAAATTCTCAGTAGCAGCAAAGTTATATTCTGCTTTTCATAGGAGCCTCATTGGTCACAAACGTGGTTACGAAGCCGGGTGCTGGGTTTTCGGTCTTTAGAAAAACAGGCAGTAACGGTCCATGACGAAGTTCTCAGTAGGAATCTGGATTTTTGTTCGATGGAATGTGAATGTAGCCTACTACTTCAAATACCTACATCACGCGATGTTATGTTTTTACCGGTTGGGCAACACTTGTTGACCTTGTTGCCATCAAAAGTTTGTTCACACCAAATTCGGAAACACGTGACAAGGAATATCGCCATCGATTTCTTTTTGAAGTTATAATATATCACAGACCGCTAAAATATATCAATTACATATCGTCTATAGTTTCTTGCCCGTTCTTCTCCATGGAGATCTACATTTTGAAACGAACTAGCTTCTATTTTCTAAATGATTTTATTGAAATAAATGCTTTGAGTAGGCCTATGTCGCTTTTCTTAGACACCATACGCACATTGTTGCTAAAAATAATTTAAATACCTAATTTGTATTCTCCGCACGTATTTAGCTGTGTGATTCACAATCCTTTGATGTGATTCATCCTTTTAATATTGCCCAAAGCTAAAAAAAAAATATGTATAGCCGGCCTTTTGCGTGATTTAAACTTCACAAAAATTAAGAAGGCATTTTTATGGGTTAATAAAACACGTTAGGCTTTGTTCAAAGATAGGAAATTATACACACTAAAGATTGTTTTATATACATGTCTTATTCATGTATTACATTACAAACTAGTTTACATTTATCAGTTCTTATCTCAAGACAAACAGACAGTAGGATTTTAAAAAATTCAATGTCGCCAAATAAGTTTTTTTGACTTGGTAACATTTTTATTGCTTGCTCAAGCGAAATAGGAATTCCGGCGTAATCCGGATGAACATGTCATTATGTAACATATAAATAGTTTCCGACAAGCAAATTCCTGTTGCTTTGTCCACGTTTCTTATAGATGAGACGGAAATCAAACTTGTTTGTAGAAGGAAAACGGAGCGGCCGGCCATCTTGATTTTTGGTTAAAGTCTTTATTGCTTATAACATGACCTGTGACTTCGAAATTCTCTTCTCAAAATGGCGTCTTCTTAAATTCAAGCATATAACATTTTAGAATCATCATCATCATTTCAGCCCTTTTAACGTCCACTGCTGGACATAGGCCTCCCCCAAGTTTCGCCACATTGACATAACATGGGGGGTTTTGCCATAATCGCCACGCTTGGCAGGCGGGTTGGCGATCGCAGTACGGTTGTTACAAAAGCACAGAGAACGCTGCTGCCTATTCTCTGGCAACATTTTAGAATACAATGATTTAATATAAAAACAAGTGCTAATTTTATAACTATAGCCGACATTGGCATTGGTCGGTGTTATGTAAGAAAAGATAGCTAATGAGAAAAAAAACAACAAGGCCAAACATTTTTATCAAGACGGCTAAACATATGTTGGCTCTTAAATACATTGTGTTGGTAAACACCTAAAGCAACAATGGGCAATTTCCAAAAATATTTATTAGAACTAGGTACTTTTGCCAAAAAAATTAGCTGATAGACAACAAACACGTTCATTCCAACTCAGAAACAAAAACGCATGTTTTTTCCCATGAGAATGTCAGAAAATTCAGAACGCTACCTTCTAAGATCCTTACAAATTCCTACTTCATACAAGAAACTTTTCGTTATTTTTTTTTTAAAACTGCTTTAAACTGCCAAATGCTCAGACTAGATTATTTTTCTCAGAAAGTTTCATTTGTTCTAAAATAAATACAATGTGTGCATTGTCTTACCCACAAACAAACGACCTTCACAAGTATAAGTATAATTGAGGATTTCTCGCATACACGTTAAAATATAGTTAGCTATTTTTCTGCCAAAAATCACGATTGTTCTAATTTTGGTACGTGATTTCGTCTTCCTAAAATATTTATGTAATAAAATTTCTTTTTTCTGTTACGTTTACGTGGGACGAAAAGAAGACAACGTTTGTTTTAAATAGTACGACAACTTGTTTGCTTTATCCGTTTATCAAAATAGGAAATCATTTACATCAGCGAGTTACATAATCATTAACACAAAAATACTTATGTAACCAAGGACTGGAATTAATATGATATCGAAAAAGGTTGGATTTAGTACAGAAAAGGTTATCCATTTGCCTTTATTTCAAGATAATAGTTAAATTAAATTAAAATATCGTAATTTTGTTGACCCTTCCGTCTATAATCATGAGATGTTATTAGATTTAATGTGAAGTGAAAGTTATGCATTCGACTTTTCATGATAAACCTGACCTCGAGAACTGCTGAGTCTGCTGATCCCACTTGTATAATAAATCTGTCCACTTGAGAAAGTTTGCCTATCCCTTTGTCGTGCATATGGCTCTATGATTATGATATACGGCCTTGAGTGGGCGTAGGCCTTTAACCTATGACAGGCTTTTGAAATCTTTTCCCTTTGTGGTTAGAGAATTTTGGTGGGTGAGGATAATCCGCTTAAAATGGGCGTTCGGCTAATTGTACCAACTGTTTCGTAAAAGGAAAGGAAATTGCTGGTAAAACCCTGAAAATATCCGAAAAATGGTTTCGGGTTCCTTATATTTTCGGTACCTATCTAACGAAAATCTATCGGAATCTATCTATCGGTATTTTACAGTTAGTAGTATTGTCATTATCAGCAAAAAAATCACTAAGATAACACAAGCTTACTTACTTCCTACAAATCTACTTACTGTTGATGAAATATTTTTAAAGAAAAAATAATCAGCAAGCTAGCCAACCAGGGCTTAGCATTACTATCGTAGCTACCCAAAAGTAGGTCGCCGAGATAAGTTGAAATCCAACTAGTCTTGGCAAATACTGGAATGAATTACGAGTACAAAGTTACGGAGGTATACATGTTGAGTTTCAGTGCTGAGTGGCCTAATTTTCTTTTGAATCGAGGATAGGTAAGCTAGGTACATTTACTTTGGTGCGAGCTGGTTTTGTGAGCTTTAACTTCTAGTTTTATGTTTTGCATGCATTTTGAAAACTAGGATCTCGTGGCTAAATAATAACAGCCGCACGGGTCGATCTTTAAGGTTAAACCGTGCTTGCCGAGGTTGGCCCGTGGATGGCTGAATATAACTACATACAAAGTTTCCTCCGTGCCTCGGAAAGCACGTTAAGCCGTTGGTCCCGGCTGTCATTTGTAGATCTTTGACAGTCGTTACGAGTAGACAGAATCCAAAAGTCTGACATCCAGTTTTACCAAGGGGTATCGTACTACCCAGTTACTGGGTTGTGGAGGTCAGATAGGCAGGCGCTTTATGTAAAATACTGGTACTCAGCTGCATCCGGTTAGACTGGAAGCCGACCCCAAGATATTTTGGGAAAAACACCTTGAGCAAGCGTGGTGATCAATGCCCATGTTTTCTTTGTATAAGAATAGGCCTTTGCCCCCTATGACATGGCCCCCATGACTGGTCTCATAACTCTTTTTGAAGCACGTGGGCAAATTGTGTTACTTTTGGGACATTAGTCATTGTCTATACGATGTATTACTCAATTCCATTGAGTTGAGAAGCATTGTTTAAGACAATGTGGTTTTAATCGCCATATCACTTAAAATGGACAAAGATGTCATGTCTTAGAGCCAAAAATTTAAAGCATGTGGCATGTACCAACCCACAATGGGCCCGCGTGGTGGATAACAACGCATTCCCTGTCACAGAGGCCTGTGTCTTAGCAATGGATACTGTGTAAGACAGGGACTCAAACTGTAACCGTAATAAGTGTTTATAACACTGTTTTTTGAAACAGTTTTAACAGAAAAACACTTTTAAATGTAACAGATACAACAACGTTACTGAATCAAACTGCATCACTTATTAACACATATAAAAGTAACCTTTTATATGTGTTAATAAGTGTTAATATGTGTAACTGAAATAATCAATTATAGCTTTAGTACGCTGCGTTTACCTGTTACACTTATTAACACTGTTAACACTTTTATATCTGATACAGATATGTTAAGGTTGAAAACACATTTAAAAGTGTTACATATTTGATTCTGTTACCAATTCAACATGTAACACTTATTATTCTTTAACCTTTATGAAGGTGTTTTTAAGTCCCTGGTGTAAGGAACACGATTTCCAAGAAGTCTTTAATGTTCATAAGCCAGTTGATGCATTTAATCCAATAGGGCTAACCCATTACCACGTTGGCCTTTTCAGAATGGATCGCGTTTCAAGTTATCGACTTTTAAGTTTAGTTTCCTGCCATTTCAGTAAATGTATCACTTTAAGTCTTAAAGCTTCTAAATATTTTGTATCTTTGACAATTTCATTGTTATATCAGGTAAACAAAACAAATCTGGCTAATTCTCTTGTGGTAGTTTGGTTGTCATTTTAATAAATAACTCGGGAACTACAATAATAACACGACGCCTGTATCTCCGAAGGGTTAGGCAGAGTTGTACCCCACATTTCGCCATTAACTCGGGGACTCTTTGTATTTAAATTGAAATAAGATGCAGGGTTCCATTAAACATTTATTGTGAACTGACAGTTGTGTATTTGATTCATAAGAAGCAAGCTCAGTAATTGATGCAATACAAAACACTGTTTACATGATGAAAAACATGGCTAGAGTCCTGAAAACAAATGTTGAGAAAACCTTTCTCGTTCAATTATTTCTGACATAACATTGACACGAACCTCCAACTATTTCTCTATTCTTCTCCCTCTAAGTCTTCCCTTTCTGACATTCCAGATGAGAAAGAGAAGTACGATCCGAACGGATTCCGCGACGCGCTCGTGCAAGGGTTGGAGCGCGCCGGCGGCGACCTCGACGCGGCATACAAGTTCTTAGACGCGGCTGGCTCGAAGCTCGACTACCGGCGGTATGGAGAAGTCATATTCGACGTGCTCATCGCTGGGGGGCTGCTGCGTGAGTAACACACTTGATTTTTGATCTAGAAATGGAGAAGATGGAGATGGACTTTCATAAAGGTGCCTCTAGCCTCTAACAGTGTGCAGCATGTAACAATATAATTTGTAACAATCAATTTCTGTACAGAATAGTATCTTAGATTGCTACATTTTAGGCGAATGCTCGTCAAATCAGGGTATAAATGTATTGTAATGTAATGCTCAAAATCTAATATGTTATGTTACATTACAGGCGCACTATAATGTCTGGTTGAACTGCATTTGTAAGTGAAGGCAAACTGAGGCCAGCAGAATTGCCCATTCAGCTAGACATTTTGTTTGATACAGAAAAATATATACTTATTTGCTTAAAAAAAACAAGTGGCCGTAGCTCAAACTATAGCAGATCGTAAAGCTACTTCGCTTTAAACAAGTTGCAGTTTAACGCAACTATATTCTCGTCTGTGAGCTCAATAACTTCTCTTCTACACGGTTGGCGCAGTAGTTGAACGATCGACTGCTGCGCTGCGTGTCGCGGGTTAGATCCCCGCTAGGAACAAATATTTGCATGGCCTACAGATAGTTGTTCCGGCTCTGTATGTTGAGTCTGGCTGTTTGTGTATGTGAGTTTAAATGTTAGTAAATGCACCCACAATTACCCACAATTTCTCCTGTATCGACGGGAGAAATTGTGTGGAGCAATGTTTGAAAAAAAAAGCTATGAAAAGAAGATGCACTGCCTGTAATCTGGTTGTTCTATCCATATGCAAGTCTATTCTGCCATCAACAAACTACCCAAAATGATGAAACACTTGGCTAGAGTCCTGAACATAACTGTTGACACAATCTGTTCGTTCATTTATTATCTGAGCACCTAACCTGCTTCTGCCTCTTATTTCCCAAGACTACTATGTACTAACTGGCCTGTTTCTCTGCCAGTCCCCGGCGGGTCGGTGTCGATGGACGGCGAATCACCGAAAACGAACACCTGCATCTTCACCGCGAGCGAAGACATGGACTCCATGCGGAACTTTGAACAGGTATGGTCATTAACTGAAGTTGTATGAAGAATAACTTTGTATAGAAGTAGGAATCATCACCATCATCACCAGCCTATAATGTTCCCACTGCTGGGACACAGGCCTCCTCTGTATGAGAGGGCGTGGGCTGTAATCCACCATGCGGGCCCAGTGCGGGTTGGTAGATGTCACATGTCTTCGAATTTTTAGTTCTAGGACATGCCGATTTCCTCACAAGAAGGAGGAATATTAGTTTGAAGCTACAATACAATAGAATACAATGCTTTACTTTAATATCACAAGTTCTACAGAACAAGGGAACAAAACTTGAATTGAAGCCATTATGGCTTCTAAAAACTTATATTTCTAAGAAACGCTAGAATTCACTGAAGTTGACCGCAAATACTGTTTCAGATTGGTCAAATTATATCTAGATAACATCATCATTTCAGCCCAAAAGACATCCACTTCTCGACATAGGCCTCCCCAAAGTGTCGCCACATTGACATTTTGGGGGGCTTTGCCATAATCGCCACGCTTGGCAGGCGGGTTGGCGATCGCAGAAAGGTTGTTAACAAAAAAAAAAAAGCACAGAACGCTGCTGCCCGTTGTCTGGGAAGTCCCTTAGCCGGCTCTTACGACATCCACGGGAAGATATGGCATGGTGCTATTCTTTACGTCCGACACCATACAGAGCAATCTAGATAACGTCTTGTTGTAATTTTACATAAGTTTTAATAAATTGAAGTTTTGAAATCCAGGAGTAACTTGTTCGTTTGTTGTTGTTCGCAATAAGTTTATTGCAGATATTTATGGCGCTTGCCGATAAATTACTCTATTTATCTTGTAGGAAATCTATTCAAATGATGACAAACATGGCTAGAGTCCTGAAACCACAGTGTTGAGAAACCCTTTCTCGTTCAATTATCTCTGACGCAAGATTGGCCATCGCATTAGCACATACTTGTAACGGAAACATGCTAATACATTAAGTACTTGTTCGCAGGTATTTGTGAAGCTGATGAGAAGATACAAATACTTGGAAAAGATGTTTGAGGAAGAGATGAAAAAGGTAAGGTTATAATTTTATTTTAGTGTTACCAAAGTAAATGTATAAGGATGCATGATAATTTTCAAGTCACGGATTGGAGGACAAAGAAAACGAATGGAAAATCGATATAATCTATTATACCAATGATAGCCGTATTTTAAGAAATGAATGACGACTAAAATCTCCTAAAAAGTAGCGTCTGCCACCTATATTGCGACATTTTGCAGCAGGACAGTTTTGTACCCTAGCAAACAACACAACATCGGACTTTTTGGTAACAGTCAATACTTGGCACCGGGCCAAATAAGTTTCAACATTACTACAATACCCAATGAATACCCATTACGAGACTCAATCGATTTAGTAAAAGACGATAATTTACAATTTCTGCTACCATTACGGCTTGGCGCGGTGCGAAAGCCTAACCGTATTGCGACCACACACAGGTCTGATACTGATGCCTTGTGGCATTACCTCCGCCTATCTACCACTATCTAAACTAATATTATAAAGAGGGAAGATTTGATTGTTTGTTTGTTTGCATTGAATAGGCTTCGAAACTACTGGTCCGATTTGAAAAATTCTTTCAGTGTTAGATAGCCCATTTATCGAGGAAGGCTATAGGCTATATATTATCACGCTACGACCAATAGGAGTGGAGCAGCAATGATTTTTTTTTGCGAAAATGGGGAAAATGTGACGCAAACGAAGTTGCGCCGGACAGCTATTGTACAATAAGTTTAAATAAACAAATACTGGTCGCGGCGGCAAACGTAAATACCCGTGGCGTGCTTTCCGCGCCGCGGGAATTGCCGCTATGTTCTTATATACTGCGTCGAATGAAATTGCTTACTCATTTCCTATAATTATTGCTTATTTTTTCATCAAGTGTCGTTCATGTCGCTAGCCCTGCCTTTCTTAATTATATTGAGGCCTGAATTAAATCATAAAACCTTGTTTGTGCTTTGGGCAGAAGTGGCGACGCTGGCACATGTGTCTAGAACAAAACTAAACGTGTGTGGCAGTACTGGTTTATAAGCAGTAGTAAGGGCTGACATGAATTTTGATGTTTTCTTGTTAGTCGCGTTACTGTTTTAAAATCAAGTTGTAATGGAACAAACAGATGTTTTGCTCTCTGGAGTTGTTCCGCCGTTTCTACTCTCCAGCTGACTACTACTGACTTATGTTATTTAGACGTTTAAAAAAATGCTGCTTCTCCGCCTTTAATTGGAAATTTATTTTCTTTTGATTTTACATAGTCAGTAAGATAAAAACGCATTTTTTTCCTCTGATCCGATCTTTTTATAAATTATACAATATAATGTTTTATGTTGTTTCAGGTGCTTGTGTACCTCAAGGGTTTCGAGCCACTACAGCGTATCAAGCTAGCTCGTATGACCGCACTATGGATCGGTAAGTACTATATCTTGTGTTGTACTCAGTATTTTATTCTTCATTAAGAATAGACTAGGATAAAACTTTATCATACACCAAAAATGAAAAAAAAAACGGGTTTACAAAACTGCTAATTTTATGGTTACAACGTCAATATTATCGCTGATAGCGATATCTGCCAGACAACCTTTCTTTTTAGCTCATTTTAGGGTTCCATACCCAAAGGGTCAAACGGGACCCTATTACTGAGACTTTGCTGTCCGTCCGTCCGTCTGTCACCAGGCTGTTTCTCATGAACTGTGATAGTTAGCCAGTTGAAATTTCAATAGATTTTGTATTACTGTTGCTGCTATAACATCATACTAAAAACAGAATAAAATAAATATCCCGTTTTTTTTCTCCAATTATTTGGAGGTCAGCTTCTAGTCTAGCCAGATACAGCTGAATGCCAGTGATTTACACGGAGTTGAATGTCTATGTGACTTCTATAACCCAGGTACTGGGTACATTTATTTTTCAAATCTAAGTTCAACTGTTTTTAGTTAAAGTCCAAAATCCTGTAATCCTACTGGCGCCATCAAGAGTAATTTCTAAAATATTTCGCATTTTTTCATCTAAGTTTTAATCTTATCAAACCACACACCTATTTCACCATGAAATTCGAAGCTTCCGTAGCCTCACTCGAATCTCCACACATGCTACGCACGTGTCGCTAGTTCGATCCCGGGTCACACCGAGCTCTTTAGAAATAACCATAAATTTATATATGCACACGATTAGAGCCATGTAACGTGTACTGCGTTGCGCGGTGTCGAAGTAGTGCTAGATTGAAGTACGGCCATTATTGGAACACGCTCATTGCGTGGCCCATATGTGGCTGCACGACATTTTTTGCTAATTGAAGGGATTTATTCCTTTTTTTGTGCGATTGCAGAACTTATAATTCAGTTACAAAAAATGCTTTATTCTTCTTTTTGGGTTTTTTTTTTATGATTTTTCTTGGAATTCCATAATATTGTATTATAATATTATAAATGCGAAACTCTGTTTAAACGTCACTCTGTTTGTTTGTTACCTTTTCACGGCTAAACGGCTGATCAGATAGATCTTAATAAAATTTGGCAAGAAGATAGAATTCAACCTGGGGAAGGACATAGGCTATATATATATTATCACGCTACGACCAATAGGAGCGGAACAGCAATGAAAAATCTTGCGAAAACGGGGAAAATGTGACGCAGACGTAGTTGCGCGGGACAGCTAGTTTACAATATTTGTTTATTTATGAATACATTTAATGTTTTCAATTTATAGAATATTGCTCAATATTTCAATAAGATTATGTGTCTGCTTCGAGACCGAAGGACGTATTCAAAAAATTAAAAGAGATGATTGGATCAGTTATCCCAATGTGAAATAGAACTTTTGTTAATGTTCAAATTGTTTAAAAATAATAATTCTTGTAAAATAGGCAAGACATTTTATATTCAACTGACTTGTAACTTTTTGCAAAACTGGCCGTCTCCTTGAGCAACTCCTAAAAATGGTGAAAATGAAACTTTTTACGAATTCACGATCTCCCATATCTTCCCCAGGCAACGGCTGCGTCCCGCCGTCAGTCCTGCTGGTGTTGGTGAACGAGCACCTGTTGAAAGACAACCTCGCTCTGGACTTTGTGCTGGAAGTGTTCGCGACCGTGAAGGCGGAACGTGGCGTCACGTCGCTCGTCACCGCACTCAAGCGGGGGCAACTTGAAGGCAGGTGGGTGTTGACACTGTGATTATTCATTTCAAGTAGGCCCGTTACAGGCACTTTTGAATTGTCAAGGAAATACTGAAATGTAGATACAGTCACAAGACATCTGTAAAAGAATTGTAGTTGTCCATTCCAAACTGACGGGCGTAGTGGTTGAGCGATCGGCTTCTGCGCTGCGTGTCGCGGGTTCGATCCCCGCACGGAACAAATATTTGTATGGCCTACTGATAGTTGTTCCGGGTCTGGCTGTTTGTGTATGTTAGTTTAAATGTTTGTAAACGCACCCACGATACAGGAGAAATTCCTAGTGTGGGGCAATGCTTTTAAAAAAAAAAAAAAAAATGCGTAGAGCTTTCTTCTCTATGGAGAAGAAAGGGCTCTTTTAAGAGCGTTTACGCCTTAGGACATTTTATACAAACTTCTTTCTTTTTTCTTATTTTCCGAAATGACTGAGCCGATTTTAATGAAACTTCATACGCACAAGCAAGATACATAGGTCTAAAAAGTACCTAAAAAACGTTTTCGAAAAATAGTGTTACAGCTAAATTAGACCGATTGTAAATTATCTATGGAAACAGAAATTCGCAATTATGTTTTTTTTAAAAGACGTCGCGAAAATGTTTTAGTAACTTACTATGTATCCTGGAAAATAAAGACTTGAAAGTTTGTATGAAATGCCGAAAAGCGTAAACTCTCTTAAATTAGAATATTGCTTCTTTAA
This sequence comes from Cerastis rubricosa, assembly GCA_949152445.1. Taxonomy (NCBI): domain Eukaryota; kingdom Metazoa; phylum Arthropoda; class Insecta; order Lepidoptera; family Noctuidae; genus Cerastis; species Cerastis rubricosa. The sequence goes on from OX424547.1 coordinate 2,135,617, forward strand.
TGTATTAAATTTGCATGCTATATTTAAGGTAGACACCCTCGATTTCTCGAAGTAAGGTGCTGGGTCCGATTCTCAAGTTGGGAAAAATGTTATTGAGGTTTCCCATCAGGAATTTCTCAGTAGCAGCCATGTAGTCTGGATTTATGCCTGTTTGATGGCAATAGGCTCGATCTCTATTACATGGGACTGGAACATAATTGGCCAAATGTGGTTTTATTACTGGGTACACTTTTGCCTAACTTTACGGGAGAGATGTAGTTCTATTTTAACTTCAAGCAAGCATGAAGTTCGCCTGTTACTAAATGGTCATGCCACAGGACTGCATGGCATTAATATAGGCAAAACCGAAATGTTTACCATGGGTCTGTAATTTTACCGGCACCTAGCCCCTTGAATTTTTTTGTCTAAGCAACGGTAACAACTTACCAGGCTTAACTCTGTGCTCCCTAACACATCCTGGTGAATTTTCTATAAAATTCTTCATCACAAGTTAGGGTAGAGCAATGCGTCGTTGTACTGGCTTGTCGTACTATTGCGATATAGTCATTAATGCCGCTACATTACCTTAAACATAAAGGTGCTCCTCACTGGATCATTCGCCTGTAAAAACAACAATCCAAGATTCGACCTTAGCAGTACGTTACAAATAGTCACTCCCGGTAAACGGGCATTTATTTGACATTTCAAAACCCAAGAATCGATTTTGTACAGACACAAGTGATTTTTACACGTTGCACACTGTAATGCTCGGCACTCCTCACTCACTAGTGAAATGCTCGAATTTATACTGCTATAATATCGGCGAATGCTCCCGGTGAGGGAATACCTTAAGAAGAAATGCATCTCTTGTGTAATGTGCAATTGATTTATCAATTATTTGTGTTTCTTAGACTGCTGGAGTTCTTGCCGCTGAACCGTCGCAGTGAGGATGTGTTGGCTTCGTCGTTCGCTTCCAGAGGACTCGGTGAGCTGCTACGGCTGCATCGCGCGCAAGCCTCACAGGTAACAAGCCGATACAAGGTCTTCTTGACAATACTGTACAGACGTAATGGATATGGGAACCTAACAGCAAATGAAATCATAAGCGATTCCAACCCAATTACGACTCTTTCTTTCCCATGTTTTTTCCATAAACGGAGGTATATGTATAAAGGCAGGTGATTTACACCTGAGGGTTTACATTTTGGTATAAATAGATACAACTGGTTCCTCTCGATAGTTTGGTACTGATAGACTAGGCAGTGCACTTAGCATATCTAAGATTGATTATTGCGTTATGAAAATTTGCTTTCAGTCCGAAATAGTCATTCAATGGATGAACTTACACGGTTGTTTAACAACAAAATAACACTGATCATTTCGAATTCCAATGATAGTATTTTTTTTCTATTTCTAAATAATTTTAATTAAATATAATAAAACGTTTATATGTACTTATACAAAATGATGATGTTGATTTAGTACATCTCACATAAAGTTTTGAGCAAGCTGATGTTGTCTTGTTGATATACTAACATGGTGTATCTCCGTGTGCAGGAGGCACGTCGCGAGCTGACGCAGGCGCTGCTGGACGAGCTGGCGGAGGACAAGCCCATACGTGATCTCATCCAGGAGCTGCGCGACATGGCCGTCAAGCACGCCATTCCAGAACACGAAGTTGTTGCCATTGTGAGTACCCAGCGCCGGTTTATGATTGATGACAGGGGAACATATAGGAAAAGTTTCCAGTTTTGTCGTATAGGAAACCTTCAAGGGGTGGTGCATCCACATCGAAGATTGTTAGTAGGTAACAGACAGTGGAAAACAACAAGAAAGTTACTGTTTTTATGTTGCAAAATCTTACTCTACGAAAAGAAGCTTTAGTGTGGATGCACCTTCAGGTCACAATAACAGTATTTTTTTTTCAATTGGTGTAGTTATTTATGCAAAGTCTGTAGAATGCATAAACTATCAAAACAAATATTGCTAAGCGATTGTCATTGACTGCTGTGAGCAGGCAATCAAATCTTGTAGATTTATTTTCGGGAAACTAGCTGTTATTATTCTAAAATATTCAGTAAGAATCACTTACTTTTAAGAAAACTACAATAGGACCTATTCCTTTTTATCCAGTTTATATTTGCTGATTTCATCAACTAGCATACAATGCTTAAATTTTTTCTTCTAATGATGATACTCGATGACGAGTCGGAGTACAATTAGAAATCGTTTCGAGCTAGTTCAGACTGAGTTATTCGGTCCGTCCTGTGCTTGTCACGCCATCTTCTTGTACCTTGTCGATATGGCAGTCTGATCCAACACGAAACCTACCTTACTTCTACACACCTAAGGTACAATCATACTAATGTTTGTCCAACGTTGGTGACAGATTTGGCAGTGCGTGATGTCGCGTGGTGAGTGGAACAAGAAAGAAGAGCTACTGGCGGAGCAGGCCGCCAAACATTTGCGCCACTACACGCCACTGTTGGCTGCGTTTGCGCAGTCCGCGAAAGCCGAAATCGCTTTACTTACTAAGGTATGTTGGTACAGTTTTCGTTTTCATTCAAATTTTATTGAGCTTTAGCTTGTTGTTTAAATTTAAAAATAAGGGCCTCTGAAGTTGGCTAGTATATAGCTTTACAAAGGTCTACTGAAAAACCAAATAAAACTGCGTGACCCGAAACAAATCCAGGACCTCACAGTCAGCAGTCGCGTTTGCGACCATTAGATGTATTATATCCTATCAGTGATAAAGATGATAGCTAAAAATGTATCATTGTGTTGACATTATGTTTTAAAACTTAAATATTAAGAGCGTTTACGCCTTACGGTATTTCTTATAAAATTTAAAGTCTTTATTTACCGAAATGACTGAACCGAATTAAATGAAAATTAATACGCATAAGTAGGATACATAGGTCTAAAAAGTTACTAAAAATCATTTTGGAAATGTCTTTAAAAAAAAAGATTATTGGAAATTTCTGTCTCTATAGATACTTATAATCGGTCTAATTTAGCTGTAACACTATTTTTCGAAAATGTTTTTAGTAACTTTTTAGACCTATGTATCCTATTTATGCGTATTAATTTACAATCGGTTCAGTCATTTCGGAAAATAAGGACATAAAGTTTGTATGAATTTTCGTAAAACGCTCTTTAAGATTTCCGCAAATTAATGACTGACTCTACAACTACATTGACCTACCTGAGTCAGTAAACTTCAAAGTCTTTGAAGTAACACGAAACGCTTTCAAAGCGCCTCTCGAGGCACATTTTGAAGTGATGTACAAACAAAACAAATAATCAAATCATGGAATTTTGCATTAGCAAACAGAATATATTTTTTCTTCATTGCTTAATACCGTTCGTTGTATTTGTAGGTTCAAGAGTACTGTTACGAGAACATGAACTTCATGCGCGCGTTCAGCAAGCTAGTGGTGATGCTGTACAAGACCAACGTGCTGTCCGAGGAGGTGATCCTCAAGTGGTACCGCGATCCCAACTCCAGCAAGGGCAAGATGATGTTCCTCGACCAGATGAAGAAGTTCGTCGAGTGGCTACAGAGCGCCGAAGAAGGTAGGATGGCTCACTTTTTATACTCGACTAGGTTTCGGTCGCGTAGGTAGTCTTTAAATGCTCACGGAACATTTAACTGGGATGAGAAGAATTTATTATGTATGTTATTCCAGGCCATACAACGACAATATACATTTATTTTCACACATATTTACAATTTTTTTTTTTGAAATAGTGGCCATACAATTTGTCTGTCTGATGTAGTTTAGCAGTAATGCCTGTTTATTTTATAAACAGACATGGTAGCCTCAAAAGCCTCAAATTGTGTTTACTTGTTTTATAAATTAATGATTTCGTGAATGGTTCTCGTTATTTTTTTCGTCTTGCCGTCAGACGAAAGTCTTTGACGGCGGGGACCGGGCGAGGCGCCTCAAATGGTCCTGGGCAGGACATTGACTAGACGCGGAGATGGCCGATGAAGCAAGGCTTTGCCAAAGTTACGCCAAAGAAGCCAGGGCCGTCCTAAAGCTCGTTGGGTCGACGATATCGTCAAAGTCGCGGGGAACACCTGGATAAGTGTCGCACAAAACCGGGAAGTGTGGCGGCAAAAAGGGGAGGCCTATACCCAGCAGTGGGTGATTCCAGGCTGAAATGATGATGATGAATCACATCAGCTGATGTAAGAACAGTAGATTTTTAAAAATTTGTAAGCCAAGTCGCAGCCATAGTAATAATACCATCGTGTTTCTATCCAAGACAGTCCTCTTCTCGGAAAGTTAATCATGCTATAATCTCATTTCAGAGTCCGAGAGCGGCGAAGAAGAAGATTAGATTAAGAGCAGCGAGTGAGACTGACAACACAAGGCGCCGTCCCACCATTGAAGCATAATCACAGCCCGCGCACCCACGTCCGACACCCGACAGTAGCCCGACCGACCGACCGACCGACCGACACGACCGACGCACGGGGCGGCGCATACCGACAGACGCGGCCGTCGTACCTACCGCAACTCTACCATAACAACACTAGGGCGACCACAGTACGGGACAATGTTTTCTACAACTGTATATTATTCATTTCTAAATAACATGTTGATGAAATACCATATTTTTTATTCAATTTTTTTAGTAAAATTCAAATAAATGGTGGAAACCAACGTCTGTGTTTTATTGTGTCAGCGAGCGAGCGAGTAACTTTTGTGATTTCATCTGTTCCTAAACTGCGTGTGTTTGATACAGAAATGAATTATTATTTTGATTAATTCATTGACATGATCTTTCAAGATATGGTTTAGGAAACCTGTCATTGTTCCTATGTATCCTTAGTTGTCCTGAACCTGCGTGTTGTCAGGATTATGAGTTTAATGGAACTGTTCGTTCTTCAAAACATGATACAAATAACTAGGTAGTTCACTAAATGAAAGCGAATATTTTAAGGAAACTTATACAGCACAATTGTGGAACGTACAGACTAGATACCGTATATTCCCAGTCGCCTCCGCGGGGTTTGCCACCGGAGGCAAACGAGCCAGAAGACAAGACTCGCGTCTGGAAAACTCCATTGCATCACACGTGCTGCATTGTCGGGAATTGCCGCAGTTAAAAGCTTATCTATACAATAGAAACTTTGTAAGTTTTTATTTGCTTCCATTCCATGCCGGGGCAATGTTAGTCAAGCCTTACAAATCAAAACCATGAAGTTTGAAAGCTGCAGGAAGTAGAAAGAAGCGCGCTAGTTATTCAAAATTAACTGCTATTTCATCCACACTAAAATTTGGTGATAGAATCTCAAGTTTTAAATGAACTTTCTTCAAAGTAGCAGGAAGTAGACGGAAACGTGCTAGTTTAGTCTATCATTATTACAATCAAGCATAATTGCGACTAGTTGGCGACAAAATATGGGAGAAAACAGATCTTCGGTAGGAGCCCTAGTTTTAGAGATATAAATGTGGCGCTGCTGGGGAGACTTTCTCCAGATCGGCCACCTATAAACCCTTATATCTTTTGAACCAGTGACCGACAAATTCTAATATTTGGCGACTGATTCAGACTAATTGGCGACAAAATATGGGAGAAAACAGATCTTTGCTAGGTGCCCTAGTTTTCGAGATATAAATGTGGCCCTGCTGGGGAGACTCTCTCCAGATCGGCCACCTATAAACGCTTATATCTTTTGAACCAGTGACCGACAAATTCTGATATTTGGCGACAAATTTCGACTAATTAGCGACAATTTTTTTGTGTTTTCAAAATTAAAATCCCTGATAGTGGCCCTGCCAGAGTCAGTGACACATAATTTCCAGTTTTGTGGCTATGGTAGGGTTTACCCAGAAAAGTACTATTTTAGGTACAGAGGGTGGAAGGGACATTTTTTTTATATATGTAATTTTCTTAAAATCTGCTTGTGACTGGCATAACTTGAAATTTGCCGAATTTATGTTGTGCGTCAATTCCACCCAGTATAAAAAGTGTCACTGACTCTGGCAGGGCCACCATCACGGATTTTAATTTCGAAAACACAAAAAAATTGTCGCTAATTAGTCGAAATTTGTCGCCAAATATCAGAATTTGTCGGTCACTGGTTCAAAAGATATAAGGGTTTATAGGTGGCCGATCTGGAGAGAGTCTCCCCAACAGGACCACATTTATATCTCAAAAACTAGGGCACCTAGCTAAGATCTGTTTTCTCCCATATTTTGTCGCCAATTAGTCGGAATCAGTCGCCAAATATCAGAATATGTCGGTCACTGGTTCAAAAGATATAAGGGTTTATAGGTGGCTGATCTGGAGAGAGTCTCCCCAGCAGGGCCACATTTATATCTCTAAAACTAGGGCACCTAGCGAAGATCTGTTTTCTCACATATTTTGTCGCCAATTCGTCGCAATTTGTCGCCAAGTCATAGATTTAATCGGGTCTTAGTCTAAGAGATATAATGATTTCAATTAGTAAGGTATAGTCCAAGAGCTAGATCGAAGAGTTCACGAAAAATTACCAAGAAAAAAAAAACTATTAATATGTGTAATATACTTCTACTTTTATCGGTCTAAAGTCCTTAGAAATGTCCGAGAGAGATAAAGTCTTAATTAAATTCATGTTTTTATGTTTTAAATTGCTAGGTTAGAGTGGCTTAAACTTCTTTGAAAACATTAAACCTTGCTCTTGGTCTATTTGGTGTCAAGATGTACAGTCGCATGCAACTGTTTTACCAGTTTGCAGCTCTGATTAACGTTAGAATAATAAAAAAAAATACCGTACCTTTAGTAAAATGTTTAAAATACTTAAACGTTGAAAACGTATTGTCAATTGTTATCAAATTTTATTATATGTAATATAAATTTTATTATATCTCGCTTTTTTCTACGTTTTTGTATTTTCGGAATACCTAGAGATAACAATACTCGAGTTCGTAACTATTCATAATAAGTTCCACTTTAATTAAACTGGCTGACTTAAACTTACGTGACGGGCAACTCGTTCTAAGCAGCTCGTCTGTACAAGCGCATCTATCTCTTTCTTACTTACCGTAAATGAAACGGAGCGCAGCGATCTATTTGCCTGCGACTAAGTGGTAAGTGCACATTGTGTTAGATAAATAATTACGTATATTTATTGTAGATTTGTTTATAGGTAATGAATACAGCTTCCCTATGATGGGTTGAAATTATAGAATAAGTTTATATTTATTTAATTCGAAACAAACATTCCTCCATAAGACGTCATAGATACTGTCTAGAAACTACATAAAGTATTTTGTACTCGCTTGTACCACTGTATGGGGAAATTGAATTCTTTAATATCTTTTTAATTACACACCGACTAAATCTGTAACTTGGCGACAAATTACGACGAATTGGCGACAAAATATGGGAGAAAACAGATCTTCGCTAGGTGCCCTAGTTTTAGAGATATAAATGTGGCCCTGCTGGGGAGACTCTTTCCAGATCGGCCACCTATAAACCCTTATATCTTTTGAACCAGTGACCGACATATTCTGATATTTGGCGACTGATTCCGACTAATTGGCGACAAAATATGGGAGAAAACAGATCTTTGCTAGGTGCCATAGTTTTTGAGATATAAATGTGGCCCTGCTGGGGAGACTCTCTCCAGATCGGCCACCTATAAACCCTTATATCTTTTGAACCAGTGACCGACAAATTCTGATATTTGGCGACAAATTTCGACTAATTAGCGACAATTTTTTTGTGTTTTCAAAATTAAAATCCCTGATGGTGGCCCTGCCAGAGTCAGTGACACGTATAAAAAATAATAAATATTTAGTACATTAGCAAAGTAACCAAGGCAAGAAAATAATTACCTAAGTTAATAAAAAGTCCACAAATACTGGTGGCTACACGGCTACTTATGATCAAATACCCCAATTTTGAGTACCAAGGACTCGTAGGTATTAAATAATACTATATTATCTCTGCATTATCCTGTAATGTTAGGTAAATAGCGTAACGACATTTTTAAGCAACCGCTCTTTCATCAGACTACAAAAAAACATACATTACCGATAAACCGACCCAGTATTCATTAAATGTACACGTGTAATACGAAATAAAACAGCTTCCTATTGAAATCTACCCTTTTCATTTAGCATAAAACAGTTATTTTTTGCGCACAACTGTTGGTACCTAGTTCCTTTGTGCTCATTCCCCCACATTCACATGGCACAATTAGAGACCTTGGAAGACCCTAATTCCGTTACTCTTATTCAAGATTTGAATAAGCACAGCTGCGTAATTTTTAAGAAGTTTTATTTTACTCTTAGTGTGGAATATAAAATGTCTAGCTGTCCCGCGCAACTTCGTCTGCGTCACATTTTCCCCGTTTTCGTAACATTTTTAATCGCTACTCCGTTTCTAATGGTCGTGATGATATATAGTCTATAGCCTTCCTCGATAAATGGGCTATCTAACACTGAAAGACTTTTTCAATTCGGACCAGTAGTTCCTGAGATAAGCGCGTTCAAGCAAACAAACAAACAAACTCTTCAGCTTTATTATTAGTACCTATTGTATTAGATTAGATGTATTGCGCAATGCTGCCCAGTAGAAAATTTCGCAATGTATGTACTTCTCACATATCCATGAGATCACGGTTGGATTTACCGAAGGGTTAGGCAGAGGTACATACATTATGCTTATATGCATACTGCATAGACGACTTACCCATATTATGCGAATTCCTATCTCATAGGCTTGCCAAGCATCACGCCTGAAAGGGGTTAGACTAAGTTGTTCCTAACAATCACATTATACTTTTAACCTGACGTCAGAGTTTTTATTTAAGCACAAGGGCCGTCTCACTTGGCTTTACATGCCGCCGAGAAATATCTTTCAGGTATGCTGGTTTGGTTTCCTCACGAAGCTTTCTTTCACCGAAGCAAGTTATAACTATTCAATACGCACATGAACAGAAGTTCGTGTTTTGGGTTCGAACTCGAGACATTATGACTTGGCAGTCCACTAGGCACATCATCGGCCTAGCCTTTTCCCAAACTATGTAGGTGTCGGCTTCCAGTCTAACGGGATGCACCTGAGTACCAGTATTTTACATAAAGAGACTGCCTATGTGGCCTCCACAACCCAGTAACTGGGTAATACGATACCCCTTGGTAAGACTGGATGTCAGACTTTTGACTTCTGACTACTCGTAACGACTGACAAAGATCTACAAATGACAGCCGGGACCAACGGCTTAACGTGCTTTCCAAGTCAAGGAGGAAACTCGGTATGTATTTATGGTTACCCATCAACGCACCAACCTCGGCAAGCACAGCTTAATCTTAAAGATCGATCTAGCGGCTGTTTTTTATTTAACTACGAGCTCCTCCACAGTCCACTAGGCTAAATGGCTGATACAAGAAGCTAGAAAAAACAGAACGTACAATAGAATCCATTGCAAAATGTCCTGCGTAGCAGGTTCCTTCATCCATTCGTTTCTAAGATAATATCCATATAATATATAAAAATAAAGCCTTTATTTACAAAAAAAAAACTAATTAAAATCTTCTTCTTTCTTCTTTTACTGTTCGTGCTGTGCGCCTTTGGAATTCACTTCCACACTCCTTGCGGGATAGCCCTTCGTTAGACGTGTTCAAGAGAGAAATTAGAGAACATTTCCTGTCAACATGATTATAGTATATGTATAGTATTTTATATGTATGTTGATCTATATATGTATAGTATGTATTTCGTTTATTGTATATTAGTTTAGTTTATAAAATAAGTTGAATTAAGTTTTAAAAGTACTGTTCATTCGCAAAGCTGTATCCTCTTTGGCAAATAATCCTGTTAAATAAGGTTTGCTGTAAGAAAACCCATTTCTGGGTTATGCTCGCCGTTGTACATGTGCTATATATTATTTGTGTGTATATCTTTTAATTTTATGTGCAATAAAGAATAAGAAAATAAAACACAAATTAAGCAACACATAACTATTGCACTTCGGTGTCTTAGTGAATCAGCGCGTCATTTGACGCATAGGCCTTCTCCAGGCTCCGACATTTGTCACGGTCTCTTGTGTGTCTAGCCCACAAAGCACCAAATCCATCATCCCAGAGTTTGCGTTGTCTTCTTCTACTTCTTTTAGACCCTTCTCTGATTTTCTCTCTATTAACATAGCCATTAATTGATTCATCTGTGGTCCAGAAAGAAAAGTATATGATAGAGCTCAAAATCATTCACTAAAACAAATTGACAACAAACGGCTTTTATCAAAGACACCGGAGCGGAGGCATGTTATTGCTGATATGTATCTGTAAATCTATCTAGTAATACCATGCCTTCTGTGTGCTTTGTTGTTTGTCATCTGTCCGTGGTAAACACCAACAGCAAGTGCATAAACGAAAACTTGACTGATTTTGTTTTAAAAAACGAAAGTAAGGCAAATACCTTACCTTTTTTTTACGGATGGGAAATCATTAAATGACCCCTACCGCTCTGGGCAGACGGCAAGAGAACTAACGCTTCCTCGTTAGAGTGTCACTGACTAAAACCCATCCATGTTCCTTCTTAGCCCTTTGTGTTCCAGGGCCGGGGGGTATCTCTTTTGTCCCGCAGCCCTGGCAGGTATGGGGCCTCTCGAACCCCTTCCGATTAACACATACCATACCTCTGGTGACAAGGAAACGTTAGTTTTCCTATCTATTTCTAACAGGCGAGTACTAACATATAAAACGGCAAACTAAGTCTAGGTTAACTTACATATTAAAAACGGGCATTGGCATCGAATTCATTTACTTAGTAACGAAAAGAAGTGAGAAATTAATAACAGTAACATAACATAACGCCTGTAATCCTTGCAGGGTTAGGCAGAGTAGTTGTACCTAACAGTACCAACACCCGCATTTTGCCAGTTTTGTTCAAGTCCCATGTAATAGGGAATGAGCTTATTCCCATCAACCGGGGACAAGTACAGACTCCGTGTCTGCTGCTGCTGCCTGCTCGGGAAACCGAACCCAGGACCTAAAGCTCAGCATTCGAGCTAGCGACCACTAGAGTCTAGTGGTCTAGTGAGTAGGCCAAGGAGACAGGCAAATAAAGGTGAGTATATATTCTCGAGTCACCAATGCAACAATTATGTAAGTACTAGCTGCGCCCTGCGGTTTCACCCGCGCAGACCGGGACAAAAAGTAGCATATGTATCCAGGGTACAGCGGCGTAGCTACCACCGTATCTTCCGTATCAATTATACAGGGCCACGGGGGCACCCGGCTTACGTAAGCAAAAATTTATGAAAACTAAAGTTTATCATCATCATGCAGCTATAATGATTTAATAAATCAGTTTGTCGAAAAAAAGGCAAGGAGAGTGTAATATTTAATTTGAATTGTTTGTAAAAATTTTGGAAAAAGAGACAGATAGATAATTATGATGAATAAATATTTCGTTTAATTTTATGCAAACATTTTTTTTCTTTTGTGAGAAATCTTTACCCTTCCTAAGGGCCTCCAAACAATTTTTTTATACGGGGCCCCGCCAACGCACGCTACGCCACTGCCAGGGTATAAGCTACCAACATACCAAATTTCATCAAAATCCATTCAGGCGTTTTTGCGTGAAAGAGTAACAAACATACATTCTTACAAACTTTCGCGTTTATAATATTAGTCATCATCATCAGCCTGTACTCGTCCACTGCTGGACATAGGCCTCTCCCATGACACGCCACTGAGCACGATCCTCGGCCACTCTCATCCAGCTCTTGCCAGCTGCCTTGCGCAGATCATCGCTCCACCGAGTCTGAGGACGTCCTACGCTACGTTTACCGATCCACCAGTGGTCTCCACTCAAGAACTCGTCCACCCCAACGGTTATAGGTTCTTCGGGTTATATGGCCGGCCCATTGCCACTTCAGCGTGCTAATGCGGTGGGCTATGTCGATAACCTTGGTTCTCTGTCGAATCACCTCGTTACGAACTCGATCTTTCAGAGAAACCCCGAACATAGCTCTTTCCATAGCACGTTGAGCGACTTTTAATTTGTTGACTAACCCAACCGTGAGTGTCCACGTTTCGGCACCGTACGACATGAGCTCGCGAGAAATCGCTACGCCCCCGCAGAGGGGCGCGGCTGGCGGGATATGGGTCTAGACCCTTGCCCCGCGGTATCGTAAAATGTGCCCGTAAATACGGGCACCTCATCTTGTTGCCTGTATAGGCATGGTTGGGGCGAGCGCGTGTAAAGTGCGCGACTCGCCAATGTGTAGTTGTCATTTTGTCCGGTAGGAGGCGCCAGCGGCGCTGGGCGCTGCGCGCTTAGCTACGGTGAAACTTTACCGTAGCGAGCGCCGCTTTCTTCACGCCACCTCGGCGGTCTGTCACCGCCAGGTGAGACCTCCGGTTGCCCGGAGGAGGCCCAGCGGATGACGACCAGCGACGGAGGTGACTTTGTTGGCGCATCCTACCGCTGAGGATGTTGGCCCCCGTCTGCAGACACTTTCAGAGCTAGCCGATCGCGCTCCAGACTAGGGGCCGTAGTGTATGAATTTGAGCGGCAATGTACTGTGTAACGCCGCTCATGTAAGCGAACGAATAGCTGGCCCGCGCCGCTCCTTCGTCGCGTGAGTAAGATGAGTGTGGAGTGAAGGTTGTCTGTTCAGTGCGCGTCGCGCCTATATTAACTTAGAACGCGACGTGCATCGAATGTATTTTGTGTGTGTGGAGTCGTAATTGTTTGGGTAGGTCGCGTGTAGACTGGTACGACCTACCCGGGGGAGTCAGTACGACATGACGGGTAGGACGCACTGATTTATAGACTTTCGTCTTTAGACTCTGTGGAATTGGCGATGTGAAGACTCGACGCAGTTTGCCATACGCTGCCCAACCCAGCTGTATTCTTCTGTTGGCTTCTTTCTCGAAGTTGTTTTTACATAACTGCATAGTTTGCCCGAGGTAAACATACTCCTTAACAAACCCTTAATTTAATATATCCTTAATCCTTTATAATATTAGTAGGATAGGATTTTTAGATAGTTAAGTACATCGTTTTGCCAGTATGTAGGATGACCTAATTAACTTTGAATAGCTTATGTACCTACAGTTGGTACATAAGTATAGCTTTTATCCTACGGACTATTGAAAATAAAATTGGTCCAGCAGATAATATCGGCCAGCCTGCGAATAAAAGCGAAAAACAAGGTATTAAGTTGTATTAAAAGGATTTTAATTGACTCCCCTTCGTAATTTGAAAAGGCTTTTACATGTAATATTCATTTAATCCAATGAAATTACACGCCAAAATGCCAAATCGTCTGGTCACTTTTTTCCAATTGAAAAGATGGCATAATCTCATTCCGTCTTTAGATTTCCATAGACAAATAAAGCAAGGGGAGGCAACTTTCCGGAGCATTCATCGAGGACTTGTTTAACGGCCATAACATTGTCCCGGCGTTCGTTTTGTTTCGCCCCTCTTGGTCCAAGGACCGCGCGGTCCGACGGTCCAAGGTCACGTCAGGTGATGCCAAAAGGTCTACACGTGTAACGCTAACGGTTTTATTATTATTTAGTTGGTACATAATGAGCATAGAGTTTAAATGGAGCGTAATAAGATGTTGCAGATTGGCGGTCCTTTGTAATTTAAATCTTGTATTACTAGTGTAGGGTCTTTCTTATAGGATTTCGGAATAAAGGATCATGTACCTACTACTTGTCCGTTACTACGCAGCTACGGTCGGAATCAACACGTGCAAAAATGTGTAAAAGCTTCGTGCGACCTATTTACATAACTATGGAAAAGATGATAGGTTAACTAAACTGATTAATTCAGATATTAGGCAAAGGCATCCCGTATCCGATAATTCCTCTTCTAAACTAGATTAATAGCCAAAAGCCTCGACCAAGATCTGAGTAGGCTCGCTTGGCAGCTGGATCAATGGCTTGATTCAGAAAGAAAAAAAAAGAATACCTCAACTACGTTAGTTACGTCGGCTTCCAGTCTAACCGGATGCAGCTGAATAGTCAGTGTATTTTACATGGAGCGGCCTATCTGACCTCCACAATCCAGTTAGGACTGGGTAATACGATACGGATACCCTTGGTAAGACTGGTTGTCAGACTTTCGGGCCACTGACTACTTAACAACTGTAAAATAAATAACATGACAGCCGGAATCAACGGCTTAACATGCTTTCTGAGGCTCAGGGGAAACTTGGTATGTAATGGGTGGTCACCCATCCACGGACCAACCTAGGCAAGCGCGACTTAACCTGAAGATCGACCTAAACGGCTGTATTTAACCACGAACTCCTCCGACGATGAAATCTAGGCTAAAGCGTCTATTTACTGTAATGTCATCAAAATTAACGGTAAACAATCATACATTGAGAGCAGCGGTGGCCCAGTGGTGGCAGCCCCGACTTATGAGCAGCAAGCCGCGGTTTCGAACCCAGGCAGGCGCATCACTTTGTGTAATTTATTTCATCACCGCTGCCCTCAAAAACGGTGAAGGAAAACATCGTGAGGAAACCGGCATGTCGTAGAACTAAACATTCGAAGACATCTACCAACCCGCACTGGGCCCGCGTGGTGGTTTACAGCCCACTCCCTCTCATAGAGAGGAGGCCTGTGTCCCAGCAGTGGGAACATTATAGGCTGATGAAGAGTCATACATTTCCTTGTTATACAATTACACAAATAATTGTTTTCCCACGCAATAGCAACTGACAATAGTCGATGAAAAGGAACTGAAGTTAATCCGTGATAGGTCAAATAAATAACTGTTAATTGCCAGGGTTTTATTTAACTACAATACCTAAGGCTTAGTAATCGCTTAGTAAACAATAGCCTTTTATAATAAGAGTTTAATGTTATTTGGAAACATGATAACTATCAAAGTGCAGCTGTGCTATGTTAAAAGCTCAATGTAAGTAGGCAAGTTGAAAGTAGCGAGTTCGATTCCAACCCATTGCATCAGCATAATTAACGATCCACAGTGTGGGGGATTTTGAATTCTGAAAATGCTTCTCGCAAGACCTTTCAACTTCGAGAATTAACATGAGACGAGACTGCAGCCTTACTGTCGACACTCGATCTCACTGCCCCCGTATTCACAAACTCTCGAATTCGATTTCGATTCGGATAGTCGTATGTCTACGCTCGCTTTTGTAATGCCAAAACAAGATGTCTTTCTTATACGACTATATATATATTATACGACTATATCTTATACGACTTATCGAATCCGAGCGTTTCTGAATGCCAGTAGATGGTAGGTTCATTTGTATTTTTGTTAGCTAAAATGTTGCGCAAAATCTGAGACCATTATTCAAATATAGTTTACCCTTTGATTGACCAGCTGGCCGTCACTCAACTGGTCAGTCAAAAGGAATATCCTCAATTTTTTAATTAAACGGTACCTATTATAAAATGTTAAACAACAAAAGGTAACTTGAAACGAACACTAAGAAACAGGACTTCACAAGTAAAATCTCACAAAAGTATCTCCCAAATAGAACGCAATTTAAATATTACCTACCCATCCTGCAGTATTATAAGTATAGTGAATACAAACTGGTCCAGGACTCAGCAGCTGTACTCAGCATAGGAAGCGACGTGGAAAAGCCGGCAGATCACATCAATGGGGCGCACACCTGCGCAAGAGTTTTTGGTCCCGCAGACCTACCTACTTGAGTACTTGATGTAAGGGCTGCCACGATTTATTGTGAACTAATGTCGAATTCATCTTTGGATTCTTAGATGAAGAAGTAAGTTACAATAAATGTTAACTAATAAATGTGACGGAATTGTGTAGGACTAGTCATTTTGGCCAATGTAGCAGTGGTAGGTAGTCTATTTATATATATAAATTACGTGTCACGTTGTTTGTCGGGGATGAACTCCTAAATTACTTAACCGATTTTAAGCAAATTTGCACACCGTGTGCAGTTTGATCCAACTTGAAAGATAGGATAGCTTACATCTCAATTTATAGTCGCAATATTATATTATTGCAAATTAAGGCACAATTATCTGTTAGCTCCAAACGATTCTAACAGATGACGGTTTCTGTTGACTGGATTGAGTAAGTATTCAATAGATGGCGCTGTATAGGAGCGGAGCAGCAATGAAAAATATTGCGAAAACGGGGTAAATGTGACGCAGACGAAGTTGCGCGGGACAGCTAGTTACTAATACCTAACTTTTCAATAAAATTTTAAGTTCTAAGAAGGTCTAGTCTGGGTCGTCTTGGTCTTAAATAAAGACATTCAAATATTTACGATCACAAGGTGAAGAAAATTGAAATCCAATACTTGTAACAAGTGTAGTGCTGCTTAGTACCAAGTCGGTCTGTCTAGTGTCGTAAGCCCTGTTAGGTAGCATTCGTGTTTCAAACCCGTAAATGTTTGCAAGAAAATGTTCCCAATGTCCGCTCATTTTAATATCTTTGGCTTCTATGGATGCAATTTAGCTTTAATAACAAGTGATCGAATTGGATTATCAAAATCACCCAAATAATTAACAAAGAAAGTTTAGATCTCCAAGAGGTGTCGTTGCTCACATTTCTTGTTGTTATCGGGCAAAGACATCCAAATATTAAGGGTAAAAAAACCACAAGACAGTTAATTTTGCAATCATAAATGTCAGACTTTGTAACCATGCAAGATACACCCATAAAGCGTTTATATGCTCTATGGACACACAAAACATATTCAAATAACAAAATTGAAGAACAATCTCGAACAAAAACTTAAAAAACGCGGCTAAGCTCGCAACCCTCGGGCACACAAAGGTCTACTTATCCGTCATGAATGCGACAATCACTGATATAGAATAAAAGCTTCTGCGATACCCACGTACGCAAAAAAATGCTCACAAGATCCCCTTTAAAAATCGACCGAGCTTACTCGGATGTCTTATTATATTCTCTTATAGCCGAGAATCTTCAAAGTTTCCTGTTTTAATATCTTTACATTAAGTTTTAAAACCAAACTGACCCTTTTTGAATTAAAATGGGCAGTATTGTATAACCGTTTCGGCTAGTTTCGCCTCCCAGGATTTTCAAGGTGAACTAGACACCGGAACTGGGGGTCTTGAAGGGTTGTTGAAAGGGTAGTTTCAAGGTACAAGTTCACCGTTAAAACTTTTCGAGCTCAAATCTGCATGGCAACGTGCTCAGTTAGTAGCAGCCCCGGCACCACTATTGTTAGTTTTGGCAACGGGGCGTTTTGGGGGACCTTCTTATGTAACTGGACATAGGCCTCCTGTGGGAGGCCTATGTCCAGTCACATTGTCATTTTGGAGGGTTTTGCCATAATCGCCACGCTTGGCAGGCGGGTTGGCGATCGCAGTACGTTTGTTACAAAGGCACAGAGAACGCTGCTGCCCATTCTCTGGCAAGTCCCTTAGTCGCCTCTTACGACACCCACGGGAAGACATGGGATGGTGCTATTCTTTACGTCCGACACCATACAGAGCCATTATGAGGAAAATGTTGAGTAGGAATGTAGGTGGCTATTAAAGTAGAGGAAGGCCAAAGAAACGATGGAGGGACTGTCTGAAGGATGATATGGGTAGAAGGGAGGTGACTGCTGAGATTATATTACTCGCTCGCTATTACTCGCCAGTAATAGAAAATCGTGGAAGATGAAGACATGCTGTGCCGACCCCAAAAATTACTAAATATTTTCGAAGCGTTACAAAGAACAATCAAACGCCGAAGAAACAAGGGTCGATGTAAGATTTTTGTAGAAAATTAGCGTAGTTAAAATATAACGTCGCATTATCAAGGCATCGATGTATAGTCGTGGATGTAACAATTTTCGCAGAATAGTATTTCGAACTCATATAGGGAACCCGTTTTCAGGAGACACAAGAAAACGGTGTTGTTAACTAGTATGTATTATATGGAATAAGACCATAAAGTTAGCAATTACTAAATAACAGAATAAAAATCGTATCATAAGTTCATTAGTCAGTTATTGAAGTAATCACTTTGACTTGTTTATAGAATACGGGTAAGTAAGTAAGTAAGTATATTTTATTTGTTGAAACATGGTGTACATGAAACATTGCATGCAAGATAATAATGGGATAAAGAAAAGTTCTAACATGTTCAGCCGCATTTCGTGGCGTACAAATTGGTAAGAAGAGATGGTGCATTAACCGGGTGTTAGAGATTATCGAATTCTGCAGTTTATCAACACCTTTCCGAATCCAAGACATATTTCTGTTATTACCATACCACTGAAATATAAAAAATCTACAATCAAACTTGTTCCGGAACTCGTTTTTGTTGTCATGTCATTTGTGACGTCACGACAATGCGCCCACGCATCTCTTAATAACTGATCAATAACGAGGGTAACCGACCTGGCGGAAATATTTTTTGTCAAAAAAAGGTATTATGTGGCTTGACAACAGCGTGACTGACTATTGATTTTATTGGTAATAAATTAGGTTGGCACGAGTTTATGGGTCCTTAGAAGGTTTTTTCATTGTCAAGTGACAACTATGACTTTAGTTATAGAAGATCAAGAAGGGTTAATGTCTGGGGAATGTGGCTGCGGCAATGAATATGATTAGTCTCTTTTATGCTAATGTTACGTTTGGTAAAATATTCGATCACGCCATCGTGGATAAATCAATTTCACATATCTATAGTATTACGAGACTTTAAAATAAATAACATAATATCATGATCAAGAGCAATCAGTATCAGACCAATCTTCAACAGAACCATTGTAAAGATAGTAGTCTGTTGCCCGCTTTTAATCATACTGTCTGGTCAAAAATAAAATCACCACGAGATCGCACAAAGCTTGAAGGAATTACAACTGATCTTCAAAGATTCAAACTGGGCATATTTCTCTAAAATTATGCCATTACCATATTGGACCTTATTATAAAAACCGTGGATGTTTTTAAAGCAAGGGATGGCCAATTTTCGAATGCAATATTTAAATTGTGAAAAAAAAACTGCAAAATACACTAAACAGTCATAAAATCAAATGATCCCAAAATATCCATTCCGTATTCAAATGTTTTAACAAACACAGACCGCGTTGTTCCAAACTCGAATTTCGAAACATTCAAAATATCGGTAAGAACTTTCTCCGCATCCATTGTCTGACCGCGTTCCTATAGATGTAAACTTAACGTAAATCATAAAATTCTTTAGAAATAAGGACCTGAAGAGACCCAAGATGGATTGTTAATAATTTTTACCTAAGCAAGTACAATAAGTACAAAAATCTCTGTACCTGCCCTTTCTGAGAACTGGTTGTAAAAAAAATCGCCTTTGTGTAATGTTTCCGGGGATCATCAGACAACGACAATACAGTTCGAAATTCGAAAGATAGAATTTGTAATACGAGTTTGGAAACGAATGTTTTTGATCTTGGGAAAGTACATTACAAGGGTTTCGCTTCTTTTTAAATTGATGTTCACGTTGTTATTTTGTGTTTAGTTAAAAACTTGCAGCTGACAAACTAAGGAATCGTCAGAACACTTAGAGCATAATATTGCATTTATTTTTACCCGACTATTGCGAAGCAAAAAGGAGTGTTATGATTTTTTCTTAGCACCTAAGGTCCGTGTGCATTTCAGTCAGTGCTTTGATAAAAACAGCGTGAAACTTAGTACACCAAACATAAAATCTTTATCGACACAAAAAAGCAAATGGTGGTGGTGCTCCGTCTCCAATTTCTAATTGTATAAGATTAGCGGATTTATCTATAATGCCAAGTTACATTTGAGTGCTTACAAAAAACATCGCAACACGGACCATCGATCGTTCCAAAACTGAATTCCGTCAAAAAACCGCCGCGCCGCGCCGTCATCATTTACTTTACTATACACCATTAAAAATGGTATTTTTTATTTCTTTAAGTTGGCACCACTTTGTGAGTTCAATTATTTCGAAGTAGGTAACCCAATTCGAGTCAAGTGCACAGCCAATTAATACAAAGAATAATTAATAGGAAGGAGAGGAAGCTGCTCAATATACTCAACACTTTATTTTTTAAACGTTTTAAGATTTTACACGTGGGGAAAACTAAAAACTATGCAAAACTATTCAACACAAAAAAAAACACGTGCAAGGCAAGTATTGTTTATTCATTCAATCTATTAATTACAATCATACTCATTCACCGTTTTATATAAAAAGTATTATTTATTTAGCACAGATAAAATAAAACAAACTTAATGTTTGTATCGAAAGTTTTGACAGGCATTTAATACAAAAATAAAGTTAAAAATGTAAATTTTATTCTGTAGGCAATTTTTTTATAGTGCCATTGACTATTTTAACTTAGCAGGAGTTATTTATTTAATGATCTTTTAACCCGTTGATTGCCATTTTGTTAGGAGAAAGAAGAACATACAGAGATAGAAAAACTGGTTAAAATTGTGGCGAACTGTGACAATAGATTTTATTAATTGCCGCTAAAATGGTGACGCCGTTATATAAATTGCTTAACAATAAGAACATGAGCTAAAATGAATATGATTAAACAAACCTGTGCCGTCAACGACAATTTAAAATGACCATATTAAATCGTCAAGCACTTTTATATTGCGTAGAAATAAACCTAAAGTAGGACAAAAAATTATACCTACTGGCTACAGCCAAATTAAAGACTAATTTAGACATAATTAAGAAAAACAACAATTTTATTAGCTTTGGGTCATTCGGGAACAGCCACAATGTCTGCTATGGTCTACTATATCCCTAAAACGATTTAGTGTTAGCTCCTCTTGTAACCTATCCAATAAATAACTAAACTCATCGATAAATCTAGGAGGTAGGTATATGTAAAACACCTCGAAAATGTATTCCGCTAACAATTTTACAACCTAATCTGACAGGTTTTTGAAATTGGAACTCCAATAAAAGTCACTGACCACCATGTTGAATTAAAAGTTTTTAGATTTCGAATTTGAATATCGTGAACTGATATGATATTAAAAAAAATATATAGACTCGTTTTTTCACACATAAATAAATGTTTATTATAAACATAGCAGGATTTATTTTTGGAGTTCCGTACAAAAGAAGTTATTTTGAGAGCTAAGCTCTGAATAAAAGACATTTTACTTTCTAGTTTTTTCTTATAGTCTGAGCAAACCTGCTTTCAAAAAAAACGGCAGTAAGGTACCCCTTAGTCTGCTAAGCGTAGGTAATGATTTTCTGGGAACCATTTAATTTTGACATTTAAGTAAGATGGGGTCAGTTTCAATGGCTGCTGTTTCAACGAAAACAGCACTTCTATTGTACCGTTTCTCTCTTCTCTTTTTTCCCTCTCTATGCTTATGTTGATTAGCCTTGTGAAATAAACTTACACCCTAAAAGCGCATTTTCCAAGCGCGACTTTCAACTTTCAGCGCTGAACTGAGCAATAAAACTTCAACAGTGTGTTTTTTATTAGGCAATCCATTAATAGTGTAGCTTCTTCTAAACTATGCTCGACCCCTGGTTTGGTGCCAGATATTTATGTCGGTGGCTTAGGTCATTCTTGAGACTTCCTGATAATATAGACCCCTAAGATGTCGCTTATTTAGAGAAAACATGCAAATACTCCTGCACTATTGATTTAGGTACCTATTGATACCCTTCTGTAAATATGTATGTAGGCACGACAGTGCCTATTGGAAATTATCATCATCTGCCTAGCCTTTTTCCAAACTATTTTGGGGTCGGTTTCCTGTCTAACCGGATGCAGCTGAGTACCAGTATTGTACATGAAGCGACTGCCTATCTAACCTCCACAACCCAATAACTGGGTACGATACCCCTTGGTAAGACTGGATGTCAGACTTTCGGCTTCTGACTACTCGTAACGACTGTCAAAGATCTACAAATGACAGCCGGGACCAACGGCTTAACGTGCTTTCCGAGGCACGGAGGAAACTCGGTATGTAATTATGGTCACCCATCCACGAACCAACCTCGGCAAGCACGGCTTAATCTTAATGATCGACCCGTGCGGCTGTTATTATTTAGCCAATATCTCGCCTATTGGAAATATGTGGGAGATATTCAGTGAGTGAGGTGGTGGTGGAGGTTGATGGTGGTGTTAGATCCTGGCTAAATAATTACAGCCACTCCGGTCGAGCGTTAGGTTAAGCCGCGCTTTCCTAGGTTAGTCGGTTGATGGGTAACCACCCACTTCATACTGAGTTTTCTCCGTGCCTTGGAAAACACGTTAATCTGTTCGTCCCGGCTGTCATTTGTAGGTCTTTGACAGTCGTTACAGACTGGCCCGAAAGTCTGACAACCCAGACAGGCTATTACCCAGTACTAACTGGGTTGTGGAGGTCAGAAAGGCAGTCGCTCCATGTAAAATGCTAGTATTTAACTGCATCCGGTTAGACTGGAAGCCCTTTTTTTTAGACTGATGATGATTTAGTGGTACTGATCATCAAACTTAAAAACTATTTTTGGAACAAACATCGTAATCACGACAAAATTATCAGTGACCACACTGATCATAGACAAGCATGAGTGTGACTTACCTACTTAAACAGAACTCGTCTTATTAATAGTCTCTCATTAAGACCTCTTAATTACCTAAAAGTGTTATAAAAATGTTTTTAAAACGGTAATAAACGAATAAAAAATTAATCAATATACGAGAACAGCACTTCCATGTTTTTTTGGTTCAGAAATTAGGCCTAAATTGTTTATTCAAATTACATAGACAACAGTTATCTACGTCTGTCGGTTCCAGTTTTATCTATGGTAATTGAATGAAATGAGGTGTTAAGAGCGTTTAGGTACGCCTCACGGCATTTCATACAAACTTTCAAGCCCTAATTTTTCGATCTGACTGAACCGATTTTAATGAAACTTCATACGCATAAGCAGGATACATGGGTGTAAAAAGTTACTAGAATATACCGTAGATGGGTGACCACCCATTACATACCGACTCACCTACGTGCCTCGGAAAACACGTTATGCCGTTGGTCCCGGCTGTCATTTGTTTTTGAAGTGAAAACTTCTTTAGCGGCGTTGAGCACTTTTTCTGTAATGGGTATAAAATCTTAAACTCGCGTCAGGTCACGTGTCCTGATCGAAAATTCGTAAGACGAATTGACATTAGGTTGCGAAGGAATTTGAACTTTATCACATCTGTCATTGAGTTTGGTTTTCCAAAACTGGATAATTATCTTATGCACAAACAAAACCTTCGATTTCTCCAAAGAGGTAAAATTCGTAAAACGTATCGTAATATTTCTGTGTTAAATTTGTTATGTACCTAATGTAAGTTGTCATGTTTGTGTATGATAGCGCAATAAATGAATATTGTATTTTACCACATAAATGATAGAACTAGATAATTAAAGCAATTCGTTCAAAATTATTTCCTAACCATATCCAAAAATGCACAACGTTACTATTCAAGTTTTCACTTCTGCCGGCACTCCCGGAGTGCAACCCGTTTTTTTTTTTTTAATTTTACTGTCTATAAGCTCGCGCTTGACCATTATCTCACTTTATGGTAAGCGATGATGTGACAAATCTTTGACAGTCGTTACAACAGCTAGTCAGTGAACATAAAAGAAAGTCTGACAACCAGTCTTAACAAGAGGTATCGTATAACCCAGTACTGACTGGGTTGTAGAGGTCAGATAGGCAGTCGCTCCATATAAAATACTGGTATTAAGCTGCATCCGGTTAGACTGGAAGCCGACCCCAAGTCCCCAACATAGTTGGGAAAAGGCTAATGAATGAATTGATGATGACGAATCATTCAGATAGAGAAAGCATTCTTTCCAAAATAAATTAACAAAAGAATGTGTGCCCCTTACTTAAAGCCCCAAGGTGAAGTTTCAATACGATAAGCAATACAAAATTCAAGATAAGGCGAGCGGTGCCGCGGGCCAGACTTGTTTACATTGGACGTTTGTCTATGTTTACAGCTACGTCTGAATAACACCAACAACTTTAATTGGAGTGGCGCGCTATGCAAGTTTATCGCAGAAGGTTCATTAGTCTTCCTTCGTTATGCCGTCCATGGGTCTCTGACTTGGATTTACATGCCGTCGACAAGAATCTGTCAGGCTGGCTGGTTTCCTCACGATGTTTTCCTTCACAGAAGCGAGTGATAATTATACAATACGCACATGTATCCGAAAAATCAGAGGTCTTGGGTTTGAACTCGATGCCTATGACTTGCTAACTACGCTATCACTGCTTAGTTCGGTTTTAGGGTTCAGTTGATAAACTAGTTAACTAAAAGAAGTAAATATAGAAACACCCAACTTCTAAAAGGCAAATCCGAGGAAGGTACCTACAATTCGGAATGTGACAGCAGGGGCAATGACAAGCCGCAACGGCATGGCTGGTTCTAAAACGTACTGGCATGGAAGTCACATAATGAGAACATCCTCCTTGTGAAGTCATTTAAATAATTAATAAAGGATTAAAATTTGCTAAAATCGTTGTCTAAGATATAAAAAAACACTTTTTGTCCTTTGTTTAAACTCAGAGCGTTTACACCTTACGACATTTCATACAAACTTTCAAGTCCTATTTTTCCGAAATGACTTAACCGATTTTAATGAAACTTAATACGCATAAGCAGGATACATAATACATAGGTCTAAAAAGTTACTAAATAAATTTTGGAAATATCTTGAAAATTTATTTTTCTATAACATATAATTTAAAATCGATCTAATTTAGCTGTAACACTATTTTTCGAAAATATTTTTAACTCCTGTAATTTTTAAGACCTATGTATGTATCCTGCTCATTCGTATGAAGACTATTAAGTTTCATTAAAATCGGTTCAGTCTTTCGGAAAATAAAGACATGAAAGTTTGTATGAAATGTCGTAAGGAGTAAACGCTCTTAAAAAAACCCAATCGCTCAGCTGTTTGTCACTGCGAAAGACCAATGTACGAGAATATTCGCGGGAAAGGTAAAACAATGCAATGACCCGCAGTCATGCAACGTCAACTCATAGACTACGCGATCTTAACCTTTTGCAGTTCACCCGCTCACTACAATTATTGTCGGCTGTCATGAAACTTAGTGATATTTGACCTCACGGCTACACAGAAACCACTGAACACCGGAGTCTAACTGAAGTAGAACAAAGTGGTTATTATTTATGAGGTTCCACTGGTAATCAGCGGTATGGGGGACAGGAACTCAAATCTCAAGAGTTACGTGAGACTGGATCGATTTGTTTATGAAAATATAGATTAGGTGAAAATCTATTACTAATTAAAGATGAAGAGTTTCTTAGTATGTTTGAGTCAAGTTGCATTATGGTCGGAAGTTATCCCACGGTAACGTTTTAAACTTTTTATTTAGCCTGTGACACTCAGCGATAATACCGTAGCTTAGAATTTTCGGGAGCGTTTACGCCTTACGGCATTTCATACAAACTTTCAAAACATTATTTTCCGAAATGAATGAACCTATTTCAATGAAACTCAATATTCATATGCAGGATAATTAGTTCTAAAAAGTTACTAAAAACAATTGACGTAATGTCTTTAAAAAAATATATATATGTAATTGGAAATTTCTGTTTCTATAGTAAATTTATAATCGGGTTTAATTAACTGTAACACTACTTTTCGAAAATGTTTTTAACAACTTTTTAGACCTATGTATCCTGCTTAAGGGTATGAAGTTTCATTAAAGTCGGTTCAGTAATTTCGTATAATAAAAAATCGAACCTTTGTATGAAATGACGTCTAGGCGTAACGATCTTAAGAAACAATATTTATCACCAGGGTAATTTAAGAACAGTCACATGTTGTATAGACTACCTACGGACTTTGTCTCTTTCATCTCTGACCTAGTCTAGAGTCAACAAATCGTAAAAAAACGTCTTCTTCAACCCTTTGCCACCCAATGCTGAGTGTAGGTCTCTTCCAAATCTCTCCACTTTTGGCGGTTATGTGTCATGGCTATTCAGTTTCTTTTTTTTTTTTCTTTTTCTTTACAACTTTTACCTATCCTCTTTCTATATTGATATATCTAATGTTTGTGTAAATTTGCTTATGCCCGCGACTTCGCCTGTGTGAAAAAGACATTGTAAGGCTTTGCATCAGTGGCTTGTGGACGGTGAGTAATGCGCTAGCTCACCGTCCGTCCGTCGTATGACGACAGGGCGTGTCGACGGCGCGTTTGTGTTCCACGCGCGCCTCAAGGAGATGTCAGCAAATCGGAAGGGGTCCGACAGGGCCGATGCCTGCCAGGGCTGCGGGACTGTTCGAAAGAGATACCGTCGCCTTAGTCAGTACAAGTCTGACACTCCCTTCCGCTCCGCCCAGAGCGGGAGGGGTCATTTGATGATTTCCCATCCGTAAAAAAGGCCGTCAGTGAAAGAATGCTTGAAATCGGATAAGTACGAGTAGTTGCAGAGATTATTACCCTGCATCCAAACGTACAAACTTGACGACCTTATTTTATCAGTATTAGACTCACATACCTACTCACATTGATGACTCAGCAAATTAAAGTAACCGTACTCGGCTCGTAGAAATACGGCGAAAAGGTCAATCGGTACTTTTCATTCTTCGATCAATAATATTGATCGAAGTTTTCATTGGATTAGTTACTTATCATCATCTGCCTAGCGTTTTCCCAACTATGTTGGGGTCAGCTTCTTGTCTAACCGGGTGCAGCGGAATACCGGTATTTTACATGGACGACTCTACAACCCAGTTTTTTTTTTATTTTTTTTATTTAAT
The DNA here is from genome assembly GCA_949152445.1 of Cerastis rubricosa. Taxonomy (NCBI): domain Eukaryota; kingdom Metazoa; phylum Arthropoda; class Insecta; order Lepidoptera; family Noctuidae; genus Cerastis; species Cerastis rubricosa. The sequence goes on from OX424547.1 coordinate 2,162,280, forward strand.
CGGTAGTGAAACAGAGTTTTATTCTTACATAACACTTGCCAAACTGCAAAGCAATTTGTCGGCAGTAGGTTCTCGTGAATTTTGCACGAGTCTTAGTTAAAAATAAACATTAAAATTAACTCTAAGTTAAGACTAAGACCATGGTTCTATAGGTGAAGACTCCGTAGTTACTACTGGGTAATACGATCTCTTGGTAAGACAGGTTGTCAGACTTTCGGGCCACTGGCTACCTGTAACCACTGTCAAATATGAACTGTGGAATCACGGTACCTATGTTATGGGTCGCATCCACGGACCAACCTAGGCATGCGCGGCTGGGGGTCATTTTATGCTTATATATGTATTGAGTTCTATGGGCCTAGTTGCCTGAAATAAAGGATTGTATTGTATTGTATTAACCTAATGGCGCATCCACACATGCCCGGCGGCACATGCATCTTTTAACTGCGGCAAGCGGCAAGGAGGCTAGGCGGTCTGAAAGCCGACGGCATGTGTGGATACGCCATAAAGGTCGATCCGACCGGCTTTATAATATTCAGTGACGGCCACGGGCATTTTATTTCCATAGTCTTAGTAAATGATTATGCTCCATCTCTTTCTTTTATTTAAATTCTCATTTTTTATCGGAAAAGGGGAAGAAAACAATTACTCAATGGCTTATTACGTTATTACAATCTTAATTTGTAATATTAATATTGATGATACGGTTGGCGCAGTGGTTGAGCGATCGACTGCTGCGCTGCGTGTCGCGGGTTCGATCCCCGCACAGAACAAATATTTGTATGGCCTACAGATAGTTATTCCGGCTCTGGCTGTTGTTGTATGTGAGTTTAAATGTTTATAAACGCACCCATCAGGCTTGCCAGAGAATGGGCAGCAGCGTTATCTGTGCTTTTATAACAACCGTACTGCGATCGCCAACCCGCCTCCCAAGTGTGGCGATTATGGCAAAACCTCCCAAAATGTCAATGTGGCGGTACTTGTGGGAGGCCTATGTCCAGCAGTGGACGTCTTCTGGGCTGAAATGATGATGATGATGATGCACCCACGATACAGGAGAAAATCTGAGTTTAAAAAAATAATATAAGGTTGACTAAAAAAAATATTAATCTTTGTATCACTTGTTTGTACATTTGAAAATCAATCTTATCTGAATCTACATAAAGTTGCAAATAAAAGCTCCAGTACCATTAATTTTCAAATGCAGTAAGTAATATTAGCTAAGTGGACTTTGATAGGACTTAATGACTTATTTACTCTAATATCTTCACGCCTTCGTAACTTTAACGGGGTGGACAGTTACATTCCTTGGAACTGGCGGATCTTCTCATAGAGATAACTTCAGTTATTTACATTACAGGTTTATTTTTATACTAACTGTGACCGCGGCTTCGCTCACGTGACCTCGTATTCTTTGACATTATCAGGGAATAAACATTAAAGTTCATTTAAACTAAAATCTTTTAGTACATTATTGTTGTGTGTGTTGTTTTTGTTGTAAGTATTAAAGGAACTTGTATGCAAATGATGGGGCGCATCAATTTAGATAACTTTTGGTACGCAAGAAGGTGTTTATGAACGAAACCAAATTAATGCTATTCATGACCTATTATAAGTCCAGACGGAATCACGGAAAATTAAAAAAAAAAAAACCTTCGCATAGGGCCTTAACAGTTAATGGAAAACAAAAGTGAGAACAATGCAAAAACCTTTTACTCAAAAATACTGTAAACGCTTGAATTTAATGTATTCAGTAATAGAACCGGAAAGAGTTTATCAGTGTCATTCCCCACGGATGCAAAACTTCTAAGTTTGGTTTTTCAACGCATTGAAGTGCATTCATTGCACACTTATGAAGTGTCTCCACTTTTGTCGCACTTGAACTTATTTATATTACTCAAAAGTTTTGCAAATATTTTAGTCGTAAACCTGTAATATTCTAGCCATGGTGAATATGGTGATACATAATGGGCATGTACTTTCATGGTTGTAGCAGCTCAATATAATTTCGGGGCTCCCGACCAGACCATAGCCGATTTGCTGGAGGAATCAAAATCAAAATATTTTATTTTACATAGGCCTACATGGGCACTTATAAAACGTCGACAGAAGAGGCACGGTTCGGGTTGGTCGTTTCCTATGGAGAAGAACCGGCAAGAAACTCGATGGTTACTCTTTTAAAATCATTTGGTTCTACAATATTTAGATGTTACAGCGTTAGTACCTAAGTATGAGAGGACAGCGTAGGCCCAACAATAAGTCATCGCTTACTACAAAAGGTAGAAAAAGATGATAGTGAACAAAAAAGAGAGCCCAAAGTGTCCTCTTTTTTGAGATAGTAAAGGAGTAACTGTCAAAAACGACCCTGGCGATGGCGCCGCGATTTACAGCCATCCATGTGCTAATCATTTGTTATGACGTATCATCGGTACGAAAGAAGAAGAAGAACAGGGCAATAAAAAAAGCAAGACAAGCGAGCAGCACGTCTTCTACTCCTACATCATCATCATCATCAGCCTATAGTGTTCCCACTGCTGGGGCACAGGTCTCCTATCAATGAGAAGGAGTGGGCTGTAATCCACCACGCGGGCCCAGTGCCGGTTGGTGGATGTCACATGTCTTCTAATTTTTAGTTCTAACACATGCCGGTTTCCTCACCATGTTTTCCTTTACCGTTTTTGAGGGCAGCGGTGATGAAATCAATTACACAAAGTAATTCGCCTGCCTGGGTTTGAACCCACGGCTTACTGCTCGTAAGTCGGGGCTGCCACCACTGGGCCACCGCTGCTCTCCTCCTTCATACTTCTCTATTACTTTTTAGGGAATTATTTGACGAAAAAATACGCATGCCAACGATTTCAATACAAAAATCTCACAGCATCAAGAAAATATTTCGAATCGACCAGACCTGTGGAAGTTGTTTATATCCATTCATCAACCAGAAAAGAAAAGATGATCTTCAAACGGCTGAGTCTATTTTCTCAAAACACAGCTAAGAACACACTCGATTAAAACACATTTAAATAAATACCAATTTTATCAAAATCGGTTCATCCGTTTAGGAGCTATGATGCCACAGACAGACACACAGATTCACAAGTTTTGGGTATGAATGTGGATGGACTGTGTGAAGGATGAAATGGCAAGAAAGGAGGTATCTCATGAGATGACAAGTAATAGAGAGGTATGGAAGAAGAAGACATGATAAAAAATCAAAATCAATATATTTTTATTTTACATAGGCCTACAGGGGCACTTATAAAACGTCGACAAAAAGGGGCTCGGTTCGGGTTGGTCGTTTCCTATGGAGAAGAACCGGCAAGAAACTCCATGGTTACTCTTTTAAAATCATGCTGCGCCGACCCCAAATAGATTAGGGTAGAGGCAAGAGAATGATGATGACCTGCCATCAGTCTTTCAGAATCGTAAAGCAATTATCCATTAATCATAAAGATCCTACATTATCTCTGTTGTCTTACTCGTAATTTACTAATCGTAACATTTACGAACGACGCACAGTAAAACTTTATGCTGCAATAATTAAAGTTTGAAACAACAGCTTGAGAGCTTGTCCTACAAAACAAGCTATTAAATAAGCCATTTCCTTCATAACTCTTGTCAGCCGATCGACAGCTGATCAATATCCTTTTAAACCGACTTAGCATAAAAGGGAAGGTTCGGTTTGCACTGTAACTACGTATTTTACCAATAAGTAGTAGTAGGTACTAGGTCATCATCATCATCATTCTCTTGCCCTTATCCCAATTTATTTAAGGTCGGCGCCGTACGTCCTCCTCTTCCATACTTCTCTATTACTTGTCATCTCATGAGATACCTCCTTTCTTGCCATATCATCCTTCACACAGTCCATTCATCGTTTCTTTGGTCTTCCTCTACCCTTATACCCATCCACATTCATACTCAAAACTTTCCTCACGACATTTTCCTCATTCCTCCGCATCACATGCCCATACCACGACAACCGATTACCACGCATCTTTTCAATCACCGGCGCCATTTTCAGACTTCCTCTAATGTACTCATTCCTTATAATGTACTAGGTATTTATAGTTTTTATTGCTATTTAAAACCGCGTCTATGGTCTAGTGGTTGCAAACGCAAGACTACTGAGTGTGAGGTCCTGGGTTCCTGGGCCTGACAAAGTCATCATCTGCCTAGCCTTTTCCCAAACTATCTTGGGGTCTGCTTCCAGTCTTACCGGATGCAGCTGAGTACAATTATTTATCATGAACCCCCCACAACGACCTATCTAACCTCCACAACGACCACAACCCAGTAACTGGGTAATACGATACCCTTTGGTAAGACTGGATGTTAGACTTTTCGCTTCTGAATACTCGTAACGACTGCCAAAGATCTACAAATGACAGCCGGGACCAACGGCTTAACGTGCTTTCCGAGTCACAGAGAAAACTCGGTATGTAATTATGGTCGCCCATCCACGGACCACCCTTGGCAAGCACGGCTTAACGGGATATCATCAAATGACCCCTCCTGCTCTGGGCGGAGCGGAGTGTCAGACTTGTACTGACTAAAACCCATCCATGTTCCTTCTTAAGCCCTTTGTGGTCCAGGGCCACGTTATCTCTTTCGAACAGTCCCGCAGCCCTGGCAGGCATCGGCCCTCTCGGACCCTTTCCGATTTGCTGACATATCCTTGAGGCGCGTGTGGCAATGACGTATACCCTGAACTATTCTTAATTAGTTTCCAAAATCAATTGGGCCGCCAATCAAAAATATCTTAATTTAATAACCGAATACTCTGCCGATTCCCCAACTTCGTATCACGAAGCTATCCGAACTTCCGAAGCTGCGCTCGCGTCTTTGCCTGTACAGTCACGAGCACCAATATGTTCAACTTTTTAAAGTGATTTTCCTTTTCGGTTTTAATTAAATTTTTCATGTTGTTACGAAGGACGAACATAGTATTCTGGAACTCATGTTCTAATTATGAAATAGGTCATATTTCGAAGTTGCTCGTTGTTCGCCGAGACAATCGCTTTAGCATTTAAGTGATGATGACATACCAAATGAAATAACATTAGGCCGTAAAACTTTACAGACGTGATTGACACCGATTTTATAATAAATGGCTGAAGCTTTTTTCGGGATCGAGGTTTTAAATTTTTATCGTGTTAAGATATAGATCTATACTCAACACGTAAACAAAGATTTAAATACACTAAATTTAACTGATTTTAAACTTATATTTTAAAAAACTACAATACATACCTACAAGTTTTATTTTATCTTGAGTAGATATTGTAACCATCAAGTCTGGTAAGTCCCGCTAGCTAATCTAACATCGGGCATAATAGATGTACTGATGCTCGCGACTGTACTCCGCTCGGCTAAGACCGGTCGCATTCGGGCCGACCGTTAGCCGGCCAGCCCACGTGCGCTTATATCACTGCCAATGGCGCTCAGCAACTTTGCTACTGCTGGGAAATTACGGAAAAAATTCCTGAGGTTACGTAGTTGGGTGGAGTGAGAAAGTTTCGTGAATGATGGCGGTGATGATAATTAGGTGTTAGGAATTGTTCTAGGCAGTGGCGGATTTACAAATTTTCAAAATATAGGCAGTATAGTTTTTGCCGCCCTTGCCTCTACAATTTTCATATCCTAGATTATTGTTATAATCCAACAATTTCGATGAAATTGCACGTAAATATTTTTTTTGCGGATAGTTGCAGAGATCTGTAAAACATCAGAAAACCGCCATGCAGAAATCTTTTTGATTTCCACGAGGTAGCAAAAAAAAAAAAGAATTCGGTCCTCAAATTTGCCGCCCCAAAAATCTGACACCCTAGGCTCCAACCTAATCTGCCTGCTGCTAAATCCGCCACTGGTTAGGGGTGATAAACACACTGCAAACTCGAACTCAAACCATTTATTTCAATTAGACCATTACAGGCAATTTTGAAAGTCAAAACTCTCAAGCTTGTATCAAGCTTAGGTATACAACCCTGGAAAGTTAGATTAGCTTAGAGGTAGGTATAATATTCCAATAGTACCTACACTAGTTGACCCGCGCAACTTCTTCTATGTCATGTTTTCCCCGTTTTTGCAACATTTTTCGTTGATGCTCCGCTCCTAATGGTCGGAGGGTGATGTTTTAAGGCCCATTACCTTCCTCGATAAATGGGCTATCCAACACTAAAATAATTTTTCAGTTTTAACCAGTAGTTCCTGAACTAAGCGTGTTCAAACAAACAAATATATAATAATTGTAAAAAATATATCGTATAGTACATTTAGTGCACCATCATTTCGTCAGTTGTGTCTTAAGCCCCATATAATAGGGAAGGAGCCTAATGTCATCAATCGGGCACAAATCCGAACTCCGGGATGCTGCTTAGAAAATCCTGATAAGCGAGACTTAATCACACTGCTTGAAAATCGCTCACAATCATATTTATGAGAAGGCAGAGCCCACGAACTTTTGTGAATGACCTCCGAGCATAGACTATGCAGTTAGCATTTTTATTAGGTTTGTTAGAAGCTTTAAAAGTAAATATCTAAGCGATAGCTGCGTCCGACATAGTACCCACCTAAGGGTAAGCCGCGCTTGCCGAGGTTGGTCTGTGGATGGGTGACCATAAATACATACCGAGTTTCCTCCGTGCCTCGGAAAGGACGTTAAGCCGTTGGTTCCGGCTGCCATTTGTAGATCTTTGACAGTCGTTACGTTAGAAGCCAAAAGCCTGCCATCCAGTCTTACCAAGGGGTATCGTATTACCCAGTTACTGGGTTGTGGAGGTCAGATAGGCAGTCGCTTCATGTAAAATACTAGTACTCGGCTGCATGTGGTTAGACTGGAAGCCGACCCCAAGATAGTTTGGGAAAAAGCTAGGCAGATGATGAGTAGGTACCCCCCTGAGCAGAGTGAGGTAGACTTACTATCGGACTTGCTAGTCATGGAGTTTGCTATTTGACAGTGTATGGCAATGGTCATCAAGATCTTTCTGTTTCGTGTGGTGAGTTTCTAAACTGGTGTCCATGGCCCTCTGACTTGGTTTTACATGCCGTCGAGATGTATCCCTCATGCATGTTTGGTTTCCTCACGATGCTTTCCTTCACCGAAGCTAGTGATAATTCTACAATACGCACATGAATCCGAAAAATCAGAGGTGCGGGCGTTTGGTTCGTACTCGTTCGTAACACGCTAATCTTAGGAACTGTTGGTCCGTTTTCAAAAATCTTTCAGTTTTAGGTAGCCCATTTATCGAGGAAGGCTATATAGGTCTAACTAGGATAACAGGAGCGGAGCAGCAACGAAAAATGTTGCGAAAACGGGGAAAATATGACGCAGACGAAGTTGCGCGGGACAGTAATATGCATAAAGAATGTACGCAACATGGAGTATAATGCCGAAAGATGTTGGACGCTGACGCTGCGTGAGCGAGCGTGATCCACCGCCGCTGCCGGCCCGCGGCCGCTCGAATGATGCTGGAAGATTAACAGCTGAATATGTTTACTTATTCTTGTGCTTCATTGGTGTAATGCTAAGTGTGGCGTTGCAGTGTAACATATAAATAAATAATTTAATCCCGGGATCATGGCGCTTGCAACAGCGTCGAAATATCGGGACCTCAAAACAATCTAAGTATAATGAATGACGCAAGATATAGGTAGTTTAAGTTTAACCCCGACATTTGTATTGTAGATAATCAAACGCTGACTTGATTTTAAAGCAATATTTTATAAGCTTTTGAAACTCTTAAAAGTATTATCATCATTCATCATTCATCATTTCAGCCCAAAAGACGTCCACTGCTGGACATAGGCCTCCCCCAAGTCACATTGACATTTTGGGGGGCATTGCCATAATCGCCACGCTTGGCAGGCGGGTTGGCGATCGCAGTACGGTTGTTACAAAAACACAGAAAAACGCTGCTGCCCATTCTCTGGCAAGTCCCTTAGTCGCCTCTTACGACACCCACGCACGGGAAGATATGGGATGGTGCTATTCTTTACGTCCGACACCATACAGACCAAAGTATTATCAGTATAATATTTCTCAAAATTACCAACAAAAAAAACCTAGCCACTTTCTGTTTAGGAAGTCATTAAAGCAAAAGAACACATTAATAATAATAGGATTTTTGATCAAATAAATAATATTTTAAAAGAGAAGATATTTACTTACCTATTTGGAATATCAACAGATTATCATAAATAATGATTGACTTCGTTTTAAAATGCAACTTAACATTATTTATTTTCTCAAATGGCCTTGTTCTATCATATGCAGTAATAATCTGATAATTTGTGAGTTTGAATTCATACTACTTAATATTTTAATATTTTTATTGAGAAAAAACCCGCTCCTCGCACTGCGAATTTGTCTTGTAGAATTCTGTAACATTTGAACTCAACAGCCAGACTCGGAACTACACTCTGTAGGCCATACTAAATACATTTAAGTTCTGTGCAGGGATCGAACCCGCCACGCAAACGCAGCAGTGTAACGATCAGCCACTGCGCCAACCGTGCCGTCAGTTTGAAAGGCGATGCAAAATCGATTCGGTTTCTTCTAGGCAAGCCTCCTACTAGGCCTCATCATCGTTTCACATCAGGCGAGTTGGCAGCCAAACGCAAATAGTTAAAAGTACAACAAAAAAAATCGGCCAAGTGCGAGTCCGACTCGCGCACGAAGGGGTTCCGTACCATTATTTATAAAAAAAACCGGCCAAGTGCGAGTTGGACTCGCGCACGAAGGGTTCCGTACCCGAGCAAAAAAACACTTGTATGTATGAGAGCCCCCCTTCAATATTTATTATATTCTGTTTTTAGTATTTGTTGTTAGAGCAGCAACAGAAATACATAATCTGTAGAAATTTTAACTGGCCAACTATCACGGTTCATGAGATACAGCCCGGTGACAGACGGACGGACAGCGAAGTCTCATAATCGAAGTCAAGTAAGTAAGGAGCATCACATCCTGACCTAATGACCATGGGACCTGGGACCACCTGAGACCACCTTTTCAAACAAAGATAGAATTTTCCAAATCGGTCCAGACGTTTTCGAGTAATCGGGGAAATTACATAAAGAATAATGGATTCCGACGAATTTATAACCTCCTACTTTTTTTAAATCGGTTAAAAAGAACCTATAGATTCGATACGATAACTTGAAGGTACTGATTTATGAGACCTAAGCTGTAAATAAGCTCAGGATATATCAACATCTGGCCGGTAATCAGTAAAATGACAGATTGTTAGCGCATCGCTTATTGTTTTTTTTTAACCGACTTCTAAAAAAGGAGGAGGTTCTCAATTCGGATGTTTGTATTTTTTTTTTTTTTATGTTTGTTCGCGCATAACTCCGTCGTTTGCCAACCGATTTGAAAAATTATTTTTTTGTTTGAAAGCGTATACTTTCCAAATGGTCCCATGAAAATTTTATCGAAATGAAATAAGCCGTTTCTGAAAAAATCAACAAAAATTAAATATTTCTAACTTTTAGTTTACTCTGCATTGCGTTTTTTGTTCACGCATAACTCAGTCATTTACGAACCGATTCGGAAAATTATTGTTTTATTCCAAAGCCTATGTTTTTCATTTAGTCCCATAGTCACCAAATCGGGATCTGATGATGGAATCTTGGCGAAATCGAGGGAACTCTTCAAGTTTTATAGGAAACGTACAGCGATTTTGGTATTTTCTACTACAAGTGAAGCATTTGCGTTCAATAAGAACCATTCTACCATCAGATCTGATGATGAAGCCAAGAGACAGGCACTGGAACTCCATAATAAGACAATGTATCTTAGCTGTGTTTGGGCTTGTTGGAATTGTAACGGTATGCATATTCCACGTGTACCACAGACTAACTTTTTGACTTTCTTTGTTCAACCTAAGTAACATGTGGGTCCTCTGCTTTGATAGTCTGTTTTCGCGATGATCAGGGTTCTTATTCAAAATGCGTTGATCATTTCTTTCCCTTATTTCTTTAAATCGTTTTCCTTTTTCTCAGTTTCAGTTCGACGCCTTTTCTCACACGAGAATCATCTTTACTAGGCCTACCCATATTTTATTATTAGATTAAAAATATGTCACTAAAAATTAACAAATAAAAATATTTTTTACAAAAAAAGAAACCGACTTCAAAAAACACTTAACGCACTAAAAAATTTAAAATAATACTTTACCCTACCTATATTAATAAACCTAACCTAACCTACGATTAACCTATAATAAAATTTAATAATTCTTTGGAGTCGGTGCCAAGCAATATACGATACCTAAATGACTATATGCAGACTAAGGCCAGAAAGAAGCAAAACAAATCTTACAGCTTCTAAATATTAATTCATTCATTAATTCTAATTATATTGCTTGGCACCGACTCCAAAGAATTATTAAATTTTATTATAGGTTAATCGTAGGTTAGGTTAGGTTTATTAATATAGGTAGGGTAAAGTATTATTTTAAATTTTTTAGTGCGTTAAGTGTTTTTTGAAGTCTGTTTCTTTTTTTTAGCACTTTCAAGAACTTTTTCATTATGTTTACTCCTTCTGTTGTAAGCAACATAAGGGACTGATTTATATTGCATTTGTGATTACGTTAAAAACGTGAAGAAATATCTCAAATTACTGCCTATCGTTAGTCGCGAATGCTGCTCATGCTCAGCAGTTCGATTCCCGGGTCTAGTAAATTAGTAATAATAGTAATTCATTTAGTAATTAATAATAGTAATTGTTTATTTTTTTTATTTATGTAATACACACAAACCACTTAACAGGACAATACATTAAGTTACAAGAGCACAAAGGTACTGCTTATTTCAAAAGAAATTTAAAAGAAAAAACCGGCCAAGTGCGAGTCTTACTCGCACACAGGGTTCCATAGCCCCAAACAATAAAATAACAATATTTTGAACTGTCATTCATTAGTTAGTAGTATTAGTTAGTAAACTTCCACTCAACCGCAAAACTAAATTTGGTTTTTATAGTATGTTAATGAAAAACAAAGTTACTGCTGCACTTTGATGAAAAAGTCCCATATCTCAAAAACTAAACATCATATCTTATTGAAACCAATTTTCTTTGATAGTTTTTTTTACGTTCTACAAACCTAAATATTTTCAGAACTTTTCTCCTATTACTTTAGAAATTAGACTTTAGACTGAATAGTTTGCGCTAGAGCCACTTCCAAAGTGGTAAAATGTGTGCCCCACCCGGGCACACATTTTACCACTTTGGAAGTGGCTCTAGCGCAAACTATTCAGTTTAGAAAAAAATGATATTAGGAAGCTCAATATCATTTTTGAAGACCTATCCATAGATATCACACACGTATGGGTTTGATGAAAAAAAATTTTGGTTTTCAGTTCAAAGTATGGGGAGCCCCCAAAATTTATTGTTTTTTTTTCTATTCGTATGTGAAAATCTTAATGCGGTTCACAGAATACATCTACTTACCAAGTTTTAACAGTATAGTTTTTATAGTTTCGGAAAAAAGTGGCTGTGACATACGGACGGACAGACAGACAGACAGACAGACATGACGAATCTATAAGGGTTCCGTTTTTTGCCATTCGGCTACGGAACCCTAAAAAGGAAAAAATCAATAAATTAGAGCTTAAAACAAAATTTTTGCTATATAAAATAAACATACATACAAATAAATACACATATAAAAATAACGGTAAATATATGTATACCTATAATACCTATATCAGAATATTACAGTATAGAGGAAAGGTATGTTCTTTGACTTGCTTTTTAAAGAGATATAAAGTTTTAGTTTCTCGAATGCTAGACGGAAGTGAGTTCCATAGACGTACTGCGTGAACGGAAAAGGAGTAGGAATAGAATTCAGTTTTATGAGATGGGAAATTGAGATGATGCCGAAGGTGGGATCTACACAGAGCATCAGGAGGACGGGTAAAAGAAAAACGGTCGCGTAGGTAGCTGGGATATGCTGGATTATAAAGAATGTTTCTTTCTAATCCAGCATATCCCAATCTTTTTGAAAGTATTGACATCTTTGCTGTACCAATAGGAAAATTTAAAGGTCTTGTTCGCAAAATCATTCAGGATTGAACACTGATTATTTAATTTTTTTCTTTCATCTCTATTACTGAAATACTTGTACCTACCGTCTTTACTTGTCCTTTTTTTCATTTTTAATTTGCATGTCTGTTTAGTTTAATAAGTAAACACATTATGTAATTTTAAAGTAAGCATTGAGTTGTAAGCTAACATCGCATTGTTTTTATAACTAATTATTTTTATAATACGTGGAAAATGTCGTTGGATACACATTTACTCAAACTAGTTGTAATTGTGTTGTGTGTAATACTGTAATGTGTAACCGTTTGTTTTCCCAAATAAACAAAATAAAATAAAATAAAAATGCTATACAGGGTGTAACGGAAAGGGTATATACATACTTAAGGGTGTGCTACAGACCATCAAACTGAACATGTTTCTCCATCGGACAAACATCGAAATAGCGAAAAAAATATCAGCTACCCCAAACATTTAGGTCGAATAGGTATTGAAATTTTGTATGGATAGCCGATAATTTTTTTGCTACTACGATGTTTGTCCGATAGAGAAACATGTTCAGTTTGATGGTCTGAAGCACACCCTTAAGTACGTATATACCCTTTCCGTAACACCCTGTATAAGAGACATAATATCCGAGTGTTCCTGCGAAGACGGATACAGAGCCCCTTGAGTTTGGTCCTTGATCGTTATTGGGTTCCATCAGGAATTTCTAAGCAGCAGCCACGGAGTCTGGATTTGTGCCTGGTTGATGGTAATAGGCTAGCCCCCTATTACATGGAACTTAAATATAACTGGCGAAATGTGGGTGTACTATTAGCTACACCTCTGCCGTACCCTTCGAGGATTAGGTACATACGTGATGTTATGGATATTTATGAGAAGTATTCTGTTTTGTGCATGGAATCAAGCATTTTATATAATTTTCATCATAAGTATGTCTCCTCTCCTTGCGTCGTAATCCTCAATGCTCAGTTGAATGAAGATCATCCGAAAGAAGGTGATACTGAAAGGTTGGACCTCCCTTCAGTATCACCTTCTCTCGGATGATCTTCCTCCAATTGTTTCTGTCCCTGGCAGTGTGAAGGCCGCTGAGGACTGCGGAGTCAAGGGCGGTGCGGATCTGGTCAGACCAACGTGTTGGGCTGCGTCCACGGGGCCTTTTCCCGGTCACGATTAGCTTCTCAAGGTTGCCATCGTCTTTCCTTGTAATGTGACCGAAGTATTCCAAGACTGTGCAGGCACTCGGATGACAGCCGTGGAGAGATTTTGAGCTCTCGCAGTATGGAGACTTTTGTCCGATATGTCCAGGGGATACGCTGCATCTTTCTGCAGCACAGGTAGGTATACCATTTCAGCCCAAAAGACGTCCACTGCTGGACATAGGCCTCCCACAAGTGTCACATTGACATTTTGGGGGGTTTTGCCATAATCGCCACGCTTGGCAGGCGGGTTGGCGATCGCAGTACGGTTGTTACAAAAGCACGGAGAACGCTGCTGCCCATTCTCCGAAAAAACCCTTAGTCGCCTCTTACGACACCCACGGGAAGATATGGGTAGGTAGGTATAGTCGTTCATAAAACATGCAAATTTTACTGACATAGACTCAAAAATGTTTTTAGTTTGAAATGCTAATCGAATAAAACCCAATTCTCTAGCCAGGTTAAAGATTATAGCCATTAACATAAACAACAGTCAACTGTCTCAAAGTTCTAGTGGCCGCCTGCTGAGCCGACCCTTGGGTTCGATTCGAGGGCCGCGCAAAACTGTTCCGGGGTTTCTCCGCTATGAAATTCTCGGGCACGCACCCTATTATGAATGGGGCTTATACAATTCTTGCCAAATGTGGGTTGCTCTATGTATACTTAGCCTCTTTCAATAAAAATGCGTAACAAATAATTATATTCTCTTCGGATAGAGCAGCGGTGGCCCAGTGGTGGCAGCCTCTACTTACGAGCAGTAAGCCGTGGGTTCGAACCTAGGCAGGCGCAATACTTTGTGTAATTATTTCATCACCGCTGCTCTCAAAACGGTGAAGGAAATCATCGTGAGGTAACCGGCATGTCCTAGATGTAAAAATCGAAGACATGTGACATCTACCAGCCCGCACTGGGCCCGCGTGGTGGATTACAGCTAACTCCCCAAAATAATGTATATACACCTTAAAAAGGTCTACACAAAAATTCCGCGACGGTATATGTCTATCTCTCAGGGATAACCCACAATAACCATTTTTTATCCTTTACTGTTTACGAGAAATAATGGCTTATTTATGAAGCGATTTTAAGCAATACAGCATTAATCTTAATCCAATTAAATACCTTAAATACATTGTGCATTTAATATAGATCAATATGGCCCTTCACAGAATTGCACCCGTGCGAAGCCTGGGCGGGCCGCTAGTATTAGTTGTAGTCATTAAAATCAGCAATACAATGAATGACTATCTCATGAAAATGTCATTAAAAGGGGTTAAATGAACTTAAAAGGGTTGTATTGATGACTTTAATGATTAAAAATCAGTATAGCCATATTAGTTACGGCCGCGTATCATATTTGATGAGGCCAATAACAATTTGCCCGACCCGGGAATCGAACTCAGAACCTCAAGGCCAGTAGTCGCGATTGCGCCCACTAGACCAACGAGCCAGTCTATCTATTTCAATTAATAAACTGTTAGTTTAAACGTGGCCTACTTATTATAAAGTGTTAATCATATAGGTACTAGCTGGCCCGCGCAACTTCGTCTGCATCACACTTTCCCCGTTTTCACAACATTATTCATTCCTGCTCCGCTCCTATTGGTCTTAGCTGATGATATATAGTCTATAGCCTTCCTCGATAAATGGGCTATCTAACACTGAAAGATTTTTTTCAAATCAGACCAGTAGTTCCTGAGATTAGCGCGTTCAAACAAACAAACAAACTCTTCAGCTTTATACTTTAAACTCTTCAGCTTTATAATATTAATATTATAGTATAGATAACTGTAAAAATCAGTCATAATAAAAAATCATTTCATCATAAATGAGGACTAAACATCTACAATATTCTACCTTATTATGACGCAAACACAAGTATTACAGTTTAAAATCAGACTCGGCGTCGTCGGCGACAGGTTGCAGGACAGCTGGCCTGGCAGCTGCGGCGCATGCGCGGGCAACAGACGCACGCGCATATGTGTGCGCGGAGTTTGATACATTGATGGGTATGTTATATTGTTGGATGGTAGTTCTTTACCTGTGTACCTGGGTAATTTGCTGGATGGAAGAGAGAAAGACGAGATTGGGTTTGTAATTTGAAAAATATGAGCGTTGATTTGAGTTACCTCTTCGTTGGTTTTAAAAATGGCAAATTTAGCTTATTCAAATACTAACTGATCTGTATGGTGTCGGACGTAAAGAATAGCACCATCCCATATCTTCCCGTGGGTGTCGTAAGAGGCGACTAAGGGACTTGCCAGAGAATGGGCAGCAGCGTTCTCTGTGCTTTTGTGACAACCGTACTGCGATCGCCAACCCGCTTGCCAAGCGTAGCGATTATGGCAAGACCCACCCTAAGTCAATGTGGCGTTGGGCGAGGCCTATGTCCAGCAGTTGACGTCTTTCGGCTGAAATGATGATGAAAGACTAGCTGACCTGCGCAACTTCATCTGCATCACATTTTCCCCTTTTTTGCAACATTTTTCATTGATGCTCCGCTCCTATTAGTCGTAGCGTGATTTTATACATATCTTATATATAGCCTATAGCCTTCCTTAATAAATGGGCTATCCAACATTAAAAGATTTTTTTTCAATTCGTTCTATAATTTCCGAGATTAGCGAGTTCGACCAAACAAAAAAACTCTTCCGCTTTATAACATTAAGTATAGATTCGAATTAAGGTGATCAATTACACTAATAAATTATCTATACGCTGAATCAGCTCGATAGATCAAGAAGTCCAAGAAGTATATTATCTCCCTACAGACCCTTTTAGATTTGAATTGTCAAGAAGTCGGTAGGTACTGTGCTTCATTAAGGGGTAGGTTATCAGTTGAAGGTACTTTACCTAAGAATTTTACTAAATCAAAATCTTAAAAAGTTGAAAGCGAAAGAACGAACCCGCCTTTTTTTTAAGGTTCCGTACCTTTGAGGTAGGATCACTTTGCAGCTTTGTTGTCCGTCTGTCTGTCTGTTAAGACCCTTTATCTAGGGAACGCATCGAGGTATCAAGTTGAAATTAAAACCATATACTCAGATCTACATTCCCTTGAAGCTGTGAAAAAATCAAACTTCTGAGTTAACGTAAAAAAGAGATACGGCTGTATATGCCGCAAAAAAACGTATATTTCGACACTCTCAAGAGAATCAAAATTTATAGGGTACGTTCACCTAGAACTATGACTATGTCTTATACTACTAGTACAGGGAAGAGTCGTCTTAAAACTATTTATTTGTTACTAAATCATTAAAAAAATTGTCTTAACAAAATACTTGACATATTGTACGGAATCATCTCGCAGGACCTATGCGGCTTGCTTCTGCTTAACTGGACTATCCAGTGGATGCATGGATTAAGTACACTCAAGAGAGTGTAAGGCCTCCAGCCAGGGCCAAACCGGCCTCCCAATGAAAGTACTAATTTCATGATCTGCCTTTGGCACGCCTTGTCTACATGACCTCTTCTTCGTCGTTCCCTCACTGCTGAGGGCCGAGACCACATATGATACGTCTACAAGCCATGCGGTCTCCTGCAGTGTGAACCGCTCGGTACAAGCTGCCTCCAGCAGCCTTCTTGATTGCGTCTGCCCATCTTGCCGGTGCCCTGCCTTGCGCGCGTTTACCTAT
This sequence comes from Cerastis rubricosa, assembly GCA_949152445.1. Classification (NCBI taxonomy): domain Eukaryota; kingdom Metazoa; phylum Arthropoda; class Insecta; order Lepidoptera; family Noctuidae; genus Cerastis; species Cerastis rubricosa. The sequence continues at coordinate 2,179,151 of OX424547.1, forward strand.
TGCCCGGCCCAGTATTATAAGCCTGTCTAGACAATGCCTAGGCGAACGCTTAATATGTCCAATAAAGCTGAGGGTCCAGGCAGGTCGTGGAAAGCCGTTTGGTGATGTTGAGCTTCCAGAGTTTACGTACCTATATGACAGGCACGCCTAAAATCACCACGCTTAGCAGGTACATAGATTTATTGTTTCTTACTATTAGCAGACAGGAGGACTCAATTAACTATTGTCTTGACTAATCCATTAAACAATTCTTATGAACTGTCATAATATCTACCTGGGACTGTCCAGGTAAGAATTAGTATGAGGGCTTTTGAATTAACAGACCTAATACATTAGGGTATATTATACATACTTAAGGGTGAGCTACAGACTATCAAACTGAACATGTTTCTCCATCGGACAAACATCGTAATAGCGAAAAAAATATCAGTTGCCCCATACATTTGTTCGAATAGGTATTGAACTTTCGTATGGGGCAGCATTTAATTTTTTCGCTATTACTATGTTTGTCCGGTCTGTAGCACACCTTTAAGTATGTATATACCCTTTCCGTTACACTCTGTATACTTACTAACACGACAAAGGACTACATAAACTGGCGATCTTTTTAGAATGGCTGAAAGGGCTTGAATATATGACCAGAATTTTATGAACGTGAGGCAGAAGGAGTTACTATGCAAGGATCCTAGCAGACTAGCAGGTGAAGTCAGATATTTCTTGCCTTCCCCCATGGATAAATGACCTGAGTTTATATGCATGTCGGTCCGTAGAATATGAACATTATATTTTTCCTACACCTCTATTCTTTTCATATTAATTTCGTTGCGGGATCCAAGACAGTTGTTTCTCTGGGATTTCGTCCACCTTCATTGTCTCGGCACTTTTCTTGTGGTCGCGACTGTTGATTATGGCTTTCAGGAGTTGTAGTGATTAGGGATTTGAGTGGCGGGCTTATCCAAAATAAAAAACCGGCCACGTGAGTCGGACTCGCGCACGAAGGGTTCCGTACCATTATTTATAAAAAATCAATCTTTTATATCTCCCTTAAATATTTATTTTATTATGTTGTGTTTTTAGTATTCGTTGTTATAGCGGCAACAGAAATACATAATCTGTAGAAATTTCAACTGGCTAACTATCACGGTTCATGAGATACAGCCTGGTGACAGACGGACGGACGGACAGCGAAGTCTCAGTAATAGGGTCCCGTTTGACCCTTTGGGTACGGAACCCTAAAAATGCATGTTGGTCCAAGGGAACCCATCGTTTTTGCCCAAAGGTACCTTTCGCCATACGATTTGCCTAGTGAAACATTTATAATATTAATTTGAAGTGCCAAAACTCCACAAGGTACTATAAGTGCACTTGAATGTTACTTAACCTACTTGGCACCTCATTAAGTTGAGAAAGAAATGTTTATGTGACTTGACTCGAGAGTTTGAGAGCTGTGCTTAAGATTTAGGTATTAATAAGTCACAAGGCCCTTCGGTTGTAATCTTAAAACGATTATGAAGAAAGAATTTAAGTTTTTGCCTCCTTGGTCTAGTGGTTACAAACGTGACTGTTGAGCATGTGGCCCTGGGTCCGTTTCCCTGGTCAGGCAAAGTTTTACTAGATTTTTCCATCAGGAATTTCTCTGTAGCAGTTAGGGTTGCCAACTATACTGTTAAAACAGTATTATACTGTTTTTCACTGCATTATACTTTTTACTGTTGAACAAAAATAAAGTATATAAAATACTGTATTCAGAATCAAAATGCTTAACACTAAGTGTTAGATTTTTTTATTTAGTCAGACGGCGCAGCCACAAACAAATCACAATAATGGAGTTTCAGAACGAACTTGTCAATGTCAAATATTCTATGTGTAAAAAATATGTATTTAAAACATTAAATAAATAAAATACATCATCGTTCATTTTTCTAAAATACTTACTGTTTAATATTATTCTCAGACCTAAATAAAGTTTATTTCTTGTAAGCAAAGTTGGCAACCCTAGTAGCAGTTACGGAGTCTGGATTTGGGCACGGTTGATGGCAATATACTCGCCCCAAGCCCTATAACATGGGACTTAAACATCATCATCTGCCTAGCCTTTTCCCAAACTTTCTTGGGGTCGGCTTCCAGTCTACCCGGATGCAGCTGAGTACCAGTATTTTTACATGAAGCTATTGCCTATCTGACCTCCACAACCCAGTAACTGGGTAATACGATACCCCTTGGTAAGACTGGATGTCAGACTTTTAGCTTCTGACTACTCGTAACGACTGTCAAAGATCTACAAATGACAGCCGGGACCAACGGCTTAACGTGCTTTCCGAGGCACGGAGGAAACTTGGTATGTAATGGCTGGTCACCCATCCACGGACCAACCTAGGTAAGCACGGATAACCTGAAGATCGACTCGACATACTTTTAGTATTTAACCACGAGCTGCTCTGGTTTCAAATTCAAACTGTCTATCTGCCAGTTTCAAGAAAATATAATAAAGTATTTTTGAAAAGCTGATTAGTTCGATATTAAAGCTTTCAGACCATAATACTTTATTAATTTAACTTGCATGTTATTTATTACAGCATACCAAGTCCGGTAGAGGTCGCTAAGCCCGTCGGCATAAATTCTTATCTACCTTCCATCAGTACTTACTTTTATGACGTCCTGCAAGTACAAATATACGACGACAAACACTAGCCAAGATAGTAAAGGAAAGAAAATCTTTAAGTAAGTAATATTGAAGACTCTTCATCATTCTCCTGCCCTTATCCCAATTTATTTGGGATCGGCAGAGCATGTCTTATTCTTCCAAACCTATTAATCGTCATCTCGGGTCACCTCCTCAGTATAATATTCAACACTAGTAACTGAAAAAAAGTAACTTCAACATCAGAATTAATTAATTACAAAAGTAATTTGTTCTTATTAAGCTGATAATCAGACCTTTTTAAACGTCGAAGTTTACAAGAAACAGTCCCCCAAAACGCCCGCTGTGTTTTAGTTGGGAAGAAGAAGTGGTGGAACAAACACCCAAGCAACAAGTCTCTCTATTAGCTGAGAAGAACCAGATTATATACAAAGAATCCATCCATTATTTTCAATTTATTGGACACAATAATAACTAAATATACTCAAGCATAAGCAATTCAATTACTATTGTTTCTGCTTTCAACTATGACGATAGTTTTAGCTTACCTATCGTAGTACGACGTTTACCTATACACATATGAAAAAATCAATGTCTGTTCGTATGTATGTCTGTTCGTACCCTATAGACTCCTAAATTACATCATCTGAAATGTAACTCAATACAACAGAGAATCTCATGTTCTCCTCTGAACCAGAGACAGCAGAACACAGACAACAGAAATTACTAAGAAAACTCACAAGTCACACCCCTTTCCAGAAAGAAAGCCACACTACCAAAGACAATCGTGCACCTGTCAACCAGACAATAAAAAAAAAACAAATCTTTTAAAACAAAAACAATTCCTTCCTCAAAGCCACCCTCTTTACAAGAGTTATTGTGAGTTGCCATATGTCATATGACAACTCTCTGACCTACATGATGGTCTGTCCGTCTGTCCGGTGAGGTCTAGCCAGGTGTGTGAGGGGCAGGGGGGGCGCCGGGCAGCAGATGCGAATGCAGCTGTTATGCGCACGAGTCGCAGTCGCGGGCGCAGCTTTACGCACCTTTTGTGAAGCTATGCACTTTTTTGTTCGTGTGTGATTGCTTTAGATTGGTTGGTATTAGGTTTTTGTTTTAATAAAGTTGGGTTAAGTGTATGTTCATTTGTTTTACTACTGAATAACTAATGGCATATTCTCATAATTGAAAATGATCATCATCATCTGCCTAGTTTGGGAAAAGGCTAACCGGATGCAGCTGAGTACCAGTATTTTACATGAAGCGACTGCCTATCTGACCTCCACAACCCAGTAACTGGGTAATACGATAACCCTTGGTAAGACTGGATGTCAGACTTTTAGCTTCTCACTACTCGTAACGACTGTCACAGATCTACAAATGACAGCCGGGACCAACGGCTTAACGTGCTTTCCGAGGCACGGAGGAAACTCGATATGTAATTATGGTCACCCATCCACAGACCAACCTCGGCAAGCACGGCTTAACCTTAAAGATCGACCTGGTCGGCTGTTATTATTTAGCCACGAGCTCCTCTCATAATTGAAAGTGATCAAAAGCCTAGTAATCTGATCTCACAGGGCACAAATCTAGACTCCATGTTTGCTACTGAGAAATTCCTGTTGGAAAAACCCAATAACAATTTGCACGACCCAGGAATCGAACACAGGACCTTATGCTCAGCAGTCACGATTGCGATTGCGACCACAATACCACCGAGACAGTTAATGATTTAATTAATAAATTACTCGTCAGGTTTAAAACTTTACACAATGAGATCTTTCAAAAACCTCTCTAACTGAATTCCCTTCCTCCGAATGGAATGATGTATAGACTTCTTCGAGATACATCCAGTCGAGGATTTACCAGCAGGCTGAGTAGGCTGGAGCCCAGGGCGGCACTTTTTTGGGCGGCAAATTTGGGGACCGAATTTCTTTTTTTTTTTGCTACCTCTTTGAAATCAAAAAGATTTCTGCATGGCGGTTTTCTGATGTTTTACTGATAAAAGCCTGCAACAAATTTTGCGGATAACTTTCTCCTCTCTTGTCTTTGTACAATCGGTGTAGCAAACTTCCATATTCTAGAGTAAAAAAGCTAGTACGCCGCCCCCCTACGGTAATCGGCCTCTTAAGAGTGAAAAGAAACTGCAGAAAATGTATTTCCCTCTTCGGACTATCAACAGTATCAATATAAACCCATACATGTTATATTTGAGCTTTGATAAGCTCAAAAATAAACCTAAAAATTATTTTATGTGCGACTAGGTGTCTGGTGCAACTTCGTTTGCGTCACATATTCCCCGTTTTCGCAACATTTTTCATTGCTGTTCCACTCCTATTGGTCGAAGCGTGATGATATATAGCCTATAGCCTTCCTCGATAAATGGGCTATATACCACTAAAAGAATTTTTCAAATCGGACCAGTAGTTTCGGAGCCTATTCAATGCAAACAAACAAACAAACAAACAATCAAATCTTTCCTCTTTATAATATTTATTATTTATTTATTTAAACTTCATGTACAATAGTGGTACATAGGCGGACTTAATGCCACAAGGCATTCTCTACCAGTCAACCTTTGGGTTAAATACGATAACATTGTGATAGGGGTACAAACAAATATTCAGAAAAAACCACTAGTTCTCAAAAATTCATAAACTAACAAAGATACTACACATCATACAAATAAAATAGACTAATAAATATTATAACAAATACCGAAATAAAAAACGAGAATCCTAATAATAATTACTATGACTAGACTTTAATTGAGTGCTATTTAGTCTGACTTAAATAGTGGCGAACTTTCTTTTTAAAAGTGAATTTAGTGAATATTAGTTTAGATTTCAACGAAATTGTTGGATTGTTAATATAATATAGGATATGAAAATTGTAGAGACAATTACGGCAAAAACTTTACAGCCTATAACCTTGAAAATTTGTCAATCCGCCACTGGATACATCACACACACACAACTCAGCAACACAGCCACAGCAGCAACAGCATAAGCAACATCAGCTTCCATAATATCTCTAAACACTAGCACAAACATGCTATCATTGCTTTGCTTAATTTTGCTCCACTGATGCCACTTATGAAAATCACCATGCGTGATGCAGTGGTGGCAAGTTCGAACGTTACGCGTGAGGTTGAGTTCGATCACAGTCGGGTAAACTTTTACTTATCGGTTAGTGAGAATTCTCAGTAATGACTGGATTTGTGGCAGGAAATTTGCCTATTGTGATGTTTGTAAGTATGTACTTATGAGTTTAATATAATTATGTAAATTTTAGGTGAAATGCCGCGTTTTTGTATCTTTTGAAAAAAGTTGCGTGTTCGCCGCTCACCCTGCTCAGCTGGCTAGCTAGGCAGCACTTTATGCGATGTAAGCGTCACTGTGGTACGGGCCGTACGCGAGGGGATTTCAAACTTTCTTTATAATTTTCTTTTTTCAGTAACCTGACGCAAGGGGGAAAGGGAAGGAGAAAGGTTATGTGTATGTATCATATTTTTTGTTAAATACCCGTGCGAAGCTAGGGCGAGCTGCTATTCAACTATAAAAGAGGTCATGACTTTCAAACGGCTGAACAGATTTTCTCGAAACATAGCTAAGAACCAACAATCTCGATTAGAACACCTTTCAAACGACACCAGTTTTATCAAAATCGGTTCATCCGTTTAGGAGCTACGATGCCACAGAGAGACACACAGATACACTCGTCAAACTTATAACACCCTTCTTTTTTGGTCGGGGGTTAAAAATCACTTTGACAGACATAGGGTTTGAACCCAACAGGTCATTTACAGCAGGTTGCATTAAATGGCAGTCTAAAGATATATATTTTTTATTACCTTTAGTGATTTTTAAAGAATTTCTTCTTGACAGTAACCTCGCATTCTTTGCTGTCATGCGTGGGCGTCACAATATACCTGGTTGTTACGTACGACGGGTGGCCGTTTGTCACATCAGCTCGATACCAGTCTAAACATCCTGTACCTTCACGTTATCGGCGATACTGATGGAGCGGGTCAGCACATTGCTAGGTTAGATCGAGTTGTGGTGGATCAGTAGGACAGTAATGTAGATCTATGGATAAACGTGTAAGTTGGTTGGTAAACTTGGTATAGTAAATCATCATCTGACAACACTTTTCTCAATCTCCTATTTAATTTTTAATTCTTATTATAATCATACTAGCTGTCCGGAGCAACTTCGTTTGCGTCACATTTTCCCCGTTTTTGCAACATTTTTCATTGCTGCTCCACTCCTATTGGTCGTAGAGTGATGATATATAGCCTATAGCCTTCCCTGATAAATGGGCTATCCAACACTGAAAGAATTTTTCAAATCGGACCAGTAGTTTCGGAGCCTATTCAATGCAAACAAACATACAAACAAACAATCAAATCTTTCCTCTTTATAATATTAGTTTAGATTTAGATTAGATTTAGATTATTCATTTATAACCCTATTATATCACAAGTTTTAAATGTATTGTTCTTTGTTTGTAGCTATAAGATTTTGACATGTGAATATACAAGGTGTTGTTTTGCAACCTCGTCAAATTCTAGGAGGTAACTATGCTAATGATTCTCGACCCGAATCAATAATAAAATGAGTTGGTAATTTTCTTTTTTTTATTTATTTACTGAAATCGGTAACTGTGAACCACCCGTGTTTTAAACACGGGCCGTCTGAACCCCGCTTTATAACGTCGCTTACACACAAACAAAAAACCTCAAACGTTTTTTCGATAATTTTATAATCCCTAAACCACGTTAAGGGGGTTATTCTGAAATATTGACAAATTTAAACAACAAAAAAACGCAGTGTTTTTTAATAATTTACTAGGTACCGTAATTTATATTGATTATTTATGTCTTTTCTGACAACATCCTGAATTTTGACGAGGATGCAAAACAACACCTTGTATGTACACCACATCGTGTGGTAGAATGTATTGAACTAAACAGAATATTAACACCATACTATGTAAAACTACATTCTTACAAATAAATAAATTCTAATTCAACTATGTTGGGGCTTCCAGGCATCTAAATTTTGCTTCTTCTATATCATCGTGTAGTTAGTAGCCTAATTAGGAGGAGCTCGTGGCTAAATAATAACAGCCGCACGGGTCGATCTTTAAGGTTAAGCCGTGCTTGCCGAAGTTGGTCCGTTGCTGGGTGACCATAATTACATACCGAGTTTCCTCCGTGCCTCGGAAAGCACGTTAAGCCGTTGGTCACGGCTGTCATTTGTAGATGTTTGACAGTCGTTACGAGTAGTCAGAACCCGAAAGACTGACATCCAGTCTTACCAAGGGGTATCGTATTACCCAGTTACTCGGTTGTGGAGGTCAGATAGGTACTCGTTTCATGTAAAATACTGGTACTCAGTTGCATCCGGTTAGACTGGAAGCCGACCCCAAGATCATCATCATCATCATTTCAGCCCGAAAAGACGTCCACTGCTGGACATAGGCCTCCCCCAAGTGTCGCCACATTGACATTTTGGAGGGTTTTGCCATAATCGCCACGCTTGGCAGGCGGGTTGGCGATCGCAGAACGGTTCTTACAAGAGCACAGAGAACGCTGCTGCCCATTCTCTGGCAAGTCCCTTAGTCGCCTCTTACGACACCCACGGGAAGATATGGGATGGTGCTATTCTTTACGTCCGACACCATACAGAACCCAAGATACTTTAGTACTAATGCTGTAACAGAAATATTGTAAAACCAAATGATTTTAAAAGAGTAACCATGGAGTTTCTTGCCGGTTCTTCTCCATAGGAAACGACCAACCCGAACCGAGCACCTTTTTGCCGACGTTTTATAAGTGCCCCTGTAGGCCTATGTAAAATAAAAATATTTTGATTTTGATAGTTTGGGAAAAGCATGCAGATGATGATGATGAGTAGCCTAACCTGGTTTCAGAGTTTTTATGGCTCCCATTGGCCTCTGACTTGGCTTCACATGCAGTCGAGAAAAATCTCAGGCATGCTGGTTTCCTCACGATGTTTTCCTTCACCGAAGCAAGTGACAATTACACAATACGCACATGAATCCGAAGAATCAGAGGTCCGTGTTTGGGGGTTCGACCTTGAGACTTGGCAGTCCAACAGTCACAAACCTAGGCTGTTCTATCACTGCTTATTAAATCAAATTAATGGTCAAATGCAGCTGATTACAAGTACCTAAGTATCTATTATAGAGGCGCAGTGATAGCCCAGTGGTGGCAGCCCCGACTTACGAGTAGTAAGCCGTGGGTTCGGACCCGGGCTGGCGCATTACTTTGTGTTATTTATTTCATTGCCGCTGCCCTCAAAAACGGTGAAGGAAAAAAAAATCATGAAAACATCGTGATGCAAACGGCATGTCCTAGAACTAAAAACAAAAATTCGAAGACATGTGACATCTACCAACCGGCACTGTGCCCGCGTGGTGGATTACAGCCCACTCCCTCTCATAGAGAGGAGGTCTTTGTGCAGTGGGAACAGTAAAAGCTGATGACGAAGTATCTATTTTACACCAAACGGCCGTCTATCCGAAAAGTGAGCTACATACATTACCCCATTATTGAAAAATACCCCTAAACAAATAAGGGTTAACAATCTAAAATTTGAAATCGCACCTGTATTACGCGGATTCAAGGCAGAGATGTCATTTTGCTAGTAAGAAAGTTTATTGTTGATTTTAATATCACAATAGTTAATGTAGGTATTGGCTAGTAAAGACCATCATCTGCCTAGCCTTTTTCCCAAACTATCTTGGGGTCGGCTTCCAGTCTAACCGGATACAGCTGAGTAGCAGTATTTTACATGAAGCGACTGCCTATCTGACCTCCACAACCCAGTAACTGGGTAGTACGATACCCCTTGGCTAGTAAAGACCATGGCAGTCTATTTATTGCACGTGCACTTTACTAAGGAAAAATCAAGATTCCGAGCTGCTTCGAACTAAGTAATGCGAAAGACCCGTAATATTCAGCTCAACTCAGGGATGAAGCTCAAAAATTGAAGCTCAGATGTTGCGCTTGCGAAGACGAACACTCGACCAATGGTGCAAGGGTTGGAGAGTAGGCTTAGGGTCGACATGGTGCGAGTATTGTTTTTTTTGGAAATTTCCCAATTTTTATTGCAGTATCAGGTTGACTATAAAAATCATTTAGGTTCTGAGAAGCATGCATGGCTCACGACGCTCTGTTTCCGAGTTAGCAGCTTTTTATTTATTTTCTTGTTTTTACAAAACACTCTAATATTTCCAAAATGGTAGCTCGGATGAAAATCTTTCCGGCAAGAAATTGTTGGTCTGGTGGAAAACTTTGAGATAGTATAAAAAACCCGAGAAACAATCTTCATAATTATCTCGATAACGGTGCATCGTATCGTCGAACCTAAATGATTTCAATGGACAAGGTTAATAAGGTTCGGCAAAAAAACAGCCGAAATCTGTAAGAAAAAACATCTTCGAAAATTTGCCCCTAAGACGACCGACCCACTGACCGCATAAAGTTAGATTGAGGTCCTGTATTTTTTAAAGCTACTAAAGGTAGTCAGAGTAATTTGAGAGAGGAGCTCGTGGCTAAAGAAATAACAGCCACTCGGGTCGGTCTTTAGGTTAAGCCGTGCTTACCAAGGTTGGTCCGTGGATGGGTGCCCAGACCACCCATTACATACCGAGTTTCCTCCGTGCCTCGGAAAGCACGTAAAGCCGTTAGTCCCGGCTGTCATTTGTAGAATTTTGACATCTTTGACAGTCTTTACAAGTAGTCAGTGGCCTGAAAGTCTAACAACCAGTCTTACCAAGAGGTATCACTAACTGGGTTGTGGAGGTCAGATAGGTAGTCACTCCATGTAAAATACTAGTACTCAGCTGCATCCGGTTAGACTGGAAGCCAACCCTAAAATAGGTGGGAAAAGACTAGGCAGATGATGATGGTAGTCTGAGTAGTTTAGTGAACGTGATAATATTTACGACAGAAACACATAACATTGGTATGTATTACTCACTTGTAAGGTAAGCGTCGACATTATTAAAGAACCTCAGGCGCCACACAAACCGCCTTTCTCAGTAAATTCGTTAATTACCAATCAATTCTTTAAATTAACTAATTAAATCACCATTTTATAATCGTTTGAAACTGTTAGCTAATCCATTGAGAGCAACAATAGCGTCGGTAGGTTCTTCACAAAAATTTCGATCGGCCAAAACGTACATTTTTATGTTTTCTGAGAATCAGTTCGAGGCGAGGCCATGGCTTTTACTAACTTTATTTACCAACGAACACACAACACGTCAACCTTATTGTTTATTAAGTAAGGTTTATTATCCTGTTTGGGAATGGTATTTTAATCTTTTGCAAAATGTATGCGACTTCCTTTGTTTTAAAATGGAACAAAATTCGCATCGTAGCAAAAATTGTGTTCTTTTTTCAAATTTTAAATTGTAGAAGAGGAATAATAGTGTTGTAAAATGAATGGGGATTGAAAAACTAAGTACGGTTTTCAATGGAATTTGACAGTAAAGTTACGATGATTTAAGTAAATGCAGGTAGAGTAGATATTCTAAAGGTAATCTATTCGGCAATTGACAAAGATAGATTTCCATTGAAATATCACTGCTTGTTTTATTATTATTTTATGATGCTATTGTTTACGGACGTGGCGATGAAGCGTGAGCTATGGTATAAGACATAGATTTACAAAGAAGATTATTTCTATGGTTTAAGATCGTTGTAGAAAATTATTTAAGGCTTGAGTAGCAATAGGGTATTGTATTGATGCTTCCTATTTTGTAAAATCCACAGCGATAAAACGTAAGAGTTAATTGGTGGATCATACGTTTTCTATTTTGACAGCTTAAAATGACTGAAAACCTTGAACATAGGTCCCCACGACGATTTAGCTACCAAGGTATTTATTGTCTTCATGATTTTCACTCAAAGCAGAATAAATGAAGAGAACAAAACCATTTAAAATCAGTTTAATTAAAAAAAAAAGAATAAGCTAGAGAAAGTGCCCACAAAACTTGTTTTTTTTTTTAAAAATATGGCTAGCCGCGCGCTTTTAATTATAATGTCACGATTTAAAAGTAAATAAATACTTGTCTATTTGTTAACTGTTTCGTGTTCGAGATGACGTACCTATTCAAATGGAATATTATAGCATAATGTAGGTAAACACCAAACAGGTTTTTTTATTCGTACTTACCTCTATGTAGGTACCTATATTTTAAAACTTATAACTTTTTACAGGTTTTATGAGTTAGTAACTTAGTACTTACTCACAGAATTCAATGCAAGACACTCTGAAAAGTGAAAATGACTAATCCATAATAAGTAATACTAAGTATACTAAGTAATATTATAAATGCGAAAGTCACTCTGTTTGTTTGTATGTACTTATGTTTGTTTGTTACCTTTTCACGACTAAACGTCTGATCGGATCTTAATGAAATTTACCAAGATGATAGATTTCAACATGGGGAAGGACATAGGCTATATACTTATCATCACGCTACGACCAATAGGAGCGGAGGAGCAATGAAAAATGTTGCGAGAACTGGGAAAATGTGACGCAGACGAAGTTGCGCGGGATAGCTAGTTTTATATAAGGAGCTTGTTTTTTAAGTTCCTCTTAATTTCATGGTTTTCTCCGTAAATAAAAACAAAACAAACCATTTGCAAATAATTCGCAAAGGGCTTTTGAGAAAACAATTCTTCCCGCCTTTTGTCAAACTATTGTTTCTTTTTTTTTCATTAAAAAATGCGTTGGGGATTACTATCGATTCGTAAAACGAGCACAGCTTTTATTTAACAAAAGTACTATAGATCTGCAAGCAGTACCTTCGCAGAAAAAAAAATAGTCTATTGTTTTTGCAACTTTGGATGAAATTGCAATTTATATCCAGGTAAATAATTATAATAATATTTTTTTGAGTAGGTATTTTGACGTTTTTTATCAATTATAACAACAACAAACACATCAACAACAACAACAACATCAACAACATCGACATCAGGAGACTTGTTCTATTCACTCTGTATTTGCTGTGAATAAGCTTCTTTCCTCTTTCAGCCATTCTTTCCTGGTTGGTGGAAGTTTCAACGTGGTATTTTATTGAAAATAGAAAAGATAAGATGAAAATAATGTATAGACCGGTAAACGATCATCGAGGAAAATTAGTCTAAAAATACATACGTACTTGTTTACATTATGTAATTTAATTGCGTCACAAAACAGTCATTTACGAAATTTTAATACATATCTAAAAGGGTTTATTTTCCTTGCTTTATTAATGATTGACGTAACAAAAAATAAATACATATAATGCTCTAGAATTATAAGACTGGCACGTGTTTTGTCTAAACTAATACATATTATCAAGAGTTTGTTTGCATCGAATAGGCTCCGAAACTACTGGTCCGATTTGAAAAATTCTTTCAGTGTTAGATAGCCCATATACCGAGGAAGGCTATAGGCTATATATCATCACGCTACGACCAATAGGAGTGGAGCAGCAATGAAAAATGTTGCGAAAACGGGGGAAATGTGACGCAAACGAAGTTGCGCCGGACAGCTAGTAATACATACAGTTATTAATTTATCAATTATACATAATTATATGTATATCCGTGGACTGCCTCTTTGTCTAGTGGTTACAAGCGTTACAAATGGGCACGAGATCGTGGGTTCGACTCCCAGGTCGGGCAGTTTTTTTGGGGTTTTCCATCAGTAATAATTCCTCAACAGGCACGGAGTCTGGATTTGTGCCGGGACTGGCGGACTGTGGGTGTAGGTACCTACGGGTACCTACACAGCCTACACTAGTACTTAAAACACCTCTGCCGCTTCGGGAATGACAGAAATGTTAATGTTTGTTATCTAAATTAAACAGGGATTATCGCTTGGAATAACGATTGCATCATTATCTGCCTAGCCTTTTCCCAAACTATCTTAGGGTCGGCTTCTAGTCTAACCGGATGCAGCTGAGCAGGTACCAGTACTACATGAAGCGACTGCCTAACCGTCCTCCACAACCCAGTGACTGGGTAATACGATACCCCTTAAGATTGGATGTCAGTCTTTTGGCTTCTGACTACTCGTCACGACTGTCAGAGATGTACAAATGACAGCCGGCACCAATTCCGAGGCGCGGAGGTTACTGGGTATGTAATTATGGTCACTCATCTACGGATCAACATCGGCAAGCACGGCTTAACCTTAAAGATCGACCCGTGCGGCTCTTATTATTAGGCACGGGCTCCCTCCTGGAATTAGAATTGCAACTTGGAGAAAAGACCTAGGTAGGTATTTCATAGTAAAATAAGTTCTAAAAAGTATTGTTCTTCATCATCTTCGCTTAGTGTATGTTATATAAGATATTTTCATGAATTTTGATCATTCTAATTAATTGTCATCTTGATGTATGGTTTAAATTGGGTTAAACATGAAAATATCGTTTTGCTTCATAATTTATTTTGCAAGCATTACAAACACATTTTCATGTTGCCAGTATCACCGTGGTATTTAAAAAGGTAATTCAGTCGTCACAGATGACCAGGTAAATTTTACTTCATTTATAAAAACTAGTCAAATAAACCGTATTATCAGCACACCAATGATCAATGAATGATCAATGACCGAAAATATTACGTCATTTTAATAGATGGACCAAATTATTATCAATAACCACGTGGTTCCAGCATGGTTGATCCATTGTGGGCATTTTATGTTCCTCTCTGCTTGCTACGTAATCTATGGCGCGCGCAGGTTTCGCGGGATGGACGGTTTGAATGTCGAATCTCGGGGTTGCAAGACTTTAAAAATAACTCGTGTTTTTTTCCCAAAAATGGGTAACGCGAAATGTTGAATGCAAATCACTCGAAACAGATTTCTCTGGTTCTTAAGCGATTGTGGTCTTAAATTAATATTGATTGTATCGTTTATGTTAATTAAACTTTATTAACACATTCAAGGCTACGATTTCGGCTGGATTGAAATAAACGAGACTATTTTAAGAATGAAATTGGTTAATTAATTATTTCTATGCCGGAAGTGCTTTAAATAAAATATTTATGACAATATTACCATACGAAAAGGTGTATCAAAGGAAAATCTATAAAAAGTGTTGATTGTCTTCCTTTCCATTATTAAATTTTTAACAATCAGACGTTACGTCGACAATCTGACCACATGAACTTTGAATCGAACCACGCGAAAAGCTTGGTTATGCGTCATTACGGCCGCCGACACGTTGCAAGCGCGGATCGTGTCAAGGATCACAACTTTCAAATCTCAAGAGTTAGCAGACACATTTTCCCCATAAGCGGTGTGAAATTTTCACGTTGACAACATTGTCGGGAAGTTCAGGAACCACTTCCCAGAACGATAAAGGGCCGGCGCAGGGTGAGGCAGGCGCGGGGGGGAAGACGGCGCGACAGCTGCGCGTGCGTCGCTCCCCGCACCACACATCATTCCGTCGCCAGCCGCCGCGGTGAGCATACGCTCGCGAAACTGCTATTGTGAAATACGCGCGTAACATTCCGTTTAACTCGAGTGCGTGACTTCAAACTTTCAAGTTATAAAATAATGAAGTATTCATTCAAGTATTTGGAGGAGCGCGTCTGTCGGAGGCGACGAACCGACGAAGGACGCGGATCGGGCGCGGCGCAGGAGCGGCCGTGGCATCCTTTGTCCGGGAGGCCCGTGTGGCTGGGCGGTGACTGGTGCTATATTCGGTTTGTGTGCGATATTGCACCAGTCCCGGCCTTTCCAAGCGGGCCCGTCCGTCGAAGACCGCTATTCAGGCACTCAGCATCCGCGGCGCGCAGTCCCGTTAACCGGCCGGTCGGTCGTTCACTGCGGTGGCCACGCTTAGGCCGTGATTCGTGTAAACTTTGTGACTTGTATCAAATTGCACCAATCCCGGCCTGCCTGTGGTCACTGCGCCGTGGTCAGGGAATATGGACCCGCCGACACGTGGAGGATGGACCAGGTAAAACAAGACATCGTGCAAGTACCCACACTTGGGAAAAATCATCTGGAACCTAACGACTTTGTAACTTTTGTGTGAATACTAGGTCAGCTCTAAGGTCGAATTGTAGTCGCGACGAAGTATTTCATATAGCATCGTCTGGTTTTTTTTGCAAGAATGCTGACTAATTCGTTAGTAAAATTGTCTATACTTCCGTAGTTTTAAAGATCCCGACCTCAGAGGTACCTACATATTTCGGATGGTAGAAAGTTTCCGAGCTTGATTCATATTGTAAGAAAGTTATTCGTTCCGAGTTGACTGAATTGATATAGTGTAGACACCGGTCGATGCAGGCAGACCGGTTCCGTCGTAAATCGTAATGTGCTATGTTAAGTATACTTATGTATTCTGTAGCAGACCGCCAAATCGAAGGACATTCTACGGAGACTGGCACAAACTAGGCTACGCCATGCAATTTAGGAACAGCTGATTTCTTCATTCATGTTTTATTCATGATTATTTGCATATTGATTCTGTCTGTCATTGATTAGTATCTAACTATTTGAATTGGTAGGCACAAGCATAATTAGCTTAACTGTTTACTATTCGCCGGCTTTTTCAGTGTCAATGTTTCTTAAGTTTGATTGACGGAACGCATTGTGTTGACAGCACTTTATTTGACAATGAACTTGACCCTTACTTTGATTTTGACCCCGGGTCGTCCCAAGTCTGCATTCGAGGACTACTATCAACAATATTGATATTTCTTTTCATTTCTGTTGATACAACATCCTTAGTAATGTTCATTATTTGAATTAACCTTTTCTCCAAAACATCTGCTAAAGCGTTTCATTATTCCTGTACTAGTGATGTGCAACACATAAGTAACAATATTTCCGGTACGATAAAAAACACTGTTTCAAAATCGGGCACAGGTCAAATAACCTTACGATATGTGGTTATCTGTCAAAATCGTGTAGAGCCTACGGTAAATTATGGCTTTGCGTCGACAGTTATGTCTGATGGCGGTAGGTGCCTACACGTTTTCGGCTCATGCATGTGTGTAAAAGTAGGTTCAAATAAAGTGGTACAAATCACTTGTATCTCTAACCTTCTATTTTTATAAAAATATTCTTAGTCTTCATTGATTGTGAAAATTTTACAACTTTTCAAGTTCATCGCTCACATGGTATTTTTATTTCGTTTTCGATAGTTTTAAGCATCTGTCAAATAGCTAGTAAGCTTTTTTTTTTAATTGGATTTCATTTAACCGATCTAAACGTGTTAAAAAGTCAACAGATGTCACACCAGGCGGCATTTTTATGCAAACGAAGCGCCATTAAGCTTATCGCGACATACGTAGATACTCTCTACTTGGTATAGTATTATCGTATGAACCCGACGCCGTGAATCAAGCGGAAAGATGATTCACTAAGCAAGTTGAGAAACCGTGCAACCGTTATGATTTAAATTGCAACAGCTGTCATGGGGCATTCACGAATTGCGGTACCTACATACCTTGGTCGGATTTATTAACAAAAACTACGTTCGTCAGCTTAGGCCGGACATTTTTCTATACTCGTAATTTTTTACTGTTTTGGCGGAATTATACTTGAACAGCTACACAAACACAATGTAGTCGCAAAAATTGTCGGAGTCATTAATTGAATTTCTTACAGAAACTTGATCGATCGACGGCCAAAACCGCTCATATAGCTGATAGGTATTACAGCATTGGCATCCTTACAGCTAAATTCCTTGACTTAATTTTCAGAAACCCAATAATTTGGCAAAAAATGGTCCCTTAAACGTTTCCTTTCCCTTGATTAATTTCTTGTCAGTCTTTAAAGATTAGCCTTATAACATCTAACACCGTAGTAAACAGGAGCATTTAAACCCTCCTCGGTCGCTTTACAGTTACCTAAGTTAACTATAAACCTGTAAGCCAATTACTAAACGACTGCATAATATGTTAATGATTTGCCAATGCCACACTGACTCCTAACTCCATTACAAGTCGCTAGCTTTATCTGAATACGGCATCTGTTAACGGTGCTTGTAAAATGACCGCGCCTATGGAAACATTCTGTGTTCCTATTTCCGTGTTCTTTGATATCATAAAGTTGTTTTCGTGTTATTTAGCTTTGAAAATGTCGTACTGTTTGTCATGTAAAGTTCCTAATTTATTTGATGGGATCTTCGATACTGGTTTTGGAAGATGGATCCAAAATTTGGGCAGTTTCAACTCAAGAGTGCTTAGAATTTTGTTTACATTAACGATCAATTGAAATCAGCTATTATAAAGGATATAAATAGCCCTAACGAAGCCGAAAGGCACTTGTTCTCCTCATTGCTATTCTTTTTTTTGTTCTAGACCAATCCCTGGGAACCTTCTATTTACTGAGATATTGGAGTTCAAACTTCCAACTTTATCCCAGGTTTTTAAAATACTAGTTTTTAAGGTTAAAATTTTACTTTAGATATCTTCATATCCCGTTTACTATTGAATGCATCCACAATGTTTGAGTGCATTACATTGAGTTTTACCGTAAACGTGCATTTTCTCCGTTAAAAAAAAATATCATTTCCCAAAAATAGTTTTTGCGTAGGTTTACTTCGTTTGATGTACAGAATGCTTCGTTAACGGTTTCGTGAAGGGTCTGTTTACACCTTGTTTATGTGTAAAACTTTATTTGATTTAAAGTTTCTAAAGATATTCGTGTTACTAATTTATGAATAAAACCATATACATAAATGTTGAAGGATTAAAAATAGTGTTACCGTTAGTAAAATTATCTTCTATGTGTAACGTTTTCAAAGCTAGTAATTTAAACTTCTATAGAAACCGTCTTCGAAAGCACTTACACGTCTGCGAAATTATTTATGGTTTATGACAACTTTTACCTAAGAATTTCTCTGTACTTTTAATGGCCTATGAAAAACATATATACTGTGTATTTGCTCAAAGTTTATATTCTGCTGAGTGAAATTGTGGGTTTTAAAGTTAAAAGTTAATTAATTTTGTGATAAAGACTGGGCGTCGAGATATAGACAAGAGTTTTCTTCGTTTACGTTTCTGACTTTACTACTAATACAAAACATGAAAATTACTGCAGCTAGCTAGTAGGATAATATAACTGTTGTTGAAATCTATGTGGTTATTTACAATTATCGACAAATATGATTAATTTCCTGATAGCTTAATATAAATTAATAGTTGCAACAGCATTTATTTATGTGATAGAAATTTTTCCAAGAAGGTTAACTTTCTGTACGGGTTTTTTTTAATTATCAACGGATATTCCAGTATGCACACAAATCTAACTGACGCATAATTCCCCGAAACCGCGACCGTTTATACGCTATCAGTAAAAAAGTCCAGTAATTAAAATCTATTATAGAATTTATTTCGACTACAGATCAAAAGCAAAGCGAAACTTTTTTCATATTAGACTAGCTGTCCGGCAAAACTTCGTTTGCATCACATTTTCCCCGTTTTCGCAACATTTTTCATTGCTGCTCCACTCCTATTGGTCGTAGCGTGATGATAAATAGCCTATAGCCTTCCTCAGTAAATGGGCTATCTAACACTGAAAGAATTTTTCAAATCGGACCAGTAGTTTCGGAGCCTATTCAATGCAAACAAACAAACATACAAACAAACAAACAATCAAATCTTTCCTCTTTATAATATTAGTTTAGATTAAGATATCTCTATAAAAGATGCGTTACTAAAAACCGTTCCATTAAAAAATAACCGTTCCAAAACATCGACTAAGCACTGCAAAAGCACATCCCTGTTGTAATTGTTTTGTTTACTTTTTTTTGTACAATCTGTATCAACTACAAGATAATCCGTTATTCATCCAAGATGGCTACGTTTTATGATAATTCATTCGCGTTTGTTATTAAATTAAAGTGTAGCACACAACGGTCTGGTGGTTTCATGTCAAGGTTGCCGTCCCCTACCCTAACGAACTTACTACATACATGTGTGTAACCACGTGTTTATTTCTGTAATAATAATAGTTTGTTACTCATTTTTTCGTTAGCTCAGTTTTTGTAAGTAGGTAGCTAACTAGTACTTGGGTAAGGGTGCTTACATAAAGAAGCCGGTTTCCGATACAGACAAATCTGTGCGGGTCGGTACTCGGTACCTATCGGTGCAGGGTTAACTTGCATATAAAATTGATAGAATTTAACTTGTTTGTTTATAAGTAATCGCATAAGGTAACATAGATATACCTGCACCGGTCGGTACCGACCCGCCCGTACCAGAAACCTGCTTCTTTATGTTAGCACCCTAAGTTACGGAAGTACAGTTCATCATCATCATCACGCTATAATGTTCCCACTGCTGGGCTGTAATCCACCATGCGGTCCCATTGCGGGTTGGTAAATGTCTCATGTCTTAAAATTTTTAGTTCTAGAACATGCTGGTTTCCTCACGATGTTTTCCTTTACTGTTTTTGAGGGCAGTGGTGACGAAAAAAATTACACAAAGTAATGCGCCTGCCAGGGTTCGAACCCACGGCTTACTGCTCGTAAGTCGGGGCTGCCACCACTGCTCTCATATAAAGGTAACTTAATATTAAAGCGTTAATTTTGCAATATTTATTTAAATTTTGATTATTATTACGTAGGTACCTTTATGTACCTGAATGTGACATTGTCAACTTTTATTTCTCCGTATTTTGGGTTATATTTTGTAAACACCTTACAATGATTATACAACTGTTGTGTCGCGATATAGCTATTTATGACCCTTTTTACTGTAATTGAAACAAAAATTATACTAGTACTAATAATAATAAAGCTGAAGAGTTTGTTTATTTGCTTGAACGCGCTAATCTCAGGAAGTACTGGTCCGATTTGAAAACCTCTATCGGTGTTAGACAGCTTATTTATCGAGGAAGGATTTAGGCTATATATCATCGCGCTACGACCAATAGCAGCGTAGCAGCTAAAAAGTGTTGCGAAGACGGGGAAAATGTGACGCAGACGAAGTTGCGCGGGACAGCTAGTGTGTCTAAATAAAAGCGTACTATTGCATTAATAAGCCGTTCATTTAGGTGCCGCTGAATGTTTAATAAAAAACCGGCCAAGTGCGAGTCGGACTCGCGCACGAAGGGTTCCGTACCATTATTTATAAAAACGAGCACTTTTTTGTATGGGAGCCCCCCATAATTATTTATTTTATTCTGTTTTTAGTATTTGTTGTTATAGCAGCAATAGAAATACATAATCTGTAGAAATTTCAACTGGCTAACTATCACGGTTCATGAGATACAGCCTGGTGACAGACGGACGGACGGACGGACGGACAGCGAAGTCTCAGTAATAGGGTCCCGTTTGACCCTTTGGGTACGGAACCCTAAAAACGAGCAAAAAAATCACTATTTTGTATGGGAGCCCCCCTTAAATATTTATTTTAGTCTCTTTTAGTATTTGTTGTTATAGCATCAACAGAAATACATAATCTGCGAAAATTTCAACTGGCTAACTATCACGGTTCATAAGATACAGCCTGGTGACAGACGGACGGACGGACGGACAGCGAAGTCTCAGTAATAGGGTCTCGTTTAACCCTTTGGGTACGGAACCTTAAAAAGGGGCACCCATTTTATAAAACCAGGCTGGTTTGACAGATGTTCCAAGTTTCCTGCTCCCGCGAAAGGCGTGGTCATCATCTCATTTGTCAAAGCTAGTCATTCAGGTCATTGTATTTTAACCCTAAAAATACGCATACATACCACAGCTTTACAAATTGAAGCACCAGAATTTTAATCTACACATTTTGTTGATTGTAACCAGTTTTGTATGTCCTGCTTTAGAATTTTTGCACAGTATGCCCGTGAATATTTTTAATTTGCAGTTTTTTTCCCGGGCTGGCAGCTGTCACAAAATGGCCCTTTCTGTTTCACCGGCCAAGCGCAGGCGCAGATGGCAAGTACACAAAGGCGAGAGTACCTGAGGGTGCCTTTTGTAAGATTCGGGGCCTCATCTTGCGTTGCTAAGGGATTCTGGTTTTGAATTTGACGTTGACATCTTTACAAAAACCTGATGTGACGGATGGACTAAAATTTTTAAAGAAGGGTTCAGACGGGATTTCTTGTGTGTGTATCAAAGTAGATATATGATATTGTTTGGTGTAACGCGACTTTTAGCGACAAATTATAACTTGGTCAGTCCCTGTTTGGGCCGGAAATAACATTGGCACGCATTATCACTTACCTATCTCTCAAACATTGTAATAGAAGATTGCCAAATATTACTCACTACTTTTTATGTTCAAACTGGGTCAAAATTAGAAACTTCAATCATTATTTAAAATAAATCAACACAATAAATACAATAAAATGGTCAATGATAGCACAGCTCTCATTGACCATTTTCGAACTAAAAAAACTGCCGTTTTTGCTTAAATAGCAAAGATAACTGTGGAAGTACTCAATAGTAGTCCATCGTTCTTTTGGTGCGAACCCTGCGGACAAACACCGCCATCTTTTTTTTCTAAACTATTTCCACAGACAATTTCTGACAACAGCCCTCTGTCAATGTCATTCAACCGTCAAGATAGAGAACCATGGAGCATCTTATTTTTTTTCAGCCAAAAGCTTTTAAGAAAATCACCTTAGGCACCTTGAAACACTGATATATGGGATGGAGCACCAACTACCTCCTGCCGGTACTGCACCTCATTAAGCTGAGCGATGGGCGTTTTGGATGTGATGCAGGTAAGTATTGTATTTTCCTCCAATTTGTCTATTTTATGTGCTTTATTTTTATGTATCATGCAGAATTCAAATATGTACCTAATTTATTCTTTCTTTTTTTCCTAAGTCCTAACACCCTGGTAAGAGTCGGACATTCAGCTTCACTGCTTCAACGTCACCGGTTTGAGAGCAATGCTCTGCGGTCACCAACCCGCGTACCGTGGCGACTACGGACAATATCTTAATGCCGTAAACATATTTGTTAGGTAATATCTCCTCCTTAGTTAGCACTTTAATTGCATAACTAACTATGTAACTAACGACAATCAAGATTTTGACCATAAACAATATCAAGTGCTTGTTTGTACATACCTATATGAAAAATTAGATTTAATTCAAAAGAGTCAGCACTTTCCATACCGGTTTCCTTATCGAAGATTTAACTGGCAAAATTCTTTGAACATAAGCCGTAAGCACCAGGGTAGATCGCGAAATGATCAACTTAAAACTTATAATAGGGTTACTTAGGTTTCATCGAAAAGAAATTGACAAATTATCACTTCCCAAACAATTTTCCGCATAATTTCATTTGCCAAATTATTACTTAGCAAAAAATGTCTTTACAAATAATTGTAACGTTTGGCAAGCGAACCAACTAGTACTTTTACCAATTTTTATGTAGTCAAATATTTCAGTTGGAATAACACATTTTTCAGTTCAGTTTTGTTCAGTTTCGGCTAGCCTTTGTGTTGGTTTTTTTTTCATATTTCTTTCTATATAATCTATTCGTTTCTGGCTCTTCTGGTCACAGTTCTAACCTAACCTAACCTAATCATTTTTCTTTTAATAATTAACCCCGTCTAACTAGTTCGGTTCTCGATAGCCTGCTAAAAATAAAGTCACAGTAAAAATGTTTATTGCGAACTAAGTGTACCTACAATGTTGGTGTTAGTTTATGTTGGTAGGTACTTAAGACTTAGCAGCCTTTTACAAGCATTGCAATTGGGTATCATAAGCCTGCCTGTAAAATCATGAAAACAAAACATTTGACCTAACGTTTATTGTCTAAAGATTGCTGTAATAAATCATTTGATTATAGACTAAATGCCCTAATTACATTATCTTTGGTAATATTCTGCCAAGTAAAAATTTTATCAAATGAAAAAGTGCGTAAGTACTAAAATCATTCCAAATATTGCATTGGTATAAAAAAGGTTGGTAAAATTTGTTTGGGTAGTGAAATTTTGTCAAAATCTTTTCGGCAAAACGGCAGGCTCCCCATGTAATGACCTGATTTTGAAAAAAACTTAAGCAAATTACCTATTATTTCGCGGGTTACATAAGTGCTATCCCCACTTAAACTAAACACAATAAGTACTACGCATCTACTTCAAAATGCTTCGGATTGTGAGATGCAATTAGGGTGTAGGTCCAGCCTTAATAATGATCATTTCCCACTCATAGAGACCAGCACTGTTTCCCACCATTCCCAGCAGTAGAATGCTCATTTTGCTATGATAATTTCGAGCCCCAAACAACTCCCATTAGAATGTCAACTAAAGTAACCAGCTATTTTTTCATGTTTTTCGAAGCACGTCAACAAAGATGCAGCCAGACTTGATTTTATCTATTGCAGTACAATGCAATGGCGTTCAATTACATAAGTTGGCTCAAGAATGTTTTTGTCGTTGTATCTTGAACGTAGTTAATCATCTAGGTAGATAGCTATCTATAGGTGAATGTAATTTGTAGCCGTTTTATAAATTATCACAAGGACCAGTAGATTGTAGTGCGTTACATATCATCATCGCCTGTCTTTTTCAGGGTAAGGCAGAGGTGTTGCACTAAGTGCCCCCATTTCACCAGTTAGAACTGCACAAGGTGTTCAAATTTGATTAAAATCGGTTAAGTAGTTTAGGAGTCCATCCCCGACAAACAACGTGACACGTAATTTATATATATATACAAGGTGTTGTTTTGCATCCTCGTCAAAATTCAGGATGTTGTCACAAAAGACATAAATTATCAATATAAATTACGGTACCTAGTAAATTATTAAAAAACACTGCGTTTTTTTGTTGTTTAAATTTGTCAATATTTCAGAATAATCCCATTAACGTGGTTTAGGGCTTATAAAATTATCGAAAAAACGTATGAGGTTTTTTGTTTGTGTGTAAGCGACGTTATAAGGCGGGGATCAGACGGCCCATGTTTAAAACACGGGTGGTTCACAGTTACCGATTTCAGTAAATAAATAAAAAAAAGAAAATTACCTACTCATTTTATTATTGATTCGGGTCGAGAATCATTAGCATAGTTACCTCCTAGAATTTGACGAGGTTGCAAAACAACACCTTGTATATATAGATAGATAATAGATTAGTATGGACGCATGGATGTACATCGGGAAGTGTGTCAAGTCAAGTCAGAGGTCCATAGGCGCCATAATACCTGACAATAGGTTAGGCACTAACGACACAGAATGAGTAAAAGTAGGTTGAAAACTCAAATCAGAAAAACAGACAGACACACTTGAGCATGACTAGCATAAGACAAGGTAGCAGCCTCAGATTTTGAATCTAGTCATCATCATCTGCCTAGCCTTTTCCCAAACTATCTTGGGGTCGGCTTCCAGTCTAACCGGATGCAGCTGAGTACCAGTATTTTACATGAAGCGACTGCCTATCTGACCTCCACAACCCAGTAACTGGGCAATACGATACCCCTTGGTAAGACTGGATGTTAGACTTTTAGCTGCTGACTACTCGATTTTGCATCTAGTACGTACCTAAATACTAAATAGATGCGGTGCCTAAGTTATACTTTGATAGTAATGCCATAGCATATACTGTTTTAAAAAAAAGAACATACATAGCAGACAGTCTTTATAATGGAGCAATGATACCAGAAACCCTCAACAACATCAGCCTATAATGTTACCACTGCTGGGTCACAGGCCTCTCTATGAGCGGGAGTTGGCTAATCCACCACGCGAGCCCAGTGCGGATTGGTAGATGTCACATGTCTTCGAATTTTTAGTTCTAGGACATGCCGGTTTCCTCACGATGTTTTCCTTCACCGTTTTTGGGGGCAGCGGTGATTAAATAAATTACACTAAGTAATGCGCCTGCCTGGGTTCGCGAACCCACGGCTTACTGCTCGTAAGTCGGGGTTGCCACCACGCTGCTCTCACCCGTATTTACTACAGCCTGACAACGGGAAGTTCGTGAAAACGACCTTAGTATTTATTTAAATGATTTGGGAAAACCGTAATATCAGCCTAGAATAAATAACACTCACGTTACAGTTCCGTGGCGCTGCCCGTGTTCGCGCAACTGTTGAGAAAAGTACCGGATTTGATACCCAAGAGCCCCCATTCTCTAGGAATTTTCTCCTAACCTAACTAACTGCGGATGAGCGGGAGCTCCGTCATCTCCCTCTCCTTTTCTGCAGCTTCCTTCTGCGACGTGAGGTTTTCGTAGTAGAAGATTCTGTCTGAAGACTGCAATTTCCTCAGCAGTAGCCTGGGGAATGGATGTGTGCCTGGTGTTGATGGCAATAGGCTGTCCCCCTATGACATGGAACATTTACACCTCTGCTTAACATTTTGGGGTAATCCCCAGGTGTGATGTTAAGTTATTACACCAAGAGGTATGTCGTGCAAGATGGACGGTGGGATATTGTCTGTGGGGGGACGCTTCATACGCACTTGAGGGGTATGAGCCGTCCATGAACAGCCATCTGTAAAGGTCGTCTTTGCTCCAGCCAACTTGGTTCGAAGTCTGTTTAAAGATTTCCAAGTCGGCCACGGCAACGCGCATTTGATGATCTTGCTATTTACTGTATCAGCGAGTGGAGTTCGCGTGGCCTGAGTTTTGGGTGAAACACATTTGAACTTTTGACGTCGATAAAGTCGGCATTACTTGGTTCTTTATAGACCCAAGGTTCATGTTTGTATGAATCGTTTATTTTATAGAAGAGACCAAAGTAATCTAAAAAGTCTGTGAATTTATCTTCATATTAATGCAATAATTATATCGGAACAGTTGACAGAGGAGAATGGAAGATAAAAACGTGTTGCGCCGACGCCAAGTAACAAGGGACAAGGGCAGGAAGATTGTTATTGTAAGAACAATTAGAGGTGGCCCAGTGGTGGCAGCCCCGACTTACGAGCAGTAAGTCGTAGGTTCGAACCCAGGCAGGTACATTACCTTGTGAAATTTATTTTATCACCACTGCTCTCAAAACGGTGAAGGAAAACATCGTGAGGTAACCGGCATATCCTAGAACTAAAAATTCGAAGACATGTGACATCTACCAACCCGCACTGGGCCCTCGTGGTGGAATACAGCCCACTACCTCTCATTGAGTGGAGGCCTGTGTCCCAGCAGTGGGAACATGATGATGATGATGAATTATTTTGTTGGAGATGAAGTCGAATGTATAAATGAGATCGTCTTACAAGCTAAGAGACGGTTGGTCGCCTTATCAATGGATCGTGTAGTGTGTACCAACAAAGCAGTTTGTGCTGCATCAGTGGCTGTTGACGCGATTCATTATTGCGTACGTCTATTGTGTCTGTAAAATAAGAGGCCATCCCATAATGATGTGGGGTTTTTAGGTCACTTTTATGTCCCCCCTTGGTACGTCGTGACGTTTTAGGCTACCCCTCCTCCCTCTTCCCAGCATCACGTGTATTTTTTGTTATTGAAAAGTTTATATAGTTTCATGTTTTAAGAATTATAAAATCCCGTCGGATTTTCTTGATGAAATTGGCTTGCTCGAGTTTTTAGACAAGAAACGGTTTTTAATCATAATTACTATTTTTCGTCCCACAAAAAAAATACACGTGATTGTCATATTATTCTCCCCCATCGTGCTTGTTCAAACCCCACGTGATAGAAGATCGACCCCTAAAGAGAGTTTAACATAAGCCGAAACGCTCTGTTGTTCCCATCATCACGATATTTTTTTTAAGCAATCTCATTCAATCACTCATCTTTTGGATAACCTTTTACTAACTAAGTTGGGGTTGATTTCCGCTCTAACCGGATGCAGCTGAATACCAGTATTTTACATGGAGCTGTATCACGTCGGGGTTACCACTTTAGGGGTATGAGGAACAGGGTGTAAAGTTCCTCGATACTCCTTAGAAAAGGGAGGATCCTCCGAACAGCCAGGTTTTATGTCTGGGGGCAACTGCCCGACAGTTGTTGTCGGGTTTCTCTTTATAATCTTAAGTCGAAGTGAACTTTGCTTGTGAGATTCAGACCATATTAGTTCTTCTGTTTTCTCATAGATGGGGCTGTAGTTCTTTTTGTTGTAAGTTGCTTTTTGTAGGTCGCTACAGAGCGAAGATTTGATCGTACCGGGTAGAAAAGGGTGAAAAGAGACACAGTGGTGAATTGAGACAAAACCAACAGAACCTTTGACTGCGATTTTAACGTGTTTTTTTTATTTTTATTTATGTAACTACACACAAAATACATACTTACTCAAATTCAATAACTATTTTATTTTTTAAACTTTTTTATTAAGTTAACATAACATTACGTCACGTCTGTTATACCCGAAGTGTAGGGCAGAGGTGTCAATATTAGACCCACATTTCGCCGGGTAGGTTTGTGACGGCTTGGTAGGCACAGTGGCTGACCGATTGGCTGCTGTGCTGCGTGTCGCGGGTTCGATCCCCGCACGGAACAAATATTTGTATGACCTACAGGTTCTTGTTCAGGTAATTTGTTTGTGTGTGAGTTTAAATTTAAATGTTTGTAAACGCACCTACGATACAGGAGAAATTCCTAATGTAAGGCAAGGTGTTAAAAAAAAAGAAAGTCCCATATAATAGGCGGCGAGCCTATTGCCATCAACCGGGCGCAAATTCAGACTCGGTAGCTGCTGTATGGAAAAACCCAATAACAGTTTGCCCGACCTAGGAATTGAACCCTGGACCTCATGCATAGCAGTCGCACTTGCAACAACTAGATGACTAGACCTCATCATAACCTGTAACAAACTTGCTTATTTCTTGATGATGAAGAGGATATAAGCTAATTTGAACATTAAAAAAAAGTTAAAAGGGGAAAATGAATATATTATTATGATGAGACGAAAAATACAATTAATTATTTAAAAAAAAAAACTGCTTGACCACTTAAAGTCTTTAAAAGGCAAACTCAACAGAAGAGGCGAGATGAGTATTCAGGAACGCAGGACAGCTTCCGAAGATCCGCAGAAACAGTCAGGAACGCAGGAGAGCTTCCGAAGATCCGCAGAAACAGTCAGTAACGCAGGAGAGCTTCCGAAGATCCGCAGTAACAGACAGGAATGCAGGACAGCTCCCGAAGATCCGCAGTAACAAACAGGAATGCAGGACAGCTCCCAAAGATCCGCAGTAACAGACAGGAATGCAGGACAGCTTCCTAAGTTTTAGTAGTAGAAGTCCCAGGAGTCTGTAGTGAGATCTCCTGGGCAGTGATGAAGTAGGTACGTCAGATTCAGGTCCAGACTCTCCTTGACTCGAGCTTGACTGTGCTTTTTACTCCCTCCAGTTCGTCCGAAAAGTGCACTTCACCTCTCCATCAACCCTAATCCTCTGTTTCTTGTGAATCTTTCTTCAATTTCTTTCTTTTCAGATTCAAATTGTTGCGCTCGCAACTTGCCAGTATTCAAAACAGCCAGCAACAATCGGCCTAAAACCTTGCTCATAATATTTTTATAAATATAACTTAGAATAACTTTACACAGCAAATATTCGTAATTATTTATAAAATATAGCTGTCCGGCGCAACTTCGTTTGCGTCACATTTTCCCCGTTTTCGCAACATTCTTCATTGCTGCTCCACTCCTATTGGTCGTAGCGTGATGATATATAGCCTATAGCCTTCCTCGATAAATGGGATATCTAACACTGAAAGAATTTTTCAAATCGGACCAGTAGTTTCGGAGCCTATTCGATGCAAACAAACAATCAATCAATATTATAGCAGCCCGCCCCGGCTTCGCACGGGTATTTAACAATACACAAACATAAAAAAAACACTTATATTTGCGTCAGGTAACTAAAAAAATCTCTGTGGTGTGAAATTCTGTATGGTGTCGGGTTCTCTATGGTGTCGGACGTAAAGAATAGCACCATCCTATATCTTCCCGTGGGTTTCGTAAGAGGCGACTAAGGGACTTGCCAGAGAAAGGGCAGCAGCGTTCTGTGGGCTTTTGTAACAACTGTACTGCGATCGCCAACCCGCCTGCCAAGCGTGGCGATTATGTCAAAACCCCCCTTATTTCAATGGCGACACTTGGGGGAGGTCTATGTACTGCAGTGGACGTCTTTTGGCTGAAATGATGAATGATGATGAACTAAAAATAAAAAATTATAAACAAAGTTTGAATTTTCCCCTGCCGTACGCCCAGTGACGCCTACATCGTTTATGGTGATGCCTAGCCAGCTGAGCAAGGTGAGCGGCGACCACGCAACTTTTTTCTAATACTTACATTTTTAAACTCCTGATATCTTTCGAATGGAATGTCCGAATTGAATAATTCAAAAAGTTATATAAAGGTATTGAAGCAGTCTTGAATATGAAGTAATTTATTTTAATAAGGATTAATACCAAGATACAAATACAGAGTCTTTTCTAACGGCGGCATTAAATTTTTTTTTTTTTTATTGTGGCATAAATATAATAGTTAGACATATGCTGTCGCGACATTTTTTGTAAATAATGATGTGTTCTGCAAAGTCGTAATACATTATTTTATTCTATCATCAATAGTTTTCGCAGCGCACGCGATGTAAAGAATATTTTAGGTAATTTTTATACACTTTGGGTTACATAATTGCAGTTTTGGTAAGGATCCCTAATTTTTTTGAAAATATAATATAGCCTATGTCACGCGCGGATAGTGTAGCTTCCCAACAGTGAAAGAATTTTTCAAATCGGTTCAGTAGTTTCGGAGCCTATTCAATGCAAACAAACAAACAAACAAACAAACAAACAAACAATCAAATCTTTCCTCTTTATAATATTAGTTTAGACAACAATTGAACTCACGATAATCATTTTAGTAATATAAATAATCTAAATGAAACCTTCATAGAGAATTTGGCTGTTAACAATTAAAAATAAAAGTAAATGACAACTGACAAGATTGATGTAAAAAAAGTCACAACAATGGACACAAAGAAAATATTTATAAAATTGTAACGACCAATCGTTACAATTTTATAAATATTTTCTTTGTGTGCTAATGAAAAAAAAAAAAAAGTATGAATATGGATGATAAGTGTGAGTATAAGTGTCTGTAGTAACCCAATACTATAAACCCTTCAGTACAACCGATGGTTTTAATGATTATAATTTATTATTCTTATAAAAAAATATTACATCTCTGTAAAGCCATATTTGTTACGGGCGCAAATCATACGAGGTGAAAGAGGCACCGACGCGAAATCGCTTACGTACTCAGTAGCTCATTTTGAACCCACATAGAAATTTTTCTTAGGTTATTAAAAAAAGGGTATCATTTAAGCTATCACCAATTTAATTAGTTTTGTGTTTCTTAAATAATAGGGTTTGTCCTCAAAATAGTAGATCTGTCACCAAAATGTAGTCACCAAACAATGCAAAATCAGTTCCACAATAAATCACCTAAAATCCTGAGATATAAGGTCTAGTACCAAATAAATGTTTTTGTATGTATTATAATAGGTGTGTCCTAATAAGTATTTAAGCAAACTAATTTAAAGAGATCACCAATAAATCATATTATGTTACTAGAAAAACTAAGGCGTTGTCGACGTAGCCCCGCTACGCGGGGCTCCTATTTCTGTCTGCAGGGTTTACAGTAACCTAACACGAAGGGGATGTCGGGGTCTTAGTTCGCTCGCTCCGCTCGCTCACTAGACCCCGCCATCCTCTTCGAACCTAAACCTGTCCGAGTCGGTGTGCCCAATGTCTCGTCTAAAGCATTTCTTCATAGAAATAAGGAACTGATCTATTTATTTGGTGACAGATCTACCATTCCGAGCACAAAGCTATTATTTAAGTAACAAAACTATTATTATAAGAACGAAGTTTATATTCATCTAATGCACTACAATTTTATTGGTAATCCATCTCTTATTTTACACATGTATCAACATTTATTTGATAATTCATACCTTACACTTTTTGTTTATCTGAGAACGAAAATATTTCGTGGCGATAGATCTATTTACTAGGTGATACAACTTTGATGACAAATATAAATTTTGGTGACAAAAAATATAGTTCCCTTAAAAAAATAATCTGCTGTTAGCTAGAAAAGTGCCATACCTATCAAAAGATTACTTATCATAAGTTCGAAGAATGTTTGACGGAATTAAATTTCCCCATAATCCTCCTCTCCTCCTTTTCAACTATTTTCCTACTACCTACCCTGTCGCATCCACGTTCACATGAAGTTCAGCTGTCAAACGCAGGTATTTATCTAAAGCCCTCGATAGCACGTGCGTTTCAAATTGCGAAACATGTATAACAAGGTGTCGCTAGTCTGTTCGTGATCACTTTGTTAACGCCAGTTCCTCGTACGCATCAGACTTTCATGACTTGGCGGGAACGCGAATGAATTGTTTTTCATTAATTCTATTGTAACTTTATTGACATTTTTATTGGCTATGCCAAGATATTGTTTTTTTTTCGTTGTTTTATCTTTTGAGCACAGAGTGCGGATAAGCACATTTACCGGGTATGAGAGTGAGGGGCCTAGTAATAATGGTTATCTTTATAAATTGGTTTAACGTAGACTTATACGGGCCGAAAAAAGTGTTTGCTAAGAAAGCAAACACTTTTTTCGGCGGTTTAAATGTTCCGTATAATATTCATAATATACCAAAAAATGTAACCAATATATTATAGTAAAGATAAGAAAGAAAATCTAAACAGAATTTTGAAATCATAATAAATAAGTGGCATTTTCGTATTTTTTAGCGAGTCAATGAATTATTCCTGTTGTTTTCTTTTAAGTTTACAAAAAAAATATGGTACCCTGTGGTATATCTGCTTTAATATATAAAAATAAATAGTATTAAACTGTAAACTATTTTAGTAGACAGTTATATTAAAGAAAAGTAAAACAACAAAACAATTATAAAATACATGATTTATTATCGAACAAATGTAAAAACAACCAATATTAAATAGTTTTAGTACAACTATCAGACCTATGCTAATTGTTAGCTTCACAATATTTTTACAAAAAATACAAATACATTAAAAATAAAAATATATTATTTTATTTTTAGTTATATGTATTATACCCATTTTCACGAACCTTAGGCGATAGCTAAAAGTAATCTCTATTCAATAAAGGTATTTTCAACGCTAGACTAGGCTGGAGAATTGAAAATCTAACGTGCAATATACGCATAACATTTAGGTATCGCCTTAGTTTTAATGAAACAGAAAATAACATCACGCCTGTAATCCCCGAAAGGTAAAGCTGAAGTGTCCCTAATAGTACACCCACATTTCGCCAGTTACGTTTAAGTCCCATGTAATAGGGGGCGAGCCTATTGCCATCAAACGGGCACAAATCCTTGAAGAATTAATTATTGATTGAAAAACCTAATAACAATTTGCCCGACCCGGGATTCGAGCCCCTCATGCTCAGCATTTGTTTTGTAAAAACATGCATTAAATCACATTGTTACGACAAAATAATATTTTAATCGAGCCTTCGAGCATGAAAAGTTTGTAAAACAGTTACAATCGCGAAGT
Organism: Cerastis rubricosa; assembly: GCA_949152445.1. NCBI lineage: Eukaryota > Metazoa > Arthropoda > Insecta > Lepidoptera > Noctuidae > Cerastis > Cerastis rubricosa. Next base: position 2,212,246 of record OX424547.1, read on the forward strand.
AAATTCTACGTTACAATATTCTTCGGGATAGTTCTTATCCTTCGTCACAGATGTCGCTACCAGTAGCGTTTTACATTTATTCAAGAACGTCCACGCTATCGAACATCCATTTGGAGACCACCCGGTGGCCTTACATGACGTCTAAAGACGTTATAGGAACCCCCCTGACCTACTGCCGACCCTATTAATATATCGTATTACTTACTAAAAGGCTTTCTTTCTTATCGACATAATTATATAGTCACCCTTCTACTTACTAGTAAAGAAACCTTAGGTTGTGTTCCCCGTAGGCAAACTGTTAGCAGCCGACTGTGTTTGCGGCGTATCGGTTTAGTACGCCCTTCCATATATTTGAAATGGAGTGTCCACAGTTTGCTAGTTTTAAGACTCAGACGACTAGACGACACTAGTAGACTAAGTCGTTTTAAGACTCAGTCAGCTGCTAACAGTTTGCCTACTGGGGACACAACCTTACATAGGGCTTTAAGGATATGAAGATCAGAGTGTAAAGTCCTTCATAAAAATTCTTTATAAAAGAGAGGATCGTCCGAACAGACGGGTTTTTTGTCAGGTAGGCAACTGACAGCCCGACGATTATCAGGTTTTCCTATAATTATGTTCTTTTTCGCAGAAAACTCAAATAGCGCGAGCGCAGGAATTTGTCTTTAGTTCACCATTCGCGTCATAGATGGAGCCACGTTTAGTATGTTTTCATCTATGTCACTACATCTACAAAACTATAGTCTCATGACGTAGATCATCGCCGAAGCAACATCAACGTTTGATTGGCACATGCCACAAGTGCACAAAGCATTTAAAAATAAAATAAAACCTAAACACAGGAAAAAACATATTTTATGTGTCTCACACGGCTGTGCCAGTTTAGCAAAATGCCGGGCAACTAGTGTCCGACACTAGTTTTCAACTGTACTGGATCATCAATCTCATCAAGGGAGCGTTCAAGTTTTACGTAGCGCAATATTTCGCCCTCCCCCCCTGTAACGCGCAGTAACATTTTTCTGTACCCCCGCCCCCTCCCCCCTAGTAAAACGTTACGTTACCATCACCCAGTGACCATTTTTACCTGAAAGTCACAATAATGTGGCGTTAAACACCCGAAAGTCGCGTGCTTTACAATTGGAGTTATAAAAAAATATATTCAATTTCCTGTAAAGCAAGCGTGACATAAAAAAAATCATTACGCGACCGTTCTGAAGGGTTAAAACTGTTACGTAACGCGTAGTACAAACCCCCCCTACAGCCCCTGTAACGCATCGTAACGTTTCAGAAGACCCGCCCCTCCCCCCAAATTCGTTACGTAATGCTTGAACGCTCCCCAATTACCACTCTCATAATCATCACCTATCACACAAAACATCACTTTCCTGACTAAACCTGTTCATATTCACATATCGTCTAGTAGTTCTCATGCGAGCCGCGGCCACACTATCGAACACCCATTTGGAGTTCACCTGCCCCACTGCTGAACCTATTACTACATCGTATTGGTCACTACTTTCAATATCCTGATTATTAGTACCAATACGTTGTGTTGGTCGAATATTAGGACCAGTAATTTGTGTTGGTCGAATATTAGGACCAGTAATTTGTGTTGGTCGAAAATTAGGACCAGTAGTTTGTGTTGGTCGAATTAAAGGACCATTATTTTGATTTGGTGACCCATTGTTTTGGTTATTGTTGTTAACTGAGGCACCGCATAAGGTAAGCAGTTGATAAGCGGCGTCTCTTTGGTCAGCGTTTGGTCTCAGATGTACGCGCATGCCGTAGAATACGTCGTAAGCGTATTCGGAGTGCAGGCGACCGAGGGCTGTGCGTTCGACGCGGGCTTTCTGTAAAGAGAATAAGTTGTTGGTACGAAATAATAAGTGAAATTGGAACCTTTTTTTTCTTTTCTCGAGTATTTGATTTCACAGAAAATTCCCCTGAAACATGTGAATTTCATGCGCCATCTTTTGAGTTGTTATGAAACAAATAGAAAATCAGGATGCAAAAAGATGACAATTTGTGTTCGCAAACTTATAATTATGTCGGAGATTAAATTTAATAGAAGTCAGATCATAGAAAAACAGTGATAGCGCTTTGCGTTTATTTGATTCAACTTTAGAGAGATACACTTTGTACCCTCATAATCTGTGTCGACGTATTCCAACTACACACATCAAAAGTGTCTAGGGATCAACATATATTTTTGCAATAACTTTTCTCCTGATTGATATTAATTAAAATTTTCTTTAAGGATTCATCAAATAAAGTGTTTTCGTTTGTCACAGTAACGATAAACCAAGTCACCTTTGCATTAATAAATAAATTTGCCATTTTCTAATAAAGGGATTTTTGACATTTGAACCACTAACATTAAAGTTCGAAAAAAAGACTGAAATAACAGTTTTCTTTAAAATTTTATTGGGTAACTTAAACAATTAATAATCCGTGTTTCTACCGCGAACACTAACAACACAAGAACATCGGTTTGGCATACTCAAAATGAGTTCATCCAAATCACGCTGTGGAATGGCCGCCCATGTTCGTTGCAACAACAAAAAAAGGTCTTCTTGCGACTGGATACCCTCCATATTCGGCAGAGCTCTTCTCTGTAGCATATCCCATGCATGTTCAATCGGGTTCAAGTCTGGCGACTGAGCAGGCCAGGGCAGGACATTGATGTTAGCTGCGGCGAGAGTCTGTCTTACAACTCTTGCGGTGTGCGGTCGTGCATTATCATGCATTAACTGAAATAAGGGACCGATTTGCACTTGTAGAGGAACGATGACGTCTGATACAATCGTCTCAGCATAAATTTGAGCGTTGAGGTTGCCTCTGATCCAAATCAACTCAGTTCTTCCGCCGATCCAAATACCCGCCCATACCATGATGGTTCCACCACTATAAGGATGGACTTCCTGGCAGGATTTTAATCGCTGTTGGCGTCCAGGGGTTCTCCAGTGTCGTATACGTCTTGTATCCGGTCTCATACCAAAACGAGACTCATCAGAAAAGCACACGAAACGCCATTGTTCTTCTGCCCAATTTCTGTGTTCAAGAGCCCATTGATATCGAATCCTACGATTGTGCATTGCTATAGGTGGTACCCGTAGCGGTCTTCGGGAATGAAGGTTCACTTCATGCAAGCGGTTTCTGACTGTTTGGTCGCTAATTAAGTTCCCTGAAGAGTGATGAAGCCTCACGGCTAACATCATGGCGGTTATTGTTGGAGCTCTTCGAGTTAAGATTTGAATGTATCGGTCTTGTCTCCGTGTGGTGCAGCGATACCGTCCTCCATGGCGCTCAGCCACGGTACCAGTGCTTCGGTAACGTGTCCAAAGTCGACTGATAACACTCTGACTTGTATTCAGAGCTAAAGCCACAGTACGTTGCCGGGAACCAGCTTCTATCATTCCCACGGCTCTGAGCATTTCTTCCCTGCTTAAATGACGTCGCCGCTCCATAATAACGTTGGTTTTAATCAGTAGTAGGGAAACAGTAGCACTAATAATGTCTTCAATGCGTTGTATGTTTTTATAGGGAAAATATTGACAGCTGATTTTCATCTTTTACTCGAATTTGATTCACAGTTCCTGATTCAAATTATGAAATGCACCAAAAAGGATCCATATAAATTTATAAAATCATAAATTTATTACAAAGCCACATCTCAATCTCAAGAAATCCGCATAAAAATGCTTGACCCCTAGACACTTTTGATGTGTGTATATTAGCTGGTTACCCAATACCTTTCGTAGACTGGTTGTCAGACTTTCCGGCTTAGCTATTAACTTTGGTAGATAGTTGTAACTTAACCTTTAACTGGTGACAAGCGGTCTCACAGGCCGAGCGGCAACAGTGAAACGTCATTTAACCCCCTTCTCCGCGCTTCCTTTCTTTCAACGTCTGAGTAGCTTCGACTTTAGTTGCGTCCACGCCGTAGAGAGGGATATTTGCGTCGTATTGTCTCAAATCGGTAAGTTACATCGATGTAAAGTTCGGCAGCGGTCCCTCAGACCTTATGTAACTTTTAAAAGTAATTTTGTTAATTGTTTTTTTTTCGTATTTTGGCCAAAAACACGGAAAACCTGTGCCAGTTGTCCTCCTAAGTTAAATCGCAAATCTAATTAACAATCTAATTCGTATAAAAAACATGTCTACTTGCAGTGTGCCAAACCACTATGCCCTGACTGCCAATAAAAATAACCAAAGATTGACCTTTGCCAGTTTTGTAAAATGATACTAGTGATTAAACCATTTTTTATTTTTCTTATTAATTAGTATCTCACCTATAAGGAAAAATAGTATTTTTGTTATAATATGTTGATATTTTTTTTTATTTGTGATTATTGATCTCATCTCTAAGTAGTTTTTTTATTTTAGCTACTACATACTGTACATTGTAATAGCAAAAGTTCTTCAATAAAATTACGTTTAGAGTTTATTGGTGAGTTTTATTTTATCCTTTTATATATTATTAAATTAATTGCAGCTGACAGGGACAAATGGAAGAAACTGGAGGAGGCCTTCACCCGTGGAGGGGCCCATATCTAAACAAATACTAACTTAGATTATAAGAAAACTACTAACAAAAAACTAAATATTATGTACCTACATTTATAACGTCTTTTTAAGGAAAATGGGAATTAAAGGCTTTTTTATTTTATTTATTTATATATTATTAAACTGTTTTTAAACACAGCGCTAAGCTACCTTATCTAATTTCTATGCCATAGACCAGATACGGCAGCGGCCTTTCAGGCCGTTCGTCACCAGTTACGTTACTTAAAAACCATGTCACCAGTCAAAGGTTAAGTTCCCATGGGAATTTCCGACCTCCAAGCAAATTAAAAAAAAAAATACTAACCTGACAAATCTTTCTCAAATGCTCGACCTCATAACCATTATGATGCAGCCACTTCCCCGCGGCCGCAGACTCCACCGCCCACCGCGCGTGCAACACCCTGCAACCTCGCGCCGCGCCCTGTAACGCGTTGCACGTCCGCGCTCGCTTGTCCGTTGCGTCACTCCAACAACTAGTCTTGCTCAGGTCACAGTGGGTTGCAACACCGGTGATGTTCGAAGGATGGTTGCTGCAACTTGCGTCGTTGCGACAGGAGCCTAAGAGGACGTGTGTTGTTCGCTTGTTGACTTCTTTTTGTATGAAGCCGTTTAGTTTTTGGATTGATTTTGTTATTGCTTGGCGTTCGGGGCGGGTCATGCCTGTTAAAACCTGTGATAAAAATTTTACTTTATTAGTGAATACATAAGTCTTATTTTGGCTCTGTATGGTGTCGGATGTAAAGAATAGCACCATCCCGTATCTTCCCGTGGGTGTCGTAAGAGGCGACTAAGGGACTTGCCAGAGATAGGCAGCAGCGTTCTCTGTGCTTTTGTAACAACCGTACTGCGATGGCCAACCCGCCTGCCAAGCGTGGCGATTATGGCAAAAGCTCCCAAAATGTCAATGTGGCGACACTTGGGGGAGGCCTATGTCCAGCAGTGGACGTCTTTTGGGCTGAAATGATGATGATGATGAAGTCTTATTTTTGCAGACAGCCCACGTGATGGCAAGTGCTCACCATCACTTATGATGCCTACGCATGTCTGTAATATCAGGACCCAACCACAGGCACTTTTATAGTCAAAATCAAAATATTTTATTTTACATAAGCCTATATGGGCACTTATAGAGCGTCGAGAAAAGGTGCACCGTTCAGGTTGGTCATTTCCTATGGAAGAACTGGCAAGAACCTGCATGGTTACTCTACTTTTTTTAAATTATTTGCTTTAAGCCTAGTGGTGTAACCGTTAGAATGCCAAGTCATGGGTCTCGAGTTCAAAACCAAGACACGCACTTCTGATTTTTCAAATTCATGTTCGTATTGTATAATTGTCACTTGCTTCGGTGAAGGAAAACATTTTGAGGAAACCAGCATGCCTGAGAGATATTTCTCGTGGGCATATAAATCCAAGTTATAGGCTCCTTAGCGGCATAAAAAAAAAACTGACAGGGTAAGCACCTAACACACAAAAAAATATAGTTTATACTTAAAAAAATGGTTTTAACTTGTCTTTCATATTGATGAAAGACAAGTTTGCACCATATACACTATTTAACTATAAAAGTAAGCAGATACTTACAATTTTCGGTTTCAAGTGACCCTGCGTAGCTTGTGTCACAACGTTGTTGTTACATTGCGTGTTGCAAGCCGCTAGCAGTTTCTTGGCCATTCGTTCAGCGCGGGCCAAGTCTTTTCGTTCACGTTGAGTAAACTTGCTTTTGTTTTTAGTTGTGTCGGCTTCTGGAATGTGGTTTTTTAAGGCTTCATAGTTTGCGGTAAATCTCTATCTATCTAGAGGTATAGTTCTGTTGAAATTAATGGCGGCTCGGAAGTAAGCTGCGGGTGACGGTCTGCGCATTATACAGAAAAGACGGAGTAGCAGCAAGGCGGAGGAGGCTCTTGATCCAACCCTCCAGTGAGAACCTCGAAAGATGATCGTCGAGGCAAAAAAAAAAAAAACAAACTGAGTGCTCTTCACAGACAATTTTATTTCACAAATGACCAGGCCCCCTATTCACAAACGCTCGGATTCGATTTTGATTCGGAAAGTCGTATGTCTATCTCGCTCGCTTTCGTAATGCCAAAACAATGATGACTGATAATGACATTCAAGCGTCAGAACCATGCAGCACTATAGTTGTTAAGCTCGGTCATCTCTAAACATAGCTAACATCCCAGATTCAGAGCTGCTAATATCCTCAGCTTCCTTGAACAGTTTCCGTCTCAACTAAGGCGACTTCCGGCTGGCACTACTCAGGATTCTATTTTTGATCTGACAGAGAACTAGAGTTGTAGACATGGCTCACAGAATAAGTTCGCTGAAGTGGCAATGGGCTGGCCATATTAGCCGAATGATAGATCTGATGACCGTTGGGGTAGACGTGTTCTTGAGTGAAGACCGCGAATCGGCAAGCGTCGTGGTGGGAGGACCACAGGGAGGTGGGGCGACGATACGAGCTGGGTGGCGCAGTAGCTACTGGATGAGAGTTGCCGAGAATCGACTTAAGAGGGGACTCTAGTCGGTATTTGATGAAACTATTGCCGTCGCGCCGCGCCCGACTAAGCCCCCGTAAAGTGCGAAAGGGACAACTGCAGGTCAGGCTGATTTTACCTACAAAAATCATGACAAAAGACGTTTTGTATTTTGCTGTTTTCTTCTTCAAAACTAAACTGATCTAAATAATTCTTATTCTTAAATTTAAAGGAAAAGTATATCTATGGTCCTATTATTTTCTTTTTTGTTAAAAACTAATCTAATTTGTCTGATAGTCGTCTGAACATGGCGGTAAAAACGGGCTTTTGGATTGTCATAATTCCTTTAGTGATTAAGTTTTGAAAAAAAAAGGGAAATTTTAGGGGCATGTATTAATGAGACCTAGATTTTTTGGAAAAATATCATTGCTCTAGACGCATTATCCACGAAGAAAACAGCGGAATAAGTTTTTATGGAGAAAAAACCACTAGAGATCGCTTTTAAGTGGGCTGCGATTGAAGATGCCTATGCGAATAGTGGACGGTTGTAGAGAGGATGATGATTCGATTTTTAAACAAATAGGTAACATACCAGTCTCATCCGAACTGCCGATATCCTCGGCCTCCTTGTGCGTGAACAGTTTCCGTCGCGACTTGGGCGGCTCCCGGCTGGCGGGCTCGGCCATAGCGCGCCGAGGGGCTGTGTTTATTCGGGATTCTATATCTGAAGTACATATAACATGATTAATGAAAAGCCAATGGCAGATAACCTGAAATTGTAGATAAGTTTCTGCTTCAACTTCATCACCATCATCATTTCAGCCCAAAAGTCGTCCACTGCTGGACATAGGCCTCCCCCAAGTGTCGCCACATTGACATTTTGGAGGGTTTTGCCATAATCGCCACGCTTGGCAGGCGGGTTGGCGATCGCAGTACGGTTGTTACAAAAGCACAGAGAACGCTGCTGCCCATTCTCTGGCAAGTCCCTTAGTCTTCCCTTACGACACCCACGGGAAGATATGGGATGGTGCTATTCTTTACATCCGACACCACACAGAAAGCTATATAAAGCTATAATTATGCTTCAACTTAAAAAGACACAATGTCAGAAATTTAACATTGCTATCAAATAGGCAAAGAAAAAACAATGCAGATAAAACCAATCATAAGCACAGCACAGCACAGCATCATAATTCTGCTGCCCCTTATCCCAATTTATTTGGGGTCAGCGCACCTTCTTCTTCCTATACTTCTTTTTCTCTCTATTACTTGTCATCTCATCAGAAAACTCCTTTCTTTATTATCATCCTTTACGCAATACATCTATCGTTTATTTGGTCTTCTTCTACTCTTATATGCATCCACATTTATACTCAAAGTTTTCCTTATTCTTCCGCATCACATTTTTTTTTTTTTTTTTTTAATCTTCTTTATTTAAGGGATTTTTGTACACAAATGCGACGATGTCAATCCCATCGTACTTATACAGATATTAACTTACTTCCTAAACTAATTTAGCTTATTAAAATTATACAAAACTTAATGAACTTAATCTAATTATTTATCTAATAAAAAAGTATATAATATTTTTGCTAATTCAGACGTTGGCTTAGCTAAAATACCATGAAACACTCCCACGTCCATTACTGACAATTTTAACGCGTTGAGAATTGCGTTTCTTTTATTAGTATGTCGGACACATTCCACCAACACATGATGTGCATCCTCTATCTTGCCACACACCTCACAGTTTGGAGAGTCAGCTTTTCTCATGAGGTAAGCAAATTTGTTTAGTGGGATATGTCCTGACCTCAAACGATGCGCTGCTACTATTTGGCTTCGATTAAGTTTCGACCCGGTGAACCAAGGTATATGAGGAGGCTCACATTGTATACTTTTATACCAGATTCCTTTTGTTTTTGATCTTTCATCAAAATGTTCTTTCCAAGATAAATTATTTATTTTTCTAAATTTACTTAACAATTCCGAATAGCTTGGTAATATACCCTGTGTTTGCGTGCCTAACAGAATGGCATATTTAGCTAATCTGTCAGCCTCCTCATTACCCGGAAGTCCAACATGAGACGGCACCCACTGCATAACAACTTTTTTACCTGTCTGGTTAAAAAGCTGAATTTGGTCCAGAATTCTGTATGCTATAGCTAAACCCTTTGACCCATTATAAACACACTTAGAAATATGCTGTAAAGCGCTCTTGCTATCTGTACATATCACGACTTTCATCGCATTTAATTCTAGCACATATTTCAAGGCCTCAGCTTCTTCACCTTTTGTTCCGATGAACAATCTGCCGACCATATTTCTTTAACCTTGTTGTAACACTTCTTCAATTTAGATAGGTTTTCGTTTTTATAGGGACTTTCTTCTTCTATTTCCTTATGATTTTTTTCTATCTGTACATTTTGATTTGTATTACTCTTTGTTTGTTCTTTTTTCTTCCCGTTCTGTTTTTTCTTTTTCTTTTTAATTGTTTTGGATGTAGTTACATTTTCGTTACCATTTTCTTCGCTTTCACTGACTTCCTCTATCGAAAGACTGGAGTCCATGTAGGTATTTACTTGATTTTCTGATGGTACTAGGGGGGTGAGAGCATCTCTATAGCTTCTATTCTGTGAAGAAGAGGTAGAAGGTAGTATTTGCCTAACTTCAACATTAACAGGAGTAACTTCCTTACTTTTTTTCAGTTTCAAATAGAAGTCTAGGGCTATCTTGTAAGAACACTTATCTTTACTCATTATGTCCCTAATCGTTTTCTCTTTCAAATATACTGGACAATTTTTATTTAATGCCATGTGTGGGCCTTTACAATTAATACATGAAAACACCTCAGTTTCGCAATTGACATGTTCTTTGCCACACTTAGGGCATATTATTTTCTGGGTAGGACAAAAACGTTTTATGTGGCCATATTTCCAACACCCTGAACATTGGGTAACAGGGAACATATATGATTCAACCTTAAAACGACACCCATATCCATATATATGTGAAGGTAACGTTGCTCCCTTAAAAGCGATGCGAATAGCTTCACTATTGATCCACTGCCCATCTTCAGTTAATCTTTTCAGTCTTTTAACCGCGCAAATATCTGCTTCACTTTGAAATATTTCCGAAAGTTCCTTTTCCTCTACTTCCAAGTCAATATTTCTAACAATGCCATAAATAATACTTAATTGGTCTGTTCTTTGACATCTAAATTCTAATTCTTTAAACTTCTGGCAATTCAGTATTTTATTTGTATCTTCAATATATTTTAGTATGATGAAAATTTTGTAAGGACTTTTATATTTGATTTTAAGTATGTCGTTAATATTTTGAGATTTCAATAATTTAGCCATACCAACCATTTTTGGAAGTACCGTCTTAGATGTAAGACATACCTCAAAATATTTCGCTTGCTGTGTATTGTTTTCACAACTACCCACAATATCCTCACAATTGTTATTTTGTGAATTACTGCGCAATAGTCTTTTAGCCTTTCTAGTTACGGTGGTAAAACCATCATCCCCTTCAATAATTTCTTCACTATCTTGTCTCACCCTTTTCTCAACATTTCTCTGATTTTCATCAACGTTCATCGTACTTCTCTCAATAGTTATTTCTTCCCTCGTATTCTCCGTCATCTCTTCATTGATATCACTTTCAACAGGTATATTCGACTCCGAACTCAAAGATCTTCCAAATCTATCCATTATCTAAATGATTGAGTATCATGAAGGTAATTTTATAAATAAGTAGCACGACAAAATGAGTAAGACGTCCGCACGTCTCAGTCGTCAACGCGGCACTTCCGCATCACATCAATCAACAATAAAGTTCGTTTTTTACCCGACAATGGCGAAGTAGTTAGGCTACTACATCATATGTTTAGGGGTATGAGGAACAGTTCCTTATCCCTATAGAAAGGGAGGATCCCCCGACCAGACAGGTGTTACGTCTGGTGGGCAACTGCCCGACAGTTGTTGTCGGGTTTCTCTATTCAGGGTGTAACGGAAAGGGATTTACATACTTTCACGGTGTAATAGAAACATGTTCAGTTTGATGGTCTGTAGCACAGGGTGTGCTACAGACCATCAAACTGAACATGTTTCTCCATCGGACAAACATGGTAATGGCGAAAAAAATATCAGCTGCCCCATACAAAATTTCAATACCTATTCTACCCAAATGTATGGGGCAGCTGATATTTTTTTCGCTGGTCTGTAGCACATCCCTTAGTATGTATATACCCTTTCCGTTACATCTTGTATAGTCTTAAGTCGATGTAAACTTTGCTTGCGAAATTCAGACCATATTAGTTCTTCTGTTTTCTCATAGGTAGCGCTGTAGTAATTTTAGTTGTAAGTTGTTGTTTGTAGGTCGCTACAATATAAATGGCCTATAATACTAACCAACAGTATCCCGGGACGTGTCAGTAGTGTTGTCTGTTTCAGAAGATATCCTCAGTTGGGGCTTTCCATCGTTCTCATCTTCCTTACTGTCTGATAGCAAGTCTATTAGAGGGACATTCTCCATCTCTGCTCTTTTCTGTAATTATAGAAAAAAACAACCTTATTTGCAATTGAATTTAATGGTGGATGAACACTAGGCGAAAAGCACATTCAAAATAAAAGAAAAATATTAACTCCGGCTATTTCTGCTGGCAAACAATGTTGCTTGTTAATGGAATTGATAGCTGGAAGTTTCGCTAAAAGCGTATGATTTTACTTCCCAGAATTTTATCCATAATAGCGAGACTATAGAATGATGAAATAATACAGTCTGTCAATAATAGAATCAACGGGTTCGATTCCTGGCTAGGAATATTGATTTTCCAAAAATCCAATGATGCAGTTTTAGTTTTTGTCAAAATCGGGCTTGAGACTCCTTTGAGCATTTTTCGATATTCCTCAGTTTCGGATTTGGCCATCCACAGCCACTTGAAAAATTCACCCGTACATATTTTTTAATTCAAATTCTGATTGATTTTATGACGCTTTAAGTACTAGATTTTTATGTTCTAATAACTTGTATCATCATCAGCCTATAATGTTCCCACTGCTGGGACACTGGTCTCCTCTGTATGAGCGGGAGTGGGCTGTAATTCACCACGCGGACCCAGTGCGGGTTGGAAGATATCACTTGTTTGTTAGAATTTTTAGTTCTAGGACATGCCGGTTTTCTCACTATGTTTTCCTTCACCGTTTTTGAGGGCAGCGGTGATGAAATAAATTACACAAAGTAATGCGCCTGCCTCGGTTCGAACCCACGGCTTACTGCTCGTAAGTCGGGGCTGCCACCACTGGGCCACGGCTTCTCTCTCTATAACTTGTATGTGTAGTGTAAACTGGAAATAAAAGTTGGAAATAAATAAAAAGAGAATTATCTACTAACCAGCAGTTGTCTCAATGTCCTCGGCGAGGGCAGGTCTGACTGCCGTGAAGCAGCAGGGAACGTGCGCTCGTTGAGCTTGGTGTTGGCGGCGGCGCAGGCCTCCACCCACAGCGGGGACACCAGCTTGCACGCCAGCGCGCGGGCCTTCGCGCGGGTGGCGCGGCAACCGCCTGGACAAGAGTGGAGAGTTCAAATGATAAGAAAAAATATTGTTTAAGAAAAAGACTGGTTGTGGAGGAAGGTTATTTAAGAAAGAAAAATCGAAAACATTTTTATTTGGCATATGTCACAAGAACACAATATGAAATTAATAAAAAAAAAGAAACTAGACATTTTCAGTGGGAACATTATAGGCTGATGATGATGTCATCAACTTATAATGTTCCCACTGCTGGGACACAAGCTCTTCTCTGTGAGATGGAGTGGGCTGTAATCCACCACGCAGGCCCAGTGCGGATTGTCGCATGTCTTCGAATTTTTAGTTCTAGAACATGCCGGTTTCCTCACGATGTTTTCCTTCACCGTTTTTGAGGGCAGTGGTGATGCAATAAATTACACAAAGTAATGCGTCTGCCTGGGTTTAAACCCACGGCTTACTGCTCGTAATTCGGGGCTGCGACCACTGGGCCATCGCTACTCTCATGTTCATGTGTTGTGAGTTATTTACTTTCTTTCTTCTTCCAAAACATTTAGAAACGGTTGCTTTAGGGAGCTGTATTTGAACCAAGATATTAATTTACCTTATTATTACTTGTGAAAGTGCCAAACTCGTCGCAATTTTGGGCTGACTCAATTTAAATTGTCATCGACACGCCAAGAAGAATATTGCTTAAGTTCACAGGGTAGAAAAATAGACTAAACATACAATAACAAAAAGAACCTTAACATTTTCTATTGTAAGGCATGCCACTCACGTTTGTTCGGGCGGCCATCGTATAATCGCCACATCCAATATAATATATTCAGTGTAACGTAACAATTTGAACAGAGAAATTAGGGCTTCATTTAACTTGTCACATCCCTATGTCCTCATCATCTGCCGGATGCAGCTTAATACCAGTATTTTACATAGACCGACTGCCTATCTGATCACAACCCAGTTAGTACTGGGTAATATCGTATGCCTTGGCACACCTAGCCTTGGTAAGACTGGTTATTAGACTTTGTGGCCACCAGTGTCCAAAAATGTACAAATGACAGCTGGGACCAACGGCTTAGCGTGCTTTTTGAGGCACAGAGGAGGAGGTATGTTATGATGGTCTCCCATCCTCCTTAGACCGGACCGGATCGACCTTGTCAAGCGTGGCTTAGACTTTAAAATCTACCCGTGCAGTTGTCGTTATTTAGCCTCAGGTTCCCGCTCATGTTTGTGACATGCTACATAATATAATTAGGAATAAGCATGTCAAGCCAGCTCTGTATGGTGTCGGACGTAAAGAATAGCACCATCCCATATCTTCCCGTGGGTGTCGTAAGAGGCGACTAAGGGACTTGCCAGAGAATGGGCAGCAGCGTTATCTGTGCTTTTGTAACAACCGTCCTGCGATCGTCAACCCGCCTGCCAAGCGTGGCAATTATGGCAAAACCCCCCAAAATGTCAATGCGACACTTGTGGGAGGCCTATGTCCAGCAGTGGACGTCTTTTGGGCTGAAATGATGATGAATAATGATGTTAAGCCATTGGCCCTGCGCCTGATCCGGTCCGGTCTCTCTTCGGTCGTGTCGGATTGCCGTCCCATCGGACTATGAGAGTGAGGGAACAGAGAGTGCACCTGTACCTGCGCAGACACTTGGACTATAATATCTCCATGGCTAATCTCCACCAAGGTTGGCCGCCGTGACCAAAAACAGTCAGGACTATATCATGGACATCATCATCAGCCTATAATGTTCCCACTGCTGGGACACATGCCTCCTCTCAATGAGAGGGAGGACTATATAATTAGAAATAAGTCAACTCACTATCAGTCCAAACTAAATGCGTAACAAGGGGGCTCCAGTCAATAACAACAGTAGCGCCTAATGCTGCCAGCGTGCACCTCAACGGTAGAGCTTTGGTCTCCGCCCCCACATCCACCATGGCTACGACACCACAAAGAGAGTCGCATGCCGCTTGCATTGATGTTGGATTCTCCTGCAATTAACAAAATATTTGTTTCAATTAAAAGAAAATTGTTTAGGACAATCCTTTTGCCCTATTTTCAACTCCTGCAATTCTTGAAAACTAAGATCAACAATGGTGGCCAGTAGAGTAGTACGCACGATGATCAATCTAGCTATAAAAAACTAGTTTATGTGGATATCTCATTGTACTGGACATCTATACAAAGATACGCCATGTATGTATAGCTTGATGTGGTGCCTGGTGAACCTCGGTTGGTGGCAACAAAGCTTGATGATGAATAAATTTTAGATGTGGAAATGTTAGTAGGTAGGTAGACCACATGGATATTTTATGTTTTAGTGAAACTTGGTTAAAACCAGATAGGATGCCGTTTAATGTGAACAATTTTTCAGTTGCCAGTGCGTACAACAGATCCTCAGTGGGTGGTGGTACCCTGATACTTTGTAATAGCTGTCTCAGATATAAGGAAAGGAAGGATATCACTGCTTACTCTGTTGATTGCCTATGCGAAGTAGCATGTGCACAATCAAAAGAAAATTACAACTCTGTTTCAATAACAAAAATTACAAGCACTTCTGAATTATTGTAAAAATTAAGATATTTAGACAAAAAAATAAGCTTGATACCTTATGATACCTGTTTTTGGGATGTCCATTCTGATTTAAATTTGTATGGTGTACAATAAAGAATATTCTATCTATCTATATCTTTCAAAATACTGATTCCTATGATGATAATTGGACATTGGAAACTACAAGATAGTAGGTTTAAATTGTTGATAAAGATTTTGTGAATGCAATTCTATGATATAATTTCAATATTTTCTGTTGAATCTGCTGAAAACCAAACCAATCCAAACCAAAATAATAACTGTTAAATTATCCTTTAATTATTTTATACATATTAGATACTTACCATTTTTCGATAAGCAAGCATGATTTTTATTTCTGTAGAAATATTGCAGAAACAATTTTGTGATGTACAGCAAAAATATAAATAGTTGGGGGTACTCTAAGACACACAAGGACAGTACAAGGATTTTATTTTATTTTGCAGTAGGTAGCAGTAAATTTAAAGTTTGACAGTTTTGGTCAAATTATTAGCTGATATTTTTAAGGTTTTCTGAATCCGAAATTAAATCCACTTAATTTTTTGTGGATTCTGAAAATCAATATTTTTTTATTTTCCTTTTTTATCTTCAATCTGTTATACGCCATAATCAGATGTTTTCTGGGATTAAGAGCGTTTATACCCTACAGCATTTCATACAAACTTTCAAGTTGTTATTTTCCGAAATGACAGAACAGATTTTAATGAAACTTCCTACGCATAAGCAGTATACATAGGTCTAAAAAGTTACTAAAAAAACATTTCCGAAAAATAATGTTACAGCTAAATTAGACCGATTTTTAATTATCTATAGAAACAGAAATTTCCAATTATCTTCATTTTTAAAAGACATTTCGAAAATGTTTTAAGTAACTTTTTAGACCTATGTAGGCTATTAGCCTAGCCTATGTAGGTGTACTTATATGTATATTAAAATCCCAATAAAATACAGCATGTAAAGGCCACCATATAACAATATTCAATAAAATATGACTGGCTCGCTGGTTTAGTGGTTGTAACCACAGCTGCTGAGCATAAGATCCTGGTTTCGATTCCCTGGTCAGGCAAAGTATCATTGGGTTTTTCCATCAGGAATTTCTTAGTAGCAGCCATGGAGTCTAGATTTATGCCCAGTTGATGACACTAGGCTCGCCCCTATCACATGGGACTTAAACAAAACTGGCGAAATGTCGGTGTACTATTAGGTACACGTCTTCCTCACCCTTCTAGGATTATAAGCTTGATGTTACGTGAAATATAACACTAAGCAATACCTTTTTCTGACTAGCAGTTTTTGTAGGCATTTTCTTCTTACTGGAAACACCAGGAGTATTCCTAGTGTTTGTAGGTTTCTTCTGGAGTACTTTGCCTGTATTTCTTGAAGTAGCGTCCGTGTCTACCTCTTTTAATGCAGACCATTCTTCTCTGAGACGTATCCTTTCTGCTGCCACTGAGCGGCGCTGGAATTGGAATTTATAGGATAAAGCTTTTAAAATGTCTGTCATGTTGCTTGCAAATCACAGGAACTGATGGACGCTACTGAAAGTGCCAAACTCGTCGCCAAATTTTGGGCTGACTCAATCTAAATTTTCATCGACACGTTAAGAAGCAGCTTTTAAAATAGTGGATTATTGGTACTGACCAATAATCCACTATTTTAAAAGCTTCTTCTTCTGGGTCGTCTTAGAGGCGGATTTGTAGGAGTTGGAGTATACGCTTAGGGGCACTATAAGCAGCAAAGAAAACAAAAAAAAAATGTATGGGTAAAAAAAAAATTTGGACTTGATATTCCAAAAAAAAAGTACGAAATTTAAAAAAATATGCAGTTTCGGGTTAACCATACTACCATATTAACCATTTAGGTTTTGAGAAGTATGGACCCAAGACGCACCGTTTCCTGGTTAGGAGCTTTATAATTTTTTTCTTGTTTTTACAAAACATCTATATTTCCAAAATGGTAGCTCAGATGAAAATCTTTTCTGGAAAGAAACTGTTGCTCTAGTGGAAAACTACGAGATGGTGTAAAAAAATCCGAAACATATTGAGAAAAAAATCTGTCCTCGCGCCATAACGCCCCTAAGGCTTACACTCCAACCGGATTATTACAAACACTTTGCTCAAACACCAAAACACATAAGATTAATCATGACTATGGGTGTCTAGCAACACAATTGCGTTCCATACTTTCTATCGTGATCTGAAGGATTTTAAATGAAATTGATTGAATATTAATTAATTGGCAAAATAAATAGTAGCATTGTGAGTGTATTCCCCAGTTTACAGGTAATATAGATTTGGGCAGAAGGTTGACCTAGACTTTCATAAAGATCACAGAATGTTGATAGATTTGAAGAAGGATTAGTTTATGTATCCATTCCATTCTTAAAAATAAGGTTTTCCAATAATTTAGTATTTCAATATGTGTTAAACTATCCATGTGTAGCTGGAACACACATTGTTTTGCTTATATTCTAAGAATTACCAGAAATAATATATTTTTTACAAACATTTTGCTCACATTTCTCACACTTCCAGTTTAGATTTGACATTATTGACAATCCCTCGTAATCAATTTAATTTGGCGCCTTTTAGATAAAGCCTCTTTGAAGTAAATATTAAAAAAAAAACACTCACCAAGCCAGCTGCACCTCTATTTTCTTTGTTCATTTTTGAGTTCTATCAAAACATTAGAAAAGTAAACATTATAGAAAAACTTCAAAAAAGTCGAATTGAAAAGAAAATCAATTTTTGTCAGTGTTAAAATATCTAGTTCTAATAATTTCATAAAACTATGAATACATAAATGTGTGTTATTTTGTTGTAAAATGTTAGGAAAATTGCGAAATCAAAATACGTGTAAATCTACAATCAAGTCGCAACTAGTTTATCAAACGTCAAATTCAAACGTCAAATATTCAAATCAAAGAGTTAATATAGACGGAATAGAAAGCCCTCTTACGCGAATTTTTGACACCCGTATTGAACGGTATCGCCGTCTGGTACTATATCCGTTGAACTAATCCCTATAGCTTTAGCTATAAATCTATAATATAGGTACGCACCTATAGCTGCTGTGCGTACCTATATTTATATCTATATCTTTGTTATTGAATAGGTTTTCTATGGGTAGACAAGTAATTTGAAATGGACATATAAAAAAACAGTTTTGAAAACAACTGTTAACATTCAGTTTTGTAAACATTAACTGTATTTGTTTAAATACAGTTAATGTTTACAAAACTGAATGTTAACAGAATCGAAAAACCACATAAATTACACTAAATGGGAGAGATTTCCAAACATGCGCAACACACCGAAAGCAGTGGCCATTTTGTAAAAAAACTATTTGCGTGATAATGTTGCCAAACTTAAAAAGAAATATTTGCAATTTCGAAATGAAAATTAAAAAATGGTTTAATCTTGTTTAAAATTAGAATTTATTATTTTTTACTCAATTTTCATTCAAATAAAAAAGGTACGGTACACTGGCAATAATTGGCGTAAGCGCCATCTATGCCATTTTATCGTACTAAATCTCAAGTTTATGCGGATTTTTCTAGAGATGGTGCTAGTATCTTTGTGAAAAATTGGACGCCTATGTCAAGTATGGCATGGCAGTGTCCCCCCCTTATTCAAATGAATCGTATGAATATGAATGTCAAAATCTGAACTGTCAAAATTTATGGTTTTTATTTTTTTTACTGGTTTTAGCTAAGAGCTTTTTGAGCAATAGCCTGTTCCACAGGCTTTTGGGTCGGTATTTTCAAACTTTTTAATTGGTAGTTAAAAAAACTCAAACAAAGTTTAATCGAAACAAAAAGTAGGCAAACAAGCTTTTATTTCACTAACCAAATAATCTTTAAATCAACAGGAATAACTCTCAAAATCATTTCACTCAGTGCAATTACGACGTAGTTTGAACTTCAAATAGGCTTTTTAAAGTAAATCCTTCCTTCAATGGTTCTATGGCTAGCCCTAGATATGGGCTATAAACCGGTGCGCTTTCTGTTTCTCCTTTATTTTGGGCCAGTTGCGATGCTAAATATAAGTTTGGACCCATTTCACCTCTTGGCTCACCAATTTCTTCCAGTTCTTCTATATCGTCTGATGCGGGTCTTACATTCTGCAAAAAAAACATGTGTTAGTTCGATGCGCTGGTATTTAACGCCACGGATTTTTTAATATTTCATCAAGTTTAAAGTAAAGTAATCATCAAGTTTTAAGTGAAAATAGAGACTTTATCATTTTTAAGCTTAAGCTTATTGACATACCAAAATCAAATTTTCAATGGAGTATTATATACCTCGTTATTCCAAGTAAGCTCAATGCCAAATATAGGTTTCTCAGTATAAGCTTGGTGTAGCGCTTGTAGTTCCTTCAGTAAAGGCTGCAGTCTTTCACGGGGGTCAGCTCTGAACCCCAGCACGTACCCTCCAGATGACCGTCGCACTACAAACACTAGGGCTTCGCCAAACTTGGAGTCTTTGATTACAATCTGGAATCATGTAAAAATCGTTTGTTAACTTACAATCTTAAAGGATAACATGTCTTATTTCTTGCAAATCATTAAAAACCGTAAGATGCCTAAAATAAATGCATGATCACTAAGGCGGATAAAAGCCTCCATCATATTTTTCCTGTTCCTCTCTATTCCATCATTCTTCTTTTTCTCTTCTCTCTAAGGTTCGCTAGTTAGAAAAAACTCACGCTTTCAATAGTGATATACGGCATGGACACGTTGAAGGCATCATTGATGTCTGCGAACCAGACGATTCTGACGTTGGTGACTATCAGGGTGCCCAGGTTTCCGGAGTCGCTTGAAAGGTTCCAGATACTGTGCTCGTGTAGACATATCTAGAAACAGCATGATTTGATAATTGTTAACTTCCATTTGATCCTGGGTTTGTTTCTAAGATTGGGCAAAGTGTTATTGGGTTTTTCGTAAGATTCGTGTCTTGTTGATGAAAATAGGCTGGCTTTGAGGCCTGAGTACCTGAGGGACACCTCTGCTTTACTCATCTTTGATTACATTCTCAATGTTTTGTCACGTATAGTGCCTCAGTGAAGTGAACTTTAACACCCACTGATTGACTCCTGATGGATCTAGGGACAGTACTTTTGGAAGGAGTCAAGTTCATCAATAGCAGAGAAAGAATGTGAGTGCAAATAATACAGGATAGTGCCTTATTACCTTCTCAAGCGGCAACATCCGCAACTGCTTGTTGTGTATGATAGCACCTCTCAGTTTTAGATCCCTGTACAATCTGGAGGCTGTATATGCTCTGAAAAATAAAGCTAAAGTTGCTGCCTTCATAAAGCTATTAAGAATAGGGCGTATAGTTGTTCATCCTCCATCGAAAAATAAGGACCCTTCAACCAGACGAGTATTGTGTCGAATTGAGTTTCTGCCCTACGGTTATGTCGGGCTATTGTGTCTATTCTAATCCCTCGGTTGACTTTGTTTGAGCAATAAAGTACATCCGTGACGTCAGTTACGATGCATTGTTCGTTTGTGGCGTTGTACATAGATGCCGCTACATCACTCTTTTCTGAAGGTTGTTTCTATCTTGTTCTTCTTCATGAATGTGCGCTGTCAACTTATCAGGAAGCTCAGTGTTCTTCCCGATATCTTCCTCTTTCATATGATTGTTAGATTCAAGTTTCTATACTTACTTATGCACCCCAGCAACAGAAGTATAATGCCTGACACAGTTTGGCGACAGATTAGTGAAGATAAACTCATATTTGTTAGCTTTGTAGGCAGCTAACACGTTCAGGGCTTGCGTGGTGCCTCGGAGACCTGAGTTCACTACCTTCGTGTTTGTTGTCATGATGCAGTTGTGGCCAATTGCTGAAACAATACATTTCGCTATGTATACGCTAGAGACGGGAATACTTATCCAAAAAGCAATTTATTGCTGAACGTATGACACGGACAGTCTTGATAAAAATACACGTTGGCTACGTGTGTGGATGTAATTTTAGTTGCGCTCGATTAGTATTGAATCTGTAGACAATGCCACCTCTAGCATCGGCTGAAAAGTCGTCTCCGTGCTCTTTGGCGAAAATTTATAATATAGGTATCCATGTCAGCCTTTCTGCTGATCATAGCAAGGTTTCCCTTGCTTTAGTTTAACATGATACCAATTAACACTTTTAAACCTCTAAAATCCTTAAAACAGACCCACATAACGCTTGCAATTCACCCTATGTAGTGTTTTACCTGGGAGAAAAAATGGCGAAACGAACTCCCTTGCAACACATTTTGTCTGTTAAGTTTTGGGGGATTTTTATTTGAAACACTAGCTGTCCGGCGCAACTTCGTTTGCGTCACATTTTCCCTGTTTTCGCAACATTTTTCATTGCTGCTCCACTCCTATTAGTCGTAGCGTGATGATATATAGGCCTTCCTCGATAAATGGGCTATCTAACACTGAAAGATTTTTTCAAATCGGACCAGTAGTTTTGGAGCCTATTCAATGCAAACAAACAAACAAATCTTTCCTCTTTATAATATTAGTTGAGAAGAACCTTCGTTATCCATCTTTGTGAAACTTACACAAATTGATCCTGGGTGAAGCCAGCGAATGCCAGATAATCCTCAAGTTTGTGACAACCATACGACCTTTACTGCCACTGTTTCCTTTAGTGTCTTCTATCGGTTCGATTCTATCGAAAATCTTCTCGCCAGCTCGTAGTTTTAAATATCTGGAAATGACAAGTAAGGCAAAAGTGATATTGGATCTTTCTAGAAGGAATTTTTCAATAGTAGTCCGGAGTCTTGTTTTGTTTCCGGTTAATGGCTAAAGGATTGCCCCTTTTATAAGAAACTAAATATTTTCTGTCGAAATATGGGTGTAATAAAGGGTACACCTATCTGCCTTACCTTTTGGGGATCACAGGCGTTATGTTATCAAGAAATGCGTGTAATTAAATGATATGAAAACGCAGACAAGGAAAATGCCTCCAGTAAGATGGTTCCTTTTTTTAAGATTATGACAGCCATCTTAATAGCAAGAGAATGAAAAGCGGCCTTTCCTGTAGTCGTATTATTCGACTTAAGAGCGTTTTCGCCTTACGGTATTGCATACAAACTTTCAAGTCCTTTTTTCCGAAATGACTGAACCGATTTTAATGAAACATAATAAGCATAAACAGGATACGTAGATCTAAAAAGTTACTAAAAACATTTTCGAAAAATCTTTAAAAAAAAAGATGATTGGCAATTTCTGTTTCTATAGATAATTTATAATCGATCAAATTTAGCTGACACACTATATTTTAAAAATGGTTTTTTGGTACTTTTTAGACCTATGTATCCTCCTTATGCGTATGAAGTTACATTAAAATCGGTTCAGTCATTTCGGAAAATGGACTTGAAAGTTTATATAAAATGTAGTAAGGCGTAATCGCTCTTAAAATGTAATGGTTTTACAAAGATTAAGTAGATGTTGAGGATCCTACTAGGCATTTAAAAACTTAGCTTGACTGAATTCTGATAATGTGAAAAAAAAAACGTTGCCGCATACTAGTAACTTCTCCTATTTCGTGGGGGCGTTTAAAAACAATTAAACATACAAACAGCCAGACCCGGAACCACTACCTGTATACAAATATTTGTTCCGTGCGGGGATCGAATCCGCGACACGTAGCGTAGCAGCCAATCACTTAACCACTGCGCCAACCATGTCATCAATAAAAATTAAAGAGCGCCAAGTTTTTTGCAATTTGCACGTCATTGTCGGGTTGCATGTTAATTTAAATATGATACGCAACCATAACAAATATTTTTATATATTGTTTAATTGAAAGCAGCGACTTACGAGTAGTAAGCCGTGCGTACCCAGGCAGGCACATTACATTGTGTTAATTGTTAATAATAATTGTGCAATTTATTTCATCACCGCTGCCCTCAAAAACGATTAAGGAAAACCTCGTGAGTAAATCGACATGTCCTAGAACTAAACATTCGAAGACATGTGACATCGACCAACCCACACTGGGCCCGCGTGGTGGATTACAGCCCACTCCCTCTCATAGAGAGAGTGGGATATGCCTGTGTCCCAGCAGTGGGAACAATATAGGCTGATGATGATGAATGTTTAATATACAGCCAGACACTAAGAAAAAAATTGCAAAAAACCTGAGAAAATATGGGGATTAAGGGACACCGACGCGAAAACGTACGTCATTCTGAACTCCACAAAGACATTTTTCATCGGTAGGTAATAAAAAAAAATCTGCCGTCACATTCATTTTGACCATGTAGGTATTACACTTTTGTGGGAAACAGCAGTTCTTTTTTACTATGATGAAAAATTTTATAAATTAAAAACCAAATATTAAAGCTCTTTGAAATAATAAAGTGGTTTTCTGCTGTAAAATACAGTGCAATAAATTCAGCAAGATACAGTTACACTGGATAAGGCTAGGGAAAAGTACAGGTACTTACGCATAAGGCAAGTCAAAGAGGACTTCTCTATTTTCCCAAACGGCTCCGTTTTTGGTTTTCGACATTTTGTTACCGGAAAAACAAAATTATTAAGAAACAGTGTCGCTTACCAGTGTTTTGTTATGTATTCGGTTGCCATGGAAACCTAACAAGTTAGTTTATGGTAGATAAGCCTATCATTTTCATAAAACTTGTATAAAACTGTTAATTTTTACGGTTTACGAGCCTAAAGGGTGTGGATCGAAAGAATATTTTTGAAACACTTAAATATGGAGTAAACCTACTTTACAGTAAATTTGACCTAGTAGTAGACAACAGTTAGTTAACCCGTATAATCATGTTTTATTAGGGTTAATCCATATTTTAACCATTTAAATATTTCTGTTTCACCAGAATGAAAGAGGAAAATCACCGAGCGCGGGCTAACTCCGTCCCTTTACTGCATTAGTTTTTAAAAAATGAACTCCGTGCGAGAGCCGGTTATTATAGACTGTTTAACTCTATAATATGGGTTAACGTTTACTCTAGGGTTTTTCATCTAACCCTAAAAAGTAACCCGATTATAACTCCTATACGGGTAACCTATTCGGTCCCTGGTCCGTGGGCTCGAACTCAAGAACGCACTTTAAATTTTGTTAAATATTTCAACACCACAGCTACAAAAGTGAAGGAAACCACTGTAAGGGAACTCATCTAAAAAATAAAACAGAATAAAAATCCAACAGGTGCCAACAATGCACTTTTAGCTAATTATTAGTGAAAACGTCCTTCGAATTGCAAAACAAACTTATATGGTTAATTGTGTACATATAAAGGTAAAAATATCATCAAATAAATCCAATCAGAATAATTCATTTTTTATTAACGTTTCCAAAATAATGAGCGCAGAATAACGCTTTTTTAAGTGCTTCGATGTCTAAGGGCTTGTACACAAAACTGCGATGCGACGTCGCATCGTAAAAATCTACGAGCTCCAACGACGCATCGCAAGAACTTGCGAATTGATTCGCATTGCGCATTCCTGCGATGTTGCGTCTATTTTTACGATCCATGTCACGACCTAGTTTACAAAATACGTTCAGTACAGTTGACGGTCGGCAAAGGAATGGTCACCCGAATCGTGGAAGGGCGAGACGCCTTGCCGCACGAAATCGCATCGCAGCAATTCGTGTCGCAGTTTTCTACGTTGCAAATTCGCATCGCGCCGATTCGCAGTTTTGTGTACAAGCCCTTACTCTTTACCCACTAGCTACAGATTAAAGCACAACATATTGTTGGGACAGGGCTACGGGAAAAATGGAGGAACTACGGAGAAAACAAATGAATGATAACGTTTGGACCTTAACGCTGCGTATAGTCGCCCAACATTACGCAGCTATGCAGTTGCAGTGCAAACGTAAAACGGTCACGAACGCGATGCTCTCCCGGGTTTTGTACCTTCGCTCAGAAACTTGGTTCCGCGATATTTCTGCGCTTCTGTCGCACGTAGAAATGTCCTTTTCTTTTTAACACGCGATAAAGTTGAAAATGCCATCAACGCACGGTAGTAGCGTTTATAAAATGCGCGACAGCAAGCGCTACAAAAAGTCGAGCAGACTAGAGCATGCCATTGACGAAATCGCTTCGCTAGAGGGTCGTGAACGGGGTATAATCGATGACAGTCTCACGAGTTCCACAGGTTATTACCCAAATGAGGATGGTGTAATAGCGTGACACATTTGATACGATCTCTGCTCAGTGATTGTCACAAACAATGTTCCGATACTGAGCATTGTAATTATTTATGTATGTAATTAGTTTGAGTGGAACGAGTAACGAGGTGGTTGTCAGATTTGGAATCTTTAAAAATAAACTACCAATTTGGTTATTTTCATTTTTTTATGGTTGTTTTGCTCTGTATGGTGTCGGACGTCAAGAATAGCACCATCCCATATCTTCCCGTGGGTGTCGTAAGAGGCGACTAAGGGACTTGCCAGAGAATGGGCAGCAGCGTTCTCTGTGCTTTTTGTAACAACCGTACTGCGATCGACAACCCGCCTGCCAAGCGTGGCGATTATGGCTAAACCCTCCAAAATGTCAATGTGATGACACTTGGGGGAGGCCTTTGTCCAGCGGTGGACGTCTTTTGGGCTGAAATGGTGATGATGATGATGAATGATGGGTTATTTTTGTAAATATTATTGGATTTTTCATTAAAAACACGTGAAGATATTGCTTTGGAACCGTAATGTAATGAAAGCATCATCATCATCTGCCTAACCTATTCCCGACTACGTTGGGGCTCGTCGACTTCCAGTCTAACAGAAAGCAATTGAATTGAAACCAGTATTTTACCCCATGGTGAGAATGGTTGTCATGGCAGACATTCAGGCCACTGTTCTGTAACGTCTGTCAAAGATCTACAAATGACAGCCGGGACCAACTGCTTAACGTGCTTTCCGAGGCACGGAGGAAACTCTGCAGGTAATGGATGGTCACCCATCCAGGACCGACCTAGGCAAGCACGGCTTAACCTTCAAGATCGACCCATACGGCTGTTATTAATTTGCCACTAGCTACTCATAATGTAACTGCAAGCATAATCATCTTATACCTACACTTTGTGAAAGGGAGCGGGCTTTAATTCACTTCGCGGGTCCAATCATCATCTCCATCATGATGATGATGATGACATGTCATCAATTCATGATTCTAGGACATGCCGGTTGCGTTACGATATTAAAATTACACAAAGTAAAGTTCCTGCAGTAGTGGGATCGAAGTTCGAACCCACTACTTAAACTCGTAAGATCTCGCTACCATTAGACTTGAACCACCATTGCCGCAATTCTATTTGAACTAGGGATGCTGCAATAATGTTATATTCGTCTGTTTTCTTAGCACTTAGGCTTAAAACTTTTGCACTCATTGTAAGCTAAAGTCTTTAATGTTGACAAACTGATTCGGCAGATGTCGCTACTAATTACTTAAAAGTGTGCCATTTTGACAGCTGACCTTAATCAAGATGGCGTCGTTAAGTTCGTTATTCGAAAACTGTCGTTGAGTTGAAAAGCTGTTAAGTGCTTAGGGCACTGTTAAAATTGACGGTAATCACCTTAAAAGGTTTTCAAATTTTATAGGATTACTCGTTTCGTGTCGTATTAGTGTACACGCATAAGAAAAGGTGTTAAAATTGTAATTATTTTGCTGTTGATTTGCCTAGGTAGGTATTACCATTTAGGGCTCATAGTACGAAGTTTTATCGTATCGTCGGGGTACGATGCGATGTCGTGTAGTGGAAATCTTCGGCATGTATCATAGAAATTCACCACACAATGTCGTAGAAATAAATAATCATATTAATCACTGCATTTTTATATACCTATCAATACTTAATAATATTTTATGAAATAAAGCTGAAGAGTTCGTTTGTTTGGTCGAACGCGCTAATCTCGGGAACTACTGGTTCGATTAATTGAAAATCTATTTTAGTGTAGGATAGCGATTTATCGAGGAAGGCTATAGGCTACATAACATCACGCTACGACCAATACGAGCGAAGCATCAATGAAAAATGTTTCAAAAACGGGGAAAATGTGACGCCGACCAAGTTGCGCGGGTCAGCTAGTGTTACACTAGTAGCTACATCAGTCTAATTCCGGCTAGCCCGTTACATCATCGGACTACCTGACGTACGGCGATGCGCTATTGGTACACAGAGGACATCACACCTATACGCACTAAGCGTTTTGGGAATACTTTTATTATGCGTACCGCTAAGAAGTGAAATTCCCTGCAGGAGTCTGTGTTTCCCGATAGCTACAATCTAGGGGTCTTTAAGTCAAGAGTGAATAGGTTTCTTCTAGGCAAGCGTGCTTCACCGTCGACCACATCATCGCTTACCAATAAAAAAAAAAAAAATCGGCAAGCAACCTCAAAAAAACTGTCACAGATAAATCAAATTAACGAAGAGCAAACAACTAGACAACCAATTTAAAATTCATAACGAATACCCGTAGGTGTGCTTTCAATCATTCATATTTAAAGGTCACCAATAAAAATATGGCTGTGCGGAATATAAATTGCAAATTCCCGTCGATTTGAAAACTCGTAAAACACACAACATCAATCAAGGAAGGTAAATAGAGTTGCTTTTAAAAGTTTTGTTTACTTCATCGGCTTCTAAAACTAAGGATTCTTAGGTGTCTGTGGGTGGGGATTGACGTCCCCGCTACCTGATTTCTAAAATTGAATTGTAAGAGGAAACAATTTGACAACGTAATTTTGACCGAAAATAGCCAAAATAAGGATGACAGATATATAGCGACGAGCTCGTGGTTAAATATTGATTATATATTGATTGATTGCGGACATTATACAATGCATAATTATTTTATTTGACGATTTTTTTTTGGATTAATTTAATTTAAATTTCATTTTGTGTACTTGTTAGTTATAATAGTATTGTGTGGTGTGTATTTGTCTCTCGATTAATTGATTTCATACTAACATTATTTTTAGAGTACTTACTAATTAAATTATGGTCGTTGTGTCTGAAGCAAATAAATACAATTAAAAAAATAAAACAATCTTCAGGTTCTGGATTGGTGACCACCCATTACATACCGAGTTTCCTCCGTGCCTCGGAAAGCACGTTAAGCCGTTGGTCCCGGCTGTCATTTGTAGATCTTTGACAGTCGTTACAGGTAGTGGCCCGGTTTTGGTTTAAGCTTTATTATTTACTAGCTGTCCGGCGCAACTTCGTTTGCGTCACATTTTCCCCGTTTTCGCAACATTTTTCATTGCTGCTCCACTCTTATTGGTCGTGGCGTGATGATATATAGCCTATAGCCTTCCTCGATAAATGGGCTATCTAACACTGAAATAATTTTTCAAATCGGACTAGTAGTTTCGGAGCCTAACAAACAAACAAACAATCAAATCTTTCCTCTTTATAACATTAGTTTAGACCTAGATGGAGAGCTGCACACAGAGAATGTAAATTTACATGGAACAAAATGTAATAAAAAATAATAACGAAGATTAAAAAACTGAGTAATATTCCGGTGGAATATGGTTCAAAATAAGAAGCTGAATGAACCCTGTCTGTTTGCGGAGGGCTGTCCCTTACACCTGTATAGACTGATAAAAACATCAACCCTCCTCATTATCATCAGCCTATAATGTTCCCACTACTGGGACACAGGCCTCCTTCTCAATGAGAGGACTGTAATCCAACACGCGGGCCCAGTGCCGGGTGGTAGATGTCACATGTCTTCGAATTTTTGGTTCTAGAACATGCATGTTACTTCACGATGTTTTCCTTCACTGTTTTTGAGGGCAGCGGTGATGTCATAAATTACAAAAAGTTATGCGCCTGTCTGGGTTCGAACCCACGGCTTACTGCTCGTAAGTCGGGGCTGCTCTCCTCAGTCAGCTAATAAAAATACAAAGCATGAAACCGTAACCAGAGAAACGCGAAAACTTTCAAACCACCTTCAAAAAACATCACATTATTTTCTCAAACGCTTATAACTGCGCTCCTAAATTTCTAGCTGCCATGACCTGTAAGAAGCTGTCGAAAGTGGTGCCACATTGAAATTGTAAAAGTTGGTAATAAAGGTAACTTTACGACCCTTAGCGAGGGGGGGTGGGCTATCTGATATCATTTAATTTTGAGCCACCTTCGGGGCTGTTGATGTTACTGATATGCGGGAGCTAAATGTTAATGTTTATGTGGCTCGAATATACGTTTTTGATAGGGCAATGTAGGGCTCATAGGTACTCAATTAATGTACAAGCTTTATACAAGGTGTTGTTTTGCATCCTCGTCAAATTCAAGGAAGTAACTATGCTAATGATTCTCGATCCGAATCAATAATAAAACTGGTAGGTTTTTTTTTTTTAATGGAAATCGGTTAGTGTGATCCACCGTGTATTAAACGCGGCCTGTCTGATCCTCGCCCTATAACCGCGCTTTCATACATACAAACAATCTCAAACGTTTGTTCGATAATTTCTTATTTCCTAAACGACGTTGAGGGGGTTATTCTGAAATACTTGGCCGCAGGGAGTGGTGTTCCGTCGCTTCCGCGGGCAATTGCCACATGAACGCACAGTGACATAGTGCGCAAGTGAAGTGCTACTAACATAAGTAGTTTTAAGATCTTATTTACTAACACACATTGTATTTAAAGGCTCTTACCCGCTGCATCGGAATTACTTATGATATGTGGCACCACATTTAATTAGATTAAGAAAACAGACGTCGGCGATCCGTCAACGTCTCGTTACGCGCCACCTTCCTTGACCACTACCCAAGTCAATATGGCTACCCGCAACGGCTTGACGTTTCGCCAGAGAGAATTGTAGACTGCTTCTCTCTCGTCTGTGGTCACAGTTTAGTTTGCAACGTGAATCATATGAAGCCTTTTTGCAAAGGCGCCAACACGGCCAGACTGACATACGACCGTCCTCGGGCGTTATTGTATTCCTGGAACAAACAATGTCTAATCACCAAGACATCCGCTCTTCCATCATGACAAACTATGACAAACATTACTCTCATCGTAACTGTAACTGTTTCAGAACAAAAGAAAGCGTGCGTTCTTTCGATCACTCACGGACCAGACGGCATTTTTTCTCCTAACAAAAAGCGCGTGTCTTTCCGACCACTCATGGACCGGACGGCACCTTTCCGCCAGCAAGAAAGCGTGTCTCCTATCGACCACTCGTGCACTGGACGGCACCTTTCCCCCAGCAAGAAAGCGTGTGTCCTTTCGACCACTCATGGACCGGACGGCACCTTTCCCCCAGCAAGAAAGCGTGTGTCCTTTCAAACACTCATGGCCCCGACGGCACCTTTCCCTAAACAGTTAACACCTGGACCGGACGAGGGCATCCCTTCAACCAATCCGTAATGGATCTGACCCGGACGACACTCTCCTTTCGGCTATACCAACGTTTGAACCGGACAACTGCGTCCCTACGACCATACCAGTGTACGGGCCGGACAACAGTGTCCCCTCGACCAACGTCATCACAAAAACATCATAAACCGGGCACCTGCGTCCCTTCGATCATCGTAAAGCATGAACCGGACAACAGTGACATTTCGACTAAACACACTTTCTTTTCGACTGAAACATGTGGACCAGACAAGCGCGTAACTCCAGATGTCAAAGAACTTTTACAAATTACGCCAGCATCTAATAATTCCTGAACTTATTGGCCGACAACCTATTTTATCAAAATATCGTCTATTTTATTGGTACTGGAGATCTCCATCGTGCCTTTTAAATCATAACCTCCGATGCCAGTAAGGTTTACTTATTATGATGTCACCCATAAACCAATTAAACAAGGAATGTTTAAGCAATGAGTCAGATGACCCACTTATCGAAAAGAAAAGAAACGGTCTCACCCGATGATGTTGTGAGGGTACCCTCTTGATGATTTGTGCTCGCAGGTTTAAACATTTTCCTTGTTGCTTGAAAAATTCATTGGTTATGTTCCACACTTGGCTTTACTTTCGTGGAGGGCGCGATTCTTTATCCCACTTATGATAAAGGCTCTTACCCGCTGCATCGGAATTACTTATGATATGTGGCACCACATTTAATTAGATTAAGAAAACAGACGTCGGCGATCCGTCAACGTCTCGTTACGCGCCACCTTCCTTGACCACTACCCAAGTCAATATGGCTACCCGCAACGGCTTGACGTTTCGCCAGAGAGAATTGTAGACTGCTTCTCTCTCGTCTGTGGTCACAGTTTAGTTTGCAACGTGAATCATATGAAGCCTTTTTGCAAAGGCGCCAACATATTTAATAGTATGTATGTTAGTCTGTAAGGTATATATCTACGGGCCTAAGTTGCCTGCAAATAAATGTATGTTGTAACGTTGTTGTTATTCTGAAATACTGACAAACTTAAACAACCAAAACAAAACAGCGTTAATTAATAATTAACTAGGTACTGTAATTTTATTTGATTATTTAAGACTTTTGTGACATCCTCCTGAATTTTGACGAGGATGCAAAACATCACCTTGTAGAGTATCTAAATAAGTGAGTACGATATAGTAGTCAGTGGCTGTCATTTGGAGATCTTTGACAGTCATTACCGGTAGTCAGTGACCAGTAAGTCTGACAGCCAGTCTTACCTAGAGGTATCGTATTAGTTAGTACTAACTGGGTTGTACTAACTGGTTGTTCTGTATGGTGTCGGACGTTAAGAATAGCACCATTCCATATCTTCCCGTGGGTGTCGTAAGAGACGACTAAGGGATTTGCCAGAGAATGGGCAGCAGCGTTCTCTGTGCTTTTTGCAACAACCGTACTGCGATCGCCAACCCGCCTGCCAAGCGTGGCGATTATGGCAAAACCCCTCAAAATGTCAATTTGGCGACACTTGGGGAGGCCTATGTCCAGCAGTGGACGTCTTTTGGGCTGAAATGATGAATGATGACGATGAACTGGGTTATGAAGGTCAGATAGGCAGTCGCTCATTGTAAAATACTGCTATTCAGCTGCATCCAGTAGGACTGGAAGCCGACCTCAAAATAGTTGGGAAAAAGCTAGGAAGACGATGATGATAATTAAATAAATAGACAGGCAGTAATGTCATCATTATCATCGACAGGATGTCTTCACCCATTGATGGATGTAGGCTCTCCAGGTTTGTGACTCTGACTACCTCTAGGTTTCTGTGCCAGGCCCTATTTAGGTTTTTCGCCCGATGCACATACAAAAATGTGGTACTCGTTGGGAATAGAAAATATATTCGGAAATAAACTATAATACCAAATGGTATTAGCTCTTGCTATTGGATGGGAATAGATCGTTGATTTTACCCTTTCAAACCGTCAAAACAGAAAAACCGAACTTCTCGAATCGTAAAAAACACACACAATATGAAACGAAATTACTTTTTTTTTGCTTTAACAACTCTAAAAATAAAATTTTACCATAATTTCCCTGTCTTTAACTTACAGAGCAATAAAAAGTAGAAAAATAATTTGCGTCTAACTGTTAAATCAACCTACATATTTGCAATGGCAACATTGTTATCTCCTCATCTTGCCACCGGACGACCAACATTTCGTCCAAACCCAGGGCAAACGTCTTAGAATAGGTGGTACAAAAATGGATCATCATCATCAGCCTATAATGTCCCTACTGCTGGGACACAGGCCTCCTCTCTATGAGAGGGAGTGTTCTGTAATCCACCACGCGGGCCCAGTGCGGGTTGGTCGATGTCACATGTCTTTGAATTTTTAGTTCTAGAATATGTGTTTCCTCACGATGTTTTCCTTCACCGTTTTTGAGGGCAGCGGTGATGAAATAAATTACACAAAGTAATGCGCCTGCCTGGGTTCGAACCCACGGCTTACTGCTCTTAAGTCGGGGCTGCCACCACTGGGCCACCGCTGCTCTCCTCAGGGCCACCGCTCTGCGCGCTGCTCTCGCACAATCACACAATACAGAGTTTTTGTTCACAAATTACTAAAAACATAATTATAGTGAACATTATTCTAACCACTTTGGACTGCCTCGTTGCTTTTGTGGGCGAAAGCGGGACTGCTGAGTATGTGGCCCCCCTAGGTTCGATTCCTTTGTCGAGCAAAGTGTTATTGGGTGTTTCAATCGAAATTTCTCAGTAGCAGCCATGGAGTCTGGATTTGTGCCCGGCTGCTGGCAATAGGCTCACCTTCTATTACATTGGACTTAAACATAACTAGCGAAATGTGAGTGTACTATAAGGTACGGCTCTGCCTAATTCTTCTGGGATTACAGGCGTCATGTATGTTATTGTAGTGTGTGTGTGTGTAGTGTTGGAAAATCAAAAGTATAACTCTGTAAGCAATGTGGGTCTAGTTTACTTATTGCATCACCTACGTTAAGTAATATTATTATAAACATAAAATTCAGTTTATCTGTTTAGTTTGCTTATACTATGTACATCTGAGACAGCAAACTGGCCGCACTACTCTGCCGTCGTACAGTTTATAACTAGTACGGAGGGTTAGTTGTCTAATTTGTATGTCACAAAACTAGCCAATAAGTTACAAATACCTACCATCACCAATATTAAAATTGTTCTTTTCGACGCATTCTAAACAAACATGTTGTTATAAAATTGTAAACATAGGCTAAGTTTAATAGAAATAAAGATTATATATTGTAGCCACCAAATGAGGTGAAAAATATAAGAGTCGCTGTTGTTTTACGCCAATGTACAGCTGCTGTATGTGTTTTTTTGTCTTGTTTTATATACATATACAGGGTGTAACGGAAAGGGTATATACATACTTAAGGATGTGCTACAGACCATCAAACTGAACATGTTTCTCCATCGGACCAACATCGTCATAGCGAAAAAAATATCAGCTGCCCCATACATTTGAGTCGAATAGGTATTGAAATGTTGTATGGGGCAGTAGATAATTAGGATGCCGTACCCAAAGGGTCAAACGGGACCCTATTACTGAGACTTCGCTGTCCGTCCGTCCGTCTGTCACCAGGCTGTATCTCATGAACCGTGATAATTAGCCAGTTGAAATTTCTACAGATTATGTATCAGTTGATGCTACAACAACAAATACTAAAAACAGAATAAAATAAATAATATATTTAAGGGGGCCTCCCATATAAAAAGTGATGTTTTTGTTCGTTTTTATAAATAACTAGCAGCCCGCCCCGGCTTCGCACGGGTATTTAACAATACACAAACATAGAAAAAACCCTTCTATTTGCGTCAGGAAACTAAACAAAATCTCTGTGGTGTGAAATTCTGTATGGTGTCGGACGTAAATAATTGCACCATCCCATATCTTCCCGTGGGTAAGAGGCGCTAAGGGACTTGCCAGAGAATGGGCAGCAGCGTTCTGTGGGCTTTTGTAACAACTGTACTGCGATCGCCAACCCGCCTGCCAAGCGTGGCGATTATGTCAAAACCCCCCCTATGTCAATGGCGACACCTGGGGGAGGTCTATGTCCTGCAGTGGACGTGTTTTGGCTGAAATGATGAATGATGATGAACTAAAAAAAAAAATTATAAACAAAGTTTGAATATTCTCCTCCCGTACGGCCCGTACCCCAGTGACGCCTACATCGTATAGGTGATGCCTAGCCAGCTGAGCAGGGTGAGCGGCGACCACGCAACTTTTTTCTAATACTTACATTTTTAAACTCCTGATATCTTGCGAATGTAATGTCCGAATTGAATAATTCAAAAAGTTATATAAAGGTATTGAAGCAGTCTTGAATATGAAGTAATTTATTTTGATAAGGATTAATACCAAGATACAAATACAGAGTCTTTTCTAACGGCGGCAAAAAAATATATTTTTTTTTAAATAAAAGAACACTTATTGTGGCATAAATATAATAGTTAGACATATGCTGTCCCGACACTTTTTGTAAATAATGATGTGTTCTGCAAAGTCGTAATACATTATTTTATTCTATCATCAATATTTATCGCAGCGCACGCGATGTAAAGAATATTTTAGGTAATTTTTATACACCTTGGGTTACATAATTGCAGTTTTAGTAAGGATCCCTAATTTTTTTTTAAATATAATATAGCCTAAGTCACCCGCGGATAGTGTAGCTTCCCAACAGTGAAAGAATTTTTCAAATCGGTTCAGTAGTTTCGGAGCCTATTCAATGCAAACAAACAAACAAACAAACAATCAAATCTTTCCTCTTTATAATATTAGTTTTTTTTTTTTAAATATAATATAGCCTATGTCACCCGCGGATAGTGTAGCTTCCCAACAGTGAAAGAATTTTTCAAATCGGTTCAGTAGTTTCGGAGCCTATTCAATGCAAACAAACAAACAAACAAACAATCAAATCTTTCCTCTTTATAATATTATATATTAGTTTAGATGGTACGGAACCCTTCGTGCGCGAGTCCGACTCGCACTTGGCCAGTTTTTTTTTTGTTATTACGATGTTTGTTTGTGCAGAATCATGTTCAGTTTGAACGTCTGTAGCACACCCTTAAGTATGTATATACCCTTTCCGTTACACCCTGCATATTCATTTTAATCAGATAACAAAGATCCATTGGGTTAATAACAATATTCTTAACTTAAGTTAGTACATTATTGAAAACAAAGACATTGTACAGGTGACTAGACACCTCACTACTTTGGTGCTCAGAATGCTGTTGGCGCTGTCACGGAGTCTGGTTTGTTGTTTTATCTTCAATCACTTCACAAAGAATTACTCGAGAACTTAATCAATCAACGCAGCGTATTACAAACTCAAAGCTGGACACAAACCCCTCCCAACTGACGTCCCCACTTCTCTAAGTAAACCACTTTAAAATTTAATAAATCGAGGAATTTCCCGAAGCTTTCATGCAGATTTAAGTGTATAAGAGGTAAAAAGAGGTACAAATCGTCGATTTCTTCCTTTGGCTGCCGTTTAAGGCGATTAAGGAATCTTAGGAGAATACCCACTTCAAATTGCAAACGTTCCTTTTATGATGTACTAGTTATTTAAACAAGCTGTTGTTTTGCATCCTCTTAAATATTCAAGAGAATGTCACAAAAGACATAAATCATCATCTGCCTAGCCTTTTCCCAAACTATCTTGGGGTCGGCTTCCAGTCTAACCGGATGCAGCTGAGTACCAGTATTTTATATGAAGCGACTGTCTATCTGACCTCCACAACCCAGTAACTGGGTAACACGATACCCCTTGGTAAGACTGGATGTCAGACTTTTAGCTTCTGACTACTAGTACAAAAGACATAAATAATCAATTAAAATTACGGTACCTAGTTTAATTCACGTTGATGTTTTTGCTTGTTTAAGTTTGTCAGTATTTCAGAATAACCCCCTTAACGTTGCTTAGGGAATAAGAAATTATCGATCAAACGTTTGAGATTGTTTGTATGTATAAAAGCGCGGTTATAGGTTTAGGGCGAGGATCGGACAGGCCGCGTTTAAAATACGGGTGGTTCACACTTACGTAAATAAGAACGACTAATTTCACAATAATTGGCTAAAATAGGGTTTCATTAGGACCTAAAAGAACTTATGCAACGCTCCCTGCGTTGCGTTAGTTGCACATTCGATCCCGCACTATTTTGATCCACAAAGCCAATTAGAAGCAATTGCTACAGTCATACTCGTGACGTATATTTACATATCTATTCGACTTTGCCTACCGGCCGGCCGTGCCGAATCATGCCGCACCAAACATTGTTGTGGTATAAGTAACCTACTCTTTGGTGTTAGCACCCCTGACAGGACAATCCAAGCCATAGACAAACTGCCGACAGCGCTATACAAGTATATTCGTACTTTTTAGACCCCGACAGTTTTTACAATAAGATTGTCTGTAATAAGTATCTCCATCTCCAATTATATTATTCCCAAAAACTGGGAAATCATTTTACAAAAGCGAAAGCTATTAAGGTCTAAATTATTTAATACGACGATTATGTTCTTTGCCAAAAGTTTCAGCGGTATTTGTGGTCCTTATTACCAAGGATCGTAAGACCAATTTTCCGAGTTCTTTGGTCCTGAAATATTCTTGTAAACTTCTCTTAATTGTCTCTTATAATTAAGTAGGAGTCCCGAAGTAGGTGAACTTAAGGTCCCAGATGCGTAAAATTGGCTAATTATAAAAAGTATTAAAGACAATTTGGAGTTTATCCAATATTTGACTTTAGGGTTCTCCGGGTACTCAAATGTTATTAAGAATCTGCCACGCTATTAAACGAGGGAACTGCATTTAGAAGAGGAAATGGTCGTTGTCGGAATCTTGATAGAGAAATCTTGGATTTTAATCTAATTGCTTTTGAATACAGTTTATGTATTTGGGTCAAAAGATATATGAAGTTATCCTTATTTTTAGCCGACTTCTAAAAAAGGAGGTGGTTATTTATATGTATTCGACCGGTGCCAAAAAAGTCAATGAAACAAACAAAACTCACCGACTTTCGAAAAGAACATTATTTTATATTTTCTGTATTTTTTTGGAAGTCGGTTATTATTTTTGTAAAATATATTTTTTTTTGCTTAGATTAATCGTGTAAAAAATGTGTCCAACCTCCATTGGTCCACATGGAAGTCCCTTAACCGTCAGCGGACCCAAGAAGGAAGATGTAAATCCAAACACCTCCTATCCTGCCTACTGAGCCACTAAGAATCGAAGCCAGTACAGCTCAAACTCTGCCTCAAACCAGCGTTCTTTAGGCGACATTGCGTCACCATCCAAACGAGGTTCACTAACAAAAGTTTGATTTTACTTAAAAAACTGAGGGTTTCCGAGAAAAATCGTGAGGGCGTCGATTGAGGGGCTAAAAGGGGGGTGAGGGATGGTGTACTCGTTATTTTCACTTTTCCCCGTTTATTGCCACAATAAATAACATTAGGTTTATGATGCGTGTATAAAATACCCCGGTTCGAGGCGTACGAACCTGAATTTTTAATTTTCCACCCTCCTTACTTACGTTTTGTGGAACTAAAAATTGGTTGTTTAAAGCCTGTTTTGTATTAAAGGGCGTAGGTTTTCATGAAGTTTGGGTAGCCATTTATTGATGTGTGAAAAGGATTTTTGTGGGCGCATAAAAAATACGTAAAAGAATTTAGGGTTTGTGTTTATTTGCTATGTCTAAGCGAAGGTCAACAGCGGAGTTTTTGGTTGATTTCGTGTTACAAGACATAAATATTAATTAATTTGTTGTGTCAATTCTGTTTACATAAGTATTTGATTTAAATCCATATTAAACGGCGAATTTTACTGAAGAAACTACGGTTCAGACGAGGAGCATATTTGGACTGCGTTTAAGACCCGTCAGTGTAATCATTGCTATGAAGTCTTGTATTATTCAGTTTTATTGGTGCCCTAAGAAATCGAATACTGATAGAATGAAGACTTATGACTGATAAGCAGAAGACTGGTAGTCTGGAGACTGATGACTGATATTGATAGTCTGATGGACCGGAGACTGATTGACTGAAGACTGATATGAGTGTAGACTGATCGATTGAAGACTGATATACTTAAGACTGATAGAATTAAGACTGATTGATTTAAGACTGATAGACTTAAGACTGATAGACTTAAGACTGCTAGACTTCTGTCTAAAAGACTTAAGACTGATAAACTTAAGACTGATAGACTTAAGACTGATAGACTTAAGACTGATAGACTTAAGACTGATAGACTTAAGACTGATAGACTTAAGACTGATAGACTTAAGACTGATAGACTTAAGACTGATAGACTTAAGACTGATAGACTTAAGACTGATAGACTTAAGACTGATAGACTTAAGACTGATAGACTTAAGACTGATAGACTTAACACTGATAGACTGATAAACTGAAGGCTGAAAGCTGAAGACTGATAGATGAATATTGATTTCTACTCAAAGCAAGTTTTCCCACCCAAAATATTATGTATGTGGGTACAAACTACAACCTCCCGAAAAGGCAAAAAACAAAACCTCTTGTTGCTCGAACAATTCCAACACAAAAGAAAACCATCTGACATTTCAAACAGTCTGACATTTCAACACCAATGTCACTTAAGATTTATCCCACGTCTGACCCGTATTCAAGATTTCCCTCTTCTAATTGTAGAAAAACATTAGAGAACTAAGATTTTTTACACAGCAAAGTGAATTTAATTATTAACCGTGAAAGGCAAGGTGGGACGCACACGTAAATGCCTCTTACGTCCGTAAGTGGTCGTTGTAGGGCCATACGACGTTACGGAGGGGCAATAAGAAAGGGGGAGGCGTACACAGGGTTGAAGCTCTTGAGGAGGATTAAAAATAAGTTTTTCTTAGAAGTGTTTTTCCGTAATGTTTCCGTGTTGGTTGTTTATAGATATAACAGAAGATCACGCCTGTACCTCCGAAGGGTTAGGCAGAGCTGTAGCTAACACACCCACATTTCGCCGGTTGTGTTTTCAGTCGCATGTAATAGGGGGTGAGCCTATTTCCATCATCATCATCAGCCTATTATATTCAAACTACTGGGACACAGGCCTCCTCTCTCTGAGAGGGAGTGGGCTATAATCCACCTCGCGGGCCCAGTGCAGGTTGGTTCCCATCAACTCGACATAAAATCACACTCCGTGGCTGTTACTGAGGAATTCCTGATGTGAAATAGCATGTTACCCGACCCGGGAAATTGAACCCACCACCCCATGCTTAGCAATCGCGCTTGTAAGCATTAGACCAACGAGGCAGTTCCTAATCGTAGC
Source organism: Cerastis rubricosa (assembly GCA_949152445.1). Classification (NCBI taxonomy): domain Eukaryota; kingdom Metazoa; phylum Arthropoda; class Insecta; order Lepidoptera; family Noctuidae; genus Cerastis; species Cerastis rubricosa. The sequence continues at coordinate 2,252,086 of OX424547.1, forward strand.
TATACATGGTAAGATCCTAAGCTTCCGGCCTACACATCATCATCAGCCTATAATGTTCCCACTGCTGGGACTCAGGCCTTCTCTCTATGAGAGGGAGTGGGCTGTAATCCACCATGCGGGCCTAGTGCGGGTTGGTAGATGTCACATGTCTTCGAATTTTTAGTTCTAGGACATTTTCTTCTCACGATGTTTTCTTTCACCGTCTTGAGAGCAGCGGTGATGAAATAAATTACACAAAGTAATGCGCCTGCCTGGGTTCGAACCCACGGCTTACTGATCGTAAGTCGGGGCTGCCACCACTGGGGCACCGCTGCTCTACCGGCCTACACACATAGATTATTTAGAGATACAAACATATCATGTCACTCAATTACCGAAGTTTTCTAGAACTTACTTAAGGCCGGAAGCTTTTGGACCTTACTGATAAGTAATATAATATAAACCTTGTTTTTTCTTGATATTTTAGGATCAATTCTCAAGTTCTAGCTGAGAAAGTTATCTTCTAATTCCTTTGTTCCAGTGTCCGTTGGCCCTACAAGATAATAGGCTCCGTGGGCGGTACCATTTGGAGGGTCTCGCGGACTCCAGCTTAAACGTTTATAGCCAAACTGTCGCTGGAATTGTTAATTATTTTCGCGGACCCCGCTGTTAATCCCCGTTCGGATCGACCGTAATGATACCTACGTCACTTGATAACGAATAATCTTGAATCGAAGGTTTTTGGAAACTTTGGTCCTTTAGTTCAAATTGAATTGATTTGGAGAGCAGCGGTGGCCCAGTGGTGGCAGCCCCGACTTACGAGCAGTAAGCCGTGGGTTCGAACCCAGGCAGGCGCATTACTTTGTGTAATTTATTTCATCAAAGCTGCCCTCAAAAACGGTGAAGAAAAAAATCGTGAGGAAACCGGCATGTACTAAAACTAAAAATTCGAAGACATGGTGACATCCACCAACCCGCACTGTGCCCGTGTGGTGGAATACAGCCCACTCCCTCTCATCGAGAGTAGGCCTGTGTCCCAGCAGTGGGAACTTTATAGGCTTATGATGATGATGATAAGTGATTTGGATTATAGGAATATGATTTTTGAAAAAAAAAAATAAGCTGGTTTTATATTATGATGTTTAGTAGATATTAGATATTTCGTGCCTCGGAAAGCATGTTAAAGCGTTGTTCCCGGCTGTCATTTGTCGATCTATGACCGTCGTAACGACTATCAAAGATCTACTGGCCACTGACTATCTGCAACGGTTACAGGTAGTCAATGGCCCGAAAGTCTGACAACCAGTCTTACCAAGGGGTATCGTATTACCCAGGACTAACTGGGTGAAGGTCAGATAGGCAGTCGCTCTATGTAAAATACTGGTACTCAGCTGTATCCGGTTAGATTGGAAGTCGACCCCAACCTATTTGGGAAAAGGCTAAGCAAATGATGATATTTCGTCGATATTTACCTGCTCCAGAATTTTATCAATCGATTGCTTCAGTAAAAGGTCAAAGGGAAACAGTCATAAATTCTTAATCACGTTGGCACTCGTTTTTTGTTATTTATTCAGTAGGTAAACACACATTTATCATTATAAGCTTCTTTCCTACTTCTGAATCATACTTTAATGTCCACAAGTATATAGTCAATGATGGAACACATGTGACTAAAAGAGTGATGAATATAATTGTGGATGGAGAGGAAGACCAAAGAAAAGATGAATGGATTGTATGAAAAATGATATGAAGGAAATAGGAGTAAGTGATAGCATGACGAATGTCAGAGGAGAATGGAGGAAAGAGACGTGTTGCGCCGACCCCAAATAAAATGGGACAAGGGCAGGAAGATGATGTAGAATGCAGTCAATAAACAATGTAATAGGCACTCATTTAAAGCGGCAGTTGTATATAGTAGTTTTGGTAAGTTAAAAATTACAAAATGCAAATTTATCAACAAGTTCGGCAGTTAAAACTTAGTAGTAAAGTCAACAAAAATGAGTCCTTACTTTCCGAAATGACTGAACCGGTTTTGAAACTTCATACGCATAAGCAGGATACATAGGTTTAAAAAGTTACTAAAAAACATTTTCGAAAAATAGTGTTACAGCTAAATCAGACCGATTACAAATTATCTATAGAAATAGAAATATCCAAATATCTTTTTTTTTTAAAGACATTTCGAAAATGTTTTTTAGTAACTTTTTAGACCTATCTATGTATACTGCTTATGCGGATTAAGTTTCATTAAAATCAGTTCAGTTATTTCGGAAAATAAGGACTTGAAAGTTAGTATGAAATGTCGTAAGGTGTAAACGCTCTTAAGTACTTGTTGACAGTTTATTTTGTTACCTGTTGGGTCTTCGAAATAAATATTTTGGTTTTTGCATTCAAGGAAATAAATCATCAACTGCCTAGCCTTTTCTCTACTATTTTGGGGACGTCTTCCTAGACTGGAAGCCGGCCTGGGTTGTGATGGTCAGATAGGCAGTCGCTCCATGTAAAATACTGGTTTTAGTTAGTTAGACAGATGATACAAGAAATAAACACAAGTCACACAACCGACAACAACAATGAACATGTGCCTGTGCATGTGTGTGCCTTTGCAAAAAGGCTTCATATGATTCACGTTGCAAACTCAACTGTGACCACAGACGAGAGAGAAGCGGTCTACAATTTCCTCTGGCGGAACGTCAAATCGTTGCGGGCAGCCATATTTTACTTGTGTGGTTGTCAAGGAAGGTGCCTTTACAAGGCGTTGACGGATCGCCGACGTCTACTTTCTTAATCTAATTAAATTTGGTGCCACATGTCATAAGTAATTCCGATGCGGCGGGTAAGAGCCTTTAAATGTAAGATTTAATGTTTTCGTGTAAGTGACGATTGTCTTACTGGGAATAAAGTTCTTTAAACCGAATACTTATTTCGTAAAACTTGGTTTTACATTAACTAAGGCTCTTTTACTCCACAAACCATAAAAATCTGGTACCGCTAGGCCTAAATAGAATGATGGTTTAAATAAGTTAAACACATATGGTTACGTGCCGTTAAAGCTTGCCTAAATCTTATAAATCGTCCATCTATTTAATTATAGCAGCTACGTATTTTACAGCCACATTAAGTAATATCGCCACCAGCTTACGTGCTTTCTCTCTCCAACTCTCGCCCTCTCATTCCAATTCTCATTACAATATCACAACTTCACCTATAACATCATAATTTCTTGCGAAAAAAATCCCAAGTTTAACCCTCCCCCTGCTGTGGGGGAGTTTAAACAAGTTGCCTTTGCCAGATGGCGTTCGGCTATTCAAATTTTCTTGTTTTATTAAAAAAAAGTTCGCACTTGACCCCGAAACCGTTTTAACTCAAGTTCTTGAAGCACCTTCTTAGTAATGTAGCGGGGTAATTGTATTTTAATGGCAGCGATTTTAGGAGAGAAATTGCTGTTTCAAGCTCTTTTAAAATTTGTGTCAATCTGAGCGTTGATGGCCGTTTTGTTTTATTTTTATATGCTACGCGAAGATAAATGCTAATTCTCCGTAAATCCTTGATACGGCTTCAGTCTCGATCTAAAATAATTTATTTTTGGGAAGTTTTAATCAGTTCGATATCCCCTAAAGCTTTGGCGATTGTGTGAGAGTTCACACTTCTTCACTGCCATAAAAATTCTGAAAAATATTCTAGACAACTGAAAATCATAGGTCTCAACAAAATTTTTCTTTAATAAAGTCCTGACATTAGCAAACCTCGCAACATAATAAACAAAAAAAGCCCAAAAAATTTCCTCAAGTAGACGAACCTTATTAATTATACACACTTAAGCGAAAATGACGGAGCCTCTCATTCTGAAACCCTGACGAATGCCCTCCGTAAAGCTCGTATTGTTTTGAATTTTTAAGAAAGAGGGACCAAATAAATTATCATTATGGGGTTCTAAGGAAACAATCGTCCGCTTTGTAGACGGTTCGCAGTGAGAGGGTTGGCTGTGTCAAACAAAAATATGGATTCCTTTTGTTTAGCGAAAATTAAAAAAAATAACGTTATTTGTTTGAGAGTTATTTTTGTCGTGTTTTGTTAGTACTTGAGGTAAAGTGAGGTAATTTATGGGTTTCGTTCTTTTTTTAGTGCATTTTGGTTAAGACATAAAGAATCCGAATACAGGGTGAATTTTTCAAGAGGGCGTGGACATCCGAAACTATGAGGAATACGTATCGAAAAAAACTACATCATTAGATTTTTGGAAAATCAATATTCCTAGCCAGGAATCGAAACCGTTGATTTTAAAAAAAAAACACGCACTGTATTATTATACCTTTAGATACTGTCACTGCTAAGGATTAAATTCTGGAAGGTAATGACATACGGCAAACTCAAGTATAAAATTGATGCCATTATACCTATTTACTTTGCGTTAAGAGCCCTTTTAAGCTTTTTAATGGACTAACACGAGGGATTAATTTAAGAAGCAGTATAAACGAATTGTAAGTAAAACTAACAATATTTATATAACGTCTCCCAAAACACACATTGTTTTCTACTGCCCCTTGCGGTATATTTACCAAGGGTTTTCTTTTCATATCTTGCAGGTGAAATACAATAGTCGTTGCTAATTTATTAATTAAATTCACTGAATTAAATTAAAGGCGACGCCACACTTCAAGCACGTTTGGTCCGAGAGCTATAGATGTATGTCTTTTTACGGTTTGGAAGAAGAAAAGAAGTTTCTAAGGGTTGACATCACGGCGGGTATGTGTATTTGCACCTTGTCAGTTTGTGACAGACAAACTATAAGTTTTTCTTATAGTTTTCCTTGTTTCACTTAAGTGATCTCAATCTCAGACAGTATACGGGCACTTTTTAATTTCAAAGAAGAAAGTCAGTTATAAAAATTAAGCTAGATACTAGATATTTATTTTGCTAAAACATGAGTATACACAAGATAGATGTATGATAATAAATGCAAGATGTTAAATAAGCTAGCAGCTAGCAGCCCATTTTGAAGTACAAAGCCCTGTGGCGAAGAACAGGAAAGAAACACCACTCTTTTAAATCAAGGAATTGGTTTCATTATTCAAGTTCGTAGTTGAGCTCCCATTGATATATTGTTGGGCCACTATCGAGAAGCTCGTGGCTAAATAATAACAGCCGCACGGGTCGATCTTCAAGGTTAAGCCGTGCTTGCCGAGGTTGGTCCGTGGATGGGTGACCATCTTTACATACCGAGTTTCCTCCGTGCCTCGGAAATCACGTAAAGCCGTTGGTCCCGGCGGTCATTTGTAGATTTTTGGCAGACGTTACGTGTAGTCAGAAGCCAAAAGTCTGACATCCAGTCTTACCAACGGGTATCGTATTACCCAATTATTGGGTTGTGGAGGTCAGATAGGCAGTCGCTTCATGTAAAATACTGGTACACAGCTGCATCCGGTTAGACTGGAAGCCGATCCCAACAAAGTTTGGGAAAAGGCATGGCAAATGAGTGTAGTTGAGCTCAAAAGAAGTTTCTTTCTAGGGTAGAAATGAAAATTAATATTATATATAGTAATCTTGTTGCTCTGTATGGTGTCGGACGTAAAGAATAGCACCATCCCATATCTTCCCGTGGGTGTCGTAAGAGGCGACTAAGGGACTTGCCAGAGAATGGGCAGCAGCGTTCTCTGTGCTTTTGTAACAACCGTACTGCGATCGCCAACCCGCCTGCCAAGCGTGGCGATTATGGCAAAACCCCCCTTATGTCAATGTGGCGTTGGGGGAGGCCTATGTCCAGTAGTGGATGTCTTTCGGCTGAAATGATGATGATGATGATGATATAGTAATCGAATTGAATGTTCAAAAATTTTAGAAACGTTTGAATGTGTTTTGTTTTCGGCATTAGTGCCAAGACAGAGTAAGAAAATTTAAGTGAAACAAGAGACGCACCACTTGTTTCCTCCGCAAGTTACTTCCGTTGCGGTTACAAAGGATAGGCAAAATAAAAAAATAAAAACCGGCCAAGTGCGAGTCTTACTCGCACACAGGGTTCCATAGCTCCAAACAATATAATAACAATATTTTGAACTGTCATTCATTAGTTAGTAGTATTAGTTAGTAAACTTCCACACAACCGCAAAACTAAATTTGTTTTTCATAGTATGTTTATGAAAAACAAAGTTACTGCTGCAGTTTGATGAAAAAGTCCCATATCTCAAAAACTAAACATCATATCTTATTGAAACTAATTTTCGTTGATAGTTTGTTTTACGTTTTACAATCTTAAATACTTTCAGAATTTTCCTCCTCTTATTTTAGAAATTAGAGGGAGGGACACACATTTTACCACTTTGGAAGTTGCTCTAGCGCAAACTATTCAGTTTAGAAAAAAATGATTTTCGAAACCACATTATCATTTTGAAGACCTATCCATAGATACCCAACACGTATGGGTATAATGAAAAAAAAAATGGTTTTCAGTTCTATGTATGGGGAACCCCAAAAATTTATTGTTATTTTTCTATTTTTGTGTGAAAATCTTAATGCGGTTCACAGAATACATCTACTTACCAAGTTTCAACAGTTTAGTTCTTATAGTTTCGGAAAAATGTGACTGACATACGGACGGACAGACAGACATGACGAATATATAAGGGTTCCTTATTTGCCATTCGGCTACGGATCCCTAAAAAAGCATTTGTTTTGGCACATCCGCTGTCCCAAGTTCGTGACCAAGAGGTTTAAGCAAACCTGCAGGGTTACCAGGACGTCATAGACCGATTGACGGTTAATGTTACTCCAGTGAGAGAAAGAAAAGAAACTATAGAACACGTCTAACACCATCTCTTTCCCACTCTGGAATAAGAATGAAACAATACTGCTGTAAGATGTCATAGTAGGCAACCAGCTGGCCTATCATGACGTCTTAAAGAAAAGGAGACGGAGCTATACAGGACGTCTAGCACTATCTCTTTCCCACACTGGAAAAAGAGTAAAACAATAATGTTTTAATACGTCACGGTAGGCCACATGTTCTACGAGTAGGTCCATACTCTTTTTAGTAGCTCATACTCGCTTATCTCTTACTGGACGACAACCCCAACAAAACCGCGTCAGTCTTCATTTCTCGAGTCGTTTCCATAAGAAATATGGCGTAATTTAATTTTTTTATTTGTTCATTCATTTCGGCGAGTGAATGAGTAATAAAGAACATTATGTTTGTTTGAGTTATTTACCAAATGTGGCAGTGGTCTGCAAGAATACGAATGTATTTGAGTAGGTGACTTTAGCAGTTTTAATAAGAAAACTTCGATCATATGGGAAAAATGTTGTGAAAAACATGCAAGGAATGATCGGAAATCATAGAAATGCAGAGAACCGTTCTTTACTGGTAAAGAATCATCTTTTGACATAAGTTTTTGAACTGCAATGGTCACTAACACTATCAATAACACTTGTAACGGGATATTTACCATGTTTAAATAAACCAACAGTTTATCCGTGATCATGGCGTTTGCAACAGCGCCGAAATATAGGGAACTCAAAACAAATAATAAACATGGTAAATATCCCGTTACAGGCAAACAGGTGTTATTGATAGAATCATCTTTTGACCCTTTAAAAGGCTGATATTTTTAACCAAACTATAACGGCTGTCTCTTCTATCTTAATAATAGACAATTGCACATACTGTATAGAACCAAGTCAATTTTAAACTCAACATACTGAAAAATAGACCCTCTACAGACAAACCAATAAGGGAATTTAAACAAGCGACATTAATTAAATATCTATACTTACTTTATTATTATTATTTTATTATTATCTACACTTCTATACTATAATATTATAAAACTGAAGAGTTTGTTTGTTTGTTTGATCGCGCTAATCTCAGGAACTACTGATCCGATTCCGAAATTCTTTCAGTGTTAGATAGTCCATTTATCGAGGAAGGCTATATATCATCACGCTACGACAAATACGAGCGGAGCACCAATATTTTTTTTTGCGAAAACGGGGAAAATGTGACGCAGACGAAGTTGCGCGAGACAGTTAGTTAACTTATATAACGTCGAACCTGTAATCCTAGAAGGGTTAGGCAGAGGTACTACATCATCATCTGCCTAGCCTTTTCATAAACTATCTTGGGGTCGGCTTCCAGTCTAACCGGATGCAGCTGAGTACCAGTATTTTACATGAAGCGACTGTCTATCTGACCTCCACAACCCAGTAACTGGGAAATACGATACCCCTTGGTAAGAGTGGATGTCAGACTTTTAGCTTCTGACTACTCCTAACGACTGTCAAATATCTACTAATGACAGCCGGGACCAACGGCTTAACGTGCTTTCCGAGGCACGGAGGAAACTCGGTATGTAAAGATGGTCACCCATCCACGGACCAACCTCGGCAAGCACGGCTTAACCTTGAAGATCGACCCGTGCGGCTGTTATTATTTAGCCAAGAGCTCCTCAGAGCTCAGCTCCTCAGAGGTACTACATAAGGGGTATAAATAGACCCTTAACGAACCGAAAGCGAGTTGTTCTCCCCGGCATTGCGAAGACAATGCGTTGGAAGGCCTCCCACTAGGTGGACCGATGACCCGGTGAAGGTTGCGGGGATCCGCTGGATACGAGTCGCACGGGACCGGTCAATCTGGTGACACTTGGGAGAGGCCTATGTCCAAGACGTCTTTCGGCTGAAATGATGATGATGATGATTCACTAATATAGACCGGGCTGATACTGACAACCGAAATTCTTGATCCAAAAACCCAAAAACCCTTTGACGGACCTCTAAATCGAACTCAAATTCTCAGCTCAGCAGTGGCCTATAAAATACTACCCTATTAAAATAGCTGCACGCTTAGCCAGCTAAAACACGCTAAAACTTTTACCTTTTCCATACAAAAGGCACCACGAACCTCGTAAGAGAAGCACAGGAGTACTGAATAGTCAATGTACAGGAAAGTTACCTGAATTTCACAGCAAGAATAATCAATTAGATGAATACATCTGCCGACAAAAGTTCCTCATGAGTTAGTAGGTAAACTGTTTGAGTTGGCCGTATTTATAGTGTGGGCACGGGTAGGATCCCCTACCCAAATTGAAGTGAGTGAATAATTGAACATATACCTATAGCAAGTAGTATAATAATTAGATTAAAAATATGTAAGTACTTACTATTTTCAAATTAAGAAAATAAGAATTAAATTTATTTCAAAAGTATTACAAAAAGTGTACATTTAGGCGCAGTAGTATTATTTCTCATACAATGGTATAGTTAGTACTTATAAGTAAATTATAATTAAAACATATTCAAAAGTTGCAAGTTATCATAGTTAAATTCAGATGTTTGGTAGCGACCTGCCTGAACTAGGTTTATATAAACCTGTGTTTCAGGCCATCACTTTACATAGCACAATTTAATTATGACGTTAAAATTATAAAATAAAATTAATCTATTAACAACTATAAGTATAATCAAATTGGTACAAAAGTAAAACACTAAAACTAGCTAATCAAGTAAATATGTACAAATATATACGAGAGGATAACATAATCATACTACAACTTCTAGAAGTTTTTTTTTATATCTGTGTAATTAAGTTTCGCCAAATAATCCGACATTACATAACTACATTTTTTATAACTAAAACTATAGAAGTTTAATATCTTGTTAAGTCTATTATAAAAAAAGGTCATGTTAAAAGGTCAAACGCATGTCTTGTTTGAGGTTTTGTGCAAACCAGGTCCTTTCTTCTCCTATCGGAGGGAAATGGGTCATAGGGAAGTGTAGAGTGTGTGTGTGAGTAAAGTTGTAACATTGTGGTACCCAAGAGAGGGAAAGAGAAAAAAGGGAAAACCATTCAGAAGATGGGAAGATGATGTGGTTAAAACAGCTGGAACCTGGACTAGACAGGCGCGGGAGAGAGAAGATTGGAAAGTGTTGGAGGAGGCCTTTGCCAAAGGGCACACACAATAAAAATAAAACTATATATAAAAACAAAAAAAATATATGTATACTATGTCTGATAAGAGGCTAAAAATTTAATAATGTTTATTTTATTTCACACCACACACCACAGGTTTGCGGACGACATAGTACTACTGTCGGAGGACCCGTACAAACTGAACCACGTGATAAATTCGCTTAAGTCATCATAGTGAGCCCGTTGGGCTACAAACCAACTGGGACAAAACAAAACTTATGACAAACCGTGAACAAATACCTATATCAGTACAGAAACGTCATCGTAGAAACAGCCGGAAACTTATAGCCCAGACTGGCAAAAGACAGCTGGAACAGTTTGGAGGAGGCTTTCACCGCAAAAGGCGGCTCTTACACCTAACAATACTAATTTTATCTTAAGTACAAACACTAACATCACTAACAAATAAATAAGTAAGTACACAACAAATTACATATTAAATACAAACTAAATGTAAGGGATAAATTAAGCTAAATAAATAAATGTTTATTTTAAGCAAAGATATACAAATATTTACGACCGATAGACGGGACAAGACGAAGAAAATCTTAATCCAAAATGCATAACTACTTAGAAAAAATCGTTCCGTCTAGTGTCACACGCTTGTTTGTCAGGTAGAATTGTCAAAATCGAATAAGTTCAGGATCTAAGTTTTTGTATGAAAGAAATCCCAATGTCCGCTCTATTATTCTTTTAAATCTTTTTTTAAGTATTAATACAGTCCACTTTAACAATAACCAACTCAATTTATAACACCGGACTATGAATACCCCCGCTCGGCTTCCGCTGGCCGACAGATGGCGCGCGGGTGATTGATGACTTAGAACTTAATTATAATACTTACCCAGGTTTATTCTTCAAATTTCTTTCTAACCAACTCCAACTTGAGGAACTTAGACAATCAACTTGATGCCTGATTCCCCGGTCTTATTCTTTGATGGTGAAGGTTTGAGTGTATTTTTTTTGGTTTTGTTTTTTGTTTGTTTCTGCTATTTTTATTTATTTTTTTAATAACAATTTATGACCACACTAAATACAGAAAAGAAGAAATAAAAAGAAAATAGGTACAAAGGTAATGCTTATTTCTAACAAAATCAACAATTTTTTTTTTTTTCAGTATCATCTTTTTCTACCTTTTGTAGTAAGCGATGACTTATTGTCGGGCCTACGCTGTCCTCTCATACTTAAGTACTAACGCTGTAACATCCAAATATTGTAGAACCAAATGATTTTAAAAGAGTAACCATGGAGTTTCTTGCCGGTTCTTCTCCATAGGAAACGACCAACCCAAACCGTGCCTCTTCTGTCGACGTTTTATAAGTGCCCATGTGCCTCCTATGTAAAATAAAATATTTTGATTTTGAATAATATAATAAATAAATACCTGCATGCAACTATGATGTAATGGAAAGTTAGCTTCACTTTTCTCTTGAAAACTGCAATAGTCTGGTAGTCTCTTATGTCAGGCGGCACTGAATTCCATACCCGCACAGTACAGGAGATTCACAACAGTGAAGGAGTAGGAGTAGAAGGTGGTAGAACGGTTGCCTGCTTGCTAGATGCATCAGAAGGACGGGAGAAGGAAAAGCGTTCCCGCAAATAGGATAGTTATAGTTGCTTTTCTATGGGTAACTTAGTTATGGAAGACCAAAGAAACGATGGATAGATTGTGTAACTAATGATATGAAAGAAAAAGAAGTTAATGATAGCTAGATGATTGAGGGGAGAAAGTAAGAAAAAATCCGGCCAAGTGCGAGTCGGACTCGCGCACGAAGGCTTCCGTACCATTATTTATGAAAACGAGCAAAAAAATCACTTTTTTGTATGGGAGCCTCTTTAAATATTTTTTTTTTGTATTTGTTGTAATAGCGGCAACAGAAATACATAATCTGTAGAAATTTCAACTGGCTAACTATCACGGTTCATGAGATACAGTCTAGTGACAGACGGACGGACGGACACCTAAGTCTCAGTAATAGGGTCCCGTTTGACCCTTTGGGTGCGGAACCCTAAAAATATGTGTTGCGACGACTAACGTGAATCAACAGCAAGAAGATGATGATAAGATGATTTCTTTGCGTAACTTAGGCTTCAAAATGTTTACCATTATCAAATGATAAGAGTAAGTTCGTCTTCGTCTTTTATGTCGACGGTCTTTGGATTATTTGAGCACCGTAGGTGGTCACGTTGATTGTAGAATCAGAAGCATTTTTAACATCATCAAACGAGCAACTAAACTGGCACCCGTGACACTCCAGCAAGTGGAATATGGTCTGATCAGAGACCGTATTTGTACGAGATGTTGAATGAGCGACGTTGATAACCTTGTACGTTAAGAGGCGCAAGGATCTAACATCACGCTGGATCATTGCGCGATGAAGGCTTTGTGCAAAATTCTACCAAACCCTTCGTAATTCGCTTTATAGAATAGAATATACTAGCTGTCCGGCGCAACTTCGTTTGCGTCACATTTTCCCCGTTTTCGCAACATTTTTCATCGCTGCTCCACTCCTATTGGTCGCAGCGTGATGATATATAGCCTATAGCCTTCCTCGATAAATGGGCTATCTAACACTGAAAGAATTTTTCAAATCGGACCAGTAGTTTCGGAGCCTATTCAATGCACACAAACAAACAAACAATCAAATCTTTCCTCTTTATAATATTAGTTTAGATAGTTTAGATAGTTTAGATTAGATTATACTTTATTGTACTTACCCCAAAATTGAAACAATTGTTTTACAATATTGCAAATTGTATGATAACAATGGCGGTCTTAGTGCTGATAGCGATGTCTTGGCTTGAGAAGATGCAGCTGAATTCACATGAAGCGACTGCCTATCTGACTTCCAGAATCCAGTTAGTACTGGTTAATACGATACCACTTGGTTAGACTAGTTGTCAGACTTTCGGGCCCCTGACTACCATCACTGTCTCATATAACTTTAATTCATTTAATTCACCGGGAAAATATGGGATGGTGCTATTCTTTTCGTCCGACACCATACAGAACAAGACAAAACATTATTGTTCCATTCTTATTCCAGAGTGAAAAAGAGACGGAGCTATACATCATCATGTGCCTAGCCTTTTCCCAAACTATCTTGGGGTCGGCTTCCAGTCTAACCGGATGCAGATGAGTACCAGTATTTTGTATGAAGCGACTGCCTATCTGACCTCCAAAATCCAGTAACTGGGTAATACGATACACCTTGGTAAGACTGGATGTCACCCTTTTGGCTTCTGACTACTCGTAACGACTGTCATAGATCTACAAATGACAGCTGGGACTTTCCGAGGCACGGAGGAAACTCGGTATGTAATTATGGTCACCCATCCAAGGACCAAACTCGGCAAGCACGGCTGAGCCTTAAAGATCGTCCCGTGCGGCTTTTATTATTAAGCCACGAGCTCCTCATTAATAATAACTGTTATTACTTACAGTTAAATTAAAGTTGTTATAATCCCAACCACTGAACGGTTTACACGCGCGGGATTCCACGGAATCTATATTTTCTCCTCACCAAAATATTCATGTTGTTACGAAATTCTTGACTCAATAGACCACATTTTTTTTTTTTTTTACTTTTTTTTCTCTGATATGTAACTTACATAGAAATACGTCTTACCATAGATACGAGACTACGAGCAGCTTTATTAAATTTGGCATCTCCACTTTTTCTACTCCAAGAAAACTTCGAAACGGACGTCTATAGGTACTTATAGAAAAACCTTTCAGCTAATTTGCGTCGGGTAAGCTTTTCCTATGCAAATCGGCTTACGTTGAGCGAACGAAACAATCGTTTCAATATAAAACAATTCGCTAAATAAACAAATAAAGTTCAGTCGGAATTGTAATCGCTCATATTGAGAACAACAGATCAAATGGATTGGCTCTAGCTGGGTTACGGTTTAGTGACGAGTAATAGGGACGCTGTGTGTTACTATCGATAAATTGTATCGATGCTTTTATGTTTGAGGGTGTGCTGTAGATATTTTGGGATAGGTATTTTTGTGCACAGTCGGGCGGCAAAATTAGAAATCGGTCGTTCAGGAAAATGGCGCTGCATTTACCGATAGTAGATGCCAAGCGGAGTTTGCCAATCGGCAAGAGCCGAATGAAATCAGAGTATGGATCGTGATTGCTCCAGGTCAACTTTATTATTCGACGAACACTGCCGAATCAAATGTGCTATCCGCTTTGAGTTTATATGACTATTATTATGACTTTTTTGTTTGTGTCGGTGTAAATAATCCCACCCCTGTACAACAAAGACGTCTTTAGTTAGGTCTCTTGTTGTAACAGGTGATTCTCAATTAAAAGAAAATTTCTTAGAAGTAGTAGAGTACTCTATTTTGTTAAATAATTTTATCAGTAACAGTTTATTCCTGAATTGAAGTAATTACATAATGTAGCAAACATTCTGAAATCCTTGGAATGGTAGGATATAAATACCCTTGTTATTATTTCTAAGTAATGGATTTTGACACGGGTTTTTGTTACTCGTGCAGATGCTAATGAGATCAGAAATTGTATCCAGTTAACGTTACAGAATGTTCCGTCGCGTACAGACAGATTTTTTTTAAATACGTTTCTGTTCAATTTTTAAGAATTTATGAGTCGAAAACTATCAAGATCCGCGGAACATCCTTGAGGTATTTTCGGATAACCCTGGGCCACCAAGTATGCGCACGTAAAACTAATTAAACATTTTTTATCGATACCTCTCCCATCTCTAGCGTCATGTGATCGTTCTACGGCCCGACTACAATTTGTCTTCGTTGACAAATATTTAAATGTTCACCGATAGCTATCGATCACCGGCCCCAGAGATATCGAGATATCGCTGGAAAAAAAAAAACGGGCAAAGTGCGAGTCGGCCTCTCACAAGGGTTCTGTAACTGTATCTACCATCAAGTTTTTAACAGTTCCTCTTGTTTTAATTATTTGTTATAAGGTATGTTTTGCAATTAGACACAGTTTGATGAAAATAAAACCGATATTCAAGTACAGCAGACACAGGAGACGTTGACAAATAGTTTTCATTAGTAGTTTATTGTTTACTTGAATTTTCAATATTAATCATTTAGTTTTCTTATTCGTCATGCTGAAGTGATGTATTTTGTAAATTGTCTCTGATTATAAAATAATTAAAACCTTCAAAAAATGTAGACAAACAAATGGCAAAGATCGCATCCTACGCCTTCGTATCAAAGGTATATTGTACGGGTAAAGATTGAAGGAACCCTAAAAAATGAAATATTCTCTCTACTGCCAAGGGAGAGACGACTTAAAAAAATGTAAAAACTTTTAGATTTTAGGGTTAGAATAATTTATTACAAAGTATTGAATTGTGATATTTCGGGGACGTTCTATAAATATATCAAATGTGAAGGTTTTGGAATCTAAAAATATTTTTTAATATTAATGGATTTATAGATGAAGATAGGAATAACAGATTTTTTAAGAAGATTTATGCGAAATTCTCAACTAACTATTGGAACACATTGTGAGGAAAACACAAGCAAACAGTTAAAAATCCATCGACTATTTTAACGATCGGTATTTATCATGTATCAGGTTTTGAACCCTTACCGTAACCTAATACTTAAAAGACGTGCTGGGATTACCAGAAGGAGTTTCAATAGTTTTCATTGAAGTCCATTAATTTTCAGCGGAGTTTATTTCATAATGAGTTAATAAGGAAGAGGTTAAGGGGAGTTAATGAGGTTATGAGTTTTGTAATTACTAACACAGTTTAGGTATTTTTGTGCACAGTCGGGCGGCAAAATTAGAAATCGGTCGTTCAGGAAAATGCCGCTGGATTCACCGATAGTAGATGCCAAGCGGAGTTTGCCAATCGGCAAGAGCCGAATGAAATCCGAGTGTGGATCGTGATTGCTCCAGGTCAACTTAATTATTCGAAGAACACTGCTGAATCAAATGTGCTATTCGCTTTGAAGTTTATATGACTATTATTATGACTTTTTTATTTGTATCGGTGCAAACAATCGCACAATTAATTAACTATGGGCCATTGTAGCCTGAAATAAATGATGTTATGTTTTATGTTACGTTATAATTATTTTGAATTTCCAAGCCTGTACCAAGGCACTCTAGATTTGCTTTCAACAAACACAGTATTTGAGTACGTACGTTTTTTCTCAGATGACCACTGAAAACCGGCGCTGTGCTGGGCCTCTCATAACTCAGAGTCAGCATCATGTAATGCTGCGTGGTAACCTGTTTGTCGCAGTTACGACGTGTAAGCTGTTTTTTTTTGTTTCGTCCTATTGTATTTATAAATATTTTTTATGCGTTGTACGTCTAATGTTTATTTATACATATTTACAAATAAATACTGTTTCTGTCTTTTCTTTAGAAAAGCAAATCTCGAGTACCTACTACACAGTAATGTTTATTTCTTTATTTAACACTTCAAGTACAATGTACAGAGGCGGACTTAAGAGCGTTTATACCCTACGTCATTTCTTACAAACTTTCAAGTCGTTATTTTCAGAAATGACTGAACAGATTTTAATGAAACTTCCTACGCTTAAGCAGTATACGTAGGTCTAAAAAGTTACTAAAATACATTTTCGAAAAATGATGTTACAGCTAAATTAGATTATCTATAGAAACAGAAATTTCCAATTATCTTCGTTTTTAAAAGACATTTCGAAAATGTTTTTAGTAACTTTTTAGAACTATGTATACTGCTTATGCGTAGGAAGTTTCATTAAAATTTGTTCAGTAATTTCTGAAAATAACGACTTGAAATTTTGTATGAAATGACGTAGGGTATAAACGCTCTTAATGCCATAGGAATTTTCTGCCAGACAACAACGCAATCTTGTATTTGTCCTTTTATCACCTCTTTGGCTTCGAATCCTTTCAAAAAAAGAACCTCCCGATCAAAAACAAACCCAAAAGCCTATCACGTACACCCATCTTATTAGAACCCAGTTAAAAACTCGACACGAACATGTATTTCTACCGCGGGGCGACATCTTTTCATAAGGACCACAATTCGGCTCTGAGGGTCCAAATAACGTACGTATAAAACGTAAGGGCCCGTCTATATGGGGTCCCGGGGGGTTCCTGACAACATTAATGTTTGGGGTGGCCATGGTGTTCTGGCTGTCGAGACTTCACAGGAAAAAATGGCAACAAAGATGCTGTCTTGTTCTATCCATAAAAATAACATATAACATAGTCACATCAAGTAGAGCCAGTAAATTTGGTTACAAAAATGATTCGAGATTTATTAACAGATTTAAAGTGTTCTATAATAATGTAAATGACTTTTTGAATGACACCATTTGACATATTTTTCTCTTATTGTATTAATCCTGAGTTTTTTGACATTTTAAGATTGTTTTTTTTTTTTTTATAATTATGACCTATCAATGTATTACTGACTATTATGTACGTTTTGAATGTGCCTTTGTTATTTCGTTTTATTTTTGTATTTTTTTTTTCGTATATTTTGTATATTGTACGCCTTGCGGGTGAAACATGTACTACGTACTATTAATATTGTGACATCCTGCATGCTTAAGTTGCATGTATGCATGTTTAGACAAATAAAGATAATTTATCTTTAACAAAACATCACGCCTGTATTCCCTGAAGGGTTCGGCAGAAGTGTACGTAATAGTACACCCACATTTCGCCAGTTATGTTTTAAGTCCCATGTAATAGGGGGCGAGCCTATTGTCGTCAACCGGGCACAAATTCAGGCTCCGTAGCTGCTACTGAGTATAATTCTTGATGGAAAACCCGATAATAATTTCCCCGATCCGGGGAATCGAACCGAGGCAGTCATCCGTAAATCCTTAGTGAATATTGTATAAGCCAGGTAGTACGGTGGATAGAGGCAAACTTGATGCACATTAAGAAATAAATAGTGGTTAACTATGGAACTGGAAGTGTTCCACTGTTGACCTCTCGATAGCACCTAGCTCCATTCTGCCTAGCCTTTTCCCAAACTATCTTGGGGTCGGCTTCCAGTCTAACCGGATGCAGCTGAGTACCAGTATTTTACATGAAGCGACTGCCTATCTGACCTCCACAACCCAGTAACTGGGTAATACGATGACCCCTTGGTAAGACTGGATGTCCGACTTTTGGCTTCTGACTACTCGTAACGACTGTCAAAGATCTACAAATGAAAGCCGCGACCAACGGCTTAACGTGCTTTCCGAGGCACGGAGAAAACTCGGTATGTAATTATGGTCACCCATCCACGGACCAATCTCGACAAGCACGGCTTAACTTTAAAGTAGCACCTAGCTATTATAGTAATATCAATTTTATAGAAATAGCCGAATTTTTGAAGTTTGCTACGAAGTTGCACACCATCATCATAATCAACTGTTTTTTTTTTTATAATTTTACGCACAACAAAATTGTAAGTATCTATCTATTCAGCTGAATTTCTAACTTCAGTTGCATCCTTTAGTGCAACAGGAAACAGCTCTTGTGACCACTCAATAAGTCAGAAACTTTGGAGTTCAAACTACTTCATTGAGTTTTGAATACTGTCCTAGAGTTTGGTTTCTGAGCCAAGGTCAGTGTTTTACTTTAACACTGCAGTGAAAACAATAAGAACTTATGAAGAATTTGTGAGTTTCATACTTTTTGTAATGCGTCATTAAAATAAACTTGTAAACAGTTTCGCTATTCGTTCATATTTCGCACTACGCTTTGTTTCTGCAAATTCGCAAACAAACAACGCATTACCTGGATCCCACCAAGGATGAGTTGTTGAAAATTAGTAAGAAAGAAAGTAAGAAAATATATTTATTTGGCACATGCCGCAAATGCACACAATAAAAAAAAAAGTAACTGTACTTAAATCTAAACAGAAAGTAAAAAAATAACTGTGTGTCTCACGGCTGCGCCAAATAGGCCCAGTTCAGCAAACTGCCGAGCAACTTGTGCCCGACGCTGGTTTTCAACTAGACTTGAGGGATAGTAACGAGACAGACGTAAAACAGTTATGTGATTTGTGTTAATATGTATATTAATAGGTACTTATAATATACATATTACATAAATAACAAAAAAAAAATATAGTAAATATCTTGAAAGAGTGTAAGATAAAACAACAACAAAAAACCAGTAATGACACGCCCTTTCCCAGACTTCTAAACGCACAATATTTCATTAATCCGGGCACTTAGTCGCTCAATACGCCGCAAGCAGCCGAGCGCGACGAACTAACCGAAGATTTCCCATCCGAAAAAAAAGGGTGTGCTACACACCATCAAACTGAACATGTTTCTTCATCGGACAAACATAGTAATAGGGAAAAAATGGTCTGTAGCACTCCCTTAAGTATGTATATGTTACCGGCCAAATCCGATTTCCGGCTAAACTAGTTTGTCCTAGGCCAAACTCAATCAAAAGGACTCTGCACCCCATCTAAATGGGTTAGGTTAGGTTAGAACTGTTACCATAAACGCGCGAGCTGAGCGAGCGTAGCGAGCGATGCCACATCCAAGTTGGGCGCATTGTAAATGTTTTGTTTGGGTTAGTCTATCCTGGCGCGATAAACCAGTAAACCGGTCTGGCCTAGGACAAACTAGTTTGGCCTGAAATCGGGTTTGGCCGGTAACATATATACCCTTTCCGTTACACCCTGTATAGGATTTAAATAGAGAATAAAAGTTTGTATGGAAGGCCTTCATTTTTATCGCTGGAAAAATCTTTTAGACACACGCCTGGTACCTAAAGAAAAAATGATGGTGGGACACAGGCCTCCTCTTAATGAGAGGGAGTGGGCTGTAATCCACCACGCGGGCCCAGTGCGGGTTGGTAGATGTCACATGTCTTCGAATTATTAGTTCTAGGACATGCCGGTATCCTCGCGATCTTTTCCTTCACCGTTTTGAAGGCAGCGGTGATGAAATAAATTACACAAAGAAATGCGCCTGTACCCACGACTTACTGCTCGTAAGTCGGGGCTGCCACCACTAGGCCACCACTGAGTCGGGGCTGCCACCACTGGAATAATCCAATCATTCGAATACTAAGATATGTAGCGGTCATCGCTACATCGACATTTAAATTAATTGGTGACCCCGACGTGATCACCAATGAATTTTTGACCTTTTCACCAAAGTTTCTGACTTATTGAGTGGTCACAAGAGCTGTTTCCTGTTGCACTAATGGATGCAACTGAAGTTAGAACTTCAGCTGAATAGATAGATTCTTACAATTTTGTTATGCGTTTTAAAAAGAAGATCGAGAGACGCAAATTATAAAAAAAAAAACAGTTGATTATGATGATGGTGTGCAACTTTGTAGCAAACTTCAAAAATTGGGCAATTTCTAAAAAAATATAAGATTTCACTTTTGCATTAATCGTTATTTATGGACAGGTACAATGCGTTCTCATGCTTCTTTAAAAATCAGGAATGTCTCTCAGTTTCCCAAATGCTTGGCCACAATATTTATGGACCACAAATCCTAAGATATATCCCGTATCTTACACACCCATCGGTGGATTATAAGATGGGCTTACTTTGCTATATTTCTAACCGATGATCTTCAGTAAACCATAAATGTTGCTAACAGGATGCAGTTGTTGTTCTAAAATACCATTTTACTTTGATTTCTTCATTATCATTGTAATAATACTGTATAATAATGTTCCCAACATTGTAGGATGATGATGGGACACAGGCCTCCTCTTAATGAGAGGGAGTGGGCTGTAATCCACCACGCGGGCCCAGTGCGGGTTGGTAGATGTCACATGTCTTCGAATTATTAGTTCTAGGACATGCCGGTTTCCTCGCGATCTTTTCCTTCACCGTTTTGAAGGCAGCGGTGATGAAATAAATTACACAAAGAAATGCGCCTGTATGGGTTCGAACCCACGGCTTACTGCTCGTAAGTCGGGGCTGCCACCACTGGAATAATCCAATCATTCGAATACTAAGAGATGTAGCGGTCATCGCTACACCGACATTTAAATTCATTGGTGATCACGTCGGGGTCAGAGTTAATATAGTAGAGTTAATTATAATATCAAAATATAATCCGGAACGCCCTTTTATTCGCCGTTTCTTCCATACACTTCAGAGACATTCAAAGATCAAATCAAATTATTTTATTTTACATAAGCCTACTTGGGCACTTATAAAACGGCGAGACTTTTCTCGACGTGCACCTTTGTGCAGGGTTTGGGTTGGCCGTTTCCCATAGAGACGTACCAGCAAGAAACTCCATGGTTAATCTTTTAAAACTATTTGGTTTTACAATGTAATTATGATAAATCGTCAGTATATAATTGTGTGAGGACAGTGACAATAACTCGTTGTCATTTAAATGGTTGCCTAATTATTATTTCTTGCAATTTTAACTCTGAGCACTGAACCGACCATCATGAAAATCCAAAAGTGTACATTGGTATTGTCTCCAGTGGTAGCAAGCATGAATATTCAACATGAGATCCTGGGTTCGATTCCCAGGTCGAGCTGTGTTTTTCTATCTGGAATTTCTCAGTAGCAGCCACGGAGTCATTTGTGCTAGGTTTATGGCAATAGACTCGCTCCCTATTACATAGAACTGGCGATATAGATAGATAGATAAATCATTTATTCAGAGCACATAAAAGACATGGCACACACACAGAAGCACAATTAAATGAAACATATTACATGAACGAATATAATATATAAAAACAAGGTGCAAATTAAAAAAAGAAAAAAACATATTTACGAAACAGATATAGCAACACCATGACATACTTCAAATAAAATAACCAGTATATACGGTGCAGCGTGCGTCTCAAGGTTGCACCAAATGGGAGTCCAGCTCAGCATGTGTCAGGTATGCACCTGACGCTGATATTCTGCTGGATCCCTGTAGTGACATACAGACGAGTCAGTCGAGCAGCTCGTGGCTAAATAATAACAGCCGCCCAGGTCGATCTTTAAGGTTAAGCCGTGCTTGCCGAGGTTGGTCTGTGGATGGGTGACCATAATTACATATCGAGTTTCCTCCGTGCCTCGGAAAGCACGTTAAGCCGTTGGTCCCGGCTGTCATTTGTAGATCTTTGATAGTCGTTACGATTAGTCAGAAGCCAAAAGTCTGACATCCAGTCTTACCAGGGGGTATCGTATTACCCAGTTACTGGGTTGTGGAGGTCAGATAGGCAGTCGCTTCATGTAAAATACTGGTACTCAGCTGCATCCGGTTAGACTAGAAGCCACCCCAAGATAATTTCGGAAAAGGCTAGGCAGATGATGATGATGATGGACGTCGAACAGACGAGATGAAATTGGTGTTATGACAAAGTGTTATTAATATGGTGTGTTGTTGATATGTAGGTGTAGTGTACTATTAGGTAAACCTCTGCCAACCCTTCGGGGATAACAGGCGAGTATTGTTATGTTACAGACAAAGATTTCTATTGTTAAAAATAAACCATTCTTGAGAGACTGGACCTTCTTATCCAAAGAATTTTACCTACAACAAATCTTTGTTCCCTTAAAAAAGATGATGTGTAATCTACACTTATCTATACCAATTTTATAAAAGTTTGTTTGTTTGTTTGCTTGAACTCGCTAATCTCAAGAACTACTAGTCCGATTAGAAAAATTCTTTCAGTGTTGGATAGCCCATTTATCGAGATAGGATATAGGCTATATATCATCACGCTACGACCAAAAGGAGCAGAGCAGCAATGAAAAACGTTGCGAAAACGGGAAAAATGTGACGTAGGCGAAGTTGCGTGGGACAGCTAGTTGTAATATATAAACCATTCTTGAGAGACTGGACCTTCTTATCCACAGAATTTTACCTACAACTAAACATTTTTCCCTTAAAAAGATGATGCGTAATTTTCTACTAAAATTATTTTATTTGCAAAAAGAAAACCTGCCTTTGACCTTTCAAGGATCCATTCCCGACTTTTTCCTTAAAGAAAGTAAATTAAGTGTGTACAAAAAAATATTACGTAGAACTTAGTAACAAGGGCGAGGATCAATCAATCCGGGAGGTTAAGTTGTGTTTGCCTCGGTCAGAATGTAGATGGATAATTGTGTAGTTACTAAAGAGCCCTATAGATGTACCTACAATAGGTCTTAGTTGCTAACTGAGGCTTTATTTGTGGTGCCATTTAGTAATTGAGTACTTTGATTATTTGAAAGCCAAGTGACGGCACAGCTGGCGCAGTGGTTAAGCGATTGGCTGCTGCGCTGCGTGTCGCGGGTTCGATCCCCGCGCGGAACAAATATTTGTATGACCTGCAGGTACTTGTTCCGGGTCTGGCTGTTTGTGTATGTCAGTTTAAATGTTTGTAAACGCACCTACGATACAGGAGAAACACTTAGTGTCGGGCAATGTTTAAAAAAAAAAGCAAAAAAAAAGTCTGATGCCCGTGGGTGCCATAAAAACACTGACAGTATGTAAGGCACTAACCACACAACAAAGAAAAAATTATCTGAAGGCTTAAATCTTATCTAATATTTAATCATGAAGCTCGAATAAATCTAATAATTAAATATTAAATGTCGTAGTGTCATGATTTATTCCGTTAGACCCGGTCATCATGGGGGCAGAACATGGGTTTCGTGCTATGAAAACACACACTACACGCGGTACACTGCTTTTATCGAACGAACAAATAACTTGAAATTACAATCCAACACAATAACACTAGGCACCATGAATCGGGGTACAGTTCCGGGACGTCTTGACTCCGCCGCGATCAGACGCTCACTGTCGTCCTTGCTACGAGCTCGAAACATCACGACTCTGTAAAAGCTCGCTTAGGTGTGGGTAGACTGGAAAGTAGGTCGCGTAATGCTACCTTTGGCGCGCTCGCCGATTCATTTTCTGTTCGTAGTAATGACCGGATCCGACTTATAGATAATGTTTTATTCCTTGAAAGGAATCTTCCTTTACATAAATACGATAGGGTCAAGCATCTTTTCGACTGGCCAATTAAGGATTTCAGAAGGTAGTGATTAGTGGACAATACCTACTTAGGAAATAATTTAAGGATTTCAAAGTATGAGTTCTTGAGTTTATCCTTAGAGTGCTTCATTCTCAATACCAGTTAGGGGTCTGAATTTGTGATGATGATGATGGTGATACCATCATTACCATCTAGCAGATTTCGGCCACAGCGATTGCATTCGATGGCTTTCTAGGGTGATTGAGTCCGAATCTCGCGAGCAAAGTTTACATCGACTTAAGACTATACAGGGAAACCCTACCACAACTGTTGGGCGTTTGCCCACCAGACATAACACCTGTCTGGTCGGAGGATCCTTCCTTTTCAATGTAGTATCGAGGAACTTTACACCCTGTTCCTCATACCCCTAAACATTGATAAATACAAGTAATTCACTTTTAAAGCTAAGAAAATGCGATGTTGTCATATTTCGCGTAAGGTTTTAAATTAATAATTTAAAATTAATTGTAAAAAAAAAAGAAAAGAAAAAGAAAGAAATGCCAGTTGATTCTAGAGTTATAAATAAATATAATCTTTTTATTTCGGATAACTAAGAGATCCATAAATTGTTAGTAACAGGTTTGCACTTAAACACTATTGTTACTAACTTAACTAAAGACAAATTAATGAGTGAACCATCAGCTATACCACGAAATACTAGGGTACTAGCTGTCTCGCGCATTTTTCCCGTTTTCGCAACATTTTTCATTGCTGCTTCGCTCGTATTGGTCGTAGCGTGATGATATATAGCCTTATAGCCTTCCTCGATAAATGGGCTATATAACACTGAAATAATTTTTAATCGGACGCGCTAATCTCAGAACTACTTTCCTGAGATTAGCGCGTTCAAGCAAACAAACAAACTATTCAGCTTTATTATTAGTAGAAGATAGATTAATAGATAGAAGATTATTAGTGGAAGATAAGTCTTCTCAACAATTGCCTTACTACGGTGGAGAAAGTATCGGCCACCACATATTTCAGGATGCTATTGTGACTGCCTCTTATTCTACTCAGGAGCGAGTTTATGGGACATAAAAAAACATCTTGTATATGATACACCACCATCACTGCTCGTCAATCCCCCGGATCCACTGACGTACTCGTATAATAATAACAGTTCTCAACGGAACATGTTACGTGCTAACTGCTAATTGGAACAGGCTGTGGAACTGTTATGGGAGCTGTTACGGTTGCCCCTCTCTATAGTGAGGCTTTGAGGGCCGTTCAGACCCGTTCCGGCCCGTTCTGGGTTGTTTGTGGCTGAGTGTTTGGAGTGAGGAGAAAAATTTACTAGAGGATCTAAACATATCGCTTTTACAGCTTTTTGTCTTTTCAAATCGATTCTTGTCTACACAACGTCGCTGACTATAGTAGAGTTAATTTGTTTGTTTTGGCAATACAAAGTTACCAGTGCCAATTTGACAGTCGAATATCAGGCTTTCAGTAAGTCATAGAGTTTTTAGGGTTCCGTACCCAAAGGGTCAAACGGGACCCTATCACTGAGACTTCGCTGTCCGTCCGTCTGTCACCAGGCTGTATCTCATGAACCGTGATAGTTAGCCAGTTTTCGCAGATTATGTATTTCTGTTGATGCTATAACAACAAATACTAAAAACATAATAAAATAAATATTTAAGGGGGGCTCCCACACAAAAAGAGAATTTTTTGCTCGTTTTTTATAAATAATGGTACGGAACCCTTCGTGCACGAGTCCGACTCGCACTTGGCCGGTTTTTTTTATCTTGGAACATCTTCGCTGTTCAAGTATAAAGATACTTGAACAGCGGCGGCTTCAGCAGTGATTTTTTGTTTTTTTTTTCAGGTAAAAGTACCTGAAAAAAAAAAACAAAAAATCACTTGAATTCCAAAATAAGTAAATACATACATATATATATTTATATATAAAATACACACTGTAAGCATTTCTGATAGATTTCGGGATCCCAGACAGTTGAATCGTATCTACAAGACTTGCCGAACTTCGCTATCTCGTCGCTTTTCTGGTGGTCACCATTGTTGATTCTGGATTCAAAAGTTGCTTTCAGGAATAAGTAGCTTAAATTTTCTGACTGATCGACTTTTTGAAAATTCGTAAGTGCATTTAAATACTTCAATTGAAATAAATGTTTTCAGGTGAGTTTGAGAATGAAGGGGCGAGGTTGTCCCAGAATAAAAATCAATAAAGAGTTGAATGAAGAGATTTTCTGCTTATTTGTTTGGTTGAACGCGTTAATCTCAGGAACTACTGCATCGAATTGAAACAATATTTTAGTGTTGAATATCCCATTTATCGAGGAATTCAATAGGCTATAACATCACGAAAACATGAAAAATATTGCTAATACGGGGTTTTGTTTTTATTTCTTATGGGACGCAGACAAAATTGCGCGAGTTAGCTAGTAAAATATATGGAAGCGGCCGTGTCCAGTGAAAAACAAACAATTGAACCAAAAATTACCTTATACGGCACGAAAGCCTAAAAAATGAACACTCAAAAATATTAACAACAAAACAATCTCTTAGCAATTAACAGATATAAGCTGTCAGCTCGTTTGTTAGCCACCATCTCATAAATCATTGCTGAAACCAACATGGCGGAGATTAAGCGGCCGACCAAGTTTTAATCTCCGCAAACGAGATTACGTGACTATGAAGCAACTTACAAATACTGATGGAGGCTTATTAAGATGTATTCGCTTTTCTTCAAATTTCCCTTAAGGACGCGCCGCCATTTTTAGCGAAAAAAATTTAATGATACCGGTAAACAAGTTATGCGGCTTTTATGCGGTGGTGAGTGTTTTTGAATTTAGAATAGAATTAACTCTGACTGTCAAATACAGGTATATTCCATGGGTATAGGTATATTATATGTCCTATAATTTTCCCACTACTGGGACACAGGCCAGTGAAGTTTTGGTTCTAGGACTAACCAGTTTCTTCAGTAAGTTTTCTAAACATGACATTACGCCGGTAACCCCCAAAGGATCAGGCAGAGGTGTACTTAATAGTTTACTCACATTTGCCAGTAATGTTTTAAGTCCCATGTATTAGGGGCGAGCCTATTGCCATCGGACAGACAAACAGTCGGACAGGACGAATCTATAAGGACTCCGTTTTTTGACATTTGACTACGGAACCCTAAAAAGGATTGACCTATCCTGTACTACTAGGATCGATTTCCAGGTCAAGCAAAGTGTTATTGAGTTTATCCATAACATTGAAACTTCTCAATAGCAGCTCGAAGTCTGGTTTGTGGAAAAACAAAACTGGTATCATGAAAAATCAAAATATAATATTTTATTTTACATCGGCCTACATAGGCACTTATAAAACGTCGACAAAAGGGCGCGGTTCAGGTTGGTCGTTTCATATGGAGAAGAACCGGCAAGCAACTCATTTCAGCAGTTCATCATCATAATTTCAGCCCAAAAGACGTCCACTGCTGCACATAGGCCTCCCCCAAGTGTCGCCATTTTGACATTTTGGGGGGTTATGCCATAATCACCACGCTTGGCAGGCGGGTTGGCGATCGCAGTACGGTTGTTCCAAAGCACAGAGAACGCTGCTGCCCATTCTCTGGAAAGACCCTTAGTCGCCTCTTACGACACCCACGGGAAGATATGGGATGGTGCTATTCTTTACGTCCGACACCATACAGTACAGTACTCCGTGGTTACTCTTTTAAAATCATTTTGTTTTACAATATTTGAATGTTATTGCGTTAGAACTTAAGTATGGGAGGACAGCGTAGGCCCGACAATAAGTCGTTGCTTACTTAACTACAAAAGGTAGAACAAGATAAAATACTACGAATTTCAAAGCCTACAATATCCACACATACAAAAAAAAAAAGGTAAATGAAAAACATCTATACAAAAATAAAAATAAAATATTATAAGAACACTAAATTAAATAATTAACACAAATGTTGTCATCAGTGCTGTTAGGGAAAGATACTTATAAACAGACAGAGGTATAACTCTGTCTGTTTAACCCTTCAGGATAACAAGCATGATAATATCCTACAAGAAATTAAAACGGATTCTAAACAACCACTTACGACAATCATCTGCCAGCCTTTTCCTACTATATTGGTGTCGGCTTCCAGTCTAACCGGATGCAGCTGAGTACCAGTATTATACATGGAGCGACTGCCTATCGGACCTCCACAACCCAGTTAGTACTGGGTAATACGATACCCCTTGGTAGACTGGTTGTCAGACTTACAGGTCACTGACTACCTGTAACGACTGTCAAAGATCTAAAAATGACAGGGACCAACGGCTTAACGTGCTTTCCAAGCCACGGAGAAAACTCGGTATGTCATGGCCGGTCACCCATCCCTGGAACAATCTAGGCAAGTGTGGCTAAACCTAAAGATCGAACCGAGCGGCTTTGATTATTTAGCCACGAGCTCCATTCCCCAAACACAGAAACAAATCAGGTATTCCTTCTAATTTTTCAGCTAACACGTATGACAGTGTCACAAAAGGCGGGTTACACAATGGATTTCATAAATCGCGGCAGCCTGCTGACGTAAGCAGCGGGTGGGGCGCAGGTGTGCGTCCCGCCTAATACTTTACCTGTGCATTTGATACAATTTTATGGGAAATCTCTGTAGCCGTATTATTTTATGGGATGTTCGACGGTATGGTTGGCGAGTCGTAGAGATTAATTTTGTGAGCAAGAGTCCTTTAAATACATCATCATCTGCCTAGCCTGTTCCCAAACTATCTTGGGGTCGGCTTCCAGTCTAACCGGATGCAGCTGAGTACCAGTATTATACATGAAGCGACTGCCTATCTGACCTCCACAACCCAGTAACTGGGTAATACTATACCCCTTGCTAAGACTGGATGTAAGACTTTTGACTTTTGACTACTCGTAACGACTGTCAAAGATCTACTAATGACAGCCGGGACCTTTACGGCTTGACGTGCTTTCCGAGGCACGGAGGAAACTCGGTATGTTATTATGGGCACCCATCCACGTACCAACCTCGGCAAGCACGGCTTAACCTTAAAGATCGAGCTCCTCAGTCCTTTAAATACAATGATCCTAAAATATTCTATTATGGATGCACTTGGTGGCAGACAAATAATAAATTGGAGCTATAGTGAATTTAAAGTGGTTTCAAAAGGAGTTCTGCTTATCCTAGTTTTTTATACTTTTTAACCAAACAAAATCATTAGCACATAAGAGGAAGTCTGAAAGTGGCGCCGGAGACTGAAAAAATATGTGGTAATCGGTTGTCGTGGTATGGGCATGTGATGCGGAGGAATGAGGAAAATGTCGTGTGGAAAGTTTTAAGCACAAAGAAACGATGGCTAGACTGTGTGAAGGATGATATGGCAAGAAAGGAGGTGTCTGATCAAAAGACGAGAAATAGAGAACTATGAAAAAACAAGACAGGCTGCGCCGACCCCTAATGAATTGGGATAAGGGCAAGATAATTATGATGACTTTCAAAACGGGATATGTACAAAGTTTATTATTTTTTCTGTATGGTACCGGACGTAAAGAATAGCACCATCCCATATCTTCCCGTGGGTGTCGTAAGAAGCGACTAAGGGAATTGCCAGAGAATGGGCGACAGCGTTCTCTGTGCCTTTGTAACAACCGTACTGCGATCGCCAACCCGCCTGCCAAGCCAATGGCAAAATCCCCCTTATGTCAATGTGGCGACGCTTGGGGGAGGCCTATGTCCAGCAGTGGACGTCTTTCGGCTGAAATGATGATGATGATGATGATGATGAATGATGATTTTATTTGTTTTGTGTTTCCGATAGATATATTATATCAGCGTTGCGCTATGATCACGGATGATCTGAAGTTGTTACGGGTGGGTGTAATATTTTTTTCTCTTTTTAATTGGTAATGATAGTGTTAATGACCATGTCAGTTAATAAACTTATTTTAATTTCTTACAGCCAGTTTCTTCATCAACAGCTAAATCAGTCGGTAAAAGTATTAACTTTTACTTGACCATTACTGATATTATAGCAAATGTGTTTCTTCATCCAAGTAACAGCTAAAGTAAAGGTCAATAGAGTTGCCACAACGCAAACGTCATAATTACCCGAAAAAATCGTGGGGAGGTTTATTGACACATCACAACATCGAAATATCACTGTCAAGTAGGCACTACTTGAACAGTCAAAATGTCAATTCTTTAAAAAGGTACGCCAACGGACGACTGTCTTTATTGAAATTGAATTGATAACTAATATCATACATTATTATGGAGCGTTTCGGTGTTAATGAACAGTATTTGGACTATTGTTATAACTATTGTTGTCGGCGACGGAATCCCAATTACTTCTGCGGCATAAGCACTAAAACTTAAAAAATATTTTTTGTTCTATGCATAATTACGTAACTTTAAAATCGACTTTTTCATTTTAAACTATTGATGTTTAAATTTGTTATATAAAGTTAGAATAAGATCTTAAACGAAATATACAAAAAGAATTAAGTCCATAGGACAAACAGAACTCACAATATAGTGAAAATTGTTAAGTGAAACTTTGTCAACACAAACTGAAGATACACTTAGGTACTTTGCTTTGATTGGCGTATGGCGACCTACCTTGTAAAGTTGTAACATTATGCTGAGGTATGGTAACTGGTTCCTTTGGAATTCTGTATCGGAACCAAAAATCAGCGTCGTCCCATAAGAAATGATTTTTGCGAAGATTTAAACTATTTACGCCTTCGCGTTATGTACCTTACGATAAGTTCATCGTCTGATGAACTTGAGCTTTGACTGGACGAATATCGTGATATCATTTTAATACTAAAATAAAATCGAAGTATAAATGCAGTGAAAACTCCTACAGCTTTGTCAAATGACACTGACTTTTGCTTTAGCAGCACGTTATTGAGCAGTAACAGTTAAAGGCAAAAGTAACAGCTAAACCAACAGCTAAAATTGTGAAGAAACGAATTTAACCTGTAATTTTACTTTAGGACGTTACTTTGACCGTTACTTTTGATGAAGAAACTGGCTGTTAGCTGGACAGTATATCTACAGTTTTTTTTCCAAACTTCTACATATAAATAATCCTTATCTATACCCATGTTAAATCATTTCGAAACAACATCTACGGACACTTTAATGCGATACAGTCCACTTTAAATATTTCAAGTATGTACAAAAATAATACTTCTTTTATTTGTTCTGGCAATGACCCTTTGTTACAAAGGTTGGCAACCCTATCCATTCGGCCTGGCCATAGGTGTAATATTTTTTATTAATTTCCATATTGAGGGTCGGATGATGTATGTTGCAATTCGGGGATAGAAACAGTATTGAATGAAATGTTCCATAATAGTCAAAGCCGTGATATTACAGTTTCACTAGTGATATTATTATTAAACGGTAGATTGTCGATTGACTTCATTTATTACAATGTAACGGCCTGGTTTTCATCATCATCAACATCATTTCAGCCCAAAAGACGTCCATTGCTGGACATAGGCCTCCCCCAAGTGTCGCTAAATTGACATTTTGGGGGGTTATGCCATAATCGCCACGCTTGGCAGGCGCGTTGGCGATAGCAGTACGGTTCTTACAAAAGCACAGAGAACGCTGCTGCCCATCCTCTGGCAAGTCCCTTAGTCGCCTCTTACGACACCCACGGGAAGATATGGGATGGTGCTATTCTTTACGTCCGACACCATATAGAGCACCATCGCCATACAGGCCTGGTTTTACTGACATTGTAATGTCATGTTAGTGATACTTATGTCCGCTGACATAAGTATCACTAGCTCTTTTCAACTGTGCTATTGGTAAGAAATAAAAAAGGACACTGAAAATGACCCAAAGAAATAACTGAATAGCTGTAAATGAGCCATTGTGAATAATTCAATATGAGTCATTACAGTAAGCTGAAAAGAGTGCAAAAGTAAGTGACCCAGATTTTGTAAATACCAAAGACCATAAACAGTCACAAGTTGGTTGCTCTCAAGAAGATGAAACTGACCCGCTAATATTAACAAAAACAATAGAGAATCAGTTTTTTCTATAACTATCACCTTACCATTCTCCATCAGAACATAGCAGGGCTTATGAATAAATCAGATCTGTTAGTAGTTAAATTAGACGAGCTTTCTGGTAGGGGAACAAAGGTAGATATTATTTGTATAACAGAGCATTTTATAGAGGCGGGCTATGAATGTATATTGCATATACCTAATTTCTGCCCAGCTGCCTTTTTTACCAGAAGTGTCAAACGTGGAGGAACTTGCATTTTTGTAAGAGCAGGGCTGCAATTCAGAGAATTGACTGATATTGCAAAACAGTCGATCTCAGGTGTTTTCGAATGTTGCGGTATTGAACTGACATCTTATAATATTGTTGTAATATGCATTTACAGGATTCCAAAATATAATTATAATGTATTTTATGAAAAACTGGACAATATATTGAGAAGACTTTGCGTATCTACAAATAAAAAAATTATATTAACCGGAGACTTTAATATTGACGTGTTAAAGAGAAATAAAATCACAATAGAATTTGAAAACTTTCTCTTGCAATATAATCTCAAATTAGAACTTGATAAACCAACCAGATTGGCTAGCAACTCTTGCTTGGATAATTTTGCACATTCTTACCGTAAAGGTTGTAAAGCTGAAATAATAGATTTACTTCTATCTGACCACACATCACAACTACTGCAAGTTCCTATTAAAAAAACCTGTATGATTAAATATTGGAAAACAACTAAGCAGGAAATATCAGTAGATAACTTAATGAAATTTAAAAATCATCTAAAAAACCTAACTTTTCGACGAGTATACGAAGCTAAAGACGCAAATGAATCCTACGAAAATTTTATAGATGACTTTATATTGCTATACAAATTGTGTTTCCCAGAAAAAATAGTAACCATTTATACTTGTAAAAAAACCAAATGGATTTCGAATGGGATAAAAATATGTAGCAGAAAACAGAGGCAGCTACTTTGGACATATAGGCATAATCCGAACACAAAAAATAGACTTGCTTTTAAAAAGTATTCCAAGCTTTATAGAAGAATAGTAAATCTAACCCAGAAGGCCCAAAACAACCACTTCATAAAGACATCTCAAAATAAATCAAAAGCTGCTTGGCAAGTTATTAACAAATCCAAAGTATGTCTGCCGCAAGAACCAATATTGACCATACAAAATGATAAATCAACTCTTACACATCCCCTTGACATTGCGAATGAATTCAATAAATATTTTATAGAGATTATAGAAAATAATTCAAAAACAAACGTTAATAATACCCCATTAACAAATTCGTGTAGAAATGTTATTGAAAACTCAACTTCGCAGTCTCTATTTATGCTACCTGTTTCAGATACTGACATTATAAAAGTGATAAGTAGCTTAAAAAATACAAGTACAGTGGGATACGACGGTATTTCAACTAGAGTAATAAAAGATGTTAAGGAGGTCATAGCGACACCGTTATCGCACATAATTAATCTTTGCATTTCTAATGGTATATTCCCTACTAGTCTTAAGAAGGTAGTTATTAAACCCATTTACAAAAATAATGACAAGACTGATGTTAAAAATTACAGGCCTATTGCAAAAATACCAGTTTTTGCAAAAGTTATTGAAAAAATAATATATAATTCCATTTACACGTATTTCGAGAAGTTTCAGTTATTTTGCAATGAACAAAAAGGATTTAGGAAAAATACTAATATTAATATGGCACTATTTGACCTGCTATCAAGTATAATGACTTCTGTGGATAAAAAAAGTCCTGTGTGCTCCATCTTCACGGATATGTCAAAAGCTTTTGACTTCGTAGATCATCAGATCTTGCTGCAAAAGTTACACGGCTACGGCATTCGAGGAAACATTCATAAACTCCTAGAATCATACCTAAGTGATAGGACACAATGTACTGAGATTTCCAGAATTTGTCCTATAAGCAAATTAGAAACTACATATGTCTCTGAAGCGAGGTCCGTGAAGTATGGTGTGCCTCAGGGCACTGTACTCGGGCCCCCACTTTTCTTAATATATATCAATGATCTCCCAAGAAATTTGAGAAACAAAATGGTACTTTTTGCAGATGACTGTACGGCTATCATAGAATGCACTGATCCAAACGAATATCGAAATGAGATTAATAACTCGCTAAATAACATTATTAATTGGCTAAATAATAATAATCTTGTGATCAATTTGAATAAAACTAAAATTATACAGTTCCATCAACGACGTGAGAATCCACCCCTTAACATTACCTACGATGAGTGTAAAATAGAAGAAGTTACGAGTGCAAAATTCTTGGGCATAACTGTAGACCATAAGTTGACTTGGAAACCTCACCTAGAAGTGGTTTGTAAACGACTGAGTAAATCTGCGTATCTATTATTTCAATTATCTAAGAGAGTTAATTCTGAGACACTGTTAACAGCCTATCATGGACTTGTAGTCTCTATTCTCCGTTATGGTGTTATTTTCTGGGGGCATTCAACAAATAGGGAACTAGTATTTAGGATGCAAAGAAGGTGTGTAAGATCCATGTGTAATTTAAAGTCAACAGATAGTTGTCGGTGATGGAAAATCCGATAACACTGGCCGACCTGGGAATTGGACTTCATACAAAAATAAAATGGGGATTAAATTGCCCTAATAGACTTTTTGTTTAGTTCCAAAGCCTTATTTGATACTTTGTTTCCACCATGGTGTGCTGACACCTATCTCCGGCAGTGATTAGCTGTGAGCTGATGATGATGACCATGTCAGAGTTTTGCCAAGAAATCTACGCTTGTAAAAGTACCCATGGTACAGGCATAATATTAAGTGTTTCATGTTTAAAAAAATAAATGACAAACGCCGCACAATTTTCAAAGAATGTAAGTTTATTGCAAAGAAGATGACCTTTTATATACAAAAACGTTGCACAGACGAGAAAAACCTTTGTGGTGACACACTTTAGAATTTTCTTTATTTTTTTTCCCTTTAAATAAATAAAATAAATAAATTGTGTTTTATTTCAGGCAAAATACCCATGTACAACAATTAAAGACAACAAAAATAGTAAAATCATTACAACATTAAAAATAATAAAAATATTGAAAAAATTAAAATTAAAAATACTAAAAACAAAAACATTAAAAACCTTGAAATCATTAAAATCATCACCAAAATTATCAAATCATTGAAATAATTGAAATCATCAAAATCATTAAAATCACCAAAATCCATAAAGTCATCAAAATCATCAAAATCATTAATTAAAATTATTAAAATCAACATTATCATTAAAATCATCAAAATCATAAATAGTGACCACTTATCTCCCCCATGCCCTAAATACGGGCGCGTGCAAGGCCAACCAATGCCGCATGAATGGCCCGTCTAACCTGTCGGCGACAACAGCGAGGAGACTGTTGCCGCTGCCCCTCACTCTGCCCGCTATCGAAGCTGCCCTCCCGCGCATCGTGGCATAAAAACAGTTCACGCGCACATTGGCGAACATCCCCGACGCGCTGCAGAAGCGAGGCAGCCGCAGCAATGCCCTCAGCGCGTTATTATATTGAACTCGGAGGGCACCGTAGGCTTTCTGCGAGTATGACACCCACAGGCTGCTCGTATAAAATGCAGTACAGTAGGCTCGAAACAAGGTGAGTTTGATTTCCTTGGAGCTACGAGCAAACCTGCGAGCTATCATGTTCGCCCTCACCGACAGCGCCCTCCGCTCCCGTTCAATATCAGCGTCATCCTTCAAGTCAGGCGTCACAATATGACCTAAGTATTTAAAACATTGCACGCGCTCCAAGGGCACGCCGCACAACTTGACTGGAGGAACCTCCGTCAAACCTTTGGTCCCAGCTCGGAAGACCATAAGCACACTCTTCGTGACGTTATATTTGAGACCATGTGAGTGAGCGTACGTCTCGCATATGCTTATGAGCTCCCTGAGACCACCCACAGACGCACTCAGCAGCACCATGTCGTCCGCATAGCTGATGTTATTAAAACAGACATCATCGACATGGCATCCAACATGGCGGCTGCTGAGCGCGACAATAAGCTCATTCATGTACAGATTGAAGAGCGTAGGCGAGCTCAGGCCACCCTGCCTCACCCCGCACTCCAACCTGTACGAGTCTGACAGAGCTCCCGCCCATTTCACGTTGTTGACCTGGTTGCCGTACCAGTGCTGGAAGATGGTAACGATTTCAGGTGCAATTTTAAGTTCACGTAGCTTTT
This sequence comes from Cerastis rubricosa, assembly GCA_949152445.1. Lineage (NCBI taxonomy): Eukaryota > Metazoa > Arthropoda > Insecta > Lepidoptera > Noctuidae > Cerastis > Cerastis rubricosa. The sequence continues at coordinate 2,288,233 of OX424547.1, forward strand.
GCCACAGCACTTCGTACGAAACCAGGTCAAACGCCCTGGACAAATCAAGAAAACTGGCATATACAGCAGTATTACGGTCTGTGTAATACTTGACAGCATGCTTTAAACTCAGTATTGCACTCTCAGTGGACAGCTTGGGCCTGAACCCAAACTGGTTGTCGTGCAGAGTTACGACCTTGTTCAAATGAGAATTAAGCATGCTGTCAAATACCTTTGCAATGACCGTAGCTAATGAGATCGGCCTGTAGTTATTTTTATCTGAGATGTCACCAGTTTTGTTCTTGACTATCGGTACTACGACCGTCCTCATCAGCTCCGCTGGCAAATAAGAATGCCTAAGGCAGAAATTGAATAGCATCGCGAGAACACGCGGCAGATGGGGACCTGCATATTGAAGGTGCTCAATGCTGAGTCCGTCATGCCCAGGGGATTTACCTCTAGTCATGCTCTTAATAACTTTTGCTATCTGTGCTGCAGAAAAATTAGTGCTAGGTTTTAGGACACATTCAGATTCAGCATCGATCACCGTCACGGGCGGATTCTGGACAGGCTTCACACAGAATTGGCTTTTAAAGATATTTGCAATGTCCATATCAGCAGACACGCCATCGACGCTCACCGGCAGGCCAGTTTTAGGACTGTGTCTTTGTGTACCCTTCCAGAAGCCACGAAAATCTTTTTTTGCATGCTTTTCGGCAAGTATATCCATTTGGATTTGGTCTTGGTGATTAAGACACCACCTCAACTTAGATTTGAAAACCCTTCTGCTGTTACTCATGTCTTCATACACCAAACCGACTTTCGGCCTACCGCACAAAAGCCATTCCCCAAACCTCCGCCTGGCGTACAGATGAGCCTCGCTAACGTGTCTGTTCCAACCCACCACGCGCTTTCGCGACCCATTGTGCTTTCGCGACCCATTGCCCTTTCGAGTCTCCCTGCTAATAATAGCGGCGTCCCCAAGAGCGCAAACAACATCACGGTACATACAATCAATGACCCTGTTATGAGTCGAATCTCTACACATTCGATCACAACACTCAGACAACTCTGTGACAATCTTTGTAGAGAGTTAATTCTCTGCATTTTGTATTAAAGAAATGACCTGTCTTTTTCTTGTGTGCTAAGAATCTTGGTAAACATATCAGGAGGCTTTCGTTCTAACAATGATAGGAAAGTTGATGAACTGGTGGACTAACATGACGTCATAAAACATTACTGTTCTACTCCTTTTCCAGTGTGGGAAAGAGATGGCGCTAGAAATCCTGTATAGCTCCGTCTCTTTCCCGCACTGGAATAAGAGTAAAACAATGCTGCTTTAAGACGTCATGGTTAGGCCAGCTGGAAGACTGAATGAGGAAATCAAGTGTTTGATTTTATGGTCAAGTAAGGAAAACGTTGAGCAATTTTTAAACACTTTTCTTTTCCGCATAGTCTCGATTTGTGTCCGGTTGATGGCAATAGGCTAACCCCCAATTACATGGAACTTAAATATAACTGACTAGCTGTCCGGCGCAACTTCGGTTGCGTCACAATTCCCCCGTTTTCGCATCATTTTTCATTGCTGCTCCACTCCTATTGGTCGTAGCGTGATAATATATAGCCTTCCTCGATAAAAGGGCTATCTAACACTGAAAGAATTTTTCAAATCGGACCAGTAGTTTCGGAGCCTATTCAATGCAAACAAACAATCAAATCCTTCCTCTTTATAATATTAGTTTAGACAAAATATCTGTGTACGTCTAATGGATACACCTCTGTTTAACCCTTCGGGAATTACAGGCGTGATGTTAAATATGTAGGTTTTTTTAAAACCAAAAAATAAAACACGGTTTATCACAAGGATATAGGAGAACGTGTTTAAAATAACATTTATCAGCAGTGAAACGTGTTCAGGATCGTTGAACACGAAGATCCCACGGGATCTGTTCCACCTAATCACTACTGAACCCCTTTTCATCCCCTGCTCGAATGGGATAAATTCGGTAAAGAGATTCCTATGTTTTTGTTAGTTGGCTATTTGGGGATATATTTTTGAAGTAATACAGACAGGATGTTATTTAAAAAAAAAAAAACAGCTGTTTCCTGCAAAACTGCAATACTTACACGGTCAAAATGCTTGGAACTGCTCATCATCTGCCTCGCCTTTTCCCAAACTATCTTGAGGTCGGCTTCCAGTCTAACCGGATGCAGCTAAGTACCAGTATTTTATATGAAGCGACTGCCTATCTGACCTCCACAACCCAGTAACTGGGTAAATACCCCTTGGTAAGACTGGACGTCAGTCTTTTGGCTTCTTTCGAGGAAACTCGGTACGTATATATGGTCACCCATCCACGGATCAAACTCGACAAGCAAGTCTTTTAAAGATCGACGCGTGCGGCTGTTATTATGTAGCCACGACCTCCTCCTCAAGGTCGATGCTTGGAACTGCTGATTTAATAAAATTAACGATTAAAAATTTCTATGTGCGAGGATTCAGAATGATGTACTCAAAACTTGGAAACCGGTATACCGTTAGTGTCCCTTTCCTCCTTGAATATTGTCTACAATAAAGCATGTGTGTTAGATTCACCAGTCTGTGAATCTGGTCACTCATCATCATCATGAGCATATAATGTTCCCACTGCTGGGACACAGGCCTCCTCTCTATGAGAGGGAGTGGGCTGTAATCCACCACGCGGGCCTAGTGCGGGTTTGTAAATGTCACATGTATTCGAATTTTTAGTTCTAGGACTTGCCGGTTTCCTCACGATGTTTTCCTTCACCGTTTTTGAGAGCGGTGATGAAATAAATTAAACCAAGTAATGCACCTGCCTGGGTTCGAACCACGAGCTTACTGCTCGTAAGTCAGGGCTGCCACTGCCCTCGCTGCTCTCTATTATAATCTCTCTGGTCACTATTATAGTGAAATTCCTGTTTCGACCGGATCGGACGAAACTCAGCGGTCGAATAGCCTACTAAGCCCTAAATTCATATCTTAATCTAACTATTGTTTTATAAGTGACACAGCAACAAGGGCATCACCTAGACTATAACGGCCAGCCAAAATTTGACGATTTGTTCTTATAGTCTGGTTATTGTTTAACTTCAATTCAATAATAGTATCTTATTTGTCCTTGTATTATTCTGCGAGTGCTGTGCACTTCTATAAATGTCGAATTAACTATATCTAAAACTGTTTGTGATTTCTGTTAATGTATGTTTTAGCGATTAACTTAGCCATATTTTTTTTTAAATTTAATCGGTATGTGTTTGCTCTTGACTCTAGTCCAGGTCAGAGATGACAGAGACAAAGTTGACAATAGAAGGAGCTTCCCCAGAAGAAGCCTATTCACTCTAACTTTGAAGAGATTAGGGTTGTAAGCCTTTGGAAATACAGAGAGTTCCACACTTAAAAAAATTTAGAAAAAATAAAACAATAATCAAATTTAGAAGTCAAATAGTTCCGACTATTTGACGGCAAAGTTATGTGACTGTCAACTGTTTTGCAATTGCCTATTGTACTGGCCCAGCTCAAATTATCAGCTAGATTTGAAAACATCATACATAGCTCAATAACACTCAAATTTACTATTTCTTTTAAGTTCCCGTTTATTGCGGGTAGATTTTATGAGAAAGCAAATCACCGCAACAATAACTTCAGTTTATCCGTGATCATGGTGCTTGCAACAGCGCCAAAATATTGGAAACCTCAAAACAAATAGTAAATATGGTAAAAACCCTGTTTTGAGATGGTAATACCATCCTAAAAGAAGATTAACTAAGTTCATATACGTAGGCTAGTCTAGAATACATCGAGTCCAGGTAATCTTCCAACGAGAACAGCCATTCACTACTTCACTTCTCGAAAAGAACACTAGCAATTCAGATTGCTTTCTCCATGAACCCGACGAGCCGATAAAATGAATAAAAACATTAGAAACAAAAAAAAAACAAACGAGAAAACCCGTTAATCCGTCCAATTCCGTCTGCAATAAATAACGCGAAAAGCTAAAAAAACGTCACTTGCATATTAATTAGCTTAAAAAGCTTTTCTTTGATTTAAATTTTATGTTCTTTGTGAGGCACTAAACAAAACGTTGGATATTTCGGTTTTAGCTTTAGTTGTGGACAGACGGGTTGGTTAGTTGGCGAGCATGCACTGGAAAGCAGAAAGTCATTTTTTATTACATTTGTCGTAAATGTCTATTGGTAGTGAAAGCTTCGATTTATGTTATCATCATCAGCCTATAATGTTCCCACTGCTGGGTCACAGGCCTCCTCTCAATGAAAAGGAGTGGGCTGTAATCCACCACGCGGGCCCAGTGCGGTTTGGTAGATGTCACATGTCTTCGAATTTTTTTAGTTCTAGGACATGCCGGTTACCTCACGATGTTTTCTTTCACCGTTTTTGAGGGCAGTTTCACCGTTTTTAATTATAATATCACTAGTGAAATTGTAATATCATGGCTTTGACAATATACCTGCGTGATATCCAACCTATTATGGAACATTTCATTAAATACTGTTTCTATCCCCGAATTGCAACATACATCATCCGACCCTGAATATGGAAATTAATAAAAAATATAAAATGTTACAGAAGTCACAAAATAAAGTTAGTGGAATTTCTGCATTGTTTTTTGGTTCACAAATTCAATGGATTACTCGTAACTGTGGTAAAAAGCATAGCAAATTCTATTCTAGTTGTTTTTTTACGATTTCAATATAAAATAACAAAGAGTAAACGATGTAAAGATTAATTTTCAGTTTTTTTTCCCGAAAGCTAGGTTTTTGAATTTGTGATCTTGAGTTCGAGTACAAAGTCGGTTAGAATACTGAATTGATTATGGGGTCGACAGAAAAGGTAAAGGTACAAGTACAAGCAAAGTAAAAGGTAAAGGTATACACGGGCAGTTCGATTCATTGACCACTTAAGGTGCGGACATCTGTCACAAAATTGCTAGTGTTCTTTTCGAGAAGTGAAGTAGTGAATGGCTGTTCTCGTTGGAAGATTACCTGGACTCGATGTATTCTAGACTAGCCTACGTATATGAACTTAGTTAATCTTCTTTTAGGATGGTATTACCATCTCAAAACAGGGTTTTTACCATATTTACTATTTGTTTTGAGGTTTCCAATATTTTGGCGCTGTTGCAAGCACCATGATCACGGATAAACTGAAGTTATTGTTGCGGTGATTTGCTTTCTCATAAAATCTACCCGCAATAAACGGGAACTTAAAAGAAATAGTAAATTTGAGTGTTATTGAGCTATGTATGATGTTTTCAAATCTAGCTGATAATTTGAGCTGGGCCAGTACAATAGGCAATTGCAAAACAGTTGACAGTCACATAACTTTGCCGTCAAATAGTCGGAACTATTTGACTTCTAAATTTGATTATTGTTTTATTTTTTCTAAATTTTTTTAAGTGTGGAACTCTCTGTATTTCCAAAGGCTTACAACCCTAATCTCTTCAAAGTTAGAGTGAATAGGCTTCTTCTGGGGAAGCTCCTTCTATTGTCAACTTTGTCTCTGTCATCTCTGACCTGGACTAGAGTCAAGAGCAAACACATACCGATTAAATTTAAAAAAAAATATGGCTAAGTTAATCGCTAAAACATACATTAACAGAAATCACAAACAGTTTTAGATATAGTTAATTCGACATTTATAGAAGTGCACAGCACTCGCAGAATAATACAAGGACAAATAAGATACTATTATTGAATTGAAGTTAAACAATAACCAGACTATAAGAACAAATCGTCAAATTTTGGCTGGCCGTTATAGTCTAGGTGATGCCCTTGTTGCTGTGTCACTTATAAAACAATAGTTAGATTAAGATATGAATTTAGGGCTTAGTAGGCTATTCGACCGCTGAGTTTCGTCCGATCCGGTCGAAACAGGAATTTCACTATAATAGTGACCAGAGAGATTATAATAGAGAGCAGCGAGGGCAGTGGCAGCCCTGACTTACGAGCAGTAAGCTCGTGGTTCGAACCCAGGCAGGTGCATTACTTGGTTTAATTTATTTCATCACCGCTCTCAAAAACGGTGAAGGAAAACATCGTGAGGAAACCGGCAAGTCCTAGAACTAAAAATTCGAATACATGTGACATTTACAAACCCGCACTAGGCCCGCGTGGTGGATTACAGCCCACTCCCTCTCATAGAGAGGAGGCCTGTGTCCCAGCAGTGGGAACATTATATGCTCATGATGATGATGAGTGACCAGATTCACAGACTGGTGAATCTAACACACATGCTTTATTGTAGACAATATTCAAGGAGGAAAGGGACACTAACGGTATACCGGTTTCCAAGTTTTGAGTACATCATTCTGAATCCTCGCACATAGAAAGACATGCTTTATTGTAGACAATATTCAAGGAGGAAAGGGACACTAACGGTATACCGGTTTCCAAGTTTTGAGTACATCATTCTGAATCCTCGCAAATATGGGGCAACTGATATTTTTTTCGCTATAACGATGTTGGTCCGATGGAGAAACATGTTCAGTTTGATGGTCTGTAGCACACCCTTAAGTATGTATATACCCTTTCCGTTACACCCTGTATAATTAGACCAATACAGGCACTTTTGAAAATCACACAAGACATAATAACTTGTGAAAGTACTGTAGTTGCCTGGATGGAGAATAACGGGCAAGAAACTCCATGGACACTCTTTTAAATCAAAATATGTTACAAAATCTTGGTTACATCATTTGTGTTGAGAATTACTAGTATGTGAGAACGATGTAGAAATACGGGCAAGTTAAGAGCGTCCAGAGTAAAAGACGAAATCAATAGTTCTAAAATAAAGTTATAAAATAAAATAAAAGAAAGCATATATCTTCAGCATATACCGGAAAGGTATGGTCATTATTAAAAGGTACAGATCATCAAACTATTATATTCGATTATTTTTTGGCGAATGAAAACTCGAAAGGTGGTCGTATGTTTTGATATGGACATGTTATGAGGAGGGAAGAAACGCATGTGATTGATATGAATGTTGACGGATGGACAGGGAGCGGAAGGCCGAAGAAAAGATGGATGGATTGTATGAGGAATGATATGAAAGAGAAAAGAGTGAATGATGCCGTGACGTCTAACAGGGGGAGAATGGAAGAAAAAAACGTGTTGCCGACCAAGTAGAATGGGAATGATGGAGGCAAGATGATGATTTTTTACGATTATGATGTTGGTCCCGTGGAGACAGTTATTCAGTTTAATAGACCATCACACACACCCTACACTTTTCTGATACACGCTGTATATCAATCCGTGTTATCACTCCATTTTTAATACTCCGTGTTTCCTACATCAAAGGGGCAATACAAAGGGTGACGAAATTTTTCCCCTACATATTTATTAAAATTCCAGCTAAATGAATACACAGGTGTTACTCAGTGATTTCAATCAATTTCTAATTAATAAACGAATGTTTTGTGCCTTTTGTTGTCATATTTCTATACAGTGTCTGATTATTATGAAAAGAAAATTCAAGGAATTTTTCGCGTAATTATTTTTTTAATACAGTTGCTCAAAAAGTGGCGTATTGCAGGGACGTATAGCGTTCGGGATGTGAGCTATTACACACTCGAGCTTTTTCTTTACCTTGTCCGAACTCGTGCGTTCTCTTTCCCAACTGTCAAAATAATGTCTATTAAAAAGAAAAAAAACCAACCACGGAGTTTTTACTAAAAAAAAATCATAGAAGTTTTTATGATTCATGCAAATATTTCTAAAAAGAAGCTACTAATTTGTTTCAATATTAGATTTAATGACTTGATTCAATGAGTTAGGTTAGGTTTCATTTCCTTTTTAATTTCATATCAATTAAAAAAATTCTACTTAGGACTTGGCTGTATGGGCATAGTTCCCTTTGCCTACCCAGAATGGGTAAAGAAAACAAAAAAAACTGCTTATATTCTTTTACGGTTGGCGCCATTTTCCAAAAATGTTCTTTATTAAATTGCTTCATTTTTTCGCAACTGTATTAAAAATAGTTGTTCAGTACACGTGCGGAACCGTCATTGCAACTTGTTCCGACTGTCAACCCTCACCTTCGGCTGCGCCTCGGCTCGGGTAGACATTTGTCGGAACTCTTTGCAATGACAGGCTTTCCGAACTCGTAATGAAATATACTATTTTCAGGTCCCTTCTTTGTGTTCAAAGAAAGGAGTTAGGAATCAATATTATGTTTAAATATGTGTTGTCATTTATCGATGGTTGATTAAAATATCGTAGGTAGGTATTATACGGTTGCATAGGCACTTTTACTGTACTACGGTAAAGCCAAAAAAAGATGCCAAAAATACGGTAAAGCCAAAGATGGTCATGATTTTAACAGACGGCATATACAAGGTGTTGTTTTGCATTCTTGTCAAATTCTAGGAGGTAACTATGCTAATGATTATCGTCCCAAATCAATAATAAAATGAGTTGGTATTTTTTTTTACGGAAATCGGTAAGTGTGAACCACCCGTGTTTAAACGCGGCCCGCTGGATCCTCGCCCTATAACCACGTTTTCACACATATCAAACAATCTCAAACGTTTATTCGGTAATTTCTTATTCCGTTGATTGTTGATGGATTGTAAACCACGTTAAGGGGGTTATTCTGATATACTAAGCGTTTATTAATAATTACCTAGGTACCGTAATTTAAATGGATTATTTATGTCTTTCTGACAACCTCCTGAATTTTGACGAGGATGCAAAACAACAACTTGTATTATGTGTTCATATAAAAAGTGTTCATTTGAGCTCTCTTAACCAATAAACTACGCGTCGCGTCGTAGACAAATGATACTTCAACTTAGGTTATACGAAAACCGATGTTATTTAATTGTATTAAGAAGACTATTAATAACACTGGAAACGAGATCTTTACCATGTATACTATTAGTTTTGAGAAGTTTCATAAAAAATATTTAACCGTTATTTGAAACAATTGTCACCAATGAAAATGGGAAATACAAAATATTGTTGGGTTGTTATTTATATTGTTGGGCAGACGAATCCACACCAATACAAACGGCTATCCTGAAAAAATCCTCAACATTATAAAACACTCGATCTACACTTCTCAATTTTCACATCAAATATAAGTCACAACCCATCGCATTAAAGCTCATATTTCCATCCAACGTTTCCTAACGTCTGAAGTCAAAGATAAGACGGTGATAACAAGTCGGTTCGGGATTACGCTCTCAACCGATATCGAGTCGATAACCCTTCACTACAAAGCTTGCGGGTCCCTAAAAACGGGCGAAAGAGTCTTCCTTTCGATTCCGTTCTTATTTGAGGACTTGCTCATCATATTTGGTATTTTTTTTTTCTGTGGTTGGATTGAATTTGATTTTAAGTATGGAGATTGTTTATGGCATTCAAATAGTCTTTGCCTGGCTTCGCCAGTTTTGTTATGTTGAAGTCCCATGTAATAAACGGCGAGCCTATTGCCATTAACCGGGGAAAAGTCCAGACTCCGTGTGTTTTCTTTATTTATTTCTTCAGATTTTATGTTAGGCTATGGCAGCGCAAATAAAATGAGTTTAAAGTAATCTGTTGCTAAATCCTTACCTACGTGTAATGTGTTCTCCTCTACGTGCCTCTACTATTTGTTTTAAGCGGCATATAATCGTTCCCAACTAAGTGCAACTGTAGTTGTATGTATAGACGAATGTCGGTGATTACCTGATGTGCCCGTAATCAGCCGATCGATTGGCGTACACCTCCACGGCATGTTGGTTTTAGTTTAGATCATCATTTCAGCCGAAAGACGTCCACTGCTGGACATAGGCCTCCCCCAAGAAGGGGGGTTTTGCCATAATCGCCACGCTTGGCAGGCGGGTTGGCGATCGCAGTACGGCTGTTACAAAAGCACAGAGAACGCTGCTGCCCATTCTCTGGAAAGTCCCTTAGTCGCCTATTACGACACCCACGGGAAGATATGGGATGGTGCTATTCTTTACGTCCGACACCATACAGAACAGTTAGTTAGTTAGTCAGTTAGTTTAGATAATAGAAGGCAAATTCCCGTAATTGAAAATGTTTAAATCTAGTTGCAATCTCATCTCAGTAATAAATCAATGTTAAAAACTACAAAAAATATAGGTATTTAAAAGTCAAAAAGATTTCTAGTATCTTTGACCGATTGAGACTATGATAACACTACAGACGTTTTAAAATGTACTGGAATCGTCCCTTAGGTAAACTGGACATAAATTGTTCATTAGGAACTTCAAAGAGCGTCATATTTTGTGGTTGTTATGTTTTGTTTGTGTAGTACAGCAGTGATAACAAAACAGTATTATTTTCCAGGAGATTGAAGTAAATTAAACACAATGCGGCAGTTTGATAATTGGGTCAAGTAAGATGATGATTATTAAAACTTAAGATCATAATTGATCTACTGAGGAGCTCGTGGCTAAATAATAACAGCCGCCCTGGTCGATCTATAGGCTTAAGCCGTGCTTGCCAAGGTTGGTCTGTGGATGGGTGACCATAATTACATATCGAGTTTCCTCCGTGCTTCGGAAAGCACGTTAAGCCGTTGGTCCCGGCTGTCATTTGTAGATCTTTGACAGTCGTTACGAGTAGTCAGAAGCTAAAAGTCTGACATCCAGTCTTACTAAGGGGTATCGTATTACCCAGTTACTGGGTTGTGGAGGTCAGATAGGCAGTCGCTTCATGTAAAATTCTGGTACTCAGCTGCATCCGGTTAGACTGGAAGCCGACCCCAAGATAGTTTGGGAAAAAGGCTAGGCAGATGATGATCATAATTGATCCACTCAATTTATTTAAAAATAAAAATGTAACCATTCAATATGTTGTTAAAATATTTCACTCACATTTTTACCTGAAGAGGAAGAAACAAAATACTTGGAAACACAACCACATCAGCAAAAACACTAAAAGTCCTTAGTACCTTCAAAAACGACTTCAAAACACTACCCAGAGCTATCAATTTCAAACGGCATCAAAAACATTAAAACCTGTGATCCAATTTGTCGTGGCGGTGTACTCTGGCAGGTGTACGGTTGTTCATGGTTTATTTATGCCTTGTCGAGCAGCTATCGATAGTCGAGCTGACCTATCGATGTACATCACTAGCTACGTCGGTCGGTGAAGGTTTTGTATTGTTTGTCTGAATGGGTAGTGATGGGATATGTTTTATTAACGATGTTTTGTTTGTTGTTTGTTTACTAAAGTTCATCTATTTAAATTTTGTTTTTTTTTTTTCCAATATTTGAAAGGTCATTGCCAATTTTGTATGAGTTCGGATTTTCTAGCGTCTCCACCGAATCATCGGAAAAATGTATTAAATGTAATGTGCAAATAGATGGCGGATTAGCTTGGCTTTGAAACAATGCCAAGTTATGTTTTTAAACCGACTTTCAAAAAGAGGAGGTTCTCTGTTCGACTGTTTGTTTCTTTTTAGATATGTTCATCGATATCTCCTCCAATTATGGACCGATTTTCATATTTTTTTCTTTATGCGAAAGCCTATACTCCTGCTGTGGTCCCATTGTCACCAAGTTAGAATCTGATGCTGGGTTCCCAGGGAAATCGAGGACAACCCTCAAACTTTATAGGCACATGCAATGTTTCAAGATATTTGTCAATTCAGATGTTGATCATTTCATGTTGCTAAGCTAGTGATGGAAGGTATAAGATAAGTCAAGATCTCATGGTGAGATCCTAGGAAAATTAAGGGCCACCATCAAATTAGATGGGCATTGTTAGAAACAATATACTACCCATGTGGTTCCATGGTCTTCAGGTCAGGATCTGATGATAGGATCCTGGAGGAATCTGCATATTTTATCGACAAACATAGGTATCATGTCTGGTAATCAACTTATGTTGCTGAGCTGATGATGAAAGGTATAAGTCAGTGGTCGCTTTTAAATTTCGTGAAGATTTGCTGCTGATCTACGCAGATATACAATGGAACTCTTTAATCATCATCATCTGCCTAGCCTTTTCCCAAACTATCTTGCGGTCGGCTTCCAGTCTACCCGGATGCAGCTAAGTACCAGTAATTTTACATTAACATTTACATTATTCATTATGGTTGTTTTATATGCAGGTACTGTTCGTTTTATTTTCCTTAGTCATGTATTAAAATGTTTACGCTGTCTTGATTTCCGTACGTTTTTTTTTACGGGTGACCACTGAAAACCAGCGCTGTGCTGTGGGCCCCCCATAGCACAGCATCATGCTGAGTGGGAACCTGTTTGTCGCAGTCACGACGTGCAAGCTGACCAATCTTTTACTTAAATTCTGTTTTATTTTGTTATTTTTAAAATCTTACTGTTGTATATTTTATGTTATTGTACTTACAAATGTTTCTTATGCTTTGTACCTATGTTTACTGTTTTCATTTTGTATGCACGTCATGTCCCTGCGACAAATAAATATTTTTTCTTTCTTTCTTTCTTTTATTAAGTGACTGCCTATCTGACCGCCACAACCAAGTAACTGGGTAATACGATACCCCTTGGTAAGACTGGATGTCAGACTTTTGGCTTCTAACTACTCGTAACGACTGTCAAAGATCCACAAATGACTGCCGGGACCAACGGCTTAACGTGCTTTCCGAGGCACGGAGGAAACTCGGTATGTAATTATGGTCACCCATTCACGGATCAACCTCGGCAAGAACGGCTTAATCTTAAAGATCGACCAGTGCGGCTGTTACTATTTAGCCACGAGCTCCTGAATGGATTTCTTTAATAATAGACAGCAAATCTGTCAAGATTGCTGCAATCGCTTAGATGTTTATTGTTTAAAAAATAGCATAACATAACATCACGGCTGTATGCTCTGAGAGGTACGCAGATGTGTACAGTTCACCCCCATTTCGATAGCTAGGTATGTTAAGTTCCATTTTATTGAGGACTAGCTGTCCGGCGCAACTTCGTTTGCGTCACAATTTCCACTTTTTCGCCACATTTTTCATTGCTGCTCCACTGCTATTGGTCGTAGCGTGGTGATATAAGAATTTAAAATAGAGCTCAAATATATATGTTTGTGTTAATTATAATATATTTTATTTTATGTATAAAAAAGTGCTAGATATAAGTTTGTTTTTTTATTATGATAGTTCCTAAATTAAGTTATAAAATACTCGCTGCAATATTATTAAGTTATTTATAAGTTAGTTTTAAGTTATTTTGCTGCGCCCTAACAGGGTGATGTACTGTCTAGTTTTAAGCCCAGCTTGTAACTACGATTGTGTACATTTTGCATTAAATAAATAAATAAATATATAGCCTATAGCCTTCCTCGATAAATTATATATATTATCTAACACTAAAAGAATGTTTCAAATCGAACCAGTAGTTTCGGAGCCTATTCAATGCAAACAAACAAACAAAAAAATCTAATCTTTCCTCTTTATAATATTAGTTTAGATAAGCCTATTACCATGAAATGTAACGATGATGAACAATGTAAAATAAATGCATAGCGAATATTTGTATTAGTGCGGTCATTAGAAAAAAAAAACGGGAAAATAAAAAATCTAAACACAGAAATGAGAAAAATAACTTTAGCTTCAGATATCGGTGACTTCTGTTTCATTTAATCAGTTTTTTTTTTGCCACCGACTTCTGAAGCTAAAGTATTTTTTTTGGACACGACGATGTTCAACTCGCAAGTAATTCCAGTGTGCATTGGAGTTCCTACCTCAGCTTATAAACAACGCTTACAATCCTATCTACCCTGTAATCACATTGCAATACCATTTATAGGCAATACACACTTCAACATACACATACCCGGCATTAAGCTCAGCTCACCCATACAATTCCTTTGCACATGAGCTGTTCGCGCGAATGCGTGCGCCTAGATCCGATTAGGTGTGGACACGCCAGGAGCGTTTCGTTGCGTACCCGTGTGTTTCTGTCTGTTTGTTTACGGTATTACAGGAAGTTTTAGGTATGTTTGTTAGTAGTGGGTTAGTTAGTTGTAGAGAAATCATCAATTCAACCCAAAAGACGTCCACTGCTGCACATAGGCCTCCCCCCCAAGTGTCGCCACATTGAAATTTTTGGGGGTTTTGCCATAATCGCCTCGCTTGGCAGGCGGGTTGGCGATCGCAGTACGGTTATAACAAAAGCACAGAGAACGCTGCTGCCCATTCTCTGCTAAGTTATTTAGTACGTCAACGAGGTGAGAATCCGAGATAATTATCAAGTATTTGAACAACAAAGTCAATATAAGTTTTTAAACTGACATGGTGACTAACACTAGTAACGGGATATTTACCATGGTTATTATTTGTTTTGAACAAACAAAACAAATAATAAACCTGGTAAATATCCCGTTATTAGTATTATTGATAACAAACTCAGTGTTTACAACAAAGTCAAAATTTCAAAACCGTCAAAAAATATTTAGGGTGTTCCTTATTACAAATGGTCCTACAATTGATGTATTAATCGCGAAGTATACCTAGCATCGAGCAATGCAAAGAAATATTTATAGATTTCAGTGAATTTCCCATGCGTTTTTCTCAAACACGGTGATTACAAACAACCAGCATAACATTTCCTATTGAGCCAGACGATAAGATAAATCAGCTGACTGTAATCCTACTCAAGTTGCATGCGGGCTCCGTATGTTAGAACGTTTTCCTGTTTTATGCGGGACTCTGAAAAGTGGAGCACTTCGATTTACATAGCGAGTAGCAAGAACTTGTTCCGATGGCGCGTTTTACGAGAAAAACGATTCGTGTGAGTAAAACTTTATGGAAAATTAAAAAGAAAAGATTTAGAAAAACAAGCCAAGTGCGAGTCGAAGTCGCGCACGATGGGTTCCGAACAATTATTTATAAAACGAGAAAAAATAACTTTTTTGTATGGGAGCCCTCTTAAATATTTATTTTATGCTGTTTTTAGTATTTGTTGTTATAGCGGCAATAGAAATACATAATCTGTAGAAATTTCAACTGGCTAACTATTACGGTTCATAAGAACGTGACGGACGGACGGGCAGCGAAATCTCAGTAATAGGGTCCCGTTTGACCCTTTGGGTACGGAACCCTAAAGATGAGGCAATTTTATCACAGCAGCATATCGATCACGACATTTCCATCCGTTGTGTTCCATGGACCATCACATCAGGTCCAGCAGTGCATCATCATTTCAGCCCAAAAGACGTCCACTGCTGGACATAGGTCTCCCCCAAGTGTCGCCACATTGACATTTTGAGGGGTGTTGCCATAATCGCCAAGCTTGGCGCCTCGGGTTGGCGATCGCAGTACGGCTGTTACAAAAGTACAGAGAACGCTGCTGCCCATTCTCTGGCAAATCCCTTAGTCGCCTCTTGGCACCCACGAGAAGATATGGGATGGTGCTATTCTTTACGTCCGACACCACACAGAACCAAGTTAAATAAAAGCTTGTAAAACGTGGGTACATTTGTCGAAGACGTTTGGAAGTAGTATTATAGGCATCCATAATCAGCCAGAAGCATAACGCCATCAAACAGTCTTTTGTTTAAAAAACAAAAACCTTCAAACTCAGGTCATTTACATTCAGAATCGAACTCGAAACAATAATTTAGCTTTCCTATACAATCGAACGACAGCACAAAACGCTCTTTATTCTGCACAAAGCTTCATTTCTAAGCTACGTTACCCCGCTCCGCTTCGCTCGCTCGGCTCTCTTGGCTCCCGCGGCCCAGGTGCGAACCTCTAACATATTTATTGCTTCTCGTAATCAATGGGAGCTATACATAGAAGTAATTTTATTTGTTTACTTACAAACTTCCACTGTATTTCGGAGGGTAAATGTCAGGGTATTTTTGTGTATAGGGTAAGCGGGGGTGGTAGGGTGTTATTTTAAAAGTGGATATCACGGAATTGTTCATTCTTTTCGGTGGGATCTGAGTTTTTCCAATATTCGTGGGGTTGTTAAAGGTCGGATTTAAATGTTTCGTAGCTTCATATTAATTGGAAAGTTATTTATTTATTTAGCCTTATTTATGCTTTACATTTAGTTTGTATCTAATATCTATTGTGTCCTGTAGTTATTTATTTATTTGTTAGTGATGTTTAAGATTAGTATTGTTAGGTGTAAGGGCCGCCTTTTGCGATGAAAGCCTCCTCCAAACTGTTCCAGCTGACTCTGCCTTTTGCCAGTCTGGGCCATAAGTTTCCTGCTGTTTCTACGATGTCGTCATTGACGGCACGGTTGGCGCAGTAGCTAAGCGATTGACTGCTGCGCTGCGTGTCGCGGGTTCGATCCCCGCACGGTACAAATATTTGCACGGCCTTTTTTCTACCTTTCTGTGTGACTGTCATCATCATCATTTTCTTGGCCTTATCCGAATTCATTTGGGGTCGGCGCAGCACGTCTTCTTCTTCCATACTTCTCTAATACTTGTCATCTCATGGGATACCTCCTTTCTTGCCATATCATCCATCCATCATTTCTTTGGTCTTCCTCTACCCTTATACCCATCCACATTCATACTCAAAACTTTCCTCACGACATTTTCCTCATTCCTCCGCATCACATGCTCATACCACGACAACCGATTTCCACACATCTTTTCAGTCACCGGCGCCACTTTCAGACTGTATTCTTCGAAAATACGCAAAGGATTTGAATCTAGTATTCACCATCAAATAGAGAATATTATTATATATTTATTAGTTTTAATTTAAATAAGTACTATATACATTACAACGATTATCAAACTAATAAATTAAATAACTAAAATAACAATAAACTATAAAGGGCGTCAAAAAACTCCTCTTCAACGCTGTCAGCTGGTAATGTGCCCAAGAGACTGGCAGCTTGGCCACGTTGTATGGCAATAGTAAAAGCCAGCCCTTTTTTTTCTTTTTTAGGATGGGAAATCATCAGATGACTTCTCCCGCTCTGGGCGGAGCGGAAGGGAGTGTCAGACTTGTACTGACTAAAACCCGCCATGTTCCTTCTTAGCCCTTTATGTTCCAGGGCAGCGGCATCTCTTTTGAATAGTCCCGCAGCCGTGGCCAGTAAAAGCCAGCCCTTGGGTCACGGCAAGCGTCAACTAGGCGTTCCGAAATTTACTTAAAAAGGCTCTGGGCACTCGGACCCCACGACCCCGGATTACAACCCCAAACGGCTCGAAAATATAGTTACCACAAAAAAAAATATTTAAGTCGCTTGAGGTTCTCCGCTGCCGCAGCGGCAGCGCCAGCACAGCACGTTGAACTTGGAAGATGTGATGGCCCAAGAGTATCGACGCAAGTTGCGTCCCACATTAAAGTCCTAGCCATCTTCCAAAGAAACAAAGACATGCCGTCCGGCCTCTTGCTATCGTCGCGTGTCAAGCCATTGGGCTCTAAGACAGCTGGAACGCCGACGGTAAAAAGAGCTTGCCGGATGATGTCGTTTATGTTCGCGTGCCGTGCAAAACGTCCCGCACTTCGACTGCATGACAGGCCGTGGTGTCCGAGGCTGGTGATAGCTTCACCAAAGTGACAGCGATGAGAAGTGCAGCAGGCGGTACCAGGACGTAAGGAAGCAGCGTTTTTCGAACTTGAAGTAACATCGACATTTCGTAATGTTTTATCTAGTCGTGAAGAAAAAGAAGAAGCAAGGACGGGTCTCTAGTAAGACAAAATCGAAACTATATTCTAATCCAATTTCATCTAAAGTTTCATAAAACAACCAGCTAATTTCAGAAGGCGATTAAGCAAGCACTTCAATAAAACACTCTAGAGGCAAGTATCAACGTGAAATGCCCACATTTACAGCACAACAGCTCTTGTGTGGAGGGTCCAGCTATTATACAAATTTGCCGGGCAATAAAGAATATTTATGAAGGCACCTTTGCACTGTAATTACCTAAGGTTGTAGACGAACAATTTATATGTAAAGCAGGTATTGTAATGTGGCCCCGTTGTATACGTTGTAAATATAAGGTACGATGTATTGATAAGGTAAGATTATTGGTTGGAGTTCGCTAAGTAGAGAGTTAGGTGTTTTTTTAAAATATGGTTCTGAGTTTTACGTGATTTATTTGATGGAGTTACGTATCAACACGCTTGTAATCTCCGAAAGGTTTCGCAGAGGTGCATCTAATAGTATATCCATATTACGCGAGTCATTTAATAGGGGCCGAGCCTATTCCCATCAACAAAGCACAGATCCAGACCCCGTGGCCGCTACCGAGAAATTCGTAATGGAAAAAACCCAACAACCTAATAAAAAAAGCATAAACCCAAAAACTCTTTGTCTGACCCGGGTATCGAACCCTGCATGACTTATTGCTCAATATTTGATGAATGGCTTTGCTTGATGAATGGATGAAGTTTGACGTTGCAAATTATTTTGTTATGATAGTAAACTATGGCCTACGTCAAGTTAAAATGAAGAAGAAAAAGTATTTATTAGTCGCGTTTATCTTTAAGTAGGGATCCACCCTTGCAGCTGATAATAATTCGAATGAATTTAACACAAATTGGCTCTGGTATACAGTTATAGTGGAATGGACATGTGATGCGGAGGAATGAGCAAAAATGTTAAGTATGAATGTAGATGGCTATAAGAGTTGAGGAAGATCAAATAAACCAACAGGGAGCAGCGGTGGCCCAGTGGTGGCAGCCCCGACTAACGAACAGTAAGTCGTAGGTCCGAACCCAGACAGGCGCATTGCTTCGTGTAATTTATTCCATCACCGCTGCCCTCAAAAACGGTAAAGGTAACATCGTGAGGAAACCGGCATGTCCTAGAGCTAAAAATTCGAAGACATATGACATCTACCAACCCGCACTGGGCCCGAGTAGTGGATTACAGCCCACTCCCTCTCATTGAGAGGAGGCATGTGTCCCAGCAGTAGGAACATTATAGGCTAATGATGATGAAATAAACGATGGATAGACTGTGTGAAGAACGATATGGCTAGAAAATATGACAGCTGAGATGATGAGTAATAGAGAAGTATGGAAGGTGAAGACATGCGGCACCAACCCCAAATAAATTTTGATAAAGGCAGGACAATGATGATGATGCCTTTCATGCATTGCATCAGCCTCAACTGCCTTTACTTTTCTTGAGACAATAGTGAGCTCCAGAATTTTCCAAAGGTTGGCGCAGTGGTTGAGTGATCGACTGCTGCGCTGCGTGTCGCGGGTTCGATCCCCGCACGGAACTAATATTTGTAAGGCCTACAGATAGTTGTTCCGGGTCTGGCTTTTTGTGTATGTCGGTTTAAATGTTTGTAAACGCACCCACGATACAGGAGAAATTCCTAGTGTGGGGCAAGGTTTCCTTTTTTTTTAAAAAAAAGGTTAGAGCCTTGTTCAGAAAGAATGACGAATAGCAGTTTAACGTTAGTGGTTCAATATTTCACATGTAACCTAATGATTGTTGTTAAACATTACAGGTACGATTCCACATAGCTTCCACTTTTTTTTTCTGATAACTCCCAAAGGGTAGAATTTGCAACACAAAAATGTAGTGTGCCAGCATTTTTTGTGTCACAAATTGTTACTACACCTTTGGGATCCTCAAACAAATTTATTTTATACTAGCTGTCTGGCGCAGCTTCGTTTGCGTCACATTTTCCCCGTTTTCGCAACATTTTTCATTTTTGCTCCACTCCTATTGGTCATAGCGTGATGATATATATATAGCCTTCTTCGATAAATGGGCTATCTAAATGTAACACTGAAAGAATTTTTCAAATCGGACTAGTAGTTTCGGAGCCTATTCAATGCAAACAAACAAACAATCATATCTTTCCTCTTTATAATATTAGTTTAGACTACGAATGCTGAATTTTTTACCTTGGAATCTTGCATTTTTAATCACCAGGTTGGTGGGTGATTTTCAAATTTTCATCATCATCTGCCTAACTTTTTACACAACTAAGTTGGTTCGGCTTTCAGTCTAACCGGATATAGCTGAATACTAGTATTTTACATGGAACGACTGCCTATCTGAAATTCTGTGCCTCTGAAAGCACGTTAACCCGTTGGTCCCGGCAGTTATTTGTAGATCTTTGAAAGTCGTTAAGAGTAGTTAGAAGCCAAAAGTCTGACATCCAGTCTTATTAAGTGATATTGTATTACCCAGTTACTGGGTTGTGGAGGTCAGATTTGCAGTCATGTAAAATACTGGTACTCAGCTGCATCCGGTTAGACTAGAAGCCGACTCCAAGATAGTTTGGGAAAAGGCTAGCCAGATGATGTTGATGACTGCCTATCTGACTTACACCTACTGGGAGAAGCAACATATTTTTTTTTAAATTTATTTTAAGTTTCGCCACTTCCTCAGCGTCGTCGGTGGCAGAGGTCAGAGGTCACAATGTATGTTTTTGGGTATAGAGAGCAAGAAGGTGAAATATAAGTTTACGACACACATCCATGACATGCTGCCGCCCCGATAGGATCGTAACAAAGCGATTTGACCGCCTGACATCATCATCATCATCAGCAGCCTATAATGTTTCCAATGCTGGGACACAGGCCTCCGCTCAATGAGAGGGAGTGGGCTGTAATCCACCACCCGGGCCCGGTGCGGGTTGATAGATGTCACATGTCTTTGAATTTTTAGTTCTAGGACATGCTGGTTTCCTCACGATGTTTTCCTTCACCGTTTTAGAACTAAAAATTTCTGCTTTAGCTCAATTTTCACCGTTTTTGAGGGCAGCGGTGATGAAATAAATCACACAAAGTAATGCGCCTGCATGGGTTCGAACCCACGGCTTACTGCTCGTAAATCGGGGCTGCCACCACTGGGCCACTGCTGCTCTCTCCCGCCGCCTGACATGCCTGGGTTTAAATATCGTTGGATGAAGGTGGTCTCTAGTTAGACGTTCGGCCAAACCGACAAGACTGGACTGAGGACACCGGTCTTTGACAGATAATGTACCTCCATCTGTTAAAGTACTCAGCCCGGTCCGGTCCGCAATTAGTCCATATCGAACGGACCTTTACCATGCTCAATATTATGATATTGAGTACCAATACGGAGTACAGGTGGACGCAATTCTCCTAAAATAATCGCATAATCGCTCTTTATAACGCCCACGGGACGGCATCGGGCAAATTCGACGTATTTCGCAATCGAAATAAAGCTTAGTTGCACCAATACCGTTAATTTTGTATTATTTATTGTTGTTACTTTAACTATCGGTTCTATAGAAGCAATAACACATTTATAATGTTTTGCCCAGATGGCCCAGGCAACCGGCAATAGCTTTTAAAGCGTTCTCTTTGCTATCTCTTCTTCGACCTTTGTCTTCCCAATGCTGAGTGTAGGTCTCTTCCAAATCTCTCCAATTTTGGCGGTTTAGTGTCATGGCTATCAAGTTTTCTTCCGGCCATTAAAATGAGATCGTCTGTCCACTTAATCCGTTGTCTTCCTACATTCCTCCGTCCTGTACGTGGCATCAACTCCAGCAGGTTCTTCTCCATCTTCCATCCAGTCTACGGCGTATATGGCCCGCCGAATTCTACTTTCAAAGCAACTTTCAGTAGAATCCTAAAGTCCTGATATTGATAGTCTGCGTCATCCCACCATAGGGCAAAGGCCTTTCTGGAAACGGACCCTTTGGAAGCGCATCTTACCCCACGTTCTCTTTATGAATCTTCAATTCATTCCTGTTCATTATTTTGTTTCCTGAAGAAACCTATCCATAGCAGTATTACCTACTAACCTAATTCCCATAAATATGTACAATCTACCTTTATCGAAGCAAGGTTATTAACGGTACGTATTTATGCGCCACTACGCAGTTTCGCCGGTCGCTCTGTGTACTTACCGGTTAATGCGCATAATTGTTTCATTCGCTTGGATCATTCGGATTGGTTTCCAATTACGCTGACAGCTGTATTTAAAGTTTGTGATTAAGGTTCGAGTAGACAGTTGTTTTAGTTGATCAGTTTTATTTACCACTCGCACTTCGCCCGCGACTTCGTCCGCGAAAATTGTGATATAATATAGCCTATGTTACTCGGTAAAGATGTAGCTTACTAATGGTGAAAGAATTTAAAAAATCGGTCGAGAATTTTTTTAGTCAAACAATAAAATTTTTCCTCTTTATAATATTATTAAACCTATTAATCGTTTACACTACTTTTGCATACATTTATTTTCCCAATTATATTGGGGGTCGCCTGTTAGGCTAACCGAATACCAGCCGCACCAGTATTTTACATGGAGCGACAGCCTATCTGACCTCCACAACCCTGTTAGTACTGGGTAATACGATACCCCTTGGTAAGACCGGTGGCCAGATTTGCGGGCCACTCACTACCTGTAATGACTGTCAAAGACCAACAAATGGTAGTCGGGACTAGCTTAACGTGCTATCCGTGGCATGGAGGAAATTCGGTATGTTATGGGTGGTCACCCATCTACGGACCAACCTAGGCAAGCGCGGCTTAACCTGAAGATTGATTATTATTTGGCTACGAGATCTTTTACCTCTATGAATGGTATTTTTTTCTTTCTCTCTCTAGAAAACGTCTTACATTTCTTAGTACCTTCCTCCAAAAGAGAGCCTGTCAAAAACAAACATCAACATTATTGATTGACATTCCGTCCTTGACGTTTACCGACTTCCGTTTCCCCATTTAATTCCTTTCATACGGAACCAGTTTTATGGCGGAACTGAGTTCTTGGGAATTGATTTAAATTGACGAAGACAGTAAAACTTTATGTTAGGGCGTTTGAATACAAATGTAGTTTTAATTTTTGTGCGTGGCCATTAGATGCGTCGGAGGTGGAGAATTTGTAGTCGTTTTTTTTTCTTTTATGGTGTTGGGAATAGAAATAGTCTGTGTCTGTGTTTTCTGGTGCCTTACGGTAAATGCAAGAAATACTTATTTGCATGAGTAAGAACACTTTAGGGGCTCTTTTTATTGGCTTATTTGTCTAAGACTTCAACTCGAGTCGACATAAACAATGATAGACATAAAGATAAACACTAATAGGTAGTGATGTTATGATGTGTTGTTGTTAGGGTTCCGTAGTCAACAAGGAACCCTTATAGTTTCGCCATGTCCGTCTGTCTGTCTGTCTGTCTGTCTGTCTGTCCGCGGTTTAGCTCAAAAACTATTGGTACTAGAAAGTTGTAATTTGGCATGAGTATACACGTTAATGACGCCGAAAAAGTTGTAAAATAACATTTTGAAAAAAAAAAACATTTATTTAAGGTACCTCCCCTACATGTAAAGTTGGGATAATAATGTTTTTTTTCGTCCTTCCCATTGTGTGGTATATCGTTGGATAGGTCTTTCAAAAATATTAGGGGTTTGGGAATACCGTTTTTTTTGATTAAGTAAACCGTTCGTGACTTATCAAGCTTTAAAGTACCAATTTTCGTTACAGTCAAGTGTCCCCCCCTCTACCAACTAAACGGTTGTAGTTAGAAATACAAATGTCACGGCAGTAGTACCTATACATATATAACGAAATTTAAAGGAAAACTATCACACTTAAGTGGGCTTTACAAGTTTAGGAGTAATAGTCGACCAATTGTATTTGACTCGAAAATTTCGAACAACTCCATAGAAATGTCGATAGATGGCGCTAAGCGTCAGTTGTATCTCAATTATGTTTCATTCCTAAATAAGTTTTATATCGAAAAAACAGTTGTTGTTTGTATAGTAAGTAAAATTAGGTAGGTAGTCATGTTTGGCTTTTAGTTAGAGCATGGTACGAAACCTTAACAGAAAAAAAAAGAAACTTGCCAGAGAATGGGCAGCAGCGTTCTCTGTGCTTTTGTAACAACTGTACTGCGATCGCCAACCCGCCTGCCAAGTGTGGCGATTATGGCAAAACCCCCCTTATGTCAATGCGGCGTTGTGGGAGGCCTATGTCCAGCAGTGGACGTCTTTCGGCTGAAATAATGATTTTTGACCGGTTTTTTTTTAAATACGTATGTTTTTGGATTTTTAAGGTCTACTTAGTTTTTTTCAACTATGTTGGTCTTCGTTCTGTATGGTGTCGGACGTAAAGAATAGCACCATCCCAATTCTTCCAAAATGAAAACCCCTCAAAATGTCAATGTGGCGGCACTTGGGGGAGGCCTATGTCCAGCAGTGGACGTCTTTTGGGCTGAAATGATGATGATGATGATGACTGAGAAAGATCTACAAATAACTGGCTCGTTGGTCGAGTGGTCGCAAAAGCGACTACTGAGCATTAGGTCCTGGTTTTGATTCCCACGTCGGGCAAAGTGTTATTGGGTTTTTCCATCAGGTATTCTTAGTAGCAGCCACAGAGTCTGGACTTGGGCCCGGTTGATGGCAATAGACTCGCCCCCTATTACATAGGACTTAGTACATAACTGGCTAAATCTGGGTGTGTACTAAGCTATTAGTTACACCCCTGCCTAACCCTTCGGGGATTACTGGAGTGATGTTATGATGACATCTGCTTTCCAAGACACTCCGAAAGACGGAGGGGTTTTGGTTTTGTTTTGGATGGTCACCCATCAACGGTTTGAATCCCGTAAGCGTTGTTTAAGAGCGTTAACGCCTTACGACATTTCATACAAACTTTCAAGTCCTTTTTTCCGAAATGAATGAACCGATTTTAATTAAATTTCATACGCATAAGCAGAATGCATAGGTCCAAAAAGTTACAAAAACATTTAAAATCGGTTCAGTTATTTCGGAAAATAAGGACTTCAAAGTTTGTATGAAATGCCGTGAGGTGTAAACGCTCTTAACCTTAAAGATCGACCCCTGCAGCTGTTAT
Source organism: Cerastis rubricosa (assembly GCA_949152445.1). NCBI lineage: Eukaryota > Metazoa > Arthropoda > Insecta > Lepidoptera > Noctuidae > Cerastis > Cerastis rubricosa. The sequence continues at coordinate 2,312,946 of OX424547.1, forward strand.
TAATTAGCCACGAGCCTCCCAAAGATAGACGGCTATGTGGGGGCTCGTGGCTTCTAAGTTTAAGCAGGTAATCAACATATTTAGCGGCCGCACCTCAGACTATTTTCTGTAGCTTTGTATAAATTAGTAGGTGAACTTAGTCCTGCCTTGACGAACGACCGCACTTCTGATGCAATTCCAACATCACCCCCCTTTTCACCCCTTTCTCACTATTACCCTGTTTGTCTGTGTCCTACAGGGGAGGATACGCGAAGGCTACGCTATTTTTGGTTATTATTTATATCTCGATAGATGAAAACTTATGTTTATTTTGCAAATAGATTTTTACAAACACTTTTATACGGCATTTTTTTTTTAATCGAAAACTATTCAATGCATCGTGTCAGTGTTTGGAGTGCGTTACATTAGAGTTTGAGAGCAGCGGTGGCCCGGTGGTGGCAGCCCCGACTTACGATCAGTAAGCCGTGGGTTCGAACCCAGGCGCATTACTTAGTATTAATTTATTTCATCACCACTGCCCTCAAAAACGGCGAAGGAAAACATCGTGAGGATACAGGCATGTTCTAGAACTAAAAATTCGAAGACATGTGACATCTACTAACCCGCACTGGGCCCGCGTGGTGGATTACAACCCACTCCCTCTCATTGAGAAGAGGCCTGTGTCCCAGCAGTGGGAACATTATAAGCTGATGATGATGAAGATGACATTGAGTTTTAGTAAAAACGTAAAACGTTATATTTCACCCAAAAAAAAAAGTTAGAAAAACCGGCCAAGTGCGAGTCTTACTCGCACACAGGGTTCCATAGCCCCAAACAATATTTTGAACTGTCATTCATTAGTTAGTAGTATTAGTTGTAAACTTCCAGTCAACCACAAAACTAAATTGGTTTTTTATAGTATGTTATTGAAAAACAAAGTTACTGCTGCACTTTGATGAAAAAGTCCCATATCTCAAAAACTAAACATCATATCTTATTGAAACCAATTTTCGTTGATAGTTTTTTTTACGTTCTACAATCCTAAATATTTTCAGAATTTTCCTCCTCTTACTTTAGAAATTAGAGGGGGGGGGGGGGGAAACACATTTTACCACTTGGGAAGTAGCTCTAGCGCAAACTATTCACTTTAGAAAAAAATGATATTAGAAACCTCAATATCATTTTTGAAGACCTATCCATAAATACCCCACACGTATGGGTTAGATGAAAAAAAAATTTTGGGTTTTCAGTTCTTTGTATGGGGAACCCCAAAATTAATAGATTTTTTTCTATTTTTGTGTAAAAATCTTAATGCGGTTCACAGAATACATCTAATTACCAAGTTTCAACAGTATAGCTCTTATAGTTTCGGAAAAAAGTTGCTGTGACATACGGACGGACGGACAGACAGACATGACGAATCTATAAGGGTTCCGTTTTTTGCCATTCGGCTACGGAACCCTAAAAAGTAGTTTCCAGCCAATAGTTTTTGCGTTACTTAGTTTTATGTACAGACTGCTTTGTTGACGGCTTCCAGCTGGTCTACCATGACGTCTTAAAGCAGTATTGTTTTATTCTTATTCCAGTGTGGGAAAGAGACAGAGCTATACAGGATGTCTATCGCCACCTCTTTCCCACACTGGAAAAAGAGTAAAACAATAATGCTATTAGACGTTATGGTAAGCTACCTGAGGAGTCCGTTTACATCTTGTATTAGTGAAAGTAACAAAAATCCAATTTATACACCTGTCTAAATTAATAACAAACTTAAATAAACTCCATTATTTTTCTCTAAACCTGGGTCAGTAAAACGTCGCCTAGTGTTAGCTTAGCTCTTCAGCTAGGACATTCAGGCTTTCAGACGCAAATTATACAAATTGAGTTGTACAAAGTCGTCCTTTAGAACGCAATAAAATTGTCCCCGTAACGTTTTACACTCTTTTTGTAATGTCGGTTAAATTAGAGGACACCACAAAAGATGGCAGCATGGCAATAAGTTGGAAGTTTTATTACTGCAAAGTTTCTTTGTAGGTTCAAAATAGATGTTTTCTTAATTGTTTTTGTAGGTAAAAGGTGTCATCATCATCATCATCATCCTTCTGCTGCTGATGCTGCTTGTGGCACACCTAAATTATGTTTATGCGGTGCTAACCTGTAAAAAAATTGTTACACTTACTTAAGATTATGGTAGATAGTTACTTTAAATTATTAAAGTGTAAACAATTGTTGGTTGACGAAAAAAGGAAAAAAAAAAAAATAAGAAATCATCAGCCAAAAATGTTCTCACTGCTGGGACACAGGCCTCCTTTCCATGAGAGGGAGTGGGTTGTAATCTACCACGCGGGCCCAGTGCGTGTTGGTAGATATCACATGTCTTTGAATTTTTACATGCCGGTTTCCTCACGATGTTTTCCTTTACCGTTTTTTGAGAGCAGCGGTGATGAAATAGATTACAGAAAGTAATGCGCCTGCCTGGGTTCGAACCCACGACTTACTGCTCGTAAGTCTGGGCTGTCAACACTGGGCCACCGGTGCTCTCTTTTATAAAAGGAGTAAGTTAAATAAATTGGAATATTTTTTCGCGTTGGTCTAGTGCTGAGCATGAGCTCCTGGGTTCGATTTCCAAAAATGTTATTGGGTTTTTCCATCAGGAATTTCTCAGTAGCCACAGAGTTTAGATTTGCCTGGTTCGTTGGCAATGGGATCGCCCCTATTAGGGAATTACTGGCGTGATGCTATGAATATCTTATGTACGTTTTGTGTCATCATCATCATCATCATTTCAGCCGAAAGACGTCCACTGCTGGACATAGGCCTCCCCCAAGTGTCGCCACATTGACCGGTCCCGTGCGCCTCGCATCCAGCGGATCCCCGCAACCTTCACCAGGTCATCGGTCCACCTAGAGGGAGGCCTTCCAACGCATCGTCTTCCGGTTCGCGGTCGCCATTCTAGAGCTTTTCTGCCCCATCGGCCATCCGTTCTACGAGCCATGTGCCCTGCCCACTGCTACTTAAGTTTGGCAATTCTTCGGGCTACGTCGGTAACCTTGGTTCTCTTGCGGATGTCCTCATTTCTGTGTCTGGTGACTTACCTGGTGGAAAGTAGTCAATGGACCACTTTTGAACTACCTTTTGTATTGCAGATGATCGAAGGCCAGTGTCTTCGAACATCTGCAATACCACAGGCTTTGCAGATGGTACTTTTCCCGAAACGAAGTTACACTTTCTTCTTCTTAGATCAAAAGCTTGAAGAAAGTACATTAGACCGGTCGTCAGTGATAAGGAACCAATATAAACTGACCTCTTATTCTATGTATTTTTGTATGGTTTAGACGTGCAGTCGACAGTACATACATACCTACATAGCACTTTGCCAGTAAGACAGAAGAATTATACGAACATCTGGTTTTTTATTTTATTTTATGCATCTAAACTAATATTATAAAGAGGAAAGATTTGATTGTTTGTTTGTTTGTTTGCATTGAATAGGCTCCGAAACTACTAAACTGATTTGAAAAATTCTTTCACTGTTGGGAAGCTACACTATCCGCGGGTGACATAGGCTATATTATATTTTCAAAAAAATTAGGGATCCTTACTAAAACTGCAATTATGTAACCCAAGGTGTATAAAAATTACCTAAAATATTCTTGACATCGCGTGCGCTGCGAAAACTATTGATGATAGAATAAAATAAAGTATTACGACTTTGCAGAACACATCATTATTTACAAAAAGTGTCGCGACAGCATATGTCTAACTATTATATTTATGCCACAATAAGTGTTCTTTTATTTAAAAAAATATATTTTAATGCCGCCGTTAGAAAAGACTCTGTATTTGTATCTTGGTATTAATCCTTATCAAAATAAATTACTTCATATTCAAGACTGCTTCAATACCTTTATATAACTTTTTGAATTATTCAATTCGGACATTCCATTCGAAAGATATCAGGAGTTTAAAAATGTAAGTATTAGAAAAAAGTTGCGTGGTCGCCGCTCACCCTGCTCAGCTGGCTAGGCATCACCTTATTACCCTGTAGGCGTCACTGGGGTACGGGCCGTACGGGAGGGGAATATTCAATCTTTGCTTATAATTTTTTTTTTTAGTTCATCATCATTCATCATTTCAGCCAAAAGACGTCCACTGCAGGACTCCCCCAAGTGTCGCCATTGACATAAGGGGGGTTTTGACATAATCGCCACGCTTAGCAGGCGGGTTGGCGATCGCAGTACAGTTGTTACAAAAGCCCACAGAACGCTGCTGCCCATTCTCTGGCAAGTCCCTTAGTCGCCTCTTACGACACCCACGGGAAGATATGGGATGGTGCTATTCTTTACGTCCGACACCATACAGAACCCGACACCATACAGAATTTCACACCACAGAGATTTTTTTTAGTAACCTGACGCAAATAGAAGGGTTTTTTATGTTTGTGTATTGTTAAATACCCGTGCGAAGCCGGGGCGGGCTGCTAGTAAAAAATAATCATCGTCAGTCGTTATGAGCAGTCAGAAGCCAAAAGTCTGACATCCAGTCTTACCAAGGGGTATCGTATTACCCAGTTACTGGATTGTGGAGGTCAGACAGGCAGTCGCTTCATGTAAAACACTGGTACTCAGCTGCATACGGTTAGACTGGAAGCCGACCCCAAGATAGTTTAGGAAAACGCTAGGCAGATGATTCTGATATAAAAATTAAAAGTGCCCTTTTAGCAACCAACCCTTAGGGTTAAGACATAAGTTTATTGGATTTACAGCAATATTTTTGAGCCCTTACTCGAAAACCTAGGGATTTTGTAAAATCAATTACTGCGATAATACAGATCTCTCATATTACGGTTTATATTATTAATGTGACACATTTTATTTTTATTCGTTATGAGGTATTGTTTTTTCGCGTGTGAAATTGGTTATTGTGTTTTCCATTATAAAAATGAGATCACATTAATGTTAAAAGTTTTTAAAGTAAAAGGTTCGTAGAAATAGATAACTTAGTCTTTGGGATAAGCTCACTCAATCATTTCATTATTTACTTTCGTAAACTTTTGTGATAGTTTATTAATGTTTCTATGTACCTATCAGCAAAGATTTGAGTTATTAGATTAGCACTCATCAAACTAATGTCGCACGAAGAAGATATATAGTATAATATATATATATATGTCGGAGTCGATTTTAGTCATTAGCACGGACTATGAATCGAAAGCGCGCCAAAGGTCAAGCGACCTACTTACCAGTCTACCCATACCTAAGCGCGCTTACTACAGAGTCGTGATGTTTCTGGCTCGCTGCGAAGCGGACAGTCTGTGTCTGACCGTTGTATATATATATATATATAGATTAATACGCTTTAATACCGAGCGTATTAAAGACGCCATTGAGCGGAATAAAGGCTCAAAGGTATTTGCAAGAGATCTGGCTATTGGGCAGAGCCAGCTCACGAAACTGAAGACCGACGATGGCAGAATCGTATCCGCCAAACTGGAGCTACTGAGGGAGATCGAGAGTTTTTATGGGCAGTTGTACACGTCAACCAGGAAACCCGTTGTAAATCTAGCGAATGACCCAAGAGCTAGACTGACCCGACACTACACCGAAGACATCCCGGACATCAGCCTGTACGAGATTAGGATGGCTCTGAAACAGCTTAAAAACAACAAGGCACCGGGTGATGATGGAATTACGGCCGAACTTCTGAAGGCGGGTGGAAAACCGGTACTTAAGGCCCTCCAGAAGCTGTTTGGTTCCGTCATACTCGAGGGCAAAACGCCTCAGGCATGGTGCAGGGGTGTGGTGGTACTCTTCTTCAAAAAGGGCGACAATGCCCGGTTGAAGAACTATAGGCCCATCTCACTTCTAAGCCATGTCTACAAGTTGTTTTCAAGAGTCATCACGAATCGTCTCGCGCGCAGGTTTGACGATTTTCAGCCTCCCGAACAAGCCGGATTCCGTAAAGGCTTTAGCACCATAGACCACATACATACGCTGCGACAGGTTATACAGAAGACCGAAGAGTACAACCTGCCTCTCTGTTTAGCGTTTGTGGACTATGAGAAAGCCTTCGATTCGATCGAGACTTGGGCTGTACTGCAGTCTCTCCAACGGTGCCAAATTGATTATCGGTACATCGAGGTGCTGAAGTGTTTGTACAAAAACGCCACCATGTCAGTCCGACTTTAGGACCAGACCTCGGAACCTATCCTTCTGCAGCGAGGTGTGAGACAGGGAGACGTCATATCTCCGAAACTGTTCACCGCTGCACTGGAAGATATCTTCAAGGTTCTGGACTGGAGAGGGCTAGGCATCAACATCAATGGCGAGTACATCTCTCACCTTCGATTTGCCGACGATATAGTGGTCATGGCTGAGACCATGGAGGACCTCAGTACAATGCTCGATGACCTCAGTAGAGCTTCCGAAAGAGTGGGTCTTAAAATGAACATGGACAAAACCAAGGTCATGTTGAATGCCTATTTAACACCCACTCCTATCAAGATCGGAGACTCTACTATCGAAGTTGTAGACGATTATGTCTACCTGGGACAAACGGTCCAGTTGGGTAGGTCTAACTTCGAGAAAGAGGTCAATCGTCGAATCCGACTCGGCTGGGCAGCGTTCGGGAAGCTGCGTGGTATCTTCTCGTCCAACTTACCGCAGTGTCTCAAGACAAAGGTTTATGACCAGTGTGTGTTGCCAGTGATTACATACGGGACCGAAACGTGGCCGCTCACAATGGGCCTCATCAGAAGGCTCAAAGTCACCCAGAGGGCAATGGAGAGAGCTATGCTCGGAGTTTCCTTGCGTGATCAAATCAGAAATGAGGACATCCGCAAGAGAACCAAGGTTACCGACGTAGCCCGAAGAATTGCCAGACTTAAGTGGCAGTGGGCAGGGCACATTGCTCGCAGAACAGATGGCCGATGGGGCCTAAAAGTTCTGGAATGGCGACCGCGAACCGGGAGACGATGCGTTGGAAGGCCTCCCACTAGGTGGACCGATGACCTGGTGAAGGTTGCGGGGATCCGCTGGATGCGAGTCGCGCGGGACCGATCAATGTGGCGACACTTGGGGGAGGCCTATGTCCAGCAGTGGACGTCTTTCGGCTGAAATGATGATGATGATGATGATATAGATTATATACGAAACATAAGTCTCATTCCTATGATGCTGGCATATTGACAATAAGAAAGGAAGACTTGATATTAAATATCCCTAGGTCAAGGACTTTGCTTGCCAGTATGCAATATAGCGTACGATCTGCTGTGCTATATAATAAAATCAATAAATACATCTACATTTATCCCAGAAACTACCATGATAGTAAAAAAACGATAATAGAATGGATACAAACCCTTACCTACAATGATATCGAAACACTTCTGAAACCTTGACACATACACACCCTCACCCTCATGTACTCTCAGTCACACCTACAGGCTACACTCTCACTCACATTTACTTACACACATACTTACATCCAGTCATACACACATTTGATTTAATTTAAGTTACTTTTTATTAAGTAGTTTAACAAAAAATACGTTTTTACTTTCTGTATAACACGTCTTGCAATGAAAGAGCGGACTCTCGTAATACAGGCGCTGTTTGCCTAAAAGGAGGATCCAAAAAAAAAATTGTTTGTGCCTAAACTTGTTTACCAATAAACTATTTTATTTTATTTTTATATGAGAAGAGTCAACTAACACATTACGTACATAAACACCCATATTCTAAGAGCCAAACTAAATCCATTTTGGATTTAGTCGAACTGTATTGCTATGACTACAGTTGAAAACACGCACCAAATCATATTCCTAGAATTTCTTGGCAGCGATTTGCGGATCTTCGTTTAAGGTACCTCCTCCACCTCCCACATCTTTGTCAAACCCATAGTTGCATCCTGCTTCAATCAATGCTAAAGATGTCATATCTCATTTTAATCAATGATAAAGCTGTATATAATTAATAGATTTCCAGTACTTCAAATTTGACAGATTACAAGTAGGCATTTATATGTCAATTTATAAACTAACATGGCGGAATGTAGGAGTGGTTAGTCCGACTTACCTTCAGTTCTTGACTATGAATACCAATGTTAGTCTCCAATATTGAGTGTGTCAGATCACAGTTGCCAAAACAAAGCAGATACACGGCCATCTTTTAACGCGGTGTGCATCGTTCCCGACCCAAGGCGATGCGACTTGCGTCAAGCGACACGTGATACATAACCCTTGGTAAGACTGGTGGTCAGACTTTCGGGCCACTCTCTACCTGTAACGACTGTCAAAGTTATACGAATGGCAGCCGGGACCAACGGCTTAGCGTGCTTTCCGAGGCCCGGAGGAAACTCGGTAAGTGATATCAAGAGGGACCCCACCCAGGCAAGTGCGGCTTACTCTCTGCTTTACGAAAATCGAAGTTATTATTTAGCCATCAAAAACTTCGTATCAGTTAGAAATAAACAATATTTTCCATAATGCGTACAGCAAAGGAGTGGAACTCTCTGCCTGCGTCTGTGTTTCCTAACGCTTACAACCCCAAAGTTAGAGTGAACAGGCTTCTTCTAGATAAGCTCGTACCATCGTCGACTTTGTCTCTGTCATCTCTGACCTAGACTAGAGTCATGAGCAAACCCAAATAAAAACATTAATATTTTCTTGCGACATAAATGATAACAATTTTGTATTAATACATACATATGTACAAGCAGGACAATTTCACACATGACATTAAGTGTTCCATTATATCCAACGAACGGTTGAAGCAAACCAATTCAATATCATAGACTGGAAAAAGGAAATTGAAGGTCCTCAGGAAAAGGTGAGGTGGCAGTGACAGCAGGATGTTGAAGGAGTATAATCAGCCCACCACACACCACACGAAACAAGACCAATGTCAAAGAAGACTGTATGTTATTTGGTGATAAGAAGCGGGCGGCTATGTTGTCTGACTCCCTTCAAATCGAGCCATCTTGAGTATTCTTTAAAATGCCGTAGATTCTTTTATAATTTTTCACAGAACGAGGAACAAAATTTCAAACAAGTTTAAAAGAAAACCTACGGCAACTTTATCAGAGATAACTATATATAGAAGGTGTTGTTACTTGTATATATATATATATATTAGCATACTATGTCCTAACCTAACACTAACACCGGTATCTATAATCAGTGAGTTTAAGTAATTACTTTTGCAAAAAATGAGATTTTTTTAAAGGAAGTAAGAACCGTCAAAGAAAGCAAAGCTAGGAATTCTAACTTTTGACAGTTACAACTTCAAGGCAATTACTAAATTACAGAATATACATAAATATCACGTGTGCAAAAAAAAAAAGATAAGATAGTTGGAGAGAGCTTTCTTTCCAAAATTTGGGTAACTTAACTTAAAAGCAGTCTATCGTTTCGTTCTTCTTTTTTCTACGCTACCACTGGCACCCCACAAACAGGCATTTGTTTGTATGAGTACAGAGGAAATGAAACAGCCAAGCTGACCGGCCAATAGCCCGGCCATCGCCCGGCATTGGTCCGGCAAGAGCCCGGCGATAGCCCGGCAATAGCCCGGCTTGTACGGCATTTAGCGAATCTACATGAGATTGAAATACTTTCACCGATTTTATGGACCACGCCGACTCAATGGGGAAAAAAGGTTGATAGTTACTTTAAAATCGAATAGAATTCTCTTTATTATGTACGCCATTGTTGAGGAAACCTTCATGTCCTAGAACAAAAAATTCGAAGACATGTGACATCTACCAAACCGCAATGGCCCCGCGTGGTGGATTAAAGCCCACTCCATCTCATTGAGAGGAGGTCTGTGTCCCAGCAGTGGGAAAATTATAGGCTGATGATGATGATAATGATGTACACCATACAAGTAACATTCATAAAAGAAAACTTTTCACGTAGGGTGACACAGTGGAATTTTATCCAAATATAAAATACTCTTTATTTGATACGGAGTGTCCCAGGGGTTCGTTCACCTGCACTCTTGACGACCTAAATATCGCCTCTGACGATGCAGTAAACGTGGCTACCTACTGGGCTCAAACCATATAACAAAGAAGAATCATGCCTATCTGACCTCCACAACCCAGTAACTTGGTAAACGATACCCCTTGGTAAGACTGGATGTCAGACTTTTGGCTTCTAACTACTCGTAACGACTAACAAAGATCTACAAATGACAGCCGGGACCAACGGCTTAACTTGCTTTCCGAGGCACGGAGGAAACTCGTATGTAATTATGGTAACCCATCCACGAAAGCTCGACCCGTGCGGCTGTTATTATTTAGCCATGAGCTCCTCAACACAATACAAATTACAGATATAAAAAAGCAAACTTTATACATAGGTTATTTTGGAGACAACCTTTTAGAGAGTACATTATGACTTTGAAAACGTAATTGGTATGTACTTGTCAGGTTTCTAACTCTCAAACCTCGTCCTTAGAAATTGGGCCTGTTTACCTTCGGACTCTTATAGAAAACTTGCTGTTGCCCGCGACCTTCGTCTTTTATTTTTATTAGTATTATTGCTTGCCTATTTGAAAAGGTTTTTCTTTTGGTTTATTGTAAAACCTTTTCCTAAAATAAAATTAGCCTAAGTTACTCCTTATAACATCAGCTATCTGCCAGTTAAAGTCCAGTCAAAATCAGTCCAGCCGTTTCAGAGACTATCTGGAACAATCAGACAGACCGAAAAACAGACAACAAAAATTAAAAAGATGGTTTTTTTAAGTGCCGTATACTTTCATAATTATGCATTTAGCAAAAAGCTGTTATTTTGAAATTACAAACAGACACTTTAACTTTATTTATTTGTAAAGATTATTTATAATCCTCCTTACTTCATTATTGCCGACCTAGTAATAGAGATTTGGGTAAGTAGTAATTCGTCGATAGAACGAATTACAGACTCTAGACTAGCTATTAAAAAATATGTTTATTTTTCAGTAAAATTCATTAATTGGTCCTAAATCTTGAAGAGTCCTTAGCAGGGTTTCATTTTCCTTAATAATATGAAATACTTAATAAAATGTAAGATATACTCTATCTAAGTAGAGCGAGAAAAATACAGTATTTTACTTGGAATACTATCAAGACTAGCTTTAATTTGCGGTTTTGCTCGCATTCATATTGAAAATTGACCCATGGGCCATAGTACAACTTATTCCTGGGATATTAAGTGTGAAATAACTGTTTTAATTTCGAGTTTGACACACAAACTTCATCATCATCTGCCTAGCCTTTTCGGGGTCGACTTCCAGTCTATCCGATTCCATTTGAATACCAGTATTTAACATGGAGCGACTGCCTATCTGACCTCCATAACCCTGTTAGTACTGTGTGATACGATACCCTTTGGTAAGACTGGTTGTCAGACTATCGGGCCACTGACTACCTGTAACGACTGTCAAAGATCTACAAATGACAGCCGTTACAGTTTACAGTTATATCAGACACACAGTTTCACAATTTATAATATTAGTATAGATTTGAGCTTATTAGACGAAGACTGTTCAAGATAAGTAATTGGTATTCATTTTAAAATGAGGATAGATTTTTTCCTTCAGGTTTCGCGGACATTAATGGTACCCTAATGAAAATTTTTAGCAAGGTCTGAAAATCTAATAAATCTAGAAGTAGTGTTCAGTCGTTTTCAATTTTATTCCGTTAACACTTTTCTATGTCTGTATTTTGTCGAACGTAAAGAATAGCACCATCCCATATCTTCTCGTGGGTGTCGTAAGAGGCGACTAAGGGACTTTCCAGAGAATGGGCAACAGCGTTCTCTGTGCTTTTGTAACAATCGAACTGCGATCGGCAACCCGCCTGAAAAGCGTGGCGATTGTGGCAAAACCTCCCTTTTTGGGGGAAGCCTATGTCCGGCAGTGGACGTCTTTCGCCTGAAATGATGGTGATGATGATGATTTTCTATGTTTTTATCTTCTTGGAAACTAAACTAGCGACCCGCCCTAGCTAAACACAGTATGGTCATGTGATTCTGGGTGAATTTTTTGCGACCTACAAAACGCAACTTACAGCAAAAATAACTACAGCGCCATCTATGAACAAATTGAAGAATTAATATGGTCTGAATCTCGCAAGCAAAGTTTACATCAACTTAAGAGTATATACGAAAATCCGACAACAACTGACGGGCAGTAGCCCACCAGACATAACACCTGTCTGGTCAAGAATCGTCCCTTTTAGGAATATCGAGGAACTTTACACCCTGTTCCTCATACCCCTAAATATTAATTATGTTTTGACTCTTACTTTACCTTATCCTTACCTCTCTCCAAAAAAATAACTAAATTATGGTGAAAGCCGCGTTAGCATCAATTTAGTTTATAATGGGTGTAAAAATGCTCTTATCGAAGCCGAAACGAATTGTTCTCCACGTCATTGTATTTTTTTTGTATTGGGCCATACCTGGGAACCTTCTTGTTACGGAAATATTGAGGGTCAAAATTCCATCCTTTTTCACAAGTTACAAAAAAGATACAACTTTTAATGTCATAACTTTAGTTTAAATACCTCCACGACCCATTACTATTTTTTATTAAAAAAAAAAACGTTTCCACACGCTATGAATGTCTCCTGCATCGTGGGTGCGTTAACAAACATTTAAACTCACATACGCAAACAGCCAGACCTGGAACAACTATCTGTAGGCCATACAAATATTTGTTCCGTGCGGAGAACGAACCCGCGACACGCAGCGCAGCAGTCAATCGCTCAGCCACTGCGCCAAACGTGCCGTCAAACTCAATGCATCTATCAACACAGTGTTTTGAGTGCGTTACATTGAGTCCTACCGAAAAACGCAATTCTTCACCCAATAAAAGAAGTTATTAATTAGCAAATTTTTGTGACATAAAGTTATTTGATATATAGATATGCTTCGTGAAGGGCTCGTTTCATAGAAGTGTTCGGGCACCTCCAACCACTCGGCAATCTTCGGCTGCTGTCGTGGGACAGCGGGCGGCGGCGGGCGGCGAGAGGTGCGGCGTGCGGGACGCGGGCCATCGACTCCACTTCGCGACCGATCTCCAACGGCGGCACGCGCGCGCACTCCATACGTTTACCAATTTATAGTCATTGTACCTTGATCTAAATTACATTCATTTTATATACAGTCCACTGCATTTTAAGTCCTACTTAGGTCCCTAACAGAAGAACTAAGTGTGGTGAGACATTCTGAAGAAAAGGGACTTTGTTTTATATTATGTAGGTATAGATTCCATAACTTAGATGTTTGTTGGACAGGAATAACTGAAAGTTGAAGAGTCGAGACCTTTTCCCAGCACTAGGATTACGATGACTGGCAGTAATTGGAGCCTTTTGGCCTTTTACTGAATCAATTGAATTTGTCTTATTTGTTTTTTTTTGTTTACTTTTTATATGTATAATTTTGTATTGTTGTTAATTTAACCAAATAAATTTTATAATCACATTTTTTTATTTAACAAACTTATCTATCAGTAGAATATTTTATTAACGAATATTGTTTGTTCCATCCACGTTGTTGAATCCACGTAGTCTTGTGTGCTTATACCCCTAGAGTGTAATTTTAGCCCGCGTAGGTGCGCAGGGGCGAGGTGGCCCGCGAACTGAGGAGCAAGAGGTTTCTAACGCTCAATAGAATAAGCGTTAATAGCATCTGCGACGATAAGCTCGCGTGGGACCGCCGAAGCCCCGCAGCGCCGAAGCCGTGACAGAAACCATGCCTGTTGCATGTTACATGCTCGCTTCCATGTTGTATGCTTGCTTTCACGCAGCACCTTACAACCCAGTTAGCACTGGGTAACACGACACCCCTTGGTAAGACTGGTTGTCAGACTTTCGGGCCACTGACTACCTGTAACGATAAACAAACAAATGACAGCCGAACAGTGAAGGAAGAAATTGAGTCATACAGTAAGAATTATCAAGTCAGACTAGACTCTCGCCTCAAAAGAAATAGTAAACCAGATCTAGCAACAAGATTCGCATACAGAAGATGAGAATGGCATCAATGGCAACTCAGCTGAAGATATAACTGCCGATGAGAATCACAACATATTAGACTATGATTTCAAGGAAACAGATTCTTAACTAACAGGACAAACATGGTGTTGTTTTGCATTATTTTCAAAATTCAGGAGGTTGTCACAAAGACATACATAATCATATCATCAATATAAATTACGGTACCCAGTTAATTTATAAGAAATGCTTTTGGTTGCTGATTTTTTTGGTTGTTTAAGTTTGTCAGTATTTCAGAATAACCCGCTTAACGTGGTTTAGGGAATAAGGAATTATCGAATAAACGTTTGAGATTGTTTGTATGTGTGAAAGCGCAGTTATAGGGCAAGAATCAGACAGGCCGCGTTTAAAACACGGGTGTTTCACAGTTACCGATTTCCATAAAAAAGAAAAAATATAAAAAATAACTTATCCATTTTATTATTGATTCGGGTCAAGAATTATTAGCATAGTTACCTCCTTGAATTTGACGAGGATGCAAAACAACAACATGTATAAAAAAAAAACACAGAGTGACATTTACCTACTGTAACAAACTGACATCACCAGTAATTCCCCGCAAACACACTTCACAATCGACCCCTGAGGTAAACCCTTTAAATAATAAATTTTCCCCACAATTAATGTACCAATAACAACCGCAGGGCAAAGTATGTTGCTGCTGTAAACCAACCGAATGACTTTAATTAAGTCATGAAAAAACCTGGTGACAAGGACAGCAATATACTGCACTGCGTACGTGACAAGGATAACGATATTCTGCACGGTATATGGTGCATTTTTAGGGTTCCATAGCCAATTAGCTAAAACGGAACCCTTATGGATATGAAATGTCCGCCTGTCTGTCCATCCGTATGTCAAGAATTTTAACTCCGAGACTCAATAGTCTCGGAAATTTCAACTGTGCGGGGCCAATGTACCACACAGTTGAAATTTGAAGAGAGGGTGTCTTCTATGAACCGCTACACAAATATGATGTGAAATAAAGAAAAAAAATAAAAATTGGGGCGCGATCGGGTTAGGATTTCGGTTCAGGTTCTGAATAATCGATAGCTTTTAAAGATGATATTGAGGTTTCTTAAGTATTTTTTTCTTAAGTCAATGGTTGATGAGATAGATATTTGCTTCAACATTCGTAAAAACTGTCAAAAATTGTGAGAGTAACTTTGTTTTACATTAAAATAATTGAAAAAAAAAATTGCTTGTCTGTTGAGTGTAAATTATATGTATAATCATATTTTCAATTTGTTTTTTGGTGCTACAGACCCTGTCTGCGAGTACGACTCGCACTTGGCCGGGTTCTTAATTTTAATAAAGTTCAGTTCAGTGTTGAAGCGAGGTGATATATTTTTTCGTTGACCAATTAGTAATATGGTACGATCTTGTAATTTCTAGGCTAGGTAAGTTTGACGTTAGTAGCAGACATAACATCACGACTGTAATCACCGACGAGTGAGGCAGATGTGTAGGTACACATTACATCCAGTACGACAATTGAATGCTACATGTCTGCGATTGGGCGCTCCTAGCGGGGCTCCACATCGCTGTCGATGTGGTGAAGCAGTCGACGGCCTCGGACACCATGGCCTTTCCTGCAGTAAGAGCGCAGGTCGGATAGCACGGCACGCTAGCATTAATGATCTAATTCGTCGTGCTCTTGCCACCGCCGGGGTGCCAGCTGTCTTAGAACCCAATGGCTTGGCACGTGTCGATGGGAAGAGACCAGATGGTATGACCATAATGCCATGGAAGTTGGGTAGGCCTTTGGTGTGGGATGCGACTTGCGTCGACACCCTTGCGCCATCCCATCTTCCTAGAACGGTGAGCTGCGCTGGGGCGGCTGCTGCAGGCGCTAAAAATCTTAAACGGCGCAAATACAATAATTTAATTGGTAATTATGTATTTGAGCCGTTTGGGGTTGAAACACTAGGGCCATGGGGCCCGAGTGCCCATCTTGTATTTCGAGATATCGCCAAGCGGTTGGTCGATGTCCAACGTGGCAATGCGGCCAGCCTTCTGGGCACTTTTCCCGTCGACAGCGATGTCGACGAATTTTTTGACGCCCTGTAATTTTGATACTTGTACATATTATATTTTTATTTGTAGTTTGTGAATAATGTACATATGTAATATACAAAATAAAGTTCAGTCATTTCGGCGAAAAAGTACGAAAATTATGTTTAAGTCATGTAATACGGAGTGGAGTTTCTTGCCCATTCTTCTCCATAGAGATCTACGCTTTGGAATGGGCAACTACAGTACTTTCACAAGTTATTATGTCTTGTGACTAGCTTCATTTTTATTGTTTTTTGACTATTCAAAGTGGCCTACTTGAAATAAAAATCATTTATTTCAAGTAGGCCACTTTGAATAGTCAGTGATTTGATTTTAGAGGGCGAGCCTATTACCATCAGCTGAGCACAAATCCAGACTCCGTAGCTGCTTCTGAGAAATTTGTAGTGGCAAAACCCAACAACACTTTATCCGATCCGAGAATCGAATCCAGGACCGCATGCTCAGCAGTCGGGTTTGCGACAGCAGATAACTCCTAAAATATCATTACATAACCAAAAGGGCCAATCATCCACCAGAAGTCATCCGGCAATACATAAATACTGCTACTCGTGGAAAACCGGGGCAGGTTGCAATAGTAATTAAAACTAAAAATGTTAAAATTAAATTATGAGTAAAAAAACATTTTAAAAACATACTATAAAGATGCACTGAAAGTAAGAAAATATATCTTGAAGTAAATGAAAACGTTAAAGGATAGTTTTCACAAAAGCTGTCGCGTGAATGGTAATGATTATAAAAACTATACGCGATAAGCTTTTATGCGCTTAACTGTTGAAGAGTTCCCTCGTGAGGAGTCTATCCTGACTGTAGGATTAAGTTATGTCTGTCATAAGAATGTATTGTGCTTAGAACCAAAGCAAATTTTCAGCTCAATCGGACATCGGCAAATGGTTCTAATTTAGCTTCCGAGATTCCACCCGAACAAACATACCTACATACTTTGCAAGTTCAATAAAAGCTTGTAAAAAGTAGAATCTAAACATACTAATGTCTTCTTTAACTTAAACTTCAACCAGGAAACCAAAGACAAAGAAGGCGAGTTCAACGAGTAAACTTATTTTTTACTTTACTTTTTTTAATTGTTCAGCAAAAACAATACTAATTTGTTTTTAAAAACAACGGAACAACAAAAGAGGTTTAACACTTTTGTCAACTTTACTTTTATTTTATAATTATAGTGTGCTGTGTGACTGCTTTACTGCTAATTATATCATTAACGTAATGACTCTGCGAAAATGAAAGTGTACAGATGATAAACAAATATGTTACCATGTTGATGATAAAGAAAAATACTGATCATCATCTGCCTAGCTTTTTCCCAGCTATGTTGTTGTCTGCTTCCAGTCTAACCGGATGCAGCTGAGTACTAGTATTTTACATGAAGGTACTGCCTATCTGAGCTCCACAACCCCGTTACTGCGTAATACGATACCCCTTGGTAAGACTAGATGTCAAACTTTTGGCTTCTGACTACTCGTAACGACTGTCAAAGATCGACAAATTATAGCCGGGACCAACGGCTTAACATGCTTTCCGAGGCACGGAGGAAACTCGGTATGTAATTATTACTGATTGGCTGAATAGTAATAGGATATAATTTTTCTAGTTTTACAAGAAAAAGAAATCTTTCAGTCCAAAATTATAATGACAAGTGCGTAACAAAAAGAATATCGAAAATAGACAAAACGTGAAAAAGTAAAAATATAAAAAGCATAAACAATATAAAGAGGCTCCAATCGGCCACATGCTCCCTTTTTTTAAAGAAGAACAACTTTCTTTAATGGCCGCCTTAAAATGCCCGTTTGGGTCCGAACATCCACCACCCGTACCACCCCATCACGGCCCGGGTGTAAAGCAGCGATCACGCCTCGTGGCCAGGTTCCCCTCGGCAAGTTCCCGTCACCGATGAGAACCGGGTCCCCGACCTTGACGACGACATCTACTCCCGGCACGCGATCGGGCGCCAAATTGGGTAGATATTCGGTGACCCAACGACGCCAAAAATGATCACTCAGCCGGAGTGCCCTTCTCCAGCTGCTCCGACCAATCAGTGCGGCGTCCGTCAGGTCTGTAGTTGGGAACGGACGGCCCGATGAGTCTCCCAGCAAAAAATGGTTGGGGGTAAGCGCCTCCGGGTAATTGCTCTCGGGGGAGATGTGCGTCAGCGGGCGTGAGTTTACCACCGCCTCGGCTTCGATCAGTAAAGTTGCCAGAACTTCTTCTCTTGGAGCCTGCTCTCTCAGTGTCACCTTCAATGCTGACTTCACTGACCGAATCAGCCTTTCCCAGGCCCCTCCCATGAAGGGCGCCGATGGGGGAATAAAACGCCATTTTATTTTTTCATTTGCTGCAAACTGTGGAACGGCGGCATCGTAAAGAGCTCTTAGTTGTCGGTTTGCTCCCACAAACGACGTCCCGTTGTCGGAGAATATTTCGCTGGGCGTACCACGACGAGCGATGAAGCGTCGCAAGCATATAATGGCAGAGTCTGCGGATAAGCTGACTACGATCTCTAGGTGGATAGCTCTGGTTACCATGCACGTAAATAGGGCGACCCATCGCTTCTCCCGCCTGCGTCCAATAGAAATTAATATGGGGCCAAAATAGTCCACACCTGTATAGGTGAAGGCACGTCGATGATGTGCGAGTCTCGCCTCTGGCAAATTTCCCATGGGTGGTTGTAAGGTTGTGCTTTTCAGCAGCTTGCACAATTGACATCTATGGACCACTGACCGCACGGCGTTCCTCAATCCGAGAATCCAGTACGACTGCCGCAGTTCATTAATTACAGTTTCTGTATTGGCGTGGGCAAACTTGACGTGATAATGGCTGATCAGAAGACGTACAGCTGGCTCCTTGCCACTTAGAATAATGGGCTGCTCATCGGAAACAGCAGAAGTTCTTCCTGCGAGATGTAAAAGTCCGTCTCTGAGTTTTGGGGATAAAATGGCTAAACGACTTTTCTTGGGAACGGGCTGTCCACGTGTCAGACAAAGAATTTCCTCTCCGAAGGCGCTAATCTGACTCCTCCCCAAAATGTGCCTTTCCGCGCGGATGATGTCCTCTGAGACTAATGGCGCTGGAGCAGAAGAAGCATCAGACCACAAATCGCGCTCCGGCGCGTTTACAGACTCACAAATTCCCCGAACCCAAAAATTTTGAAAATTATGACCCCGATGTTTGAAAATAGAGGCAATGAATTGATGAGTCCTGGCTGTTGCCCTTACCAGCCTAATCCAAGAACTAAAATGAGTGATGTCAGCTACAACTGGTAAAGGTAACTGATGTGAATTGATAACATTAATGAACTCTGCGACACGTGATGAATGATTTAATGATTTTGAATGACGAAGAGATGGCTTGAGTTCTTCCTCTACAAGATTTACTGGCGTTGCGACTTTGGGCTCTAATGGCCACTCAGAAGCGGAAGCTAGGAGGAAATTTGGGCCAGATACCCAGCGTGGTTCAATACTGGCTTTCCCCCGCGTCGCATCGTCAGCTACGTTAAGTTCGGTAGGAACCCAATGCCATTCAACTACACTAGTGTAATCTAAAATCTCTCCCACGCGATGAGCCACAAAAGGTTTATAGTTTCTCGCATCGCTGCGTAGCCACCCCAACACGGTCATGGAATCACTCCAAAAAACTCGTCGGTTAGGCTTAAAGCGGTGGGCCTCGCAAATCCTAGCGGCAAGTCGAGTGGCTATCAAGGCACCTTGGAGCTCCAGGCGTGGGATCGAAACTGGCTTCAAAGGAGACACACGTGCCTTGCTAGCTATAAGTGCAAGTTTCACGTCACCGTTGGGAAGCACGAATCTCCAGTAGGCAACGGCGGCGTGTGCCAGCTCGCTAGCATCGCAAAAAACGTGCAGCTCTAGTTCTGAAAAACCGCATAAATTGTAGCATCTTGGAACTCTCAGTTCCGAAATCGATTTAAGGCATTCGAACCATTCGAGCCAAGTTTCCTGGTCAGCCTGTGATAGCCTCTCGTCCCAGTCAAGATTCTTACGCCATAAATTTTGAAACATAATTCTACCTCTCACTACAATGGGTGCTAAGATACCTAGTGGATCGTAGATTCGCATGACCTGGGCTAAGACTACGCGTTTTGTGAAATGGTCTGAAGTATCTTTGAGGCCCGGGTTGAAACCTATGATGTCTTGAGCTGGTTTCCAGATCAAACCTAAAGTCCGTGTTGAGGTAGCTGAGAGTGGTAAACTACCTAACTCTACACTAGAACGATTGGTTAGTGAAACGTCAGACAACAGCTCGTTTGGCAATCGATTGAGTGCGCCAGGCTCATTTGATACCCAACCGCGCATCTCGAATCCTCCACGCTTATGAATCTGTACAATATCGACTGCCAAACGAGCCGCGTCCTCTGTGGGGATATCTACACTTCCGATGAAGTCATCCATGTATGTATCGGATGTAATAGATTCCACAGCTTGTGGGAACTCGCTTATGAATTCCGATGCGTTTCGGTTGACAATGTAGATAGCCGTTGATGGGCTGGAGCACGCCCCAAAAATCATAGAAGACATACGATAGGTCTTTATTGGTCCCGCAGGTTCATCGCGCCAAAGAAATCGCTGAGCATCTCGGTCGCACTCTTGTATTTTCACCTGCGGGAACATCTCCTTGATATCGGCGGTCAAAGCAATTTTTCCCTCCCTAAAACGCATCAAAATTCCTAGTAGCGGTTGTAAAAAATCAGGACCCGACAGAAGCATAGAATTGAGTGATACACCCTGTACTTTAGCAGCCGCGTCGTGAACAATACGAATTTTTGCCGGTTTGTTGGGATTTACCACACCAAAATGCGGCAAGTACCAACAAACTGATGTGGGCGACTGTTCTCCACACTCCTCAGCATAACCCTTAGCTAGCATGTCCTGAATATTAACCTTGTAATGTTTGGCGTATTTAAGATCCTTTGACATTTTCAGTTCAAGGCTTTTATACCTAGAAAGTGCCAATGGATAGCTCTCGGGAACAGCAAGGTTATTCGCCTTCCACAATAAGCCGACCTGGAAGTGCCCATTCGGTAGGCGTTGGGCTGTATCCTCTAGAATACTGAGAGCGCGCTGATCGCCTGCACTGCGAGGCTCATGTTTCGTGATACCGATCGCGTCTAACCTATATTGTTCCTTGATGAGGACTTCCAGGTCATGCTGCGGACGCTCACGTAAGGATACGTGGCAGGCAGTCTCCACTAAAGTTGTCCGGCTGCTTGTAAATCCAAACAACACCCACCCTAACAATGTTTTGATGGCGACAGGCTGGGTCTTTGTGCCTTTCCGGACCTCGGATGCTGTTATCAGGTGCCAGTTGTCGATACCTATCAAAAGTGTAGGCTTTGCTTCGGGGCAGCACATCTCCTCAACTATTCCAGACAGGTATGGGTAGCGACGTAAAGAATCGCGGGTGGCCGATTGGCTTTGCAGCCCTAAGTTTTTAATTGCCCTTGCCCGCTGGATTAAGAAACTCTGTGAGGCTGATCGGCCTTTTATCTGAAAGTCTACAAACTGCACACTGCTATCCCTAGATAACCCTCCCACACAATCCAAATGTAGGCTGCCCTCGGGACCCTCGGCACCAATTTTGGAGGCGATGTCAGCATCTATGAAAGTAGCCGTCGACCCGTCGTCCAGAAGGGCGTATGTGTCTACGCTCCCAGTCGGCCCGGAGACTGTGACGGGTGCTACCTTTAATAGTGGTGGAGGTGCAAGTTCGATTTGAGTGTTGTTGACAGCTACGAGAACCTGGTCAGTTTGTTCAGCATCAGTTTTAGTCCTAGGTTCAAGTTTGTCCTCCTCCTTCACATGAGCAAATGCTACAAACTTCTCATTATGCAAAATAGTGTGATGCCTACGATTACAATCAGTTATTGTGCAACTAGCCTTATTTTTGTTACAAAACCTAAAATTGTGTGGAACTTTTTGAAGACAACGATAACAGATTTTGCTGTCTTTGACGAAACGCCATCTGTCATCGACTGTCAAAGATTTGAACGTCGGGCAATTTGACAACTGATGTTCACCTTTGCAAAATAAACAAACATTTTCCTGTTCGGATGTTTTTGCAGGCTTTGATTTATAATTCTTAGGTGAATCTGAAGCCCCCGCTCCAGACTCTGAAACGGCATGTGCTCGCTGTTTCTGTGAAAGGGTTGATGTAGATGATGTCACCTCGAATACGGCACCGAATTTCATCACCAAATCGACCTCTCGGTTTAAGAAACGCGATAATAATTCCACTCGAGCTAGGCTTAGGTCGTCGTGATTAGCAGCGAAATCCAACCATCGCGCGCGCAATAATGGAGACAGTTTGCTAAGCAGCGCTCCAAATAATTCAGGAGAACGTAAATAGTCACTGTGCTGCAATAACTTAGCAACTTCGACACAATTGTGCACACGGGTGGTGAAAACATGTAGATCTCTTACCTCCGGCCCAAGCTTGGGCAAAGCCTTGATTGCGCTCACCTCCTGTAGGACAATTTGTTCAGGCCTACCATAGCGACGATCCAGGGCTTCCATAACGTCGTTGGCGTGAGGTGCCAATACTAACAGCATGCTGACAGCTTCACGCGCCGCACCTTTTAGGGCTTGGTTCAGGCGTGCAAGGTTTTCCGTATCTGTGAAAGCACCTACCGTATCCTGAAAGGCCCGCTTGAACATAAGCCAATCAAGTGGAGATTTACCCTCAAAACAAGGAAGTTTTATAAAGCTTTTATTATTGTTGGGGCCGTTACTCTTTGCAAGTGCCTTTAGGGCCCCCACTAACTGCGTAACTCCAATTGAGTTGTCTTCTCGATGAATATCAGTGGCAGCAGCCCTGTTACCCCCGCTAAAACTGTGCTGAGGTAATAGTGCAGGACTCTGTGCTGCGATACTCTGCGAAACGACGACATCGTTACGTAGTGGAAAATCCTGAGAACACAAGATAACGGTAGCATTATTAGCCCCTACCTCACATCCATTGTTGGATTGAAAACCTTTCATAGATGGCTCTCTCTCTTGATGCGAAGGTATTTTAGTAGGAAGGGCCGTACTATCTAACCATTGTTTGATACTGGCGCGGCTCCACCCACTGTGAGAACCGTGGTTACTACAATCTGCCTCAATAGCGGCTAGCTCAGCCCGATATTCCGCTTCAGCAGCTTTGCGCTCTAATTCAGTCTGCCTACTTACTACGTCTGCCTCCATTTGGGCAATTTCTAACTGAGCCACGCGACGAATGTGTTGCGCTTCCGCAGCTGATTTTCTGGCAGCAACCATCACGGAAGTGCGACTGGTTCGGCTAGTGTGAGTGCAGACAGAATGAGCGCTCGAGCTAGGCTCTAACTCAGAAGAATGTACCTGTGAATTCCCTGTGGTAGTATGTGTAGGGGGTTCTGGAACGGCCTCACTACTCGACTGGGTAGGTATATTCGAGTCATTTTGTGGCAGTTTTGTCTGTGACCTCGTCACTACCATTTTTTTTACTGAAAAAAAAAAATGCTGAAAAAGAAGACGAAAGAAGAAATTCCTGTGGACTAGTCTTTATACTAGACACTAGTTCGATCGGTAGAAGGACCACTTATATTACTGATTGGCTGAATAGTAATAGGATATAATTTTTCTAGTTTTACAAGAAAAAGAAATCTTTCAGTCCAAAATTATAATGACAAGTGCGTAACAAAAAGAATATCGAAAATAGACAAAACGTGAAAAAGTAAAAATATAAAAAGCATAAACAATATAAAGAGGCTCCAATCGGCCACAGTAATTATGGTCAACCATCCACGGACCAACCTCGGCAAGCACGGCATAACCTTCAAAGATTGACCCGTGCGGCTGTTATTATTTAGCTTCGAGCTCAAAGTCTATCTCGAAAAAACTTCATGTATTCAAAAATAATCGTCTGTATGGTGTCGGACGTAAAGAATAGCACCATCCTATATCTTCCCATGGGTATCGTAAGAGGCGACTAAGGACTTGCCAGAGAATGGGCAGCAGCGTTCTCTGTGCTTTTGTAACAACCGTACTGTGATCGCCAACCCGCCTGCCAACGTGGCGATTATGGCCCAACAAAACCCAAAAAAACCAAACAAAACCCAGGGGGGGTTTTGTTTGGTTTTTTTGGGTTTTGTTTTTTTTCTTGGGAAGGCCTATGTCCAGCAGTGGACGTCTTTTGGCTGAAATGATGAAAATGGTGATGATGATTAAAAAATAAGTAATGAGCTCAATACACTTATTTGACCCGCTTCTGCTTACACTCTGCTCCAAACGCCATCAACTGTACCGTTATCCCGCTCATCGATCATTTACCATCCCCTTGTGAATGCGCTCTGATGTACTGAAAATCATCGCCTAATTGTTTTAATACACATATACGTACTTATATGTTACAATCAAAACTGGTAAGCGGTCAAAAACAGTCTTGACTGGTAACAGTCGAAAGTTATAAAACGCTAAAAATTGTTTATCTACTTCGGTTTCGTTATATTCGAATTACAAAATTGACAGCGGTTTCATTATGATACCCATAACGACACATGTAGCATTATGCGAATCGTCATACATTCTAAAACACAAGCATAGACATTTTGAACATGCAGCCAGGAACCTATAATTTTACTTCGGAATCGACACAATGTAAATGATGTTTTTAAAAATGGAACAAGTTTAGAACAAAAGTATCGTATACTATTTGGCTGTTGCGGCTACAAGATCTTTGCCTTATACTTAGTAAAGAAAAATAAACAAAATAAAAAAATAAGTGGACGCGGGAAAAAAAATCTGAGTGAAATTTTATTCCAAATTTTATTAAAAATGTCTTCAACGTCAAGTGATATTGTAAATACTCCACCAGATATAACAAATAGAGCAGTTGCGGCTAAAAATTATTTACTACCAGAAAAATCAGGGCATGTAAGTATATGAGAAATGTTATGAAACCCAAATAGGAAAAAAATACAAAAATATAATCTGTGTTTTATAGCTTTCTTCGTTGATAAAATCTTGTATGCAACTGTACGTTATTGGTCTTTTAATAACTCGTGCCTACCTATTTTTATTATTTTTTGAAAAATGGCACTCGTATTAAAAGACCGTCCATAACTTAACAGTTGCATAAATAGCTATAATAATTCTCTGTTGAAAAACAGATTATAGAGAACACTCCTAATTATCTCATCTACCTAGCCTTGAGCTCATTTGTAAGTAGCTGATACCACGTGATGATTTTGAAATTAGAATCAAAACTAAGATAATTGGTTAATAAAATAATTAGGAGTACGTGACAGTCACAATACACGTTGACAAAGTCAGAGGTTTCTACCCAACAACCCCAAAAATAATAAGACCTGAAGTGATGTCTGTAACACTATCAGATGTTTTTTTAAACGATATTTAAAAGCTCTTGCCCGCCCCATCGGAATCACACATGACCAGATTGATGAATGTACCAGATTTAATTAGATTAAGAAAATAGACGGCTTGTCCGTCAACGCCTTGTTACGCGGCACCTTCCTTGACAACCACACAAGTCAATATGGCTGCCCGCAACGACATTCCGCCAGAGAGAATTGTAGACCGCTTCTCTCTCGTCTGTGGTCACAGTTTAGTTTGCAACGTGAATCATATGAAGCGTCCTTGCAGAGGTGCCGTCAAATACATTCCGTGTTTTTATGTTAATATAAAATTCTCCGCCTCAAAAAAAAAAACAACATTTGTGTTAGTCATTCTTACAATAATTGTAACCGGGGAAAGGTAGTTTGACTAATTTACAGTTCAAACTGCGACATTATTAACTTGGCGGCCATTTTACATAATTTTGCGTTGTTGATCGTGTTATTATTCGGTGCAACATTAATTTAATTATTGATGTTAACGGATTGGGTGGTTTAATGGTTTTAATGTGGTGTAATGGTTGGGTAATGTTGATTTTATAGTATTTTGCGTGTAAAATACAGGTTCGTTGGTCTAGTGCTTGCAAGGGCAACTGCTGACATTGAAGGATCCTGGGTTCGATTCCCAGGTCAGACAAAGTGTTATTGAAAGAAAGAAAGAAAGAAAATAAGTTTATTTGGCACATGCCACAAGTACACGAAATTAAACAAAAAAAAAATAACAAAAAGTATTTAAAAATAAATATATTGGGTTTCAAAGCCAGGAAATATTTCAGTAGCAGCCACGGTGTCTGGACTTGTGCCCGATTGATGGCAAAAGGCTTTTCTCCTTTTACACGAGACTTAAATATAATTCTTAAACTGGAGAAAAGTGGGTGGGGTTGGTTAGGTGAAAGTGTATCTCTCTGCCTGACTCTGCCTTACAGACGTGATGATAGTAATGTTAAATACGATTGGTTTGAAACATCCTGAACACAACTGAACAAAGGGAGTTTTAGATTACAAAGCTCAACAGTTTAGAGCTATACATTAGCTCAAACTTCCAACGGTTAAACGTTGATTTTGGTTATATATGTCGGCTTCGGAGCCGCTTTGTAGATCAAATGTGCTATTTGTGAATTTTAGACTGCGAAATAGCTGACTTTTTGGTGGCTTTAATCATGTCGCCCACACATTGCTCGCAGAACGGATGGCCGATGGGGCCGAAAAGCTCCGGAATGGCGACCGCGAACCGGAAGACG
Source organism: Cerastis rubricosa (assembly GCA_949152445.1). Lineage (NCBI taxonomy): Eukaryota > Metazoa > Arthropoda > Insecta > Lepidoptera > Noctuidae > Cerastis > Cerastis rubricosa. Next base: position 2,339,670 of record OX424547.1, read on the forward strand.
ATTCGTTGGAAGGCCTCCCACTAGGTGGACCAATGACCTGGTGAAGGTTGCGGGGATCCGCTGGATGCGTGTCGCACGGGACCGGTCAATGTGTCGACACTTGGGGGAGGCCTATGTCCAGCAGTGGACGCCTTTCGGCTGAAATGATGAATCATGTCGCCTTTAGGTTGACGTCTTTTGGTTAAAATGATGATGATAATTATGAAACATGACGATAGTACTAGTAACGGGCGGTGCCTAAAAAGTTGTGTAGTAATCGGTTTTCGTGGTATGGGCATGTGATGCAGAGGAATGACGAAAATGTCGTGAGGAAAGCTTTGTATATTAATGTAGATCGTTATAAGAGTAGAGGAAGACCAAAGAAACGATGGATGGACTATGTGAAGAATGATATGGTAAGAAAGGAGGTGACTGTTGAGATGACGAGTGATAGAGAAGTAATCTTTTTATTCCAATAAGAAATGCTGTACTGACCCCCAGTAATGTGTAACTGGCCATCAAGACGATAATTATAGCTTCGACTTCGTTCCTGACGTTCCTTAAACAAATTCGTGTTCTTAATGGGTAAAGTTAAGTCGCCAAATTGTGTAGGATGCAACGTGATTGTAGATGTTTACCATATTATCATGGAACGTGTTCGGACCGAGCCGGAGAGACGAGAGCTGTTAATTGTATTTGATAATATCTGCGAGACTCGGGTGTGTAACAGCGTCCTGGCTGCCCCTGTCTAAGAAGTAGCCAGGATGTTGTACAGTTTAGTAGCTATTGTCATTAAGCGTAGAAGTAGTTTAAGGTGATTTTTGAATGGTTCTTTGGTATTATAAGTAGATTTGTAACAATGAAGGTGGCACATTCATATTTTGTTAGTACTTTCTTTTTTTATTTAGAGAGGGTTCTATTCTAGACGGATTATCCGTCTAGAATAGAACCCTCTCTAAATAAAAAAAGAAAGTACTAACAAAATATGAATTAGATGCGCAGGTATTAGGTATCATTATCATTCTCCTATACCAATTTATTTGGGATTTGCGCAGCATGTCGTCTCCTTCCGTACTTCACTCGTCATCTCACCTTTCACCTTCTTTCTTGCCATATCATCCTCCACACAGTCCATCCATCGATTATTTGGTATTCCCCCACTCTTTTAGCCATGCACATTCATATTCGGAGATATTTAAATAGTTTTCTAACCCCCTTTTCCACAAGCTACACGTGTAAGCGACACTCGTGTTCAAACACCAACTGCGCTTAAAATAAATGATAGAAATTGCTTTTAGAGTACGCCACGTGTCACCGCAAAGTGACTTGCGACGCGACTGTACTCACGCATTCCTCTGTGAGTACCGTCGCGTACAAGTACAAGTAACACACGCTTGTGGACTTGACGCTTGATGACGTTGAAAATCTGACCACCAGAGGTCGTAAACGGGACGTTAGGAAAATAAGCTCAATAAAGCTCAAGCTCAGTATAATTTTTGTGAAGTACACTACTTCGCCAACCCGCCTGCCAAGCGTGGCGATGATGGCAAAACCCCCCAAAATGTCAATGTGGTGACACTTGGGGGAGGCCTATGTCCAGCAGTGGACGTCTTTTGGGCTGAAATGATGATGGTGAGTACACTACTGACTACCCTCTCTTTTTATATTAATTCCATAATGTCCATCCAAAGGTTGTCTGGAAGATATCGCTACCAGCGATAAGACCGCCGTTGTAACCATAAAATTATTATGATACCATAACCCTCTTTACTTCATTGTTCATTGATTTTTTCTTTGCGTTAGTCAAAATTTTACAAGACAATGTGTTTTCTTGACCCACCAGTGTCAGCGATATACATCTGTTACGTTGTGCAAGAATTTTAAATCATTATCATCAGCCTATAATGTTCCCACTGCTGGAAAACAGGCCTCCTCTCTATGAGAGGGAGTGGGCTGCAGTAATCCACCACGCGGGCCCAGTGCGGGTTGGTAGATGTCACATGTCTTCGATATTTTAGTTCTATGACATGCCGGTTTCCTCACAAAGTTTTCCTTCACCGTGTTTGAGGGCAGCGGTGATTAAATACACAAAGTAATGCGCGTCTGTCTGGGTTCGGACCCACGGCTTACTGCTCGTAAGTCGGGGGCTGCCACCACTGGGCCACCGCTGCTCTCAGAATTTTAAATAAACAGCAGTATATTGATGCCCAATTTCAACCAACAAAAACTCCACTCCCGATAGCTAACAATTTACCCGCGGCATCACTATCGCCTGGCTTTATATAAGTACGTACAAAACAGAACTGCGCAAGAACTTTTGCTTTTTCCGTTATCTCAAATGGTTCTTTTCAACTTATACCGGCAACAATAAATTTTTGGACGTGACTTGAATCTTACACCGGTTTAGTTATTTATATTCGGGAACTGGTAATAGAGAACGAATTTTTAGAAGAAATTTGTGTGTTTTGGGCTGTTTTTAAATACACAATATGCAAAATCAGGTACGATCGTTTGTAGGTATCTGAAGCCCTGTGTTTTCAACAAAAGATAAAGCTTGTGTCTGTGGATTTCACTGCCGGATTCTCTGTTCTATAATCTGGATCTCTTTCAAGTTCGAGTGAATAGGTTTCTTCTAGGCAAGCCTGCTGGAGCACGCTTACACTTTCTGTATAAAACCAAATACAAGCTCCCAAGCGAAAGCAGCGATAAAAAATATGTTTTGATTTAAACCGAAGAAGTAGTAAATCCCAACCAAACTGCCAAATAAAAAAACCGGCCAAGTGTGAGTCTTACTCGCACACAGGGTTCCATAGCCCCAAAAAATATAATAACAATATTTTGAACTGTCATTCATTAGTTAGTAGTATTAGTTAGTAAACTTCCACTCAACCTCAAAACTAAATTTGTTTTTTATAGTATAATTATGAAAAACAAAGTTACTGCTGCAGTTTGATGAAAAAGTCCCATATCTCAAAAACTGAAAATCATATATTCCTATCTTATTGAAACCAATTTTTGTTGGTAGTTTTTTTTACGTTCTACGATCCTAAATCTTTTCAGAACTTTCCTCCTCTTACTTTAGAAATTAGAGGGGGGGACACACATTTTACCACTTTGGAAGTGGCTCTAGCGCAAACTTCAGTTTAGAAAAAAAAGATATTAGAAGCCTCAATAACATTTTTGAAGACCTATCCATAAATTTTGGTTTTCAGTTCTAAGTATGGGGAACCCCCAAAATTTATTGTTTTTTTTTCTATTTTTGTGTGAAAATCTTAATGCGGTTCACATTAGAATATAGAATACATCTACTTACCAAGTTTCAACAGTATAGTTCTTATAGTTTAGGAAAAAAGTGGCTGTGACATACGGACGGACAGACAGACAGACAGACATGACGAATCTATAAGGGCTCCGTTTTTTGCCATTCGGCTACGGAACCCTAAAAAGTATCTACATTTTAAAACCACAAATGGATCCTATCTCTGCTAATCCTTCCGTTAATAAGAAGCGTTATAAACAGATACAATTAAACGTCACGGTGCTACGGGCCCAAAGAAACAATATGCCGGTAGTTGTATATTAATAGAACGTAAATATTTACGTTTCACCCACTAACAATATCACCCAACTGTTGTACGGTTTACAGCGAAGACGTTACGTTGTTGTCTAATTTAGTTTTTTTTTTGGTATTTTGGTTTGTTAGCTTTGTACTCAATAATGAAATTTAGCAGTGGTCGTTATGGTATGACCACTTTAAGTATGCATTTCAAAGTGGCAAGCGGGTGCTTTGTCAAGAAAATTGTATGCTAATAGTGTCGCATAAATTTAAAAAATAAGCGAATTGGAGCAAAAAGTAAGACAAAACATTCACATATAAAAAGCTACTGACACAGTTCGTAAAAAATAAAAAGTAATAATTCGGGACATTTTATTTTATATTAATGTAAAGTAAAAAAAATTAAGTAAAGTCGCCAGTTTATATTCCCAAAACGAATCTCAATCTACCAATAAAAATAATATCAATTCGTATTTTAAACTCAACGATAAGATTTATTCGATTAATAACATTTAAATGTTGCCATAAACGAATTATGAATACAATAAATATTTTATATGTCACCGCAGAATATTTTATTGCGGAAAATCAACAAATTCATACATATTTTATGCTTAAAGCCTTATCGACATTTTGTAATAAAATGTTGATGTTTTATAGCCATACTTACATCAACTGGGTTTATTTGAGGGTGAAATGTCAATCATTGATGCTGAAATCTAATATAATTGGTGTAAAAATAAACCTTAACGAAACCGAAAGGCACAATTTTATTGTTCTCTCCTTCATTAGTGCGATATGTTGACAATGACTATGCGTGGTCGGAAAAACAAAAAGGTGCAAGCAAAACTTAACCTTAAGGAGCTTAACATTGGCATACCTTTTTTTATGGATGGGAAATCCACCAAATGACAAAATGACCCCTCCTGCTCTGGGCGGAGCGGAAGGGATTGTCAGACTTGTCCTGACTAAAACCCGCCATGTTCCTTCTTAGCCCTTTGTGTGCCACGGTATCTCTTTCGAACAGTCCCGCAGCCCTGGCAGGCATCGCCACCTCACCAGAAATCGTGCAGTACCCCGGACTAGCCTTGCGGCTACCACCTTTAGGGGCGCGTTCAGGTACGCACCCACACCGGGGCCCCGTAAAAGGCCATTGACCGCACGACCCCCGGGTAGAGCCTCCGGTAGGAGGCGTTTGGACCCCCCAGGTTGGGTAAGATCCGCTTCATCGCAGCCCCGGCCCGTTCCAAACTGGAAAATGGGCCAAACGTCGGAAATACTCCAAACATTAGTATACCTTGACTACACATTATTTTAATCTTGGTCGTAATATCGGTAGTACAGTAAAACCTTTTTTATTTACCAATTTGGTATTTTAAACAACCTTACCACTATCAATGACTTAACATATTACCTGCCTAGCTTTCCCCCAACTATGTTGGGGTCGGCTTCCAGTCTAACCGGATGCAGCTGAATACCAGTATTTTACATGGAGCGACTGCCTATCTGACCTCCACAAGCCAGTTAGTACAAGGTAATACGATACTCCTTAGTAAGACTGGTTGTCAGACATTCAGGCCACTGCCTACTTAACGACTGTCAAAAATCTACAATTGTCAGCCGGGACCAACGGCTTAACGTGCTTTGCGAGGCACGGAGGAAACTCGCTATGAAGACTTAATTAAACATTTAAAATTAATAGCCAAAACGAGAACAACATTTCTAAGATAATAATGATCTGTACGTAAATAATAACCGTTCGGAAGTTTATGGAGCTAATTACGTAAGCATTCAGCCTACGGTTGACCTTCATAAATAAGGATTTCCAATTCCCGAATTTAGTTCAATTTCGAGTTTACTTCTAATTTGAATTTTACGTAAATGGGAAATGGGAATGTTTCGATAGTTCGATCTTACTATGTTTTGGTAAAGAAGTCACTGCCATTCTTTCCTTGGGTTTGTAGGTGAATGTTCCCACTGCTGGGACACAGGCCTCCTCTCTATGAGTGGGAGAGGAATGTAGTCCACCACGCGGGCCCAGTGCGGTGTCCCACGTATTTTCGACTTTGGCAGTTTATCATTTAAAATGGATCACGTTAACTTCGCTGGCTAATTCTAGAAAACAGACAATACTGTTAAAATAAAATGATAGACATACTTCTATCAGCTTCATCTTATATTTCTACTATTCGCCGAAGAGTAAAAATATAAGCTGAAGCAGGAATAGGTACACAAGCGGAAAATTCTATTTTCGCAAAAGCACGACTAATCATCGAAAAGTCACAAAAAAGAAAAAACACCGTCTGCATTCATAATCATCACTATTCCTGACACTTGAAATATCCCAAAAACTACTAACTCAAAATTATTTATTCAAACTTGCAACACTACAAATTCTACGAATAAAATTAATATTTAATTCGGACGCGGATACCCTTTTTATGCAAACGTTACCTCTATTACGGTAGCGTCAACAATAAAACTGACTATCGGAAAATAAATCTAATTTTGTTGTCTCTATACAGGGAAAGCTCGGTGTTGCCAGTTTAGATAAATAAGCTATTGTCGATTATAACGTGTGGCGGGGATCTGTCAGTGTTCCGTGTTATAGGAACTTTTTGGTCAAAGAATTCACCTTTTGTTTAAAAAGTTGGTTAACTTTAATGGCTTCCTTGTAGATCAATCGATTTCTGAAGTAACGCAACACAACTGTAAAGCTGAAAAGAAACGTTTGACTGCAATAGAAACGCATGTTTAGATATAACAAGCATTAATAAACATTGTGAAAATAATTATCAAAATCTTTGGCAACTGTCAAAAAAAATCTACAGCGGGCGTCTAGAATTCATGGCAACAGTTGCACTGTGTATAATTTTTCAAGATACATTAGACAACGCCACACATTCTCCGAAATAACGACTCACCTCTTACCGTTATTGGGAAACAGCCCTGTGACAGACGTTTAAACACAAAAGCGACCAAAAATCCGTATAAAGGTATACCCCTAAAAATACCTCCTCCTCAGGGCATTTATACGTGACCCACAATAATACGACAAGCATTGGTCACAAAAATAGATAGTACAAAAATAGAATTGTGTCCAAAACAATTGGGTAGGGAATACGCTATAAAAGTATGTTGTATCCTGTTTGTCAGATGTTAGTTTTCTTACGAAGCGATAAAGTTCGGAAAGAAAGAGTTACAATATCCGGTTGTAAATGTAGCACATCGTATTTTTTTGAATAATTTTGGCTTTGTAGAACGTTGTCTATTTCACTTATAATTAGAACCATATATAACATAATATCACGGCTTAAATCCTCGAGGCTGAGGTGTGCAATACATTCAATGATTATTTCATGAAGTAGTCATTCAATGGCTTTTTTTTTAAACTTTATTAAATAATGAAAATAAACTATATGTATTTACATAAATTAATTAATTAATATATTAATTATGTGTCACGTTGTTTGTCGGGGATGGACTCCTAAACTACTTAACCGATTTTAATCAAATTTGCACACCGTGTGCAGTTTGAACCAACTTGAAAGATATCCAGCTTACATCTCAATTTATAGTCGCAATATTATTTTATTGCAAATTAAGTCACAAATATCTGTTAGCTCCAAACTATTCTAACAGATGGCGGTATCTGTTGACTGGATTGAGTAAGTATTCAATAGATGGCGCTGTATAGGAGCGGAGCAGCAATGAAAAATATTGCGAAAACGGGGAAAATGTGACGGAGGCGAAGTTGCGCGGGACAGCTAGTACATTATAAAAACAGCCTGACGTTACAAAAACCGTAACAAAATTTGAATTTCACGGTCTACCCTGTCGCTTCCACCTTAATATCGTAATACCAAAGGCGATTTTATAGCGCAAGTGTTACACCTACTAGACAAAATATCGGGATACATCTAAAAAACAAATATGAACAGGTAAGTACTCTCGTTCCGGTGATAAAAAGATTAGCTTGTCAGCTAGGTATTTTTCACCTACGAGATAAACTGCTGAGCGGGTAACCTTTTCTCAGCCAAAGTGTGGTAGTTTTAGGGTATTGATTCTGAACCTAACGTGCTTGGGTCAAATTAGTTTACCCTAGAAGAATCTACTCCGTCCTTAAATCGGTTTATCTTGATCACATGTCCTTTTTAATCATTTCTGAAACGTATGACAGACCGAGGAGGAGCTCGTAGCTAAATAATAACAGCCACACGGGTCGATCTTTAAGGTTAAGCTGTGCTTGCCGAGGTTGGTTCGTTGATGGGTGACCATAATTATATACTGAGTTTCCTCCATGCCTCGGACAGCACGTTAAGCCGTTGGTCCCGGCTGTCATTTGAAGATCTTTGACAGTCGTTACGAGTAGTCAGAAGCCGAAAGTCTGACATCCAGTCTTACCAAGGGGTATCGTATTACCCAGTTACTGGTTGTGGAAGTCAGAGAGGCAGTTGATTCATGTAAAATACAGGTACTCAGCTGCATCCGGTTAGACTGGAATCCGACCCTAACATATTTGGGAAAAGACTAGGCAGATGATGAGGTGAATATATAATTTTTTTAATTTGACCAGCTTTTTTTTAAACCACCTGATGCTACAAATTCTAGCTAGTTTTTGTCTGACAGGGATTTTTTTTTATTTCTTTATTTATTAAAAGGAGTTTTTATTCATACGGATATGCCAACCCCATCGTACCTTATAAACTATTATACACTTCGAAAATCCTTCTATGCTAATGCATCAATCAATACTGCTTAATCATTGATTAAGCCTCTTCACAAAGCCACACAGTCTCTTTGCAATCATTGATTTAGGATTTGCTAAAATGTTTCGGATTAGCCAACGTCCAGAATGTTTAATTTAAATTCTCATAACAATGATTCCCTTTCATTCTTGCTCCTTATACACTCCATAAGCAGTCTGTCAGAGATGAAACAGACGTCTTGTTACAATTTTGTTGGTCAACTTGGAGATAGTTTTTGTCGCAAGAGTGGACCCAGCAACCAATCACGTACTAGTTAATAACGCGTTAGTCGTGCACGAATCGCCATTGAAAATCTAGTGCTGTGTCATTCTGACTTCTAGTGTGTAAGTTTGTAACAAGTTATTTGTGTGTGTGTGTGTAGCTCCTGGCTTAATAATAACAGCCGCTCGGGTCGATCTTAAGGTTAAGCCGCACTTGCCCAGGTTGGTCTGTGGATGGGTGACCACCCATTACATACCGTGTTTCCTCCGTGCCTCAGAAAGCACGTCAAGCCGTTGGTCCCGGCTGTCATTTGTAGATCTTTGACAGTCGTTACAGGTAGTCAGTGGCCTGAAAGTCTGACAACCAGTCTTACCAAGGGGTAAAAGAGATTAGGTTAAAAAATACTGGTATTCAGCTGCATCCGGTTAGACTGGAAGCTGACCTGAACATAGTTGGGAAAAGGCTAAGCAGTTGATGATGACTTGTGTGTGACTTATATGTAACACACAAGTCATCATCATCTGCTTAGCTGGCCTAGTGGGTAGGTAACACAGGTATCTACGTAATATTATTCTTCAAATAAAATTAAACTGGTACCCAGTATCCACTGAAGCCTACAATTTCTCAGTACACATACCTGTAGCCTTTGACCTACAGTCATGGACATGTTTTATTGAAAATTCCATGACGGCCATCCGTGAGGTCCTTTAAACACAATATATGGAGACAGAAGGTTCATACAATTGGCGAACATGAACAAAAACAGGCACACACTTATAGAGGTGATGACGATAATTTGACGATTTTGACGAAAATTGGCAGTGTCCGTCCGTTTTTAGAAAAGTCCGATGCCGAATCCAGCCCATCTTGAACTGAATTCTTTCCTACCCGTGAACAGTATCATCATCATCATTTCAGCCTCCCCCAAGTGTCGCCAAATTGAAATTTTGGGGGGTTTTGCCATAATCGCCACGCTTGGCAGGCGAGTTGGCTATCGCAGTACGGTTGTTACAGAAGCACAGAGAACGCTGCTGGCCATTCCCTGACAAGTCCCTTAGTCGCCTCTTACGACACCCACGGGAAGATATGGGATGTTGCTATTCTGTACGTCCGACACCATACAGAGCAGTATCAGTGGATAGTGAATAGTATAATGATCTTTAACTGCTTGCTTTATTGGTTTTAAATCTTCTTCAACTTAGCGTGTCGATGGCAATCTAAATTGTGTCGGCCCAAAACTGAGCCACTAGTTCGCCCTCAGTAGCGTCCATCAGTTCCTGTAACGAGCAAATAGCAGGACACGCAGGACACGATATTAAGTGTCGCATTGTTTGTGGAACAGCACCACATTTACACTCCGTGGCAGAGTCATTAATGAATCTCCACCTGAGCAGGTTTTCCTTGCTGCAACCAACCTGGGTCCGAAGTCTATTTACAGACTTCCAAGTCAGCCATTTTAATTCGGTTTTAATTTACTAGTATATACATTACAACGATTAACAAACTAATAAATTATAACTAAAATAACAATAAACTAAAAGAGTGTGATAAAACTCCTCCTTAACGCCGCCAGCTGGTAGTGCCCAAGACACTGGCAGCATTGCCACGTTGTATGGCAATACTAAGCCTCTGGCCAAAGTAAAAGCCAGCCCTTGGGTCACGGGAGGCGTCAACTAGGCGTTTCGAATTTTCTTTAAAAAGGCTCTGAGCACTCGGACCCATGGCCCCAGAGTTTCAACCCCAAACGGCTCGAAAATTACCACTAAGGTTACTTTACGCCGCTTGAGGTTATAAACTTATGATCCTTTAAAACTTTTTTTCTGTTGATAATAAACAACATAACGAGATCTTGCAACTTCGATAATAATAAGACTTCAAAATGTGTGACCACCGCCCGAAGCGCGTCGCTCCTATCGCGCTCTCAAGCATTCGTAACAGTTCGTTCAATTTTGGCGCTTCCTAGAACCTTCTTCTTACTGTCTTTACCTTCGCTTCGGCCAAAACTTTGACCCGTTTTTGCCGAAACCGGTAGTTTGTCCGTAGGTGATACTAACAATTTGATGCCAGATCAATAAGGCCCCATTCAAGTCCTCAAGTAATGCGACTTGCGATGCAATTTGCGTCAAGCGACACGCGCTTCACTTGTTTCCTTCAAGTGAGGCTGAGGACGATCGCGTCGCAGATCGCAAGTCGGGATGACAAGTGGTGTGCTCTAAGTTTTGTTTCACGAGTAGCTCTTGGTGAGAAAAAGTGAGGCAATTTGGTTCCAAAAGTATTTCATGAAAAAGAAAACGAATGGATCAGTAATCGTATACCTTTGAAGTCCCCTGATACCAATCAGTAGTGCCGCTTACAAATTTAGTGCATCATTTCGATAATATATAAACCCGAAATTGTAATTTTAAATCACATTCGTTCTGTTGCAACAGCTGAATTGCGTTCACGGCTCCGGACACCCCCATACAAACATTTTCTGAAGTATCCGTCAATGCCCCTGTCCGGTAACCAAAGCCGGTTAACAACAACAATTTACACGAATCCAAACTTCAGGCTGCTTCTACACATTCTTGATGAATAAACGCATTTAACACATGATCACCTGAAAATCTAACTTCATGCTCAGCAGTAGCTCTAGCGACCACTAGAGTAACGACACAGTATCCCGGGATCAAAATCAAAAATCAAAAATCAAAATCAAAATATTTTATTTTACATAGGCCTACATGGGCACTTATAAAACGTCGACAGAAGAGGCACGGTTCGGGTTGGTCGTTTCCTATGGAGAAGAACCGGCAAGAAACTCCATGGTTACTCTTTTAAAATCATTTGGTTCTACAATATTTGGATGTTACAGCGTTAGTACCTAAGTATGAGAGGACAGCGTAGGCCCGACAATAAGTCATCGCTTACTACAAAAGGTAGAAAAAGATGATAGTAAAAAAAAAAAAAAATCGGTGGAGACAAACCCTGACCTAAAGACTGCGATCTCAAACATATACCGATCACGAATATCAAATTTTATGGCGGCTCGGAAGTTAGCTGCGAGTGACGGTCAGCGCAGGTATGACGGTTCAAACTTTATTCTGGCTCGAAACGTCTAACGGAAAGCTGCGCAGAATACAATTTTAGGTATCAGCGGAGCGCAGAAGATGCATCGTCTGGACTGTATAATACGCAAACTGTAACTCGCAGCTAACTTCCGAGCCGCCATAAAGTTGAACAGAACTATACGCTTGCACTCGCTGCGCTCGCACGTGAAGCGTGTCTATGTTTGTGGGCGTGCGTTTTCGCTCGCTGTGTGGAGTCAGTCTTCTGTACTTATTTACCTATTTTGTGATTTAAGCTTGGCTAGTTTCACGGCATGTAGTTTCATGGGGTTGACATGGTCCGCAAGGGGCCGTGGGCCGTAACCTTGTTGACAAAAAATGGAGCCAATATGGTTCTGTTTGATGTGGTCGTTTTATCTTTTAGCGGTTCCGTACTAATATTCTAATGTGACAGTAACTCTGTCGGTTACTTTTTGATGGCTTAAAAGCGTTTACACCTTACGGCATTTCATACAACTTTCAAGTCCTTATTTTCCGAAATGACAGAACCGATTTTAATGGAACTTCATACGCATACGCAGGATACTTAGGTCTAAAAAATTACTAAAACATTTCGAAATGTCTTTAAAAAAAAAGATAATTGTAAATTCTGTTTCTATAATCCGTCTAATTAAGCTGTACACTATTTTTCAACGGATTTTTGAACGGACTTTGATTAAATGCATATGGACAAATCTGGGCTAGAACATTTTGATCGCTGGGGAAACCACGGGTCAGAGCTAGTTGAGCTGGTTTAAAAATAAATCCAGGAGATCATGCTAAGCATTCGCGCTTGCGACCACTTGCTTTTATAACGTGTTGTATTCCTCCAACAAGTTTTAACAGGATGACCAGGATTGTCTATAGCCTTTTTATGGCTGAGAAATCATTAAATGACCCCTCCCGCTCTGGGCGCAGCGGAAGGGAGTGTCAGACTTGTACTGACTAAAACCCATCTATGTTCTTTCTTTTCGTTGTGTTCCAGGGCCACGGTATCTCTTTCAAACAGTCCCGCAGCCCTGGCAGGCATCGGCCCTCTCGGACCCCTTCAGATTTGGTGACATCTCCTTGAGGCGCGCGTGGATCATGAACGCGCCGTCGACACGGACGGTGAGCCAGCCCATTACTCACCGTCCACAGGCCCGTGATTGTCTATAGCCTCTGTTGGTATAACTTTGGGTTTACTGGTATCTGCGATGACGCTGTTTTACCGAAATAGGGATCATACAAAACCTTGTCTACTCCTTGGGAGATTACAGTTTATCAATTTCTTCATCTACTCACCCTTGACAGCGACCAACTTAGCCTGAAGTTATACCTACCCCACTAGTGACTAGCGTTCTGTAACAGAACGCGAAGCGGTCCCACAATTTGTTACAACTAGTAAGAGCGGTGTTTGATAAACGGCTCCCTTTCAAAATGGCGACAATATTGTATTTTACGATTATAACTCAGTAACACTGACTTATTAGTTTTAAACAAATTAGATGTTTTGGTTGGTGTATTTATATGTTGAATAGAAAAGTTTATTTTGTAAGCGTAGTTACTTGGTACGAGCTTTACAGCGGTACAAGTCAATCTTTAACGGTATTTGTCGAAGTAAATCCGTTGATGGGTGGTCCAATACATACAGAGTAACTAATACCCAAACGCGACAAGGAAAGCACATTAAACGATTAGTACAAGCCGAAAAGTTTGACAACCAGTCTTACCAATTGTATTACCCAGTAACTGGGTTGTAGAATTTGTGGATGTGGAGGTCAAATAGGCAGTTACTGGTTGGTTACCTGCATCTGGAAGCCAACTCCAAAATAACTACAGGAAAAGGCTAAAATGTATGAGTACTACTCATACATTTTAGCCGAACCCCTCGGAGATTACCTACTCATTGAGTAGGTAATCTCCGAGGGGTTCGGCTGTACCTAATAGTACACCACTATTTCGCCACTTATGTTTAAGTCCGAACACAAATCCAATCCAGTCAAACAGATGAGGGTTTTCTGTCATTACCATTTTTTTGATAAGCATGATTGTGGCACGTGGGCCTTTAACTTTTGAGTAGTGGACTGTATGAGAGATAATGAGGGATTTTAGAGATACCTAATAATATACAATTATGGTGAAAACTGGCCGAGATTCAGATCCTTGACTAGAACAGGCAATTTGACTCCACTAACCTTAAGCTTCACCCTTGTCCTGGCTTGGATCAAGCTTGCTGAAGCAGCTCGCTGCCGCGTGGTTTGATGTGACGTCACTATGGGCTTCTAGAAGGTCTTTCGGGATCCGAGTTGTAGGCACACACAAATTAATGTCTGGGATTGTTCTGATACGATCAGAAGGCACTATATCACAATAGGAGACGAAAAGTCAGGTTTTACAAAGTGGCAATCGGCACACCGGCGTGCACGGCAACGCGATCCTGCTTCTCTTTCAGTAGTCGAACGTCGACTCGTCCGCAGCACAAAGATGGCTGCTCTTCGCCGTCACTTCACCAGAAGTGAGGGTAGAAGGCATAAAACGAATGGAGCTTAAAACTACCTTAAACTGTACAAGGATCGAACAATGATGTTAATATCAACTTATTTCAGCAAACATCTTTTAGCCTAGCAAACTGAAGCTCAGCAGTTTACTGATATTTTCATCTTTCTTTCGCAGTTTTTATTAGTTTTTATTTTAAAACTAAGTGGAATTGCGATGGATATTCAAAATATTCAGCAGACATTTTCAGAATAACCGTCGTTATGGTATAGCTGAAACCAATTATTGGCTGGACGGAAACAAAGTGCATTATTTATGAGACTACTACGTTTTTTCGTAACTATTTTATTTACAGAAAAAACTATATTTTAAGCTGGACAAACCCAAAAATTATCGTAACCGGGTTATTAGTCGGTATTATTGTTCCGTGCTTCGTTCTTTTCTATATTTATTTTGTTTTATTTTAACACAATATAATTGTATTAGCTTGTATTGTAACTACGTTCAAATATTTTCTAAGTCAAATGTGACCCAGTTCCCCGTTTTTGATAGACCTGCATACACATTTAGATTGGGTGATACTGCATGGTTAGTTAAGTAGCGTCATGCTAAATCCAATATGGCGGAGTCCCAAAGATGGCGGACTAGTTATTTTTTGGGTTTCATGATATGGGTATCAATTAAAAGGGTTTCCTGAGAAGAATAAGAAAAAAATGATGTGAATCCTATATTAAAAAGCTTGTATTATAAGGTTATTTAATGTTCTTTTAAACTTGCTTCCTTCTTTCCTCTTGGCCACAAAATACAAGAACAAGCGACACGCGTCTTGCGCAAGCGAATGTAGTGAAAACAAACAAAAATATTAAAAAAAACTATTTTGCAGATTCCCATTTCCATTTTTTGTGTATAAATACACAAAAAATGGAAATGGGAATCTGCAAAATATTTTTTTTTAAATATTTTTGTTTAACTAAAATAAACGAAAATAACTTTACTTTCGTATGTCGGTGGCATATTTTTTTTTGCCTTTTTAATGGTTTATCTTACACTCTTTAAAGGACTATCTGACCCATGCAAAGTCGTCTGCGTCACATTTTCCTATTAGTCGTAGCGTGATGTTATATATATTATATAGCCTTCCTCGATAAATGAACTATCCAACAGTGAAAGATTTTTCAATATGAACAGTAGTTCCTGACCTTAGCGCGTTCAACCAAACAAACAAACTCTTTAGCTTTATAAAATTATTATAGATAACTCATAAAGTACGACTCGTAGTAGAAAGACGCCAATGCATCGCCCGAGGTCGTAAACGGGGTCTTATAAGCAGCTTAAATGCAACTATTTACGATATCGCTCCAAATCCAAGAAGTGGATCAAATACCATCTGTTTGGCTACGATATGATTTCTAAAACTTCCCCATCTCGAAACGGGTTCCAATAATATTCACATTCTATATAATTTTATTTTAAAACTAGCTGACCCGCGCAACTTCGTCTGCGTCACATTTTCTCCGTTTTTGCAACATTTTTAGGGCGCTGTAGCTCGAAAGGAAAAAACGGAACCCTTTAAAGATCACTTTGTTGTCCGTCCGTCCGTCTGTCCGTCTGTCTGTCTGTCAAGACCCTTTTTCTCCGGAATGCGTGGAGGTATCAAGCTGGAATTTATATCAAATACTCAAGTCTACTGACCATTGGAGCTGTGCAAAAATCAAACATCTAAGCCAACGCAATCAAAAGATACAGCCGTTTATACCGCATATTTCCGCAAATTATCGACACTCGCAAGGGAATCAAAACCTACAGGGTACTTCCCGTGAACTCAGAATCTTGAAATTTAGTACGAAGCAACGTCTTATAGCAAAGACAAAGGAAAAATAGCGAAAACCGTAATTTTTTAGTTACATCGTATAATAAAAATCATTTATTAATTTTTATATGGAACACTCGGTGCGCGTGTCCGACTCGCAATTGGCCGGTTTTTCATTAATGCTCCACTCCTATTGATCGTAGCGTTATGTTATATAGACTATATATAGCCTTCATCGATAAATGGGCTATTCAACACTCAAATAATTTTTCAATTCGAAGCAGTAGTTCTCGTGATTAGCGTGTTCAACTAAACAAGCAAACAAACTCTTCAGCTTTATAATATTATAAGTATAGATGCTTGGGAAATACGTTCCAGGAAAATTTTAAGCGTATTCTTGAGGATTTCAGTTTACTTTGAAATATTAAACGGGTTAACCGATCGATATCTGAACTATATCCTGGATTTGAACATTTGAACTGCCTTGGTTGCAAGCTCTACTGCTAAACATAAGGATCTGGATTAAATTTTCAGGTAGAGTATTAACACGTTGAGTGCGACACCAGGTCTAAACACCTTGTATACGCTTCGCTTACAGTGCGGCTAACCGGTGTAAAGTGAAATGTGTAGACTTCCTTGTCGTGCGGAAGGCATAACTTCAACTTGGTTCGGTGTAGGAAAGAGATGAATATATATCTAAGAGGTATTATTAAATAGAACCCAATGGTGAACCTACACCTTAACACCGGGTTTATAAACCTGGTACCGCACGGAAGAAATAAAATTTCATTTAAGTTTCTTTAATGTTACAGGGCCTATAAGCCTTGTGTCGCCACAATTCATGTTTTATTACCAGGTGTATAGACCTTGTACCGCAGCAATGGAAAGTATAGAAAAATCACTGCCGCAGCGAACGTGTGGGTTTTTCTATCTGGAATTTCTTCGGCCTGTGTTGGACGGCCATATAACCCGAAGAACGGATAACCGTGGGGTAGACGAGTTCTTAAGTGGAGACCACGGATCGGTAAACGTAGCAGACGTCCTCATACTCGGTGGAGCGCTGATCTGCGCAAGGCGGCTGGCAAGAGCTGCATGAGAGTGGCCGAGGATCGTGCTCAATGGCGTGTCATGGGAGAGGCCTATGTCCAGCAGTGGACGAGTACAGGCTGATGATGATGATGATGAAACACAATTGACGAAATATGCCTAACCCTTCGAGAATAACAGGTAAGATGCTTATGATGCAGATTTGAATAGTTTCAGTGAATGTCAAATCCTATGATCAAAAACATGTTTCTGTGACCAATAAACCATTTTGGTAACATGCCAATTACTCACCATACAATATGTAAAACCACGGAGGGTTTTACATATTGTCAATTGAAACCTTTATAGCATCTTTTATGTTCGCCATAGTTTTTCTGCCGCCCGAGAAATATATTTATATTATATTTATTTATTGAATGCACAATGTACATAATCTTAGTTACAAGCTGGGCTTAAAACTAGAGTGTACATGACCGTGTCAGGGCGCAGCAAAATAAATTAAAACCAAAAATATTGCAATGAGTAGGTAACTTTTATACAGCATGATTTTTTAGTCACCGTCCAAATTTAGAAATTTTTTCTTTGGCGAAAACTATTGAATTCGTGTTTTTTCTTTTAGTATCACTCAATACAAAAATATTGAGATATCATGGACACCGCCGCGCCGTGCGTAGGTACACGCTGGGTAACCACGCGGGCTGGCCGCCCCCTTTCCATTGAATGTTTGCGCGGCAAGTGTAATATTTTTTACGATTAACTTAGTGACCAGGCAGAGCGGATAATTTTTTCGAGAAAATGAAAATATGAAAATTTCACATATCGTTTTTTTTTTCAAAAATGTAGTTAGTGAATGATACATAATGCCTAGAAAAAATTTGGACGGTGACTAAAAAATCTTGCTGTATAATAACACTGGTATCATCATATCTCTCAGGTATTCTGGTTTCCTCACAATGTTTTCCTTCAGCGAAGCAAGTTATAATTACCGCATAAAATACGAATATAAACCTGAAAAATCAGAGGTGCGTGTCTTGGGTTTGAACTTGACCAACGATTTGGCAGTCTGAACACTACTACGCTATCACTGCTTTTATACAATCAAACGGCCAAGTCCTTCATCTATATGGTTCCTATCAGTATAACTGTAGAAGGACTGTAGTTGCAATTGCAATACAAATATCCTTAATAAATCAATTGAAAAGTTTATCCCATTCACTCAGAAAACCAATAGACAAACACCAGCACGACTGTCTAAATAAACAACGGAATATCAATGTCAAAAGTTTTATGCATTTCGAATTTCGAAACAAAAACAATATGGTGGAGCGCGATACCGCGGCAAAATTTTAACGCTACGTTTTTCACGGAAAGGGGAATTAAAAGAAAATATAGTCTGTCAAACGCTTGTCATTCGATACGCTGGTATAGCCAACGTATGTAGCTGGAATTTTAGATATACTGTGGATTTTTGAGCTAGTGGATTAAACGACATTTTAAAGTTATCGGCGGGACTGAAAGTCTGATAACTTGTCTAACGTTAGCTCGTGTATCATAATTAATTAAATTTGAATTTCAGACGCATTCTACATTCTGTTAAGTTAAGAAGTCTTCTCAAATGAAGGCGGGGAAAGGATAAGTTGATGATAATTATCATCAGGATGAGTGTGTCATTGGGTTGTATTTTGATCAGATCAGCAACCAATTAACTTTTGTAACACTTTCGATCATGAGTTAGTACTTTGTGTAGGGGTTGGTTGGTTTTGCGAACTGTCAGTCTGTGGAATTTACTGATGGATTCTCTGTTTCCTGATTATTATAATCTGGATCTATTCACAGTTCGAGTGAGTCGGCTCCTTCTAGGCAAGCGTGCTCCACCCTAAGCCGCATTGTCGCTTCACATCAAGCCTGTTGTGGCCAAACGGAAGCCTATATTGTTTTAAAAAATAAATAAAAGTAAAAATCATGCTTTATTACAACAGCAAACTAAAAAGTACAAAATAATCTATATATATATAAATCAATTGTGGTTCGTGGGTCTCGCTAAAACTCGAGAACGGCTGGGCCGATTTGGCTGATTTTGGTTTTGAAATGTTTGTCGTAGTCCCGGGAAGGTTTAAAAGATGAGAAAGATAGGGTAGGGTAGGTAGGGTAGGGTAGGTAGTGTAGCGAAAATAAAAATAAAAGTCGTCACTGCTACATGTTAAAACGTATAATTTTGCTGTTATAAAAAAGACTAATACAATTTTTTTATAAAAAAAAATTTAAAAGGATCAAAAAAAGGAATTAAATAATGGACGACATGTAATATAATTTTATGTAAAGCAGCGAAATGGGTTGTTCAGAATTGTATAAAATCTGTAATTTTGAAAATTAAAACAAGGTGAGAAAGGGGTTGCAACGCCTACTCAGCCCTAGGCGCGATCAAAATGTATACGAGTTTAAATATTACACCGGAAAAAATACATTGCGCGACCTTTTGACACGAATAGGGTTTAAATAAATTAAATGATTGTACAACAAAAAAAAGAGAAACTATACTATTGCTAAAGATTTAAAAAAAGGATTAAAACAAAATTTGTTCCCTGAAGGTCCGGATCCTCGCTCGAAATCGGATCTTCGCTGTTGCTCCGGGTCTCAGGCGGCAAGCCTCGGAGCCAACCGCCAGTACGCGTCTCCCGACCCCTGGTCGGCCTTGAGTCGCGGCGCCGAAAGTATATGGGTCACTAGATCTTAGCTAGGATAAAAATCCTAGAACCGATTCTGAGCGAATCTATGGTGAGAAAAATACAGAAAAATTAACACCATGCTCCGAGAGAATCTTTTAAGCAGAAAAAATTTAAAATGTTTCAAATACATACCGGTTCTTGGTGAAATCACTGATAACCGACTATACAGTACAGCACTACAAAATTTATCTTTCTTAGGTCCTTTTTTACTTTATCAATTAAATTACGAAACGGAATAATATGTCTGTTATTTCCAAAGATTTGTCGTCCATCCGAGAAAAATTTTCCTCTGTCACATCCATGGAATCGTCATATTTTTAAATTTGAACCGAAGTAAGAAAAAGTAAATTGATTAGAAATGAGGTCGACTTACACGAACAGAATAGTTTTTATTCAGCCGAAAACAGCGTGATAATGCTGCAATACCCTCTTTCTAAGAAAAAAAGGACGTAAGTACGAGTGAGAAAGAAGAAAAAAAAACTGGATCAGGCAAAAACAAAAAAAACAGGCATCATATCTGAATCAAACGATATCGAAGTGCAACAAATACTGAATAAACACGGAGGCCACCATATCTAAACGTTATCCGCGCGAACTCGCGATATCTCAATTACATCTATGGAGAATATGAAAGAAAATAACGAACTCCTAAATCTAAATATATATTGTTCAGTTAGAGCCAAACTCTAACCTGCCACATCCTTACAATTAGTAAACTTTAGATCTAAGTAAAATTAACCTAACTTAACATAAGACTTAACTATTACCTATCAACTATAAGAAAAAACTTGGGAATCCCCAAAAATAAATAACGTGAACACGTAAAGTCCAACCTCTAGTTATAGAAACTAAGACAAGTTGAACAAAAAAAAACTAAGTTTAAGAAAGAAAACCTAAATTAATTAAGTCAAAGAAGAACTCAAGACAGAACTTAAATCAGAGAACTCAAGTCATAAAACTCAAGTTTAAATTCAAATTTAAAATTAAATGTTGAATGTCACGCCATCTGTGTTAAACTAAAAGAAACAAAATAACCTTAGAACACAAGTTGACATAACACAGAAATAAACAGATGTCACTATTAACAGATAATCTATGAAGTTTTTAATCTAATCGAAAAACTATGCAAAGAAATATTCCAAAGAGGAAAAAGGATTAGAAAGCAAATGTCAATGTCAAAATGGAACAAAGAGAATTTAATCCAATTTATTTTAAGATATCTTTGATATGATATTGTCCGGAGTGGACTGAATCACAATCCTGTAGCAAATAGGTGGTCCTTGAAATGACTCTTATTACACGGCACTTAATAAAACGTGGAGCAAGCTTCCCAGAGAAAAAATCACCTCCAGAAGACTTGGAAAAATTCCTTCTCCATACAGTATCACCAACATTTAGAGTGACAGCTGATCGATTAGAATTATATGCACGAGAGTTACGGAGAAAAGCTAAAGAAAGATTATCAGCAACCTTTGCATAAACTTCGCTGAGAGAGGATAGGTTTGAAGCATGACGAGCCCGACTGTCTGCCAAATTAGAGCTTCGAGTCTGACTATTTACATGACTGCTATCCATAAGGACCTCTCTACCAAGCATAAGAAAGTTAGGCGTAAAACCAGTAGCTAGATTAACACAAGAATTGAGGTAAAGCTTCACTTTAGGTAACATTTTAGCCCAACTTCTTTGGTTTTCACCAACCAAAATACCTAAACATGTTATAACGCTTTGGTTGTATCGCTC
Source organism: Cerastis rubricosa (assembly GCA_949152445.1). Lineage (NCBI taxonomy): Eukaryota > Metazoa > Arthropoda > Insecta > Lepidoptera > Noctuidae > Cerastis > Cerastis rubricosa. Next base: position 2,361,062 of record OX424547.1, read on the forward strand.
AACCGTATTTGCTTGGGGTGTATAATATGGCGTAAAAGTAGGTGATTGAATATGGAAAGATCTGAGAAAATTAAGGAATTGATTACTACGAAAAACTGTAGCGTTGTCACAAAGAATAGTACGCGGAACCCCAAAATTAAAGAAAATTTCAGACTCTAACGCTTTTATAACAGAAAGAGCGTCAATCCTTTTCAGAGGAACTAACCAAACATATTTGGAAAAAACATCTACCATAGAAAGGATATATTTATAACCATAATAAGCGCAGGGCAACGGACCAATTATATCGATAGAAATCATCTGTAAGGGCAAGGAAACCTCTTTAGGGTAACACATCTGACCGCGAGGTTGTGTGTTCGAAATTTTATAGGCTTTACAAACCTCACATTGACTTAACGTCGAAGTAACGTCACGGAACATATTTGGCCAGTAGAACAACTCCCTAAGCTTTAGATACGTTTTAGTAACACCGGGATGTATCGAAGGAAATCTATTGTGAATTTCCCAAATAGCGTCTGGAACCTTTTCAGCTGGTAACACCACACGCCATGGTTCAGAAGATAAAGGACTAGAAACAGGCATGCGTCTCATAAGGATACCGTTATTTATAGCGTATGCTGGGAACATTTGTGGCGTATCTCGAGCACCTATATATATCTTCTTATACCAACGGTCATTAGTATGTTCAGGACCCTGGTCAAATGACACAGGATTAGCATGGATCCTGGAAAGAACATCGGGGATTATATGTTGCGAACCTTTACGATGCACAATATCAAAAGTATATTGGGAGATAATAGTAGCCCAACGAGCTAAACGACCAGATGGGTTGTTAAGAGAGAGGAGCCACTTAAGAGCCATATGGTCTGTTATGACAGAAAACTTCATACCATCTAAATAACATCGAAAATGTTTAATTGAATCCAAAACTGACAAGAGTTCACGCTCTGTAGTACTATAATTGCGTTCAGTTTGAGAGAATAAACGCGAATAATAGGCGATTGGATGTTCCACATCGTCTATCTTCTGTGTCAGTACCGAACCAAGACCAACAGCTGACGCATCACACTGCAGGATGAATGGCTTCGAGAAATCAGGACATGCCATAACAGGCGTATCAATTAGCGCTTGTTTCAACTGAGTGAAAGCTTGATCGGCTGCATCGTTCCAACTTATTGGATCATTACCCTTTCTCTTACCGATAAGGGCAGTAAGCGGAGCAATTATAGAAGAAAACCCTTTAACGAAACGCCTATAATAGGAACACATACCAATGAAACCGCGTAATGACTTAGCTGAAGTAGGAGTAGGATAATCTTTAATAGCATCAAGTTTTCCGGGATCGGTTTGAAGACCCTTTTCATTAACAATATAACCCAAATATTTTAGTTCGCTTTTACAAAACTCGCATTTTTTTAAATTTATAGTTAAGCCTGCTTCTTTAAGTCGAGCAAGCACCTTCCTGAGCAGCGCCATATGACTAGAGAAATCTTTAGACACGATTATCAAGTCGTCGACGTACCCAAAAATACAATCGTCGCTGGTAGAAGTAAACTCGAAATTAACGATCATATCTGTAAGGCGTTGCATCTCCGAAGCAGCGTTCGTTAGACCAAAAGGCATCCTAACAAACTCAAAGAGACCACGTTGTGGAACAATAAACGCTGTTTTCTCACAACTTTCTCTATCAGCGAGTGGAATTTGCCAGAAAGCACTTCTAAAATCCAATGAGCTAATATATCTAGCACCACGAAGGTTGTCGAGGATATCGTGAATACGGGGAAGAGGATATGAATCTCTAACTGTCACACTATTCAGTTTTCTACTGTCGACACAAAACCGAACAGAACCATCTTTTTTTGTCACCATTACCACTGGACTAGCCCATGAAGAACGAGATGGACGAATAACACCCATATCTAACATTTTGTCAATCTCTTCATTGAGAATCTTCAACTTGACAGGGGATAAGGGATAATATCTTTGACGGATAGGGTAACCCGTAGTATTAATTTTATGGGACAACCAAGATGTTTTACCAAGACCAACTTTTTCCGAAGAGATAACTTCGTACTCTTTAATAACTTGTTGAAGACAAGACTCTTGATCCGGCGATAGGATGTTACGAGGATGAATATAACGGACCTCGCCGACAGAGGAAACTTGAGGGGAAGAGTGCTGAACAGAAGGGATAAACATATTACCATCAATATTTTTATTAAAAGCCTGACTAAAAATAGACGTCAAACCGAATTTATTCCAAAATTCGATACCTAAAATAACAGAAGATGACATCGAACTTGCAACTAAAAACTCATGAATAAAAGTTGTACCATTAAATTTAACTGGAAGGTACACAGAACCAAGAATATCAATCGGCGAATTATTAGCCGATATAACACGGGGACAAGCGTCTTTTGATGTCAAAGAAACACCAAGTTGCTGAATAAAGTTATTGCTAACAAGCGACATCTGAGCACCAGAGTCAAGCAATGCTCTAACAACTCTACCACATAATAATACCTCTATAAACGGTCGGTTATCAAATGAATCTGAAGTAAACACTGGGGATACTGTAGGGAAAGAAACGTATCGCCAGTGGTCTATGCATTTTTTTGGATTACATTTCGGACATTCTCTAGTAATAAATCCAGGAGTGCGACACTTAAAACAAATCATGCCTGTGATCTCTGGGCAAGAACGGTAAGAATGACCAACTTTGTTACATTTTAAGCAAAGCTGAGACTGACTACAACTAGGACAAATCTGAGAGTTACTAGATGTTGGCTGATGGGAAGTTTTGTTCGGCCTAGGTTTTGGTGGGTTAAATACTTGAGAAGTCGACTGGTCGGCAACACAGTCGAGACTGGCTACCGCCTTTGGAGGTTTTAGAAAAGACTCGAAATGAGTAACGACTTCGATTAAATTATTGATGTCATGAAATTTTTGGATGGACAAGCAAGGAGTGTACTTTGGCAACATGTTGTGAGTGATGATCCACAACAACTCCGATTCTTCAATAGGCTTGCTCAGTTTAGAATTTAAGTAAGAAACCTCGATAATAAATTCTCTTATAAGCTGTTCCGGTTTCTGTTTGAGGTTACGGACCTCCTGGCTTGTCTTAAATTCAAAATCGTTCGTACCGAATGTCTGAAAAAAAGCATCTTTGATCTCAGAAAAAGAAAGATCCGGTCGACGGATCGACCTAAAATATTGAAGTGCAACACCTGACAAGACTTCATGGAATCGCTTAACTAAATAACCATCAGACAAATTGTCGGCCTCCCTGCACTCCTCTAAACTCGTGAAAAATTCCCGTACGCAGGTCTTACCATCGAAAACAATCTTCCACTTAGTAAGAGAGAACTGCCTGGTAAATTGTAGGCATTCCTCAGATCTTATTGGAGAAGGAATGATACTCTGTGAAGAAGCGTGAGAAGGTCTTGGTGGAATAGGAGGAGGTGGTGGTCGCGAAATAATGGGACTAGCACGACGTGGAGTCTCAACAATAGGGAACCCCTCTTCTGACATGATGTAACTAGAATAGACCTAATATTGTATGAAAGAACAGACAAAAGGCGATTGAATCCTAGCGAAAAAATAGGCACGGCATGAACAGACGGATAAAAATAATCCAGCAACCAGCAGTCAGTGAACGCCAAGCTATTAAACAAAGATACAGGCTACATAACCGTTCATACTAAGCTTACCTTGAAAACCGACGCCTATAAATTCATACGTCACCATATATACTCTACGGGTTCTAACTACCGCTAGCTAAGGATATGGAATAAAAATCAGGAGACCTATCGTTATATTTGCTGCGATAAGTGGGTAAAATAAAAGACAGTTATGTGTTATATAGTTCACAAAATTATTTTTCCTTTAAAATACATTACATTTAATGAAAAAATATATGTCAAGGAAAAATAACAGCTTCACAGATCTGAACTGGCGGTAAAAATCCCAGAATACCTTTCTAGAATGAAAGAATATCCGTGTCCTGAAACAAATAAGCTTAAGAATCATTAGCTCCCGGAGGGAGTGACCATCCTCAATAAGGCAAAAAAGATTTTATGTAGAATCATTCAAATTTCAAAGTTATTAGGTAAAAACACTTACTTTAATTGTTCGGGCGCCATTTTTGTAGCGAAAATAAAAATAAAAGTCGTCACTGCTACATGTTAAAACGTATAATTTTGCTGTTATAAAAAAGACTAATACAATTTTTTTATAAAAAAAAATTTAAAAGGATCAAAAAAAGGAATTAAATAATGGACGACATGTAATATAATTTTATGTAAAGCAGCGAAATGGGTTGTTCAGAATTGTATAAAATCTGTAATTTTGAAAATTAAAACAAGGTGAGAAAGGGGTTGCAACGCCTACTCAGCCCTAGGCGCGATCAAAATGTATACGAGTTTAAATATTACACCGGAAAAAATACATTGCGCGACCTTTTGACACGAATAGGGTTTAAATAAATTAAATGATTGTACAACAAAAAAAAGAGAAACTATACTATTGCTAAAGATTTAAAAAAAGGATTAAAACAAAATTTGTTCCCTGAAGGTCCGGATCCTCGCTCGAAATCGGATCTTCGCTGTTGCTCCGGGTCTCAGGCGGCAAGCCTCGGAGCCAACCGCCAGTACGCGTCTCCCGACCCCTGGTCGGCCTTGAGTCGCGGCGCCGAAAGTATATGGGTCACTAGATCTTAGCTAGGATAAAAATCCTAGAACCGATTCTGAGCGAATCTATGGTGAGAAAAATACAGAAAAATTAACACCATGCTCCGAGAGAATCTTTTAAGCAGAAAAAATTTAAAATGTTTCAAATACATACCGGTTCTTGGTGAAATCACTGATAACCGACTATACAGTACAGCACTACGAAATTTATCTTTCTTAGGTCCTTTTTTACTTTATCAATTAAATTACGAAACGGAATAATATGTCTGTTATTTCCAAAGATTTGTCGTCCATCCGAGAAAAATTTTCCTCTGTCACATCCATGGAATCGTCATATTTTTAAATTTGAACCGAAGTAAGAAAAAGTAAATTGATTAGAAATGAGGTCGACTTACACGAACAGAATAGTTTTTATTCAGCCGAAAACAGCGTGATAATGCTGCAGTAGGTAGGGTAGGGTAGGTAGGGTAGGGTAGGTAGGGTAGGGTAGGTAGGTAGGGTAGGTAGGTAGTGCAGCATTATCACGCTGTTTATTGATTCGGCTGAATAAAAACTATTCTGTTCGTGTAAGTCGACCTCATTTCTAAACATTTTTCTTTTTCTTACTTCGGTTCAAATTTAAAAAGTATGACGATTCCTTTGGATGTCAAGTAAGAAAATTTTCTCATATTGGCGACGAATCTTTGGAAATATACATGTTATTCCGTTTCGAAATTAAATACCTAAATTATTTGTAATTTAAAGTCATCTACCTAAGGAGGATAATTTGAATTTTGTAGCGCCGTACTGAATAGTCGGTAGCTATAAGTGTTTTTTACCAAGAACCGGTATGTATTTGAAACATTTTAAATTTTTACTGCTTGAAAGATTCTTTCTGAGCATGGTGTTAATTTTTCTATTTTTCTCACCATAGATTCGCTCAGAATCGGTTCTAGGACTTTAGACCTAGCTGAGAACTAGTGACCCGAATACTTTCGGCGCCGCGTCAATATACCGACCAGGGGTCGGGAGACGCGTGCTAGCGGTTGACTCCGAGGCTTGCCACCTAAGCCCCGGAGCAACAATCAGGTTTCGAGCGAAGATCCAGACCTTCAGGGAGAAATATCACGGTGTCAAATTTCAAGAACAAATTTTGTTCTAATCCTTCTTTTTTATAATCTATAGCAATAGTGTAGTTTTTTGTACCATCATCTAACATATTTAAGCCTTTCGTGTCAAAAGGTCGCGCAATGTATTTTTCCGGTGTAGTAATTAAGCTCGGATACAATTTGATCGCGCCTAGGGCTGAATAGGTGTTGCAACCCCTTCTCACCTTCTGGTTTTAATTTTCAAAATCACAGATTTTATACAATTCTGAACAACCCATTTCGCTGCTTTACTTAAAATCACATTATATGTCGCCAATTATTTTTTTCTTTCTTTGATCCTTTTAAATTTTATATAAAAAATTTGTATTAGGTTATTTTTAAAAATCCGCAAAATTATACGTATTAACATGTAGCAGTGACGACTTTTATTTTTATTTACGCTACAGTAGGTAGGGTAGGGTAGGTAGGTAGGGTAGGTAGGTCGGTTGGTAGGTAGGGTAGGGTAGGTAGTAAAAAGGGCATTGCAACGCATACGGTACAGCTAGTTTTCAATAAATTTCAATTAAAAATAGCATGGTAAAATAGGTTGGTCGTTTCCTATGGAGAAGAACCGGCAAGAAACTCCATTCCAACAAGTAAGAAAGCTTTGTGACGATATTAGGGCTGAAAAAAAAAATAGTAGTAAGAGTTAATTTTGAACCGCGTATTCGTTTTACCTATACTCAGCGTATAATGTTCTCATTGTTGGGACACAGACCTTTTATACAAGATGGCTAAATTACCCACGGAGTGGAAGTCAAAAGGTGACGTTTTGTCCCAAAAAGCACAGCTGGTATGAAGCAACCTCAAGCATTTTGTCATTATCCTAACGTTGACTAATAGAAAATATCTCTGGCAGTAAGTTGGCTTTTATATAAGTATAAGGCGGGTTGGCGATCGAAGTACGGTTGTCACAAAAGCACAGAGAATGCTGCTGCCCATACTCTGGAAAGTCTCTTAGTCGGCTCTTACGACACCCACGGGAAGACATGGGATGGTGCTATTCTATGCGTCCGACACCATACAGAGCATAAGTCGTTGCTTACTAAAACTGCTGTTCTACAAAAGGTAGAACAAGACAAAAAAAAAAAACACTTGATCACCAACTTCCCTATTATCTTCAAAACTTGCTGATGATTCAAATATTCGATGTGATGATTGCCGTACTCAACAAAAACCATATCAGGTATCATTGAAACTTAACGAGGGTACATCGATATCTGCCGATACCATAACATCAATAAGCTTGTATCTCCACAATGATCTCATTGCATCTGATTTGCGGCGATAACTGCGGTCGTGTTGGTAAATGACAAGCCTCTAATGATACTCAACATTATGGCAACCATCATAGACTCTAATTTCCATTCCTAAGTGTGTACTAAGCTAGAAAAAATTTTCAAAGCGTGTTTACTCTGCTACCTAACGAGTCTCGGAAAAGTTCAATTTTCAAACACACCTATGTGTGTATAATCCGACTAACTCAAAAAGTTCGTCGGTTAAGTTGGGTGGGAGCGATAAGGGTGGGTTTTAAACTCGGTCGGGTAATACTACGGTACAGCATGAAGGTGCAAGCGTTTGGTATATCTTATTTCAGTGCGCAACGAGTCGTCGGTAGGGGTGGGCGCTTCGCTCCCGGATTTTCCCGATTTTCCGATCGTGTGTGAACTTTGGTGATTGCGAATTTATCTGTGAAAGTGTTAAGTTTTTTTGGTTTTGGTAAAGGGATGTTGTTTAACCTAGCCTTCAGCCTAATATAATATCAGTGTAAGTAGTTTCAAGATGTTTTAAACGTTAAAATTTAGTTTTGAATTTCGAATTCGTCAACTTATTGTCATGAAACATTGTAGGTTTTTATTTTATGGTTATCTAAATTATATCAATACTTGAGAGTTTGAAAAGAAAATTAGAAGCCGTATTTCATTCATTTCTTCTAACCAATAAAAAAAAGTACTTAAATATAACCAGATAAATAGCTACCTACTCAATAAAACTTTTTGATATCAATACGATTCACGGTAATGTTGGCACGATAACTAATTGAGTTTCAGAGAAACCTTCTATTTCTCTTTTACGGCAATATTTCTTTTAAGTCCACGTAGTTATAAGCAATTATTTAATTTTCCTGAGTACTGAGACTGTTTTTGAAGAAAAACCAAATTATTTGAAGATTAATTTGCTTTCAAATTTTGGTTACTTACCTACTTAATATTTTATTTCTATTCGATTGTATAGAAAAATGATTTCATTAAGAATATTGAAGAAGCCTAAGATATGCCTTTAATTTTGAATAGTTATTAACCAATTAGCTGCCATAGTGCGTCATTAATAAATAAGCTTAAAATGTGACAAACCAAAAATATTTCTATTATATAGCTTGATCGATAAGAAAGTTTCATTATGGAATGTGGGTCGCTTTTCCAGCAACGTTATCCGTGTCGAAGAAACATATCATGAGGCACTCATTAATAGTATAGCTCTTTTCACCAATTAAAGATTTTTTTTTTAAATCAGGTGAGTAGTTTCTGAAGAACTCGTGGCTAAATAAAAACCTCTTGGGTCTATCTTCAGGTTAAGCCGCCTTTGCCTAGGTAGTTCCATGGATGGGTGACCACCCATTATATACCAAGTTTCCTCTGTGCCATGGAAAACACGTTAAACCGTGAGTCTCGTCTGTCTGTTGTAGTTCTTCGACCGTTGGTATAGGTAGTCAGTGGCCCGAACGTCTGCCAACCAGTCTTACGAAGTGGTATCTTATTACCCAGTACTAACTGGGTTGTGGAGGTCAGATAGGCAGTCGCTCCTTGTAAGATACTGGTGTTCAGCTGCGTCCGGTTAGAGGAAAGGTTTAGGTTAGGTTTGGGAAATGGGTAGGCAGATGATGAGCTTTTGAGATAACTTCGTATAGCCAAAGTCACTAACTTCACCTGCCTATATTTATACTGTTAGAGTAGTTTAAAATTGGATATTTTGGGAAAGGATTGCCTGTCAGCCCTTTAGGTTTATATTAGTAACTTTATTTTTTTATTTAATCTTTTACTCTGGACGCTCCTTACTTGCACGTATTTCTACATCGTTCTCAAATATTTGTAATTCCCAACCTGAATGATGTAACCAAGATTTTGTAACAATATTTTGATTTTAAAGAGTGTCCATGGAGTTTCTTGCCCATTCTTCTCCATAGAGATCTACGCTTTGGAATGGGCAACTACAGTCTTTCACAAGTTATTATGCCTTGTGACTGGGACTGTAGCTTTGCGTTTTGTGTCCGTAATGGTCTAATCGAAATAAATGCTTTGAGTTTGAGTGTTGGGTTGGACTGTTTCTTCGTCTTTTAGCATCGACAGAACATCTATATTTTACTGTTTGGTCTATGTTAACTTGTTTAGTGATTATTTAACTAGGTGTTCTGTAGACTGCTGTAGGTTTTTTGGTGATGATACGTTTTTGGTCAAATTCGTAGTTTTGAAACGAATAGATTTTGTATTTTTATTGGTAAATGCACCTTGAGGCTAAAAGCTCCGTAGTGATTTTCATATGTAGCTTTTTCAAACTATTTTTGAAAGTATTAGTTAATTTTATCCTTCACTATGTTTTGTATTAACTACGACAAACATTACTATAAATAATGGAACTGTTTTCCTTAACATATAGGTTTCAGGAAAACCCTTTTCACAATTTAATAAACTACTTTAAATCAAAATCAAAATTTTTCACTAATTTTATTTTACTTAGATCTACATGGGCACTTTAATACGTCGACAATAGGTGCACGGTTCTTGTTGGTCGTTTCCTATAGAGAAGAACCGGCAAGAAACTCCATGGTTACTCTTTAATCTGAAACGCATATGACTAGAAGAGTGTTAAATATGAATGTTGATGGATGGAGAGGAAGAGGAAAGAGAAGATGGATGGTGTGAGGAATGATATGAAAGAGACAGGAGTAAACGATGCCATGACGTCGGACAGTGGAGAATGGAAGAAGAAAACGTGTAGCGCCTATCCCAAGTAGAATAGGACACGGGCAGGAAGATGATGGCTCAAGTCAACGATAGTGGCGTTTTTACGCGAATTTTTTTTGGTTAGGACGCAATCGTACAGTTTTCACTGGCATGGCTCTGTATTGGACTTTAGAAAATGTGTTGCACCGACCATAGGCAACTAGAATGGGACAAGGCAGGAAGATAATGACTTGTTACTTTTAACTTTAATTCGTCATCTATTTAGCTTTTTCCCAGTTAGCTTCGGGTCACCTTCCGGTCTAACCAGATGCAGCTGAGTATCTGTAGATTACATAGACTGAGAGCAGTGGTGGCCCAGTGATGCCAGGCCCGACTTACGAGCAGTAAGCCCTGGGTTCGAACCCAGGCAGGCGCATTACTTTGTGTAATTTTTTCATTACAGCTGTTCTCAAAAACGGTGAAGGAAAACATCTTGAGGAGACAGGCATGTCCTAGAACTAAAAATTCAAAGATATGTGACATCTACCAACCCGCACTGGGCCGCGTGGTGGATTACAGCCCACTCAATCTCATAGAGAGGAGGCCTGTTTCCCATTAGTGGGAAAATTATAGGCCGATGATGATGATGATATGGACGCCTGTCTGACCTCCACAACCCAGCTACTAGATACCACGATATTCCACGATAATAGGTCTTACGACTGGTTGTCAGACTTTATCTAGATTATCATCGGCCCATAAACGCATAATGATTATGAAGTTAATCATATGATTATGCATTAATAATGGAAAGCACAAGTGTTTGATTATTTTATTTTCGTTCAACCATCTAAGTCTGTTATTACCTAATTATAATCTGTGACGACGGTGTTACCAAGGGTTTATAGTGTTATTGAGTAACTGGGATGTGGATTAGCAGTCGCTGTATAAAAATACTCTTCCTCAGCTGCGTCCCAGCAGACTGGAAGCCGACCCCAACATCGCTGGGGGGATGGGCTGATGATGATGCTTAAAATGTTTACTAAAAACTCTACTGAGTAACTTATTTGCAAGTTACTGTATTATGAACTTATACTATCACTGAGGAGCTCGTGGCTAAATAATTACAGCCGCACGGGTCGATCTTTAAGGTTAACCCGTGCTTGCCGAGGTTGGTCCGTGGATGGGTGACCATAATTACATATCGAATTTGCAAACATGCCCGAAGCACTGCAGTGCCTCGGCAGCTGCATCAGCATCCTAAAGGCATTGTTATACTGTACGCGCAGGGCGTTAACTGTCCTCTTCATATATTTGACCCATAGCCTCATCATCATCTGCCTAGCCTTGCCCCAAATTATCTTGGGGTCGGCTTCAGTCTAACCGGATGCAGCTGAGTACCAGTATTTTACATGAAGCGACTGCCCATCTGATCTCCACAACCCAGTAACTGGGTTTTACGGATACCCCTTGGTAAGACTGGATGCCAGACTTTTGGCTTCTGACTATTCGCAACGACTGTCAAAGATCTACAAATGACAGCCGGGATCAACGGCTTAACGTGCTTTCCGAGGTACGGAGGAAACCCGGTATATGATTATGGTCACCCATCCACGAACCAACCTCGGCAAGCACGGCTTAACCTTAAAGATCGACCCTTGCGGGTGTTATTATTTAGCAACGAGCTCCTCCATTTGACCCATAGACTGCACGTATAAAATGATTGGCAAGACGCCTGAAACAAAGTTACTTTTACTGCCCTATACTACGGTGTGCAAATCTACGAGCCAAGACATAACAGCCATGAGCATTATTAAGTCATGAGCTCCTCCTTGTGAATTCTAAACAATAAAAGTTGAAATGTCAGAAAGAATGCTACAGCGAGTGTATTCCGCAGTTAGGATTGGCGTACACTTCATCCCTTTTGTTTTGAAGTGGGCTAGCAACCAAGGCTAGTATCGGATTGGCTCTCGACTCAGAAACAATCGTCTAATACACTTTATTTATTTTTTTTCGTACACGGGATGGGTTGAATCAATTGTGTGTTGATACGAATAAAACATTGATCTGAGGATGTTTTTTTTTTTTATTGGGATGAAGTAATTCACTTTGTTTTGTAGAAGAGTGAGGCTGTTTTATATGAAAATCAAATGTTTTTCTGCGTCGTTATATTAAATATGACTATCATCATCATCATCTGCCTAGCCTTTTCCCAAACTATCTTGGGGTCGGCTTTCAGTCTAACCGGATGCAACTGAGTACCAGTATTTTACATGAAGCGACTGCCTATCTGACCTCCACAACCCAGTAACTGGGTAATACGCTACCCCTTGGTAAGACTGGATGTCAGACTTTTCGGCTTCTGGCTACTCGTAACGACTGTCTATGATTTACAAATGACAGCCGGGACCAACGGCTTAACGTGCTTTCCGAGGCACGGACTATATCCTCATTAATTATTAAAATCTGACAAAGAATATAAGTTTTTGAAATAATTACTTTAATCACCCCCTCAAAAAGGTTAGTTTACGCTACGACTGTAAAGATTTTAAATACTTTTCCAATACTAAGCTTTCTGAAATCAACTTAATTCACACTAACGTACAGTTGATATCCGGTTAAGTTGAAATAGCATCAACAGGAAATAGTGTAAAAGTATTTCGACCAACAATGTCAATCGACATAGATGGTTCTAAATGTGGTCACCATCGTCTATGTTTTACCCGATGGGTGCACACGAAATTAGACCACATCCCCTTTGATAGACGTTGGATAATTGATTGATAGGTGCTTTACATACAAGTCTATTTGGAATTGGTTTATAATGCAGCAGCAGCAGTAGTATATGTGACGTACCAGTATGTTATTTGATCAAACGCATCGTTTACAGTCAACGTATTGTCTGCCGCCAACTGTGAGTACGCTCACTGGCAACAACGCACTACGTAATAGCGTATAGTCGGTTCGGTGTGAACGAGAAGTTAAATATACAAGGTGTTATTTTGCAACCTCTTCAAATTCAAGTAGGTTACTATGCTAATGATTCTCAACCCGACTCAATAATAAAATGGGTGGGTGATTTTTTCTTTTTCTTATTTATGGAAATCGGTAAGTGTGAACTACCCGTGTTTTAAACGCGGCCCGTCTGAATCTCGCCCTATAACCGCGCTTCCACACATACAAACAATCTCAAACGTTTCTTCGATAATTTCTTATTCCCTAAACCTTATACTGAAATACTGACAAACTTAAACTACCAAAAAAAAACAGCGTTTATTAATAATTAACTAGGTACCTACCATAATTTTAATTGATTATTTATGTCTTTTGTGACAACCTCCTGAATTTTGACGAGTATGCAAAACAACACCTTGTTTACGGAAAAGCGACAATCTGCGTAACGCGCACTCACGACAATACGTTTGGTCTGAGCAATGCCTAATGCTCGCAAGCGCTAATGCTGATTTCGGTTCGATTGCTAGGTGTTGCAAAATAATAAGGGTTGATTAAGTTTACTTTAGCGTGGTGGACAGACTAAACATAACATAACAAAACATCACGCCTGCATTCCCTGAAGGGTTAGGCAGATATGTGCCTAGTACATTCGCCAATTATGTTTAAGTCCCATGTAAAAGGGGGCGAGGCTATAGCTATCAAACAGACACAGGTCCCAACTCCGTGGCTGCTACTGAGAAATTCTTGATGGAAAACCCCAATAACAATTTGCCCGACCCGGGAATCGGACCCAGGACCTCGTTCTTAGCAGTCGCGATTGGGACCAGAAGACCAACGAAACAATCGAAGCATGTCTGCTGCATACTGCATATTAGAAAGGTTAAATTAATGTTGAAGCATGAAGCATTGTTCAGACCCTGCCAGGTCTGCGGGACTGTTCGAAAGAGATACCGTGGCCCTGAAACACAAAGGACTACGAAGGAACATGGATGGGTTTTAGTTAGTACAAGTCTGGCACTCCCTCCCGCTTCGCCCAGAGGGGTCATTTGATGATTTCCCATCCGAAAAAAAAGGCTTTGTTCAGACCAAACGTATTGTCGGCCGCTGATTGTGAGCGCGCGTTACGCAGTTTATCGTTTTTCCATATACATATATTTAACTTCTCGTTCACACCGAACTGACTATACGCATATCTTTAATACCTCTATACCAGGCCCCTCAGAAAGTATTGCGAAAAAAAGTTTTTATATATGGGAGACTGGCCAGTTATTATGTTTTTCGAAAATATGATTATTTATAAGTAAAAATAAGTAAGTTCCAATTTCAAAATTTCCCTCCACATTTTTTGCGAGTTAATTCAAAGTATTGTGTCTCACTGAAATATGGATCTGCGCCGGGAACATTTTAGAGCTATGATTTTATACGATTTCAAGTGTCGCCTGAAACCGGATGAATCGTACGATAGACTTCAAATGGCATTCATGGATGAAGGCCCTTCCAAGGCAACCGTGTATCGTTGGTATAACGAATTCAAGCGCGGTCGACCAACTTTGGGGGATGACGAAAGAAGCGGTCGCCCTTTGACGGCTGTTACCGAAGAAAACGTGCTAGCAGTGAAAAATTTAATCCAAGACAATAGGCGAATTACATATCAGGAGATTCAACACATATTGAAGATTGGATCGGGAAGCGTTCACGAGATTCTACACAGCCATCTTCGCGTGAGGAGGATAGTATCACGCTGGGTGCCGCACAACCTCACCGATGCTCAGAAGCAGGCCCGGGTGGAATGGTGCCGTGATATGCTTAACAAATTTGAAGCAGGCTCGTCTCGGCGTGTTTACGACATCGTTACAGGTGATGAGTCCTGGATTTATCAATACGACCCAGAAACCAAGCGCCAGTCGACTGTTTGGGTGTTTCAAAATGAGCCAACGCCTACCAAAGTGAAGCGATCTAGAAGCGGGGGTAAGATTTTGATCGCTAGCTTTTTTAATTTGACTGGCCACTTGGTATCAATTCCCTTACGGGATCAAAGAAGCATTAATGCCGAATGGTATACTTCCAAATGTTTGCCAGAAGTTTTCTCTGTTATAAGCAACAAGCGACCAAACACAGGGCTCCGCGGGCTACTGCTCCACCACGACAATGCACCTGCGCACACCGCACTCAAAACGAGGGACTTCCTGGACAGCACGCCAGTCAAACTCCTGGGTCACCCTCCTTACAGCCCTGATCTAGCACCGTGTGACTTCTTTTTATTCCCAAAAATAAAAAATCAGCTCAAAGGGATACAATTTTCGTCGCCGGAAGATGCGCTGGCTGGGTTCGAGCAGGCTGTAAACGAGGTGTCTGCGGCGGACTGGAAAAAGTGTTTTGAAAACTGGTTTAGGCGCATGAATCTTTGTATAGAGGCTGGTGGAAAGTACTTTGAAAAGATTTAATAAAAATATATGTACGTATAGAACAATTTTTTTTAGTTTCGCAAAACTTTCTGAGTGTCCCACGTACAGTGAACTCACAGTCGGCGGCGGACAATACGTTTGGCGTGAAGATTGCCTAAATTATACGACCACCGTATGAGCATCAGTAATTCTACAGAAAGGGACACATCACTATAGTCGTAGAAACACTTGTATACATACATAACACATGTACACATGTATGTATATTCGCCGGAACAAGCAATTTGCATGTATTTCACGTTAGCGTAGGTATTACGTAGCGTTCCGTAGTTTAGCGGAAACACACTCTTATTGCGAATTCTTGACAAGTACTTAGTAGTACAAAATGTACAAATGTACCCTTCTGTGAACTGCTTAATGTACATTGTACAGTATGTACAAACTGTACAGTCAGGGGAATTTTTTGTTAATCCAACAAACAATTCCCAGTTTGTTTATATTACAGAAAAAACTGCTAATCGCACAAAATCACTTTTGACCGGTGTCAAAATCATAATCAAAATATTTTTATTTTACATAGGCCGTGTAGGCCGTTAGGTTAGGTCGTTTCCTATGGAGAAGAACCGGCAAGAAACTCCATGGTTACTCTTTTAAAATAATTTGGTTTTACAATATTTCTGTTATAGCGTTAGTACTTAACTATGGGTGGACATTGTAGGCCCAACAATAAGTCGCTGCTTACTAAAAAAGTTACCAAGGATCTAGGAATGTATAAGACCTGCAATTCCCACACATTTACAAACAATCGGTAAATAAGAAAAAGAGTTTATACTAGACTAGATTAAATAAGTGACACAAATGTTGTCATCCGTGCTTGAACTACTGTCAATCAAATCCTTTTTAAGTTAAATAGCGTTTACTCTATTTAAAAATATTTTGTTTGAGAACGCCTCAGTTAAATCTAGCATTACTACAACACGATGATTTTCAAAGGGACACAAAAATATAACACAACAACCTAATGATTTTCGAAATTAATGTTAGTTTTTGTTAAATGGTTTTAAGAGGTTAAATAGTACATTGTTACCCCAGGGGTGAAAGTAACTTATTTAGTCCGGAGACGGGGTTTAGCGCCCGAATGAAGTGAGGGCGCCAATAGTTCGAGGGACTAAATAAGTTAGAAAAGCACAGTGTTTACCCGAGGTAAACACTGTGCTTTTCATTACGAATACAAGGAATAAAAATAAAAACATGAATTACCTAAAGAAAAAATTAGTAAATTTAATTTCGGATTACCGCTTTTTTGTTTTTTTTTTCTGAGGTAAACACTGTGCTTTTCATTACGAATACAAGGAATAAAAATAAAAACATGAACTACCTAAAGAAAAAAATAGTAAATTTAATTTCGGATTACCGCTTTTTTGTTTTTTTTTTTCTGTGGCCAGCCAGCTATTCATCCATTATTTTTCATTTTCATCATTGAAAAATTAAACTAAATTATAATAAAGTTATTTAATAATATATATTCTTTAATCAATACTTAACTTTAAGTTATTTCACTTTTACATCGTGGCTGCATAGTAAGTCGGAACATGGTTCAATAAAAATGTGAAAATAGAACTAGTTTTTTTTTAATAGTTTGACATCTGTCAGTTGAAAGCGATTCTCCCTAGGGATGAAAAGTATTACTTTCATCCCGCTCCTCAGGCAACATCAGACCTACTTTTAGAGTATGAGTAATGAAAAGTATTTTTTTAATCGACTTGAAAAAGGAGGAGGTTCTATTTTCGACTGTATATCACGATGGCTAATTCACAGTTTCGACTGCGACATATACACTTAAAATAATAATCGATATGTAGGCACATGTATAAAAGCAGAAAAGAATGACGAAAACAAGCGGCCGTGTCGCTGTCAACAAGAATAGTGACCAGATGGCCGGTTTTGTCATGCAACATCGCAATTCTGATTTTTGGCCAAAAACAGGTCGGATGAGAGTTGACAACTAATAGAGAAGTATGGAAGAAGAAGACATGCCGACCACAAACAAATTTTGTGTTTTTTTAAAGGTTCCGTACCCAAAGGGTCAAACGGGACCCTATTACTGAGACTTCGCTGTCCGTCCATCCGTCCGTCCGTCCGTCTGTCACCAGGCTGTATCTCAAGAACCGTGATAGTTAGCCAGTTGAAATTTCTACAGATTATGTATTGCTGTTGATGCTATAACAACAAATACTAAAAACAGAAAAAAAAATATTTAAGGGGGGCTCCCGTACCAAAAAGTGTTTTTTTTTCGTTTTTGTAAATAATGGTACGGAAACCTTCGTGCGCAAGTCCGACTCGCACTTGGCCGGTTTTTTTTTAAATATGATTAATAGGCTTGATGAAGATGGTCTAGGATAGAGCACGCTTGCCTAGAAACCACTAAATATTGATAATAAGTTGGTAGTCAATTTGATAAACATTTAATTTCTCCGACTTTACAGTCGAGAAAAGAAGTGGTACCATTAAGGCAAGTTTCTTTTGCACCACACATGAGTTTTTTATCTGAAAATAAACGTTATGAATACAAATAACAGTTTGAAACGGTGACAAGCGTTCGATATGCGGGTAATGTATGTAGGTGTTTGAAAATTGCTTGACCTTTCCGTTTCGCGTTTTAAATGAATTCATAGCATTTTTTGTTTCATTCTTTAGGAACACGCTGTAGTCAGAAAACACCCACTACATACCGAGTGTCCTCCGTGCCTCGGAAAGCACCTTAAACCGTTGATCCCGGCTGTCATTTGTAGATCTTTGGCAGTCGTCACAGGTGATCCGAAAGTCTCCGGATAAATACCAGTCTTACCAGAGGGTATTACCCAATACTAACTGGGTTGTGTAGGTCATATAGACAGTCGCTACGTGTTAAGTATCGACCGCATCCGGTTAATCGGGAAGCCGACCCCTGTTGAGTAAAGGCTACGCAGATGACGAGTTGGACACTGCAGGATGCGGAAAAGTTTTAAAGGTGTACGTAGTTCAGTGGTTAAATAATTAGTTAAAAGTAGACCATTACATTGTTCTGTGTGGTGTCGGACGTAAAGAATAGCACCATCCCATATCTTCCCGTGGGTGTCGTAAGAGGCGACTAAGGGACTTGCCAGAGAATGGGCAGCAGCGTTCTCTGTGTTTTTGTAACACCCGTACTGCGATCGCCAACCCGCCTGCCCAGTGCCCAGCGTGGTGATTATGGGAAACCCCCCCTTCTTGGGGGAGGCCTATTTCCAGCAGAGGACGTCTTTCAGGCTGAAATGATGATGATGATGATGAGACTATTACATACGTACGTAAAATCACGACCTTTTCCTTTTTTTGAGTTAGTAAAAAAATTGTTAATAAAAATGAGACGCGCTCTCTGGCCCCATGACCCGAGCGTTTCGTCCCCGAACAGCTCAAAACTGTAACTATCAACAAGCTGTAGCCACTGTTACATGAAAAAAACCGGCCAAGTGCGAGTCGGACTCCGCACCGAGGGTTCCGTTAAAAATTATTAAAGATATTTTTATTATAAGATGTAACAATTAAGAAGAAGAATTATAAATAATTATTAAATAATTAATTATAATTAATTATTATTATTTATTAATTATTATTTATTATTTAATTATTTCAAGAATTTTTCAATGCAGTTCATATCAATGCACAAAGCATTCCAGCCCATCATGCTGATTTATTATCCTCTTTTGACTCAGAGCTTACTCATGCTGTCCTGATTTCTGAAACTTTCCTCAAACCTGCTCTTCCTTCAACGCAGTATTCGTTACCCGGCTACAAGCTTGTGCGTAATGACAGAATAGGCAAGGGTGGTGGGGGAGTCGCCATCTATCTCCGTGGAGATATTGTATACAAAATCGTTGATGAGTCTCCAAGTAATTATTCCAAATCTGCCGAACACCTTTTTATTGAAATAACATTTAATCACACAAAATTACTTTTAGGTGTTTTCTATAGTCCCTCCTGTCATATTGATTATTTTACTTCCTTCGAAACGAAACTTGAATATCTTTCTTCCTTATATGACCACACTATTATACTCGGAGACTTCAACACCTGTCTGATCAAAGATGATGTGCGCAGCCGTAAACTCAGGTCCCTTGTCTCTTCTGTCAATATGCACATCCTTCAACTTAATGCTACTCATCATGCTCCTCACTGCAATCCCTCACTTCTGGACCTTATTCTTGTCTCCGACCCAAGCAAAGTAGCCACGTATGGACAACTTTCTGCCTCATTCTCTTATCACGACCTTTTATTTATTTCATACAAAATTCGCCCTCCTAAACGCAAATCTAAATACCTCTTGCTTCGCAGTTTCAAGAACATTGATCTGGAGCGTTTGGGAGAGGATGCGGACAATATTGACTGGTCTCCTGTTTATGACAGCAATGACTTGGACACTAAGGTGGCAGAATTTACCAAGATAGTGTTGAAACTTTTTGATGTGCATGCTCCACTTAGGAAGGTCAGGGTGAAGCATCTTCCAGCTCCCTGGTTGTCTGGTGAAATTAAAAACGCCATGTCTATCAGGGATAAGGCGAAAAGGCGTTATAAAAAGGACCCTACGGATGAGAACTGGTGCCTCTATAAGAAACTGCGTAATCGCTGCGGTCGTATGTGTAGGGTTGCTAAAAGGCGTCACATACACAACTCAATCCAAAATTCGAACACAGCACAAGTATGGCAATTTCTGAAATCCCTTGGAATCGGCAAAGTTGCGAATGACAGCACGCCTGACTTTGACTTGAACGAAATTAATTTACATTTTTCTAAATCTCCAGTGACTCTGGATGACAATCTTAAATCTGACACTCTAAACGATCTCTCTAATCTTCCTCGGCCATTATGTACTTCATTCTCTTTTCACCCAGTTACAGAAGGAGATATTAAGCGGGCCATTACATCTATTTCCACGAAGGCAGTGGGTGATGATGGGATCCAACTTCAGATGCTTCTTCCTATCCTTGATGTCCTTATTCCTGTAATTTTACACATTGTAAACTATTCCCTCTTTACTAGCTCCTTTCCTTCTGCTTGGAAGAAGGCCTATGTTTTGCCTCTTCCCAAAGTTGCAAATCCCTCTTCAGTGTCTCAGTTTCGTCCTATCTCCATACTTCCAATCCTTTCTAAAGTTCTTGAGAGTGTTGTTAATAATCAACTGTCTCATTTCTTTTTCTCTAATAGCCTGCTTAGTCCTTACCAGTCTGGATTTCGTCCTGGCCATAGCACTGTTTCAGCCTTACTTAAAATAACTGACGACATCCGATTGGCCATGGAAAACCGGCTTCTTACAGTGTTGGTTTTATTGGACTTCAGCAGTGCTTTTAATTCGGTTGATTTTGACATCCTCTTAGGTATCCTTTCCTCTCTAAACATATCTCCTCCTGTGACTGCTTGGTTTGATTCTTATCTTCGGGGTCGCTCGCAGTCGGTACACTTGAATGAGGCTTACTCTGATTGGTGTGATCTTTCTGCGGGTGTTCCTCAGGGTGGCGTCCTTTCTCCTCTTCTTTTCTCCGTTTTCATTAACGCTATCACTAAGATTTTAACTTCTCATTATCATCTCTATGCAGACGACTTGCAGCTTTATCGCCATTTTAAACTGGAAGAGCTTCCAGAAGCTATCGATGCCATCAATAATGATCTTCAAAACATCCGTCAGTGGGCTAAAAATTTTGGTCTGTTAGTTAACCCATCTAAATCTCAAGCTCTCATTATTGGTGGCAGATACTTCGTAAATTTATTGGGTCATCAGTCCCTCCCGCCGGTT
Source organism: Cerastis rubricosa (assembly GCA_949152445.1). Classification (NCBI taxonomy): domain Eukaryota; kingdom Metazoa; phylum Arthropoda; class Insecta; order Lepidoptera; family Noctuidae; genus Cerastis; species Cerastis rubricosa. The sequence continues at coordinate 2,381,987 of OX424547.1, forward strand.
GTGTACGATGGTGTCGCTATAGCCTACTCCAAGAAAGTAAGAGACTTAGGTGTATTCTTGGACTGCAACCTATCTTGGCATGTTCACATTGCTGAAGTAAGCAGGAGGGTTTTTTGTTCGTATCGGTCACTTAAGCGTCTTCAGAAATTCCTGCCCTTTCAAACTAAAATTACTCTCGCTCAATCTCTTCTTCTACCTCTTCTAGACTATGCTGATGTCTGTTTTCTTGATGCAACTGAAGAACTTCTTGATAAGCTCGAACGTCTGCAAAATTTGTGTATCCGCTTCATTTTCGGGCTTCGAAAGTACGACCACGTGTCGGAATTTCGGAAGCAGCTGAAGTGGTTACCTATTCGGCAGCGTCGAGATTCTCACACTCTTTCTTTTCTTTTCTCTGTTCTTCATAACCCTAAAGCTCCTTCGTATCTTCGGGAACGCTTCGAATATCTTGTTCCTCGAGGTAAACCCTGTCGCTCATCATCATCTCTTCTCCTTCGCTTCCCTCCCCACTCCTCAAGTCGGTATGATGGATCTTTTACTGTTCGTGCTGTGCGTCTTTGGAATTCACTTCCACACTCCTTGCGGGATAGCCCTTCGTTAGACGTGTTCAAGAGAGGAATTAGAGAACATTTCTTGTCAACATGATTATAGTATATATATAGTATTTTATATGTATGTTGATCTATATATGTATAGTATGTATTACGTTTATTGTATGTATTAGTTTAGTTTATAAAATTAGTTGAATTAAGTTTTAAAAGTACTGTTCATGCACAAAGCTGTATCCTCTTTGGCAAATACTCCTGTTAAATAAGGTTTGCTGTAAGAAAACCCATTTCTGGGTTAAGCTCGCCGTTGTACATTAGCTATATATTATTTGTGTGTATATCTTTTAATTTTATGTGTGCAATAAAGAATAAGAATAAGAATAACAAAAAATTTACGGTTTTCGCAACTTTTCCTTTATCTGTTTGCTATCTGATTGCGTTGGCTTAGAAGTTTGATTTTTTACAGCTCCAAGGGATAGTAGACTTGAGTATTTGATATAAATTCCAGCTTAATACCTCCACGCGTTCCTGAGAAAAAGGGTCTTGACGACAGACAGACAGACGGACAACAAAGTGTTTTTTTAATGGTTCCGTTTTTTCCTTACGAGGTACGTAACCCTAATAATAATAATTTGTTCACAACAGAAACAGTACACAGAGTAATCCCGCCTGCTTTTCTCAGAACTTCCTATTCGTTGTATCTCATATCCTTGGAGAGATATGCATAAATGTTTTCAATTCAAATGACGTGTTTCTAGAATTTCATAAACCACTGCCATTTGGTAGGATATATCTCTGATTTGCCTAGAACTGGTTTTCTAGGTATTGCGGTATAATACGATATAGTGGCGGTTACGTCGGAGTATGTAATACCTAGGTATGAACATAAGACTTGTGTGCTTCTCCCCTTAGGGCATTAATACAGCCTTTATTGGTACACATACATAATTTCACACTGTAATCTCCAGAGGGGATAGGCAGAGCTGTACCTAATATTATACCCACATTTCTCCAGTTTTGAGGGGGCGAGCCTATTGCCAACAACCGGGCAAAAAAACCAGATTCCATGGCTGCTACTCAGAAATTCCTGATGCAAAAACCCAATAACACTTTGCTCGACCCGGGAATCGAACACAGGACATCATGCTCAGCAGTCGCACTTGTGATCACTCGACCAGTGAGGCAGGCCTCTATTAGATAAATATCAGATATGTTACTGGTTTTTTTTTTTGGTTTACTGGTCGTAAATGCGAGTGATGAGCTTGAGGCTTCCTGAGAGGCTTCCTGGGTTTCTAGGTCGGGCAAAGTGAAATATCACGCCTGTTATCCCCAAAGGGTTCTGTAGCGAAAATAAAAATAAAAGTCGTCACTGCTACATGTTAAAACGTATAATTTTGCTGTTATAAAAAAGACTAATACAATTTTTTTATAAAAAAAAAATTTAAAAGGATCAAAAAAAGGAATTAAATAATGGACGACATGTAATATAATTTTATGTAAAGCAGCGAAATGGGTTGTTCAGAATTGTATAAAATCTGTAATTTTGAAAATTAAAACAAGGTGAGAAAGGGGTTGCAACGCCTACTCAGCCCTAGGCGCGATCAAAATGTATACGAGTTTAAATATTACACCGGAAAAAATACATTGCGCGACCTTTTGACACGAATAGGGTTTAAATAAATTAAATGATTGTACAACAAAAAAAAAAAAAAAAAAAAAAAAAAAAAAGAGAAACTACACTATTGCTAAAGATTTTAAAAAAAGGATTAAAACAAAATTTGTTCCCTGAAGGTCCGGATCCTCGCTCGAAATCGGATCTTCGCTGTTGCTCCGGGTCTCAGGCGGCAAGCCTCGGAGCCAACCGCCAGTACGCGTCTCCCGACCCCTGGTCGGCCTTGAGTCGCGGCGCCGAAAGTATACGGGTCACTAGATCTTAGCTAGGATAAAAGTCCTAGAACCGATTCTGAGCGAATCTATGGTGAGAAAAATACAGAAAAATTAACACCATGCTCCGAGAGAATCTTTTAAGCAGAAAAAATTTAAAATGTTTCAAATACATACCGGTTCTTGGTGAAATCACTGATAACCGACTATACAGTACAGCACTACAAAATTTATCTTTCTTAGGTCCTTTTTTACTTTATCAATTAAATTACGAAACGGAATAATATGTCTGTTATTTCCAAAGATTTGTCGTCCATCTGAGAAAAAATTTTCCTCTGTCACATCCATGGAATCGTCATATTTTTAAATTTGAACCGAAGTAAGAAAAAGTAAATTGATTAGAAATGAGGTCGACTTACACGAACAGAATAGTTTTTATTCAGCCGAAAACAGCGTGATAATGCTGCAATACCCTCTTTCTAAGAAAAAAAGGACGTAAGTACGAGTGAGAAAGAAGAAAAAAACTGGATCAGGCAAAAACAAAAAAACAGGCATCATATCTGAATCAAACGATATCGAAGTGCAACAAATACTGAATAAACACGGAGGCCACCATATCTAAACGTTATCCGCGCGAACTCGCGATATCTCAATTACATCTATGGAGAATATGAAAGAAAATAACGAACTCCTAAATCTAAATATATATTGTTCAGTTAGAGCCAAACTCTAACCTGCCACATCCTTACAATTAGTAAACTTTAGATCTAAGTAAAATTAACCTAACTTAACATAAGACTTAACTATTACCTATCAACTATAAGAAAAAACTTGGGAATCCCCAAAAATAAATAACGTGAACACGTAAAGTCCAACCTCTAGTTATAGAAACTAAGACAAGTTGAACAAAAAAAAACTAAGTTTAAGAAAGAAAACCTAAATTAATTAAGTCAAAGAAGAACTCAAGACAGAACTTAAATCAGAGAACTCAAGTCATAAAACTCAAGTTTAAATTCAAATTTAAAATTAAATGTTGAATGTCACGCCATCTGTGTTAAACTAAAAGAAACAAAATAACCTTAGAACACAAGTTGACATAACACAGAAATAAACAGATGTCACTAATAACAGATAATCTATGAAGTTTTTAATCTAATCGAAAAACTATGCAAAGAAATACTCCAAAGAGGAAAAAGGATTAGAAAGCAAATGTCAATGTCAAAATGGAACAAAGAGAATTTAATCCAATTTATTTTAAGATATCTTTGATATGATATTGTCCGGAGTGGACTGAATCACAATCCTGTAGCAAATAGGTGGTCCTTGAAATGACTCTTATTACACGGCACTTAATAAAACGTGGAGCAAGCTTCCCAGAGAAAAAATCACCTCCAGAAGACTTGGAAAAATTCCTTCTCCATACAGTATCACCAACATTTAGAGTGACAGCTGATCGATTAGAATTATATGCACGAGAGTTACGGAGAAAAGCTAAAGAAAGATTATCAGCAACCTTTGCATAAACTTCGCTGAGAGAGGATAGGTTTGAAGCATGACGAGCCCGACTGTCTGCCAAATTAGAGCTTCGAGTCTGACTATTTACATGACTGCTATCCATAAGGACCTCTCTACCAAGCATAAGAAAGTTAGGCGTAAAACCAGTAGCTAGATTAACACAAGAATTGAGGTAAAGCTTCACTTTAGGTAACATTTTAGCCCAACTTCTTTGGTTTTCACCAACCAAAATACCTAAACATGTTATAACGCTTTGGTTGTATCGCTCAACCGTATTTGCTTGGGGTGTATAATATGGCGTAAAAGTAGGTGATTGAATATGGAAAGATCTGAGAAAATTAAGGAATTGATTACTACGAAAAACTGTAGCGTTGTCACAAAGAATAGTACGCGGAACCCCAAAATTAAAGAAAATTTCAGACTCTAACGCTTTTATAACAGAAAGAGCGTCAATCCTTTTCAGAGGAACTAACCAAACATATTTGGAAAAAACATCTACCATAGAAAGGATATATTTATAACCATAATAAGCGCAGGGCAACGGACCAATTATATCGATAGAAATCATCTGTAAGGGCAAGGAAACCTCTTTAGGGTAACACATCTGACCGCGAGGTTGTGTGTTCGAAATTTTATAGGCTTTACAAACCTCACATTGACTTAACGTCGAAGTAACGTCACGGAACATATTTGGCCAGTAGAACAACTCCCTAAGCTTTAGATACGTTTTAGTAACACCGGGATGTATCGAAGGAAATCTATTGTGAATTTCCCAAATAGCGTCTGGAACCTTTTCAGCTGGTAACACCACACGCCATGGTTCAGAAGATAAAGGACTAGAAACAGGCATGCGTCTCATAAGGATACCGTTATTTATAGCGTATGCTGGAAACATTTGTGGCGTATCTCGAGCACCTATATATATCTTCTTATACCAACGGTCATTAGTATGTTCAGGACCCTGGTCAAATGACACAGGATTAGCATGGATCCTGGAAAGAACATCGGGGACTATATGTTGCGAACCTTTACGATGCACAATATCAAAAGTATATTGGGAGATAATAGTAGCCCAACGAGCTAAACGACCAGATGGGTTGTTAAGAGAGAGGAGCCACTTAAGAGCCATATGGTCTGTTATGACAGAAAACTTCATACCATCTAAATAACATCGAAAATGTTTAATTGAATCCAAAACTGACAAGAGTTCACGCTCTGTAGTACTATAATTGCGTTCAGTTTGAGAGAATAAACGCGAATAATAGGCGATTGGATGTTCCACATCGTCTATCTTCTGTGTCAGTACCGAACCAAGACCAACAGCTGACGCATCACACTGCAGGATGAATGGCTTCGAGAAATCAGGACATGCCATAACAGGCGTATCAATTAGCGCTTGTTTCAACTGAGTGAAAGCTTGATCGGCTGCATCGTTCCAACTTATTGGATCATTACCCTTTCTCTTACCGATAAGGGCAGTAAGCGGAGCAATTATAGAAGAAAACCCTTTAACGAAACGCCTATAATAGGAACACATACCAATGAAACCGCGTAATGACTTAGCTGAAGTAGGAGTAGGATAATCTTTAATAGCATCAAGTTTGCCGGGATCGGTTTGAAGACCCTTTTCATTAACAATATAACCCAAATATTTTAGTTCGCTTTTACAAAACTCGCATTTTTTTAAATTTATAGTTAAGCCTGCTTCTTTAAGTCGAGCAAGCACCTTCCTGAGCAGCGCCATATGACTAGAGAAATCTTTAGACACGATTATCAAGTCGTCGACGTACCCAAAAATACAGTCGTCGCTGGTAGAAGTAAACTCGAAATTCACGATCATATCAGTAAGGCGTTGCATCTCCGAAGCAGCGTTCGTTAGACCAAAAGGCATCCTAACAAACTCAAAGAGACCACGTTGTGGAACAATAAACGCTGTTTTCTCACAACTTTCTCTATCAGCGACTGGAATTTGCCAGAAAGCACTTCTAAAATCCAATGAGCTAATATATCTAGCACCACGAAGGTTGTCGAGGATATCGTGAATACGGGGAAGAGGATATGAATCTCTAACTGTCACACTATTCAGTTTTCTACTGTCGACACAAAACCGAACAGAACCATCTTTTTTTGTCACCATTACCACTGGACTAGCCCATGAAGAACGAGATGGACGAATAACACCCATACCTAACATTTTGTCAATCTCTTCATTGAGAATCTTCAACTTGACAGGGGATAAGGGATAATATCTTTGACGGATAGGGTAACCCGTAGTATTAATTTTATGGGACAACCAAGATGTTTTACCAAGACCAACTTTTTCCGAAGAGATAACTCCGTACTCTTTAATAACTTGTTGAAGACAAGCCTCTTGATCCGGCGATAGGATGTTACGAGGATGAATATAACGGACCTCGCTGACAGAGGAAACTTGTGGGGAAGAGTGCTGAACAGAAGGGATAAACATATTACCATCAATATTTTTATTAAAAGCCTGACTAAAAATAGACGTCAAACCGAATTTATTCCAAAATTCGATACCTAAAATAACAGAAGATGACATCGAACTTGCAACTAAAAACTCATGAATAAAAGTTGTACCATTAAATTTAACTGGAAGGTACACAGAACCAAGAATATCAATCGGCGAATTATTAGCCGATATAACACGGGGACAAGCGTCTTTTGATGTCAAAGAAACACCAAGTTGCTGAATAAAATTATCGCTAACAAGCGACATCTGAGCACCAGAGTCGAGCAATGCTTTAACAACTCTACCACATAATAATACTTCTATAAACGGTCGGTTATCAAATGAATCTGAGGTAAACACTGGGGATACTGTACGGAAAGAAGCGTATCGCCAGTGGTTTATGCATTTTTTGGATTACATTTCGGACATTCCCTAGTAATAAATCCAGGAGTGCGACACTTAAAACAAATCATGCCTGTGATCTCTGGGCAAGAACGGTAAGAATGACCAACTTTGTTACATTTTAAACAAAGCTGAGACTGACTACAACCAGGACAAATCTGAGAGTTACTAGATGTTGGCTGATGGGAAGTTTTGTTCGGCCTAGGTTTTGGTGGGTTAAATACTTGAGAAGTCGACTGGTCGGCAACACAGTCGAGACTGGCTACCGCCTTTGAAGGTTTTAAAAAGGACTCGAAATGAGTAACGGCCTCGATTAAATTATTGACATCATGGAATTTTTGAATAGACAAGCAAGGAGTATACTTTGGCAACATGTTGTGAGTGATGATCTGCAACAACTCCGATTCTTCAATAGGCTTGCTCAGTTTAGCGTTTAAGTAAGAAACTTCGATAATAAATTCTCTTATTAACTGTTCCGGTTTCTGCTTGAGGTTACGGACCTCCTGGCTTGTCTTAAATTCAAAATCGGTCGTACCGAATGTCTGAAGAAAGGCATCTTTGATCACAGAAAAAGAAAGACCCGGTCGACGGATCGACCTAAAATATTGAAGTGCGACACCTGACAAAACTTCATGAAATCGCTTAACTAAATAACCATCGGACAAATTGTCGGCCTCCCTGCACTCCTCTAAACTCGTGAAAAATTCCCGTACGCAGGTCTTACCATCGAAAACAATCTTCCACTTAGTAAGAGAGAACTGCCTGGTAAATTGTAGGCATTCCTCAGATCTTATTGGGGAAGGAATGATACTCTGTGAAGAAGCGTGAGAAGGTCTTGGCGGAATAGGAGGAGGTGGTGGTCGCGAAATAATGGGACTAGCACGACGTGGAGTCTCAACAATAGGGAACCCCTCTTCTGACATGATGTAACTAGAATAGACCTAATAACGTATGAAAGAACAGACAAAAGGCGATTGAATCCTAGCGAAAAAATAGGCACGGCATGAACAGACGGATAAAAATAATCCAGCAACCAGCAGTCAGTAAACGCCAAGCTATTAAACAAAGATACAGGCTACATAACCGTTCATACTAAGCTTACCTTGAAAACCGACGCCTATAAATTCATACGTCACCATATATACTCTACGGGTTCTAACTACCGCTAGCTAAGGATATGGAATAAAAATCAGGAGACCTATCGTTATATTTGCTGCGATAAGTGGGTAAAATAAAAGACAGTTATGTGTTATATAGTTCACAAAATTATTTTTCCTTTAAAATAAATTACATTTAATGAAAAAATATATATATATGTCAAGGAAAAATGACAGCTTCACAGATCTGAACTGGTGGTAAAAATCCCAGAATACCTTTCTAGAATGAAAGAATATCCGTGTCCTGAAACAAATAAGCTTAAGAATCATTAGCTCCCGGAGGGAGTGACCATCCTCAATAAGGCAAAAAAATTTTATGTAGAATCATTCAAATTTCAAAGTTATTAGGTAAAAAACACTTACTTTAGTTGTTCGGGCGCCATTTTTGTAGCGAAAATAAAAATAAAAGTCGTCACTGCTACATGTTAAAACGTATAATTTTGCTGTTATAAAAAAGACTAATACAATTTTTTTATAAAAAAAAAATTTAAAAGGATCAAAAAAAGGAATTAAATAATGGACGACATGTAATATAATTTTATGTAAAGCAGCGAAATGGGTTGTTCAGAATTGTATAAAATCTGTAATTTTGAAAATTAAAACAAGGTGAGAAAGGGGTTGCAACGCCTACTCAGCCCTAGGCGCGATCAAAATGTATACGAGTTTAAATATTACACCGGAAAAAATACATTGCGCGACCTTTTGACACGAATAGGGTTTAAATAAATTAAATGATTGTACAACAAAAAAAAAAAAAAAAAAAAAAAAAAAAAAGAGAAACTACACTATTGCTAAAGATTTTAAAAAAAGGATTAAAACAAAATTTGTTCCCTGAAGGTCCGGATCCTCGCTCGAAATCGGATCTTCGCTGTTGCTCCGGGTCTCAGGCGGCAAGCCTCGGAGCCAACCGCCAGTACGCGTCTCCCGACCCCTGGTCGGCCTTGAGTCGCGGCGCCGAAAGTATACGGGTCACTAGATCTTAGCTAGGATAAAAGTCCTAGAACCGATTCTGAGCGAATCTATGGTGAGAAAAATACAGAAAAATTAACACCATGCTCCGAGAGAATCTTTTAAGCAGAAAAAATTTAAAATGTTTCAAATACATACCGGTTCTTGGTGAAATCACTGATAACCGACTATACAGTACAGCACTACAAAATTTATCTTTCTTAGGTCCTTTTTTACTTTATCAATTAAATTACGAAACGGAATAATATGTCTGTTATTTCCAAAGATTTGTCGTCCATCTGAGAAAAAATTTTCCTCTGTCACATCCATGGAATCGTCATATTTTTAAATTTGAACCGAAGTAAGAAAAAGTAAATTGATTAGAAATGAGGTCGACTTACACGAACAGAATAGTTTTTATTCAGCCGAAAACAGCGTGATAATGCTGCAGTTCCTAGTAGTACACCCACATTTCGCCAGTTATGTTAAAGACCAATGTACCTATTACATGGGTCTTTAGGCAAGCCTATTGACCATTGGCCATCGGCCACTGTGAAATTCCTGATGGAAAAAACGAATAACACTATGCTTGTCCTGGGAATCGAACTCAAGACCATGAAAAAGGAGAAGGTCAGCCAGTGAAATACTGAGACTATTTATATACTAAGTTCCCGTACCTTGGAAAACAAGGTCATCATCGTCAGCCTATGATGTTCCCACTGCTGGGACACAGGCCTCCTCTCTATGAGAGGGAGTGGGGTGTAATCCACCACGCGGGCCCAGTGCGGGTTGGTAGATGTCACATGTCTTTGAATTTTTAGTTCTAGAATATGTGTTTACTCACGATGCTTTCCTTCACCGTTTTTGAGAGCAGCGGTGATGAAATAAATTACACAAAGTAATGCGCCTGCCTGGGTTCGAACCCACGGCTTACTGCTCGTAAGTCGGGGCTGCCACCACTGGGCCACCGCTGCTCTCAAAAAGCAAAGCAAATTCGATTTACTTTAATTAATGTATCCTTGTTAAAAATCACCACCAACCAATTTCCCGAAACTTGGAAAGAAAATTCGATCTACTTTAATTAATGCTTGTAAAAAAATCGCAATGAAAATATACCGCACTTTCACGAAATCCGTAATTTTGTTAAAATGTCCGGATTTTTCTCCGTGAAACTTATTTATGGATCCAGCAACCCTACTAAGTATTAACAATATTTACTGACCAATAACTCAAAAATATTATCTTGTAGTGAAAATAGCAAAAGATCGGCGCAGTTCCATTTGGCTAGCATTTCATATGCATTATTAGCATCGCACCCGCCTGCTGCCAAATAACAGGCGCTTCCAAACTGCTTCTTGAATGCAATTTAGATAACATTTTGTATTTCCATATAAAGAACTGGGCATGAAAACGAAAAATTGAGAAGTTTTTGTACAAACGAGCTGTCTGTAATTCTTTCCATGTTGAATAGTGGTAGAATTAATTTAATCAATAAATAACATTCCCACCTCATCATCTGCTTAGCCTTTTCCCAAATATTGGGGTCGGCTTTCCATACAAGCCAGATGCAGCTGAGAACCAGTGTTTTACTTGAAGCGACTGCCCGTCTGACCTCCACGACCCAGTTAGTACTGGGTAATACAATCGCGTTCAGACTGGGTTATCAGACTATCGGGCCACTGACCACCTGTAACGACTGTAAAAAATCTACAAATGACAGCCAGGACCAACGGCTTAACGTGTTTTCCGAGGTCACGGAGGAAATTCGGAATAAGTAGAGGGTGGTCACCCTTCCACGGACTAACCCAGTCGAGCGTGGCTTAACTTGTAAAATCTATCCGAGCGGCTGTTATTATTTAGTCACGAGGTCTTTCAAAACGGTGAAGGAAAACATCATGACGAAACCGGCATATCCTAGAACTAAAAATTCGAAGATATTTGACATCTACCAACCCGCACTGGGCCCGCGTGGTGAATTACAGCCCACTCCCTCCCATAGAGAAGAGGCCTGCGTCCCAGCAGTGGGAACATTATAGGCTGATGATGATGATGATGAGCTCTTCCAACATAATATTCCTACCTACACATGTTAAAAAAACTCATACCAAACTCAACAAAACCCTAAAAATCCCATCCAAATCAAACATTCACTTATTCACACCCGAAAACATCCTTTTATCACACAAAAAGCCAATTGTACCGAAACTTTTGACCTGAAAACCAAAAAAGGCAATAGCCTACACAAAGCGAGACGAATGCTATCACAAACTTGTGATGACCATAAATATGAAAAGAAAAACCGCATATATGCAAAAGTGGAACTAACCCGGACGAATGGACTCATAAAGGATTGCCTGATAAGACTAGGGTGTGACTGTGAGCGGGTAGCGGAGCGGGTTAATTATTTGTCACAGGAATCTGTAAAAATTAAACCAATTAACCAAAATATTTATTTACCAGAATATAATACATAACGTGTTGCAGTCACTTTGTTTCAGTATATGCCTATAAATCGATAATAAATCGATTCGGGGGCGTCGGCCACAGGTGCCTCGACCACTGGGGGCGTAAGCCACGGACCCGCTTTATCATGGCGTGCAAATGACACAATCATTAAATTTGCTGCGGTGAGCTTTACGACAACATTTAGGAGTAACAGGGAACTTCATTGCTTCCGTCACTATTTCTTCTTTTCGATATTCCAAATAAATTATTGCGTATAAGTGTTTAGATTTAGTAAAATATTTCTTTATTCTTTTTTACTTTGGACAGTTTGATAAAAAAATGACATGGAAAGAAAAGCCTCGTTATTGCTTCATATAACCCTTCTGTAATAAAGTAGGCCCAAAAATGCCGATGATTTTTTTTACTCTTTAGATTTCATAGCTCAAAGTAAGCAAAAAATTCAGGTTTCTTAGTCAAAGTACCTACATAATTTCCAGTTTCTAAATAAGCCAGAACAGCCCGCTTTAATAGTATTTAAAGGAATTTATTGCTATTAATAAACGTATCGACATGTTTCCGTATTGAAGTTAATGTTGTTTATGAGTTTACGGGCTCCAATCAAATATTTTATGTCTTGGTTATAAGCTGAAACTGTATCTGCTGACACACAATCTATATTTTACAATGGATCATAAACAGTGTTGGGAAACATGAATGATATAACCAAGATTCTGTAGCAATATTTTGATTTAAAAGGGTGACCATGGAGTTTCTTGCCCATTCTTCTCCATAGAGATCTACGATTTGGAATGGGCAACTACAGTACTTTCACAAGTTATTATGTCTTGTGACTGGGGACTGTAGTTTCGCGTTTTTTTTTTTTGTTCGACTTTCATAAGGGCCTGAAATGGTTTAATTGAAATAAATGCTTTGAGTTTGAGTTTGAAACACGGAAATGCATAATTTTTGTAAGTTTTGTGATAGTACAGTCTGCAAAGGAGATAAGTAACCAGTTTCTCATACTAGTAGTATGAGAATCTGGTTACTTATCTCCTTTGGAGACTGTACATTGCTGTTTTCTGATATGGGTAATTACAGTTAATTTAGCATTAGAGCGGCACTACCAAGAATTACTAAAGTAACATCTGCAACTTGATACAAAAAGTATTACAGCGCCAGCTATGCCACAAATGCTTAGAACCCTAAACTCTTCAAAGTAAGAGTGAACAGGCTTCTTCCGGGTATGCTCGTACCATCGTCGACTTTCACTGCCATCTCTGACCTAGATTAGAGTCAAGACAAAAACCAGCGAAAAAAAAAAAGAAGAACCAACATCAAATTCCTAAATGGACTGTCTGGTCGGAGGATTCTCCCTTTTACATGAGGGTTGCACCGAAGTATTAAATTACCTTTTACATAAAATATAAAAGTAGAGTATTACATTATCCTAACTACAAATTCTCGAATCAAAAACCGGTTTATAATTCATCATTATCTGCCTAGCCTTTTCCTATAATTATTACGAGTTAAAATAGAAAATCTACTTTCTAGAATGTAGCTGTATCCGGTTAGTCTGGTAGCCGACCACGACATAGGCAAAGGCTATGCTGATGGTATAAATATAACATCACGCATGTAAGACTGTAGCCTGATGAGCTCGAGGCTAAACAATAACAGCCGCACTGGTCGATCTTTAAGGTTAAGCCGTGCTTGCCGAGGTTGGTCCGTGGATGTGTGACCATAATTACACACCGAGTTATCTCCTTCCACCGTGCCTCGGAAAGCACGTTAAACCGTTGGTCCCGGCTGTCATTCGCAGATCTTTGACAGTTAGACATCCGGTTAGACTGGAAGCCGACCCCAACAAAGTTTGGGAAAAGGCTAGGCAGATGATGATGATAATTATACGGAACTCTCTTTAAACAAAATTTTCTTAGCAAAACACACCCAATACTTAAAGTAAAAGACACATACTCCTCTCCATCTCTACTTTTTCACCCCACAAAAAAACACCACTCCCAGCACCCCGCTATCACTGGCACCACACCCCTACTCCCCAGATTCCCCCAGCGTATTCGATACAATGCAAATAACGCTTCGCTGTCGGACAGTGATAGGGGGCATTAACATACATTGCGGGGTGTGTTATACCCCGGTTAATCTGACCATGAATGGGCCGTCGCAAAAATCTATGAAAACGGGTCAACGGTTTTTACAGCTCACTTCGAATGTTTGTGGTGCGGTTTTTATGCACGACAGTGTAATATGGATTCGTCGTTTCGGTTGTTAAAGGAATTGGTAGTGCATGTCGTGGTAAAAAAAGTTGGTACTTTGTGTGTTTGGTTTTTTTTTGTCGCTTGATAGTTTTGTTATTATGTCTAGACTCGGATAGTGTTGAACATTACTATTGTTTTAATTTGCACACGTAAGTTAAATTTATTGTGGGCTATCTTTAATAAACAGAGCTAAAGAGAAGTGGTTGGACTGTAGGGAGGTATTTCCACTGCAGTTGGTCACTAAATCATCACCATCTGCCAAGCCTTTTCCCAACTCTTTTGGTGACTTTCAGTTTAATCAAATGCAGCTGAGTACCAGTATTTTACATGGACCGACTGCCTATCTGACTTCCACAACCCAGTAACTGGGAAATACGATAGCCCTTGGTAAGACTGGATGTCAGACTTTTGGATTCTGACTGTCAAAGATCTACAAATCGGCACCTTAATCTACAATAGTCTTACTTCATCAGTTTGGAGCAAGAAAATGTTGACGCTTTACGACCTATATGCCTATTCCTTACCGGGTAAAACGATACTTGTTGATACGGTCGTCAGACTTTCGGGCCACTGAGTGACTATTGATAACGACTGTTAATAATCTACGAAAATGACAGTCTAGGAAAATAATGGATGGTCACCCATCCACAAAGTGACTTGGCAAGCGTTGCTTATCCTGAAAGATTGATATGCTATGCGGCTATCATTATTTACCCTTTAAAACTCAGGGTAGTCAAAATCAATAGTTCAAAGCAAGTACAAGTTGGCGTTGTACGACCCTTTTAAGATACTAAAATTATCTGTTTACAAGTAAGTACCTAACTCAGAAGTTATTTCAACTTGTGTACCATTAATTAAACTTCTGGTACCTGACTTCTGACGTCACAAACTTAGTTTTTGATTACTTCAGTGTTTGTTCGTTTGTGATTTTCTAAGAAGATGACTTGGATTTAATTCGGATGGGGGCCCCACCTTTCTGTGTGATTCGGGAGGCACGTGTTACTTGGATGTAAGTTTTATCATTTTGGGAGTCGCGGGTATTATTTGGTAGTCTCATTATTTCAAAACGTTGTATTGTTATTCATCATCATCTGTCTAGCCTTTTCCCAACTAATAGGGGTTTGGCTTCCAGTCTAACCATGTGCCGCAGAATACCAGTATTTTACATGGAGCGACTGCCTATTTGACCTCAAAACCAGTTAGTACTAGCAAATACGATACCCCATGGTAAGAATAGTTGTCAGACTTTCGGGCCACTGACTACCTGTAACGACTGTCCAAGATCTATAAATGACAGCCGAGACCAACGGTTTATGTTTGCGAATGAATGGAAGGTGATACTGTCAGAATGTTCGAATTTTTGTGAGAAGAATGCATGATTCATCATCATCATTCAATGATTAACGTGATTTCCGAGGCACGTAGGAAAGTCGGTATGTAATGGGTGGTCACCCATACACCAACCAACTTACACTTGCTTTTTTATAAAACTGCAGTACAGACAGCGTCATTAAGCGTCAGCGTTGTGAAGTAGTTACCCCCCTGGCGTACTCGCCTGACTGTAGAGGGGTTAGCAGATAGTGACGTTGTCTGTACCTACACGGTAAAAATGTATGGAACAACTTTTCTTTTAAAAAAGGTTCTATAGGGGTGGGGTAACACGTGGTATATCATGTTCTTCTTTGTAATTTCCACTCTATCGTTCTGTTATTCTGATTTGATATCGATACCTTGTCTGTAAAGTTATCTAACTAATTCAATAAGACGGTAGAATAGTTAGTAATTTGATCTACCTACAAAAGTCTCGTTTGTCTAGTGGCCGCAAGCTCTACTGCTGAACTTGAAGTCATGAGTTCGATCCCCAGGTTAGGCAAAGTGATATTGGCGTTTTCTGCATACCACGTACATGAAGTTTCATTTCGTCAGAGCGTAGGATGTTTTGCACGAGGTTTTTTGTCTCGTCACTCGACTTCAATTTATCGTTGGTATAAACTGCTGTGGACCTTAAATTGTTTGGACGAACGAATTCACGGGATCGCTTCTTCACCATACCAGCAAACGAAGCGTTTCCCACAGCACCAGAGTCCTTGATTGTCTGTTTGAGGTCCGAAATTTGTTCTGTGAGGTTGCGTTTTTCTTTCAGGTCATCGATTATATTGAGGGCTTGGTGGGCTTTCAGATTCTACTTGACGGCTCAAGTTTCTTATCTTCAATTTCTGCTCTGAGTTGAGTTTGCTATCCGTGGCAATAGAGCAAATCTCATTTAACTTCTGCTGAATGCAAGACATCCATTTTTGTATGCCGGGCGTAGGTACAAATTTTATAGTGAACTTAGACTGTTGGCTTTTTGCTGGCGAGGCATTGGGTTGCACTCGACAACTTGATCTATGGGCACCGGAGCAGCTATCCATTTCACTATTTCTTTGTTTCCATTATTTAATAACCTATACACTTAGCAAAATACTAAAGAAGGTTACTATTATTGCGTTAAATAAATACTGCTAACGAGCACGTCTGTATACTGCAAACGGCCGCGATATACACAATACAATACAATTAATATTAAAAAAATATATATATTTCGTATTAAAAGTTAAGTTTTTTAGCATGTTCATATATTTGTATGCCATTCTATGACAAAACAAGTAGATTCACAACCCTTTATAAAAGACCTAAATGTACCATGTTTTTACACAAATAATATTTTTTTTATTCCTCTTATTCCATGGACTTTAATAACTGGCGTAATGTGGGTATACTATCAGTAAACCTTTTTAGGGTTCCGTACCCAAAGAGTCAAACGGGACCCTATTACTGAGACTTCGCTGTCCATCTGTCCGTCCGTCTGTCACCAGGCTGTATCTCATGAACCGTGATAGTTAGCCGGTTGAAATTTCTACAGATTATGTGTTTCTGTTGCCGCTATAACAACAAATACTAAAAAGAGAATAAAATAAATATTTGAGAGGGCTCCCATACAAAAAAGTGATTTTTTGGCTAGTTTTTTTATTAGAGTTCCGTACCCAAAGGGTCAAACGGGACCCTATTACTGAGACTTCGCTGTCCATCCATCCGTCCGTCCGTCCGTCCGTCCGTCTGTCACCAGGCTGTATCTCATGAACCGTGACAGTTAGCCAGTTAAAATTTTCACAGATTGTATTTATACAGTATTTCTGTTACCGCTATAACAACCAATACTAAAAATAGAATAAAATTAATATTTAAGGGGGGTTCCGTACATTATTTATAAAAATTAATATTTTTATAAATAATGTACGGAACCCTTCGTGTGCGAGTCCGAGTCGCACTTGATCGGTTTTTAACAATAGTAGCGCGAGTCCCTTCGTGCGCAAGTCCGACTCGCACTTGACCGGTTTTTTGTACTAAATAGGCTTGTTTTTGGCTGCAATTCGCCTGATTCGAAGCGATTATTATTACAGGCATGATATAATGTTATGTTGCTTAATTCAGATTCTATTATGACAGACATCGATATCCATAATGTCTATAAACTTCACCAAGTAATTCAACAACGCTGTAGAATAGTTAGCAATTCAGTCTACTTACGGCAGAGTCGATTAAGTTTCTGACCTTGACTTATTCAAGTAACATAATTAGGAACAAAGTTATGTACTTAAATTATGTTGCTTATTAAAGTCGCCTGGCTGATTGAGTTTGTAATAAGAAATTATTTTATATTACGGTGTAAGGCTGCTTTTCCATTGGAGCTGAGATGAGTAGATCTTTTTTTTGGACGATGTGGAAACCTTCGATGGATGTCCACTGCCCTGGGGAGAGTGGAGGGGTCTGTCAGAAGTTCCCTCGTACACTTGCGTCCGGGGGCAGCGGGATCTAATGCGACTTCCGCTGCCCCGGACTAGTGCCAGCCCGCTTGACCGGGAGGCCTCGTCCCGGGGGGAGTGAGGTAAACTCCCCCCGTTACGTCTAAGAGAGGCGCGCGTGGAACACAACGCGCCACCGTCTCAGGTCCAGTGTGATGGGGGCGACGGATGTACGACGGACGGATATGACGAATCCGTCGCCCTTGGACCTGTTTAGGGGGGCCGGAAGAGGGCGATGTCCGCCCTCTGCCGACGCCCGGTCCGTCTGCTGCGGGATGGGAAGAAGCTCGTGATCTCCCTCTCCCTTTCCACAGTTTCCTTCAGCGACATGACGGTTTCGCAGAAGGACACCACCGCGTCCCAGGACGCAGTGTTATTTCACGAAGAGGACCTAGGTTAAGATGACCAGTTAACAGAACGTAGATCAGTTAAACGCGCGTTTAAAGCTGCGCTCAGCTCATAATCTTTGCTTTGAAGGCCTTCTCTTTCTGCACCTTTGCCACTAGCCCCAGTGTTCACTATAACCGAAAAAAGCAGAGAGGCGAGGTTTTTTGTTTATAACCAATCCCATCATTCTCTTGCCCTTATCCCGATTCGGGCAAAGTGTTATTGGGTTTTGTCATCACAAATTTCTCAGTAGCAGCCACGAAGTCTGGAATTGTGCCCGGTTGATGGCAATAGGCTCGCCCTCTATTACATGGGACTTAAACATAACTGGTAAAATGTGGGTGTACCTATTAGGTACACCTCTGCCTAATCCCTCGGGGATTACAAATATGTTTATGTATCTGATTATAATTACCCCCTATATCCAAACTTTGAGAGAAGCGGTGGCCTAGTGGTAGCAGCCCCGACTTACGAGCAGTAAGCTATAGGTTCGAACCCAGGCAGGCGCATTATTTTGTGTAAAACGGTGAAGAAAAACACCGTGACGAAACCGACATCTCTTAAACTAAAAAAAAAACCAAGTCATGTGACAGTTACCAGCCCGCACTGGGCCCGCGTGGTGGATTACAGCCCACTCCCTCTCATAGAGAGGAGGCCTGCGTCCCAGCAGTGGGAACATTATAGCTGATGATGATGATATCCAAACTTTAATTCTTTCTGCTTCTCTCCGCGTTATGTTCAAGCAGTTTTATGCGTCAATGGACTCACAGCCTAAACCCTAAGTCATTAGGTCCATATCAGGCCAGGTTTAAAAGATCTTATCTAGATTTCATGTTAGAAGCGTGATTTAGTTTTGACAACGCTGTTATAACTACACTGTATTTTCGAGTAAATTACGATGAAAACATTGTTATGTTATAAAATAAGGTTAATTTTGATGTTGGATGAATAATTTTATGGTATAGCCGTGGCTTCTGGTGCTAGAATCTTGGGTAGTTTATTATTTTTTGGGTACAGTATGAAAGGGTTATAGGAATGTCTTTCTCGAGATCTATGTGTTTATAGCTAGCCTGTTAGCCAACCAAGCATGTTATATTATGTAACATAAACTATCTTATTTTATATTTACGTCAGTAATTACTAATTAATTATTAGGTAGAACAAAATATTATGAACGAATTAGATATAATGACCTGTGAGAGGACATAATAACCTTTTAATCTCGATGGTATATGGTCCCATATGACTATTTCTGACCTTCGGCGGAGCCGCTAGTAGGGAATAAGCTCAAGATTGGAAGTCAAGCTTTTAGGCCTATTACAGAATGAGACCGGCGCCAATCTCTGTCTAAATTATGCCTTAGTGAACAAAGTTTCTTTCTAACCAACGCATCATAATCTGCCTAGCCTTTCCCCAACGATTTTGGGGAGGTTGCGGATGTTGGGGTCGGCCTTCCAATCTAACCGGATGCAGCTGAATACCAGTATTTTACATGGAGAGACTACCTATCTGACTTCCATGACCCAGTTAGTACTGGGTAATACAATATCCCTCGGTAAGAATGGACTACTTGTAACAACTGTCGAAGATCTACAAAAGACCGCCGGGACTAACAGCTTAAGGGCTCATTTACGCACACGCGGCGCGTCGGGCGGGGCGGTGCGCGGGGCGGCCCGCTTTAAATTCAAACATATGGCGATGTATGAAAGCGTTTACGGAGGAGCGGTTTGACGCCCGTTTGCTTGAGATGTAGGCGGCCGACGCGGCGTTATGTCACTCTGACAGATACAAGTATACGGCAGTGCCCGAGTTCGATTCCCACACGGAACAAATTTACAACGTCGTAGTTTTATCCGAAAATAATCATTTTGTTTTTATTTTAAATTTTATAGTGATATTTTTTTCATAAATTGGTCAATTTTTACAAGCTTTTATTTAACTTGCAATGTATGTATCTGTTTGTTCGGGTACATTCTTGGAAGCTAAATTAGAACCATTTGCCGATGACCGATTGAGCTGAAATTTTGCTCACATCTTTGGTTTTAAGCACAATATATTCTTATGAGAGACATAACTTAATCCTGCAGCCTGGATCGTCTCCTCACGAGAGAACTCCTCAAAGGTTAATAGCACAGACACGAAAATTTGTATAGAAGTTCATATCTGATGGATAAACATGAATTCTATCATGATCTCATCCTGCAGCCAGGATCGTCTTCTCACGAGGGAACTCCTCAACGGTTAACTGGGTTGTGGAGGTCATATAGGCAGTCAAAGGTCGCTTCATTTCAAATATGGGTATGCAGCTGCATCCGGGTAGACTGGAAGGTGACCCCGACACAGTTGGGAAAAGGCTAGGCCAACAGAGATGATTATGATGATGGTTGAAAATCGGCAATTCTTATGCCTTTTCTCCAAGGAACGATAGGTTATTGTTTCAAAGCGGTTGAAACAATAAACAAATGTAACTATCCAGTTTAAAAAAGGTTTTCGATGATAGGCCGTGGCGTGGGTCGAGTCACTTGAGTGTAGCCGTGAACAGCCCGGCAGTTATGAACCAGAACACTCAGGGCAAGAGTCTTACTCATATATTTTGTAGTTTTGTTAAAACATTGGTTTCATAGTTTTTTGGGTTGCTATTCCTAAACCAAGCTTTCTAAGTATCAAAAAGTATTACTTAGTCGAAGAAGGGAAAAGATAAACAAAATTCGAAAGATATGGCAAGCCCAGATGTGGGACAGAGCAGGCTCATAGAAAAAATAATTAAACAGTGAATATCAAAGAACCATTTTAACCTCATGGCCATAAATAAATATAACCACACCTCCTAACAATAATCAAACTACAGAATTCTTTTTTTTCCTAATCTTACTGAGATCCTGGCCATTCTACTAACCTTCGGATAGTTTAAACAAAATTCACAATAAATACAATATAAATTAGAACAGCGAACGAATTCCTAATTTAAATTTAAATATGGAAAAAAAAAATCGGTGCGTCAGAATGTACGAAAAACAATTAACATTAATAATATAAAAGCTTAAAAAAAGAATATAATTAAAATGTATTGTAAACGCTCGTACGCACGTACTCTTAAAACAAATTTATTTTAATTTTCATCTTTGGATTTCTTAATTCCTTAATTTAATACTCGAGTTGATCGAAATTTACAAAAATAATCTATTGGAATAATCGCTTTCACAAAACCCAATATAAAAAAAAAATGGACATGACGCCGCGGCGCACGCTTGCAGCCCAACGTGGGACCATTTCCTTGTATTTAAGCGTGTGACAAAACGCCGCGGTGCACGCGGCGTCGACCGCCGCGGCGCACGCTTGCAGCCCAGCGTGGGACCATTTCCTTGTATTTGAGCGTTTGACATAACGCGGCGGCGGACGCCGCGTTTTCCGCTTGCAGCCCACCGTGGGACCATATTCTTCAAAAATGTTTGAAAACTGACAACCGTCATATCATGCATTAGAATAGAACGTCTATTTTAATCATCACGTCATAGGAGTATCTAGCCTGGTGGTATTGCAGCTGGATTGTGAACTATTTGTTGTAGGATCAAATCTTTGTATGTAAGATTTTTCTTTTTGTGTTTATTTTGTGTTTTTTTTTTGCTGTAAATTATTACTTTTTGTAACTAGGTACCTATAACTGTTTTATTTTGATGCATTATGTATGATTTTCAAATCATTATAAAATATCGAGTTTAATCATACCTATACATTTAGTTTTTGAACCATTCAAAAAACAGTACTCGTAAATAATAAGTAAAAATTGCCCAGAATTTACGAAAAATATCACCAAAAATTTAAAATAAAAACAAAATGACAATTTTTGGGTGAAACTAGGACATTTTAAATTTGTTGCGTATGGGAATCGAACCCGGGCACTAACATTTGCTTGTACTGTCCAAACGCCGCGGTGCACGCTTGCAGCCCACCGTGGGACCATTTCCTTGTATTTGAGCGTTTGACATAACGCCGCGGTGCACGCGGCGTCGCCCGCTTGCAGCCCACCGTGGGACCATTTCCTTGAGTTTGAGCGTTTGACATAACGCGGCGGCGGACGCCGCGTTGCCCGCTTGCAGCCCACCGTGGGACCATATTCTTCAAATATTTGAAAACTGACAACTGTCAAATCATGCATTAGATTAAAACGTCTATTTTAAACTAAATGTCATCGTAATGCTTAGCTTGGTACTGTTGCGGCGGGACTGCAAATCACAATATTGCAGGATCAAATCTTTGTATGTAAGAATTTTTTTTTTGTCTTTTTTTTTTGCTGTAAAATATTACTTTTTAATACAGTTGCTCAAAAAGTGGCGTATTGCAGGGACGTATAGCGTTCGGGATGTGGGCTATTACACACTCGAGCTTTTTCTTTACCTTTCCCGAACTCGTGCGTTCTCTTTCCCAACTGTCAAAATAATGTCTATTAAAAAGAAAAAAACCAACCACGGAGTTTTTACTAAAAATATCATAGATTTTTTTATGATTCATGCAAATATTTCTAAAAAGAAGCTACTAATTTGTTTCAATATCAGATTTAATGATTTGATTCAATGAGTTAGGTTAGGTTTCATTTCATTTTCATTTTTTTTTTTTTTTTTTTTTAATCTTTATTTAAAGAGTTTTTTCGCCAATGCGAATATGACACTCTGTAGGTATAAAACAAAATACTTATGTCTTAAAAATCTAAATACAAGTATTTAGTACAGATCTGTTCTTCAGGGCGAACTTAACCATATTTATTATGGGAATTATTTTATTTGATAGTGGGTTATATAAGTTAATATTGTGTATACCAATTTGTGTTCTCAATAAGTGATTTCGGACACATCTCATCAAAATGTGATATGTGTCCTCCTCTTCGTTACACGTACTACAAATAGGTGATGGTAGTTTTCTCATTAAGTATCCGAATTTATTTAGTGGCATATGTCCCGATCGAAGTCTTAATAATATAGTTAAGTCCACCCTACAAATAGAACAGTCATCAATCCAAGGAGAAAATGAAGGTTGTGATTGGATTGTTCTGTACCAGATTCCCTTTTCTCTAGACCGGAGATCAAAATATTCTTTCCAGTTCTGTAAACATATATTTTTTAAAAATGGTATAAGATCCATATAGTGGGGTATCACTTCAAATTCAGTGCCATCCGAACATGCCTGTTTTGCAAGAAAATCTGCCTTATCATTGCCGTCTATGCCTATGTGAGACGGAATCCACTGAATGATTATTTGTTTATTCTGGGATATGAGTTTTAAGATTGATTTAATTATTGTATAGGCTATCAGTCTACCTCGAAAAGTCGAGGAGCATCGAGCCAGGTGTTGAATAGAACTCTTTGAATCTGTATAAATAACATACTTACCTTGGTCTAATGATTCAATATATGATAAGGCTTCAGAGATAGCAATAAGTTCGACAAGCATGATACAAACATTGGTGGTGATTTTAAATTTCATATTAGTTTTGGTATGGTCGTCATAAAATGCGCACCCAATATGATCTCCGTCTTTTGACCCGTCTGTATATAATTTATGAAATTGTGAATATATAGACATACATTTTAATGTTTTCTCTTTTATGTCCGTAATATGATACTATATTCCCTTTATTCATTTTTATATACAAATTTAATACATTTTTAAATATTCCTTATAAATAATAAAAAAAAAACATTTAAAAATATAAAAAATTGTAGCCCACCGGTATCGGGAACAGGGTCCAAGCTACCGGCGGTCAGGGCTCCAGAGAAAGGAACCTCCTAACGATACGAGCCGTGTCCAGGAGTACCGCTCTCTGAATCAAGCCCTTGATCCAGCTGCCTAACGAGAGCCTCATCAGATGTTGGTCGAGGCTCTTGGCAATTAGGCCATTGGCTGATACGACTATCGGCACAATGATCGCTGAGTCAACAGGCCACATGTCGACAACCTCGCGAGCCAAGTCAATATACTTGATTTGCTTATCTTTCTCGGCTTTCACGAGGTTCTCGTCATGTGGAACCGTTATGTCAACAATCATTGCGCGCCGCTCTGATCGATCCACCACCACTATATCAGGCTTATTGGCTACAATAGTCCTGTCAGTGATGATGGATTGATCCCAATACAGTGTGATATTGCCATTTTCGAGAACTGGGTCGGGCACATACCTATAGTACGGCACTTCCGATTCCACAAGGCTGTATTTCAGAGCAAGTTGCTGATGGATAATCCTGGCTACAAGATTGTGTCTATGCAAGTATTCTCCGTTAGCTAGACGAGAACACCCGGAGATAATGTGACGGATCGATTCGCCCGGACGGTGGCATGCCCGACATATGTCAACCGTGCCATCCTTCACAATAAATTTCCGGTAGTTATTCGTCATCATAACTTCATCCATAATTGCACAAACAAAACCTTCGGTTTCTCCAAAGAGTTCCCCGGAACGTAGCCAGGCTACGGACGCTGCATGGTCTACATCAGGTCCATGCAGGGCACTGAAGAAGCGTCCGTGAAGCTCCTTACTCTGCCATACTTCCCTGCGGTCATTAGTGTCAAGCACTGCAGGTTTGCGCCAGTTCTCTTTAGCCAAGGAGAGCGGGGTGAGGGCCTTGTCCATCGCGACCACATCTCGATGCATCCCCACGTCGGCTTCTAGGAAATATTCCCTGAGACTGCATATCTCGCGATTGTGGAGAGTCTTGGCGTTTAAAAAGCCTCGACCTCCACAACTCCGCGGGATATACAGTCTCATAACCGAAGAACGTGGGTGATGCATTCGATATGCCGTCAACAATGTACGGACCTTCCTATCCAGGGCGTCTAGTTCTGTTTGAGTCCATTTGAGTACGCCGAAAGAGTACATCAAAACCGGCATGACCCAACCATTGAAGGCACGCACCTTATTTCCGCCTGATAAAAGACTATTAAATACTTTTCTCAGGCGGCCAAAGAAGCGGTCCTTCAACGATTGCTTCATATCTACAGCATTGATGCCCAGCGCTTCCGACATACCCAAATACTTGTAGGTTTCGGTTGCTGAGAGGGATCTAAGATTTACGGAATCTGAGAGCTGGGTTCCCGCAGATTCCACAATCCCCCCTCGCTTGACATGCATGACCGCACATTTGTCCACACCAAATTCCATCCTGATGGCGCTACTGAAAGTTTCTGTTACCTTCAGTAGTTCCATCAGTTGCAAATTGTTGGGGGCAAAGAGTTTTAGGTCATCCATGTAAAGAAGGTGAGATATAACCTGACCACCTCTCCTCAACCGAAAGCCCAGACCTGAATCCTCCAGCAGCGTGCTTAGAGGATTCAAGGCTAAGCAGAACCAAAGTGGGCTCAAACTATCGCCCTGAAAAATACCACGCTCTATCCTTATCGGTTCGCTGTTCCCTTCGATATGCCGACATCCTGGATAGCGAAGGACTGTCCTCCATTGCCTCATACACGACATCAGGAAGGTGCGCAGAGTTGCATCTATTTTATACAACTCTAGCACCCTCATGAGCCATGTATGTGGCACCGAGTCGTAGGCCTTCTTATAGTCTATCCAACATGTCGACAGATCTCTTCGGGAACGGCGAACCTGTTGGTTAATGGCCATATCAATGAGAAGCAGCTCCTTAGTACCGCGGGACCCATTCCTACATCCATTTTGAGAAGCGGACATGATCGAATTGTCATCAATGTGTTTGCTAATTTTAGCTCTCAAAATGGATGTAAGAACTTTATACACTGTCGGGAGACAGGTTATCGGTCTATAGTTTTTGGGCTCCGCAGTACTACCCGATTTATGGAGCAGGTGAGTTATACCTGTTGTCAGGAAATCGGGCAGCGACCCTGACTCTAAGGCTGACTGGAATAGGGTCGCCAAGCAGGCGTGCGACCTTGTAAGCCATTTTATCCAGAAGTTGTGCAGCCCGTCCGGCCCTGGAGATTTCCAGTTAGGCAACGGACGGACTGCACGAGCTACGTCTTGGGGGCTGATAGAAATTGCCCCCATTTCTGGAACTGGATCGCACACTCGCTCGACTTCCCGAGTCCATTCACCCTCGGTATGGCTGACAGGCACCGACCAGATGCTGCGCCAGAACGAACACATGGCTTCATCATCCGGCAGGCGCGTGTCAGCCACACCTTGGTCCGGTCGCTCCCAACTCCTATAAACCCACCTCTCATCTCTGTGGAATGTGCGATTCAGAGTGTATCGTTCCACCCGCCGCTTATACCTACGGATACGGTTTGCCCATGCATATACTTTCTGCTTCAGGAAGTCGATGCGCTCTGTGATACGGGACATATAGTCTCGAGGACTAATATCAGTACCCGCAAATGCCCGTCTCACAAAGCGCATCACTCGAGGGCGATTGTTGCCCTCCCTGAAGCAGATTAGTTTGCCGATGAGTGTTCTGGCCCCACCAATACGTCGCTCAATCCTGCATTGCCAAGCCGGAACGGCAGGTTTAGGTCGTGTAGCTCTGTCATCAGAAAATTTGACATGAGCTACACGACATGCCGCTACAGCCGCACAATACAGGATTGAGTGAGCATCAGTGAGGTCTTCGCAGTTATCAAAATAGTTTGACAACTGCGAATCCAGAACAGCCACCAGCGCCCTATTTCTGTTATGCATGGGCAAACGAGGTAAGCATGGCCTAAGTTCGGGCGACATGAACCGATATTCTCGAATCGCACCCTCCAAAGCACTTCTCATTTCCTCACTGCATTGGGTACTTACATTAGTAGCCACGTCATTACTCACTTCGTCAGCGCGATGGATAAACTGACTAGACTGTGGTGGATCCACAGTCTGCGACGGAGGGACAATGACGTGACTACTCTGCATTTCAGTTCGCAAGCGATCAAGTACGGTGTCGTCCAACATATGATTACGTTGGATGACCCGCACCTGATCCGACAATCGTTGCGCCGACACGTTGACAGCTGGCTCAAGCACCTGAAACAAAGAGAGCATCCGAACACGGTACGCGGTCAGGTTGTTTCCTCCCTCTGTAGCCCCATAGTATGAGCGCATGACATTCTCGTTGATGGGTTGCGTCCATCGCATGCGCTGCACACTTCCGCCGGGAGCTGGGACCCTATCAGAAGCCGGTGGGCCTCGAGGTCCTAAACCCTCCGGCGGCCGGCGTCCTCCCCGTCGACGAGCAGGTGGTGGCGTCGTGGGCGGAGAGAAGTACTCGTCGCTGTCGCTCGACGCAACTGCCACGGCCGGCGTCACAGCACTCACGTTGAGGCTGGGTTCCGGCGGCGGCGAGGCGGAGCGGGGCGACGAGTCCGGAGGCGGTAGGCGTGCACGAAGAGCAGCTGATCTCGTCAACATCATTCGTCTTTCATGGTTTTATTCGGAGATAATTTTCTTTTGACATGATCTGTCATATGTCAGATCAATCATTTGGGAAATGTTTCAGGTTTTTGCTATTTTCGATAATATTTTGCCATTTTGGTGATAATTTGTAATTAAAAAGACTATTTGAAATGGATGGTGTAAATTTAAATCACAGGTTGAACATTTAACTATTAAAATATAGGTAAAAAGGGTAAATATGAATAGAAGACGTTTATGTGACGTAAGTGTTGCCAGCTTTTTATATGATACTTATTCTTTGCTTTAGTAATAACGTCAATGTTTGTTTTTAAGAAATCGGACAAATCAATATCAGCCATCCATGTGTCAAAGGAAAACATTTCTAATTGTTTACAAGAACTGATGGTGAATTCTTTAAACTTATCATGGATAACAACGAGCAAAGGAACTTTTTTATTTCTTTTATTGATGTAAATTTCGCTTAGCTTTTCTAAAATTGGAAGAACTGTATTTGTCAAAGAATATGTTCGTAACCAAAACTTTCCAGCAAGGAACCATCTTCTAACTTCCAAAGGCGGTAGACTCAGTTCACATTCCATGACGTGTGTAGGTGTTGTTCTAATAAATCCCCCAATTACCCTCATACATTGATTCTGTGTAATATCCAACCTACTTAAATATTTTTTGGCACTGGTATGGTACAGAAAACTAGCGTAATCTAAACGGCTTCGAATAGTGGATATATATAATCGTCGTAAATGTTTTTGGTGGACACCCCAACCAGATCCGGATAAAACTTTAAA